>JBBBDQ010001271.1:2797500-4192500 GCA_037127315.1 Ascarosepion bandense | reverse complement strand
AGACCCAAATGATACAACAGTTAGATTATATTACTCTGTTAAATTAAATAAATAAATTTAACATTGAGTTCTTTTGAGTTCATCTCTATCTGAATTTACCTGATTTAAATAACAAATATTCTACAGTATATATATATATATATATATATATATATATATATATATAAATTATACTTTAGAACATGTACAAACTAAAGTATAATATATAAATATTCATTGCTGTATTATTATATTGAGCACTGTTTTAAATTAATGTTTTAACTGTTGCAATTATTTTTTTCTTTCCTTATTCATTTGGATATATATATATATATATATATATATATATATATATAGTCATCCACAGACAGATCTGTTTTGCTGTATTACAGCTCATCAGTACGGCTTAGACTCCGTTCGCTTCCTAACCCAGGATTAAAACCCGACCAAATCGGCATCAGTCGGCAATTCTACCCCTAGGCCACGAGCGTCCGGTAGAAGAAGGCAGGCTTTTAGTGCGTATAAACACGCCCAATAGCTAGAGTGCTCCAATTCATTATCAAATGAGCGATGTGTATATGCCGGAGTAGCTACTGTTTACAAAGTCTCCCACCTTTCCAGAGTGCTCAATCAGAGCGTAAATACTATAGTCATCTGCAGACAGATCTGTTTCGCAGTATTACAGCTCATCAGTACAGCTTAGACTCCATTCGCTTCCTAACCCAGGATTGAAACCTAACTGAATCAATTGCTTCTCTTCTATTTTGTATGTGTGTGTGCATGTGTGTGTGTGTGTATAGCGGTCAGTCTACTGTAAAAGTATTGAAGCTTAACTAAATTTTTAAACAAAATCAATATTTTTTTTAGTGTCATTAAGAAGGGTCATTTTAGTGAAGTCAATTGAAGTTGCAAATGTTGGTTTTAGAATATGTACAGTCCAATACCCATTTTATATGGTGTCAAAATTCTCCTGAGGGCTTTCAGTGCCTTAACCTATAACCCTATAGGCTCATTGAGTTCACCATTTCACCATATTTTTTTCTAGTTTCCATTTTCTTTAAGATTTTCTCCTAGCTTAAGTTTTCAATTCATAATATTCTTAGTATTCCTGTGAGGAACCACATCTTTGTTGCTTAAAGTGTTTTCTTCAGCTGTAAAAAAATTTTCCAATTTACAATGCCATATTGGAGGATTGATTTGACATAATTTTTCAGCATTATTGTGTTTCAGTTTCTAATGAAATTTTTCTATTTCTTAGTGTTTTGTTTAGTTTCAGGAAGACACCTTTTGCTATCCTAATGTGCCTTTTGGTTCCTTTATCACTTTTTCATTCCCTACTCAGCTACATTTCTAAAATTATGATCACTGTTTTTTAAAAAAACGTTGTCAAAACTGGCAGTTTTTGTTATTTTAGAAATTATTTTTCATTATCATGCTTAAAATTTCATTACAATTATACAGTCAAGATTTTATTTAAGACGTTGCTGACTGCAACACTGAACTTTGTTTTACAAATGGAGACTTTCATTTAATAATGTCTGCAAATAAAACAAAATTATTTTCTTGATTACCAGCTACAGACTTCTTTTACCAAAGCAAGAATAAACAAAAATAAAAAAAAACAAATCAAACTGACCATTTACTCATCTGTGGTCTCACAAGGAATTTCTAATTAAAACATGTGAAAATGCTTCATTAACAGACAGTGCAAACAAATACTACATTTTATTTAATCAAGAAAAGAAAAAAAACAGAAAACATTTCTAAATGTCAGTTGCACAATACAAAAAGTTAAGTAATGAACTTTTTGGAAAATTGGTTTGTTTTTTGTGACATTTTGGTTCTTATTTGTTTTTTAACTTTTTTAAAACAGGGGGTCAATCATACCATTGTGTATTTTCCTTTTAGGCAAACCCATGACCAGCCACACATTAACAGGCTTTTATTATGAGTCCAAAGCTGTGAATGTAAACTTTGTTTGATTTGGCTTATATGTTATTTGATTAATTAACCCACACTGTACCTGACCACAAAATCTACTGTTCTGGGAACTAAGAAAAGTTTCCATGTATCATAAGTTAAAACTTACCCAAGCCTATTATATGCAACCTATGTTGAATCAAAATTTAATATAAATGTGTAAGAAATTTAAATGCAGCCAAAATAGTAAGTATATTTTCAGTGAAGTTACAAATGATACAATCAGAAAATGAAATCAGTGATCTGAGTCCAAATACCAGATGAGGCTGTTTCTATTTACTTCACATTAATACCTTTGAAAAAATGTATGTATCTATCTCTCCTCACATTAGCTATGGATGAAATAGTAAACTGGGTGCTTTAAAGCAACTAATCTCAGAGAAGGATAACTCTGAATTAAGAACTACCCTAAACATGGATGATCTCTATCAGTCTATATCACCTAAGATCAGGAATTCTGAACCTTCAAAAATTGCAAAAAACATCAGGCACAGGTTTCACCCTAAATAAGCTGCATAAATTGCTGAATAGAAACACTGAAATAAAGTAAATTTCTATTCATGTTTTTAAGTGTATACTCTTTAAAATTTTGCCATGATATTTTCATTTGCTCCGAGCTGTGCCATTGCTTAAAAATGTTGAGATGCAGCCATTTCTCCTGCTCTCTCCACCTATGTATCTGTCATCGCACCTGCTTTCTCAGCTTTCTGTTGTTCCTTTCTAACTAGTTTGTACTCCTCACTCTTTTCTAATTAATCTTTTTGCATTTATGTAACCCCCTGCACATCAGTGGTGTTTCCGCCTTGCTCAGGGTGAAATGATTAAAAAAAAAAAAACTACTCTATATGTGGTGTTTTTAATAATTCAACAGTGTACAATGAAAGCATGTATGCATATATTTTTTAAATTAAGAAGTGAAATAAAACAGAGTTATGGGGTTGTTGTTGAAGAATCTGCTGAGAAAAATTTAAAACTAATACTTTTTTTCTCTGTATGTCAATGTTTTAGTAACCATGGATACTTTCTTGTGCTCTATTTTAAAAAAATATCATATCCCCAGTGTCAAGGTCACATCTCAGCTTTGATTACTTTTAGTGAATTTTGAAAACTTTCAAAAGACAAATAAGTGTCTTCAGTGCTGGGAAATATTGTCATTTTTTTACACAGTTATATTTATAATCATATCGCTGCAGGCAAGACAGTAAATCCACTCAGAAACAAGGGATTACTAAGTGTGGAAGAACAAGAAAAAATTAAAAAGGAAACATTAAGAGCAAGAAAAACAGAAGAGTAATCTTTTTGATTACTTTTCTATTTTTCTCACTTCCTAATGACAGTAGATAAGAATTGATATTGCACTTAAATTTTGAAGATCAAAAGTTGGCTGGTAAACAAGAAACCAGAAGCGAGTTCCACAAACAAAAATGCAACAGAAGAAACTGTTACATAGAACATCCAACAGTTACATCTAGTCAATTCAACTGTGAATTGATGAGACCTCACTACCAATCTAGCATTGCACTTAAATTCATCTAGATGCCATAGCAAAGCGTTCATCTGAACAATTAAGATGAAAGTATTTACAGGAAATGCAAGAGAAAGCTGCATTATGGTGGTGGGAAAGTGAATGAAGCAGAGACACAAAGGTCAGGACTAATAATATTCCTGATTCTTCTTTGCATTTTATCAAGAATCTTAACATATACAGTGGGAACACTGAACCAGATTTGGCAACAATATTCAAAGAATGGGCAAATGGTAAGCTTAAAAATATGCAAGATTCTGGAGAGAAAAGATTATCTAGCACAATACAATAACCTGATTTTATTTGCAGTAGATTTAGCAATAGAGTCAATATAATCTTTCCAATTCAAATTAGCTGAGATTGTTAGTGTGAAAAGGCATAAGTCACTCTCATAGAGGTTAGCCTCAGCAATGCAAATGAGAGGCAGAGAGGAGTCTTTTAGAGGATTAATAGAGAGCTGCTTTGTTTTGGAGGTGTTCAAATTATCAAGCCATTTCTTGCTCCAGTTAACAACTGCAGTTCATTTTTTAGATCACCTGTTAATTACACCTTACCAAGCTGATCAAACTACTATTGAAACAGAAGTAAATGGATGTGTTATAAGCATAGACATCAAGTTGAAAGCTGATCTCATCAGGAATGTCAATGATGAAAAAAGAACAAAGTAGGCCCAAGGAAAGAGTCCTAGCAGGGAGAGATACTTGCATTTGTACAAAAGGATCTAGAAAAGAGATCATTCAAAGTAACTTACATTTTGCAATGAAATAAATATTTTAATCATACACATGTGCCTCATCTATCAAGTAAACACATTTTGTAAATATGAATTATCTAAATTCGAGATTACTTGACAATCCCATGCTATCAATATCTAAGCAAACTTTTTTTTTTAAACGTGTTGGTGTAAATTTGAGTCAAATCTCTATATTCAACCATTGATAGATCTATGTATTACATTTAAATTATCAGAAGTAAATTTTATTTCAAAGTAAAAAATCTAATTATGATTCATAACTTGAAAGAAAAAGTTAAAATTTGATTCATTCCTGTTACACTGTGTAATAATATTATGCACAGTAGGACTAAATATTTCTTTGATAGATAACAAATTGGAATTGGACTAAATTATTATTGGACTAATTTTTCTTAAGCTATCTCATAATATTGAAGCCAATAGGGCTATATAATCTTTGATAGATAATAAGTGGGAATTTTATAGATTATTTTGTCCAGATCTTGAATGTAGAATCTCATGAGCAAAATTTTATAATGATCTGCTCAAAAAGAATTTTGTTATTTACAGAATTTAGTAACTTGTTAGAAGAGCTGATAGCCTTACAATATGGAGAATAGAACCAGTAAAATGATTTACAATTCTAACTTAAGTAGCTTGTATTTATTTTATATTAATTTCCTTGGGAAAGACATTATGTCTTATGAATGCCAAATTCTTCAAGTTCTCTTGCAACTAATGATATGCTAGTTTCAAGAAATAAAGTCTATGTTTTATACGTGTAGCTTAAAAAAAACTTCTCATACAATCTCTATTATCTTTCCTTACTCTTAAATCTCCTTCTTCCTCTCTTGAAATTTTCATATATGAAGTGAATGAAAAAGAAATTGCTTGACTCATATTTTCAGTCAAGCTTTATTGCTTTCCTTCCTTCCAATAACTCTTCTCTCTTTCTACAATATCTTTCTATAAAACAAATTGCCACTTGTCTCTGCTTCTTCTCATCCACCATGAGATAAGCAGCAATCCATTTTCTTTTCTTCATTCACACTACAATACTGATTTTATGCTTTTATTTAGGAAGGAAACTGTGGTGATACCGAGCAAAAGCGAGGGACCGGATGTTTGCTCTATAACAACAAAAAGGCAAATGACCAAAAGACGTCGTTGCGCATCCGGGTTTGCACAGATGTTCCGGTTGAAAACTAAAAATTAATCAAGTATCAAATTTCCATTTCATGAACCTACACGAATTTTATTTAGCAGCCAATGGGAAGCCCAGAATCAAATACAAGTGTGAAATCCCAAACGAGCTGCTTTGATCCAAAAAGTAGATATAAAAAGCTGAGACAGAAAGCACCCAGACAGACAGACCGATGCAGATACCCAGAGAGATGAATGTAATTAGTATCTCCCTTGACCAAGTCAAGCGGCTACCATGTTTGCCTCCCTTCACCTCTCCTTACCTTCTTCCCTGTCTCAAAACTACTTACTGCCCTAAGGAGCGAATACATCAAAGACATTCCTTATTTACAACGCACCCACATTCCTAAGCCTTAAATCTATTTCAGCTTATTATTTGCCATGAACATTTTAACCTCTGTTGGACCTATATTCAAGTATTACTTTAATTGTAAAAACATTAATTGATATGTGTATATATAAAAATGTTATTTTCAACTCAATTTGCTTTTCTTGTTTTTATAATCATTTTATGACTAATAGTGGGCTATCTACAACAAGGCCAAATTCTGTTAATCTGCAATGGTATACAACTACCCTTCACTAGAACGGACTCACACTACAACTAGAAAAGGAATAGTTAAGCAACCCACTATAAAACTATGAAAAATAGAAAGAAATAAACAAAATAATGCAAAACACATGAAAAAAGTACATTTCAAAAAATAAGTGATGGTAAGAATTACAAAGATTTATGGATACATGTTGTATTTAAAGGCTAGAATGTTAGATGATAGCAGGTGCTGATAATTAACATACTGCCTCATATGGACCAGTTGTAATTAAAAAGAGGGAAAAATATAGTTGCTAATATAGTTGGTTTCTTTCCCTTTATGGCTTTGGTGGTAGAAAAACTAGTAGAAAATTACTCTTAAATATATGTCTGTACATAAGGTATAAATATCTATTTTAATATTTTATGGAATATTTTTTAAATTATCTTCCTAATTTTAGCACTATTAGTACTGTTACTAAGTCACAAGGTCTCTTAGCTTAGTGTGACATACACTGGGCCCTTCAGCTACTGTTACAAGCATGAATACACTTTTTCCTTCAGTTGTAGGTAATTGGTAGGGTATTATTAACCTTGTAAGGCAGTCTATCTTAGATGTTCCTTGTCATCTCATAGACTGTTCTTTAATACTAGTGCCATATAACCCAATACAACTTGTTGGAGGTTACTATGAAAGAAGATAGACATTACCAAGTAACCTCCCTTGACTTGAGAGAAGATGAGCATTTTGTTAATGTAATAGTTGATCTCTTTGACGTGTGTGTTGCTTTAATGGCTTGAATAAATGTCAAAGGCTTTCCACTTGTGTTCTTTAATCGTTATAATCCATTAGCACATAAAACAACTCTGATTAGATTTAATAATATCATAGTTATCAAATAGAATTAGATTATTTCCATAAAACTCAGCTTTGAAAACTGTTGCAAAATTGAGTCTACAAAGTCTCCAGTTACTAACCTTCATCAGAAAAAAAACTGCAAGACCTCTTAAAGGAAGTGGTTAAAGAAAGCGAAAAGAAAGGACTACAAATAAACTACAAGAAAACTGAATGCATGGTAATCAGTAAAGAGAGAAGCCCAAAATACCAACAACAAGTTCAGAAATTTAAAGCAGTCATGTGGAAGGGAATTCCACAGTCGGGAAGTACAAGAAAAGAAACTGTTGGAGTAGAAGTTGTGGTTGCATTTTATCAGTTTTACTGTAAAAGGGTTGGATCTAGTTGCTAATCTAGTATCTCGTGCAAATTCGAAACTAGGGGGCACCAGTGATCTAAGTTCTATCTCTAAGGCATCCTGTGGCTTAAAGAAAAAAAGAGATACAATTGCTCTCTTGTACACTGCTTTTGGTAATGCCATCTTGGAGTAGTAAGAAGTTGTTCCAAAGCTCCCTGATATTTTTTAGTGCAGGATCTTAAATGCAACTGGCCTTCTCCACCATATTTGGTAAATGCTATATTTGGTTCATGTTAAGCATATGTGGTGGTCACACCATTCATTGAAAGTTACCAGGATACTTCTAAAATACTACTTAAATTCTGAGCAAATTTGTCCCTATGATATAAAACATTCACTCACATAACTACTATATGTGATACATGCTTGAGTGATCATGTCTTGCAGGAAACATGACTGACTGGGCAGAAGATTTTTATGCAGTAGGTTGCCATTACTTTCTTCAGTGGACTGGTTGCCAGCCAAGGCTACAGAACCCAATCTGTTCTTCTATTTAACCCATAGCTGGAGGGAGAAGAGATGGATTTATACTTTTTCTAAAGTTATTTGCATGTAAATGACTGCAGCCAATTCAACTGGAATTTAAACTTGGCTCTCTGATTTCTCATTCCAAGCTAACATCCCCTGCACCACAACACACTAAAGACATTTTCCTGCTTTGATAGCCCTTTTTAGTTGAGGTCCATGTATAGGTTCAAATGGCCTTCATAAGAATAATATACTGATCATAGATTTCAGTCAACCCAACCCATGCCACAGAAATACACTGCTCACTGTATTAAACAACCACAGAACTGCATGTTATATTGTGTATTGCTATCATATATGAAAACCATACATAAATGTTTATATATCAATAACAGTTTTAGGAAAATCTATGACAAAGAGAAGAAAGTTTTCATTTGACATCCTTATAACAATGTGATACATTTAGTTACAAAAGTGATACATGAAAAGTGTTTAGCATAAAAAAGAAACTAAATGAAGCTGGGTGGACTATATACCCCACGAAAAATTCATTTAAAATTCTCCTGTCACCTCTCTTTTGTATACATGCATAGTCACATCAATATAAACATCATTTTAGTCCAATAAATTTCTAAAAGATTTAATATATATATATATATATATATATATATATATATATATATATGCTTACGGTCATATCACGTTGAATACACCAGTTCTCACTTGATCACCGAAGTTAAGTAACGTTGAGTCCAGTCAGTACTTAGATGGGTGACCACTTGGAAATACCAGGTGCTGTAAGCATTTATTGACAGATGTTTCTTGTGGTGCAGTGGATGTTGGCTCAGAGGGGGAAATCGGTGAGCTGAGTTCCAATTCCTGTCAAACTCTCTGCATTCACTTATGCACTGGTACCCTTGGGAAAGGTATTAATCCGTCCCTTCCCTCCAGTTATGGGTTAAATAACTGAGGTCTGCTGTCCGTGGTGAACTTCAGCACTGATTGTTTGTTATCAGCAATTCCAAAAAGTGTGGATGGTGCTACACAAGCCTTCACCACTCTAAACAATTCTTTGTGTGGCAGTCTAATTGATTTAGACACTCATACGTCAAAATCAACAAGAGAGTCCATAATATATATGTATATATATAGCATGCTTAAATTCATCACAGCAAAAAGTTCTTTATAAATGTTTTTAAAAGCAATCACCCAGCAAATGAGCATGTCAGTTTTTCTTGTCACGGACAGTCAATTAACTAAAATTATGAAACTGTCACCTATAACTTCAAAATCATATCACAAGACCACTTTATCAAATTGAAAGCTCTTAACTGCTTTAGTAAAAAAAAAAAGACCTTCTATACTTCTAACATCATGTTGAGTGGTAGAAATTTCTATCATAAATTTCTTAGGAATCTACAATTTTTCCCACAACTTTTTATTAAGTTTATATCTTTGCATCAGCTACAAATTAAGGAAAGAGACCAACAAGCCTTCATATTTTCCTTTTCATTAAATTGATATTTTTCTCCATTTCTGTCAAATCAAAATAAGAATCTTATAATTGCATTATTTAAAAAGTAAAGCCAAGACATTTGTTTTTCTGAAGAACCTATCAACATTTTAAAATAATTAGTAAGGACACCAGATTTTATTTTAAGGCTAAATGAATTAATATGATTGCAGTTGTCCAAGTATTCATAATGTTAATTACACCGTCTCAACTGATCTATTCTTTGGGTGAGAATTCCATAAGAAAAATGGAAACCTGTTTTTTTCAAAGAGAACTTTGAAATTGCAACATAAAATTTGATTACTAATTTACCAAGCAAAACAGTTGATTTCAGCAGTACAAGGTACACTAGACAAACAGGTATTCAGATGGTTGCAAATTATACATGTACTTTGCTAAGCAAAGAAAACTGGTAGCAAACATAATCTGTCATTGAAGAAATATATGAAGAGAAAGAGATAGTGTAGTAATATTAGTTGATAGTGGACACATTGAAGTTAATTCACACAAGAAAGGATAAGAATAAATGCACAATAATGTGCATTGAACAGCAACAGATTGTATTGCCTGAGCAAACTAAATAGAAAGAATAAAAAATGCTGAGCAAATGAAAAACTGTTCTGTTTAGATGTTCTTTTTCATAGGTACATGTATACAGGATGTGCGTTGTGGCGCAGTGGATATCAGCGCGGAATAAGAAATCGGAGGAACCGAGTTCGAATTCCAGTTGAATTCCTTGCATTCACTTACGCGCAAATACCCTTGGGAAAGGTATTAATCCGTCTCTTCCCTCCAGTTATGGGTTAAATAATAGGACAGATTGGGTTCTATAGCCTTGGTCGGCAACCAGTCTACTGCAGAAAGCAATGGCAACCTACTGCGGGATAATCTTCTGCCCAGTCAGTCATGTCTCTTTCAAGACATGATCGCCCAAAGCGTGTATTGTGCATGGCACTTAACTGACTGACATGTATACAAAATTCAAATGAAAGATTGAGATAGCCTTACATTTTGCAAAGAGTTCTTTGTTGGTTTTGTAGAATTATTAGATATGCTTCTCTGTTAGCTTACACTATTTCCACGCTATGTATTATCGCGATATCAGGTTTGCTGATTTCCAAAAATACTACACTAAATGAAAAATACATATCCTATCTCTAAAGCATTAATAACACTAATAATAAATACTAATAAAAATAATAAATAATAATAATTGACAATAATAATAATAATAATTAACTAATTATTATTATTATTAATAATAATTAACATTATAATAATTATAATAATTATTATAATAATTATAATAATTATAATAATTAACATTAATTAATAATAATTAATATTATTAATTTTAATAAATTTTAATAAATTATTAAATCATTAAATTTTAGTGCTTAATTAATAATTATTAATATTATTAATAATTATTAATAATTAACATTATAATAATTATAATAATTATAATAATTATAATTACATTATAATAATTATCATAATAATTAATTATTATTATTAATAATAATAATTAACTAATTATTATTATTATTATTATTATTAATTAATAATAAATAATAATAATTAACAATAATAATAATAATAAAGCACTAATAACACTAATAATAAACACTAATAACAATCTAGGTTAGGGTTATTGTAAGTTTAGTGCTTCTCAAACTTTTTAAGTAATGACACACCTAGTATCAAATAAGAATATCAAGGCACACTTAGCAAAATTTTTAAAGGATATTCATTTAAATGTTATGAAATAAAACCATAGACATTTTTAAAAGTACACACAAATCTCACTTTATTTCAATGTTTCTATTCAACTAATTATGCAGATTATTTTGTGTGAAACCTGCGCCTGTATTTTTCTGATTTCTTCAATATTTAGATGATCACATGGTGGTTGAGAATCACTGTTCTAAAGCATCTTGTGGCTTAAAGAAAAAATGGATACAATTGCTCCCTTGCATGCTATTTCTGGTAATTCCATCTCAGAGAAGTAAGAAGTTCTTTAGCAAACAAGTGGATAATCATACAAAATATAGTGTATCAAAATTTGGTAACTAACTTATACTATAGACTGCTTCAAACTAAATCTCTTTCTGATTCACTCAACATTAATATCTGTCAGTAAGATATGAATGCTAAGAAAGCAAAAATAAAAATGTCACTCTCTGCACAGAGACTTCAATATTACACAATATAAAAGAATCTAATTACAAACAGTGTTGCTAAAGCAAAAGGTATGACAAAAAATGCTGAATCTTGATCTACCCAGTCTGCTTTTAGAAACATCACTCACAACACTGCAGCAGTTAGCAAGCAAGATGTCAACCTCACAATTATACCTGACACACACATCAAGTTCAGTCCTAATTGATTCTTTCCATCTTCCAGGATGCTTCTCTTGCCCACAAAGAGACATTCCACCTTGATCCTCTATATCGGTAATACAAAGAATTTTTATCTTAAGAATTCCTCTTTGTCTGCCACTTTATCAGGGCCTTGTTATTACATTTGTTCTCTCATGCAACCATGTACATCTATAAGAGTTATGTTCCTAGAGTCTGTATTTAAATCAGTTTGATTGTGTTAATTTAAGTTTTTAGTATATAAATTAGCTACTCTTTTTTAATTTTTGTTTAATATCCAGAATGAATGTTATGAATTACATTCTGTTCTTCATTTGCATTTATCTTTCATCTGCATCTGTTCAACTTAAAGAAAAGAACAGAGATCAATACAGTATTTTGATTGACATTTTTCTAGCTTAATCAAACTCTTTTATCATGACAAGAATTGAGATTATTTGAAAGACATTGAGAAAATAAATAAAATGAAAAAAATCATTTCTATTTTATTTTTTAAAGATATACTAGTTTCTATCACTAGCAAAATACTGATGGTAGATTTTCTATGGCATTTGAATTTTCAATCCCGTTTCATTGCTAAATTGACATTATTGCTGCTGTTTGTTTTTGTAAATTTGAGCTTAGATATATCTCTGAAATTAAAAAAAATCTAAATCTAAACTTATTTATAAATGGAACTTTGTCTGTGTGTGTGTCCATTACCTATAGACTCCGAAACAGCTGAACCGATTTTCTTGAAAATTTACACAGTTGTACTATAAGTGTCTGTGAGTGTTCTTAGCTAGGTTTTGTATCAAGGTACCCCTGATAAATATCGAAAATAAAAAAAACGGGTTATAGAAGGAGTGGTCTGATTTTAATCAAATTTGATACACTCATAGACAAAGATATAAGAAACGATATTCAAAAGTTTCAAGGTTGCAGTTCTTACAATAGTGCAGAAGATTGATAATATATATATATAAAAAGCAAGATGTTTGTGTGTGTGTGTCTGTTTATCTGCCTGTATGTCTGTATTTTTTGAGCCCTTTTATTTTAGTTTTTGCTTCGGGTTTGGCTCTAAGTAGGTATAATTGTAGTTCTTAGTTTCAACCATGATACCATTTACTCAGAGGACTTATTTAGCCTTCAAAATTCAGTTTACGATGAAAAAGCTTATTTGATATCGATACCAGGAAGTCAAAATTTGACTTACATCCATTCATTTTTTTCAGTCTACAGTTTCGCTTTAATTGGAAACAACTATTGCTTTTTAGTCTTTCATGCCAACATCCAAAGAGTCTGAGCTCCAGGACCATGGATTAGTTTTAAAGCTTTCTTTACACCCAAGCAATGCCAGGCTATACTGCTAGTTCATAATAAAAAAGAAATTTTTAAGACATGAACTGAAACTAATAAAATAGATAAACATGTATTATTTTAAAATTATTTTCCTCCTTATTTCATTAAACATTTTTAAAATAATTTCATGCCCAAGCGAAGCCATAATAGCGTCACTAACAAGCAAAGGGCTACTGAGTGTGAAAGAGAATGGTTCTGTGCACCTAAAAATTCACCTTGAGCTCCTTGATAAAATCCAAAGAAAAATTAGCAATAATATTGGTTCTGATCTGGCAACTCATCTTTAGTCACTTTCCTAACACTGTCAGGTTGCCTTTCTGTAATTTTTCTATAAATACTTTCATGGTAATTATTTGGATGGCCTCCTCACTATGGTACCTAGACTTTTTGAATTTATGCATAGACTGATGTTGAGATCTAATCAATTTACAGTTGAGCTGGTTAAATGTAAGTATAAATTCTATGCTAACAGTTGCTTTTCTCACATTTCTTGCTCATGGAACTTCTTTTCTAGTTCCATGCTTTTCAACCAACTTAAATCTGAAAAAAATTAAATGCAATGTCAATTGATATCTACTTCCCTCCTGATTATTCTTTTTTCTGCCTGCTCATTATTAATGTTTCTGTTTCTAATTCTTTCACACCCAGTAATCCCTTGTGTCTTTATGGCTTTAATTAAAAAAAAAAAAGAAGCAATCAAAAACCTAAACCTAAACAGAAAACAAGGGATAAACCTCTACTCCTATTCACATTAGTGGGGAATATTATAAACCATATGATAAGCAAACCTGTTTGTTTCTATTAACTGACTGAGAGAAGAATGCTTATCATTTTGTAATATAACAATCTGGCCCCACCCGAGGAAGGCTGATGCAAGCGAGGGTGTTTCCGGTTGTTGAAAGGAACGGATGCTGTTTGACCTTATTTCCGGCAGCAGCGGAAATAACTACAGAGGCAAACAGAACAGGTGTCTCTGAGAATTACGTGGGCGTGCGTGGGCGAGGCAAAACCGGAAGAAAAAGTCCCGGTTCTGGAAGATTATAAAAAGACCTCGGCACACAGATTCGCCAGTAGAGGAGCAACAGAGATCGGCCGGTGAAGAGAGACACAACAGATAAGACTACACTCCCGTCAACCCATTAGAAGCGCGCTCTCTCAATTCTCTGTTCCCTATTCTACACGGTTCATCGTCATTAATAAAAATATAACTTTATATTTTTATATATATGCATGTTTGTTGTTTGTCGATATATAACAATTTAACTTGAACCAGATACCAATCAGACTCTCTATTTCATTATATTCACCTCTAATCTTAAATTTACAATCAATTTTAAAATTTTCATTTGCACTGATTTTTCAGCAAACTTATTATTTCCTTATTGATATTCATAATTTAAAAAGAAAATAATGCAATCCAGATTCTGGTGTTTTTATCTAATTTCTTTTTCTCAAAATATGCAAAAATCCTTGTTTTGAAAATTTTCATTCTTCCACTTCTTAATTACCATGTCTGTTCCTTTGATGGTTGGCAAGACCTATCCTTGAACAGGACATTTATCCACTTAGGTTACACCTGACTGGATCAAGTGAAGGACAGTAATAGAAGGAATGCTTTTGGCATAAGTTTGATTAGAGCAGATGACAATTTGCCAGGAAGTGACACATTATGATCTTGGGATCATTTTCTGGGGCATGTATCGTATGCAACATGCAGATTTGGTGATGAAAACAGACTGTCACAAACTGCAGTGCAAATTGAGTCATGCTTTTAATTAGCCAGCCAATCTGGTAGCATCCGTTTCTATATTTACAGCTATTAAGATTTGATTGATTAGTTTGTATTCTTTGGCTTACCAACCTTGTGCAGGTTATTTAAAGCCAGAAAATATTTTGAAATTGTAAGGCTTTTTCTTTAACAGTAATAATCAAATGATACAAGTTTTACTAATTAACTCTTAGGTAGGGGAGAGAAGAGGTTGGTTTATACCTTTTACCCCCAGTGTATTTGCACATAAATGAATATAAGAAACCCAACTGAGTTCTCTGATTAACAATTCTGAGCCATTATCCCTTACACCACCTGCACACCCATGATTACAGCACTTGTTATTTCCTAGTAGTCACCCATCAAGGTACTGACCAGGCTTGATGTTACTTAACTTAGGGGATCATACAGAAACAAACGTTTCAACATTTTATAGCCATAAGCCTAGCCATTAAGAATAAGTCTAATAATAGATACTCTCTCTGCTTGCTTCTTCAGTGGGAAATGCAGAGTAACCGAGAAAATATGTCAGGGAGAGACTTACAGATAGCAGACCTTTGCCTAAGAGTGACCAAGAAAGTGTACAAGACAGAGGTGTTCTGCTCCTATAAACAAGTAATCATACACCATAATAGTAAGAATACTATAGAAACATTTAGTTTGCACAAGTGTAGGAAGGAACGTGAATCACTCTACTTTTTTTTATTTAAGAATCAGTAAGTATCACAAAGGACTTTTGTTTGTACTTAAACATTTTTCACTTGCAAGGGTAAGAAATATGAAACAAATTTCACAGCTAAACCTGCTAGAACCCATAATTCTTAAGAAACAATTTAATTTTTTTTCAAAATTGATATGGGTAATGTTGGATGTCAGTAGTTTTTTTTTAAAATAAAGCCACTAAGATACAAGGGGTTACAGAGTGTGAAAGAATAGGAGAAAAACAAAAACATTATTAAAGAAAGAAAATTACTTTTCTTCTTCTTCTTCTTCTTCTTCTTCTTCTTCTTCTTCTTCTATAAGCCATGTCTCTTTAGGATGTAGGCAATCATGGCTTTCCACGTCTCTCTTTTCCTGGTGGCTCTTAGCAGACTTTCTCCAGTTACCCTACCCAAACTTCAATCTGCCATCCACATGCTCAGGCTCTTCAAATATGTTATCCTCTGCTTTTCCCTGTCTCTTTTACCCTATATCTGACCTGTGAGTATCTGATTCTCCAAGCCCTCCTTCCTCGTTACATGTCCCAAGAACTTTAACTGTCTCTTCCTGATGCTCAGTATTAATTTCCTTTTCATTTCCATCCATTCTAAAACCTCATCATTGCTCACATGCTTGATCCATGATATTCACAGTATCCTTCTGCAGAACCACATTTCAGTTGCTTCAAGTTTTTCATTCATCTTTGATGATATTATCCAGTATTCACTGCCATATTGAAGGACAGACATCACATAGCAATCTGCTATTCATCTCATAAAATCAAACACTAATTTTTACATTATTTCAGAATATTAATATACTGAAATGATAGACAAAGACTAAAGTAAAAAAAAAAAAACTCATGGCAATCAAAATTTCAGAGTTTCTATAAAAAATCTTCACTCAAATCAAGATTTCTGATATCTGCTCCAGCATGTTTATGCAATGTGCAGTTGGTGTCATGGTGAGCAGCTCATATTATAGAATCAAAGAACCAAGTTTAATTTCCAGTTGGATTCATTACATTCATTTATTTGAAAATATCCTTGGGAAATGTATAAATCCATCATCTTCTCCCAGATATGGGTTAAATAGTACAACTTCTCTCTAAAATAGTCTTCAATATTTTAAAAAATTGAGAATGCAATATTCACTCACAGAAAAAATATGAATTATCCTTGGAATCCTTAAAATATGTTTCTGCTTGAAATAACCCATAAAGACTTGATAAATCATAAAAGAAAAAAAAAACAATCATGCAATCAATAGAAACCAGCACATCTATGTTAAATTCAATTGATTAATGCCTTCTGCCCCATTTTATATTTAATACTGTATTTTTATAAATCCATAATTTATGCCAAATATTTTTAAATTCCTGTAACTAATGCAAGATTTTGATTTTTTAATTCATGCCAGAATTTGCCATCAACAATAATGATTTTAAATTCCCTTTAAAGTCATTGGTTATCATTTTTTGAATTGTTTAATTTACAAAAACTATATATAAATATAAATGTAAAATCATTATTTTAAGATTCAATTCATCTTCCTTTTCCAAAAAAGCATTTCCAGAATTTTCTTTTAGTTCTTTAACTGAAATTAGTGGATAGTATTTGTCTACCTGCTTTTAAACAAATAAAAAGAGAAAAAATATATATTTAAATTTAATAAAAATTCCATTTAATAATAGTTTACTAGTGACCAAATGTCATTCTTCTCATCTTAAATATTTTGTTTTAGCCAATTTTAGCAAAGCACAAGACAAAAATAATTAACTTTATTCTCATCCTCTCAACCAACTTCAAGTAGAATGACTGCATTAAATCAATAGCTATATCTACCACTAAAAATGTTGAGTCACTGTGTTGGGCCAGAAAGTTTTTCTCGACAGAATTGATCTTGCAAATTTATAAATCTACCATTTGTCCATGCATTGAATACTGTTGCCATATCTGGTTAGGTGCTCCTGCTATTCAACTCGGTGTTCTCAATAAAATCCAAAGAAGGATCTGCAACTTAACCAGTCCTGATTTAGTCAACTTCAGTCACTTTCTTACTGACAGAATGTGGCTTCCCTCTGTTTTTTCTACAAATATTTTCACAGCTTCTGCTCTGATTAGTTTCTTTCCCTGGTGTCTCATCCACATCAATTTACTTGGTGCTACTAGACTGGCATCAATATTCACACTTTTACCAAAAAATTGTCAAACGTAACCATCACTTCTACTCCATCAGCTTCTTTTCTCTCACTTCCCAACTGTGGAGCTCCTTTCCATATACTTGCTTCCCTGATAGCTACAATCTCTAGAAGTTTAAATGCAACCTTCTTGATTCCCATCTTTCTCTTATCCTTTCTTTGACATCACCTATATTTTTTTTCTCACTGTAACTCCCTGCTCACTAGTGGCAGTTTTGCCTTACTTGGGGTGAAATGATTATAAAAAATAAAAACTTCTGCATCTAAAAAATTGTTTTAGACTTTTTAACCCAGTGTTAGTCACTTCAGTAATTGATAGTCTCCTGGTATCTGCCTACTAATAGAACTGTGCTACAACTACACCACACTGTGTGCTACAGAGAGTAGTAGAAGGGAGGAAAAGAAACAAGTTGCCAACTAGTAATTACAAGTACTTTAGAATTTGGGGTAACAAAACATCTCATGTGACTAAAGCACGGTTAAATGGGTACTGTTCCAAGGAGACATATAAAACAAACTGACAAAAATTCTCTATTATAAAGGATTAGAAGAAAATATTACTTACCAGCAAGTCTCAACTACTGATAAACTTTCTAACAAAACTGACAGAGTGATAAAAGAAATAAACCAATTTATTTGTGCTTGAGTAGGCTGTAGTATGAGGATTAATTTTCTTTTACATTTTATTTTATATAATTTCTCTCATACCTTCTGGTGTCAACCATCTTGAAAATTTACATTCATTTTGAGTGCAGTTACATAAACTAATACAGTTTTGTAATATAGATTATATCAACTCATGGTGAAATAATCAATCAAAAGAGCCTGCAATGATCTGTTAGGCAGAAACATTTTATTTTGTTGCTCAGTTTTTACAGACACTTGTGTCTGCATTTAAAATCTCAGTATTCTGCACTGCATATGAACTGATGATGGAAAAGAGAATTTTTATAATCTGCTTTAAAATGTTTCTACAATGTAAAAATATTCCTTCTTCTCCAAATGCTTTAGTTATAAGTTCTTTTTCCAGGTATAAATTCCTAACTTTTATTGCTTCAAGATTTGTCTTCCTATCTACAGAATGTTGTTGAGAGAATGGAAAGTATTATTACATTATGCTTCCTGGTACATTTGTCCCACAAACAATATTTCATGAACTTATGAGAATTTGGGGAAAAAAAGGAAGCAAAAATATGGAATTAAAACAAAGAATTCTTCATAAATGTAATAGCAAAACATGTTACAAAAGAATAAAGAAAGAAATAAAGGTGAAATTATGACGAGTTTATGTCTATATTTCTAAGATGAAGTATTATAACTACTTACATTGTTTCACCTGTTGTCCTCATCTTTATTGCCATCATCACAATGTTTTGCCATTGTACACTCTAACTTTTTGCCAGTGATATACACTGGAATTTTTAACAAAACTCTTTATTTAGTCCATGGGGGTAGATTATTCTAATTCTACATGCTTTCAGTCAGTTAATTGCCATACGTGATACACACTTGGGCGATCATGTCTTGAAAGAGACATGACTGACTGGGCAGAAGATTATCCCGCAGTATGTTGCCATTGCTTTCTGTGGTAGACTGGTTGCCGACCAAGGCTATAGAACCCAATCTGTCCTATTATTTAACTCATAACTGGAGGGCAGAGACGGATTAATACCTTTCCCAAGGGTATTTGCACATAAGTGAATGCAATGAATTCAACTGGAATTCGAACTCGGTTCCCCGATTTCTCGTTCCAAGCCAATATCCACTGCGCCACAATGCACATCCTTATTCTGCATGCTATGCTAGGCCATAAATATTTTCTTATGTTTTTAGAACCACCTTGGTTATTCTTGGTGTGGATTTGACAGTCTTCTGGAGAACTCATTCAAAATTTCGGTCCCTTCTGTTATTACAGCTTCCTACAGTTCTAGTAGATTGGTTGGTTGCACATATCGGATTCAAATTTCTTTTTCCACTGCATTTTAAATGTGCTCAGTTAGATTGAGTTCCTATGGCTGTAGAGGCCACTTTAAAAGAGAAAACCCATTGCAGTGTTACATGAACCAATCTGCCACTATATATTATAGACTTGTAACATCATGCAAAACAACTTGACTAAACAACACTTAAAAATTTATTGTAAAAATTGACAAGAGAAGGCATTAATTAAAATAGCAATATATAGTTTATTCAAAATATTCACAAGTAATAGAATAACAAAATTTGAAAGAAAGTTTATAGTGAGATTGAAATAGAGAGAACATGTCCCTTCACAACTTCAATGATTATGGTTTCCCACAGCCTCCTGTCTCTTACAGCTCTATGCAATATTCAGCTCTTTACTGTCCCTCTCTATCCTTACCCTGCCATTCATTTTCTTTTAATATTTCCACTTCAAGCAAGGTGATAATGCCACTGGGACACATTGGGTTATATGAAGTGAAAGAAGACTGAAAATGTGGGGGACTGAGGAAAACACAAAAAAAACAAGTGTCAAGAGAACAAAACATGGCAATCAACATTGCATTTGAATTTTTGAAGATTGTAATTATCAGAAAGAAAGAAATCAGAAGAGATTTCCACAAGTAGGAGGTGCAAGAAAATTAACTGTTAGAGTAGATATAGCAGTTGCATCTACGCAAACATGATTTTTCTCTTACCCTTCTTTTTACAATATGCCCTGTGAGTATTAAATTTTTCAAACTGTTTTCACTCGTAATGTCTCTCAGAAATTTTAACTCTCTCTTTTTGATTCTAAGTATGAGTGTATTTTTAGCTTTGATTTTCTTTACAAGTTTCTTGCTGTTCAAGTGTTTTGTCCATTGCATTTTTAGCAAGTCTGTTGAACCACAATTTTTTATCTGCAATGAAAGTGTCCAGCTTTCTTTGCTATATAGGAAATTAAATATAAGATTACAGTTCAACACTCTTGTCTTTGTTTCTTACAAAATATTCCTTTTTTAACACTTCTGGGAAGCATCGTTTAAAGTTCTAATACATCTCAAGGTCTCAGTGTCAGACTTTCTGTCATTTGTTATGACACTACCCAGATAATTAAATTCATGTAGGTGATGATTCTGATGTTTCCAGTTTTAGTCTTACCCCTTTGATCATATATTGTATTATTTAAAAATGTAAGCACTTTTTCATAATTTATATTTATTATGTTTCATACTCAAAGTAAATTAGTAATTCATCTCGGCTTGGTTAAATGGACAAGCTCAACAGAATTTGAGTAACCAGGTTTGAAATGATGTTGCCACTTATGTTATATTCTTGTAACAGAAGTTTTTCAAGAAAAGGCCAAGTTATGTTGGTAGTGGATGAATTAAATCAGCCATTCACTGATTAGATAAATGTGTTTATAATGTAATTAGTCTTAAACTAACTTCCATAAAATGTGGAACAGCAAAGATAACAGACAGTGCCTGAGGAAATTACATTAAAATTTTTCCAAAGTCATATCAACAAAGTTAAAAATCTATTTATTGCTTGAAATCCATGAACAAATAGTTACTGATTGCATGGAGAAACTTCTTTTTCATCTTCAGTTGAAATATCTCAATACTTTGACATTATTTGTCTGCTCAAGTGTGGTAATGTAACAGTTCTTTTTTACCACTGGACCTATTTTCTTGTTTGTTCATGTCACTGACCAAGGTTGAGTAGCCAGGTCAAAAAATATAAAGGAAATAAAGCTTAGGTTTGAAGCAAATAGTGAATCACAGTCAAAAGAAATTAAAAAAAAATAAATCCTATTTATAAAAAAGAGATCATTCAACCAGATCTGAGGTATCATTGCTAACCTTAAATTTATGACAGTGTAAATTGTCAAGGTTTTCTCTACTTGATTGCAATAAAAAATGCTACCTTATTATTTTAATATGTCATGAATCATTATAGAAATTCTATTCTCATTAATACCAACTGTTCAAAAGTAGAATTGCTCTGTGAACTGCTAAAATATCACTGTGGATCCCCAATTCATTATTTTTTTGTGTGAACCCCCAGCAATGTTGTATGAACCCTGGTTGTGTACAATTAGTTCAGACTCTAGTTCTATAAACAGCACTGAAGGTCACTAAAAAATAGTAAAATGTAGTTATTGCCACCATAAATATTTGTGTTGGTCTAAGTAAAATCCAAATTTAGCAAAGCACAAAACAAAATTAATTAACTGTATTCTGAGACCAAAAGATTTGGTTTGTTTATAAATAACTTGTGATATTGTAATTAATGTCTCAAGAACAGATGCAAGAAAAATGGAGTGAGAGAGAGAGGAAACAGATATAAATATCAATACAAACACACAAATAATTTCCAAAAATGGTGGAGGTTAATTATATATTATTTTAGATGCAGAAAAAGTATATCATTACTAAAACTATAACAAATTTAGCATAGGGGATAACTAAAAACAGTAAAGATGTCTCACACAATACTGCAAATTGATACAAAACCAAAACTTTGAACTAAAAATTTGATTATCAGATCAAGACTTCCACATGGATGCCAGGCAAAATTCAAAAATATCTAAACAGTCATCTGTATACAACCACTTTTTCCCCTCACTGATTAAAAAAAAAACTTTGAGTGAAGGAAATCTGTGGGTCTTGTAGACTGGCATTAGAGAAACACAAAGAACTTTGCCAAATAACAGCAGCAACAACTAAAATAGATATCCCATTTAACTATAAGAGGAAATAATGATATAATCAAGATGTTAACATTCCACACCACTTCAAGCAAAAGGTTAGGAAGAAAACTCCCATCATTACTAGTAAATTACTAGTAATTTCTAGTATATAGAAATAGACTTGGAAAACCTGTTTTCCTGAAAAATACTTTTAAGGGAAAACTTTTATAAATTTTAAACGACATTAACACTGGCTGCTTGGTCAATGAATGCCAAATGTTTCCATGCGAGAAAACGGCTAATATAACTATTATCAAAAGCCAGGAATCAAAAACCAACCGAAAGAAATGTTATATATGGCATTTGCATACTACACACAAACTTTCAAAATTAAGTAGGGAGAGATTCTGATTGGCGGCAATGCTTTGTGACCCTTAATACCTAATCATGATTTGTCTTTTTCTATCTACATTTATATACCTTACAAATTAAACTAAGCACAACTGGATATTAAAGGATGAAAAATTTCCATAGATTTTGACTTCATTCTGATTTTTTTTTGTTCGAATCTGTGAATGTGTTTTGTTCATGCTAACTCTTGAAAAACAGCCATATCAAATTCACTATTTTTCATCGATAATGTTTCATTTGTTAAAATTACTCAACTTTTTAACAAGAAAACCCCCAGGTTGACACTGAAAATTGCCACAAATCATTGTCGATTTATTCGAGATAGAATTATTGATTATGGCATGTCACTAATTTGTATTTAGATACATTGTATTCATTTTTAATTTTTCTAGTTGAATTGTTTAAACTCCCATATTTTAAAGGATGACAAAAAGACCAAAATAACTGATATAAAAAAAAAAGTTGAAGGACTTCTAAGTGGCTCTGACATTTTCAGCTCATAGCAGTATCTATTTTCTATCCAGAGCACTATCATTTAGATGTAACACAAAATGAGCATTAAAATTCTCTGTACTGCAATTACAGATTTACCAGTCTTAGAAAATGATTCCACGGGAAATGCACATTTAAAAAATGGCAAAACATTAACTAGATAAAGACACCATTGCTCAAGTTCACAGAGATCATCATCATCATCATCATCCATCTGTTTCCATGCTAGCATGATTCAGATGAGGCTTGATAGCTCAGTAATTGAACCATCATGAAATACTGGAGCAAGTTTTACAGCTGTATGCTCTTACTAACACCAACCAGTTTAGGAAACTGGAAACTTAGTGTTTTCATTACGACATCACCTGTAGGAACATTAACTACCAACGTTAGAGAGTTCAGATTACCCTATTCTACACAGAGTAGAAGTAGAGGATTTTGTTTCAGAGATTTCCTTCTCTTAGACAATTTACTATCTAAAGCTAAAGACTCTTACACAGCCTAACTTTTAGTTTTTCTCTGAAATGGCTCCAGTTTAGGGGCTAACGATTTGCCCATAGCTTGGACCTTAATAGGTGCTACCACCCTGGGTCAGACCTGGGAACAACAGCCATTAAGTGATGGTTCCAAACTTTTCAAAATCTCCTGATCAGAGACCTTGCCTCCGGATGTAGTTTATCATCAGACCCAGGACAGTGGAAGATATTTCTGCCACACTAATTGAAGGATAAATCTGAATTATATAACAACAATTTTCTCATGTACAACTTGCCTAAGATAAATTGTAATAAAGTTTTTCTTTAAAAATTGATTACAGAACTCTCCAAAGTATCAACCATACATAAGTAGATTGTCAACTTATAGAGGTCTTTTATGTACTGCAAAATCTCACTTGGTTTGATATTTCTAAACAGTTTCTTTATATCAACTGCTCTTCAGTACTTGGCTCATGTTTGTTGGAATCTGCTACATATTATCAGTAAATGGTCAGTTGTGTATAATTCATAACATGTTATGCACAAAAATGGGGAGACCTGAGGAATATGTCATGTGTGGCCAAGAGAAAGGGTTAGACATCATAAAGATAATTGAGTTTGACTGGTAGGTTTAGAATATTATCAATATAGCAAGTCAATGAAGGTTATTGCAGAGCAACTGAAGGAGGTTGTGCTGTGAGATGCATAAGATGTTCTAAGTCCTTCATAATCAGGAATAAGCTGTTAATGACTGTCAAAATTTGCAAGAATGCGCACTCTGGTCATCCCACTTAAGGAAACAGCTCAAGCATTCCATTTCATTAGGATCAAAGAATTGAGTAATTAACTGTTACGTGAACAATCTCATCACAGATGAAGAAAAGACTCAAGGCAAGAGAATAGTGATTCTACTGAAGGATCCTGAAAATAACATGGACCAAACATGAGAGCAACAACAATGTTTTACAGAAAATGGAAATAAAAAGGATTCTTATACTTAACATCAGAAAGGGATAGGCAAAATTTCTCTGGTAATAATGAGAAAGAAGGCTTGGAAAATCTGATACTCACAGAATAGACTGAAGGCAGGATGGACAGAAGAAAACAATGCATAACTTATCTAACAAGCTTCAGAAAATGGATGGTGGAATGCTTTTCAGGAAATATTACAAAAATACAAAATTTACAGAAAGTTTCAAAGAACAGCAAATTGGGGAGAACCATGGTCACTAATGTCTTGAAGGGAAACTACACAGAGATGAAGAAGATGTGTAGACTCTCCTCATTGTTGTATCCCCATGTTTTGGTTGATGCTTAACTGGATTGAAGTATTCTTCTTTTTTTGTACAGTGATGTTCACCCTGAATGAGAACTGAAAGTCACAGGAGGTAGTGTGTTACAGAGTTAGAGACACAGTTTATTTGGATATGTGAGGAAGATAATGCTTATCCCTAGACAAATTAAGATTTTTGTGATCAGGTAATCATTCTCTTGTGAATTGGTTCCACAATGCTGCAGTTCATGGGTAGAAGCTGCTTGAGTAGAACTACATGAAAAAAATGAAACAAAAAGTAATGAGAATGGTTTACTGCAATGCAAGTAGCATGATGAATCTTAGCTGTTTAAGGAATGTAGTTCATCCAAACACTTTCAATGGAAATAGTGATAGATCTTGCAATGTTTGATCTGTGAGGAAAGAGGTTGTAGGGTGGAAAATCAGTTGTCACTCTCAAGGATGCAGAGACACTTTTAGTCTTTTTAGTCTCCATTGAAACCGGAAAGTTAAAACTGGGCAGCTTTTACCCATCTCCTTCTTCTATGTGACATGTCCCTTCAGAATGTATGTGATCGTAGCTCTCCACAACTTCCTATCATTTGTAGTTCTGAGTAAGGTTTGTCATTTTGCAATTTCTCCTATTCACTGTCCTGCCAATAATTTCCCCAAACTCACTAGATTTCCAGCTGTCTCTATTGTATTGAGTTTAAGTTTGAGTTTTGTTTAACGGCATATCAACCTCTGTGTCATTATTTAATGCCAAAAAGGTGGGGTTTTAAGTTATCTTTTGAATGTTTGGTTATAGTGAGAAGGTTGATTTAGTCAGATTTTAATGAAATTGTTTTGTTTTTATTCTTTATTTATTTTAGAAAACTGAAAATGTCTTCTAGTTTTGTATTCAAAAATGTTCTGCTGAGAATAATTTTTTCCTTCAAAAATTTGTTATGGTAATAATTTTTTCTTCAAAAATGTATTGTTGGTAATATTTTTCCTTCAAAAATGTCTATTTTCCTATAAAAGTCAATTTTATTTGTATATATTTCTATACAATTGTATTCTTATACTTTCATAGTGTTTTGACCCAAGTTTGGGGATTAACTATTTGCCCATAGCTGGGACCCTAACAGATGCTACCACTCTGGATCAGGGTGGACCCAGGAACAACAGCAATTAAGAGGTGGTTCCATGCTCCTCACAACCTCCCAATCAGAGGCCTTGCTGCCAGATGCAGTTTATCATCATGCCCAGAACCATGGCTCTGTTGTAACATTTTAATTATGAATTCAAAACCTGGGATCAGGAAGTGCAGACTTGGACTCAGAGAATGAGCATGTCATATATGGCTCAATGCTTCTCCTATTTATCTTGAGCTACTTGATAAAATCCAAAGAAGAATCAGCAATATTATTGGCTACAGTCTGGCATCTCAGTTTCATTCACTTTTCCATTAGCATAAGATTGCCTCTCTTTACCTTTTTATATAAATACTTTCATGGTAAATGTTCAATTAATTTAAGCTCAATAATAGACTGGTGATGAGGTCTCACTAATTTACAGCTGAACTAGCTAGATGGAACTGTAAATTCTACACGAACAGTTTCTTTCCTCCTCTTTCTCACTTGTGGAACTTCTTTCTGGCTCAATTTGTTCCAGCTTTTTCTTATAGATGGAATTTATGTAGGAGGACAAGAGAATTAAATATAAAAAATGTTGGTTATAATTATACCCCAAAAATATTAAAAAATATAAATATAAAAAATGTTGGTTATAATTATACCCCAAAAATATTAAAAAATATAAATATAAAAAATGTTGGTTATAATTATACCCCCAAAAATATTAAAAAATATAAATATAAAAAATGTTGGTTATAATTATACCCAAAAAATATTAAAAAATATAAATATAAAAAATGTTGGTTATAATTATACCCCAAAAATATTAAAAAATATAAATATAAAAAATGTTGGTTATAATTATACCCCCAAAAATATTAAAAAATATAAATATAAAAAATGTTGGTTATAATTATACCCCAAAAATATTAAAAAATATAAATATAAAAAATGTTGGTTATAATTATACCCCCAAAAATATTAAAAAATATAAATATAAAAAATGTTGGTTATAATTATACCCCAAAAATATTAAAAAATATAAATATAAAAAATGTTGGTTATAATTATACCCCCCAAAATATTAAAAAATATAAATATAAAAAATGTTGGTTATAATTATACCCCCAAAAATATTAAAAAATATAAATATAAAAAATGTTGGTTATAATTATACCCCCAAAAATATTAAAAAATATAAATATAAAAAATGTTGGTTATAATTATACCCCCAAAAATATTAAAAAATATAAATATAAAAAATGTTGGTTATAATTATACCCCCAAAAATATTAAAAAATATAAATATAAAAAATGTTGGTTATAATTATAACCCAAAAATATTAAAAAATATAAATATAAAAAATGTTGGTTATAATTATACCCCCAAAAATATTAAAAAATATAAATATAAAAAATGTTGGTTATAATTATACCCCCAAAAATATTAAAAAATATAAATATAAAAAATGTTGGTTATAATTATACCCCAAAAATATTAAAGTTATAATGATGCTAAACTGACAAGTAAAATGACACTGGTGATGATGGGGGAAAATTCTTGTAGGTAAAAAATTTCTCTGTCCGATGGCATTATTTGCAAACTCTGAATCTGTGGTAGTTTCTGTAGTTATAAATATAGTACATCTCTTTCAGAGCAATTCTTATAATATAAAGATTTATGCAAATCATCATTTATCCATCATACCCAATGGTGCATAGGGCAGCAACTTTTTGTTGCTGTAACAAACTGTTTTTTACGGGGCAAGGTTATTAGCCCTGCACCCAACTTCCAAACATGGAGGGCCGGTGGACCATTCTTGGTCCTTACGTTTACAGCATCTGGTATTCCCAAATGGTCACCCATTAAGTACTGACCAGGCTCAATGTTGCTTAACTTTGGTGATCGGACAGGAACCAGTGCATTCAACATGATATAGCCGTAGACGCTTAAGCAAATAATATTGGGTAATTGAGTGACAAAATGTAAAAATTCTATGTAACATGTCTAGTCTGTTGAAAGGATTTCATTAAACTAAAATTCTTTTTGATGGAATTACATTTATAGAGTGAAAGAAAGGAATTATATCTGAAAATATTGGCTAAAAAAGAAAATGCTGCAGAAGTAGGTTTGGTAAATTTCAAATTTAAATTTTAAAATTTCTGGCATCTGATATTCATTCTGTTTTGCAACACTTCAGTTTGGGATTTTATTGCTATTTGTAAATATCTCACATTCTGACAACAGAAGTTATTTAGATATAATTTGTGTCCATTTTGTCATTCACTTACACAGCATTGTTATGATTTGGAGAAGTTTACAGTAATTGAGAAATAACACTCCATTTAAAAATGGTTATAATTTATTTATTAACTATAATTTTGACAAGAAATTGATATGAGAGGAAAGTGTTTTGCATGAGGTTTTATTAAAAATTTGATATAGGCACTAATTTTCACTACCAGTTTCTCAAGCCACCCAGGAATCATGACAGTTGATTTCATCAGGAAACCTTGTGGCATAGAAGACATAACTTCTTGCATTCCCACTTTTTCCAGAGTCTTAATAGACTAGCTCCTTTAACTAATCCTAAAGAAAAAATGTCACAGAGTGTTAAATCTAGACCCCTGGCTGGTCACTCATACATAAAATAGTGAGTTAATTTTCATTCAATCTCTATATCATATTCTTCCTAAAGACCATTATCAGAAACCTTAAATAAAGAACTCAAACAGAGTTCAGTGTCAGAGTTCCAAGAGAGTTCTGATAGTGTGTTTGTTAGAGGACTAGTGAAAACTGTTGTGACATAATATTATAACAGTGGCAATGAGGAATCAAAACTTATATACAGTAAGAAAAAATACCCTTTTTCTTGCAGTGCACATAAAAACAGTGACAACCAGAAATCAGAATCACATTGTTGGCATTTATTTTTCTTTGTTGTGCATAAAGAAAAAAACATTCTTAAATATGGAAGAATTATTAGCCTAAGTGGCAAAAATACAACAACAGCAACATCAGTTAATTGAAATAATTCAGAAGAAAAAAGAAAATTCTTCTATTTCTTTAATTCCTGATGCAGTAACAAATGCCATAACTGAATTCACATACAGTTCAGATAATGGAATTATCTTTTTATGCTTATTTTAGAAGATATCAGAAAATCTACAGAGAAGAATACAACAACTGTGAAAATGAAAACCAAAATCAAGACTTTTGTTGAGAAAGTTAGCATCACAAGAATATAAAAAATACTGTAACTTTGAAAACCAGAAAAAATTTGTTTTGAAGAAATGGCAAATATTCTGACTGAAATTTTTAGTGAGAAAAGATTCAATACTTTTGATGGAAGTGTATGAATCTAATAAAAAAGATGATGATTTTGTCACATATGATGGAATCATTAACAAGGAGTGTGAAAGATTTAAATTAAATGAATTGACTCTGTATATGTTTAAAGGATTAATTTTCATTCAAGGGTTAATGGTAAAAAGAAAAAGATGCAGAAATACATACCAGAATCCTATCAAAACTGAAACAGAATCAAAAGCTAACACTCCAAGAAATATTGAACAAATGTCAGAGAATCCTAAGTCAGAGGTGATATAGAGGAAATTGCAGAAAAAGAATTTGCATATATACAAGCCAAAGAAAAATGTTAAAAAAGAAAAATTAATCCATATTTCAGATATGAAAGTTTACATCTCGGAGATGAATGTCTCTTTAAGAATTTAAAGTGATACAAGTAGGGTATAAAAGTTACACTGTAAAACTAAAGCAAAGAAAATTCTCACAGAGGAAATTTTGTACACAGAGTTGAAATGGAAAATAATTACAGAAAATCAAAGAAAATTTGTGTCTGTGAAAATTAATAATATGGATGTGAAAATGCAATTAGACACTGATAGAGTTATCACAATAATCAATAAAGTCCCATGGAAAGTAAACAGGAAACCTATTTGTCTGTATTTCTGTGATGAGGTAGAATACTCAGTATTTACATTATTCAGACTATTGTCTTCATCTTTGTTGCCATTTGTATGTTTCAGCTTTTGAATGCTCCAGTCTTCTTCAGTTACTAGGAATTTTGAACAGAACCCTTATATATGCCAGTGATTGTAACAAAGGGTTTGGTTCAAAGTACCTAGCACCTCAAGAAGGCCAGAGCATAAAATGGCTGAAATGTCATAAAATTGCAACAAAGATGAAAACAATAGTCCAAATAATGTAAATACATGAAACCTATATTAAAAAGAAATTTGAAAATTGTTCATGACTTACCAGGTGAGAAGTTATTTGTATTAATGAAATAACTTTGCAACATTTTATTTCATGACAAGTATAAAAAGCTAAGTGTCCAAAAATACTACAAACTTATTTAGTAATGATTGGATGGAATTATTGGAGTTATGGGATTTACCTATAAATATTTATTACAAAAACACAAGTGAACAATGACCAGTTTTAAAAAAACATGTGTAAATTTAAAGGAAGAGTTGAAAAAATGTTTTCTAGATGTTCTATCAGACAAGTTGGGTTGGTGTTCCAAAGTCAAAACGAAATTTAAAGTGAAAAAAGTGTTGATGCCAGTATTTAAATCAAAACACAGCATACCATTCATAGCCTTGGATCAAGTCAACAAAGAATTAGACAGACTTAAAATAATGGGTGTAATTGAAAAAAAAATGACCATTCCAAATGGGCAACACCAGAAGTGTATGTAAAAAAAAAAAAAATGTGTTCTTGTTGATTTTTCAACTGGTTTAAGCAAAATCACATAAACTACCCATTATCAAGTCTAGAGAAAAATGTTCAGAATTAAATGGTAGAAAAATTTTTCAAAGCTGGATCTTTCTGAGGTGTATTTGCAAATACTATTTGGAGAAGAATGTTCAGTCAATAATGATAAATACACACAAGGGATTGTAAAAGACAACCAACTTTCTTTTCAGTTAAAAGTGGCTCCAGTCATATTTCCACAAGCTATAAACACTATGCTTGTAGATTGTGATTTCACAGTTGCTGATCTGGATGATATATTGTTTAAATATCTAAGAAACAACACTGAGCATGTAAAAGAATTTTTTTTTAAATATGAGAGTACAAATTCAAACTCAGTAAGGAAAAGTGTGAATTGTTTTTTTAATAAAATCAAGTATTTAGGACAAATCATTGACAAAAATTGCCATCAACCAGATCTGTCAAGGACAAGCTCAATTAAGAAAATGCCTTATTCAATGAACATTGTTAGACTACAGGGCTACAAGCATTTTTAGGACGAGCAAATTATTATCAAATCTATATACCTAATATACAGAATTTGAGAGTTCCACTGAAGAATTTGCTTAAAAAAAAGAAAAAAAGCTGTACTCATAAGTGTCAAAAGACATTTGAAGAAATCAAGAAAATATTAATGTCAGACTTATCATTAACACACTACAATCTGAAAGCACAAATCATATTGGTTTCAGCTGCTAGTGACTATGGTATATTTGACAAAATCAAAACAAAGTGCAAAATTAAAAATATAAAATAGCGACAATTTATCCATCGCACGCTGTATAATCATATAGTACATATTCATGTATATATTTATTATATAGTCGCCTGCTTGACCTAATCAAATCTTTTTTAAATAACCGCAAAATGAAGGTCGTTTTAAATGGGCATCCCTCTTCATCCTACAGCACGAATGCTGGTGTCCTACAGAGCTCTATCCGAGCTCGACGCTCTTCCTTATTTTCATCAACAACCTCCTATTCACAGTCAGGTTAGCCAAATGCAGACGACAATTCTACTCCTGCAGCTTCTTCTCTTGCACTTCCTGCCTGTGGAGCTCGCTCCCATATTCTTGCTTTCCTGACGGCTACAACCTCCAGAAATTTAAATGCAAAGTCAATACTCATCTACTAACCACTGGACTCTAGCTCTCTCCCCACCCCCGTATAACCTTCCCTTTCTCTCCACCTATGTATCTGTCATCACACCTGCTTTCTCAGCTTAAGTATTCATGTATATAGTCAGTATATAGTTTGTAATCATTTATATCCTTAATGTATAATCAGGCATTAGGATAAACCACATTATTTGATGCTTCTTTACATCCAATTACCCTCACTCTTGCTTGTCCTCTCCCTCTTCAATAAAGGTTCTAGTGGTTGTGTGTATAAAGAAGAAGTGTCAAGAAATGTGGTTTGCACTTAGGGCCTGATGAGACAGATATGGTTAAAACCTGGGTAGCAATTAAGTGGTGAACATTTCCTCCTAAAATATATATTTCACTCTGCATATTCAGTTCTTTTGATTGTTTACTGAGCACTTTTTGAAATAAAGTACATCTTTTACTGTTATATATATATACATAGAGAGAGAGAGAGAGAGAGAGAGAGAGAGAGACAGACTGAGAGAGAAGGAGTGTTACCTATATGTGTTTGTACTCACATCTAAGTTTGTGAGTGTGTGTGTTTGTGCCTATATATATATATATATATATATATATATATTATGGCGTTAAATGCAAGAAATGTTTTACTATAGGCCATGATAAATTTTAAAACAAAAGTTTGTTGTTTTTGTTTAAAAATTTATCATGGCCTATAGTAAAAAATTTCTTGCCTTTAACACCATAATATGTCTTCGTACCATCAAAAACACATATATATATATATATTTGCATTTTTGTATGATGTGTTGTCTACTGTGTGAGACATTGGTTGGAAGGAAAATTAAACATTTTGTTTCTACCATATGCTGTAAGCAAAAGGAGGAAAAGAGAGACTTTGAGCGCTTCTTTTATACTGCTTTTCGGCAATGTCATCTAGCTGCTGTTAGCAGAAGATACCCAGCAGACATATGTGATAATTTTATGTTTGTAACTTTAAGAAGAGCACATTTTTTTAAAATAACCATCTACTAGTCTTTTACTGCTATATATATATATATTTATATATATATATATATATAAATGTTAAATAATTTGCAAACATTGTGTCTGTTTTTTTTTTAATCCGTTTTACTCAAAGATAATCTTTCACATATTATAATTGAAAGATGTAAGAAATGAACTGTAAGTTTGACAGATGATTTTATTATTAATTTCTCAATGTTCCCAAGTACTTTCAATCTTCTTCTGAGTTCATCTTTGGGGGTGTGAGTTGTGGTAACAAAAATAACTGCGAAACTGTGTTGCTAAAAAATTACTGTAATGTTCAAATGAATGCTAAGAAATTTGTCAGCCATTACATTTTAAGCAAGAAGGAAATTTACAGTAATTTTTTAGCAACACAGTTTTGCAGTTATTTTTTGTTACCGCAAAGGAGATTGAAAGTACTTGGAAACATTGAGAAATTAATAATAACATCATCTGTCAAAGTCACAGTTCATTTCTTACATCTTTCAAAAAAATATGCGAATGATTATCTGTGAGTATGAATGGATTTTATTAAAAATTACCAGAAACAATGTTTGCAATTTATTTAATCTGAGATGCCTAAACGAAAATTTGCTGCTCAATTACATTATATATATATATATATATATAGGCTTAGTTGTCAAAAGTTTGCTTTCAAGCCATAAGACATTGGCTTGATTCTAACCATGTTTAATCTGTCAAGAATATGATATCTTGATATTATTGAAACTGGAAGGTGAACACAACCTGCAGCACTTAAGGAAAGTGTCAGGAAATCATACCATGGGTTGATCCAAGCTTGGTGAGTGAAACTGGGTCAAAGGAAATGTTTAGAAGTCAGCAATTGTTGTGGTACCAACAAACAATGTCATCATGACAGAGTTTGAGCATACTAGAACTATTCAAACTGCTGATCATAAAAGATTATGTGCACTCTCTCCCAAAAAATGTAACTATACTCAGACCAGTATAACTGTAGTATAAACTGTCGGTGAGATTTGTGGGTGTTGGACAAACACATGTGTGTTTGAGCAGGTATCTGAGACTGGGATTTGCTTCCACCCTAGCAGATAATTGAGCTTATAATACAAATGTAGCCTGCTATTTTATATATTATAACTTTTTTGGAACACACTAACATCTAATAACATTCTCACAATATTTAATATTTTTTGAAGTTATCACTAACATTTTTTGACAAGATTTACAGACTCTACATTATAATTAATTTCACAAACCAGTTTATAAAATATAAAAACTTGAAGATATGCAAAAAATAATATTCATTGGTATTAAATAAGTATTTGTTGTTTTAATCATTATATTGTTTTTAAAATAGTGGGAGTATTTTTATGTTAAATAATAAAATTTTGAATTTTTCCAATAAAATGATTGAGAATTGATTGTTCAGCCTAGTAAAACTAATCATAACTTGTACCCATTAAGCTGTTTGCATTCTGCCCAAAATTTTGTTTTGATTGGTCAATGAGCATTCAAAATAAGCAGGTACCCATTTTGAAAAATAGTATGAAATATGCTGTTACTGAGTAAATAAATAAAACATTTACTTTACAATTAAAAACCAATAAGATTTATGTGCAAAGCAATCCTCAGACATTTCAAAGTAATTGCAAAGTTTTGTGCAAGCCAACATGTCAGTTGTTGAAACCATTTTGTTAATCTTTGGGATTTTCATGTTTACATTTGTTGACATTACGATACATTTCCGAGCAGAGATAGTTATTTGCATAGAATCAAAAATTCTGTCATATTGGCTTGATTTGACTTTGCTTAGATTGTGGTATAATTCATGGTCGAGTGGTCTAAGATGCACCAGATCAATTAATGGCTTCCCCTATATTGATAGGGGTTACAAGTTCAAATCCTGCCAAATGATGCACATTTTCATACAAAATTTATTGTAAATAATCAGGCCGGCAGAAATAAATATATAAAAATACTGATTGATTATAAACAGAATATCTACTCAAATGTGAGTATTGATTAAAAATAATTTTCAAACAAATAATTTCAAAGTTTTGTGTCTTATTTTGTTTTGGATAACAATTCCACTCTGCAGTTTTCAATTTTCTGGTGCGGGCTGTAAATAAGTATTCTTTTTACTGTGCTTTCACCTTTGAATTTTTGTATGTTGTTGTCTACTGTGTGACACATTGGTTGGAAGGGAAATGAGACATTTTGTTCCTACCACATGCTGTAAGCAAAAAGAGGAAATAAGAGAATTTGAGCACTTCTTTTATATTGCTTTTTGGCAACGTCATCTAGCTGCTGTTAGCAGGAGATACTTGGCAGACAAGTGTGATAATTTTATGTCTGTAACTTTGAGAAGAGCTATTATCTGTGGATGATGGAATGTATTCAGTGGTTGATATGTAAATTATGGAAAATTCTGCTACAGTTAATGCCAGATTTTGTTCAGAGAATTGAAGATTTTCCGTCCTTGATGTTTTTAATGTTTTAGCCAATCTATTCGACAGCATTCTTCAGGTGTGTAATTCATTAGAAAAAGAAATGAAATATTTTTTTCAAAAAGAAGTAGTTTTTGTTTTTGTCTTCTGATATCTCTGTAGACAGCAGAATGGAATGACTGAAACATTGTGGTAACAACCTTAAGAACACAAAGAATGAATTCAGTTTTTTGTAGTCTTCATTATCATTATCATTTAAACAAAGGAGATTTTCTTTGTAAAGAACTCATTCATACTGAAAGCAAAATTACTTAATTGAATGAACTGAAATTATCCAGACTCAGGCTTTTGTTCATTCACCAGTGCAGCTATCATTTTGAGATTGTACTAAATTGTTTTCTCTATTTTGGTTGACCATCATTATTCTGATGTTTGTATTGGTAAAAACATAAGAGATTTTTACTACAAATTATCTATAAGTGTATTTTTTCAAATGGTAAGATTGCTGTGCAAACATAATTCCACTCTCTCAGCCTCCAAGGTTGTTTGTTCTCCACAGCAGAAACTGCAGATAAATTTATCTTAGAATTTATAAGTCTACCATTCATCCAGGCATTGGATATAACTGCCATATCTGGTCTGGTGCTCCTGCTATACATTTGGAGATTCCTGATAAAATCTTAAGAAGAATCTGCAATTTTATTAGTCTTGATCTGTCACTTTTTCACCACCATAATGTAGTATCCATGTGTCTTTTCTACAAATATTTTCATGGTTACTGTTCTTGTGTTTTTGTTTGCATTTTCTCTAAATTGCTCACATATTCTGTCCAATCAGCATCCTTCTATAGAACCACATTTCTGCTGCTCGAAGTCTCTCCTTCATATTTAAGGGAATTGTCTGGTATTCACTTTCCTATCATACATAGACTTTATGAATTTAAGTGCAGTAGTAGATTGGCAGCAAGATCCCATCATATTGAATACTGCTGCCACATCTGGTCGGGTGCCTCTGCTATTCACCTCGGGGTTCTTGACAAAATCCAACAGAGAATCTGTAATGTGATCGATCCCGACTTGGCGGCTCACCTGCAGTCACTTTCTCATCAGAGTAGTGTAGCTTCCCCATGATTTTTCTACAAATATTTTTTAATGGTTTCTGCTCTGATGAACTTAGCTCATAGGTGGCCCCTATGTATAAATTTACTCAAGCTAGTAAACTAGCAACTAGGTCCAACACTTTTACAGTGAAACCAATAAAATGTAACCGCAACTTCTACTCTAGCAGCTTCTTTCCTTGCACTTCCCGTCTGTGGAATTCCCTTCCATATACTTGCTTCCCCGACAGCTACAGTCTCCAAGAATTTAAATGTAAGGTCAATAGTCATCTCCTATCTCACTGACTCGCATCCTTCCTCTCATCCTCTTTTCTCCATCCACTCCACTCTCATCACACCAGTATTCTCATCCTTCACTTACTCACTTCCTGACACCCCCTATAACCTGTTCCTCTATCTCATCATTTTCCTCCTACGTAACTCCCTGTGCACTAGTGCCTTGCTTGGGATGAATTGATTAAAAAGAAATTTACAGTTGAAATAGATGTAACTTAAGTTGTATGCTAAGTTTCTTCTATCACTTTTCTTGCTTTTGGAACTCTCTCTTGGTTTCAAGTTTTCCTGTCAAATTTGATCTTAAAAATATTAAAGGCAGTGTCAATCATTATCTTCAATCTTAAATCTTGTTCTTCTATTATTCTCTCTCCTTAATAATTTTTTTTCACATACGCTCTTTATTGCCTTACTCAGAGTGATATGATTAGAGAAAATGAAAGTAATACTGAAATACCACAAAATAATGAAGAGTTTTACAATGTAGAAATAACAATATGGTTCAAAATTAGATTAAACATCTTTCTTTTAGAGAATATTAATAAAAATGTATGCTATTAAAACTGTGGAGTTCTAGAAGTTTTCTTCTGTGCCTGCAGTTAAAACTGTAAACTTCTTGTAGTTTCCTGCTATGTCTTCTATTAAATCAGTGAAGTTCTTGTAGTTTCCTTCTATGTCTTCTATTAAAACTGTGTCATCGGCATATATTGTTAAGATTGTAGTTGCCAACAATAAATCATAGTAGGAGTTGTAATTCTTTCAGAATCACCTCAATGTATAGCTTGAATAAGTCCAATAAGAAGACTCATCCTTTTCTTACCCTCCTTTGTATTTTTGTATATTTACTGAATTCACTCTCCATCTGCATGCAGGTCGTTTTCTCCCAATATAAGTTATGGATTGGTCCAATATTCTTCACAATTATGTCAAGGTTACCGAAAAGGTTTAAATCATTAATGGTGATTCAGTTGATATAATGAAAGGATGATTTTTCTGATTTCTGTCTCATTTTAAGATATCTAAACCAAGATAATATTAGCTCTTTCATCATACAAAATTTGAACATCTTCATGCCTTTTACCTACAAACATGTAAAACTTGAATAAATATATCATGTAAATTGAGATTTGTGTTTTAAAATATTGATTTCTTTTTTTTTATCATTTCAACCAAAGCAAAGTGGGAGTACCACTAGTATACATGGTTTAAATAGAGTGAAATTGAAAAAAAAGACTGAGTATAGGGAGGATAGAATAAAAGACTAAAGATGAATAGGATTCAAGAAGACAGAAGATGGCAATTGACACTGTATTTATATTTTTAAAGATTGTATTCATCAGGGAAGCAAGTAAATGGAAGGGAGTTTGACAAGTAGGAAGTGTGAGAAAAGAAACTTTTTGAGCAGAAATAGCATTTACAAGTAGATTTTCAACAGTAAACAGGTGGGACCTAGATGCCAATCTAGTAGCACACTCAAATTCATGTAGTTGGGGCACCATCAAAAAAAGCTTGTTAGAGCAGTTGCCATGTAATTGAAAGAGTGTATTTATGATTTTTGCTTAGAATAATAATTACTGGCTAGAGACTAAATTATCGCCCGGTTCACACTCCACCCACGTCTATTGAACAGGTGAAGAGGCTCATCCCTTGTTTCCTGTTTAGGATGCGGTTTCCGGTTTTCTCTTTTCTAATCTTTTCCCTCTTTTCTTTTTTTTCAATTGGAGTAGATAGACTAAATTATCGCCTGGTTCACACTCCACCAACGTCTATTGAACAGGTGAAGAGGCTCATCCCTTGTTTCCTGTTTAGGATGTGGTTTCTGGTTTTTCTCTTTTCTCTTTTCTAATCTTCTCACTCTTATGTAGCCCCCTGCCCATCAGTGGCGTTACCGCCTTGCTTGGGGTGATATGATTAAAAAAAATATATATATATATCAGGATTCATGTAATTAAATGTCTTTGATTTAGAAATGGAAAATTGAATAACCATGCTTTGCATGGTTGCAATTGAACAATTTATAGAGCTTGATATCAATCATAAAACATTCATGAATGTTCATAAATCTTTATTAAGATATTTTGTTCAGAGATAAATTTGAGCATTTATTAGAAATCTTTGAATCTGAGTTAGGCTTGGCTGCTTTTACTGATAGTAGTCAGATACATTTCAGTAGAATAGTTTTGATTCAGACAATGATATTATTCTCATGTTAATCCTTTCTGCAAAGCACTTCTTCACCCTATTTTTTAATGAACCATGCACCCTAAATGACATGAAAGTTTGATGCTGTTTAACGTTTAATTAAAGAGAAAGATTGATTGTTTTGCTAACAAAGAAATTGATTTGACCTTTACAGTTCATCATGTTTGAAAATAAATCAGCATTTGAACTTTAGGTGATCATAGTTATTGTTTTTTCTTTCCTTCTTTTTTTCTTTTCTTCCTTTTCCTTTTTCTTCCTTCTTTTATTTCTCTCACTTGTGGTTTTAAAAGGCTACATAATCAGATACAAAAAATGTAGAATTAAATTTAGGGTAATTTATTGAAATATGGTGCCATAATGGATAGCAGCTGGGATTGAGGAATCTGAGAGCTGAGTTTGAACTCCAGAGAAGTTCATTGTATTCACTTTATTCATTGTATGCTAATACCCTTGGTAAGGATATGAATCCATCTCTTCTACTCCCAGTTATGGGAAAATAGCAGGACAAAAGGAGCTCTATAGCTTTGGTTGGCAACCAGTCTAAGAGAAGCAGCTCTGAACTCAAAACCAGCTTGGAGAGGATTAATTGCAGGAGAAACTGGTTGGTTGGCAACCAGTCTACCACAGAAAGAACTGGCAATCTACTGTGGGAAAATCTTCAAGCACTGTCTTCTAACATGCCTTGAGCCAGCATGAAAGAGTAGACTCAAGAAATTAACATTAGAATACTATCTGATGTTGATGCGCAATCTACAACAATGCAAATTGACTGATAATAAATTGATTTTTTAGTATAAGTATTTAATAAAACTGGACCATGTCTGACACAAGAAAATATTTTAGTGTTTTGTTCTTGAATGCAAATATCTATGAAAACAGTTAACATATGTTCTTTACATCTTAACAAGAAGTGAATGAATAGTATGAGAATGTTCTCAGAATTTCAAAAACAAATGTATACATATTAAAGCAAAACTACAAAGATTTATATTTGTATCTAGGATTAAAAATTAGCATTTTTTAATACTTTAGCTGCATTTCTTGCTTTGCCAATCCACTCACTACTTTTTTATCATTTGCAAAGCTAGTCTTTGTCTGACCCATCACTATTTCTTGGGTAACCAATAATAATGGAACTTATGACATAATATCATTGGTCTAATTTTTTAAGCATTACTCTACTATAAGATACTGAAAATATTTACAAAGCTGCACAATTCTACATGATTTTGGCTATTAGTGGTTATTAAACTCATGATATAGTACTAATGATGTACCTAATGATTTTACTTATTCACTTTATTCAAAGTACCTAAATATCTACTGAACAGACTTTACTATAGTATTAGTTGTCAAGGCATTTTACTAACTGCTTTAATTTATTTTTTTTCTGAAAAGAAGTTTTTAAAAATTGGTAAGCTTTCATTAATGCTCTTATCAGATTAAATGTAATTGAAAAGAGAGAAAATTAATTAACACTTTGCAATTTTCATTTCTGTGGGATTATCATTTTTTTTAATTTCCTATGCTTACAATAGGCAGTGTTTTTTTTAAACTTTATAGAATATTAAAAATTGGTAACTTTTGTTCTATGAAATTTTAAATCATGCAATCCTACAATAAATTTGATTTCCCTCTTTCTAATAATTTGTTACCTCTTAGCTAAATAAACAAAACATTATTATTCTATATAGAAATGTAAATATGCTGAGAAAATGAAAAGCTGAGAATTTTAAATATGTACCTATCTGAATAAATTCATCACCTGATCATGAAAAAACCATTTATTTTACACAACAAATATTTTAAGCATCTTCTCCTCCCTGATAAATGCACTTTAACCAGTATATCTCAATTAATTATATAGGCTGGTTATAATGCATTTAATATTTTTAGGTCAAAATTAAGTCAGTAACTCTCAGGCTATGAACTTACTTATTTGTACTTTAATATGTAATTCCAAAATTTTACAGATTGTCAGATATTACCTAAACTCCTGCAGCTTCCTCTCTTGCACTTCAAGCCTGTGGAACTCACTCCTGTATTCTTGCTTTCCTGACGGCTACAACCTCCAGAAATTTAAATGCAAAGTTAATACTCATCTACTAACCACTGGCCTCTAGCTCTCTCCCCTCCCCTGTATAACCTTCCCTTTCTCTCCACCTATGTATCTGTCATTGCACCTGCATTCTCAGCTTTCTATTGTTCCCTTCTAACTAGTTTGTGCTCCTCACTCTTTTCTAATTAATCTTTTTACATTTATGTAACCCCCTGCACATCAGTGGCGTTTCTGCCTTGCTCGGGATGAAATGATTAAAAAAAAAAAAAAAAAAGTATTCTTTAACAATTAAAACCAAGATTGTTCAGATCATTGCAAAATTTTGTGCCTGATTTTCATTGTTTTAGATTAAAAAACTTGTATTGTTCAGTTGTGAGCCAGACTTTATTGAATGTTGATCTCTTGTTCACAAATGTATGCTTTAAAGATGGAGGGTGAAAATTTGTTTATCGTATTATGCTCTATAAATTTTGTGAAGGAGTAAGTGTCATAACTGGAACAAAAATATTCAGAAGGTTTACTTGGATCATGCTCCAAGTAAACCTTCTAAACATTTTTATTTCAGTTATGACAAGATATCAGATGCTCAAAATGTGTTTGGGCAGATTTTGTCATGATGATTTTTAACTAAATCATCCATACTCATTCTGACATCAGTAAAGATGTTCTGCTTAGCACTATGAAGAATAAACTGAAAATGGAAGAGATTGTTAAGAGTTTGTAAATTGTTATCTCAACAACTTTTCACCATTTGAAGAGTCTTGGATCATTTTCAAAGTTGGCATGTGGATGCCATATTCTCTCAACATAACAAGCTCAATCATGTTTCTGCAGGTATTTATTTGCTGCTACACCACAAAAAGTAGCCATTCTTCAACAGATTTTTACAGGAGACTAAAAATTGATTGTTTATGATAATTTTTTATGAAGATCAGCTTGTAAATGTGAAGAACTCATGACTAAAGCAGGCTTGAATCTAATAAAATTGTTGCTACTATCCATTTGATGAAATTACAGAGAGATAGGATGTGCATTGTGGTGCAGTGGATATTGGCTCGAAACAAGAAATCGAGGAACCGAGTTCAAATTACAGCTGAATTCATTGCATTCACTTACACTCAAATACTCTTGGGAAAGGTATCAATCCATCTATTCCTTCCAGTTACGGGTCAAATAACAGGACAGATTGGGTTCTATAGCCTTGGTTGGCAACCAGTCTACCACAGAAAGCAATGGCAACCTACTGCAGGATAATCTTCTGCCCAATCAGTCATGTCTCTTTTGAGACATGATCGCCCAAGTGTGTATCCCATATGGCACTTAACTGACTGACAGAGAGATAATGAAACTTCTCAACTGGCAATGCATTAACTGCAAAGAAGTATTGCATCAACCTGTCAATCTCAATGTGGCTAGTCAAGAAAAATGAACAATTTCTATTTCCAAATTTGAAAGAACTAAAAGTATACACTTTTAGCTTTTTCAAGATGGGTCAGTGTACACTTAAACTCTTTCAAAATGAAATAGTGTACACAGCTCTTTCAAGATTGAACAGTGTACACTTTTAGTTCTTTCAAGATGTGACAGTGTACACTGTTAGCTCTTTCACTTTTAGAACTTTTAAGATGATCCTGTATACACTTTTAGCTTTTTCAACATGGGAAATAGATGTTTCTGTGATCTGGTCTATAAGGGTGATCTCTGGTTATTTTGAAAATGTGACTTGTTGTCAAGTCAAGTGCCATATGTTATAGATATTTGAGTGATCATGTCTGTTTTTATTTATAGTTGACTAGGCAGAAGATTTACTGCAGTAGGCTGTCATTTCTTTCTCTAGTACTGTTTGCTACACAAGACAAAAGCACCCAGTCTGTCCTGTTATTCAACCAATGACAAGGTGGGATGAAGAGCTTGATTCATACCTTTCCCAAGGCTATTTTTGAATGGTCCGAATCTAGCTCTACTCTTTATTGTAAGAAATCAATAACACTGTAGCCATCCTTCTGTAAAAATTTTGAAAAGAACCCCACCACACACACACACACACACACACACTAAATAATCAGAGCTGTATTGGTTCTTTGATAAATGTATGAAAAATATAGCAAAAATGATAAAACTTTCTATATGCTCACAATGTAGGAAAGTAATTTTTAAATCTTGTTGAGTGCTGCTGACAAATCTGGGCTGGTATGTTGCCCAGTTTTTACTTTCTAGTTTTGATAGGTTCCAAAAGCATCTATATGGCCTTGTGGGTGATGAACTTTTTTCTGTCTTAATACTTTGTTCCCACAGATGAAACATTGCAAGCCTCTTTACTACTCTACTCCTGTTTCCACAGAAAAAGTTTAAACAAGGTACATTCCCAAATTCCATTTCTATTACCTACTCAACTAGTATCTGCCACATCAGAGAGATTGAGTTGAATTACACTCATTCCTTTCACATTCCTTTAGTAAAGAGTAAGTTCCACTTGGATAGGTTTGTCCCAATAGCTGCTGCTTTCTAGAACACAATTCTAGGAGGATTCTTTCACAATCTTTACTCTCTTAACTTTCTCAGGTCTACAGTTAACTCATGGCTTTCCCACATATCCACATAATTTGCACCCTTTACTCCTACTGCTTAACAAGTACCACATTCAATAATCCATTACTTTGAGTAGCATTTTGGCCCCATTTGCCCCCATGAAAGGTTGAACATTAGTAAAATAAACAAAAAATGAGTTACTCTGATGCAGCAGTTCTCAAACAGGAAGCATTTATCTTCCAGGGGAGAAATACCAAAATCTAAATGGTGGTACTTTAGCCACATTTAGATTTGAACCTTAAATAAAATTCAAGTTTTATGATCTACTGTAATCAAGATTTTTTCCTTTGACTTCAATTAAGAAAGCAACTTCATTTAGCAAATAATTTTATCATCACTGTAAAAGTATCATCAATGAAAAAGATTTTGAGGGAACAATTTAAAATCTAGGATCACAAGGGAAAGAATGTCATCTGAGATGCAGATAACTACTGGTCTAAGATGTTAGTCAAGAAAAATAGCTTGCAATGAATCAATGCTCATGTTCTGGAATAATATATTTATTATCTGTTTTAAAAGGCAATATAGCTGATCTGAAGAACTCATTGATTATGAAGGTTTTAATTTTTATAACGGTGGTTACCTGTCTTTAATAGAAGTGTGGATGACATAATGGAATCAGCAAAATATGCTGAAATCCTATCTGAGGTTATTGATATTACCTTGAGAAAAGCAGTAATCCACTTTTCCCATCACTAGATATCCAGACAAATATCTCATCACATTATTACAATAGCTGGCAAAGATTAACGAGGATAAATTGGTACTTGATCATGCCATACTTTTATAACTACAATAAATATCCAGACCAAAGTGCAAAATGCTACTATGTCAACATTATTAATTATTGCTTTCCAAATTTCAACAGTTTTTACCACATTACTTGTCATTGGCATAAGTTACAAGAAAAATGTTTAAAAACAGATCCTAGGAAATAGGAACTGCATTTATGATTATGTAAATTTTGGAGCAGTCAAAGATGTTGATGAACTAAGGAACAAATTAAAAAGGAAGGGTAGATAATTAAGTTTCATCTGAGATCAAGACAACAAATTGAGTGAATTCCAAATTACCATTTATTGAATAATTGGCCACGGTTGAGTGTAACTGGAAAAATGCTCAGTAAATATTATTGAGAAAACGCTTAATGAACAATAAGAAAATGAACAGGGCAAATTAATACTAAGCAGACAACATATATGCAAGTCAAAGTTGCGCAAAGCAACAATAAGAATGCAAAAAACGTTCACAAAGTAAAAATTGTGCCCACATGCAAAAGGGATGCAGTCAAGTGATTATAACGTTCTAAGCTCAAGATCAGAAAAAATTAAAATATTCAGGATGAAATTGAGAAATGGTCCATTTTTATTGGTTTGGTACAAATCCCAAAAGGATTTGTCTATAAATTTGGGGAGGGAATGGTTTAGCAATCATTTCTAGCAGACTGGAGCCAACACCATTTCATTGCCGTAATCATTATAGTATTTATTTAGATTAATTTTATTTTTAGTTTTGTTGGTAAATTTACTCGACATATTTTTCAATTTTACATGTTATGGAATCAAAAAGATATAGAAATCATTAAAATGTAGGTTCTTCTTTTTCTTCTTTTATGGCTTTCCACATGTCTCTATCCCTATCCCTTGTAATTCTTAACACCCTTTCTCTTTTTACCCCTCTCAAACCCTGCTCTGCCATCCATTTGCTCAAGCCCATGAATCTAGAATATAAATGTATAAAAACTTATATGGCCATAAAGTGAGGGATCAGTTTATGTATTGATTATAATGTAGGATTGATCCCCTATTTTATATCACATAATTTCTTATTTGTTTATCAAATTCTGATTAGGCATGAATCCACCTCTTCTCAATTCTTTTTCTTCTATATGCCACCCCTTCAGGTCATAGGCGATCATCACCTTCCACATCTCCCTATCCCTTGTAACTCTTAACACCCTTTCTCTTTTTACCCCTCTCAAACCCTGCTCTGCCATTCATTTGCTCAAAGCCATGAAGTATTTCATGCATTGCTTTCCTCTGTCTCTCTTCCCTCTATCTGTTCTGTGTGTATCAGGTTCTCCAAGACATCTTCCCTTGTTATATGTCCCAGAAACCTCAGCTATCTGTACCTGATGTAAGGTATAATTTTCCTTTTCATTTCCATCTTATCAAAAACATTGTTGTTGCTTACATGTTTGATCCATGGTAACCACAGCATCCTTCTGGAGAACCACATTTTGTCTGCTTTAAGTCTTTCTTTAATCTTTGAGGAAATTGTCCAGTATTCACTTCAATATAAGAAGACAGATATCATATAACAGTTTAGCACTTTACTCTTTGTTTCCAACAAAATTTTTCCATCTCGTAATATTTTGCTTAGCTTTTTGAATGCATCTTTGGACATGCCAATGCACCTTTGGACCTCAGTGTTTCACTTTCAATCATCTATTAGAACAATTCCCAGGTATTTAAATTTCTGTACTTCTCCTCTTCTTCTATGTGTTCTGTCCCTTCAGGACATAGGCGATAATGGCTTTCCACGTCTCCCTATCCCTGGTGGCTCTTAGCATGCCTTCTCCTGTTACACTATGCAACCCTCGTTCCATCATCCACCTGATTAGGTCCTTCAAATATGTTATCTGTTGTTTTCCTCTGTCTCTTTTTCCCTCTATCAGGCCTGTTAGTATCAGGTTCTCCAAGCCCCCCTTCCTCATTGCATGTCTCAGGAAGTTCAGCTGTCTCTTCCTGTTGCTCCGTATTAATTTCCTTTTTGTTTCCATTATTGCTAGGACCTCATCATTGCTCACATACTCAATCCATGATATTCGCAGCATCCTTCTGTAGAAGCACATTTTATTTTATCAAAGATGAAAGTTTTTCTTTCATCTTTGATGATATTGTCCAGCATTCACTGCCATATTGAAGAACTGACAATACATAGCAATCCAGTACTCTCTTCATTGCTTTGTAGCAAAATTTTTGTGTTTCTTAATACTTTACTCAACTTCTGGAATGCTTCCTTTGCCATGTCAGTTCGCCTTCAGATCTCTCTGTTGCACTTTCTGTTATAACAGTTCCCAGGTATTTAAATTTTTGTACCTGCTTGATTCTAGTATCTCCAACCTGTATTTGGCATATTGAGCTGCCCTTATTTCCAACTTGTAGTTATAGAAATCATAAAATGATAAGACACAGAAATATATACAGGGCACATCAGAAATACCATAACATAATGGTGAGACATTAGCTGAAATGGTGTTTTCATTTAGCTAATGTCTTATTGGGGTCTTATGTGGGAGGTATTTCTGTTTCTTCACCCAGTATTATAATGGAATTGGCTAAGTTTATGAATTAGTCAAAATATAAGAAGCTTTAGTTTTTTTGTTAATTTCCATGGCTCTTCAGGACATACAGTCGTGGCTTTCATAGATGGATTCTTCTCTGATTATTTGTGAATTGACATAACTTCTGAGGAAAGATAGTGTTGTGGTATCCTGTTGCCTTGTATTTTGAATTCAGAGTAGTCCTTCTATTCAAGGCTTAAGATTCCAGTCTGTCTTGCTATTTAACCCAAAACTGGGGTAACAAGAGGTATATTCATGTCCTCCCTAAAAGTATTCATACAAAAGTGAAAAAATAGATTTGGCTGCAATTTGAAGTGTAAACTTTTATGTCGATCTTTATCATGCTACCAACTGTGTAATTTATTTGTATTGACTCATGTTGTGCAAACTTTTATATCAAACCAAGATTTACCCTGAGAAATATTCCTTGACCAAACTTATACCATCATGCCACAAACAAAGTAATACAGTTGCATATAATAACATATGTATATGTCCACAGATATACATGAGGCCATCTTGTTCCAGGTAGATCCCATTGAAGCCAGTAAGTCATCACACAACAACAATTTAGGCCTGATTTGTCTATCACATGAATGACAGTAAATGATTACCTGTGTTAGGGTTGTTAGTTGAGGGTTTGAGATAGTTACATTATCCCAAAATTCCATTTTCTGGAATTGGAACCATGAATTTCGACAAATGCCAGTGAAGCCATTGATAATGTAAATTTTGGCAAGTTGGAAATAATTTCACATAAATATTGAAGTAAGGCAGAGAGAAGTGTGTTTATCAATAATAAAGATCACGTAAATCCTAAATCACTTCATCTGAGTTATTTAAATTGGGCTACTAGTGAAGGAACACAAGATATAAACATACTGCTTATACACAAGTGTTTGCTTGTTAAATTATTATACAAGTTGATTCATTGCTAAGCTCTGCAAAGTTGAAACTTTGAATCTATGCGAGGCTGCAAACAAGGTCATGTGACTGACCTTAACCAGAATAAAGATCAAGAAGAATTAATCCGGTTTACCTGAGCAATTTGATCAGGTGGATCAGCACTGCCAAGTCTTATGAGCAGATTTGAAAACTTTTCCATTTTATAAAGTGATACATTCAACTTTAACAATCTTCCGAGGGCATAAAGTCAATAACAGAAGCTATTAATGAGTTTACTGATTTGGATTAATCATGAATTTTGTGATGCCTTTTGAATCAAGGTTATAAGAAGATGCAATGTTCAGTCAATTACACTCTTCTTTCAACATTTATTAATTTATGCATTGTTTTAAGTAAACTTTGGATTAACTCATAAATGCCCTTCATAAAATCTAGTATTATAGGTTTCTCAAAAAACATTTATTAATTTATGCATTGTTTTAAGTAAACTTTGGATTAACTCATAAATGCCCTTCATAAAATCTAGTATTATAGGTTTCTCAAAAAACATTTATTAATTTATGCATTGTTTTAAGTAAACTTTGGATTAACTCATAAATGTCCTTTATAAAATCTAGTATTATAGGTTTCTCAAAAAACATTTATTAATTTATGCATTGTTTTAAGTAAACTTTGGATTAACTCATAAATGCCCTTCATAAAATCTAGTATTATAGGTTTCTCAAAAAACATTTATTAATTTATGCATTGTTTTAAGTAAACTTTGGATTAACTCATAAATGCCCTTCATAAAATCTAGTATTATAGGTTTCTCAAAAAACATTTATTAATTTATGCATTGTTTTAAGTAAACTTTGGATTAACTCATAAATGCCCTTCATAAAATCTAGTATTATAGGTTTCTCAAAAAACATTTATTAATTTATGCATTGTTTTAAGTAAACTTTGGATTAACTCATAAATGCCCTTCATAAAATCTAGTATTATAGGTTTCTCAAAAAACATTTATTAATTTATGCATTGTTTTAAGTAAACTTTGGATTAACTCATAAATGCCCTTCATAAAATCTAGTATTATAGGTTTCTCAAAAAATGCACTCTTAATTATAGGTTTATAAAAATCTGGTATTAATTATGGCTGAAAAATTTTGTAGCAATTATTAGAGATTTCACAGGGTTGGGTGGTGGGGGAGTAGTCGGTCAACTGTCCAGTAACGGCCACTATCTTGGGAGGAATGGCTTCGCTTTACAGAATAAATAAATAAATAAATAGAACCTCAAAACAGTAAAGCTAATTTTTTTTTTTCCAAATGGAGCATAAATGCTGAAAAAGATTAGTAAAAAAAAAAATACATAGGAAACGATTGCACTTACCACGCAAGATAACCCAGGAAATTTACTCATCTATTAACCACTGGTCTCTAGCTCTCTCCCCACCCTCGTATATCCTTCCCTTTCTCTCCACCTATGTATCTGTCATTGCACCTGCATTCTCAGCTTTCTATTGCTCCTTTCTAACTAGTTTGTACTCCTCACTCTTTTCTAATTAATCTTTTTACAGTTATGTAGCCCCCCGCATTTCTGCCTCGCTCGGAGTGAAATGATTAAAAAAAAAAACATAATGTGTAAAGTGGTATTGGAGATTTTAATACTCAATGGGCATTTTGAAGATTTTTTTTTAATCATTTCACTCAAAGCAAGATGTTTGTGCCACTAGAATTCATGGGGTTACAGAGAATGAAAAGAACAAGATTAAGGAGGTTTAGAAAAGGAGAAAAAAGAAACAAAATTCCAAAAGATAGAAAAGGATGAGAGCTAGTTGCTAATCAAGCAATTCAATTAATTTCATGTAATTGGGACACCATGAAAAATACTTACCTGTTCTCGGCCTTCGGGCTGGAGTCGGGAATGACCAAATTAAGACCAGTTTTAAGACCAGTTTAGACTGGTTTTGAACCTATCCACTGCGGTGGATAGGTAATATTTTGACCAGTACCTGGGTGTATGCGCTCGGGTTCCCCACATTAAAAAAGACCTTGTGTCACATCTCTCTCAAGTGGGGGAGAAGAGTAATTAATTACTTTTTACAAGTAGTTTCCATTAAAATATTTGTAGAAAAAACAAAGCAAAGCTATGTCACATAAGTGAGGAAGTGACTGAAGTCAAGATGTTTGGTTAAGATCGATTGTATTGCGTACACTTCTCTGGATTTTGTCAAGAATCTTGAGATGCACAGTAGGAACACTGGGTCAGATATGGAAACAGTATTTAATACATAGACAAATAGAAGATTAAAAATGTATTCTTAGAAAAATCTTTGGTACAATACAGTGAACCCACCTTCGTTGCAGCAGATGTAGCAATAGACATGCTATAGTCACTTCAGTTCATGTCAGTGAGAAATGTAAGGTCAAAAAGGCATAGAGTTTCCCATCAGCCATCTTGATGGTAAGCTTCTACTTACCAACAAGTTGGCTGATGCTGAAAGCTCTAGGGATTAAATGCTGTTCTCTGTTGTGATTAAATAAAACACTATTTACATTGTTCAGACTGTTGTCTTCATTTTTACTGTCATATTCACAATATTTCGGGCATTGTACACTTCTTCAGGTGACTGTAATTTTGAACTAAACCCATTATTTTGATCACTGGGTAGATTGTTGTTGTTCCATGGGTCATATCTTTCTGGATGTCTTAGTTATCTCTATTTAACTCAACTCTTGGTTTTTGTTTGCCTTTACTGTCAACAGATACTTGAGGATGTTGATTGGATCCAGATGATGACTGGATATATCATTCACCTCTTTCTACATCTTCTGCACTGTCTTCAGATTGACACCCAAACACTCTAAAAAATTAATATTACAGTTTCTGGTGTGAATGCCAAGCATGCAGTTTCCAAATTTCTTGTAGAGTGAATTGAGTCATGGTGCTCTTTTTCTTATAGACGGTTTCCATCTGATTCTACTATAGTCAACAAAAACTAAAACAATCAGCACATAAGCATCAGATTAAAAATATAAAATGTAACAATTTATTCATCACACCTTGTGTGTATGTGTATGTACACTATCGGCCATAATTATTAGACCACCCCAGTTTTTAAAAGAAATGATATATTTCATACTATTTTTAAGTGGATAATTTTAAATGAAAATAAAATGGTTCTTTTGTTACTATTATTTCACAAAATTTTACAAGGCATAGAAGCAAAGATGAACTTGTCCCAATCACGCTAAATTTTCTTCATTCTTTCATTGATGAAACTGCAATATAGGTAATTATTAAATATTTATAAATTCATTTGATTCACATGTTATTGTGCAGTATTAACAAAAGAACTATTCTATTTTCATTTACAATTATTCACTTAGCAATAAATACTAAAAAATAGTATAAAATACATCATTTTTTTAAACACTGGGGTGGCCTAATAATTATGGCTGGTAGTATTTATATATATATAATGTGTGTGTGTATGTAAACAGAGAAAGTAGATTTAAAGTATAAACATAAAATACACACAACCATTGAAACATATTTGATATATGAATATATTAGTAGGTGCTGAAATGTTCACAGGCCAACCAACTCATTTAAAAATAATTAGAGAGATAAAAGCTTTCTTGTTGAGCTGAGACCTTTTTGACAACCCTGTTGTCTTATTAGAAAATATTAAAGTTTTATCTAAATAAATAATCAAAGTAACAAAATCCACTATTCTTAAAGTTACCAGATTCAAAGATAAAAGATAATTTGAAGAAAATAATTAATCTCATCTTTGCAAAAATTTATTATTACATTTTCTAAGCAGATCAGTTTCTAGTCCTGGGTATGATGATAAACTAGAGCTGGCAGCAAGACCTCTGATCAGAAGATTTGAGGTTTGAGGAGCATGGAACCACTTTTTAATAATTGTTGTTCTCAGATATATTCTGGCCTTGGGTGCAAGCACCTGTCAGTGTCCCAGCTTTGGACAAACATAAAAAGTATAGAAATACATTTTCATCACAAAAATACCAGTTATACATTTTATAATAGAATGTGTGGGCTTGTGTCATAAAAATGACAGCCAAATATTTATATTGATATGGCATCTAAAATGAAGGCAACATATATATTGATGTACCTACTTTTGAGGATCTTACATTAAGAGATAAGAAAAAAAAATAATACAAACTCCTGAGCATAACATGAGGGAAGTATATATATATATATATTTTTCTAAACATATACTGTTAAATATAAGAGACAATGAATGTCTATTATGTTTAATCATGAGCCATTCTAAACGTCATATTTTGGCTTTAATTTCAGTTGAAAATAAAGATTAAAATTCTCCAACATTTGGATAATTTTTTATTAATTTGGTTCTAAGCTTTCGGCTCATATGAGCCATCTTCAGAGAGGTTATTAAAATGGTAACACAATAACATCCACCATCACTGATGATTTTATTTTGTGTTGACATAAAAAACCCAGTACATATATTGGTTTTACTACAACCATGCTCTCCCGTAGACTTACATGTCACCTTTCTGATCAGAGTACAATTAAACAGCATTTCTCAGAAAAACATAAACATGTAGGTAATATCAGACAGATTTTAGTCAACAATACAATAATCCTCACTCATACACACAGTAAAAAGAACTTTCAGATATTGGAGACCATGTACATTAAATCCAAACAACCCACACGTTTAAATCTAGTCATAACACATTACATTGCATTTGAATACATGGTTCTGCTGTCATTTTGTGCTATCAGGCGGTGTGACGTCAGAGAACTGCATTGCAAATTTGCGAACTGCGTTTGTTATTTTTGGTAACTATTGCCATTGCCTGGCGGAGTTTTATGTCAACACAAAATAAAATCATCAGTGATGGTGGATGTTATTGTGCTAACCTTTTAATAACCTCTCTGAAGATGGCTCATGTGAGCTGAAAACTTAGAACCAAATTAATAAAAAATTATCCAAATGTTGGAGAATTTTAGTCTTTATTTTCAACCAAAATTAAAGCCAAAATACAATGTTTAGAACGGCTCATGATTAAACATAATAGACATTCACTGTCTCTTATATTTAACAGTATATATTTAGAAAATTATTTGCTGCCTCGATACACTAAATTTAAGTTATATATATATATATATATATATATATATATATATATATATGCACAGTGATCTTTATTATAACAGAGAAGATATATATTTGTTCACTACATGACAACATAATTATTGCAAAAAAATAAAATAATAAGCCACTGTTAAAGAGCAAACATGTGGTAAGAGCTTTCATAACTGGTAGTAAAGTTTAATAACTAGTAGTAAAGAGAATGAACTGAACCAATTCTGCCTCACTATTGTCTCTCAAATGAATTAAGTCAACACTGCCTTGCTATTGTCTCTCTCTCCATGAGTGTGACAGGAGGGATATATATATATATTGTTGTTACACTCGTTTTGAAAAACCCTCCGAGTACATATGCGGAAGGACAAAATGGTAATAAAAGAATGAGCTAAGCATCCGAACATCAGTCAAAGTACCAGCTTGGCCAACTTTCCCTGAAGATCCAATTTGGTGAAACCTTGGTAGGTTTGTTTGCTCTCTAGATTAGTTAGTTACCTATATATATATATATATATATATATATATATATAAACAACAGTTTTTATTATAACAAAGAGGATTACTAAACAATACATTTCAAAGCATTTTGCTTTAAAATGTATTGTTAGTAATTTGATCAACAATACATTTTATAGCAAAATGACCAACAATACTTTATGTCTGTAGCTGAAGGCATACAATTGCATTCAAAATAAATTTAGTTGAAGTTGTAAAATTGTGCTTAAAATATTTAAATTTTGGCATTAAATATCCTATAGAGATTGACATGCTGATAAACAAAATGAACCAGCAACCATGATCAATTTCTTAAAGCTCTGTATTTTTCATTCCAAATATTGTGTAGATTAGCTTATGTCAGACATTTCCAGATAATTAGCAGTTGTAGCATAATTTCTGAGTAATTTTAACGTCCATCTTTCTAAGCAGAATTTATCATATTAACATAATTATCAGATTAATATTACCCTTTTTTACAGGTTTCCTTGTCTTATCTAAGCTTCTATACTCACTGGCTTAAATGCAGTTATTGGAAATAATTAAAGACACTGTGATTCAGTCCACCCACATTATGCTTTTAGACATTATTAGTTTGTTTGCCAAAATTCCAGAAGTGGCTCTGTCAGTGGATCAAGATAAAGTGAAATCCAACTCAGCTCTTAGCAGATGAACCGATATCCCTGCAGAGAGCATTATAGAAATATTAATACTGAGCTGCTATGTAATATCAATCTTCTTATATGGCAGTGAATGCCGGACAACAATTTCTTCATAGATAAAGAGTAGACTTGAGGCAGCAAATATGTAGCTCTACAGAAAAATACTATAGACCAAACATATGAACGATGAGGATATTTTTAAAAAATGGAAACAAATAAAAACTTATATACAGAAGCAAAATATATATTGTTTGAACTGTTTCTCTGATCTTTATTGTCATATTCATGATACTTTGGCCATTGTACACACCAGACTTGATATATGTTTGAATTTCAAACCGAACACTTTATTTTGTTCACTGGGATAGATTGTTCTAATTCCATGTGCCATGCTCTTTCTGTGTATCTCAGTTTCACTTATTTCTCTTTAATAAGTCAGCTCTCCAAGTTTTTGTTCATCTCTACTGTGGCTAGATTTTGAACTCACAACCCAAGTTACTGGATTAATTTGTAGTAGTAGGGAGATGGTTAATGTTTATTGAATTGGGATTGTGTCAAACATAACAAAACTCCCCTACAACTTGTGTATGTAGACAGGAACATATGTGTGTATGTATGAGCGCTGTCTTGAAAAGGAGTGTCTTTGAAGTTATCGCTCAGGGTGAATGGTGAAAAGGAAGGAGGTGAGAGGTGAGAGACAAAGATAGAGACAATAATAGTGATCACTTGACATTTATCAAGAGTACATGTTAATTGCGCTCATCTCATTTCTCTCTGGTGATGGTCAAGCTTGCTTTGTTTTTTATTTTATTCGTGGGGCTCCGAAAAGGTTATTTGGGAATTTATTCCTGGATGTGATTCTGGCCTTTCTATTTTGTTTTTGATGTTTCCTAGTTTTTTATTGACTGAAAAGCATTTCACATCAAGGTGTGAAATTTTGCAAGTTTTATGTGTGTTAAGTCATGTGTCCTCGAGATACCCTGCAGAGGTATGGCATATGGAATGAGAACAACCTACCCCTTGTACTTAAAGGGCTAGGTTCAATATTCCAAAGTATATTACCTGAAGAAGGCCAGGGTATACAATGGCCAAAATATTATATGTCAGTAAAGATAAGAACAAAAGTTTGAACACTGTAAATAGTGTAAATAGTTACAATACCATATCTCAGAAATATAGACAGATGCAGAAAGAGACATTTTAACTTTTTAGAACAAATAATGAGAAAAAATGGCTTGGAGAAATTTACCCTCACAAGACATGCCAGACAAGAGTGATGGAAATAAACAATAAGTAACCTAGCTAATAAGTTTGATGGCAGAAGAGAGTATGAGAGGAATAGTAAAAAGATAAACCTGAGAACTTTAAAGGATAGGAAGTTGTGGAGAACCATGATTGCTCATGTACTGAAAAGACATGTCACAGAAAAAGAATATTTTTGCATGCAAGTTATACTTTGATAAAGATTACCAAGAAGGAGCCACGGCTTTGAAATTGTTGTTATCTTCAGTTAAAAAATAAAAAGAAGCTGAGGGAGTCTTATAGTCAAAAATGTTGTTAAAGATCACAAAGATCAGACAACTAGTAAAAAAACATTATTGTTAGAAAGTGTTATTAGAAAGTTTTCAGACTATGCCTACCAAATTACTAGTGAGATTATTCTACTTGTTTGCCAAAAAACTTCTACTGACAACTACTAGATGACATTGCCAAAAGCAATATATAAAAAGAAAACATGGAAAACCTTTCTTCAACCAAATAAAAGCTTGAAAAAGCATTTTGAGGGATTTGGTAGCTGTTTGCTGAGTTTCAAATAAAATTTGATGCAAGTCAGTTAAGAGTCATACATGATACACACTTTGGGCTATCATGTCTTGAAAGAGACATGACTGACTGGGCAGAAAATTACCCCACAGTAAGTTGCCATTGCTTTCTGCGGTAGACTGGTTGCCAGCCAAGGCTATAGAAGTCAATCTGTCCTATTATTTAAGCCATAACTGGAGGGAAGAGACAGATTAATACCTTTCCCAAAGGTATTAATCTGTCTCACATAAGTGAATGCAAGGAATTCAATTGGAATTCGAACTTGGCTCCCCAATTTTTTGTTCCGAGTCGATATCCACTGCACCACAATGCACATCCGTTACTAGATGCTTGCAGTACCTGGTATTCCCAAGCAGTCATTCATCTAAGTACTGACCAGGCTCAATGTTGCTTAACTTCAGTGATTGAGTGAGAACCGGAGTATTCAACGTGATAGGCTGTAAGCCAAAAACTGATGTCTACGCAGACGTGTTTATTCCCTATATATGACATTTAAAATAATAAGAAAGGAAAGGTTTTGTTGACTATTTTTTGTCTATTACTCACAGATTTTCGAAACCAAAATTACAAAATGATTTTTTAATGTAATTTACATTATTGTTGTCAGATAAATCTTTTTCACTCAATGTACTCTTTCTGTGTCCTAAAATAAATGCATTTCATTACCATATATTTTTACATATAAAGCAACCTATAGATAAGAAGAGACACAAAATCTAGGTAAATTTTTGTAATTTTATCTAATATCTGTAGTATAAGACAATCAACTGACACCTGCAACATGGCTTCTCACTGTCTATTCTACAAATATTTTCATGGCAACTGCTCTGACAAGTTTTTCTACCTGGTGCTCCAACCACATGAATTTAAATGTTGTACTAGATTGGCATCTATGTCCCATTCTTTTACCATTAAAATAACTAAACATAATGGCCACTTCTACTCGAACAGTTTCTTTTTTCTCTGTGGAACTCTTTTTCATTTACTTGCTTCCCTGATATCTACAATCTTCAAAAATTAAAATGCAATGCTAGTTGACATCTTCTATCCTTTTGAATCCCATTCATCTTTTATCCTTTCAATACCCCTTGTACCCAGTCTTTTCTCTCACTGTAACTCCCTGGGCACTAGTGATGGTGCCACCTTGATTGCAGCGAAATGATTAAAAAAAACAAATATATAACAGAATTATAAATGATGATGTTTATGATGAGATATTTTGTATCAGATGGTGAGGATTTGAAGGGTTTTATGTCTGTGGATTTCTTAGGTTGTTTATGCTGTAATGTGAAATAAAAGATTTATTGCATCTTAAATGTTTTGCTGCTTAACATCACAAACAAAATGCTGTTTATGTTATTGAAAAATAAAGTTTGTATGTTATACTAAATGATGCAGTTATTCAATACCTCAACAATAATGAATATTAATTAGAAATATAGATTGTGTTATTCTAAATTTTGTTATTTAACTGTTGTGGCCAGTTAGGGCCAGAAGAAAAGACACAAAAAAGAAGGTATGTCGTCATCTTGCAGCCTTGGCTGAGATTAGAACCCACTACACCCCTCTAGTATTCCCTGTGCATTTGGAACCCTGACACAATTTGTAGCGAAATTCTTAATCTTGTCAAATAGCTGAATACTTGTTGCTTTGCCAGGTCTACCAAGGGTGTTTTTATTGTGACACTAGATGGGTTGTCTCCAGGCCCCATCCCATTATTTAACCCATAACTGGAGGGAAGTGACAGATTGATACCTTTCCCAAGGGTACTAGTGCTTAAGTGAATGCAGGGTACTCAACTGGAATTCAAACTCGGCTCACCGATTTCTCCTTCCAAGCTGACATCCACTGTACCACAACACACATCCATCAGTGACGGATGTGCGTTGTGGAGGTAAGTTGAACCAGTATATTGAATAACAAAACATATATACAAAATAAGAGTGTTATTAATCAACAAAGAGAAGTTATCCATCCAAACTGTCAAGTTTCACTGTGTCTCAACTGCCTCTCCAGGAAGTCTTGCAGGTTAGTATTTTAAGAAGGAGGAAGAGTTCATTCCAATGTAGATAGGACACCATAACATTAACACTACTATAGGAAATAATGTTTGGTGTGAACTCACCCATGGCTCTACAAATGAAAAACAAAACATTAGTTTACATTACTTGTTAATTGTGCTTGTTGCTCAGTGGAACTTTTGAAAACTGTTTTGTAATTATCACTTGATTATTGCATTTTAATATGAAATAAGAAAGTAAAAGTAATTTTATTCCACTTATTTTGTACTCTCTTCAGGGCTGAATATTATGCCCAAGCATGAAACAGAAGGTTTTCTGTCGCTGCTGACTTCAATATCTATTTTTATATTCATGTATGCTCTATCCTTGATACTGAGCAATATTACTCATAAATATAACATATCTTAAGACTATGTTTTTATCACACACACACACATATTGTAATTATCTTATTACAAAGATTTTCGAAAGTATTATATCACTACACAAAAAAATTCATGTTTCAGAACATTATTGTTCTTTGGGTGATATTTTAAAACAAATTGTGAAAATGATTTATTTTGGAAAATTTAAAATGAATTCATAGTTATTTCAAAAGTTAAGGAAGGGGTGGAAATTAAACTATTTGGTTATGGGTGTGTCTGCATTTCTCAATCAAAAGTGAGAATTAGGTTGAACTATAAAGTTGAACATTTAGGTCATATGAAGGTGAATTGTTGAATTATGTCATAATAAAATAACACTTTTTATATGTTTAGGGAAGATACATATTAGAAACACATTATTCAAATGTGTAGAAAGTGGTTTTGGACAATTATTTTAGGCTTGTATAGAAATTAATTTTTTAAAGGGGCTAAATTTTTTAAGTTAAAATTTAAATTAAGTAATTATGGTATACTAAAGTATATTGGTGTTATGAAAAAAATATTCCACGGGTCATTAATTTTGATAAAATTATTTTTATGTATATTTATATATGAAATTCAGGTTTGAATCTCGCTATCATCATTTCATCAGGAAGGTAACTTCTTGATGTTATTGGTTTGAGGTGATGATCTCAGCGTGAACTTTGGTAAAGTCACAAGATGCCATATCTAATGGTTTGAATGTATTAGTATTGTTCTAACTTGTGATCATGCCAGATTATGCGCTCTCTCCAAGAAACTCTAACTAAGGTCAGCTCAATATAGTTTCAGTATAAACCACAGGTGAGGCCTGTGGTTGTTGAAGAAACACAAAGATGCCTGAGCAGTTGTATGTGACAGGGATTAATAAGCCATCCTAGGCAACAGGTGTGCTTGGAAAACAGTAGTAGCTGGCCATTATGAGTAGCTGATCAATAAATCAATAATTTTACAGAATTGTCAAAGCAAATGAAAGAAAAATGTAAATATAATAGTTTTTCATGTGCTTTTTTTGTTTTATTTTAATTTTATGTTTCTTATTTGTATTTATTTTTGAGATGAGGTATTTTAACTATTCACTACATTTTAACCATTGTACACTTCAGCCTTCTTCAGATGATTGGAATTTCTAACTGAACCTTTTATTTTGTCCACCAGAGTAGATTGTTCTAGTTCCATGAGTCATGCCTCTTCTGGACCTCTCAGTATCAGTTTTCTTTTTTTAACTCAACTCTGCAAGGTTTGTTTACCTCTGCTGTTGCCAGGTGTTGAACTCACAACTCTTTGCGTCAAGTCACTGGTTTCAACTAATGCCATGTGTTCGTGAGGATACATAGCCCAGCAAAACAATCTACTGTGGTGGACAAAATAAATTTCACTTAGAAATTCTTTTTGAAGAAAACTGGAGCATACAATAGTCAAAACTTTGTGAATATGGCAAAGAAGATGTGGACAACAGTCCGAACAATGTAAATGGTATAGTCTTTCTTAACTTTGTTTTTTTTACCGCTATCTTTTTTTATCTGAATTATTTTTTTTAATTTTTCTGAACAAAGATATTCTTTTTCCTTATATTTTACCAATTTAGAAAAAATGTCATTCATTTATTTATTTTACTATAAACAGAAGAATTTTCAAGTATTGCAGATACTAAATTATATTTTTAAAATCTTTTTCAGGTAAGTAATGCCAGAAAACTGATACGAACAAAAAACTAAGGGTAACGTATGTCAAATTTCTTTTTCTCAAAGCATTTACTTTTTCCCAGTATTGAAATCCCATCAATTTTGATTGACCAAATTTATGAAAAAATAAAAAATAATATAAAAATAAAATGTGAGTACTTTCAATAAATTCCTGTGGCATACTTGGCAGGGTATCAATTTGCTCATTTTCAGATGGGTCCCTATATCGAATAAAAATGTAATCAAGAAACAAACACAGAAAACTGTTCTAGTAATAAAAAGGAATAAGAACTTAAGTCATCGACATACTATCAGTTAAACAAGTCCACGTGAGAGGACATATTCAAAGCTAATCTTCATAAAGACAAGGTTAAGAAATTCACTTTCTGAAGAAAATTTGGAATCATACCCGTTACTATCTATTGAAAAGCAATTGTTAGATAAATTGGATGCAAAAGCAATTATTGGCAGATTCACGCTATCATTTCGTGAACACAAATGATTGCTCTTAATATAGTAGACTGCATGCAATGCTCTATTGTGCTTTTGAATAACATGTTAATGTGTAAATTGTGCTGTAAACTATCTAAAAATATCAACCAATTGATTAAAACTAAATCAAATAAATCAAACATTCAATCATAATATTTTGTATTTACATTTGGTATCTCCTGCCAGTAATATATCAGTCAGTTAAGCACCATAAGCGATAGCCACTTAGGCAATCATGTCTCAAAAGAGACATGACTGTCTGGGCAGAGGATTTTTCCACAGAGAATTTTTCTATGGTAGATTGGTTGCCATCCAGATCTATAGAATTCAATGTCCTTGTATTTAACCCATAGCTAGAGGGAGAAGTGGCAGATTCATACTTTTCCCAAGGGTATTTGCACGTAAGTGAATGCAATGAATTCAACTGGATTTGTCACCATAGGTACAGATGATTTTTTTTATCGTTATGTCTTTTTTCTCTTTTAACTCTTCTCCTGTCTACCCCAATTTCCTTTTCTTTCCCTTTTATTTTCCCCACACCACTTCTATTCCTGTGACATGATTAAATGTTGATTTTTAATACAGATGCGTAGTAGTGGCAGTGACATGCCTTGCTTGGGGTGAAACGCTTATAAAAAAACAAAAAAATATATATATATATCCATAAGTTTATTTTTTAAATTTTGAAGGTACAATACAATTTAGAAGCAATCATTTGATGAAATACGATCTGGTTTCCTTAAAGATAACATGGATCAGTTTTATTGAGTGTAATGGCAAAAAAAGATGGAATCTAGACAATGCTTAATCTTCATACCCACAAATAAAGTATTATGTAAAATGTGATAAATATGGTGATTCTTGTGGTCCTACTAAAGATTGAAATCATCATCCTTGGTTAACAAATTTCTGAAGCTGTTAGACTCCAACTCCTCAGTTTAATGGATATGGTCAAAGAAGTGGCAGCAGTTTCTCTGTCAATGTAGATTAGGCATTAGGCATGACTTAAATTTACTGAAATTCATCCATAGTGAACATTTTACTATTTCTTTGGTGAAGTACTGTCGATCAGTTTATTGAGTAAGATCCTATTTTCACTTGATGATTATTCCTTTGACACAGCTATTACCAGATACACTTTTGACTTGTGGTGCAGTGGATATTGGCTCGGAATGAGAAATCAGGGAGCCGAGTTCGAATTCCAGTTGAATTCATTGCATTCACTTACGTGCAAATACCCTTGGGAAAGGTATTAATCCATCTCTTCCTTCCAGTTATGGGTTAAATAACAGGACAGATTGGGTTCTATGGCCTTGGCTGGCAACCAGTCTACCGCAGAAAGCAATGGCAACTTACTGAGGGATAATCTTCTGCCCAGTCAGTCATGTCTCTTTCGAGACATGATCACCCAAGCGTGTTTCACGTATGGCACTTAACTGACTAACTAATAAACTCATTATTTTACATGAGACAATACTTAAAACATGGCACATTATCTTATTGTTTTCATCTTTTTTGTGCCATATAGTTATTCATAAACTTTGAACTGATATTATTTCTAATTTGATATATTTTAGAACTAGGCCTGATATTCATAGTATACCTGGTAAAGTTACTATTTGTAAAATTCTAAACAATTTTTCTTAGTTTATTATCCTGAAAGATAGAGATCAAACAGTTATAATTTGGGCTTTCTAACAATACTTTTTTAAAAATTTTCTTCAAATACAACACTGTTTTTAATTTTTCTGGTCATATATGCTGAAAAAGATTAAGTTAGCACAAAAGTTAACCTTTGAGTTTGAGAAGAAAAATGTAAAAATGAAATCCTCTTATTGTTGGCACCAAATTCATTAAATGCCAGTGAGATGGCATTTAAGAAAGGTTCTGGGAAGAAAACATTTCTCAATCATACTCATGAATTTAACAAAAATATATATATATAAAACAGGGTGTAGATTTGAAGACTAGAAAATTTTCATAGGAATTTCAGTGAAAATGAAATCAACTTATTCTTCTTCTTTTTCTTTGTGCCATGCTCCTTCAGGACGTAGGTGATCATAGCCTTTCAGGTCCTCCTGTCCCTTGTAGTTCAAATTATCTTTTTCTTTGTTATTTCTTCCAAATTCTGCTTTACCATCCATCAGTTCATCAAGTATGTCATGCACTGTTTTTCCCTGTCTTGCTTTCTCTGTATCTGATTCAGATTCTCAAAGACTTCCTAACTCATTACATGTCCCAAAAACTTCAGCTGTCTTTTCCTGATGTTAAATATAAGTTTCATTTTTTTTTATAATCATATCCCCCCAAGCAAGGCATTTTACTGCCACTGTTTTGCAGGGGTTTACATAGGAGGAAAGTTATGAGAAAGAGTGACAGGTTATAAGGGGTGTCAGGAAGTGGGTAAGAGAAGAATGAGAATACTGATGAGAGTGGAGTGGATGGAGAAAGGAGCATGAGAGAGCGGATGCACGTTAGTGCAATAAGAGATGACTATTGACTTTACATTTAAATTATTGGAGATTGTAGCTGCCAGGGAAGCAAGTAAATGGAAGAGAATTCCTCAGGTGGGAAGTACGAGAAAAAAAGCTCCTCAACAACTTTCTTGTGTAATTCATAGCAGATTTTCTCCCTTTACTAAGTCCCCTACGACATGTTCTACCATCCATTTATGCAAACTAGGCTAGTAAGTGACTCACTATCTTCCTCTGTTTCTCTTGACCTTAACATGCCCTGTAAAGTTTACACAAGCCCTCTTTCTTCATTATGTGCCCAAGGAATGTTGGTTGCTTTTCCTAATTTTGAGTACAAGTGTTCTTTCTGCTGCCATTTTTCTTTAAGATTTACTTGTTGCTTATTTACTCCATCTATGAAATTTTCAATATCTTCCAGTTAAACCACATTTCTGCTACCTCTATATTTTCCCTCATTCATGAAGTAAATTGTCCTGCATTCACTTCTATATAAGAGGAGGATATCACATAGCAATCCAGCACTCTTTTCGTTGTTTTTAACAAAATCTTTCTGTTTCTCAGTGCCTTGCGTAGTTTTTGAAAGGCTTCTTGTGCTTGTCCAATGCTTGTTTCAATCTGTGTTGCATTTTCCATCCTCTGTTGAAATGCTTCATAGATATTTGAACTTCTGCATTTGCTTGATGTTTACATCTAAATTCATAACTTTTTCTCTCCCTTATGACTATACTTTGGCAAAATCATCAGGCAAAAGAAAACACAAATCAAAAAGTACACATGTTACCAATCTGATGTTATGGGATTCAGCTGATGATGCAACTTAACTTTCATATCTTTGATGAGTTTATGAAACTCAGGCTGTTGCTTTGGCCATCTCAACAGAGTTTGATCTTCTTTGCAAGAAAGGTTATGGTGTTGCCTGACAAACTTTGCTTCTAGTTTTCTCCTCATCTGTTGAGAAGTTTTAGAACATCTCTTAAAAAAGTTGATTATTAATATTTTGTTTAACAACTGGCTTTAATTAGTTAATTAAAGGTTTTTTAAAATGACAAAGATCTCAATAATTATCTGCCAATAGATATATCATTTCAGAAGTTCAATTGGGATTTTGAAGGAATAACATTTCTACTTGAATACAAAATTATTTGATACATAATACCATGATATTTATATCATTTTTATTTGATTTTGAAAATATTCTAGAAGACATTTTTATTATTTTTTCTTCACAGGAGAGTGTTTGAAATGAGTTATGTCAAAATTATACAGTTTTACCAAGAAGGAAGATCAGCGAAGTTTTAACAGAGAAAAATTGGCTGTTACCCACTAATAAGATATATAACAATACAAATGATTTCTAAAATGGAAAAGAAAAACTCTGACATATACAGAGGTCTATAATGTAAAAAAATAACCCCAGTTTTTCATCAGTAATAGGTTTTATTCAGATTCCATTTATATATTTACATCTTAACTTTTCATTTCATTCTTAAAAGAAAATAAGTATATAAGGAGGGAAAAAAAGAATTATACTTTGAAATTGCAGCTTTTTGAAACCTGTGGATTCCTGTAATTTTCCATTCTTCTCCAAGGAATTGTGTGTTTTTACCAAAAATATTCCCAGCATTCTTGACAATGTTATTTATCTAGGGCTAATTTTTTTAAATACTTAGTTGCTTGTGTTCCCCTGAGAAGAGCCAGCATGATACCAAGTCTTTCCTGAGTCGAACATTGATTTACTTGTGCGTGAAATTCTGACGCCACAAAGACTATTTCTCAATAAAGCAAACCAGTATATATAATGAGTTCATTTAAATGAATAGAAATAATGATTTCAGAGAAAATAAACATTTTAAATATATATGTGTGTTTTAAAAATAAAAAATATATTTGTTACATTTGGCATATATTTTCACAAAATGAGGTTTTATTTTTTCTTTTCTTGTTACTGATAGACACAATTATAAGTTTAGAATTTCTGAAAATTTATATGTATCAATGAATTGTGTTCATATTTGTATATTATAGTAATTCATTTGTAAATTTATAAAAGTGTATATTTTTAGGTGCAAATACAAATGTGTAAGTAGGTATTTCTGAAAATATATATTTACAATGCGTAAATAATTCTTTATATTTTCCAACTGTTTTGCTGTGTATGATTATGTATATATAAGTATATGGTCACAAATTGAAATATCTATGTATATTGTTTTAAGATGTAAGTAAAAATAGTATCTACATATATTGTTTTCAGAGGTAAGTAAAAAGAGTCCTGAAAATTATTGAGCCTGACCAAGGAAGAATAAAAAAAATGTGATCTTATATTTGGTCAGGTTATGAACTTTTCAACATTTCTTTGTATCATGCAGATAAACTTAATAATTATTTTTAATCATTTCTGCAAATATCATGGATCGAGCATGTGAGCAATGAAGAGGTCTTGGGAATGATGGAAACAAAAAGGAAATTAATACTGAGCATCAAGAAGAGACAGCTGAAGTTCCTGGGACATGCAATGAGGAAGAACAGGCTTGGAGAATCTGGTACTAACAGGCCAGATAGAGGGAAAAAGAGACAGGGGAAAGCAACGGATAACATATTTGAAGGACCTAATCAGGTGGATGACGGATTGAGGATTGCATGGTGCAACAGGAAAAGGCATGCTAAGAGCCACCAGAGATAGGGAAACATGGAAGGCCATGATCGTCTACGTCCTGAAGGGACAAGGCACATAGAAGAAGAAGAACCCCAACCAAGGCAATAAAGTCACTAAGATGCAAGAAGTTAATGAGTGTGAAGAGGACTCAAAGAGACAGGTGACAATTGACACTGCTTTTAAATTTCTGACGATTAAAGTTCATTGGAAAGTAAGAAACCAGGAAAGAGTTCCATAAACAAGAAGTGCAAGAGAAGAAACTGTTAGAATAGAATTTAGCCACTAAGATGAAAGGGATCACAGTGTGTAAAAGAACATGAGAAAAATCAGTATTAAAAAGAGAAAACAATAAAAGATTCAGGGAGACAGAAGAAAACAATTAACATTGCATTTCAATTTATGAAGATCAAATTTCACAAGAAAGTAAGAAGCCAGAAAAAAGTGTCCCACAAGCCAGAAGTGTCAGAGAAAAAAACTTTTAACATAGTACTTATGGTTACATCTAGCAATTTCACATGAAAAAGGATGAGACCTAGCTTCCAATCTAGTCAGTCAGTTAAGTGCCATACGTGTAACACGCTTGGGTGATCATGTCTCTTTCGAGACATGACTGACTGGGCAGAAGATTATCCCGCAGTAGGTTGCCATTGCTTTCTGCGGTAGACTGGTTGCCAGCCAAGGCTATAGAACCCAATCTGTCTTGTTAATTAACCCATAACTGGAAGGAAGAGATAGATTAATAACTTTCCCAAGAGTATTTGCATGTAAGTGAATGCAATGAATTCAACTGAAATTTGAACTCGGCTCCCGATTTCTCGTTCCGAGCCGATATCCACTGCACCACAACACAAATCTAGTACTATGTTAAAATCTGTAAAGTTAAGGTCCCATAAAAGAAAGCTCATCGGAACAATTAGGATGAAAATATTTATGAAAAAGGCCCAGAGAAGCTATATTAGAGCAGTTGAAAATTGACTGAAACTGAGATGCCAGGACCACTAATATTGCAGATTTGTCTTTGGATTTTGTCAAGAATCTCTAGATATATAGCAGAAACACCTTACTTGACATGATGGCAATATTTAATGCATATATAAATGATAGATTTGAATTTCATATCTAAGTAAGGCAACAAAGCCACTAACACACAAAGAGTTAATGAGGGCAAAAGAATATAAGAAAAACATTATTAAAAACATTAAAAAGATCAGAAATTAAGAAGAAAGGAGAAAATGATTCGCAATAATTATATATTTTGTTATTCAAAACCATTCTTGACATCTGAATTCATCAACTTCAATTAATCTGTCTCTAGCTGTCTAATTATTTCATAGCACAGCAGAGTTGATTATGTCTCCATTTTTGTTTTCATTTCTCTATGTACAAACATTTAATTATAACTTTTTAAATATATTTTAATTTATAGCAATCTGTAATTTTTTTCTCAAATTCCTGGAAATGAGGTAGTATTTACTTTGTTCAGACTGTTGTCCTCCTCTTTATTGCCATTTTCATATTCACAACATTTCGACCATTGTAGACTCTAGCCTTTTTCAGATGATTGGAATTTTGAAACAAACCCTTTATTTTGATCAATGGAGTATATTGTTTTCATTCCATGATTTATGCTACTTCCAGATGTCTTAGTTATCTCTCTTCAACTCAACTCTCTAAAATATTTGTAAAGTATTTTTTTACATAATTTATCTCTTAAAATACAATCATTTTCATCTATCACAATAAAACAACAGATAAAAAATCTGTAATTTTTTGCTAGCAGATTAAATTTTGTTGGAAAATGAAGGTATTTAAACACAAATAGATGATCATGGGTACCGATGTATTCTACTAGGGAATATTTATGGAAAAATGATTGTAAATTGGCTTGTTATTCTATTTTTCTTAAAGTTATATGTACATCAACAACATGGAGAAAATTTTCTCTTCAGAGTTAGAGAAAAATGAGTGACAGGGAGCTATTGTGGGAAAGTATATAAAATGAAGAAAGTAGCATATATGACTTGCTCAAAAGAGAAAGTATGTAAGATCATGCTCATTAATATAAGAATAAAATGGTATGAGAAAAAATGCATACATTATGGACATAAAAAATGCTGATTATGTGTATATTATAAATATACTGTCAATGTACTTAACCTAAAATTTCATTGAAAATCATGGATCGAGCATGTGAGCAATGATGAGGTCCTGGAAATGATGGAAACAAAAGGAAATTAATACTGAGCATCAAGAAGAGACAGCTGAAGTTCCTGGGACATGCAATGAGGAATGAGGGCTTGGAGAATCGGGTACTAACAGGCCAGGTAAAGGGAAAAAGAGACATGGGAAAGCAACGGATAACATATTTGAAGGACCTAATCAGGTGGATGACAGAACGAGGATTGCACCATGTAACAGGAGAAGACGTGCTCAGAGCCACCAGGGATGGGGAAACGTGGAAGGCCATGAAGGGACAGGGCACATAGAAGAAGAAAAAATTCTATACATGATACATGCGTGGGCGATTTTGTCTCTTTTGATCCATGACTGACTAGGCAGAAGATTTTCCCATTTGTCATTTCTTTCTGTGGTAGACTGGTTGCCAACCAAGGCTATAAAACCCAATGTGTCCATAGCTGGAGGGAGAAGAGATAGATTCATACCTTTCCCAAGGATATTTGAATGTAAGTGAATACAGTGAATTAAACTGGAATTTGAACTAGGATCTATCAATTTTCCATTTCGAGCCAATATCCATTACCCCATAATGCCCATCCATCCAAAAGAACAGGAATCAATACTTAAAAAGAAAATATGATTGAGGAATTCTAAAGTGTTTGAACTCAGCCCTCTGATTTCTCATTCCGAGGTGATAACCATTGCACCACTGCACACATCTGCAATTGCATCTATAATAAAGATGAGAACAATTGTTCAAATAAATAAATAAGTACAAGCACATAACATAAAATAAAAGAAGGCACATAATACCAACTACCAACTCATTCATATAGACTGCCATTGTTCATAATTATTTATAAATGATTCAAAAGAAGGTCCATATAACATTTGTTGTAGGTTAATGAAAAACTTTGGTCTACTCAAAAAAAATGAGAACTTGAATGATGGCAAAAATGTTTGAGACGATAATGATGCCAATGACGATGATTATGATATTAATGAGAAAACAGTAACAGTTCAAGTGCTAAGTGATATAATCAGTAAGAAAGAAAATTACTGTGCCTCATTCTTGTATTTTGATATTCTTAGGATGAAGACCAAAACCAAGTAATCAAATGTAATAATGGCCATACAAGATAAGGAAAGGTAAAAAAAGAAAAGGAAAGGTTTTATTCAGTATGAATACAACTTTTCAGTATATATATATATATATATATATCTACATTCTCAATCAAATAAAAAATTCTGAGTCTTACAAAGAAAGAAATGGTGCAAAAGATATGACCGAAGATAAAGGAAATCTCATGAGCTATATAGAACTACAAGATTATTATTATAAGTTGTGTTATTCATTGGCAAAGTTAGAATTCTTGCCCACTTGGATGAATAAAACTTTTGCTTGTTTCATGCAAAAGAGACTTCTAATTGACAAAAATCATTTGTGCATGTTTTCTAGATTTTAATGATACATTATTATAAATGAAGTATGCCTAGAGAGTGTGTGTGTGTGTGGTGGGGGTTTCAGTTTAAATTCTACTTGTATCCCATTCAATGAATCACACTTGCAAGGAGAGATGAAACAGCAGTGACTAGTAGAAAAATGTAAATCTGCAAAACCAGTTCAAACTCTAGATTAGGCAGAATATTTGTCTATATTTCTGAGATGAGATAGTATTTACAGTATTTACATTATTTAGACTACTGTTTTCATCTTTGTTTCTATTTGCATGACATTTAGCTCGAAATTCCTAGCACCTAAAGGGTTTGGATCAAAATTCCTAACACCTGAAGAAGGCCAGAGTTTATAACGGCTGAAACTTTGTACAAATGGCAACAAAGATGAGGACAATAGTCCGAATAATTTAAATACTGTATGCAGAATATGTTCACTTTGGGAAAAGCAGGAAATAATTGTCCCTTTCACTCTCTCTCATCATCAGATATCTTGAAAAATATTTTAATAGCATTAAGTGATGTCCTATTAAGTTCATTGATCTAGTTTAATAAATGTCATAACTATTTTTATTGATGTTACTAAATTGTTACTCTTTAAGATTTGCAAGCATTTCTATTATAGAATGATTGGTTTTGTTTTACATATAATAAGCCTAATTTGTCATTAATTCCTGAACATCTCTTTCTTTCACATTTTTAATGAATCGATTCTACATATCAATAAGTCTACCATTACCATGCATAAAATATTGCTGTCACACATACTTTGGTGCAACTGCTATTTCATAAAATCCAAAGAAGAATCAGCAATATTATTGGTCCTGATCTGGCAGCTCAACTTCACTCACTTTTCAACCACCTTTCTATAAGTTCACCTCCCTCTGCTTTTTCTATAAATACTTTTATAGAAATTGTTTGAATGACCACTTTAAACCATAATTTCTACTCCAACAGCTTCTTTTCTCGCACTTCCTGCCTGTGGAATTCCCTTCCGCATGCTAGCTTCCTCGACAGCTATAACTTCCAGGAGTTTAAATGTAAGGGTCAATAGACACCTCTTAACACACTAACTCACACCCATTCTCTCCATTTCTCTCCCTATGTACATCCTAACTAGTCTATCACCCTCCTTCTGACATTTCCTATACCCAATCACCCTATGTAACCCCCTGCACTATAGTGGCAGTGGAATGCCTTGCGTGGGGTGACATGATTAAAAAAAACAAAAACATATTGTACCTAGACTTTTTTAACTTAAGCTCAGTAGTAGACCAGCATTGAGATATCAATTTACAGTTAAGTGGCTAGATGTAACAATGTGTTCTATGCTAACATTTTCTTTTCTCACACTTCTCACTTGTAGATCTGGCTCCATAGTTTCCAACCAATTTTAATCTTCAAAAATTTTTTAAATTTAAAGTCAGTTACTATTTACTGTCCTCCTGATTACTTTTTTCCTTTTCTATTTTTGTTTCTAATTCTTCCACACTAAGCAACCCCTTGTGTCTTAGTGGCTTTGCTGCCTTGCATGGGATAAACTCAAATAAAAACATCTGTTTAGAAAATGTTTTCATTAATATTTACATTAATTCCTGAACAATGACATTATCTCTCATCCTAATTGCCAACTTAGATGATGCAAAAATAATCTTTGTTGTCAATGCCCAATAGTGAAACTAGATGTATCAGCAGACTGACCTGAAAAATTACCTCCAAGATACCCAGGCACAGTTTCCATCTCACTAGATATCTCTGGCTACACCAACATGTGGACAGGTGGTCAACCCAGCTGCACTTGTGAAATGCATATACAACACAAACTGGATGACTGTTAAATAAGGGGAAAGAGAAAATACTTTCTAACATCTTCATGAGAATTGAAAATCTACACTTAGAGAATACTTCAAAGCCAAACACTCACTCATTGACATTAATTGACAAAGTCCTGAGTTGAATAAACAATAAATTATATTATGAATGGTTTAGTCTTCCAACCACAGAAACATCTAAATTAGATGGTACATAATAAATTAGAAGGACATAATAAAGATACTGACATTTCAAACTACTTCAAATAAAATTTATACTATTTACATTATTCAAACTGTTGTTCTCATTTTTATTGTCATATTCACATATTGTACACTCTGGCCTTCTCCAGTTGACATAAGTTGGAATTCAAATCAAATCCTTTATTTAGTCCACAAGGATAAATTGTTCTAATACATTCCTTTTCTATTTATCTCAGTTTCCATTAATTCCCTGTAGTAACTCAACTCTCTAAGTTTGTATTCCCTCTGAACTGTTTGGGCCAAGTCAGTTTTTAAATTACTTCAACACTTTTATTCATTGGGCCATGTATCTTTGGAGACATCAGTGAGTGAAATTTTGGTACTTATAAACCTAATGTCTCGGTAATCATTTTTTACCGGTGCTCATATTACAATTTATGTTGTTGTTGTTTTTTCTATCTCTCTGTATTATTGGTTCCCATATTGTGTTCATGTCTATATTTGGTCCGCTTTAAAGAATTTGTGGCTGAAATGTTGTGAAGATGGCAATAATGATGACGACAACAGTCCAAATGATGTAAATAGTGTAAACAGTTATAATACCTTATATCAGAAATATAAACAGTTTTCAAATAAACAATCTCATCAATACTGGAAAGAGTGATAATAGCTACTAAACTTGAAAAACTTTCCTGGAAAAGATTGTTGATTTTTTATGTTGACTTCCACACTACCATAAACAAAAGAGCAGAAAGGCAACTTCTATTATTGATAGAAAGTATTGATAACAATGAACTTGAAAAACCGATTGTCCTGAAAAATTGTTTTAAGAGAAAGATGGTATTAATTTCAACCAACAGCAGCACTATCTATTTGGTCAATGGATGCTGAATACTTCCTGTATAGAAATGGCTCATCATACTATTAGCATTAGTCTGAACTGCAATAAGAAGGGAAGGGAAAAATAAATTCAACAAATATACTTTGCCTGTTTTATTTTTATCATGTTTAAAAGAATATAAAACTGCTAAGAATTATGATTCAAATTTAATTTTTATAGCACATTGATTCTAACAAAGTTAGCATAACAGCAATCAGTATGAAATGTGGGGATAGTCAAGTCAGTGCAAATTGATTGATTGATTCATGATCTACAGCTTATCAACCCTTTGTAAAATATTTAAAACCAGAAAATAATTTTTTTTTTAGATTGTAAGAATATTTTGGGAGAGATAAATGTTTAGTGATAGTGAATGCTGAAAAATCTCCTCAAAGATAAAGAAGATACTTGAAGAAACAGAAATCTGGTTCTACAGAAGGATACTGAGGATAAAAATGTGAGCAACAATAAGGTTTGGGAGGAAATGAAAACAAAAATAAAACATACTTAACATCAGGAAGAAGCATCTGAATTTTTTGGGGGCCCATAAAGCAGAAACAAGGCTTGAAAGACCTGATACTCATAGGATAGATTGAAAGAAAAAAGAGAAGCAGTATGCAACATACTGGATGAGTTTGAGCAAATGAATCATAGAACAGGGTTTGAGAGAAATAACAAAAAGACAAAACTTGTTAAGAGCTACAAGAGACAGGAAGATGTGGACGTCTATGATTGTTCACATTCTAAAGGAAAACAACACATAAAACAAGAAGATACAAGTCTCACTAATTTCATCCATAGCTGGGGAAAGAAGAAGTGAAAAAAATCCAGTAAGAATCAGAACTTGGTTCACTGAAGAACAATTCTAAGCCTTTATCCATTGCATCAAATAAACATCCAACCTTACAGCCCCTGGTATTCTCAAACAGTCACCCATCTAGATACTGACCATGCTCAACATTACTTAGCATCAGTAACTATATTGGAATCAGTGTTTCAATGTGATCTGGTTGTAAACTAAATTGTTTTCCATCATTCATTTTGTAAATGCCTGACTCAGGCACTTTATTCTTCTTCTTCTATGTACCCTGTTCTTTCAGGACGTAGGCGATCATGGTTCTCCACGTCTCCCTATCCCTTGTGGCTCCTAGTATATTTGTTCCCGTTACTCCTGTCAACCCCCTGTTCCGTCAACCACCTGATCAGACCCTGCAAATATGTTATCCGCTGTCTTCCTCTGTCTCTCTTTCCTTCTATCTGGCCAGTCAGTATCAGGTTCTCCAGGCTCTCCTTCCTCATTGCGTGTCCCAGGAACTTCAGTTGTCTTTTCCTTCCTGATGCTCAGTATCAATTTCCTCTTTGTTGCCATTCTTTCCAACACCTCATCGTTGCTGGCATGATATCCACAGCATCCTTCTGTAGAACCACATTTCCGCTGCTTCCAGTTTTGTCCTCATTTTCGATGATATTGTCCAGCATTCGTTGCTGTATCAAAGAACTGACATCATGTAGCAGTCCAGCACTCTTTTCTTTGTTTCCAGTGAGATTTTCCTGTGTGTTAGTATTTTGCTCAGCTTCTGGAACGCGTCCTTTGCCATGCCAATTCACCTTCGGATCCTCGTGTTGCACTTTCCATCTTCAGTTAGAACACTTCCTAGGTATTTAAATTTTTGTACTTGCTTGATTCTGGTATCTCCCACATTTATTTGGCATCTTGGGTTGTACCTTTTGCTGATGACCATGCACTCAGTCTTCTTAAAGTTTATTTATAGTCCTTTTTTGTCGCTCTCCACCACTACCTTCTGTATGAGGTCCTGTAGTTTACTTTCCGTGTCTGCGATCAGCACTGTATCGTCTGCATACCTTATGTTGTTCAAGTTGTGTCCTCCAACAACAAATCCTGGTGTGTCATCTAGGGTCCTCAAGATATTCTCGCTGTACAGGTTGAACAAATCCGGTGAAAAGACACATCCTTGTCTTACGCCTTCTTTCTATCTTTGTAAATCTACTGAGATTGTTGCCTGTCCATATGCAGGCCGTTTGCTGCCAGTAGAGATTCTTGATTACTCTTATGTCTTTGCCGAAAATGTTGAGGCTGTCGAGCATCTCCATCATTTCTTTGTGTTGTATCTTGTCGAATGCCTTCGCATAGTCAATGAAACATAGGTACAAATCTTTCTTCATTTGTATTGCCCTTTCGGAGAGCATCCTAATCATGAATATGGCGTTCCTTGTTCCAGTGTCTTTGACGAACCCGCACTGTTCCTGCCCTATCTCTGGCCTGATTTTGCTTCTTGCTCTATTCATCAGGATTCTGACCATCAGTTTGGTAAGCTGATAGTTCTGTGTAGTTCACACTCGTTTGCACCTGGTTTCTTCAGCAGTGCTATAAATATTGACTTGCATAGATCATCTGGTATTATTCTGCTGCTATAAATTTCGTTTATTATGTCAGCAATTTTTTCTATGCCATATTCTTCTAAGGCTGTCAGCAGCTCTATCACTATGCCGTCTGGACCAGCTGCTTTGTTTCTGTTCATTTTGGCCATTGCAGCTTCCACTTCGGATTTTAGTATTTCTGGTCCATCCATCTCCTTGTGTATTCTCGGTTGTTCTTGCTTGTTGCAAAAAAGATCCTTTATATATTCTTCCCATCACTGGAGTATTTCCTCTTTCTCTAATATGATTGTTCCATCCTTGGATTTTATGCATCCTGTTGAGGAGAAAGTTTTTGTCCTGTTAGTTATCTTATCTCTTTATGCATCTCTGCTTTGTTGGTCCTGCTCAGTCTCTCTACTTCTTCGCATTTGTTGTTGAGCCATTCCTCTTTGGCTTGTCTGCATTTGTTTCTTATCTCCCTGTGGAGTTTCTTGTAATCTACTCCATGTCTTGACGTTATTTTTTGTCTCCTTTGCATCATGTGGAGGATCTCTTTGGTCATCCACTCGTTTTTCTTCTGCGTCTAATTTCCTTTGGGGCTATGTTATTTGCTGAGGTCACCATTGCTTCTTTTAGTGACTCCCATTTTGAGTGCCCTTTTCCAATATGTTCATCATATTTCTTTCTCACACTTTTATTGTATTCTTTCTGCAGGGTGAGGTCATTCTCTAGCGTATTGTATTGTAGCCTTGGTGATGTGCTGGGCTTCTTCAGTCTTCAGAGTTTCAGATGACTGGGACGTGGTCACTTCCGCAGTCGGCACCTGGATATGTTTTGCATTGGACCACTGCATTCCTGAATCTCTTGTTTATAGTTATATAATCTATTTGGTTCTTTGTGTTGCCTCCTGGGCTTCTCCATGTCTATAAACGCCGTGGGTGTTCTTGGAAACCAGGTGTTAGTAATTACCTGGTCATTGGCTGAGCACCACACCATTGGACCCATTTTTCTCCTCGTTCGTTGCGCTCCTCTAGTCCAAAGTTGCTGCTCATGTCTCCTTCTCTATCTTTACCTACCTTGGCATTCAAGTCACCCATTATAATCCTAATTTCTTGGCTTTTGCATTGGGCTTTGGCATTGTCCAGTGTTGAATAAAAAGTTTCTATCTCATCCTCCGAATTCTGGGTTGTCGCCGCATAAACTACTATAATAGCTATATTGAATGGCCTTCCCTGCAGTTTGACCAAAAGGACTCTCTCTGAAAGCTGACAGTATCCAAGAACACATTCCTTCACTTGTTTGTTTAGTATTATACCGACCCTTTTTTCGTTTTTTTTCCTTCTGCATATATTATCCTGTGGGTGTCACTACTGAAATCTCCACTACTAGGCCATTTGGTTTCGCATATGCCTAGGATGTTTTTATGTTATTTACATTATTTACATTGTTCAGACTGTTAACCTCATTTTTGTTGCCACATTTACAATCTTTGGGACATTGTACACTCTGACCTTCTTCAGGTGATTGGGATTTTAGACTGAACCCTTTATTTCATTCACTGGATACATTTTTCTTGTTACATGAGTCATGCTCTTTCTTGATGTCTCAGTTATCTCCCTTTAACTCAACTCTGTAAGTTTTTGTTCACCACTGCTGTAGCCAGGTATTGAACTCACAACTTTTTGGGTCAAGCCACTGGATCCAACCAACTCTTTTATCCACTGAGCCATGTCTCCTTGAGAGTTCAGTTCAAAATTCCAATATGGACACTCAACCAGCCCAAGTAGGTGAGTACATGAGCATTTTCTAAGTGATAATTAACTTACTTCAACAGATTTTTCCTAGATAAACTTAGCTAACTAGGTAGGTGGGTACATAGATAATTTGCCATAATTAGCTTACTTTTGATGCACTGACTTATACACCAATCCCCTTGGGAAATGTATTGATCCATCTCTTTTCCCTCCAGCTATGGGTTGAATAGCAGAACAGATTCGGTTCTCTAGCTTTGAATAGCAAACAGTCTACCTCAGAAAGAAATGGCAACTTACTGCAGGAAAATACTCTGTTTAGTCAATTATGAATCGGAAGAGACATGATCATTCAACTTATAGCACATACAGTACTTAACTGACTGACTGACTGACTGACTGACTGACTTTATTTAGGTGGGTAACATAAAAGAGAGTTTACAAGCAAGTCTGCTGACTCTTGTAATTTAATTGTGTTAATACACAGGCCATGTGTTAGGATGTGCGTTGTGGTGCATTGGATATCAGCTCGGAACAAGAAATCGGGGAGCCGAGTTTGAATTCCAGCAAAATTCATTGCATTCACTTACTCGCAAATGCCCTTGGGAATGGTATTAATCAGTCTATTCCTTCCTGTTATGGGTTAAATAACAGGACAGATTGGGTTCTATAGCCTTGGTCTGCAACCAGTCTACCACAGAAAGCAATGGCAACCTACTGCCCAGTCAGTCATGTCTCTTTCGAGACATGATCGCCCAAGCATGTATCACGTATGGCACTTAACTGACTGACACAGGCCATCTATTTTGCTTGGTTGATTCACTGTCACATTATTACCTTACCTGTTTAGGCAGTTGCCACAAATATTTACTGTATGCATTCTCAGTGAGTTCTTATTGCTCTGAGCAATATTTTTTAGTGGGTACACATGTTTGAGTTGACATCTTTGTTTTTTTTATCTTTTTCAATCGTAAAATAAATGTCAACTGGCCTAGATCAAGAAAATCTAGTAGAGGAAAAAATATTTCCTAACATGAATCAAACATTTATCAGTTTTTTCAATCAGAGAAACAACTTGTAAAATCAGAAGATGTCATTACGAATTTTGGCAACTGAAGATCATCATGATATTGCAAATTTAGTTCTCTATTCAAGCATATTTCTCATTGGGACCTTTTTAATCTGTATCTGCTTATATAACTGGTAGTAAAGAAAGAAAGAAAAAACTGAGCTGATGCTGCCTGGCTATTGTCTCTCTCTCTCGCCATCAGCATGATAGGAGGGAAATACATACATACATACATACATACATACATACATATGTATATATATATTGATTAATACTTAGATTTTAGTTGTAATAGGTTTAGCCCAGTACACATTTGTATTAAAAAATGTTTGATGCAATTATATTGTAGAACTTTTGAATATTTTCCATTTTTAAAAGAGTTATTCTGCTACCTTGAGTGGTTTCTTCAGGCAAGTTTTAATAAAAATTAAAAATTGCCTGAATCACCACTCATGGTAGAAACCTGGGTAGTGGAATAAGTCATTTAAAAATGGAATATATATATATATATATATATATATACACACACAACTGCCTTTATTATAATCAAGGGAATTATTATAAAACTCTATTTTTGGTGGATACACATTTAATTTGAGATCTCTGTGTTTTTATTTTCCTAAACAATGTCAACCATCCTAGATCGAGAATGTCCCACTAAATGAACTGCATTGTTGTTTTAAATGGATTCAAAAATCCTTATTGTTATATTCACAACATTTCAGTCATTAAAGGCTCTGGCCTTCTTCACATGAGATATGTTTGAATTTCAAACCAAACCCTTTATAGCTAGATTGTTCTAGTTCCATATATCATGTCTTTTCTGGATATCTCAGTTTCAATTATTTCTCTTTAGTAACTCAACTCTCCAAGATTTTGTTCACCTTTACTGTAGCCAGGTATTGAACTCACATCTCTTTGTGTCAAGTCACTGGAGTACTTCAACTAATACTTTTATCCACTGGGCCATATATATAACCTGAAGACAGCCAGAGCATACAATAGCCAAAATGTGTTGAATGTAAGAGTAAAGGTGAGGACAGAAGTCTGAACAATATAAACAGTGTAAATAGTTACAATACCTTATTTCAGAAATATAGACATATATATAAAAATTCATCTAAAAATTATTATTGGTTATAATTTCTTTGTTTCTCAGTACATTTCCTAACTCTTGATACTTAGATCAGTTTTTAAAAGACATCTTTTTCCTATTTCTTAAGAACAAAGATTATAAATGAACTACCTTGATATATAAAGTTAATGTTTGTTTCTGTTTGGTCTAAGATGTCTCAAAAGCATTTGACAGGGTTTGGTATGCTTGCCTTCTGTGCAGGCTGTAGGGCTATGGTATAACTGAACGTTTGTTTGATTTAATCCAATCTTTCCATCAAATCAAGTGATAAAAGTTGTATTGGATGGGCGTGCTTCCAGATTTTATCATACAAACATAGGGTGTTCCTCAAGGCTCTATTCTAGGTCCTACACTTTTTCTGATCTTTATCAATGATGTAATCAGTTCCCAAATAGGCATTATTCAGATGACACCACTATTTACTCCTGTCTCAATAAGAAATCTGCCAAGGCTGACAAAGTAAACATTGCTGGAACTCTTGAAAAGGATCTTCAATCTGTGGTGGACTGGGATAAGAAATGGCTCGTGAATTTTAATGCTTCTAGAATGAAGCTGCACTCCTTTAGCCACAGTAGAAAAACTTTCCTACCTTCTATCAGAATGGATTACACTAGTTTCCCAGAAAGCAATACACTGCACCTGCTTGGCTTCACTCTTTCAACCAATCTCAAGTGGAAAGGTTGGGTCCTGTGTCAGGCCAAAAAGTATTTCTTGTCAGAATCTATTTTGCACATATGCAAATCTACCATTTGTCCATACATTAAATAGTTATCTGGTTAGATGCTCCTGCTATTCATCTCAAGATTCTTGACAGAATCCAAAGAAAAAAATCTGCAATATAATCGATCCCAATTTGGCAGCTTGACTTCAATCACTTTCTCAACGATGAAATGTGGCTTTCCTCTGTCTTTTCTACAAATATTTTCACAGCTTCTGCTCTGATGACCTTATTTCCCAGGTGCACCATCTATACAAATTTACTTGAGCTACTAGATTAGCAACTAGGTCCTACCCTTTTACAGTAAATAAATCAAATGTAACTGCCACTTCTATTCTATCTCTTATCCTTTCTCTGACACCCTCTGTACCTTGCTCGCCTTTTTTTTCACTCTCTTCTCATGTAACCCCCTGCATATCAGTAGCAGTACTGCTTTGCTTGGGGTGAAATGATTATAAAAAAAAATCTGCAAGCTATTGGTAGATCTGCAATCTTTCTTTGTCTTTGCAATGCTAAGCCAATATATGTATATGTGTCTGTGTGTCTGGCTTTGTGTATGAATTATGCAAATTACATTTTTACATTATTCTGTGATTAAATCTTTTTATTATGGTAATCAAATTGTCATATAAATTTTCTTTTAAATAGCACATCACTTGTAAAAATTTAGATTGAAATGGATTGGAGCCTTTGATGAACCAATTCAGATCCAATTGTCTGTGTAAAAGGATTCTGTTTTCCAAAAATGGTTCCACAGAATGGCTCATTGAATTGACACACCTTATCATTATATATTGTCATTACTTTCTATTATAATTTTTATGCTGTTCACTTAAAAGCATCCTGAAAAGAACGTTGAATACAAGAATAGGTCTTGGCATTCATGTTATCTTGTCATCTTTTATTTGATTTGTATTATCTTTATTCTATCGACTTGGAATTATCCAGTTTCTTTTATTGCTATTATTACTGGGATGCATTAAGAAGGCTTTTACAAAATGGCTGAGATGGAAACCTGAGTATGCAAATCTGGATGTGGGGTGAAGAGGGTGAAAAGAAAGAAATGGTAAGGTACAGAATGACAAGATAATTATCAGCTAGAAAGATGGAATTGGTCAGCAATATTCAAATTTCATCTTAATCTATTTATGTTAACTTCACAAAAATGCTTTTAAAAAGGCATGAGTCCACTTTTTCCTGACTCCTGATCAGTTATCCCATCTTGTTATTGGTTGGCTGTGATGACACTTTTAAGCTCTTACACTATATTCTCCAAATCCTTATTGTATTTTTAGCTTTTTCGAATTAAAAATTTTATTATAATTTATATGTATATTATGAGGTTGTGCTGAAAAATACTTGGCCTCACCAAGTAATAGCAATATTAGCTATTTCCTTATAAGAAAACATTTAGCATTCATTGACTAAAGGTTCATTTGAAATTTATAAAATCTTTCTACTAAAACATTTTTTCAGAAAAATAGGTTTCTCAATTTCAGTAGCTAATATCACTCTTTCCAGTATAGATGGGGATTTCATTTCTACCTTCTATTTGAAGTAGCATGAAATTTCAACATTTTGATTATTTAATTGTTTTCTCTTTTGGTTAGATGTGCTATCCATTTTAGTTGTTGCCACTGTCAAAAGTCTTCAGCTGATCTGGTTTCTCTTATTTTGTATAGTTTATTGTTTGTGATTCTGTAGCCCCAGTCCACAAGGTTCAAAGAAGATAGTCTTTGTTAAGAACTTGCTCAAAGCCATATTTACCTATTGATTTTAGAAAGTGGTAGTTCAGATATTTCTGGACATATTGGGCACCAGGCATGATCTAATCTAAATCTAACTAATCTAAACTTATTTATAAATGGAACTTTGTCTGTGTGTGTGGGGGGGGGGTTGTGTGTGGGGGTGTTTGTGTGGGGGGGGGGTGGGGGGGGGGTCTGTGTGTGTGGGATGTGTGTGGGGTGTCTGTGTGTGTGTGGGAGGTGTTTGTGTGTGGGGTGTCTGTGTGTGTGGGGGTCTGCGTGTGGGGGGTGTCTGTGTGTGTGGGGGTCTGCGTGTGGGGGGTGTCTGTGTGTGTGGAGGGTCTGTGTGTGTGTGTGGGGGTCTCTCTGTGTGTGTGTGTGTGTGTGTGTGTCCATTACCTATAGACTCCGAAACAGCTGAACCGATTTTCTGGAAAATTTACACAGTTGTACTATAAGTGCCTGCGAGTGTTCTTAACTAGGTTTGTGTCGAAGGTACACCCGATAAATATCGAAAATCGATAATTGAAAAAATCAGGTTATAGAAGTAGCGATCCGATTTTAATCAAATTTGATACACTTATAGAGAAAGACATAAGAAACGGTATTCAGAAGTTTCAAGGTTGTAGTTCTTACAATAGTGTAGAAAATTGATAATATATCTATATATATATATATATATATATATAAAAGGCAAGATGTTTGTGTGTGTGTCTGTTTATATGCCTGTATGTCTGTATTTTTTTCAGCCCTTTTATTTTAGTTTTTGCTTTGGGTTTGGCTCTAAGTAGGTATAATTGTAGTTCTTAGTCTCAGCCATCATGCCATTTACTCAGAGGACTTATTTAGCCTTCAAAATTCAGTTTACAACGAAAAAAACTTATTTGATATTGATACCAGGAAATCAAAATTTGACTTACATCCATTCATTTTTCTTTCAGTCTACGGTTTTGCTTTAACTGGAAACAACTATTGCTTTTTAGTCTTTCGTTTCAATGTCCAAAGAGTCTGAGCTCCAGGACCATGGATTAGTTTTAAAGCTTTCATTACACCCGAACAACACTGGACTATACTGCTTGTATCCATATAAAAGTCTCAATATGATGAGGCTATTTAAGAAGATGACATGTTATCCCATTAATATTTTAGTTTAGTTGCAACTTATGATCCATACACATGGGTATTTGAAAACCTACCAAAAAAGGAAGAGAGTCAAGCCGAGAACCTGTGAAGGATAGTCAGGGTTGCCAATCAAATGTGGCTGATATGGTGATGAAGGTTAATTCAGAAATAAGCACTGTTGGAGGCAAACCTAACTCCATAAACATTTTGTTATTTTATATATTAAAAACAATCAACAAACAAATGACATGTTACAATAATAACTTAAAATTGTATTCTAACAAAGATACACATTATAAGAAGAATAGATCAGTGGTTGATAATGTGAAGTGAGATTAATATTGTTGAATATCAAAGCTCAAGTTTGAGTCAAGGTAAAATTGTACAGGGTAAACTAAGGAGTTATCTCCTTTAGACTGTAAGGTTTGAACTGAAAAACAAATGTATTAAAAAGGTTATTTCTTGTTAAATGTTCCAGGTTTGATTGAATTATTTTCTTGAAGTAAATGTCTTAAATGATTAAGAGTTTGTGATAGCATATTCCATGTGAAGGAAAGTCTGTAGTTTAACTTCTACTCCAACAGCTTCTTTTCTCTCACTTCCCACCTGTAGAATTCCCTTTCATTTGCTTGCTTCACCGACAGCTACAATCTCCAAGAATTTAAATGTAAAGTCAAAAGTCATCTTCTATCTCACTAGCCTGCATCCTCTCTCTCATGCTTCTTTCTCCGTCCACTTTACTCTCATCAGTATTCTCATCCTTCTCTTACCCACTTCCTGACACCCCCTCTAACTTGTCACTCTTTCTCGTATCTTTCCTCCTATGTAACCCCCTTCAAAACAGTGGCGGTAAAATGCCTTGCTTGGGGAAATATGATTATAAAAAAACCCCAAAAAACTTTGGAAGTCTTGGAGAGTGAATTAGTGCATTGCTGAGGTGAAGCTTGGACTGTCATGGATTCGAGTTTGTGCCTCATGGTAAACAAAGTGGGTGATTATTGTCTATTACATGGCAAAGTGAATTGGCATACACTTCTGGGCCAACTGATTGAGGAGATGAGCTCAGAGGTTTAAATACTCTTCAGGGTGAATCAACTGAGCTGAGCAGGAAAACTTTGTATCTCAAACTGACATTTCTTTTAGATAGAATCAACCAATCACATTTCAGATTTTTGTAAAAATCAAGTGATTGGTAAATTGTTGCCAGACTGTGATTTCAGAATTGTCTTATACTAAGTTTGAGTGAGTTTTAGTTTTGTTTAATGGCATATCAACCTCTGTGGGTTATTGAATGCCAAAAAAGTAGTGTTTTAAGGTATTTTTTTAATACTTAGTTATAGTGAAAAGGTTGATTTAGTCAGATTTTGATTAAATTTTTTACATCATTTTTTTTAGAAACTGAATGTCTTCTAGTTTTGTATTCAAAATGTTTTGCTGGTAATAATTTTTTCTTCAAAACTGTATTGTTGGTAATACTGTTCCTTTAAAATTGTATATTTTTCTATAAAAGTCTATTTTTATACTTTCATAGTGTTTTGACCCCAGTTTAGGAGTTAACTATTTGCCCATAGCTAGGAACCCTAACAGGTGCTACAACCCTGGATCAAGGTGGACCTGAGAACAACAGCAATTAAGAGGTGGTTCCATGCTCCTCACAACCTCCCAATCTTGTTGCTGGATGCAGTTTACTACCATACTCAGGACCAGTCTTATATTAAGCAAGTAGTATTTGTGAATTTATACAAAATGTATGCAAATCAATTAATGAAGGTTTCTTGTTTGTGAGGGGGACCACTCAAACCTTTTAGCATCCTTTCATATACTGAAATTGTTCATTATTTTATTTCATTTTCAGTATTAGAAACAAGAAAGAAAAACAAGCCAGACTGAACAATTTCTGTTAAATATTTATTGCCATATATCAGTTGTTACAATATCAGTATAAAGCCAAGACTATAACAAAACTAAATTGAAGCTTTATTCTGCAAAGAAAAAGGACACTCAAAAGTACAACACATAAAAAGATGCATATATCATACAAATTAAAAAAGGAGATAAGTTTATTCAGATCAACAAAAATATTCTTTTACAATAATGTTAATGAAAAACAATGATCCAAATTTCATTTAAAGATCCATGGAAAATGAAATACTTGGCAAACCCAATGTTATACAAAACATGCTCTGTTATTAATATTTAAATGAAACAAATAAAAGTAATTTTGCTTGTGGTAATTCCTTCTTGAAATTCCAGAAGACTCACTTCTACTTTTCTTGTAAACAATTCCAAGAAGTATTTGCTTCTTGCTACAAACAATTGAATGAACAACTGGTGTAAAATTTAGAACTTCCTGGGAGTACAAAAAACAGAAAATCGAAAATTATATTCACCACTCTTTGGTAAATGTAAAAAGAAATTACATATTTTTTCAAATCTTTATTTGCAAAAATGGTAAAGAAAATGAGAACGTTTCATCTGAAACTGGTCTTTACAAAACCCAGGCTGTGTACTCCAGTAAAAGCCAGAGGTGTAAGAAAGATTAAAGAAAATAGATGAGAAGGAAAAAGGAAGGAAAACATGGTTGATAGCAAAATAAATGAATAATAAAATCCAAAAATATGTAAATGAAGGAAAAAAATGCAATAAGGGATAAAAAATGGTTTATAAAGAAAAGAAGGAAAAGGAGTAATCCTCACCCAAAGGGAACACAAACTTGATAGACTGCTCCACTCTTGTTTAAATAGATAAAAGAAATAAAAAAAAAACTGTAAGCTAATGGTGACGTGTCATAGTCTGATTTATTTTCAGCCATTAGCAATTTGAAACATGAAAGGAAGATTTCCCTGGTGAATTCATCTTCAAAATGTCCAATTACAGTTGGAATAAAGTCTATGAAGTCAAATGATTGGATCCCTGGTCAGGTAAATGTGACAGAATGAAATAGACTTTTTATGACTTTTAACTTTGATCCGGAAACAACAAAACAATTACAAAGGATCTTCTTTTCTGATACATATTACATCTGCAGTTTTATCTAATCTTACTTTTTAAGAATTGTTTTTTAGAGAATTTCTTCTTTTTTTTTTTTTTTTTGGATGGGGTGGCAGTTGCTTCAAAAAGTTTTATTGCTCTGATTGTAGAAACATAAGAAATATCTGGGTCTCTGAGTTATTTTTCATACAATTAAATGTGGCAAATTGCGAATGTTTCATCCGTTTTATTTCTTATAGTTTTTTTAGTATTCTGTAAAACTGTAAGTGATTTTTATTTCATGCTTTGTTGAATGTTCACACATGTGGCATTTATTACTTCTCAGGTGGTAGCAACTCTCCTCAACACTTTTTCAGTATCCTTGCTGAATTTTACTAATGATGATATCTGAATAGTTTCAATTTTTCATCATTTCCTGTTCTTCTGATATTTTTTGAAAATCTCTTCAAGGTTATTCTAAACACTCTATTCATGACGATCACCTTTATTTTCCACAATCTCTTCACTCCTCTGGTAAGTTTCAGATATGTATCAAGCCGTTCAGGTATTTTTTCAGATTTTTACTTTCTCTCAATTTTACCATATAGTTTGTTAGAACAGTCACAACCATTTTTAACATTTTTTTGCTTTTTGTTCATGATGATTAGATCCAGTTTCATTGACTCGATTAGAAAATCAGAAGATCCATATTCATATTCTTCAGAAATGAATTGAGTTCTCTCGGGAACTGGCGTGTGTAAACACTGCTGATATACAACACATTAAAATTTCCCTTCTCTGGTACCATGCGTCGATGGCTTAGGAAGTAGAGACTATATATATATGAGTTGAATATATCTACCAGAATGATAAATACAATAAGTGAAGAACAAAATGTGTCTTTAATCTAACATGTTTCACTTTAACAAGCTTCTTCAGAGATTAGATCTTGATTCAGAGATACCGTCTTTAGAGAATCTCTGAAAAAGCTTGTTAAAGTGAAACTTGTTAGATGAAAGACACTTTTTTTCTTACTTGTTCTTTACTTATTCTATTCATATATATATTGTTTAATTACTTAGTTTTTGGTCATAATAAAATTAGTGCACATTTGTATTAAGAATTGTTCAATACAATTATGTTGTAGAACTTTTGAATATTCTTCATTTGTAAATGAGTTATTATGAGACCTAAGTTTCTACCATGTGGTGTCTTCAGCTATTTTACATGATGAAGGATAAGATGAAATTGTTCAAATTTTGTAAATAGAGTGTGGTACAGTTGGTAATGAACAATGGCAGAAAGTCTGAATGATGTTTATTGAAGCTTTATTGAAATACAATATTGTAATGTATTACATTCAATGGCAGAGGTAATTGACAGGTACATCTGGCCGTAAGTAAGGTCAACAAAGGACAAGAGTGGTTGACAGATATATACTACTGTAAATGATATCAACAAAATTCAACAACAAAAAAAACACAGGTGACAACCAGCTTGAAAGGCAATGGCCGGCAAGGTTGATAGATGCATCCAGCTATAGTCAACTAACGGCAAAAGTGGTTGACAGACATATTCGACCATAGATGATATCAACAAAGTGACAATGCAAAAAAGCAAAAATGTTTAGAAGTTTTAAGACTATATAAAGTCTAGAATTTTCGACTGAAGGTACAGAGACTAGTTAACAACTCCCAAACTCTTCTTCATGTGTGCGTCTATTTCCAGCTGACTCCTGCTTCACACTAGTGTCACCAATGAAGAAGAAAAAAATAAGATTATATTTTTATATATACGTGTTCCTTGTTGTTTGTCCATATCCAATATAATATACTAATATATAGCTGTCATGAAGTTACCTTTTGTATTTATAAGTGTAAAAGAGTTATAATAGACAGAGGAATGAATTCAAACATATTTTATCATCTTAAAGTTCTTGTCCAGACCCACTTTCCAAAATCCTACCAAATGACCAAACATCAGAATTGGTCATATATATCCAACTACAACCAAAAGCTGTAATCATTTCAAACAAAAGCAATAAGACAATCACCTAAATTGCAACCTGACTTCTGATCTCAATTTCAGTTACTTTCTCACTGACATGATATGGCCTCCTTCTGTCTTTTCTATAAATATTTTCATGGCAATTGTTCTAATAAACTATTCTCCTTAGTGTTGTGACTGTATGAAGTAAAACATACTACTAGATTAGTGACTAGGTCTCACCATTTTACTGTTGTTACTAGATGCAACCATCAGTTTCTTTTCTCACCTGTGGAACTCCCTTTCAGTTTCTTGCTTTTCTGATAACTACAATATAAACAAATTTAAATCAATGTCAATTCCCATCTTCTGTCTTCTGGAACTCTGTTCTTTCATTGTCATTTTCCTCACTTCTCTTTTTTCACTTCCTGTAACCTCCCCACATCCTAATGTCATTATCACCTTGCTTGATGGAAAAAATTTGGCAATCCTGAACTAGTTTGAACTATCCTCCATCAAACTGAAAGCATTAAGCTTCAAATTAAAATTTGTAACATAAGACCCATTAGTTATTATAATTAAGAAATACAAAAAAATGCTCATTGCAAAAGGGTTCATACAAGGGATCATAGCTGTCATACATAATGAAATCAAAGAAACAAAATTAACAAGTACATACATGAATTAGAAAATCTATCAAAAAACAACAAAATATCTATAATCCAATCCAGTAAAATTGGAATAGTTGTCTTTATAGACACTGACCAATATGTTGCAAGATTAGAATTCCTCCTAAGAGATAACAACATTTATGTAAAAATGAACATACACACAGTAAATTTAGATACACAAAAATTTAACAAATCACATTACTTTTACTTTTTGCAAAATGATTTCACTATAAGCAAGGCAGTGAAACAACTAAGATGCAAGGAATTAAGAAGATAACAATTGCCATTGCATTTACATTTTTGAAGATCAAAGTTAACTGAAAAGCAAGAAGCTAGAAAAGATTCCACAATGAAGAAATGTGAGGAAAGAAAGTGTTAGCAGAGAACTTATGGTTACCTCTAGCCATTTCAAATGTAAAGGCAAGTACCATAGAAGAAAGACCATCATAAGAATTGCAAAGAAAGCATTTATAAAAAAGGCACAGGGAAGCTACATGACAATGGTGGTATAATGAATGAAGTCAAGATGCCAAGTCAAGACCATTGACGTTACATTAAAAAGTTTCCAAAAAAGGAAAACAAAATTGGATGAAACTAATTGAATAACATCCAAAAACCCAAATGGTATAGATAAACCAAAACAGACCAACATACCAATTAGACCCTTTATATCCATCATTGGGATGTGTGTTGTGGTGCAGTGGATATTGGCTTGTAATGAGAAATCAGGGAGCCAAGTTCAAATTCAAGTTGAATTCCTTGCATTCACTTACTCACAAATACCCTTAGGAAAGGTATTAATCCATTTCTTCCTTCCAGTTATGGGTTAAATAACAGATCAGATTTGGTTCTATAGCCTGGGTCAGCAACCAGTCTACCACAGAAAGTAATGGCAACCTACTGCAGGATAATCTTCTGTCCAGTCAGTCATGTCTCTTTTGAGACATGATCGCCCAAGCATGTATCACGTATGGCACTTAACTGATATCCATCATTAGCAGTGTCCCCACAAACCAGCAAAGCAATAGCTACATTTTTAACTTCCATCAACCCAATACAAATTAAAAACTTTGGTGATTTACTTCAAAGACTAAAAAACATAGGTACAGAAAATAAGATTATTGTGAGTATAGATCAAGCATGTGCAATGACTTTTTAGCAGTAGGCTGTACGATCTATGGTTTATCAAATGAGAGGTTGTATTACTAAAAATTTTCTAGGTAATTTTTCAGGGGAAGTAACTCAGTTGTTTTCTCGGCAGAAAACCATATGTGTAAGCATATATCTTAGAAATAGGGGTAAAGTTTATTTATTTATATTTTTGGAGAAAAATTTTTTTATAGTTAAAAGATTGAAGTCTCATTATAATATTATCACTGATGACAGTGGGACTTACACATGTTGTTGTGTTTGATTTATTTCAAAATTTTTTAAAAAGTATATTTTAAAAAGTATATTTCTTCTCTAGAAAAAAATATTTGGGAATGTTTTTGTTTCAAAAGCAAAATATGTAAATTTATTTTTATGTGTGGTCTTTCTTAGAGAAAATCAATGGTTTAAAATTATAAAAATGTTATATTCACCAAAAGTTTACAAAATTCAAGAAACTATGTACTTAACCACTGTTTATGCATGTGTTTATGTTTGATAGAGTAGGAGTGAATGAGTGACAATGAAGCAAAACAATCTTTTTAAGAAACATTACTTTCCTAATGCCATTTAGAAAGACCAAAGTGGCCAATGACTGGTATAGATGAGAAGTCCCTACACATCAATATATCTGTTAAGAAATCCCTAAACATCTTGAGAAACTACCTTACTAAATCTAAAGGAACATTTCTTTTATTGGTCAACAAACTCATACATAGAAGATTAATTGATTTGTTTTTCATGACTTATCAACCCTTGCAGATTATTTAAAGTCAGAAAATACTTTTAGATTGAGTAATTATTTTATTGCCAAAGTGGATACAATACACAGAGAAAGTGTACTGTGGTATTATTCAGCACAATATCCAGTGCTAAACAGATTTACACAGACAAGTACAATAGTTATAATAACAGACAAAACAGAACTTACAACATAGAAAGGAGATGTTTAGATCACAACAGTTGTTGAAGTAATCAGTCCAATTATTACTCTAATGACACTCAAATATTATGCCTCTAATGCTACTATTTTTTATTTATATAGACCATTTCAGACCCTGGGCCATTCCATCATTGAGATTGCTTCAGTGGTGTCAGCCACTCTACAACAGTAATATAGTAACAAGTAAAAACTTATGAAGCTTAATTCGTCTCATTCTGCTTTAGTCTGAAAAATTTTTTATTTTATTTTGATGGAGTAAGAGAAGAGATAGGATGTGTTTATTTTATCCCCACATTTTGTAAGAAGGTTTTTGATATAATAATGATTTATGCGTACAATCTCTTTTAATTAATCTATAGCTGTAGAGAGAGAAGGTAGATTTATACTTTTTCCAAGGGTTTTTTGCACACAAGTGAATATAACAAATCAGACTGAAATTGGAACTTGGCTCTCCAATTTTCAATCCTGAGACATTATCTTTTACATCATCTGCATATTGAAGCTTACAGCATTTGGTATTCTTAAGTGATCACCCATCTTGGTACTAACCAGGCTCAACTTGCTTAACCTCAGTGATTATATGGAAACCAATGTTTTAACATCACATGGCTGAGATTTTCCCACAATAGGTTGCCGTTTCTTTCTGCCATAGACTGGTTGCCATCAAGGTAATAGGACACAGTCTCTCCTGCTATTCAACCAATAGCTGGGAAGAGAGAAGATGCATTCATACCTTTCCCAAGAGTATTTGTAATGAACCCAACTGGAATTTGAACTCAGTTCTCCTATTCCTTATTCCAAGTTGATATCTATTATACTGCAATGCAACCACAAGACTTAAAAAGTCAGTACAATCAACACCAAAAACACTAAGTTTATAATTTTACTAAATGGCACTTTATCTCAGTCAGTTAAGTGTCATACATGATACACGCTTTGGCAATCATGTCTTGAAAGAGACATGACTGACTGGGCAGAAGAATTATCCCGCAGTAGGTTGCCATTGCTTTCTGCGGTAGACCGGTTGCCGACCAAGGCTATAGAACCCAATCTGCCCTGTTATTTAACCCATAACTGGAAGGAATAGATGGATTAATACCTTTCCCAAGGGTATTTGCGTGTAAGTGAATGCAATGAATTCAGCTGGAATTCGAACTCAGTTCCCCGATTTCTCATTCTGATTCAATATCCAATGCACCACAACACACATCCACAGCACACTCAACTCAAAAGAAAGCTTAAAATAAATACCAAAATAACAATTTATAATTTTTCCTTTTTTTTTTTTTTTCATTTTTTGTTTTTTACAGTTTCCTTATTGAATCATTCTGTTGAATTCAATTCCCATTTTCAACTCATATAATTATGTGTACATTATTTAAGTCTTGATTAGCAGGCTCGGTATTGTTTTAACAGATAAAATTATCTATTAGATTAGGAATTGTATTGTGAAGCTTAGGAAACAGAATTAGTAAACTAAATTGTAATTTCTCTTATTCTTAAATCAACTTTTTTTTCTTATTTGCCTGGGGAGATTATACCAATGGTGGTTTATATTCCTGTTATGATAACCTAAAAGCTGAAGTTTTTGAATTCCTTGTTTTTAATTCAGTGTTTCAGAATGGGCACCTCTAAACCATTGTATTGAGAAAGTGTTCAGAGTTAATATTCCATGAAAAATAACCAAAATACAACAAATAAAATATAAAAACAAAGCTGTTATCAACTAACCACCATAGACAATCGTATCTACCTCCCATTAGCATGGGACAGGCTAGCCTCCCAGAGAGTAAAATACTACGCCTCCTTGGCCTTACACTCTCGGCGGACCTCAAATGGAATGACTATATTGAATCCATTGCCAAATCTGCTGCTATGAAAGTCGGCTCCCTGTGCAGGGCCCGGAAATTTTTCCCACCTGAAACTATTCTGCACATATACAAATCTACCATCCGCCCGTGTATTGAATATTGCTGCCATATCTGGTCGGGTGCCCCTGCTGCTCTCCTTGGGCTTCTTGACAAAATACAAAGGAGGATCTCTAACGTGGTTGATACTGACTTGGTAGACCGGCTGCAGCCGCTCTCACACCGGCATGATGTAGCTTCCTTGTGCCTCTTCTACAAGTACTTTCATGGCTTCTGCTCCGATGAGCTTAGATCACTGGTGCCGCCTAAGCACGAATTTACACGAGATACTAGATTAGCAACTAGGTCCCACCCTTTTACAGTTAAACAAATAAGATGTAACTGTAAATTCTACTCCAACAGCTTCTTTTCTCACGCTTCCCACCTGTGGAACTCCCTTCCACAAGTCTGCTTTCCCGACAGTTACAATCTCCAGGTGTTTAAATGTAGGGTCAATAGACACCTCCTATCACACTAACTCCCAACTATTCTCACAACACTCTCATCTACCCAACCCTCATTCTCGGTATCCTCACCCGCCTATCACCCACCCTCTGTTATTTCCTATATTTAATCAGCCTTTCTCCACTCTACGTAGCCCCCTGCACAGTAGTGGCAGTGACATGCCTTGCTCGGGGTGAAACGCTTATAAAAAAAAAATTTTTAAAAAAATATAGTAAGTATACGACAAGTTTTACGTATATATTCAGTCACCAGCCATTGTCTACTACTGCAATTCAGGTTTTATCCATCAACTGATAAAAAGGTGAGCCTTATAAAATACTTCTTGTCAAATAACCAATCATTAATCTAGGGACAATATGGGTGCATAACTGAGTGGTTAGAACGGTTGCTTTCTGACCATGAATCCCGGGTTCAAATCTCACCTTGGCCGATTTGTTAGAGGAAGGTGACTTCATGATGTTATTGGTCAGGAGGAGACAATCCCAGCGTGTGGCACCATTAAAAATTGTATGAAAACCATATCATGGGTTGACCCAAGCCTTGTGAGTGAAATTTGGTAAACTTTTAAGAGTCATTGCCGGTTGTACCAGCTTGAAGTCACAAGTCATTGTGACTGAGGATTCGAGTGTCCTGGCCTTGTTCAGACTGTTGTTCACACTAGATAATGTGCTTCCTCCTAGAAACTTTAACTAAGGTCCACTTAGCATAGTTGCAGTATAAACCACAGGTGGGCTATGAGCAGGTGTCTGTAATGAGGATTAGCTAGCCGCCCTGGTAGATGGGTATTCTCGATTACAAGAGACCAGCCATTAATCTAGAGACAACGCAAAAACTATTTATTTACTTTTTTTTTCTAATCATTTCACTCCAAGCAAGGCAGTACTGCCACTAGTGCACAAGGGATTACATCTGAGGAGAGAGAGGAGAAAGAGGAACAAGTTACAGGGGGTTTCAGAGATTGGGTAAGATAAGGATGAGTACACTAGTGTGAAGAGAGCAGCATTAGAGTAGAGGGAAAAGGGAGAAGAACATGACATAAGGGTTGTCAGGAAAAGGATGCGAGTTAAGGAGATAAAAGATGGGAATTGACATTGCATTTAAATTTTTAAATTGTAGCTGTCAGGGAAACAATGTATTGAATAGAATTCCACAAGCAGGAAGTGGGACCTAATTGCTAGTCTAGCAGCTCGAGTAAACTCATGCAGAGAGAGCACCAGGGAGCTAATCTCAATGGAGCAGAAGCTGTAAAAGTATTTGTAGAAGAGACAAAGTAAAGCTAAATTACATTGGTGAGAAAGTTACTTGAGTTGAGCTACCAGGTCAGGATTGATTACACTGTAGATTGGATTTGGTCAAGAACCATGAGATGAATAGCAGAGGAATGTGACCAGATATGACAGCAGTATTCAATGCACAGGTGGATGGTAGATTTATATATGCACAAGATAAATTCAAACAAGGAAAACTTCCTGGCCCTACATAGTAAACTGAGCTTCTTCTTCACAGCAGAATTAGCTATAGAATTAATGTATTCATACAACTTGAGGTCAGCTGAGAGAGTTAGGCCGAGAAGGCACAGTGTTTTGCTCTCAGGGAGAGTAGCCTGATCTATGTGATTGTCTATGGTGGTTAAAGGATAGCAGCTTTGTTTTGGAAACATTAAAATTTATGAGCCATTTCTTACTTCAGTCCACCACAGATTGAAGGTTATGGTAAGCAGTCTGTTTTGTTGAGGAAACTTCAGCATATATAAGTTCCTCTTCCTAGACTTGTGTTGCACATATTCTTCTTAATATAAACCATTTAATTACTAGGTCACTCTTACCATGATCCTTCAACTTGCATATATATTTTTATTTTGTAGTCTTACTAGCTTAATCTATTATATTAAACAAGGACTTGGTTATTGTAACTATACTTTCATGGGTACTGCAGTTTCCCCCAGTATAGAATATCTCAATAACAAGAATATCTCAAATTCTCACCATTGCTTGGTAAATGATATTAGGGGTCAAATATGTTACTATCAACAAAGTACAACTTTTTGTTTCTGCAATTACAGGACAGGAAAAAGTAAGGGTAGTGTATTTTTTGGCATGTTGGATATAAGTAATCTATTATTAGGGTGCTTCTGTTAAACAATTTCTGTACATAACTATATATATATATATATATATATAGATAGATAGATAGATATATATATGGTTAAATAAAATAAAGATAAGAGGAAAACTATTTTAAATCGTCTAAGCATTTCGTCCTGTGATGAACCACAAAGACACTCACAAATCATTTCAAAAGATTAACAAAATATTTTAGTTTTTAGAATTTCATGTGTAGTGCAAAGTCATGAGATATTAAAATGAAGGGAATTTGACCGTTTTCTTTGAAAACTGTTTATTTCGTGTGTTAGTCTGTTCTGGAATTCCTTCATGTGTAGTGCAAATGATTTGTGAGCATCTTTGTGGTTGCCAACACTGTTTGTCTATAGATACGTAATTTAGAATAAAGCTCATTTCGTTTTTTGCCTTGATAAAGTTCATCACAGGATGAAAAGCGTAGGTGATTTAAAATACAGTTTTCCTCTTGTTTTTATTTTATTTAACCATTCTATCCTTAATCTCAGATTATAACTGAGTATATTTTAACACACACACACACACATTTATATATATATATATATATATATATATATATATATATATATATAAGTAAAAGTTTGTCACTTAGCTCTCTGATGTTACCTTTAGCATCCTGGCCATCCTTCAGGGGATATACTAGCAATTTACTGCTTATCATTTTTTATTTTTTTATTCACTTATCATAAGTGTAAGATCTTTCTGCATTGTTTGTGTTTGTATGTGCATTTGCCCTTCTTTATGAATGTGCATGTGCTACTGCTGTAGCCTGGTATTGACTTGACTCAAAGAGTTGTGAGTTCAATACAACGGCCAAGACATTGTACAAATGGCAACCAATATAAGGAGAATAGTTTGAATAATGCAAATAGTGTAAATACTACCTCATCTCAGAAATATAGACAAATACAGATACTATATATATATATTTCTAACTTTGCATCAGGCATTTCTAAACTGAGCAATTTTTTAAATTTGCATTTCTACTATTTAAAGGAGATTAAAGATGTATTGTTTTATTTTGCAGTCATATAAGATTATTATTTAAAATTACCAAGATAAAATAAATGTTTTGGCTATCCAATGTTCAAAAACGTTTTAAATAAATAATTTCTGATTAAAAATTGTATAACTTTATCCTTGTTTAGTCAGTTCAATTTTCAAGATATTTTTTTCTTTTAAATGCTCCTTAAAAATAATTGAAAACTGTGTGAAGTTTTCAAACATTGTATTGGTACTTTTAAAAAATGCATATTTTAATAAACAAAATTAATGTGTTTGACTTAGGTAAAATATAGTTAACAGACTGACATTTCAAGGAATAAATATGATTATTACAGTTACTTAACTATAAACTATTACAATTATTTAACTATCTTAACTTACAGGGAGTTCGGTTATGCACAAGGTTAATTTAATGAACATGATTGAGCTCCCTATACTACTAATTTAATACACAATTTCTTCAAATTTCTCTCACCACATAAGTTCACACTTAGGGTGAGAGTATAGGATTTCATAAAATTTTATTGCACAGAAAATTTAAGCTTACACACACTTACACCTTTTCTCTACAAGAACATCTCTTTCTCTGAACCAAATATTCTTTTAATTTTTTATATTTATGTTGTATTGTGGTGGGCATCAGCTATGCTTGCCAATGGCCTTGTGCCAATCATAACCCTGACATTGAAATGATATTCATGTGGAACATCCATGAAAAATGACAAGAAAAGGTCTCATTTGTTTTACTAAATGTAAGATTTATTTAACAAGAGAAATTTACATGAATTTGTTGCTTAAAATATTTGTGTTGAAAGTCTGTAAATTTTCCCTTGCTTGTGAGCGTGTTTTTAGAGTTCCTTTTTCTTAGATGGCTGAATGATGTGAAATGGATTTGTGAAAGAAAAGATATGTCTGTGTTTCACAATGACTGTAGTAAGTAAAAGGCTATATCCAGAGTGAGAAAGAGAACAAAAGTGATGGCTTTGATCTTCTTTCTTTTGTTGCTGACAGTAAATGAGTAGAAGAACAATCAATGAATTCAGTGCAAAAAAAAAAAGAAGAGAGAGTAAGGAAATGTATTTTGGCTGAATGAGGTGTCAAGTCTATCCTCTAAATGGCAAGCAAAAATTCATACTGTTTATACGTTTTTGAAGGATAGAATTGGATCAACTTCTAGATTTTTTTCTAAATCCTGATTGGCTAATAAATGAGAAGTTTTATCTAATTTGTTTTCAAAGATGTCCGCATACAGTAAGATTTAGTAAGCCAACTGTCTCATGAAAAAAGATTTTATTGGTGAATGAATAAGTGTATATGCTTTTTCAATTGGCTCATGAAAAGGTGTAGATGTGTGTAACCTCAGATTTTGCGAGCAATCAGATTTTACAAATCTGACTATGTTTATTCAAATCTTCATGTTGTATAGTTATTTATAAAATGGCAAATAAAAAATATTGCATTGTATTTGGTTTATATATTGATATCATTTTGTAATTCTTAATGAATGTTTTAATAAAAGTTTCTTTTCTAACATATTTTTTTTGTAAAATGGTAAATAATAAATAATGCCTTGTATTTTGTTCATATCTTTCTTATATTTTTGTAAACAAGTATTGTCGAGAAAGTCAAAATTATCTACAGTAATAATGGTATCAAAGAAATAACTGCCCTTTTAGCACACTGTTTTTGTGGGCATCAAGATTAAACTTTGCCAAGAAAATTTCATAGTTTCCTTTTTTTCTGACTATTATTTTCATTACATAATTATCAAATTTTATTTCATGTATTAATATAAACTGAAAATAAAGATAGGCTATCTGTAGATATGGCTTGTATGTATAAAATAAAATATTACCTGTTAAGTATAATTAGTCAGATGGATAGCAGGTACATGTCCAATGGCTGATAAAAACAATACAAAATAAATATAATTGTCACATTAGTACTGATTTCCAATGGACCAATGAAAACATTGCCCTATCAGACCCGTCATATGGTATCACTAATGAGAGAAATTATCTCAACATATTATTCAGATATCTAACTAATAACTTTTGAGGTCATTTTGGGGACATTAAAATAAAATTTTTAAAGAGTTTCTGGTCGTAGTCAGGCAATTTTTGAAGTTAAAGGAAAACTTATCTTAGCTAATGTGTTTCATCCTCTGAGAGATTTTATTTTATGACAAATATGTTCTTAGGTTTTCAAAAGTGTTAGGTACAAGAACACTGATAAATATTCATATTTACTGAAGAGTCAAGCAAATTATGGCGGACATGAAGTGATGCAATTCAATGTTTACTAGAGGAAAGTAAGTGAGTTTTTGGAATTTTTTTTTTATAATACCAAATCTACAAATTCTTTACAGCACAACAAAGGTATAAGAGAACCATATGTTCATTAACTTTGTAAATGAAAGGAAGCATTTCTCTCCTTGTCCGTTAACAATATAAGTCATTTTGTTAAGGAGGATGTTTAATTGGCATGAGTTGTTCGGTATAACGCTCAAATGTCTACATTGATTGAGGAGACGTTATATTATCCTATAAAGCCAACATATATAATTTACTTTTTGGTAACTTTCAAAGGAATACAATTATTGTAATAATTAATGAAATCAGCAACTGTATTTAAAATTTCGTTGTGAAAGCATGTATCTTGCACTAATTTCAACTGGGAACAATATCAGCGGAAGCAGTTTGAGTAGAATATATTCAGCAGATGTTGAAGGTGACTTTATAGTAAGGAGCACAGTCATATTTACTAAATTGACCTTGTGCCAAACATAACTCCCCATTTTAAGATTATCAGAAGGTTGGAAAGAAAAAAGAGTTTCATTTGTATAAATAAGTGGAATTTATTTATAGAACAGAATAACATCAATTTGTAGGAAGTGAAATTATTAACTGTGGAAGTGTTCTAAGTGAAATAGTAGTAAAGAGTTAAATGAATCCAAAGTTTGTTGTAGCAGTAAGGTCTATGTTTCTTTCTTTCTTTTTGTAGCCAGTAACTAAGTAAAGAGGAAGAAAAAGCAATAAAGGATTGTTCTTATTGACGTTAATTTTTAGGAGTCTGTTGAAGTCTTATTGCTGTTGTTGTTTTCTTCTTTTTGTTGATGGTGAGTAAGCAAAGACAAAAAAGAAGAGATAAACAAAAATATCAAACAAGAAGGAGAGTGCAACTGTGTGTTGCTGGGACAGTTGTGTTGAGCAGTGATTTAAAATTTTTCTTTTACATCATGGCAGTGTCCCATCTGATCTCTGCTCCCATCTGACTGATTCAACTTTCTTTCTTTTTTTATATCAAAGAATCTTTTTGACACTGCCTTGTTACTTTCTCTCAGTTTTATAAATTGCTCCCCTTTCATTGGTTAGAAAATAATTCACGCTGGCACATGAATTTGTAAACAGTGAGAGATATTTTTATTTCACATCCAACACAAATTATTTACTGTGTTTCAGATTTTCACTTTCAAGATACTGTTTTACAGTATGTAATTTCATTATTTTAATACAAATGTCCCCAGTCCCTATGTAGTGAGTACAAAATAATAACTTCATTTATCCAAAAATAAGGTAAGCTGATGAAAATGACTGAAAGAAATTCACAAGCCTATCTGAAGTTTCTTTTTTTTTTTTAATCATTTCACCTCGAGCAAGGCGGAAATGCCACTGATGTGCGTGGCGGGGGGGGGGGGGGGGCTACATAACTGTAAAAAGATTAATTAGAAGAGAGAAAAGAAGAGTACAAACTAATTAGAAAGGAGCAATAGAAAGATGAGAATGCAGGTGTGATGACAGTTTCAAAGGTGGCGAGAAAGGGAAGGATATATGGGGTGGGGAAAGGGCTAGAGTCAAGTGGTTAATAGATGAGTTTTGACATTGCATTTCTTTGGACCAATGAAAACGTTGCCCTCACAGAATTTGATTTGCCAGCTGAGAAGATGGAAATAAATTTGTAAGCCTGTATGAAATTGTTTTGAACCAAAGAAAACCTTGTCTTTACAGAAATTAGCTGTTAAGCTACAAAGAAGAAAGAAAAGAAGGTTGTGAGTCTATGCAAAATTTCTTTTTATATTGGAAGAATAACTTTTTTATGTGAGGAGAAAAATTAAATAGCGTGTCTGATGTCACTTCTGTGTTTCCTCATCATTATAATCCTCCATTGATCTTTTTGGTGTAGGTAAATCAACTGTTCATTTTAACCCTGAAGCCCCATGCCACTATATCTACAGCAGATATAAAGTAGGTGGGTAAAATAATGGAAACACCTTGAAATTTTAAGCAAATTTATTTCAGTATGAGGTGTAATGTTATATGGTCTATATAACAATACTAACAATAATAAAAAGGAGACAAGTCAGTGTAGAGATAGGAAATAGTAGCCATCATGTTGGCTTTCTTTATTATCTGGCTGGGACTGCCAAGGGGGCCCGGAAGTATCTATTTTTCTATCTTTATTTTTTAGGGGAATGATCTAAGGGGGACAACTCGTATAATATAACATCCCTCTTTTTACAAAACAGGACAAGCACACAAGATATTACATATATCTATAGAAGTAGCCTGATGGCTCCAACTAAGGACTGTTCTCATCATAACTAACTAAATATAATTAGGACCAACTTTTGCCATAATCACAGCTTGAATTCTGTGTGGGATCAACTCATACAAAGTTTAATTGTTTTCAAAGGAATTTTTATCTATTCTTCAGCTAAAACAGTTTTCAATTCTCTTAATGATGATGTTGGAGAATATCAACTCCTCACTTGTTTTTCTAAAATGAACCATAAATGTTAAACGATGTTGAGATTGTAGGAATAGCATAAGCTATGCACCCCAGTTTCAGGTCAAAACATATTGGAATGATCCAATATCAATGCACCAGCCAATCATTACTGTAGATTGTGTTCTAAGCAATCTCATTGGTTCAAACCCAGTTTTGCACCAAAAATCCTAAGGCCTGTCTGAGCCGATTTTTGATCTCTGAAAGGTATATAAGCCATCCCTTTCGGACCCATGCTTCAGTACACCCCAAGTGCTAGCCAAATCCACGCTGGTCACTTTCAACATCCTCGACCAGCCGCACTTCACTTTCATGCGCTATCTTTCTAAACGCTAATGGATTCCAGGGTCACTCACTTCATTCTTCACATACTGAAAGACCTTCCTCACTACCGTCAAGAACTTCACCCACTTGCTTCAAAAATAATCACTGACTATTTCTCAACCACTGATATTTTAATCATCGCGAAAAGTTTTATTCAGACTTATATTCATACTAATACTGATTAACTTTACGTAAAACCAAAAAATGAATACTGAATATTCTTATAATTAAAGAATAAGATATTTCAGTAAGGTACGTAAATCTCATTTCTGTTTCTACAACCTACATAACATGCAAATCTATGAACATTTGCCTCACCGCACTTCGGTTGTATCTTTGTAACGAATCGAACTTTTGTCACTCAAACAATCGTTTACGTTACTTCATTCTTGACTATTTCATGTTAAAACTCATCTTAACATTACTCGTCATTTCGACATCACAGGTCTATCTTCATATGTGAATTTAATTGTATTTCTTGAACTGTTTGAATTGTTTGTTTCTTTGTTTATATAAAATTATTATTGTTATATTTTGTTTGCACAACCAGTTGTATGAGTGAATCATTTCTACATTTTATTTGGATTGTCGTTTCTTGTGATCAAATAATAAAATAGTTGTGAACTTGGTTAAGAACACAAACACAGACTTACTAAACTTTACACTTTCAACCACAAATTTCGCAACAAGATCATGGAACTGTGGTGGCCAGATGTGGTGTTCTACTTCACTTGAATGATCCTTATGCCATTCAGCTACAACTTTAGCAGTATGAATGAGTACATTATCATCCTCAAAGATGGCATTTTTCTCTGGAAACAGTTCCTGAAAACATAGTATGAAGATGATCACTTAAAATTCTTAAATAATCCTGACTGTTGAATTTAATAAACTTATTTAAATAATATCTTGTAAAAAATAACAATTAGCAAAAAATAACATTCTACTAATATTAAATCAGCAAACACAAAAATAGACAAGCTTTTGAAAATTTAATCAGACTCTTTAAATTACGCTATTATTGTACTAAGTGTTTCCATTATTTTGCACACACCTATAGTGTTGGCAGGAGTTACTGTAATCAAGTACAGAAAAATAGGTAAAATCTTAATGCTTATCTAAGCAGCAACTGAAAAGTAAAGTTATTAACTCTGTAGGGGAACGCAGCTTAATATCCCACTTGTTTCAATTTTATAGCTTAGGTGAATAACAATGAACACACGGACAAATAATGAACAAAGAAAATTCTGGTTTTTGGTAACAACAAAACAAATAATTCACAAAATGTAGAAAATGTAAAGTTGAGACTATATGTTGAGAGAGTACAATAATTTAATTCAATGGTGTGCTTAGAAAATGTTGAATAATTGTTATTTTAAGGGAATTAAAACGATTGCATGAGTGAGTTGAAAGTTACTTAACAAAATTCAACTGTTTATATATGAGTTAATTTTTGTGGCATTCAGTTGACTTTTAAATTCTCACTGAAGATTAATATTGAATAAATTTTTTTTTTTAATCATTTCACCCTGAGCAAGGCATTCTACTGCCACTATTGCACAGGGGGTTACAGAGGGGCGGGGAAGTGATGAGAATGGATGGTTAGATATAGGAAATGTCAGAAGGAGGGTGATAGACAGGTAAGGATACCGAGAATGAGGGTTGGTTAGATGGTGAGAGTGTTTGAGAGAATGGATATAAGTTAGTGTGTTAGGAGATGTCTATTGACCTTACATTTAAATTCCTGGAGATTGTAGCTGTCAGGGAAGCAGGCATGTGGAAGGGAATTCCACAAGCAGGAAGTGCAAGAAAAGAAGCTGTTGGAGTAGAAATTACAGTTACATCTTATCTGTTTCACTGTAAAAGGATAGGACTTAGTTGCTAATCTAGTATCTCATGTAAATTCGTACCTAGGCAGCACCAATGACCTGAGTTCATCGGAGCAGAAGCCGTGAAAGTACTTATAGAAGAGGCACAGAGAAGCCACATCACGCTGATGAGAGAGTGGTTGCAGCTGGTTCGCCAAGTCAGTATCAATCACGTTACAGCCCAAGGAGAGTAGCAGGGACACCCGACCAGATGTGGCAGCAGTATTCAATACACGGGCGGATGGTAGATTTATATATGTGCAGGATAGATTCATATGGGAAAAACTTCCGGGCACAGAGAACCGACCTTCATAGCAGCGGACTTAGCAATGGATTCAATATAGTCATTCCATTTGAGGTCCGCCAAGAGTGTAAGGCCAAGGAAGCATAGTGTTTTACTCTCAGGAAGGCAAGCCTGTTCCATGCTAATGGGAGGTAGGTGCGATTTTCTATGATTGTTAAATATGAATGAAAGTTAAAATTAAAGTAAGTGAATGGAATAAAGTTGAAAAGTAAATTTCTTACTTGAGGAATCAGGTTCGTGCCACATGGAGAATGGTGTGGGAAATTGTGCTTCTGTCTATAATATGGTGACTTGCATGGACATCTGCTTTGTGCTAAAGTGAAATTTCTCACTGAGTTTCTTCCTTAAATACTGGCAAAGTAGATCAGAAACACTTGTTGAAATTTTGCGCCAACTGTGTTCTAACATGTTCTAACATGTTCGAACATGTTCTAACATGTTCTAACATGTTCGAACATGTTCTCACACGCCTTTGATTTATTAGCCAATCACCAAAGATTTACTTGAGATTCCAACTTTTTCATTGTAGCATTTGTGCTAAAGAAAATATGAGTTATCATTCTGAAGTAAGCTTTGTGCTAATGTAATTTTTTTTATCAGGACTCATGACAAGTGCGACATAGAAAATGTTGTGTCTGCTTTTTTAATTCAACTTTGCAAGGTGGATTTCACAATTCCAGCTCAAAATAAATGATGACTCGAAAAATGATCTCCGAAAGAATGTTAGCAGTTAACAGGCAATTGTTGCAGGTTTTGGTCATTTTTTAGTATATATCTAATGATTCTGGAAACATTTTCCCTACAAACAATATTTGATGCACTCACATGAATCCAGCTAAAAATAAGTGTCACAAAAAATAGAATTTAAAACAAATGACTATGTGTCTATAAACAAAAGGAAATTACATTGATGTGTACACAGGTGAAAAGAAAAAAATACATTAAAAACTTAGAAATGAAGAATGTCCTTGTTTTTGCATATGTGATACAAGCATGTGTGATACACACGTGAGTGACTACAATTGTCAGCTGATTGGGGAAACAAATACACCCAAGTGTGGGCACTCTCACCATCACACTTAGAACAAGGGAAAAAAAAAGAGAAAGAGAAAAATGGAAGATGACATTGTGGGGGCTTCATGCAGCAAGGTTGATTTGGATTAAATTCTCTGTTGGATCACACCTAGCATAAGGCCACTTCCAAAAGGAACTTCATACCCAAATCCTCACAAACCGCCATTATTTTTATGTGTTAAAAATCATTCATTAAGCAAGCAAAGAGAAAGTGAAATGAAGTTGACAAAACATTAATTTGCAACAATTCAGTGTATTAACAAATATTTAACAAGAATACATAAATTACATGCTGAACATGATGTAAAATTGTTTGTTTGAAATTGTCTCCCATAGACAGTGTGAGAATTACTGTTATGGATTTTTAAAGTAAGTCTGAGTGTTCATTGCTGTTGAAATAATTCTCAGTGTGTTAAGAAAATTATGCAGGAAAATTATTGCTAAAAAGAATTGTTCAGATCTGAGAGTTCATGGTGTTAGTTGTGCAAAAGATAGAATTTGTATGTGAGAGTGAATTGTGCTTTAGGTTTGTTGAGTTTTGACATGATGTGTGCTTCGGAAATGTCAGTGCCAACTGTCTGAAAATGCGCAGCAAATTGTATATATAGGGAGTTCAAACGCCCTCACAATTTGGCGGTAATAATGTAGTTCACTTACCTTGATTTTGATTAGCTAACTCAGCCCAATCAGCAAACAGCTTACATTATTCAAACATACAATGATTACATACTGAATTTACATATGATTGCATGATTGCATAAGTAAGTGTGTGTGTGTGTGTGTGTGATTCCACACCATCCTCAAAACAAGTTAATTTTACTGTGTCGACTAACAATAAAGATTTTAAAAAATAGAAAAAAATGTTTGATGTGGGATATTCTCTTTTTTATCGAGAATAAGCTTCGTGTGATACGTTTATTTACGTTGATGAGGTTACAATAGTAGTCTGATGAAATTTTAAAAGGTGAGACTTGTTTCATAAAAGCTTTTTTCTTTGTTGTTATATATATATATTTTCCCAAATTACTCAATTGTATTCGCGTTGATATCAACGTAAAATAAAATCAAGTCTATTACTGCAAAAGCGACAATTTGCAAGGGATGTAACTCTAGTAATATAGTACTGAGTTATTCCCCTTCCAGTTTTCTATGCAACGTTTTATATGTCTTTATGATGACGATAATATTAAATCAACTCATTTTACTGCGTCACCTAAATGTACAACCCGGAATTAAAAAGAGGGAGCCTTTTAAACAAAAATAAGTGGTTAACATTATTAAAATATTAGTAAATATACTAACTGGCTTAACTTGGTTTATATATAAGTTAACTATTCTATTCTTTTACCAACTACATATTTTAAAAAATAAGTAAAATAACATTTTTCTTGCAGAAAAAATATGCAAAGGATATAGAATAAAAAAAGTTGAAAAGCAAGTTCTGATCTCACAATAAATCTTGAAGTGATAATAACTTCTCAAAATAAAAACAAACAGATTATTTTTTTTCAAGTTTTTCAGAAGGGTTTTATTAGAAGTAAAATATGAAGAATTTAAAATCATACATAAAATAATATAAATAATACTTTTTATTTTATTTATTTTGTAGGGCAAGGTTTTTTATATCAGTAAGCCACAAAATTCAAATTATCAATAAAAGAACTGGTCATTGAAAAAATTAAATAGAATTAAAAATTTACAAAAGATATGTATTTTTATTGAAGCCATTTCATTGGACTTCATGAGTGCTGAAAATGCTGCAAGAAAAATGATTCTACTTAGAATTTTTAGCAGGAACGTTTGAAGGAAGATATTTAATATATAGCACTGCACACAATTATTTGCACTGTTGGCATACTCTTAGTCTTAGCTATTTGTATATACACATTTCAAGAAACAACTGGCTACATCATTACTGTTTGAACATTCATATTAAAACTGCAATTTACTGGCCTATTTTAAAAAATTTTTCTATATCTACTGTTGGCTATTATTTTAAACATGTTTAAAAAGGTTACTATCTCAATATACATTAATAACAAATGCACACACACACACACATGCACACATATAATGGTTTAAGCATATGAAATCAAAGTAATAAACAATCTTTAAATATGGCTCTACAAATTTAAATACATTTTATTATTGAATATTTGTTTTCTTTAGAATTAAAGGAAACAAATTACAAAGAAGTTTTGTAAAACAACTTCACTCAAAAATATTTTGCTTTTCTTTCTTCATAATACATTGTTTTATGAATATGTATAATTTTCTACCCATAGCATATCAGTAGACGGGAAGCTGTATTATTGCTTCTACTAATGTTTTAAACAAACTCAGAACATATCTTTCAATTGTGCTTAACTAGCTTTAAAATTGCTAGGCTTCATAAAAAGTTACTTGAATAAAATATGCAAAACGTTACACAATAAATTATACAAAAAGTTTTAGAGAATTCAGCTTGTCCACATCATTGAACAACTGACCTTGGTCAAAGTTTTACAGAAAAACTGAAAAACTACCTTTGTTAATTTACGCAATAGTATTTATACAAAAAAATATAGGCCTCAGAAATCTAAATGTTAGATATAACCAGCCTCAGAAGTTTATTGATTAATATATATTTTACCAGTTTTAGGAGAGAAAATATTGCGGATCTTTATAATTTTTTAACAACATTCCACAAATATAATTGCACTACCAGCCCAAAATTTTATATATTTTTTGGGTGTATCAAAATACTGTTACAAAGTTGGGAGGTGGGTTAATCACACTAAAACAAGGACAACATCCATATAAACATATTTTAAAATCCCTTGCTTTTTTGTCATGTCTATAGAAAGTACATGGTACATGGTACTGTGTTGTCATATAGACTAGGTGACATTTGTCATTTGCATAAATTTATGGCTAGTCTGTCTTCAATGTTTAACATGTGTGGTATTATAAAATTTTTACATACAGCCAAACAAATTGTCATGGAATAGACACAAGGCTACACAACTGTATTAGATTGTGGTTACAGACTAAAGACAGCCAAGTCATCCAACCTTTGCTGCTGTTGATCATCGCATTACTGAGACAGGACCTGTGATATTACAAACTATGGATCAATGAAGACCAAGACCTGCTTGTATGTCTGACCATGAAAAACACATTCTACAGGCTGTCAAAGAGGATCCAGGTATAAGGACACATCAAGAGACCCTAGCATGTTGTACATCTCATAGTGCCACATGGAGAGTACTTCAAGAGCAGCTCCTATATCCGTATCATTTGCAACGTGTGTAAGGTCTTTCATCCTCTGATTATTCATCACAGGAGAACTTTTGCACAAACTGACAATCCATTATTAGTGTCTTCAGTCTTGTTTACAGATGAGACAAGTTTTAACAGCATCTACTATAAACTTTAAACTTAATAACTCAAAAACAAAGAATTTGCAGATATAGGTGAACATTAGCCCTTGCTTTGGTGTGAGGAACTCACAACCAAAATTTGTAAAAGTATTTTTGATACACCCTATCTGTGACATACTTGTTGACAATACACACATAATACCATCATCCACATTAAAAACAAAATGGTTAAAAATAATGGTAGCATTATTAATAAAAATGAAAAATCTTACACTTAATTATATCAGTTATGAACATGGTATCAATGTGCTTACCATACTCAGAATATAACACACACATGACTCTACATAAACTCTCAGTTGCACTGCTTACATGTAAAATAAAATTCACAGTTGATAATGGCTAAAAGTATAGCTGAAAGCACTCGTAAAAACAAAATAGTTGAACAATTTCTATATGTTTGAGTTCTGAAAAAAAATGAGAAAAATTATATAAAAACCTTAATGAATACCTTGTCTTTCATTTTCAGTGAAATCTGCATAAAAGAGAGATTACTGCTCAAATACACAATATAAATATATACTTTGTAAATAAGTTATTACGTGACACAGGTTTCTACATTTTGGTGTCTTCAGGCGATTTACAATAACTTATTGTAAGACACCTGAAGACACCAGATGGTAGAAACCTGGATTGCAGAATAACTCATTAATAAATGAAAAAATATTCAAAAGTTCTACAATGTAATTGCATTGAACACTTTTTAATACAACTGTGTACTGGTCTAATATAATTACTACCAAAAACTAAGTAATTAAATAATTATATATATAATGCATCTGCAGGGACCTCAATTATGTGTATCGAGTTGGTCTTGTGCCAAACACAACTGAAGTCCCCACAATTTAAAATTATCAAAAGGTTGAAAGGATAAAACTACCTCATTGTTATGAATAAGTGAAAATTTGTCAAACAGAATAACAACCAGTGTTTACCAGTGTAAATTTTTTAAACTGTGAAAATGTTCTAAGAGAAAGTAAAAGTTTTAGCAAAATGTGATTTGTGCAGAAAAAGATAAATGTATGTTTCACTGTGTTCATCAACAAATAGTAGTAACATCTTTGTTCCTCTTTTTCTTTTTGTGTATGGTGAGTAGGTGAAGAGGAAGAAGAGTCAAAGAAAGCAGCCCATGAAAGAAAGTGAGTGGGTGCCAATGAGGGTTGCCAGGACAGTTGTGTCCAGGCTGGGGCCTAAAATTTCTGCTACATTTTGACTGGTGTATTTTTTATGGTCTCTGCTCCCCTGTCTCTTTAATTCAATTTTCTTTCTCTATTTATATCAAAAAGTGATTTGACATCGGCTTGTTACTTTTTCTCAGTTTGTAAATTGCTCCACTTGCATTGGTTATAATATATTTCCCACATGAAACTTTGCCTTTGGTTTTTCTTTAGCACAGAGCCAAAACTTTTTCTATTGTTCAGAATAAATTTCAAGGCTCGCAAAACTTTGCCTTGGTTTCATACTGGCTCACAAATTTGAAAACAGTGAGGAAAAGAGAGTCATTTTTATTCTGTATTCACCACATATGTACAGAGAGAAATGTAAGTATTTTATTCCATGCTGATTTTCTAAGTTTGCCACCTTACAAAAATGGGAACAGTCTATAATTTCCAGGGTAGGTCTGTCTTGAAAGTGAGAGATAGAAAATTAAAAAAATTCTAGGAAACACTTTTTCTTCAAAGCACTTTTATGTTGTGTCTGTGTCCCTGGGGAAAGATAAATAGAGGTTTAACATCACCATCATCAGTGATCGCTCCAAACCCCACAATGTTAACTGGATTGTTCATCCAATTTTTCTGATTCTTCTACACTGTCCTCAGATTGACACCCAAATACTCTTAAATGTTTGATAGATAAATAGCTAGAGAGATAGAGGGATAGATAGATATGAATAAAGACAAAAAGTAGTTTTTCTTTTGTCTTTATTCACAATACTGTCTTTTTTTAGATATATCGCTATTTCGAAATATTTTGCAGCAGAAATACCCTACAAAAATATATATGTACCAACCACATAATGGTAAGATATTAATGGCAATGATGCCTTCATCTAGCTATTGTAAGAAGTATTCCTGAGAGATGTGTAAATTTAAAAATATATATATATAATTTATCTAAGGGAAGTAATTTAAATGAATACAAATACGAGTTATTTCCCTTACACAGCGAATAGTTTTGAAAGAATTTCTCCGAAATGAAAATTTTTTTTCTTGTTAAATGTCATGAGTTCATCACATAAACGTTTCTAAATCTATTTTTAATAATTTATATTCATTATTTAATACCAATGAGAAAATAATTGTTTACGTTGACAGGATTTTAAATCGCTGTAATTATGCATTCATGTATGCAAATGTTTCTCAAGCAATGGACAATGACATTAATATTCACCATTTATACATTATTGATATATACTTATATCTGTAAATTTGTGCTCAAGCGCGCACACACACACACACACACACACACACACACACAGAGAGAGAGAGAGAGAGAGAGAGAGAGAAAGAGAGAGAAAGTATTTTCAAATATAATTTTTCTTTTCATGTAAATATTGAGTGCTTTTAAGTAGAATTCAATGATTATTCTGGATTTTATTTTGTTACTGTAATGGGAATAGAAGTTTATTGTGTTATTTATATTGAATGTTTTTTGGTGGAGACTAAATTTTAGGCTGCTGTCAACATGATGTCTAAGAAAGTCAAATTGCCATCTAAATTATGCAAAAATGAAAATGACACTGACGTTTTATTTTAACAGCTGTATTTACCAATACTACACAAAAATATCTTGAAATACTAAAGAGTAAATTTATTCAATAAAATCAACATTGGCTTCAACCACAGCCTCCAGACAACTTCAGAATCTTTAGCAACTCTTCTGGATGGTCTCCTTCAGTTCATCTTTGGTGCTACAAGGAGTTTTGTTGGTCTCTCTCTCTCTCTCTCTCTCTCTCTCTCTCTCTCTCTCTCTCTCTCTCTCTCTCTCAACTGTGCTCTACACATGATAGAGGTGATTGCAGTCTAGGGAGTTAGTAGGCTAGATGTAAGTGGTGGTGTTGTCACAGCCTTGACTGGATTCTCCTTTGTGTGTGGTATGGTGCAGAGACCTGTTGCCAGAGATAGGGTCTTCTAGCAGCCACCCTCTTGAAGAAAATGTTGTTCTGCAGTAGTAACAATAAGGATTGAAAGGAATTTATTTTTTTACTCCAGGTTTAGGAGTTGACAAGAAGTATGCAAGAATTCTTAGCAATGAACTCATGGTTGCATCTCGCAATATCAACAATAAAATGATTAGACCTAGCAACTAATCTATTGTTCTTCTTTTATATGAAGTGATGTAGGTGATCAAAGCTCTCCACCTCTTCCTGTCCCTTTCAGCTCTGAATTTATTTTATCTTGTTATTTCTCCCAAACCCTGCCAACCATTTGCTTATGCCCATCAAGTATGTCACACACTGTTTTCCCCTGTCCCTATCTGCCCTGTGAGTATCATATTTTCTAAGCCATCCTTCCTCATCATATGTCCAAGAAATTTCCGAATGTTAAGTATAAGTTTCCTTTTTATGTCCATTCTTCCCAAAATTTTGTTGTTGCTCACATGTTTGACTCATGGTACCTGCTGCATCCTTCTGTAAATTTCCATTGCTTCAAGTTTTTCTTTCATCTTTGAGGAGATTGTCCAGCATTTGTTGCCATATATGACAACAGACTTTTAACCCCAGTTTAGGGGGGAGTGTTCACTATTTACTCATATCTAGGACCCTAATAGATGCTACCACCTTGGATCAGGATGAGTGTGGGAACAACAGCAAATAAGAGGTGGTTCTCTGTCCCTCAAAACTTTCTGATCAGTCTTTGCTGCTGGTTGTAGTTTATCATCATACTCAAGATGAAGTGAAAAGTAGATGCAATCTGACAAATTAAATTCCAATAAGTAGGAACTGCATTTACATATTAATATTTTTGTTTTGCTATTTTCTGTCTATACACATTTTAAATAGTTTTTGGCTAAATTGCTTAATAAACAAAATGGAATGATTGGTTAGTGTTGTAGAGTCACTGAAGCAATGTCAGTGATGGAATGGTACATGGTTTGAAATGGTCTTTTTAAGTAAAGAATAACAGCATTCAAAGTGTTATATTTGAGTGTCAGTCAGTCAGTTAAGTGCCATATGTGATACATGCTTTGGGTGATCATGTCTCAAAAGAGACATGACTGACTGGTCAGAACATTTTCTCGCAGTAGGTTGTCATTGCTTTCTGCTGTAGACTGGTTGCCAACCAAGGCTACAGAACCCAATCTGTCCTATTATTTAACCCATAACTGAAAGGAAGAGACAGATTAATACCTTTCTCAAGAGTATTTGTGTGCAAGTGAATGCAAGGAATTCAACTGGAATTCAAACTTGGCTCCCTGATTTGTCGTTTCAAGTCAATATCCACTGCACCACAATGCACATCGAGTGTCATTCGAGCAATATTCAGACTGATTACTTTGGAGGCTATTGCAATCTAAACCCCTTCTCTCTGTGTTGTATTCTGTCTTGTCTTTCATTGTAACTATTGTAGTGTTCTGTGTATATCCGTTTAGCACCTGATATTGTACCAAATAATACTGCAGCACATTTTCTCTGTGTACTATATCCTCCTCGGTGATGTAACAGATAGATGTCAACTGATGTTGTTAATCACATAAAACTAACCATGAACTCATCTTGAATTTATTTAACTGTCATACTTATTATTTTTGTGTAAGTTCAGAAATGATGAAAAGAATGTATATAAATTCATGATTGTTGTCAAATATTTAAAAAAAACTATTTTTAGCAGAGGCTTGCATCATAAACTCCCAGTCATCAAATAAACAACCTTCAAGTATCTTTCACTAAACTTAAGAAGAAGCTTAAATATTTAAACAAAAAGTTATAATGCTTTTTTTGACAAAAGCTTATATATTTTCCAAATGACTAAACAAAATATGAAAGAAGAATATTATTAATGCATGTCATAGAAGTCTGTTTTTTTTCCAAAAGAAAACAATATTTGGCTTTCATGATTTGATTAATTTCATTGGACAATGGACAGAATAGCTATCACATTACAGGAGATAATTAGCAAATTGTTTTTTTTTTCTATTTTTTATCTTATTATACAATGATTCTGTCAGACTATTATCTTCATCTTGCTTGTTTTACCACATCTGTTTGAAGATTTTTTTATTACATATTTTGGACAAAAAGAACATTTATGAATAGAATCAGGAAGAGACATCTGAAATTCCATGGATACATAATGAGGAAGAATGGACCACTTTGATGTGGTGTAATGGTTAGCCAGCTTCTTTCACGAGATCAGTTACCATCGAATAGTGAGCTCGATCCTTACTGGTTGCTCCATACTTTCGACTTTGTGTATCATAATGAGGAAGGAGGGCTAGGAAAACTTAACTCTCACAAGGCATACTGAGAGCAATATGGTTTCCGCTTCACCAGGTCTACTGCTGATATGCTAACGACCATCACCGAGTACATATACCAGGCACTCGACAGGAATGGCGAAGCTCGAACCGTTGCATTGGATATATCTAAGGCGTTCGACAGAGTTTGGCATGCTGGCCTTCTATGTAAACTGCAGAGCTATGGTATAACTGGACATTTGTTTGAACTAATCCAGTCATTCCTCTCTAACCGCACAATGAAAGTGGTATTAAACGGACATGCCTCTCAGAACTACCATACAAACGCAGGTGTCCCCCAAGGCTCCATCTTAGGTCCTACACTCTTCCTGATATATATTAATGATCTCCCTGATTCCATAAGAACCCAAATAGGTTTGTACGCCGATGACACCACAGTTTACTCTCGCCTCCAACAAAAATCTGGTGTAGGCGTAAAAGCTAAACTCACAGCCGAGATTGAAAAAGACCTCCAATCCATATTGGACTGGGGTAAGAAATGGCTAGTAAATTTTAATGCTTCTAAAACGAAGCTACTGTCAATTAACCATCATCGACAATCTCACCTACCTCCCATTAGCATGGAACCAGGCTTGCCTCCCAGAGAGTAAAACACTACGCCTCCTTGGTCTCACACTTTCAGCGGACCTCAAATGGAATGACTATATCGAATCCATTGCTAAATCCACTGCTATGAAAGTCGGTTCTCTGTGTAGGGCCCGGAAGTTTTTTCCGTCTAAATCTATCCTGCACATTTACAAATCTACCATCCGCCCGTGCATTGAATACTGCTGCCATATCTGGTCGGGTGCCCCTGCTGTTCTCCTCGGGCTTCTCGATAAGGTTCAGAGGAGGGTCTGTAATGTGATAGATACCGACTTGGCAGACCGCCTGCAGTCTCTCTCCCACTGGCGAGACGTGGCTTCCCTGTGTCTCTTCTATAAATACTTTCATGGCTTCTGCTCCGATGAACTTAGATCACTGGTGCCCCCTAAATACGAATTTGCACGAGATACTAGATTAGCAACTAGATCCCACCCTTTTACAGTGAAACCGATAAAATGCAGCCGTAACTTCTACTCCAACAGTTTCTTTCCTCGCACTTCCCGACTGTGGAATTCTCTTCCAAACGATTGCTTCCCCGACGGCTACAATCTCCAGGAGTTTAAATGTAAGGTCAATACACACCTCCTAACACACTAACCTGCTCCCATTCTATCAAGCACTCTTCCCATCTGCCCGACCCTCATCCTCGCTATCCTTACTCATCTGTCACCTTTCTCCTGATATTCCCTATGTCTATCCACTCCTTCTCTTTACCTTCCCCTATGTAGCCCCATGCGCAATAGTGGCAGTGGAATGCCTTGCTTGGGGTGAGATGATTAAAAAAAAAAAAAAAAAAAAGAGCCAACAGAGATAAAGAATAGCAGTGAGTCAGTTAACTAACAAGTTTGTTTGAATGTATAGTGGGGGTGGGCAAATCGAGAAAATTGCTCAGGCCCACAAGTTCTGAAGTGCCATGATTGCCTATGTCCTAAAGGAATGCAGCAGCACATAGAAGATGAAAATCCTTACAATTTTTTTACCAAAAGGTCTTTCAGTCTAGATATTCAAATGTGGCAAGTGGGTTCACATCAGGTCACCAGTGTGTATCCATGGTAAGATAATTATTTTATCAAAAAACCTTGTGAATAAAATGAAGTGACATAAGGGCTTTAAATAAAATATTTTTATTTATTTTCTTTATAGTATAGCATGAGTCCTTTCATATGCAGCATAGCAAAATGTTTGTTAATAAGGTGGATATTGGTCACAGTCTGGAGAAATGTCTGTTTGTGATAGTTTGAAGTTTAGTCTATGATGGAGATATCAGAAATTAGGTCAGTGTCAATCTATTGTGTTTTTTTACTTGAACAGGGCAGAAATGTTAGTAGCAGATAACCTATTAACTGCCTCTTCATGCATCATGCATGGCTGCAATCTTTTGCTATACCTCCCTCTGCTATTTATTCTGCTTCTGAGACGTGTCAAGTGTATGACCTTTTGAATAGGATCAGAATTTGTGGTAGGAACTTTGGTTTTGACTAACACCAAAGGTCTTTTTCAGTCAATTATTTTTGATTGGACAAAATTATTTTATTTTCCAGCATTCCTTTCTTTTTCATATTTTTTTTATAACAGAAGTTATATGTAGAACCTCCTTGATTTTTATATTTTTCAGTCACAAATATGTAAGCTCTGCTTTTGCAAACATCCTGCATCTTTTGGCTGGGTTCAGTTTTTTCTTCTTCCTCTTTTTAATTGAGGGTTACCCTCTCATTAGTTGAGAGAAATATAGAAAGAGCAGTTTAGAGAGAAAGAAAGAGATAAGGGTTGTAGATGCCTTATTTTAATTTGAATTGTTTTTATTTTTGTTTATATGTTTTGTTTTTATCTGGATTACTACACATCAATGACTTTTTTGATCTTCCATCTTCATCTTGATTGTTTTTATCACAGGGTTTCTTTAAAATAAGTTGCTTTTATTCAAAAGTGATGTTTTTGATCTTACATCTTCATCATACCTGTTTTTATTCTCACATGGGAAGATTATTAAAATGTTACCATATCTGAAAATATGTTTTCAGTTCAAATTAAAATTGTTAGATTTCAGTGTCTTTTGAAATTTTCATAAGGACTTAAATTTGAATTGATTTATTTTACAATGATATATACGAATGGTTATTCTAAATTTATTTAAAATCGTATGTTTTTAAATTGATTCACCCCAAGCAAGATGATACTGTCACTAAGACACAATGAATTAATGGGAGTGAAAGAGAATGAAAAGGTTTTAGAAGGAACTGGAAACTCAGTCTTAAAAAGGCAACAAGAGATAAACCTCTATTCCTGTTCAAAAAACCAGGGGAGAGTTTGAACCATATAGTATCTACTATAGAGAAAGGCAAAAAAATAATAATAATAATAATCAGTAAATAAAATTCAGATAAAGACATTAGAAGCATAGAGTTGAAGTAGATTTTAGAAGGAACTGGAAACCCAACCCTAATCAGGAAACAAGGAAAAGAAATTCTACTCCAATATTATTATTATTATTATTATTATTATTATTATTATTATTAATCTTTAGCACTCTGCATTATTAATATTACTTCTATTTCTGGCTTACGGCCATATTATGTTGAATACACCGGTTCTCGCTCGATCACCAAAGTTAAGCAATGTTGAGCCTGGTGGTCAGTACTTAGATGGGTGACTGCTTGGGAATACCAGGTGCTGTAAGCGTTTAGTGACGGATGTGCGTCGTGGTGCAGTGGATATCAGCTCGGAAAGAGAAATCGGTAAGCCGAGTTCGAATTCCAGTTGAATACACTGCATTCATTTAAGCACTGGTACCCTTGGGAAAGGTATCAATGCGTCTCTTCCCTCCAGTTATGGGTTAAATAACAGGGTAGGACTTGGGGACCCTGCCCTTAAAAACAAAAGCCGAATGAATCTTGATACTCAAAAAGAAAAAAGTATTACTAGACACAAAACTTATCTAAAAACAACAATAAATTGTTGAAAGAAAAAGATATTACCAGCAATAAATAAATAAAATTTAGTTGGCAATAAATGACCCGCTGAGGTGGATATGCAATAAAACAAAACAACCAATCAACCAACTTCTCTTTCCACTGCATTCTTTTCCAAGGTGTCTCAATTTCTGTATCCTTATTGTTAATTTAACATAGTTTTTTTCTTGTTGCCTTAACAAACCACTATGACATTCAAACACACTATTGTTCAGGGTACAGTCACCATCAGTGACAGGATAAACTTTTTATGCAACAAATGAAGCGATAAAGTTTAATAAATAGAACATATATTATTATAGACCAAAGAAAAAAAACTTGATTAATAAAAATGTAATTTCATTGAATTATACTTTTGTTTCTAGGGCAAAAAAGAAAATGACACTGACATCCCATTTTAACAGATATATTTGCCAAAATTACACAAAAATATCTTGAAATACAAAGAGTAAAGTTATTTAATAAAATCACCATTGATTTCAGCCACAGCCACCAGATGACTTTGGAATTTTTTGGATAGTCTCCTCGTTTAAGTTGGTGAATGTTACCATAATCCTTTTCTTTGGGTCATCTTTGGTGTTACAAGGAGTTGAACTCTCACTCACTGCATTGCACGCATAATAATCAAGGGAGTTGTAGTCTGGGGAGTTAGGTGGCCAGATGTTGGAGGTGATATGGTTGCAGAAATTGTTTGACAGCCATGACTGGGTTCTCCTGCTTGTTCAGCATGGTGCAGAGTCCTGTTGACAGACGTAGAGTCTTCCAGCAGGCACTCTCTTGATCGAGGGCAGCACTCGCTCCTCACAACATTTGTGGTAAGCCATCATGTTGAGTTTGAGGCTCTGTGAGAAGATGAATAATAACACCACAATCACTAGTGATCACTCCAAATACCTTCATCATCACCATTAGACTCATCTAACTGTTTCCAAATCAGATTGACACACAAACATTATGAAATGTTCATATTGGAGCTTCTGGTGAAAATGCCAAGCAGTACAGCATACTGTTTTCAAATTTCTGTCAGTGAATTGAATCATGTTGTTCTTTTTCTCACAAATGGCTGCCCAACTATACTTTGCCATAGATAAAGTCAAAAACAAATCACACACAACCAAATGCAGACAACAATTCTACTCCTGCAGCTTCTTTTCCCGCACTTCCCACCTGTGGAACTTGCTTCCTTATTCTTACCTTCCTGATGGCTACAACCTCCAGGAATTTAAATGCAAGGTCAATTCTCATCTCTTAACTACTTGACCCTACTTCTCTCCACACTGTCCCGTAGATCCTTTCCTTTCTCTCCACCTTCACGACTGTCATCACACCTGTATTCCCATTCATCTCTTGCTCCTTTCTAACTGGTTTGTCCTTCTCAGAAATAAAGACATTTACAAATAAAAATTAGATCACCATGTGCCTGGATATTGCCAGTTTTTTTTATTTTTTTTATTTTTTTTGCTCAGTGACCTAATAGAGTCAAAAATACTGAATTCAATGTGGCCAAATTTATTTTCTTCTATTTAATTATTTATTTATTTGATTGTTCATAGTTGTGATCCTCCTTTAATTTCTTCTTTAATGTTAAAAAAACTCTTCTGATCAAAAGCATTAGCTGCTTTCATAAAACATACACCATTATGCTGGTCAGCTTTTTGTTTTATTCTTTATTGTTATTTTCATAGATTTCCACATCAATAATTGTCTCAAGGCTAAGTTTTTTTATTGTCAGTTTTGGCCAGAAATGTTTTTAGAAGCAAATAATAATAAAGAAACTGAACAGCATTTCTCTTAAATTATATGTAGCTCTAAGCCAAGTCACTAAAGAGGGCATTGGTTCGTGCTTCGTTAAATAAGCTGAAAAGAAGCAATAATTCACAATCTTTGTTCATGTTAAAGCAAATAAATATAATTTTAATGTTTGGTTTCCTGGTCTAAGTTATTTTCAAGAAGACCGAAGTCATTCAATGAAATTTAAAGAAAAATATCAACTAATTTAACCTGCATGATAAAAAAAAATTAATTTATATTATATTTTATGACAGGAGATGAATTTTCTGTTTATTTTCTTTACAAATATATGGTTTTATCTTTTGCATTTAATTTCAAAGAATTTTTATTTTTTCATTATATATTTGTAGGTGAAGATGTAACCCTTTCATCATGATAATTTGACAATATGGTTTCAATGTTTTTAAAGGTTTAATGAACCATTTTGAATTGTAAAAACAATTCTTTTCATTTTTGATGAGTGAATATTGCATTATTTTTTTTAAATAACAATGATTTTCTATATACAATTGGTACTATTTAATCCATAGCTTGTGGTGGTAGAGATGGATTTATATCTTTCCTAAATGTATTTGTGCATAGACAGAGCATGTAAGCAACAGTTTTCAAGAAAAGAGAAACAAAGAAAACACTTAAAATGAGAAAGAAACAAAATTTCTTGCACACGTAATGAGGAAAGAAGGTTTAGAAATTTTGATATGCACAGAACATACTGTAAGAGGGGCAAGGAAAAACAGTGAGTAACTTACTGGTCAAGTTTCTGTAACATATCACTCAATAAGTCCCAGGCCTGAAATATTGATGGTTTACAAATTACAGTTATTTAAGTGAAGGTACTATTACAAATTTTCAAAACACTAGAAAAATCTGAATTTTGTGTATTGATAAAGCATTGCTTTCTGATGGGAAAAATTCTGTTCGAGCAAAGCAATTGAAAAGTGTTATTTGGACTCTGCTCCATTGAAAACAACAATTAAGAGATGGTATGCTAACTTTAAACACAGTCGTACAGATACAAATGATGCTGAACACTTAGGCTGTCCAAAATTGGAAGTTGTCCCAGAAAACACTAAAAATATCCACAAACTCATTTTTAGCCAATTGTAAATTAAAATTGCATGAAATAGCAGAGGAGTTAAACATATTATAGGGCAGTGTATTCACCCTTTTGCATGAATATTTGTCAATGAGAAAGTTGTGTTCGATGTGGGTGTCGTGTTTGTTCAGAGTCGATTCAGAGCATTGTTTGCAACAGTTTCAACACAACAAGGAGTTTTTTGCATAAATATGTGGCAATGGATGAAACATGGATCCACTACTTCACTTCAGAGTCAAATTGGCAGTCAGCTGAGTGGACAGCAGCAGGTGAAAGCCGTCCAAAGTGACCAAAGATGCAAATATCAGCAGGCAAGATTTTGGCCTTTGTATTTTGGAATGCTCGAGGTTTTTGTTCAGTGATTACCTTGAGAGAAAAAGAAACATCAATAGCAAATATTATATAGCATTAATGGTGTGTTTGAAAGAAGAAATCACCCAAAAACGGCCACAAATAAAGAAGAAAAACTGATCTTTCACTAATACAATGCACTATGTCGCAAGCCAATTGCAATGATGGGAAAACTACATGAATTGCACTTTGAATCGCTTCTTCATCCAGTCTGTTTTCCAGATCTGGCCCCCCACTGACTACTAGCAGTTTACAGACCTCAAAAGAATGCTCCAGGGAAAGAGATTTGGCTCCAATTAAGAAGTGATATTGGAAACTGAGGTATATTTTCAGGCCAAAGACAAATCATTCTATAAAAATAGCATCGAATTGTTAGAGAAGCATTTGTATCAGTGTATCACCCTAGAAGAAGACTATGTTGATGAATAAAGTTGAATTTTTCCGAAACGTTGTTTTTTCTTAGTTAGGCCCAGGATTTATTGAGTGATGTGCTAAATGGATGGCAGAACAAAGAAATAGTAAAAAGACAAACATTACTAAGAGATATAGGAAGTTGTGGTGAACCATTACTGCACACATCCTGAAGGAACACAGTACATAAAAATAGAAGTGTATTTTTCTTTCTTTTTGAAGAGAGTGACTAACAAATAGCAAATAAAATTAAGAAAACATGAAGAATTAGTCTCATAAAGTTTTACAGACTTAATAACCTGTCTGTTGATAATGATATATATATATGTTGAAAATGGCATATAATGTTTTTTATATATATCAAGAATCATTTTAAGGGAAACAGTATGACAAAGTTGAAAATATTTTTTGTCATGTATTTCATATTTTAAGACTTTATGGGAGAAAAGGTTCTAAATGTTATCAAAGTTTGTAACAACACAATGTGGGATATTTAATAACAATGTGGGATATTTAATAACAATGTGGGATATTTAATAACAATGTGGGATATTTAATAACAAAAGCAAGGGAAGCATAAACAATATGGACAAATCTAAATTAAATCATCTAGATTATAAAACATATATTTAAAAAAAACATGTATTAAAAAACATATATCAAAAAAAATTAATTCATGTGTAGTCACATTAACATAAACATCAATTTAACTCATTGAAGTCCTAAAGGACAAAATGCAACACACAAAAGCTACTTTTCCCATATACATAGATATACTGTGTATTTGTGCAAAAATCTCTCTTTTATACAAGTTTCATAAAAAATAACAGATAAGGTATTATCATTAAGATTTTTATATAAATTTACATTTGTTCATATAATTTTTTCTTTTCGCAACTCAAATTATATATGGATTGTGCTTTTGGCTATACTTTTAGCCATTATCAAGAACTAATTTTGTTTTACTTGTAAATAAACATGTGTAAAGTTTATGCATATAGAGTTTTGTATATGTTAAGTTTCAAACACAGCCAGCACATTGTTACCATGTTCATAACTGATGTTATTGAGTGTAGGATTTCTCTTTTATTAGTAATGCCTCTATTATTTTAAATCTTCTTTTGCATGTGGATGATGCTATTATGTATGTATTATCAACAAGGGTATCATAGATTGGTCCTGAAAGATCTCGATGTGTGTTTAAATGAGATCAGATAGAACTGTTGTGGGAAAGGTGCAATGTCAATCTTCTCATCAATTTTGTGGTGGTGTAACCAATGCAATTGTTTACAGACTTTGATAGTTGAGAAACACAGTTCTTCGAAGGACATATGAATCTATATCTATAAAAGTGACGAGGGTGGACGTTGTGTAAGTATTTGTTTGTTTGATAGATTTGACTTAGTGTCTGCATTTTCTAATCTAATGGTAGTTGCACTCAGATGTAGATCAAAATTTTAGAACGTTAACAACACCTTGAAATTTTTCAGAAAGCCAAAATTAGGTATAGACAAATATATATTATCAACCCACAAAGTCAGGGATCAGTTTATGTATTGATTATAATATCAAAACGATCACCCCACTTTATATTATCTATATCTATATACATGGCCCCTCCTGCTCCCACCCTAATCCAATAGAGACATTCTACATTGTCATCTATATCTATAAAAGTGATGAGTGTGGACGTTGTGTAAGTATTTGCTATGTAAATTCATCACATGTTTTTGCTTCTTCTTCTTCTATGTGCCCTGTCCCTTCAGGACGTAGGCAATCATGATTCTCCACGTCTCCCTATCCCTGGTGGCTCTTAGTATTTTTGCACCTGTTATGCCTTGCAACCCCCATTCCGTCATCCACGTGATCAGACCCTGCAAATATATTATCCACTGCCTTCCTCTGTCTCATTTTCCTTCTATCTGGCCAGTCAGTATCAGGTTCTCTAAGCTCTCCTTCCTTATTGCATGTCCCAGCAACTTCAGTTGTCTCTTCCTGATGCTCACTATTAATTTCCTTTTCGTTGCCATTCTTTCAAACACCTCATCATTACTTGCATGCTCAGTCCACAATATCCGCAGTATCCTTCTGTAGAACCACATTTCTGCTGATTCAAGTTTTGTCCTCATTTTCGATGATATTGTCCAGCATTCACTGCCCTATTGAAGAACTGACATACATATCAATCCAGCACTCTTTTCTTTGTTTCTAGTGAAATTTTCCTGTGTGTTAGTACTTTACTAAGCTTCTGGAACACGTCTTTTGCCATTCCAATTCGCTTTGGATCTCTGTGTCACACTTTCAATCTCCTGTTAAAACACTTCCTAGGTATTTACATTTTTGTACTTTCTTGATTCTGGTATCACCCACCTGTATTTGGCATTTTGGGTTGCACATTTTTGCTGATGACCATGCATTCAGTTTTCTTAAAGTTTATTTGTAGTTTTTTTTTGTCACTCTCCACCACTACCTTCTGTAGGAGGTCTTGTAGTTTCCTTTCCATGTCTGCAATCAGCACTGTATCATCTGCATACCTTATGTTCTTCAAGTTGTGGCCTCCCGTAACAAATCCTGGCGTATCATCTAGGGTCCTCAAAACATTCTCGCTGTACAAGTTGAACAGATCCGGTGAAAAGACACATCCTTGTCTTACGCCTCTTTCTATCTTTGTAAATCTGCTGAAATTCTTACCTATCCGTATGCAGGCAGTTTGCTGCCAGTAGAGATTCATGATTACTCTGATGTCTTTCCCAAAAATGTCGAGGAGGCTGAGCATCTCCATCAGTTCTTTGTGTTGTATTTTGTCGAATGCCTTTGCATAATCAATAAAACATCTTCATTTGTATTGCCCTTTTGGAGAGCATCCTAATCATAAATTATTCCTTAAACTAAGTGAAACCGGGCTAAACTGCTAGTTTATAAATAAAACCAGTTCTCTGCAGTTTAGATTTTGATGGTGAATTATTATTGTTATTATTGATAATATTGTTATTATTGTTATTATTGATAATATTGTTATTATTGTTATTATTGATAATGAGGTTGGCAGTTTTTAATTTTTTATAATAAGTAATTTATTTAATTTTCTTGTTTGAATTGGTCAGTGTTGTATAATTTTGGATGATATTGCAAAGTGAAGATTCATCTTGTCTGTAGTTATTGTACATTTGATTTTTGTGAAAAAATATTAATGTTGTTGTTTTTGTCCATGTGTTTGTGTTTTCTATTGGTTACATTACAAAGAAAAAGTTTTATATGGTAATCAAGTAAACAATTTGGAAAGCCATTGTTGACAAGTGTTTGTTTTAAATTGTGTAGTTCTTTGAAGAAAAGTGGTTGGGATGATGAATTCTTGTAAGCTCTTGTGGGAAATTTTTTAATAACGCCACTTTTGTATCAAAGAGGACACTGACTAATAAAATTAAGGTGGCAAGAATTTTTGCTTGTGGGTTTTTATATGCTGAAGTTGTGAAAGTATTATTACTAGAATCTACAAGAACATCCAGAAATAGGAGTTTCTATATGCATAAACTTTATACATATTTATTTACAAGTAAAACAAAATTAATTTTTGATAATAGCTAAAAGTATAGCTGAAAACATTCAAACGTACAAAACCTTTAAACAATCCATGTATAACTTGAGTTCTGAAAAGAAAAAAATTATATGGAGACATAAAAAATTATATAAATAACTTACTGATAATACCTTGTCTGTTAGTTTTAATGAATCCTGTGTGCACACACACACACACACACACACACACACACACACACACACACACATATATATATACATATATATATATAGTAATATTTTTAATATGTGTTTATAAGTGTTGCAGTAAATTGTGTTTTTATTATAAACCCTTATAATAAAAATATTACCATATATAATGCTCTACTAATTATTGAGCACTCTTAAAAAAGTAAAGTTAACCGCTAGCCCATTAGTTCGTATTACTTTTAAGATATATGTGTGTGTGTGTGTGTGTGTGTGTGTCTGTGTGTGTGTGTCTGTGTGTGTGTGTGTCTGTGTGTGTATCTGTGTGTGTGTGTGTGTGCGTGTAAAGAAAAAATATGTGTATTATAATCAAAGATAATCAGTTAAAAATAATAAATGTGGTCTATATATAAGAAAGTAATCTGAGATTTATCAGATCTATGATGTAGAAAGGGTAATGACTTGTTGTATAGTAAATAACACACGCCCTCAATGACTAAATAAACTAGTCTAGATGCTTAAACAAAGAAAAAGTACATCACATTCAGGCAGTCTGCTGTCTGGCTTGCAACTCTCAAGCTCTGTGTCTTCAAGTGGAGAATGGCTCAGTCAGGGCTCGGTCTACAGACAGGGATGCTGCTGAAAAGAATAGACAAGCTTTGTGCCTAATCTTGCATATGCAGGGGATAGGCAAATTTTGACCATTGGCACTAAAAACTCAAGTTATAACAGGTGTGACAAGGAATTGAAACTCATACAAGTTAAAACTAGAGTTACAAGAATATAGAAACTGATACTGAGTGATAACAAGTAAAAAAATACTTGTTGCTTTGGCACACAAGGATACAAGTGATGATGAGAATCTGAACCATGTTGTTTTAAATTTTTCTCTTTGTGTGTGTGTAGAAAAAAGAGAAAAATATATACTTTTGCAAATATGGAGGAAATACTGGTTTCTGCGGTACAAATTTAACAACAATAACAGCAACAAAAGCAGCAGTTGTTGGAATTGCAAAAAAAAACAACAAAAAATTAACTGAAAATAATACAGAAGAAAACAGAAAATCCTCTAACTTTTTTACTCCTAATGCTGTTGCAAATGCCATATCTGAATTTATATACAGTGCAATTGATAGACTTACTATTTTATACATATTTTCAAAGCCATAAACAAATTTCCAGGAAAGAATGCAGCAACTAGGAAAATGAGAAAAACAAACTTTTGTAAAGAAAAAATAATAAAATTTAAAAAATCTGTAATTTTGTACTACCAAAAAAACGTGAAGAGAGTTATTTTGAAGAAACAGTGAATAGTCCATCAAAAATATTTTGCAACAAAAGCTCTTTATTTATCACTCTCTGGAAATGTATGAATCTGATGAAAAACAGCAAAGATTTTGTCACATATGCTGAAATTGTTAACAATGAGTTGGAAAAACCAGGTTAAATTAACTGATTCTGGATCCATTTTAAGGGTTTATTTTTGTTCAAACATTAATGGCAAAAATGGTGAGGAAATAAGCAAAAAAATTTCAACAAAACTTGAAAAAATAATAAACTTGTACTACGGGAAATATCAAATGAATGTCGAAGAATCTTAAATCTGATTCATGATGTTGAAGAAACTTAGGAAAAAGAATGTGCATACATACACGTAAAAGAAAAATGTACAAAAATGAGAATGAATCCATATTTCACATGTGAAAGTTCACATCTTGGAGATGACTGGCCCTTTAAGAATTTGAAATGTTGCAAGTGTGGTAAAGGAGGACATATAAAGTCACATTGTAAAACTAAACCAAAAAAAAATTCTCACAGGAAAAAATTTGTACACAGTATTGCGATAGAAAAATGATCATAGAAAACAAAAGAAGATTTGTGATAATAAAAATGCTACTAGACACTGATAGCAAATATCACAATCAATGAAGCCATGTGGAAAGAAATCAGAAAATTTACATTAAAAAGTACTTCAAAAGTAGTGAGTCGTGTCTCAGGTAAGAAATTATTTTTTATAGGCACAATGACTTTTAATGTCTCATTCTGTAACAAATGTGTAAAAATTAAGGCTTATGTGTTAAAAATACTACAAACATTTGAGCTTTGAGATTTGCTTATAAATGTTTAATGTAAAAAAGTAAGTAGATGAGTGAGCAATTAAAAAAAAATCAGAGTAAATACTGAAAGAAAAAATTAAAAAAATGTTTTTGAAGGTTTTGTCAAATGAGTTTGGAAGGTATTTCAAATTCAAAGTGAAATTTCAAGTGAAAAAAGGTTAATGCCAGTATTCAAGCCAAAACAGTACAATTTGCAGCATTCAATCAAATAAATAAAAAATTACACAGACTTGAAAAAATAAGTGTAATTGAAAATATTAATCATTCAAAATGGGAAGCACCAGCCATGTATGTTTTTTTTTTTTTTTTTTAATCATTTCACCCCGAGCAAGGCGGAAACGCCACTGATGTGCAGGGGGTTACATAAATGTAAAAAGATTAATTAGAAAAGAGTGAGGAGTACAAGCTAGTTAGAAAGGAACAATAGAAAGCTGAGAAAGAAGGTGCGATGACAGATACATAGGAGGAGAGAAAGGGAAGGTTATACAGGGGAGGGGAGAGAGCTAGAGGCCAGTGGTTAGTAGATGAGTATTAACTTTGCATTTAAATTTCTGGAGGTTGTAGCCATCAGGAAAGCAAGAATATGGGAGTGAGTTCCACAGGCGGGAAGTGCGAGAGAGGAAGTTGCAGGAGTAGAATTGTCGTCTGCATTTGGCTAACCTGACTGTGAATGGGTGGGACCCAGTTGCCAGTCTGGTTGCACGGGTAAACACCTGTTGAGGAGGCATCAGTGACTTAAGCTCATCCGAGCAGAAGCCATGAAAATATTTATAGAAGAGACAGAGGGAGGCCACATTTCGATGATGGGAAAGTGGCTGCAGTCGAGTCGCCAGATCAGTACCTATCACATTACAGACTCTCCTTTGGAGCTTGTCAAGAACACTGAGGAGAACGGCAGGGGCACCTGACCATAAATAGCAGCAGTACTCCATGCACGGACGGATGGTTGATTTGTATATATACAGGATGGATTCAGGTGGAAAAAACATCCTGGATTGACATAGTGACCCAACCTTCTTAGCAGTAGATTTTGCTATGGATTCAATATAGTGGTTCCATTTGAGGTCTGAGGACAGGGTAAGTCCGAGGAGGTGTAGTGTATTACTCTCCAGGAGAATCACCTGGTCCATGCTTATGGGAGGCAGAAGAGGTTGCCTGTAATGGTTGACAGACAACAGCTTGGTCTTAGAGGAATTGAAGTTGACAAGCCACTTCTTGCCCCAGTTCACCACAGAGTTTAGATCCCGCTCAAGGTCAGCAGCGAGATTATGTCTGTCTGCCACAACAGGTTTCTTACTGGAGCAGGAGTATATAGTAGTGTCATCTGCGTAGATGCCTACTTGGGACTTGATCTCATCTGGGAGGTCGTTGATGAAAATAAGGAAGAGCGTCGGGCCCAGGATAGAGCCCTGTGGGACACCAGCATTCGTGCTGTAGGACAAAGAGGCACGCCCATTCAGAATGACCTTCATTTTGCGGTTATTTAAGAAAGATTGGATTAGGTCAAGCAGGCGACCGGTAATACCATAACCGCATAGTTTGCATAGGAGGCCAGGGTGCCAAACCCTGTTGAAAGCCTTGGAGATGTCCAGAGCAACCGCGCGAGCCTCGTCAGACTCATCAAGGGCCTGTAGCATGTACTCCGTTACAGTTGTTAGCAGGTCGGCCGTGGATCTGTCGAAGCGGAATCCATATTGCCTGCGGGAGAACAGTTTGTGGGCGGTGAGATGATGAACTATTTCAGCATTGATTATAGCCTCGAATACTTTCCCGAATATCGGTAGAAGACTGATAGGGCGATAGTTGGATGGGTCCGAGGGTTCACCACAATTCTTAAAGACAGGAACGACTGAGAAGAATTTCCAGCATGCAGGAAAGCAGGAAGCAGAAAGGCAGTAGTTAAACAGTTTAGAGAGGATGGGGGAAAGTTCAGGGGCACACTTCTTAAGGACTATCACCGGGATTCCATCGTCTCCACACGCCTTATGGGGGTTGAGTTTTGAAATTACTCTGGAAACTACTGTCGGGGTAATATATACTTCGTGCAGTTTGGCCTCAGTTCTAATAGGGAAGTCGGGTGAGTGCACTCCGGACGAGTCGAATGTGGAGTTGGATGAGAATCTGCGAGCAAAGCACTCAGCTTTGTCCGCAGATGATGTAAAGGAAAAAAACTTTGTGTCTTTGCAGATTTTTCAACAGGGTTAAACAACACTATATACATTATTCAAACTATTGTCCTTATCCTTGTTGCCATTTGTACGATGTTTCGGCCATTGTATGCTCTGGCCTTCTTCAGGTGCAAGGAATTTGAAACCAGACCCTTAATTACAATCACTGGAGCACATTATTCTCCTTACTTGCACAAAGCCTCTTTTGAGAATGGTATACCCCAGTGATTGTAATGAAGGGTTTGGTTCAAAATTCCTAGCACCTGAAGAAGGCTTAAGTGTACAACGGCCAAAATGTCATACAAATGGCAACAAAGATGAAGACAATAGTCCGAATAATGTAAATAGTGTAAATACTACCTCATCTCAGAAATATAGACACAGTTAAACAAAGGTTTATAACTACCTTTTATTAACTCCATAGGAAATTTTTGCAAAGTTAAATAGTGGAAAATTTTTTCAAACTTGCATCTTTCTGACACAGATTTACAAATACAGGTTAAAGAATAATGTTCACAGTTAACAATTATAAATACGAACAAGGGATTCAACTGACTTCCTTTTGATATAAAGGTGGCTCCAGCTACATTTCAATAGCTATGGATACCATTCTTGCAGACTGTGATTACATAGTAGCTTATCAGGATGATATATTAAAATTATATCTAAGGAACAACATATCATGTATGTGAAAACTGCTTTTTAAAAAAATGCAAGAGTACAGGTTCAAAATCATTAAGAAAAAGTGCAAATCGTTTTTGCCTAAAATTAAGTACCATGACAAATCATTGACAAAAATGGTCATCAACCAGATCCATTGAGGGCAAGTGAAATTAAGAACATGCTCCCCCAACAAGTATTACTAGTTTACAATCATTTCTGGGACTAGCAAACTAACAAATTTATGTACCTAATATGCCAAATTTAACAGGTCCTCTGAACAACTTCCATAAAACAACTTGTGGAACTGAACTGATATGTATCAGAAAGTGTTCAAAGAAATTTTAAAAAATACTAATGTTAGACTTATCATTAACACGCTACAATTCAAAAGAAGAAATTGGTTTCAGATGCTTGTGATTATGGTATAGTAGCAGTGATTTTACATAAATATGATGACGACAATATGAAAGCCATCACACATGCCTTGTATTCACTAAAGCTAGCAAAAAAAACTGCAGCCAGATTGAAAAAGTAGCATTAGCAATTGTACTTGCAGTGAAAAAATGTTGCAAAGTTATACATGGAAAAAGTTTTTGGTTGCAGACAGACCACAGGCTTCTATTATCAATTTATGGTTCATAAAAATAGAAATCTTACACATACAGCAAATAGATTTAAATGCTGGAGTATCATCTTATTAAATTATGATTTTATGATGGAATACCAACCATTCAAAACATTACGACATGAAGATGGGTTATCAAAGTTTATAAAAAAATACTGATCTGTTTAAGGACACTGTGATTACAGTATTAAAGACTGAAATAGAAATAAAAAATATATTATTGCAATGTAGTACAAGAATTAACAGTTATCCTGGAAGAAATAAAATAAATAGCAGAGCAAAAAATATTTATTTTCAGAATATTGAATGAATTTCATAGTAGATATCCAGGAATTTCAAGAATGAAATCTCTTTTATGAAGCTATGTATACTGGACAAAATGGATCAAGATACTGAAATGCACTAAAAAGTCTGCAAAAGTTGTGCTCTGGTATTAAAAATTCCTATCATAAAAATACAACCTTGGCCATATGCTGTGATCCAGATTGCATATACATTTTGCAGGTCCAACAAATGGATCCCCTTATCTTGTGGTAGTAGATAGCTTTACTAAGTGTCCAGAAATTTTTAATTACATAATTACAAAAAAAACAACTTTTTCATTGACAGTGAATTTTTTTACATGAACAGTTTGCAAGATATAGCGTTCCAGATACAATCTGAGATGGATAACGGTATATAATTCACTGCTCATAAATTTCAAAATTTTTGTAAAATTTTTTTCATTGGCCATATAACTATTCCTCTGTTTCATTGATGGTCAAAGAGACAAGCTGAACAGTTTGTGGTTATTTTAAGAGAGCTTTGAAAAAAGCAAATTATAAAAGTAAAAGAATTTTTGAGAGTTTACTAGATAATGCCAAATCCCAATACATCATGTCACTATCAGAACTGATGTTCACAATGAAAATTAAATTGGTGTTTGACAAATTTTTACCAAATCAAAAAAGAATAATAACGGATAACAAAAAGGATACTAAATTTTTCAAGATTGGTGATAAAGTGTTTTTCAGTAAATGAACATTTATCAATATGTATTAAACATACTTTGATGACCGCAAGAGTGATGAAAGTGCTCTTTCTGTGTTTGGGTGTGTGGTCAAAGTAATGTCACACATGTGAGCACTTCTACAATTCTCTTCACATATCTGGGTTAAAAACTGTGGAGATATTCATTTATGCATAGTTTACTTTTGGAAAAATGGCCTGTTTCAGCCCATCTCTATCCAATGTTCTCTATTTTGAAGGTTCACTGTTGATTTCATCACGAGATCCTTTCATTTTGGTCATTAACTTCAATTTAAAAAGCAGTCTACCCTAGAGATGCCATGTTATCACTACACTGGATGTATACATAGTTATGGAGTTCAGCCTCCTCGTGTTGTATTAGATGGTCATTGACTTATTCATTTTCTTATAGGTCTTGTTTTTAATTTTACTGGGTGTCTTGCCACTCTCCTCAACAAAAAAGACTAACAGTTTAATTGCTACTGAACTGATCATGTGGCAAGTTATATTAATTTACATGGTCCCAGTAGTTCTCAAGGAATGATCTGATATGTCCTGACATAATAGTTTGGGATTTCCACTTCTCATCTATTTAAAACTACGTTTCAAGCTCCAAATCCACTGAAATGGCAGAAAACCTTAAATGTCTGTCAAAGACCTTTATATAAAAACATTTCAAACATCATCAGGAGAAAAAGAGTGCTCCAGTTTATTTAATCTTTTTCAAAACTATGCCCTGTGTATTTACAAACACATATGTGAAGAGATTTGAACTGATCATTTGAACAATTTATAAATGATCAGTTCAAATCTCTTCACATATGTATTTACAAACACATATGTGAAGAGATTTGAACTGATCATTTGAACAATTGATAAATGATCAGTTCAAATCTCTTCACATATGTATTTACAAACACATATGTGAAGAGATTTGAACTGATCATTTGAACAATTTATAACACATCCTATATGACTCTATTTATAATAAAATTTATAAAATTTATAAAATTTATAAAATTTATAACACATCCTATATGACTCTATTTATAATAAAATTTATAAAATTTATCAAATTTATAACACATCCTATATGACTCTATTTATAATAAAATTTATAAAATTTATAAAATTTATAACACATCCTATATGACTCTATTTATAATAAAATTTATAAAATTTATAAAATTTATAAAATTTATAACACATCCTATATGACTCTACCAATAGAAGACAATAATTCTGTTTCCCCTTTTGAGGGCAGTTTATTGATGATAAGTGGGTGGGTGCTTCTATACATATTACATAGGTATTCATAAATAGGATACAAATGATCTTGAACAAAAAATCAACATCCTCTACCAAGTATTCCAAGAAATAGTACTCAAAATGAATCTTTCCAATGAAAGTAGTAACGATGCATACTATAAATCAATCATAAAATTTCAGGATGTGGAAATACTAAATACTAAATACTAAATAATAATTACTAAACCTCAGCATACAGATTGGTTATAACAAATTTAGTATTGAAGAAAAGGAAATTGAACACAATCTACACCAGAAGTTGTTTCATTTAACACCAAAAATTGTTAAAAAACCAGAACATTAACAGGAACCCTTGAGTCATATTTTGTTCTTAAATAGCTTCATCACATTGAGACTTTCATATAGATGTCATGCATGATGCCAAACCCATTCATAAATATCTAAACTGTTAGCTGTACACAACCAGTTTCTCAGATAAATAGTTAAAAATGGCTTTGAATAAGAGAAGCCTGAGGGTCTTAGCAAAGACCATGCTTCTTTGAACATTGTAGACTGGTGCCACAGAATCACAAAGAAAGAACTGTACCAAATTACAAAAATCACATTACTAGAGGACTACTAAGAGCAGTAATAACAAAAATGAATAGCACATGTAATTTGAAGAGAAAACAATGATATAATTATGATGTTGACATTTAACACTACTTCAAATACGATGTTAGGAAGGAAACCCCCATCAATACTGGAAAAAGTGTTAATAGCAACTGTACTTGAAAAACCTATTTTCATGAAAAATTGTTGTAAAAGAAAGATTTTAAAAATTCAAATTTTTTTTTTTTTTACAATCGTGTTGCCCCAAGCAAGGCATTTTACTGCCACTGTTGTGCAGGGGGTTAAATTGGAGGAATGTTATGAGGAGTGAGAGGTTGCAGGGAGTGTCAGGAAGAGAGAAGGAGAAGGAAGAGAATATTGATGAAAGTGGGGTGGACGAAGAAAAAAGCATGAAATAGAAGATGTAAGTTAGTGAGACAAGAGATGACTATTGACTCTACATTAAATTCTTGGAGATTGTAATTGTCAGGAAAGCAAGTATGCAGAAGAGGATTCCACAGACGGGAAGTGCAAGAAAAGAAGCTGATGGAGTAGAATTTGCGTTTACAATTTATTGGTTTCACAGTAAAAGGGTGGGACCTAGTTGCTAATCTTGTGGTTTGAGGAAATTCATATATAGGGGATACCAGTGAGCTAAGCTCATCAGAGCAGAAGCTGTGAAAGTATTTGTAGAAGAGACACAGGGAAGCCACACTGCATTGGTGAGAAAGTGACTGTATCCTAGCTGCCAAGTCGGGATCGATCACATTACAGATTCTCCGCTGGATTCGGTCGAGAACACCTAAGTGGATACTAGGAGCACCCAACTCAATGCATGGGCAGATGGTAGACTCGTATATGTGCAGGATTGTTTCGGACGGGAAAAACTTCCTGGCCCTACACAGAGAACCAACTTTCTTAGCAGTGGATTTAGCTATGGATTCTATATAGTTATTTAATTTGAGGTCTGATGTGAGAGTTAATCCGAGATGCAGTGTTTTACTTTCAGGGAGAGAAGCCTGATCCATGTTAATGGGCGAGAGGAATGATTGTCTGTGGTGGTTATTAGATAGCAGCTTCGTTTTGGAAGCATTAAAATTTACGAGCCATTTCTTACCCCTGTCCACCACGGATTGGGGGTCCTTTTCAAGCTCAGCAGTGAGACTGAAAGCGGTACTGGCTGCTTAGTCAATAAAATATTTGCTTTTTAGTAAATGGCTAACATTACAATTACCATTCCAAAATAATTTAAAATTTAGAAGTTTATTATTATATCCTACAAGCTAAAAATAGTTTGAATTTTTGAAGAAGTGTACTGAAATATCTCAACTATTTTTACAAATATTTTATACTGACTTATGACTTTAGAGAAATATAATCAAACTTAAAAAGTGAATGTTGAAATAATATTATTATTAATAATATTTAATATTGACTTTAAAGATATATTATCAAACTCTATAAAGATAATGTTGAAATATTATTATCAATATTTAATACTGACTTCAGAAAAATGTAGCCCACTTTTATAAAGTAAAATAAATGTTGAAACAATATTACAAAGCATAAAAACAAAAAAAAATCACTGTCTGTATTAATTATTTAAAATTCTTCTTTTTGAAATGAACAAAGAATAAGATAAGTGTTATTAGATTAAATTCTAGTGGAAAAGTGAAATAGAATCTGTCTATGTGATACTCCTGACAATTTGGATCGTTTAAGCTTGGGTTATTGTTCTGCCTTATCCATCATTGTTGACAGATGAGACAAATTGAATCTGGAAATAAACACAACACTGTTTACCTAGAAAATTTGTGCTTTTATTCCACATGATCTAATCCCAGTGGAACTCTTTTCATTGATTTGAGATGGGAGTGTACAAAAACTGATTTCTCGTGTGTATAACTCGCATCATTATATATATATATATAGTGCTTAAAGATATTTTGTCTGGTAGAAACTTTGATTATTGTAACCAAATAGTTTCTTAGTTCTTTAAGAGATAGTTTGTAAAACTTATGACTGACTCTTAATAAAAGAATTGTAGAAATATTATTCACTTTTTTTTTTTTACTTTTTTATCTTTTGTAAAGCAGTTAAAATAAAATCCAGTCAAATGAAATAAAGAAGAAATCTTCAAATAATTATGATCAGTTATTATTTAATTTGAGTTGCTTTTATTGCAGCTCTCAGTTTTTTTCTTTTCTTTCCTAGGAATAGATAGGTTTGTTTGCGGTTCTTGTTCGATCACCAAAGTTAAGCAACATTGAGCCAGGTCAGTACTTAGATGGGCGACTGCTTGGGAATAACAGGTGCTGTAAGTATTTCTTGATGGATATGCACTGTGGTGCAGTGGATATAGGCTCAGAAAGAGAAATTGGGTGATCCAAGTTCAAATTCCATTTGAATGCCCTACATTCACTTACGCCATAATACCCTTGGAAAAAGTATTAATTCATCCTTTTTCTCCAGTTATGGGTTAAATAACAGGGAAGATTAGGTTTTATAGCCTTAGCTGGCAACCAGTCTACCATAGCAGGTATTGGCAACCTGTTGAGGGATAATTAAAAATGCCTGGGGTCAAAACAGGGTAAGACTTAGGACCCCTCCCTTAAAACAAATCCCAACGAATCTTTCTCCATTGCTTGGGAGGGTGCTTGCTCAACCCGATCAGGGTGAATGCCGAAACATGTAGGTAATAGATAGGTTCATATATCATCAGATTTTCATTCATTCCTCCCTCTGTTCTTTGAACAGGAGTAGAGCTTTATGCCTTGTTTTGGTTTCTTTTAATATCTCCATCTAAAACTCTGAACTTTTATTTACTTTTTATTTACTATCTTCTATTTTTTATTCAATAACAGTAGATAGGTTACCCTAACATTCAGTTCATTCACAGTGCTTTCAATAGAAGTAGAGTTTTATCCCTTGTTTTCTCTTTAAGTTTTCAGTGCCTTCTAGAGCCTATTTCTTTGCTTTCCCTACCAGAGACACCTTACACCGTGGTTATATTATCACCTTGTTTGGAGTGGTGTCTCGTGTGGCTCTTCGGCCTTGAATAGAGTAAATATCATTGTAAAAAATATATCTTTAGATAAATAAATTGATTCATAAATTTTAAAACACACATAAGACTCAATTTAAAAATAGTTCAATATTTAAAATTTATTTGTCTATACTTATAAGATGAGGTATTGTAATTATTTACATTGTTTGAACTGTTGTCCTCATCTTTGTTGCCATAATTACAATGTTTTGGCCATTGTATGCTCCAACCATCTTCAGGTGATTGGAATTTTGAACAGAACCCTTTATTTTGCTTACTAGGGTAGATTGTTCTAGTTCCATGAGTCATTCTGCTTCCAGATAACTCAGCTATCTATATTTAGTTCACCTCTATAAGTTTTTATTCACCTCTGCTGTGGATAAAAGGGTTGGTTGGATCCAGTGACTTGACCCTAAGAATTGTGAGTTCAATACCTAGCTAAGTAAATAAATATGAAAACTTCAAGTTACTGGTATTTACTTAGTTAAACAAACTAAATAAATACAAAGTCACATGTGTGAGTTAACCAATGAAAACACAGGAGTAATGTTTTGCTTGATGATTTCAATGAATATTTGCCTGTGGCAAACTGTCTGTTTCATTTGCTCTAATCACTATATATATATTTATAATTTAAAAAATGAATATCCCTGTGTTTATGTTTATATAGATTTCATATTTTCTATTAATACATTGCATGTTATTTTTTACCTAAACTTATTTCTATGATAAATGATTGATAAGAAATATCCAAATAACATATATTAGAAGATATCCAAATAGTTTTCAGACATTCATAATTTTAAACCTGAGGTTTATTTTTGCCTATCTACAATTCTTTTAGGCTTATTACATTTCAACTATATATGCTCCAGTGTTCCTGCTATATATTTAGAGATCCTTTATAAAACTCCAAAAAGAATCTGCAATGTTACTGATCATGACCTGATATCTCAACTTCAGTCACTTTCCCATTGCTCTAATGTAGCTTCCATATGCTTTTTTACTGCTGGATTCTCTACTTGGTTTATTTATGCAACACATTTTTTTTCAGATGGTCTATTGGGTCACCAGTGTCTGCACTAACTTTTTACCCCATATTTAGGAACATTTTTAAGAAAAAAATTGATAATCAAGAAAGGGCGAAGAAAATATTAGCTAAAATAGGATAAAAACAGCAACAATTAAATTCTTAGTGTGAATGAATCGTGGAATAATGGCGATAGTCTATTTCTGAATTTCAGACAGTAAATAATGACAAAGAACAGAGCTGCTGGAATATGCTGTGAAAAAGAGCAAAGATGAGGATATTAGTCCTAATAGTTTATGGAATAATGACAAAGATAAATCTCAGGATTTAAAACTATGAATGTCTGAAGAAGACATTAACTGAAAGAAAAGTATCTGGAATGAGAATATTTGCCTGCAGAATTATTCATAAAATGACAGTTCATATTAGACTTTTAGGAAATAATGGCCAATTTTTCATTCATATTTCATTGATTTATAGCTTGTGTTGATTGGAATAAATATATTTCTTTTATTTATTTTTTTTTTTTGCATGTTGAGATCAATTTTTATTGAGATTTTTTAATTATCTGCAAATGATTTGTTAGTGATATCAAATAATTAGCAAACTAATACATGCCACTCACACTGCAGCAAACCACTCTCCTTCCCTTTGTATTTCATTGGTGAGATGTAAGTTCAATTAGAGCAGCTTCTTCATGTCAGACATTGCTTTTTCAGTCAGATCTACAAAGCAAACCTTTCAAACATAGATTTTTCTCTACAATTCTATAAATCTCAACTGAAAACTGAATATTATTATCTGTTAGTTGTTTTTTTTTTTTAATCATTTCACCCCGAGCAAGGCAGAAATACCACTGATGCTACATAACTGTAAAAAGATTAATTAGAAAAGTGTGAGGAGTACAAACTAGTTAGAAAGAAGCAATAGAAAGCTGAGAATGCAGGCGCAATAACAGATACATAGGTGGAGAGAAATGTAAGGATATACGGGGGTGGGAAGAGAGCTAGAGTCCAGTGGTTAACAGATGAGTATTGACATTGCATTTAAATTTCTGGACATTGTAGCCGTCAGGAAAGCAAGAATATGGGAGCGAGTTCCACAGGCGGGAAGTGAGAGAGAAGAAGCTGCAGCTTGAAAAATCAACATTCCACATTTATACATTTTATTTCAAGAAAAATTTTCAGTATAAGCCAAATTATTTTATATATCACTAGAGAGATACCACTTTTAAATTGGGTGTTTCTTATTTGTCAGGATAGTATAGTGCTACAGTACTTCCACAAATGCCTTGGCATCTTGACATCAGGTTGGAAAAATTTGAACAATTCAAAAGTTCAGATAATTAAATGCGTTTGTTATCAAAACAGAACAGAGAAAAATTTCTTTTTTGAAAAAAATTTGGCATTGTTATCATCAAATAACATTTTCAGATGCTTTGTTTAATTCATATTTGCTTTATAAAAATACATCAATTTCTATTCATTTTCTGCTAGTGCCAGATTTTTCTGTCTCTAACTCCCAAAGCTGGATTAAAGTAGATATATTTATAAAGGTAGATATATCTATAAGGATAGATTCTGGTTAGAAGTAAAACCAACTTAAACACAATCATGGCTTCGAAGTTTTAAAATGAACTTCTCTGGCCTGACCAAGCTATGGTAATTCAAATGTATGTTCTTTGTATAAAGACAATTTGGAAATTAAAAAAAATTAATTAAACTAATATTTATCAGCATTCTTATCAAAAATTAGCTATGGTTTTTTAAATAATTAATTTTCTTTTTTTTGTTTTTGTTTTTATGGCATATCAACCTCGGCGGGTCATTTATTGCCAACTAAATTTTATTTATTTATTGCTGGTAATACCTTTTTTTCTTTCAACAATTTATTGTTTTTTTATATAAGTTTTGTGTCTAGTAATATTTTTTTCTTTTCAAGTATCAAGATTCATTGGGATTTGTTTTTAAGGGTAGGGTCCCCAGGTCCTACCCCATTATTTAACCCATAACTGGAGGCAAGGGACAGATTAATACCTTTCCCAAGGGTACCAATGCTTAAGTGAATGCAGAGTATTCAACTGGAATTTGAACTCGGTTCACTGATTTCTCTTTCCGAACTGATATCCCCTGCACCACAATGCACATCCATCACTAAACACTTACAGCACCTGGTATTCCCAAGCGATCACCCATCTAAGTACTGACCAGGCTCAACGTTGCTTAACTTCGGTGATCGAGCGAGAACCGGTGTATTCAACGTGATATGACCGTAAGCCTTTAAATAATTAAAGCACTTGTCTGATATGAAATTAAAATGGGTTTAGTTTGGATAATTGAAAAATTTTGTGATAGCTTCAGGGTTTTTTTACAATTTTACATTTGGTCCAGCTAATAAAAGTCTATACAATCCAAATTAGTATACTTTTGAAATCATGTAATTTTTTTTTTTTTTACAATGAGGTTGACCCTTTAAAAGATCCAGGGGCTATTTACAGTGAGAATCAACTGTGTAAAAGGCCTGGAGGTCACTCAAGGGCTAAAATAAGAGGCAGTTTATATGGATAGGAGGGGAAGATAACAGTTAAACCTAGACTTGAACAGGTTACGAGTGTTATAATTAGGGAAATATAATCTTGGGAGTTGGTTCCACAGAGCAGTGGTTTATGGGAAGAAGCTGTTCAAGTGGAACTTCTCACTAATGGAATATAGAAGAAATGAGGGTAATATGAATGGCATGGTGAATCCCGGCTATAAAAGTTAGAACTGGCAGAACCAAAGAATGCAGAGCAATTTTCATGAACACAGTGATGGAAGTGGTAAGAGATAAAAGACTTGCCTCAACCCACCTGTAAGAAAGAGGGTGTAATGTGCAAAGTGCTTCATTTCACTTTATTTACTTTGATTAGAATTCCTCAAATCTAAAAATATCACTTAATTATACAACTTGAATTACACTTGAAAACACTTTTGGTGACAACACTGTATTCTCTTAGAAATAAAGTAACTGTGTCTTAGTTGAAGAATATTGTATGATAAACATAGATGTACATAATATATTTATATTAATGCAAGACAAGAGAAGATGAGAACATGAAAAAATCAATAATTTTCCTCTCAGAACAAAGTTTCCCCAAAAAGTGATGCACACTCCTGTTACTACCAATGTATGGTGATAGTAAAATGCAAATTACTTTGTAAAAACAGATACTATACTTGTGAAATACATTCTCAGAAAATAAAATTACCACATACTGAATTCTTCTTCTTTTAGTTGCTCTTTCTTATCAGAACACAGGTAGTTATGGCTCTCCACTGCTTCCTGTCTTTTGCAATACTAAATAACATTTGTCCCCATAACATCCCTCCCAGTTCCTGGTCTACCATCCTTTATGCACAAACTCATTTGATAAGTTATTCACTGTTACCCCATCTATTTTTTAACAATAATGTTCACCCTGTACAAATCCTAAGAGTCACTTGAGAGAGAGGTTGACAGGGTAAGTTTTAAGAGGCACAGTTTATAAAGATATGGAGGGAAGATAACAGTTAATCATAGACATAAAGATTGAAATGACCAGAAAAACATCCTCTTTATGCCACAAAGTAGTGGTTCATGAGAAGAAGCTGTCTGAGTGGAACTTCATATCAGCAATGGAATACAAAAGAATGAAGGTGTTGTTGAAAAATTGCACTCTTGGTAGATAACGTTTAACAAAAATAAATAAGGGTTTAATTATTTCCCTAGGACATTATATCCTATTTCGTTGTAGAGGGCACAGAGACCTTTAAGTTTCTTACCCTTTTTATTTCAGTTCCTGTAGAAGTCAAATAACTTACCTTTCAACATGGCTGTCTCCTTTTGTCTCCCCGTAGGAAGGTGAACATTAAAGAGTGTGAGACTCACCTTCCTGATGTTTCCAACTAGCTTCCAGTTGGCAGACAAAAATAAACAGGGTTGTAACTGAATACATGTTCCTATGTGGCCCAAAGACAAATGGTGGATATTGTGCTGAATATTTATGGAGCTCAATGTACACATTGAAATTATCAGCCAATCACTGCTTACAGAATAGACTTGCCTGTAACAAGTTCCTGTAAGTCAGCCATTCTGAAGAAACATTTTTGTTACTGTGTTTTTTAAACCTTAGAGATGACTCATTTGTTTTATCCTTGTTGTTGATTAAATCTTATTTGCTTTGTCACCAGTTAAATGGTTATGGTAGGAAATTTTCATTCCTTTATTCTACACATGGAGGTTCCATTGAATATTTTATTTTAACAGGTGGTTTGCTACAATATACATGATACAACAGATCTTACCCATTAAGTTAAAACTAGTAGAACTAAGGAATGTTGCTTGTATGAATATGTTCTAGAAAAATAAAAATAGTGCATTCAATGTTTTATATGCAAGTGAAATTCCCCAAGTAATCTTTCCTCATTGTATAATTAAGAATTTTCAACTATTTTTTTCCTGATTAACAGAGCTTTTCCTTCCAAACTTTCATTAAATCTTCCCTGTTGTTTACATGTTTCATTTATGGTATTCTAAGCATCCATCTATAGGATCACTTTCAATCTAAGCTTAATACTTGAGAAAATTTGTCCATCATTCACTGTTATATAGAAAGATATATACCTGTCTATATTTCTGACATGATGTATTGTAACTGTTTATACAATTTACATTTTTCAGACTCATATTCACAACGTTTTGGCAGTTGGATGCTCTGTCCTTCTGCAGGTGATATATGTTGAAAGTTTGAACTGAACCCTTCATTTCATCTACCAGGGTAAATTGTTATAGTTTCACATGTCCTGCCTTTTCTGGATATCTCAGTTATTTCCCTTCGGTAACTCAACTTCCCAAGTTTTTGTTCAACTCTGTTGTGGCCAGTTATTAAAATCACACCTCTTTCGATCAAGTCACCAGATTATTTCAACCAATGATTTTATCCACTAGACCATGTATCCTTGGTGAAATTACAACATATCACCTGAAAAAAGTCAAAGCGTATAATGGCTTAAATATTGTGACTATAACAGTAATGATGAAAACAATGTAAATAGATTAAATAGAGAGATAAATGTTACATAGTAGTGCAGCACACTTTTCATTGTTTCTAACAAAATTCTCTTTCTTCTTTTAAGTGCCTTATTCTTTCAGGACATAGGCGATCATGGCCTTCCACGTCTCCCTACCCCCGGTGGCTCTTAGCACACTTTCTCCTGTAACACCATGTATATCCAACATGTAACATAACTGATTGACTATTTCTCACATGCTGTATCCATAATAATCTCAGAATCCTGGAGCCTCAAGTATCTGTTGCATCCAGCATTCTCTTAATCTGTGAGGAAATGTTCTCACATGCATTACTATATATAACTGACATTACATAACAGTTCAGCAAATGAATAATATAGATAGGCATGATCCTGTTGGAACAACATATCACATTCCTTTTGTAAAAAGGCTGCAGAATAGTTTGAATAATGTACTTGATGTACATAGCACTATTCAATATTCTCTCCGCAAGCACTAAAGATGAGTGAGAGTTCAACTCTCACTCACCTGGAATTCAACTCCATGAGTCCAGGTTTAGGCCAGTGTTACAGATATATAGGATATAAACTCTTATATCTGAGAGCCAATAAGTGAAGCACAAACAAGAAATACTACAAATTAAAATTAGTAAATTTAGTAGACACAAAACTTTTTTTTTACAATTCTGTACAGAGTTCCAACTTAAATAAGTTGTTAGTGGAACCTGATTGTATTAATTGTCATGTCAACATGTGCATGGTTGAACCTAAAAAAGCTGGAAAAATATCAAGGGCTCAGGTTACTGGGTATATTCCAGTGCAAAACAGAGATAGTATTTGAAGCCGAACATAAGCCATAAGACATTGACAGACATACAATCTCCCAAGTGCATATGAATTGATATACAATGTTGGTCTTTTTTCAAACTCATTATGTTAAACAACAAGAAATTCATAACAGACAATTACATTTATTAATTACATTAATTATTTAACCAAATATTGTTATATATACACATATACATATATATATATATTTGTTTAAATAATTAATGTAGTTAAATAATTAATGTAATATATATATATATATATATATATATATAGCCACACTGATTAGTTGTGATACAGCAAAACAGGCTTGTAGATGGATGACTATATATATATATATATATACACACACACACTAAACACACACACATATATACATATATATATTCACTCACAGAGACCTATATATATATATATATATATATATATAGTCATCCGCAGACAGATCTGTTTTGCTGTATCACAGCTCATCAGTACAGCTAGACTCCGATTGCTTATATATATATATATATATATATATATACACATGCATATATATATATAAGACAAGCCTTAGTCAAAATAGACAGAACAACATTTTTTTAATTCTCCCTCATGTTTTTTTTTGTTCGTTTTTGCCTAATTTTTTCCTAATTTTAAACTTTTCATGCCTAATTGAAAGATTGATTTTGTTTTTAGCAGAAATTTCTTCGACTGAACTTTAACTAAGTTAAAACTTATTAAGTCCCCAACCCTTTTTTTTTAGTCTTTTCTTTTTTTTTCTCTCAATTGGAGTAGATAGACTAAACTATCACCCAGTTCACACTCCACCCACGTCTATTAAACAGGTGAAGAGGCTCATCCCTTGTTCCCTGTTTAGGATGTGGTTTCCGGCTTTCTCTCTTCCAATCTTTTTACTCTTTTCTTTTTTTTTTCTCTCAATTGGAGTAGATAGACTAAACTATTGCCCGGTTCACACTTCACCAACATCTATTGAACAGGTGAAAAGGCTTATCCCTTGTTCCCTGTTTAGGATGTGGTTTCCAGCTTTCTCTCTTCCAATCTTTTTACTCTTTTCTTTTTTTTTTCTCTCAATTGGAGTAGATAGACTAAACTATTGCTCAGTTCACACTCTACCCACGTCTACTGAACAGGTGAAGAGGCTCATCTCCTGTTCCCTCTTTAGGATGTGGTTTCCAGCTTTCTCTTTTCCAATCTTTTTACTCTTAAGTAGCCCCCTGCGCATCAGTGGCATTACCGTCTTGCTTGGGGTGATATGATTAAAAAAAAAAAAGGAGTAGTAAAGTACTTATTCTCGTGTCTTGAATAAAAACAGTATAGTCATTTCTCAACAAAGAAACACTTAAGATTCACTGACTGAGCAGCCAGTACTGTTGAAATTTTAAAAATCTTTCTCTTAAAACACTTTTCGAGGAAAACAAGTTTTTCAAGTCCACTAGCTATTATTGCTTTTTCCACTATCAAAGTGGGGTTTCCTTCCAAACATTCTATTTGAAGTGGTGTGAAATGTTAGCATATTGATTCAAATGTAACCATCACTCATAATCTTGCAGCTTCTTTTCTCACATTTCTCGTCTGTGGAATTCCCTTCTGTATACTTGCTTAATTGACAGTTACAATCTTCAAAAGTTCAAATGGATTGTCAATTGCCATCTCCTACCTTCCTAAATTCCATCCACCTTTTATTCTTTATTAGATATCCTCTGTACCCTGTTTTTTTCATCACTGCAACCCCCTGCACACCAGTGACTGTTCTGCCTTGCTTAGGGTAAAATGATTAAAAAAACTAAAAATTAAAGTGTATGGGTAGGTATTTGAAGGCTATTGCAATGTGTTTAGTATAAGTACGGTAAAGAAAGTGTTGGGTATTAATATTTTGAGATCAGATCAAAATTTTATTCTCTTTGAGTTACATGTGTTACCCATTTTAGTTGCTGTTAGTCCTCAAGTGATATGGTTTCTGTTATTTGGTAAAGCTCTTTTTTATGATTCTGCAAAACCAGTCTACAATGTTCATAGAAGGATGATCCTTGCCAAGACCTTCAGGCTTCTCTCACTCAATGCCTTTTTTTCACCATTGATCTTAGAAAGCAGTTGTATACAGCAGGTTGTTTAGATATTTCTGAACACATTTGGCACCATGCATGTCTTCCTTACAAAAGCCTTGTTCTGATAAGACTATTTAAGTATGTGCCTCAAGATTTCAGGTTAATGTTTTGGTTTTGTAGTAATTTACAGTGTTGTGTAAAACTACTACTGGCACAGCCTATTCTATGTTCAGTTTCCCAAATTTGTCACTCAAAGCTTTCTTTACCATTGATCTTAGAAAGTGTTTGTATACAACTGACAGTTTAGATATTTCTAAATGGATTTGGTGTGAGGCATGACATCCACATGATAGTCTTGATATGAGAAGGCTACTTAAGTATGTGCCTCAAGTTTTCAGGTTAATGTTTTGGTTTTGTAGTAATTTACAGTGTTGTGTAAAACTACTACTGGCACAGCCTATTCTATGTTCAGTTTCCCAATTTTTCTATACTTCATTTTTTGTGTCTGCTGGAATTTGTCTCAGATTAATTATTCATGGTGGGGGATACATTTATTACCGACTCTAGTGTCTGCGGAAAATAGTTTACCTGGATGCTTTTACTCACCTATTCTCTTTTATAATAATCTCTATGGTGTGCAAATAACAGGATATTTTTATCAGGATATCTGACAGTAAAAATGAAAACTGGGACATGCCTTTCCAAAAGACATTAAGGATTAGAGAACAGAAGCAGCCAAAATCTGAATTTGGTTTACCAATTCCATTTAATTTTGTGTATGAAAGTGTAATTGTTACCTGTAGTTAGTTACTCTGTAGGTAATTATTCATAACTTTCAGATTTTCTAAAAATGTTCAATAAATGCTTTTCTTTAACATAAATTGGATGTAGCAGTTAAAAACTTCATTATTGAAAAACTGCACATATATTCCTAAAGAAATGGTTATATATATATATATTGGTGATATCTTAAGAAACCTGTATTTTATTAAAATTGGGATTTTTTAAACATTGGGCTGAGATAATTTTGCATCAGATTAAAACTTTATATTTCTACCACTTTTATTAATAAAGTTGAAAAATTGAATAGCTATGGTATTTAAAAAAAGAAATAGTGTCCCTTCAAGTAATCATAGCACTCGGAAAATACTTTTTTGTTATTATCTGTGAATTTCAATGCATTCTTGAGAAAGTTAGTGGAGAAATTTAAGATTGACTTCTCTTGTGTTTAAAATTCCATGTTTTCCTTCACTTAGACAGATTGTCACCCAAAACTAGAGAGTTCACTCTCCACTGCTAATTAATCCATAATTGAAGAAAGAAGGGATGAATTCATACCTTTTCCAAGGCTTTTAATGTAACATTAAACACAATGTCAAGGCTCAGAATTTGAATTCAACTGATTCTACTTTCTGTGCTGACATCTATTTTTTTTTATCACCCTCTTATACTGATGTGGACCATCAATAATAAGACAAACACCAATGTAGGTTTAGACATATATTAGACAAAACAATATGATATCAGATATAGATATAGAAAAGCCAAAAGAGAATACTGTACTGTAGGTCAGTCAGCGAACACTACTAGAGTCTCCAGAGAGTCTCAGCAACTATATTTAGTTGTCCCTCCCAGTAAGGGCAACATGTGACACATGGTCAATTATAACTGGGATTTCCGGGCTATATGGCCCAGCCAAAAAATGTCTGTCTATTTTTGCCCAGTCGTGCTTCTACCCTTTGGCGGAACAACGAGTGGGTTATTGCTCTCTGCTCAGAAGCAGAGAGCGCCCTCTACCTGAAGGCAAAGAGGAGACAGTGTGATAGTTGCAGAGGTACAAAGTCTCGGCAACACACTGAGCATTAATAACCTTTGGCTACATATAGTCCTATGACAAGTCCATTATCTTATGTGGGTAATACCCCACAACACATACCAGCCTAATTGATTATATAAATAGTATAGAATCTCAATATTATTCCTTATGGACTTTCTATAATTCAATAAATATAAAATATACAGTTATTTTGTTAGGTTATCTTAGAAAAGCATCCATTTATGATTTGGAACTGTTCTTAAAAACTTTTAAATTTTGCAAATATTTTTAACCTAATAATTTTACTTAGAATAATACCAAACCCTAATGGTTTTATAATTGAAAAGAATTCATTAAAATTAATTTAATATATGAATATTTTCCCATTCCTGAATTTCTGTACCATTAGAGTCTTGTAAAAGAAATAAACCTAGTGTTCTCTTACTCGAAAGACACATTCCAAAAGCTGAGCTGAGTATTGAGATTCATGAAAATTTTGTCGGAAATAAAGAAGAGCATACTGGATTGTTATGTGATGTTTGTTCTTCAATATCGCAAAAATGCTGGACAATATGAAGGAAAGACTTATAACAACCAAAATATGGTTCTAAAAAAGGATTCTGATGATACCATGGACCAAACCTTTTAGGAATGACAAGGTTTGGAAAGGATGAAAATAAAAAGGAAACTGATATTTAACATCAGGAAAAGGCATCTGAAGTTTCTGGAACATGTAATGAGGAAATAGGGCTTGGAGAATCTGATACTCAGAGGAGAGATAGAGGGAAAGAGAGACAGGGGAAAGCAATATATAACATACTTGATTAGCTTGAGTAACTGGATGAGAGAGTAGTGTTTGGAAAGGGTAACAAGAGAAAAGGTGTTAAAAGCTACAAAAGATAGAGAGATATGGAAGGCTATCATTGCCTACATCCTGAAGGGACATGGCACATAGAAGAAGTTCTTTTACTTATTGGTATTAATTCTCTTTCTTTTAGCTTTAGCATGAACAGAACGCAATAAAGGTGACCTAAATATGCCAAGACCAGATAAGAGATAGAATTACTGTCCAGACTACGTGTCTCCTTTCTGCAGGAAGCTCTTCACATTTTGAATTAGAGCTTATTGCAAGACACTATCTAATATAATAAATGAGGAGAGAGTTTATTATCTTCTCAATATGAGAAATTTTAAAAAACCCTCAGGTAAATATCCTTATTTCATTTTATTATCAGACTAAAATGAATCAGTTAACTTCTGTTTTGTCTGACAATAAAACTGTGGCAGTTAATAAAACATACTTAACAAATTGCAACTTGATCAACATCTTGAGATTTTTTTTTTATTTCTGTTTATAATAAAGTTATCTGAGGAAATATAATAATTTATTTAATCTCTGAATATTTTATATCATCAAATGCTTTTTCTTTTTCTTCTTTATACTCTGCGTCTCATCAGAATATAGAAAATCAAAGCTCTCCACAACTTCCTATCTTTTGTATATCTTAGCAATGTTTTTTCTTTACTACTCATCCCAATCCATGTTCTGCCACAAATGCATTAAAACAGTTACTTGCTGTTTCCTACTACCTCACTTGCCTTTAGTATATCCTGTGAATGTTAAATTTTCCCAACTTTTGTGTATCTTTATGCATCTTACAAATTTCAGCTGTTTCTTTCTGAAATAAAGAAACTGTTGCTTTCTGTTTCTAAGTACAAATATCTTTTTTGTTCCGATTTTCCTAAAAACTTCTTCATTGCTCACATTTTCTGTTCATAGTATTCTCAGTATCCTCCTGTAGAACCATATCTCTATTGCCTGAAGTCTCCTATTACATCTGATGAAATTTTCCAACATTCACCAAAATAAAGGAGAGAGTTTATTATCTTCTCAATATGAGAAATAAAATAAAAAAAACAGGTAAATATCTTTATTTCATTTTATAATCAGACTAAATGAATCAGTTAACCCCTGTTTTGTCTGACAATAAAACTGTGGTAGTTAACAAAATATAGCTAACAAATTGTAACTTGATCAACATCAAATATCTTTTTTGTTCCTATTTTCCTAAAAACTTCTTCATTGCTCACATTTTCTGTTCATAGTATTCTCAGTATCCTCCTGTAGAACCATATCTCTATTGCCTGAAATCTCCTCTTACATCTGATGAAATTTTCCAGCATTCACCAAAATAAAGGGCAACTGATTTTAAATTACAGTTCATCACTCTTTTCTATGTTTTTCTGTTAATCCGTTAGCTTTTGGAAACATCTTTTGCTATTCATATGCACCTTTGTATTTCAGTGCTACATGTTGCATTGTCTGTTAAAACACTTTTCAGATATTTAAATTTCTGTACTTGGTTGATTCTGACATCTTTAATTCTTAGTGCGCATTTTTGATAACTGTAAATTCTGTCTTCTTACAGTTAATAATTAGTCTTTTCTTCTCACATTAATTTACTATCTTGACTAGACACATTTGCAGTCTTTATTCTTTGTCGACCATCTTCATGTTATCATCTGCATGTCTTATATTCTTAAGACTTTACCTGGCAATAATAAACTTTGCTAGAAATTTTAGTTCTCTTATAATTGTCTTGATACTCACATACCTGTTGCCTGATATTTTCATATAAATTATATCTATGATTCCACAAATTACTGGAATTAATTTATCTATGTCTGGTGCTTTAAACCCAGCATTTTGGCCAGAATGCTATTTGAATCTCTATGCAGAATTATCTTTCCTCTTCAATAAAATATTCAGATCAGTACTTTTTTCCTTTTCTTTTTTTGTTTTAATTTTGACATTTCAATTGATGCACTTGGAGGGACATTATTATTAATAAATAAAAATATAAAATAATAATAATATCCTAAATAAAATGAAATAAAACAAAATAAAAAGAAATAACATTAAAACCTTGTTTAAAATAAATAAAACCAAAATAATAAAAATTCTCCCAGCATAGAAATGAAAAATTTCCTGCCTGAAAATGGATATTTCCCCACCTACAAAAAAAATGAAGCTAAACTTACTTTCTTTACTGCAGACCCTCAAAGGGTCAAGACATCAATTGACTCTCCTCAACACTTTGCTTGTCATATAATGAAGTGACTTTCTTCTATCACATGCAATCTTAAAACACATATACTTAAAATCTATGGACACCAGTACATAGAAAAAATAATGATATGATTTTAATTTACAATATGAGTGTTATTTCTTTGTATGTTATTTCTGTGAACACAATGCCATCGCTGCTGGTATGATTTGAGTGACCTCACATGCTCTCATGGCTTCTGAGATTCTGACATGAAGTATTGTTATTATTCTATAGAATACTAGCAGTATAGCTCGGGATTGCTCAGGTGTAATGAAAGCTTTAAAACTAATCCATGGTCCTGGAGTTCAGACTCTTTGGACCTTGGCATGAAAGACTAAAAAGCAATAGTTGTTTCCAGTTAAAGCGAAACCGTAGACTGAAAGAAAAATGAATGGATGTAAGTCAAATTTTCATTTCCTGGTATTGATATCAAATAAGTTTTTTCGTCGTAAACTGAATTTTGAAGGCTAAATAAGTCATCTGAGTAAATGGTATCATGGCTGAGACTAAGAACTACAATTATACCTACTTAGAGCCAAACCCGAAGCAAAAACTAAAATAAAAGGGCTGAAAAAATACAGACATACAGGCAGATAAACAGACACACACACACAAACATCTTGCCTTTTATATATATATTATTGATTTTCTGCACTATTGTAAGAACTACAACCTTGAAACTTGTGAATATCGTTTCTTATGTCTTTGTCTATGAGTGTATCAAATTTGATAAAAATCGGACCACTCCTTCTATAACCCGATTTTTTCGATTATCGATTTTCGATATTTATCGGGAGTACCTCGACACAAAACCTAGCTAAGAACACTAGCAGACGCTTATAGTACAACTGTGTAAATTTTCAAGAAAATCAGTTCAGCCGTTTCGGAGTCTATAGGTAACGGATACACACACACACACACATACACACACACAGACGCACACACAGACAAAGATTTAGACTGTTATCTTTATCCTGGATAGTCTGCAGACTTTGTGTTAATTTTTGAAATTCTGAAAGGAAACAATTTTATTCTCCCACAAACCATTTATCCTCATATCTTTAAGTTTCTGGGCTCATTTTTCTAGCCAGTGTAGTCTCTGATCATCTCTAGTTGTGCATTGCATTCAGAAAATATTTATATAGAAAAATCTATTATGTTCAGGATCATTGCTTGATATTTATACTGTTGGTATGACAATGTATCAACAAGAGTAACAGCTTGCTGTGCAAGATATTACTACTACAGTGAGTTTGATACTAACTGAATACTTAATTTTGCAAAACAATATTTATTACCAAAACAATATTTTTTGTCAGCCAGCTTGCATTTTTACTTGTTCATAAAAATACACTTCTGTGCAAAATTATGCACAAGGTCAGGTCAGATAATATATAACATTCCTTCCATGTCATTTGTGTAGATATATGTGATGTAATTTCTCTTCATGGAACACACACACACACACACACACACACACACACACATATAAATAGTTTTGTGTATGTCTTAGCAATATAAAAGAAGTCTCTCTGAGAACAAGGAATATTTGTCATTTCTTTTCCTTTCAGCTGTTCTGTCCATGAATTACAATGTTATATCACAGCTATAATAGTGCCCATAACCGAGGAAATACAAATGAGAGAAAAGGTCTTTCTTTCTGATGTATCTCCTGTTACATTATGAAACTCCTCATCTAATGTCTATGTTGCTTAAACAACTAGAAAAAAAAATAAAAGGTTTAGAATTATACCTGAAATTTAATAAATACATTATTTTATACTGTATACAGGAATTCTACCAGTTCAGTTAAAATAGAATGTTTTTCTTTATTACTTATTACAAAAATGTAAGCAACCATTTAAAAAGTTAAGTAGTCATTCTTGTACAAAATTTAAGTAACTCAAGTACTGGTCAAAATCCTAAGTACATCTAAACTTATTTATAAATGGAACTCTGTGTGTGTGTGTGTGTGTGTGTGTGTGTGTGTGTGTGTGTGTGTGTGTGTGTGTGTCTTCATTACCTATAGACTCCGAAATGGCTGAACCAATCTTCTTGAAACTTTTCACAGTTATACTATAAGCATCTGCAAATGTTCTTAGCTAGGTTTTGTGTCAAGATACCCCTGATCAATATCAAAAATCGATAATAAAAAAAACGGGTTATAGAAGGAGTGGTCCAATTTTTATCAAATTTGATTCACTCATAGACAAAGACATAAGAAACTATATTCACAAGTTTCAAGGTTGCAGTTCTTAAATAGTGCAGAAAATCGATACTATATATATAAAAGCTTTCATTACACCCGAGTAATGTTGGGCTATACTTTTTGTAACTTCATATCTTATATAAACAACTTGTACATAAATATTAATTAGGTTAGACACATTTGATCATGATGTTGAGGTGTTGTGTATGGTACGAGAATCATTATGATTGGTGCATTAAATGTAGAGGATTTATGATATAAGTCGTTAAGGAATGAGAAAGAAGCATGAAAGATTTACAATGTAGATGCTTAAACAAAGAAAGACTCAGAGGTGCAAATAAACATAACAAGAAAGAAATAAACAAAATTATCCCAGCATAAGGCAAAATGGAACATATTGTTCCAGGCACATAAATTAAATTTAAAGAAGGCAAAATCTAACTTACTTGTTTGAAGATTCTGGGGTTATTCCCAATGAGAATAAGAAGTTTCCAAGAGAAGGCCAATATGAGCAAAAAGAAGCAAAAAGAGAGAGAATTGTCTCTCTGTTGGATTTTATATCCAATCAGCAGCCACTTTGGTAATTATGGGAGATAACTCTGAAATATCCTAACAATGAGATGAAATTTTAGGAAAATTTATTGAAGCATGAGCTTTATAATTAGTCTTTGAAATACACAAACTCTTCTCTTCTAAGACAGCACAAAAATTTAATATTTGATTGTTCATACGTCCACTAGAAAATGATTGTAGGTGGTTAAAAATAAAAAAAAAGTTAAAGAAATTAAAATAAAAAACAGTAGAATATTTTTAAAATAAAACATTGAGAGATACAAATCAACAATTTAGAAAATTGATCTAAAGTTTCTGTGATTGGAAAACTCTTTTTTTTTAAATTCAGGACAACAGCTTGATTCAAGTGATACAGACAGAAGATTTATAATAATAAGCATGACATGAATTCTTAAATTTCTTTTACTGAAACACCAACCCAGCCTTCTTTAACCTTGGAACATTCATTGTTAATAGAAAGTACCAACTTTGCAGAAACTGGCTGTCTTCAACATAATCAATACAGAACCACTGTGACCAAATCCTACAGACATCAGCTACATACAGTCAATCACTTAATGATTTGCATACAGAAACATATGGAAGTAATGGGAATTTTTTAAGTTAAAAGAAAGGAACCAACTGCCGAGTGATGTCTTCACACAGTCTGAAGACATGAATTACTACAAGCTTGTTTGCTTCATTGATTAGAATAAAGACATAGTTAAGTCAATAAGTCTTGGATTATTTCCAAAATTCTTATGACTTTTAAAACACAGGAATAATATTTACAATTTAATTTCTATAAAAATAACAAGTATATCATAAGAGCAGAAAAAGAAAATAGTAAGAAACATGTTACATTTTGTAACAGAATACCAAGGGGATGCTTTACCTGATCCCAACAATCTTAACCTTTTCAAGTCAACAGTCAGCCATTATTCTAATTCTTATAATAAAAAAAAACCTTGCTCTTGTGGGGGCTTACTATGCAAGGTTAATTTAGGTTTGGATTTTTTACATGGCACAAAGTTCCCAAAGGAACTTCTTAACTAAATCCTTACATACCACCATTATTTTTATAAGTGTTGAAATCATTCATTAAACAAGCAAATGAAAGGTGTAATGAAATTGACAAAGCATCAATTGCAACTATAAAGTGTATTAACAATAACAACAAATACATATGTTACATAGATGTTGAAAGTGTTTGTTTGAAAGTGTCTTCCATGGACTGTATGAAAATTGTGTTAGAGCTTTTGAAGTAAGTTGAAATGTTCATTGTTGCTGTAAGATTTATCGGTGTGATAAGAAATTTGTGTGATGAATATTATTGCTAAAAGAATTGTTCAGCTCTGAGTGTTCATGAATAGCATTCATTTTTGTAGTATACAGAAGAATGAATATTTAAAGAAATAAAAGACATCTAATTGTGTCTTGCAATTAGAGTGGGTGTGTGAGAGAATTACTTGATATTGAAGAACATGATCTCGTGATAGCAGTGTGCTATCACGGGCAGCTGTGACTGCTGTCTTGCTTGGTGTTGATCATGAACTGCTGCCTACTGTCTGAAAATGTGTGGCAAATCATTTATATAGGTGTTCAAACATCCTTACGATTTGGCGGTAAAAATGTAGTTTACTTACCTTGATTGTGATTGGCTAGCTCAAACTAATCTGCACACAGCTTACATTTGTTCAAATATAAAATGGTTAGATACAAAATTTTATACATACAATTGCATGAATGCGTAAGTAAGTGTGTGTGTTTCCATAGGTATGTGCATGTGTCATACTCTCTCCCTATAAACCATTAAAGCATTCTCATTCAGTAACCCCCTACCTTGAGTGGTACTTAAGCCTTGTATTAGGTGAATAATAGAAAAATAAGTCCATCTGCTTAGGTGGCTAGCTAATCCTTGTTGCAGACGCCTGCTCAAACATATTTGTGTTTCATCAACACCCACAATCAATGTATGTTTTTATTGCAACTTTACAGTATGCTTAAAACCTTAGTCACAATAACTTGTGAATTTGTGTTAACTGTCAACAGATTCCTAACAATTCTGGCCACTCTGTTTAACTGACAAAGCTCAGGTCAATTGAAGTATGATTGTGGAACACTCCTTAACAGTGTCACATGATTGTCTTCTCAGTCTGATATTATCAAGAAGTTATCTCCTTGAAAAATTGATCATAGTGAAATTTTGAAAATTAATTTCAACAGTCTAACCACTTTGTCATGCCCCCAACAGAAAAAAGATATATTAGTCCTAACATTAGAAAAATCTACTTAAATAAAACATATTGTAGATTACATACTGATGATGGAAATGTAGGTATATGATGGTGAAAAATAAAATGTACACACTGAATGTATCGTACTGATTATACAAATATATCAATAATAAACCTATCAAATGTTCAAACTGTTTTCCCCTGGCATTCACACGCTCCTCTAGTTGAGAGGGGACACTCATGCACACTATGGCACAAAGGTCTTTATCGGCATCACTTTCCTGGAAAGTTACCCATATTAATTATAGCATCAACAGAAAGTGGCTTGCATGCAAGAACACTATCCTTCATATGTACCCAGAAAAATTAAATGAATCCTCAAACAACTATAATATTTACTGTATACCTACTCTTGCAGCCTAAGTTCAGTAAATATATTTACTCCTTATTTATTTTATCACAAAATAAATGTCTTTTAGATTTTGGTTAATGAATAATTTATAGGTAGATTGTTATATTTGTCACCAATATTTTAGATATATATTTACAATTCCAAATGTCCACTCTTTGCATTCACCATAACAGTTAATATATTCTGAACTGAAGTGCATGACTTTTTTATGACTTCTTTGCTCAAATTTTACTTTAATTTCACAAGAGATTCTTTGTGGAGCACTAAAGAATACCAGTTGTTTTAAGCTTGGATGTGCAGGTGGTGTAATAGATAAGTTTGGAATCTTTAATTGGAGGGACGAGATCCAATATCTCTTAGGTTTGTTATATTATGTGTGAATACCATTGGGAAAGGTATAAATCCACCTTTTCTTTCCACTGTCTATGGGTTAATTAGTAAGACTTTATAATAAATCATTATCTCCAAAACAAAATTTGTTATATCCTAAAAAATATTCCTGGCCTTAAATTTCCTGCAAATGGTTGATAAGACATACAAAACATCCATTCATCAATCAATGAATAGTATTGATAATGATATATATATATATATATATATATATACAGAGAGAGAGAGAGACAGAGAGAGATAATATTTAAACTAATAGCCTTCTATCCTATAATAATCACTGTAAATTTGCTATACTTCCTTATCATTCTTTAAATAAATGAAAATATTAATGGAATGACAATTCATTATTCCAAAAACCATTTTTACTTATTTCTTTATCTTCATTGTTTTAAACTTATTTTCTCTGTCAATCTAGTCTTTGACTTTTCTATTTATATATTGCATTCAGCAAATTTTATGTTGTATCGTGGCTTGTACCATGTGACATCCAGTCACCCGGATGTATAAAAAACAATGTGCACTTAGCACAGAGGTTGTCATTATCATGGACTTTGGGAAGTAACACCTACTACTGCAAGAGAATCTAAATATTGTATATACATCTTGGTTGTACCACTCTGTTAATAAAGTAATTTGTCTATATTTCTCTGTGTATCTCTTCATTTCACAATACATTTTCATATAAAGCATCTATAATGTCTAGTATTTTTGCTATCTATCTATCTATCTATCTATCTATCTATCTATCTATCTATCTATAAAACCCATAAATTTCAAGAACCCTTAAGAACAATTGTGGTCAAAAATACAAGTATCTAAACTTATTTATAAATGTAACTTTGTCTGTGTGTGTGTGTATCTGTGTGTGTGTGTGTCCGTTACCTATAGACTCTGAAACGGCTGAACCAATTTTCTTGAAAATTTATACAGTTGTACTATAAGCGTCTGCGAGTGTTCTTAGATAGGTTTTGTGTCAAGATACCCCAGATAAATATCGAAAATTGATAATCAAAAAAATCGGGTTATAGAAGGAGTGGTCCGATTTTAATCAAATACAAATATATCGATAATAAACCTATCAAATGTTCAAACTGTTTTCCCCTGGCATTCACACACTCCTCTAGTTGAGAGGGGACACTCATGCACACTATGGCACAAAGGTCTTTATCAGCATCACTTTCCTGGAAAGTTACCCATATTAATATTCTTTCTTATGCCTTTGTCTATGAGTGTATTAAACACTCATAGACAAAGGCATAAGAAAGAATATTCAGAACTTTCAAGGTTGTAGTTCTTACAATAATGCAGAAAATTGATAATATATATATATATATATAAAAGGCAAGATGTTTGTGTGCGTGTCTGTTTATCTGCCTGTATGTTTGTATTTTTTCAGCCCTTTTATTTTAGTTTTTGCTTCGGGTTTGACTCTAATTAGGTATAATTGTAGTTCTTAGTCTCAGCCATGATACCATTTACTCAGAGGACTTATTTAACCTTGAAAATTCAGTTTACGATGAAAAAACTTATTTGATATCGATACCAGGAAATCAAAATTTGACTTACATCCATTCATTTTTCTTTCAGTCTACGGTTTCGCTTGAACTGGAAACAACTATTGCTTTTTAGTCTTTCACGCCAATGTCCAAAAGTCTGAGTTCCAGGATCATGGATTAGTTTTAAAGCTTTCATTACACCCAAGCAACGCCAGGCTATACAGCTAGTACTATTTCAATCACACTGTCAAATGCATCTCACTATAAGGGAGGTACTATATATAAAATAATTTTCTTCTAACATCAACCTTACATTATTTAATAGTGGAAATGAAGTATTGAAATATTTTTAAAATTGAAAGACCTCATTTCCAGTCATGTGAGAGCCTTGAAAAATGCTCCTTTTCATAAAGTACCAAAATAAAATACATTGCAGTCAAAACATGAGAAAAAAATAACATCAAAAAGATAACACTTTTGAGAATAGCCAGTGAAGTGACTGAAAGCATTTGGAAACATAATAATTATCGATTATTTTTATATTACTTATCTCAAGCAAAAAGGAAACATATAAGAATACTAGAAAATTTAAATAAAAAATGGATAAAATCTTCCTTGCCCATTGTTTTCAGTGACAAATGTTTAAAAGAAAGATTGCTGCCCAAATATAGAATAATATATATATATATATATATTAATACTTTCACTCCAAGCAAGGTAATGAAGCTCCTAAGATGCAGTGGGGTGACTGAGTATGGGATATTATTATCTCACATTCAGTAAATCAGTTTCTGCAATATTTATACTATTGTTGAAATCTATCTACCCAGGTTTTTGTTGCTATGTGAGTGCTGTTGTTTGATGTTGTTAAATGTTTATAACATTTAACAACATCAAACAACAACAAAAAATATTTTAAATGAGATATATAGAAGGTTATTTTCTGGATGACAAATCGAAACAGAATTTCAGTTGAAATACCATTTATATATTCTTTTCAGAAATATACAATGACAGTAAAATGTTCAATTTCCCTTGCAGAGAAGTTTGTTTTAAAAGTAATTAAGTGTTCATAGTGTTGCGTGAAATGTGTAAAGAGACTTACTTTATAGTGGTCAGCCTATTGATTCCTTCTGATGTATGTGTGGACAAGAATTTATTCAGCAGCTTGTTTTGAGCCTTCAGAAGCAGTAGGCTTCTATTTTTATATCTGTAAGGGGGATCAGAAATCTAATTTCATATGAGTGAACATTTTAAATACTAAGTTTTTATTAGTTAGAAAATAATTTCACACTGGCTTGTGAAAATCTTTTTTTTTAATTTACAAGTGTGATAATGGGAGTTATTTTCTTATTGGTCAAAGAATAACCTGTGATAGGTCTACAGTTATATTCACAAGTATTTTGGCAGTATTTGTTGTTTATCAAACAAACCATCTGATATGATTTTATTAGTTGAAATATATTTATAGGATTTAATTTATATTATATTGAAATAATTAATTTACATAATGTATTATTTATATTGTCATAGAAAGTTATTTGATTTGTACATGAAATAATCTTTGGAGTAAAGTTTTGTAAGAATGAAAATATCTTTGATGCATCATAATATTTTAGAATTGTGTATCAATCAAAGTGTTGCCATCCAAATTAATGCATATAGCAATTCAATATCTAGAAGTTATTATGACGTCTTTTATGTTAAATTCATTGAACTTTTTTCTTGTCAAATCAGAATGTTCAGAAACAAATCTTAACTAAATCATTTTCTCCTTAAACTGACCTTGATTTGAAATCTTGCACTCCTGAGCAAATAATAAGATATTGTTGTCACAGAGATAACTAATTACTGTCATCTTTGGATATACATTTTTCTTTCCTTGTTTTTACTTTTGTTTTTTTGCTTGAAAGAATGAAAAAATAGAAAGCTTAACTTCATTTTAGAGCCTCGTCAAAAGAGAATACATTGTCTAATAAGAAAACGAATAAGTTTTCCTGTACTGGAAAGTTAAAAGTATTAATCTTTCCAAATGATGAAAAAAGATAAAGAATTAGAAGAAATTAGTTTTATTTTTGGGTTTTGATAATTCCCCAATATAATTTTGTTCATTTTAGCTCTAGTCTCATCATTGCATCATAGCAATCATTCTTTCTATGATTTTCTACAATTATCTTTAGAACTGAAATGATTAGTCCATGGTCTGCAGGTCAACTAATCAGCAAAGATGGTTTTAAATAACTCTGACTGTAACTTGACTTTCCTCTACAGTACCTAGACTTTATGGATTTAAGCACAGTACTAAATGGAAGTGCACTGTGGTGCAGTGGATATTGACTCGTAACAAGAAATTGAGGAGCTGAGTTCAAATTCCAGTTAAATTCCTTGCATTCACTTACACACAAATAGCCTTGGGTAAAGGTATTAATCCATCTCTTACCTCCGGTTATGGATTAAATAACAGGATAGATTGGGTTCTATGGCCTTGGCTGGTAACCAGTCTAATACAGAAAGTAATGGTAACCTACTGCGGGACAATCTTCTGCCTAGTCAGTTATGTATCTTATGAGACATGATCACCCAAGTGTGTATTACGTATGGCACTTAACTAACTGACTGACTAAACTGGTGGCATAGTCTCATTATTTTACAGTTGAATTGTCTAAATGTAACTATTAGTTCAATGGTAACAGTTTCTCTTCTTACACTTTTTCCTCGTGGAATTCTTTACTGGCTTCTTTCTTTTCAGTCAAGTTTGACCATCAAAAACTTGCAATGTCAATCATTAATTTCTATTTTCTTATTCTTATTCTTTTATTGTTCTCTTTCTTAAGTAGTACCACTCAGCAATCCTTTGCATCTTAGCAGCTTTATTGCTTTGATTGAGGTATAGTGATTTTAAAAAAAACTGGATATGTTTTAAATTTTGGAGTTCTAATATTTCCTGACATATAATTTAGCTAATTTTAACTCCTGTCTCACCATTACATCGCAGCAATCAGTTTGTATGATTTTCTGCAATAACCTTTGGAACTTAGATTTAAATATATTGATGGTCAACCAATCAGTAAAGATGATTTTAAATAATTCTGATTGTAACTGTGGATTTGGTTTAAATTCTATATTAACCATTATTACCTGAAAGTACATTCTCTATCATATCTGCACTCAAATGTATTTAAACATATTTTTGTCAAAATATTAAAGAGTTCACAAAAATTTCTATAATTTAACAGTTTTTATCTTTTTTCCTTTCTCTGACAATATGATTAATACATTATAAATATTAGACATTACAATTATATAGATACAAAGTGAAGATTCTGGACATTATAGAATTTTCACATCAAGATGTGCTGAATGCAATGCACACCTTGAAAAGATCAGAGATGAGATCAACTGAGAAAATATGTTCAAAACAATGAAGATATAGGGTGTTCCATTAAGATAGATCAAAGATAGCAGTAAATAAAACAATGTTATTGGTAAAATTTTATTAAATATGTTCAAAACAATGAAGATATAGGTTGTTCCATTAAAGATAGATCAAAGATAGCAGTAAATAAAACAATGTTATTGGTAAAATTTTATTAAATATGTTCAAAACAATGAAGATATAGGTTGTTCCATTAAAGATAGATCAAAGATAGCAGTAAATAAAACAATGTTATTGGTAAAATGTTATTAAATATGTTCAAAACAATGAAGATATAGGGTGTTCCATTAAAGATAGATCAAAGATAGCAGTAAATAAAACAATGTTATTGGTAAAATTTTATTAAATATGTTCAAAACAATGAAGATATAGGTTGTTCCATTAAAGATAGATCAAAGATAGCAGTAAATAAAACAATGTTATTGGTAAAATTTTATTAAATATGTTCAAAACAATGAAGATATAGGGTGTTCCATTAAAGATAGATCAAAGATAGCAGTAAATAAAACAATGTTATTGGTAAAATTTTATTAAATATGTTCAAAACAATGAAGATATAGGTTGTTCCATTAAAGATAGATCAAAGATAGCAGTAAATAAAACAATGTTATTGGTAAAATTTTATTAAATATGTTCAAAACAATGAAGATATAGGTTGTTCCATTAAAGATAGATCAAAGATAGCAGTAAATAAAACAATGTTATTGGTAAAATTTTATTAAATATGTTCAAAACAATGAAGATATAGGGTGTTCCATTAAAGATAGATCAAAGATAGCAGTAAATAAAACAATGTTATTGGTAAATTTTATTAAATATGTTCAAAACAATGAAGATATAGGTTGTTCCATTAAAGATAGATCAAAGATAGCAGTAAATAAAACAATGTTATTGGTAAAATTTTATTAAATATGTTCAAAACAATGAAGATATAGGGTGTTCCATTAAAGATAGATCAAAGATAGCAGTAAATAAAACAATGTTATTAGTAAAATTTTATTAAATATGTTCAAAACAATGAAGATATAGGGTGTTCCATTAAAGATAGATCAAAGATAGCAGTAAATAAAACAATGTTATTGGTAAAATTTTATTAAATATGTTCAAAACAATGAAGATATAGGGTGTTCCATTAAAGATAGATCAAAGATAGCAGTAAATAAAACAATGTTATTGGTAAAATTTTATTAAATATGTTCAAAACAATGAAGATATAGGGTGTTCCATTAAAGATAGATCAAAGATAGCAGTAAATAAAACAATGTTATTGGTAAAATTTTATTAAATATGTTCAAAACAATGAAGATATAGGGTGTTCCATTAAAGATAGATCAAAGATAGCAGTAAATAAAACAATGTTATTGGTAAAATTTTATTAAATATGTTCAAAACAATGAAGATATAGTGTGTTCCATTAAAGATAGATCAAAGATAGCAGTAAATAAAACAATGTTATTGGTAAAATTTTATTAAATATGTTCAAAACAATGAAGATATAGGGTGTTCCATTAAAGATAGATCAAAGATAGCAGTAAATAAAACAATGTTATTGGTAAAATTTTATTAAATATGTTCAAAACAATGAAGATATAGGGTGTTCCATTAAAGATAGATCAAAGATAGCAGTAAATAAAACAATGTTATTGGTAAAATTTTATTAAATATGTTCAAAACAATGAAGATATAGGGTGTTCCATTAAAGATAGATCAAAGATAGCAGTAAATAAAACAATGTTATTGGTAAAATTTTATTAAATATGTTCAAAACAATGAAGATATAGGGTGTTCCATTAAAGATAGATCAAAGATAGCAGTAAATAAAACAATGTTATTGGTAAAATTTTATTAAATATGTTCAAAACAATGAAGATATAGGGTGTTCCATTAAAGATAGATCAAAGATAGCAGTAAATAAAACAATGTTATTGGTAAAATTTTATTAAATATGTTCAAAACAATGAAGATATAGGGTGTTCCATTAAAGATAGATCAAAGATAGCAGTAAATAAAACAATGTTATTGGTAAAATTTTATTAAATATGTTCAAAACAATGAAGATATAGGGTGTTCCATTAAAGATAGATCAAAGATAGCAGTAAATAAAACAATGTTATTGGTAAAATTTTATTAAATATGTTCAAAACAATGAAGATATAGGGTGTTCCATTAAAGATAGATCAAAGATAGCAGTAAATAAAACAATGTTATTGGTAAAATTTTATTAAATATGTTCAAAACAATGAAGATATAGGGTGTTCCATTAAAGATAGATCAAAGATAGCAGTAAATAAAACAATGTTATTGGTAAAATTTTATTAAATATGTTCAAAACAATGAAGATATAGGGTGTTCCATTAAAGATAGATCAAAGATAGCAGTAAATAAAACAATGTTATTGGTAAAATTTTATTAAATATGTTCAAAACAATGAAGATATAGGGTGTTCCATTAAAGATAGATCAAAGATAGCAGTAAATAAAACAATGTTATTGGTAAAATTTTATTAAATATGTTCAAAACAATGAAGATATAGGGTGTTCCATTAAAGATAGATCAAAGATAGCAGTAAATAAAACAATGTTATTGGTAAAATTTTATTAAATATGTTCAAAACAATGAAGATATAGGGTGTTCCATTAAAGATAGATCAAAGATAGCAGTAAATAAAACAATGTTATTGGTAAAATTTTATTAAATATGTTCAAAACAATGAAGATATAGGTTGTTCCATTAAAGATAGATCAAAGATAGCAGTAAATAAAACAATGTTATTGGTAAAATTTTATTAAATATGTTCAAAACAATGAAGATATAGGGTGTTCCATTAAAGATAGATCAAAGATAGCAGTAAATAAAACAATGTTATTGGTAAAATTTTATTAATTTCACTATTGGATCATGTTATTTAAGTCAAAGCAATTATGGGTAAAAAAATGTTGCTTAAATATCTGCCAAGGCTTCAGCAGCACACCTCCATTTAATGGTCAAAATTTTTGATGACATTTTTGCATAGTTGCTCTTTGATCTTCTAGCAGATAAGAAATTAATTAAAATCAACTCTCTTTGTCACTTTTACAAAAATCACAAGGATGCATGAAATCCTGGTTTTCCCCAAATAAAATAAGGATTGGCCATGTGCTTTTCACAAGTAGGTGTTAAAATGATTTTTGATCAATGGGAGCAACTTACAAGACTTGAGGATTTAGTGATCCAGTGATAAATTCAAAAAGACTATATAAATGACCTCAGAGTCAGTCAAGAAGATGAAGGCTGAGAGACAAAAGAACTAAAATGTAACCAACTTTAAATCAACCCAGAGATAAGGTCAGGTCACACTTTGTTCTCTTCCTCTTTCTTCCTATCTCTTTTAACAATTACTAAGATGAACATTTTGTTCAAACTAAACTCTTGATACCCTTAACTCAACTTTATCATTGAACATGAACCTTACTCATAACTTCTTAATAATGTTTCTAATTGAACATTAACTTCTACACATTGTGTTATTCCTCCTTTTAATAAATTTCTATTTTAACATTTAAAATGTATATTTTATTATTCCACTCTTCTACACTAATCCACACATTCCAACTGACTACCAACCTTCTAATGATAAATTCTGCATAAAACTTGTAAGCTATAGGAAGTTTGGTTAAGTAAGACACAAGGCCAATCAAAGAAACATTAACCAACTCCTACAGCTACAATCTCACCAATATGCCTTATTATCTCATCCTTTAGTGGTTGAATTGTTGTTGGCTCGTTGGCTTAGACCTTACTTTTGAAATGAGCCCAAAGAAAGAAATCTAAAGTCGTCAAGTTGTATGATCATGGTGGCCGATTGACATCACTTTTTCAAGAGATTATTCATCCTGGAAACTTCTCATTCAATAAAGCTATTGGTGCATTGGCTGTGTGGCATGTGATGCCATCCTGTTGGAACCACAAATCTTTGATATCCATAGCATTTAATTCAAGCCATAATTGCCATGACTCAAATAACATAATTCAATAGTGAAATCATTAAAATTTTACTAATAATACTGTTATATTTACTGTTAACTTCAATCCACCTTAATGGAACATCTTATATAAGTTAAAATGGTTCATGAAATAAAAAAAGATTTTTTTATTAAATCCTTGAAAAACTAACTTAAAAACCATTAAATGAAAAATAGTTATAGAATTTTTTTATTTGTTTGCTTGTCTCAGACAACCTCATGTAAGATTTAATTACTACTTAACATTTCACAAATAAAATATTTATTGTCATAAGCATAGATGGGTGAGATAGATATCTTTAATTTAATTCAAGAAAACTGGTCAACCATAACTGTTAGACCAAACTCACATAAAGCCCTGAACCTAGGAACATATATTTCATTTAAATCATATAATTTGTAAAAAATTGAATTTATGGGGAGATCTGTATTTGTCATATCCAGAACAGAGTAAACAGTATCATTTGTTTTGTATTGTAGTATCTTGGGCTAAACGCCAACCTTTCTGTTATATAAAAGATTATTGAAGATTATTTCATGTGAGTTGATAAAGACCAAACAATTTAACAATCAATATATGATAATATCAATGATAAAATTGTCTAAGTGATTATTTCACTCACAATCATAAGATACATAAAAAAGTCAATATTTGTATAGACTGAAATATAAGTAAATTTAGTATTACATGTACAATTGCCTCATTCTGTTATTAAACATTGCATTAATTCATGACCTCTGGCAATCCCTTTTTCAGTCTATGGTATTCTTAGCATCCTTCTGTAAAACCATATTTCTGTTGCTACAATCTTTTCTTCATCTATGAGGAGATTGCCCAACATTCACTCCTATTTAGGAGGACTGACATTATGTAACAGTTAAACATTTTTTAGTTTTTTCTAACAATATTTTTCTGATTTTAATTATTGGTTCCAATTTGCATAGAAATAACTATAAAAACATCCCCTCTCCCCAAATTTTTAGACAAATCATACAAATATATGCTAGGATTTCTCTTAACCAATAAAAATAGACCACTCCTTATCTAAGCTTGTATCATGTATGACTTATTCTCATCAGCCATGTTCTTTCTTGTCTTGAAGTCCGAATGCTTGACTTTATCTTTTTTCCAAGTGGACACCATTCTTACTTTATGAACTTTTTACCTTTTTTTTTTTTTAATCATACCACCCCGTGTAAGGCGGTAACGCCACTGATGTCCAGGGGGCTACATAGGAGTGTAAAGATGGAAAAAGAGAAAACCGGAAACCGCATCCTAAACAGGAAACAAGGGATGAGCCTCTTCACCTGTTCAATAGATGTGGGTGGAGTGTGAACCGGGCGATAGTTTAGTCTATCTACTCCAATTGAAAAAAAGAAGAAAAACAAAGTGAGAAGATTGGAAAAGAGAAAACTGGAAACCGCATCCTAAACAGGAAACAAGGGGTGAGCCTCTTCACCTGTTCAATAGACGAGGGTGGAGTGTGAACCGGGCGATAGTTTAGTCTATCTAATCATTATTATTATTGCTCTGCCTAGTTTTATCTTGTATATATATATATATATAGTCATTCGCAGACAAATCTGTTTTGCTGTATCATAGCTCATCAGTATAGTTACACTCCAATTGCTTTTAACCCAGGATTGAATCACAAATCTTTGACATTCAAAGCATTTAATTCAAGCCATAATTGTGGCTTGAATTAAATGAGGTAGAGTCGCTCAGAGGTAGAATCGCCATCAGTCGGCGATTCTACCTCTGAGATATGAGCACTCGGTAGAAGAAGGCAGACTTTTTAGCATATATATTATCATTATACACGCCCAATAGCTAAGTGTGTTCTAATTCATTGCTGAATGAACGATGCGTATTTGCAAGAGTAGCTAATGTTTATATATATTGTTTACTTAGTATTATTTTGTCTTCTTTTTTTCCTTTTGTTATTTTTTATTGGAAACTTTGTTAATTCTGTTTTTTGAGCATTTGTGCCAATCACATGCTCAGTTACACTATATTAATACTTTGCTTAGCTTTTTGAAGGCACCTTTCACTATCCTAATGCATCTTCAGATTTCAGTGTCACACTTTCTGTTCTGTTTTGAAACACTTCCCAGATATTTCAATTGTTATACTTGAAAAATTCTGTCACATTTCAGATATTTTTAAAACTGGGTTTCAAAACTGCTGGTACTGTTTGTAGAATTCAGAAAGTAGAAAGAAGTGAAACGATATCTAACCATACTACTCTATACTTAAGCATTTTAAGAGTGGTGACTTCTTCCTTGAAATAAATGTTAAATGAATATCAGCTATTAATCAAGGTGCTGCAATCTGTTAGTCTTTGATACATATAAGTCTTTTTGATACAAGAAATTGTTTATTTCAAGTATATTTTTATTAATTTTTTTTTTATAATCGTGTCAAACCCAAGCAAGGCATTTTATTGCCACTGTTGTGCAGGGGGTTACACATAGGAGGAATGTTGAGAGATGAGAGGTTGCAGGGGGTGTCAGGAAGAGAGTAGGAGAGGGAAGAGATTACTGAGGAGAGTCGGGTGGACGAGAAGGAATGTTATGAGGAGTGAGAGGTTGCAGGGGGTGTCAGGAAGAAAGTAGAAGAGGGAAGAGAGTACTGATGAGGGTGGGGTGGACATAGAAAAGCATGAGAGAGAGGATGCCGGTTAGTGAGACAGGAGATGACTGTTGACTTTACATTTAAATTCTTGGAGATTGTAACTGTCAGGAAAGCAAGTATGCAGAAGAGAATTCCACAGGTGGGAAATGCAAGAAAAGAAGCTGCTGGAGTAAAATTTGCATTTACAATTTATTGGTTTCACAGTAAAAGGATGGGATCTAGTTGCTAAGCTTGTGACTCGAGGAAATTCATATATAGGGGGTACCAGTGAGCTAAGTTCATCAGAGTAGAAGCCGTGAAAGTATTTCTAGAAGAGACACAGGGAAGCCACATTGCGTCGGTGAGAGAGCGACTGTATTGTCGCTGCTAAGTCGGGATCGATCACATTACAGATTCTCCGTTGGATTCGGTCGAGGACACCTAAGTGGATAGCAGGAGCACCAGACTAGATATGACGGCAATACTCAATGCACAGGTGGATGGTAGACTTGTATATGTGCAGGATTGTTTGGGACGGGAAAAATTTCCTGGCCTTACACAGAGAACCGACTTTCTTGGCAGCGGATTTAGCTATAGATTCTATATAGTTATTCATCTCATATTCATAGATTTATCTTTAATTATGAATTACATGTAACCAGAATATATTGTTCTATCACTTAAATATTCTTGGGAATATATAAGTGTAATATTCTTTGGAATAGATACTATATGTATGCAAGTATAATGCAGGATTTTATAATCTGTTTCTTATGCCAAAAAAATTGTGTATCATACTTAGGTAATTTTTTGAAGGGGTTAAAAATCATGCTTTTTTCAGTGACTAGGTTCATGAATTTACATTAGTAAATTTTCTCTGGAAGTATTAAAATAGATGCATTTTTTGGGACTATAAACTACCTGGTAGGCCTAAATTATCACGGTACCTGTGGCTAAATAACAGTACAGGTAAGCTTGTTTAGCCTGACTCCAGTCACCTAGATTCTTTCTTTCTTGTCTTACATGAACAGCAGAACATCATTTACTGTGGGTGCCACTTAAAATCTCCAAATCTCTTATATAAATGAAGAATTAACAATTTATTTTTTTTCTTTCTCTAATCTGTGTTCATCTTCATTCATGTGCATTTACATTACGGAGGTATGGCTTTTCTAACAGCACCCCTTTTGTCTGGTATGTATCTATACCGTATATGTTTCAGTTGTGTTCTTTATTCTGTCTTCCTCTGTTTATTTATATCTTTATATTTACTTTTTCTACAAAAAAAAAAAAAGACCGAACATCATTTATTTGCTATAAATAAATAGTATGATAACCATTACTGCAATATTTGACTATTTCAAACCAACTGGTTTTGCTCAGAAGCTGGGATCACATTATACATGAGCTATATGGTAAATAAATTTTTTTTTAGTATCTCTCTGCATGAAGTAGGTTTCTCCTCAAGTTTATACAATCTGTTGAATATTCATGGGAATGCATGAGTTGAGAAAATGTGAGTCAAACTGACACAAGAAAATGTATAATGAAATCATATATATTCAAGAAAACTGAATTTTGCAAAACAAAAACCAACCAGGTTCAATAGGTTAGAATTAGTTATCTTGCAATGTTAGTTTGATAAGTAAGTTTGACATTTTAGAATTCAGTTCTGATTAAGATGTAGTAGAATAAACAGAAGCTCTAGAAGTCTCTTTCCCAATCAGCATGTTGGCCATCTTTGTTTTGTCAAATATCAGTGAATCTGTTGATTCTTTATTTTTCTTATGCATGAGTCTTACAGTTAATATCTAAAATTCTTTTCTTTTAAAAAGTTACAAGGAATTATTTCTGATAGTTTAACAGTAAACTAAAACAGATGATAGAATTTTTGTTTTTTTTAATTTGGTACATTCTTCACTGAAAAACAGTTGCATGTAAATTATAATTTAAGTGGAATCCATGATCATCTACATTTTGGGCACCAGGGAAATGAAAATAAGAACGATGAGAAATTGGATAGTAAGTTTAATCAATGAAATTATTCACTTCTTATACATGTCATGTACTTTCAGGACATGGATAATCATGGCTCTCCACAATTTCCTGTCCTTTGTAGCTTTTAATAAATTTTATCTTTTTTGCTATCTTTCCCAAAATGTTGTTCCATCATCCATTTACTCAAGATTGCTAGGTAGGCTATGCTTTGTGTCCTCTATTCCTTCTTCCCTCAATATGTCTTGTGAGTATCAAATTTTCCAATCTTTCTTTTCTTATGTGCCCTAGAAATTGCAACTATCTCTCCCTGATATATGTATTTTTTGTTTCCATTTTCTCTAAAACTTTATTGTTGCTCACATGTTTGGTCCATGGTATTCTCAGCATCCTTCTGTATAACCACATTTCTGTTGCTGCTTCTGTTTCTGTGAAGAGATTGTCCAGCATTTACTGCCATCTAGGAGAACCAATATTACATAATAGTTATGTACTCTTTTTCCTAAAGAAATGTTCATTTTAATAGAATTCAATTAATATGAAAGATATGAAGATAATGAGTTGAGGTCACTTTTCTGTATTGAAACCATCCAATTCTCTTGTAAAGCTGAACAATGTTCCCATGGATAAGAAAAAATAGTCAGTCAATTAAGTGCCATATGTGATACACGCTTTGGGTGATCATGTCTCAGAAGAGACATGACTGACTGGGCAGAAGATTATCCTGCAGTAGATTACCATACCTTTCTACGGTAGACTGGTTGCCAGCCAAGGATATAGAACCCAATTTGTCCTATTATTTAACCCATAACTGGAGGAAAGAGAGATTAATACCTTTCCCAAGGGTATTTGTACATAAGTGAATACAAGAAATTCAACTGGAATTTGAACTCAGCTCCCTGATTTGTCATTCCAAGTCAATATCCACTGCACCACAAATAGAACTAGGAAAAATGTGAACAATGAGAATTTCATGGATTGAGTAAGTTAGCAACAAGGAAGTCTTAAAGAAAATGGCAGCAGAAAGAACACTTTTAGTCAGGATCAGAAAAAGTCAACTGAAATTCCTTGAATATATAATGAGAAAAGAGGGTTTAGAAAGCATAAACTTCATGAGGTATATTGAAGGCAAGAGAATCATTTACCTGACAAGCTTGTATAAATGAATGGCAATAAAGAGTGTGGGGAGGTTCTTAGCAAACGGAGAAATGCTGCTATGAGCTACTCAAATACTCAAAATAGGAAGATGTGAAGAGCTTTGATTGCTTATCACTTTAGTACATAGAAAAAGTAGTCCTCAGGACCGTTGTGTCTTGAATCAGACAAATGTTTTACTTCGTCATACTGCTTACAAAAAACTGTTTCCTCAACTAAGTGTGAGTTGTCTCCTTGTTTTAAGTTGGTCTAGGTATGTAGCACTAGCAGCTAATGTTTATGTAAGTTGTGCTGATAAGTGATTGGCCAAATATTAATAATTGCACACATTCTTTCTTTTCTACTTTGTATTTTAACAAAGACTACACAAAACCAGAACCGATGCACATTGTCTGTTGTATCATAATTGACAACCACCCAAAAGATTTTTTCTTAAAAAAAATGTTTTGGTTTATTGCTTCTAATTTTTCTGCAATAAATCACTTTTTGTTTATATTGTTGCTGATGATTTGTATGTTTACATTTACTCAGCGGGCAATCTCTCCTGTCCCACCCAATAAATATGGACCAAGCCAGTCTCCCTGAAAGCAATATACTGCGCCTCCTTGGCTTTACCCTATCTTCTAATCTTAAGTGAAATCATTACATTGAGTCAATAGCTAAATCCACTGCTAGGAAGGTTGAATCACTGTGTCGGGTGAGGAAGATTTTTCCCCCTGCAACCATCTTGCACATATACAAATCAACCATCCAACCATGCATAGAGTACTGTTGTCGTATTTGATCAGCAGAAGGAACAATTCTACTCAGAATCAGAAAGTGTCAGTTGGAATTCCTTGAATACATAATGAGAAAAGAGGGCTTAGAAAACATAACCTTCATGTTCATCTCAGTGTTCTCGACAGGTTCCAAAGGAGAATTTGTAATGTAATTGGTCCCGACCCGGCAGTTCAACTCTAGCCACTTTCTCACTGGCGGGATATGACTTCCCTCTGTCTCTTCTACAAATATTTTAATGGCTTCTGTTCTGACGAACTTAGGTCACTGGTTCCCCCTCCACAAGAATTTACTCATGCAACCAGACTGGCAACAAGGTCCCACCCTTTTACAGTTAAATCAACCAAATGCAGCCAACAATTCTACTCCATCAACTTCTTTTCCCACACTTCTCACTGGTGGAACTTCTTTCCATATAATTGCTTTCCTGATGGCTACAACTTCTAGGAATTTAAATGCAATGTCAATTCCCATCTCTTATCCACTTGACTCCAGTCTTTTCTACATCTCCCTGTGTATCTTGTTCTTTTCCTTCCTCTCTACTTTCACAATAGTCTTCACACCTGTGTTAACATCCTTTTCTTGCCCTTTCTCTGACATCCCTTGTAACTAGTTCATCTTTCTCTTTACTCTCCTCCTGCCTAAACTTTTGATCTCTTATGTAGCCCTCTGTGTATCAGCGGTGGTACTACCTTGCTTGGGCTGAAACAATTAAAAAAAAAAATGTATTCTTAAGACTTCAGATACCTCAGCGTATTGATCAGTTATAACAAATTTAGTATCTGAGATGAGAAAATTGAACTTAGAATAAGCTACATGAGGTATAGTTTTACCAAACACTGAAAGCTGCTAAAAAATCAAAACATTATGAGTCATTCTTAAATAGATTTGTCACATTGAGACTTTCATATGGATGTCATGGCAGAGTGCCGCACACAATCAGAAATATGTAAACTTTCAACTGTATACATCCGCTTTCTCAGATCAATGATTAAAACTAGATTTGAGCAAATAAGACATCTAAGTCTTAGCTTGAACCTTCCTTCTTCAAACCTCATGAACTGGTGCAACAAAATCACAAAGATCAAAGTAAAAATCATGCTTTTTCTTTGAACAATGTGAACTGGTCCCACAGATTCCCGAACAAAGAACTGTACCAAATAACAGAGACTACATGACTTGAGGACTTTCAACAGCAGTAAAAACTAAAACAGGTAGTCCAGCTTTAAAGAAAAATAATGACATTATCAAGATTTTCATGCTCTACACTACTTCAGGCAAAAAGTTAAGAAGGAAGCTGGAAAGAGTAATAACAGTGGCATTGAGAAAGATTTTATAAATTTCAACTGACATTGGCACTGGCTGTACAGTCAATGAATATTGAATGTTTCCCCATAAGGAAACAACTAATATTACTTTTATAATTAATTATTCATCTCAGTGATAAATATGCTGAATCATTTGATAAGAGAGAAGATTAAATTCATAATATTTGTGGTGGTTTGGTAAAGTCAAAGAAAATTATATACGGTTAAATTTAAAGAGGTGATTTTCTAAGCACAGCTTAGATATAGCACAAAGCCAAAAGTATGAGAAACCCATTGAGAATCAAACACTACTCCGTTTTAATGATTCTAGTGAGACAAACTTACTAAACATTACAGCCCATTTAGGTGCCTTGTTAAATTTAAAGGTTATTTTTCATTTGTCTACATTTTATTTGATGATGGTATATTATGTGGCCTACCTTTTTGATCCTTGTATAGTGTAGCCTACACGGTTTGAATGTGTCCTACTTCAGTAAGAGTATATTTATAGATATATGTATTTGGCTATGTATTGATAGTAATTATTTTCCTAACCCTAACCATTACCAGACAATTATAATACTTCCTCATAATATGCTTTTTAAGGTAGGCCACATACTATACCAATGGCAGAATTTCATAGGCCACTTTTAAAAGGTAGGCCACATACTATACCAATGGCAGAATTTCATAGGCCACTTTTAAAAGGTAGGCCACATACTATACCAATGGCAGAATTTCATAGGCCACTTTTAAAAGGTAAGACACATACTATACTCACACCTTTTATTTTATGCCCAATGTTTATGGCCATATCACATTGCACACTCCAGTTTTCATCCAATTATGAAGTAGCATTAAACTTTGTGAGTACTTAGATAAAAGATCACTTGGAAATACCAAGTTCTCAAATAGACTCATCTGATTGAGACTTTTATATGAATGTTATGCATGACCCCAAATTCATTCAGAAATATCTAAACTGTCACCACTCTTTATCTACTTTATCAGATCAGTGGTTAAAAATGATTATTGTCTCATGGATTAAAGTGTTTGTTCTGAAATTTGTTGTAATAGGTTCCATGGGACAAAGTAATTGTGAGTTCAGTCCCTGGGCCAAGGAGTCAATGGAAAAAAGGCAAGCAATAACTAACAGTACTAAAAATATAAATAAACAAGATATCCTTAGACATAGGTAGTGGAATGACAACAGTCAGTAAGTTAGGTGCCATATGTAATAGAAACTTTGGTAATCATGTCTCTTTTGGTCTATGACTGACTAGACAGAAAATTTTCCTGTAGCAAGTTGCTATTACTTTCTGTGGTAGATAGGTTGCTAATCAAGGCTATAGAACCCAACCTGACCTTCTATTTAACTCATAGCTAGAGAGAGAAGAGATGGATTAATACCTTTCCAAAGGGTATTTCTGCATAAGTGAATCCAACGAATTCAACAAGAATTTGAACTTGGCTCTTCAATTTCTTATTCTGAGCTGATATCCACTGCACCACAACATGTAGATTAAATAAAAGTTTCAGTTCAAAATTCCCTGACTGGCATACACTTGATGAAGCTGAAACATTATGATAACAGCAAGAAATATGAGGACAATAGTCCCCATGTTAATAGTTTTAACTTCCCATACAAGAAATTTTAACTGATCATTTTAATTCACAAATTATTATAAGAACAATATGGCACTTTGACATGGTGTAATGATTAGCAAGCTTGTCTTGTTAGAATCACGACAATGAAGTAGTGAATTCAATACTTACTGGGTTCCCTATACATCTGGCCTTGTACCAGATCTAAGCTACACTTAGAAAATCACCATAAAACCTGTATGAAAAACAAATTTCTGATGATTGTTACAATATTATGAGAACATCTTGCAAAAAATGTTATTGAGAACATCATTGTAATAAGAACATTATAAGATGATATTAGAAAAATAACAACATTATGAAAACCTTACAAGAATATCTTGGAAAAGAAGTAAAAAGCATTGAACATATTTTTGGAAAAGATAATCTGAAAACTGTGATATTTTGACCCCTGTCGATAAATATTGATGATTTATATTTTGCAAGAGAGAAAAAGGCCACTGATTTTGTCAGTTTGTATATTTCTGTCATAACAGATGAAAAATGATAGAGATCTATGTCTGATTGGCAGCCCTTCCCATTTTCTTTTTCACTAGATTCTGCACTTAGGAATGTTAGAAAGAGTCTGGATTAACAAAGAGCAGAGATTGAAAATATCTGAAATTATGTGGCATAGGAAAAAAAAAAATCTATAAGAGAACCAATGCTTTGTAAATCAAGAAGAGAGTGAAAAGTAGTCAAAATATATGCCTTCTTCTCTTCAGATACTCCAGATATACACTTGAATGAAGTTTGTTATAATTAGAAGAATTATTTCCTGGGGCAGATTTTTTTTTTTTTATAGGATTTTATCTCTTGGCAGCAGATTGAGATTTGTCAGACAAATGCTTAAGCTGGTAATTTAAGTCCAGACTCACCTGACTGGTCTTACATAATCAGAATATTATTGAGAGTCAAAAATTCTGAAGAATATTATATCCTTTGTTTTTTTAATTTGAAAAGTTCTTTACCTTACCAAGAAAAAATTCCCCTCAATATTCTGATATCTGGTTAGATTTTGGTAATTGAATCAGGCAGGAATCATTGACCTACCCTCTTGTCCTTTTATATATGCAGGGTGCTGTGGGTAGATTGTTGCTATTTTCTTGTCTCTATATATACAGGGTAAGATGAGTAAATTGTCGCAATTTTCTTGTCTCTATATATACAGTGTATGATTGGTAAATTGTCGCCATTTTATATTTTTTACTTCACATATGTGCTTTGTTTGTTTTTGATTTTGTCCACTACACAATATAGTAGGGTCAGTTGTACACCATCTGTAAGAAAAAAAGCACCATAACACAATTCACTCTGACTAATTTGGAAATGGCATGCTGTACTGTTTGGCATTTGTGCCAGAAGGTTCAGTACAAACATTTTAAAGTGCTTCGATGTCAATCTGAGGACAGTGCAGAGAATTTAGAAAGAGTCTAATGGTGATTATGAAGGTATGGAAGATCAAAAACTCACTCTGTTCTTTCTGATAAGAACTCTAGAATTTGTAGGGCCTTACTCAACAGAGAGACCTACATCAAGTGCCTCGAAGAGTTGCCCTGGGTCAAGAGGGTGGCTGCTGGTAGATCCTATGGCTTGCAATAGAAATCTGAACCTTGCCAAAGAAGCCATTTATAGTTGTCAGACAATTTCTGCAACCACTTCCCCCTCAAAACTGGCTACCTAACCCCCACAGACTGTAAACTTCTTAATTATTATGTGTGAGACACAAATGAGCAAGGAACCAAATTTTATTCAGAATATTTACTCTTACTTTAAAACAAATTTCTTTTGTTTTATTCACTAGTACAAAATTACACTGTTTTTCATGTTCTTTCAGTGCAAACTTTCTCAACAAAAGTCTTTTTTTTTCTTGTCTTCCCATTTGCTATATTCTTAATTGCATGAGCTTCCTAAAACCAGGTCTTCTGAGTCATGTTATACAAATTTTCACCACTGACCAGATGTGAACACTTTGAAACCCAAAGTTACACAAAGGCTCTTCACATAGCCTTCATTTCACTTACACACTCAAAGATGAATATAATCCAGAATTTTCACCAATAGCACTCACTTCCACATAAAGAAACAAAATAAAAATTGAAGTCCTTAGAAAAAGATATAAAATCCCATCAAAGGGACTTCTTTGGCAGTTGGTTAGCATAATACCCAGAATTTACAATGCTTATTGAGCTGGAATCTCCAATCTCTAAAAGGCATTTTTTCTTCCTACTTGTTATTCTCCATATGTTTTGATATTCTCATCATGCCTGTGACAACCTGTATAAGTTTCGGTTCCTTGTCGTAACTGCTATAACTCATTTTCTAGTGGTTATAATATTAAGTCTTGCTTAGGCTACTCGCCATGACGTCTGTTACAAATATTCAATTGACTGACTCCAACAGGAACTTTTAGACTCTGAGGATTTATTTATTTAAGTGTCTAAACTTGTCTATTTTTTCACCAGTGGGTGTGTTATTTATTCCACAACTGTTATTAAGTACTCCACATTGTAATAATAGAAGATCTGTCAAGAAAAGGTAAATGCTGTAAGAACCTGGACACAAAGTTACTGCTGATGGTCTAGCAAGTAAAGCTCTTTCTATATACCGACTTAGTAAATTGCTTTCACTTTTAATTAAAGTAGCATTTTTAAATCAAAATTATGTTCAAACTCATTATAGTGTTACAATTAATGCATTGAGTAAGTTGTTTTGCAAAATATCCTTTTTGTTTTTTATAATCTTTTATTTAAATTCCTTGATGTCTGGCCCATGTATTCTCCATGGCATCTATTAAAGTGATAGAGAAATTTCTTTCTTCAAGTTTTAGCTTATTATTTTTTTTATTGTTTTAGAAGTAGTTGTAACAAACTTTATTTAAAGCTGAGATAAATTTGTCTCAATTGTTAGTTGTGATCGAGTTAGTAGCTAGAATAAAACATTTTGATTCATTCGGTTCTATTTTTAAATATTTTATGAAACAAAATTTCATGTTGAAATTTACAAGTTTAAAATTTCAGCATCCCCTCTCCATGTTATGCATATCTTTAATTACACCAATGTATTCATGAATTTAGTCTGATGAAGTCCTAAAAGACAAAATGCATCACATGAAATTTTTTCCCATTTTATTTTCCTAACATTTTTCAGAAAATGCTGTCTTGGCTCAGCCTCAACATATGTATAGTATTAGAAGCTTTTGTAGTGGTTTATTTTTCTTGTCTTAAGATTTCTTACATTCTATGCTGAAAAGGGGAGGTAATCATAACAGTAAATGTCATTTGCCCTAAAACTTGCTTCATCAAAACAATCTTATATAATTTTCACTTCATTGAGATATCAGTTGGTCAGTTAAGTGCCATACGTGATACATGTTTAGGCAAACATGTCTCTTTCGATCCATGAGTGACTAGGAAGTAGATTTTCCCACAGTAGCTAGACATTTCTTTCTATGGTAGACTGATTGCCAGTCAAGGCTACAGAACCAAATCTGTTTTGCCATTTAACCCACAGCTGGAGGAAGAAGAGATAGATTCATACCTTTCCCAAGGATATATGAATGTAATGAATTCAACTGGAATTCAAACTTGGTTCTAGGATTTCTCATTCCAAGCTGATATCCATTGCATCACAAGAAACACTTTACAAAAAAAAAAAAAAAAAAATCATGTTAGAAAATTAAAGGGAGATAACTTTTATACCTGAATAGTCTTTATTTAAAATTATGTATCATTTAAAAATTCTGTTTAGTTACAATAATGAATACATTTTCTCCATAAATTCATCACTAACAGCTTTACTCACATGATAATATTGCTTAATATTTTGGTTTTATTCAAAAATGAGCAAACCTGAGGAACAACAGAACAATTTAAATATTTATGCAATCATAAGTAAATTAAATACTTAACAAGTCTTCTGTATAAACTAATGTTACTCTTTTTCACTTTTTATTTTAATAATTATATTTTAATTATTTTTCCTTTATATTTTTTTGTTGCCTCAAAAAATACAATTTATTTCCTGGTTCTAATCAAATTCAACATGAAATAATCCTCTTAAACAAAACAATTGACTAGATCATAAATATGCAACAATCAAATTAACAGGTTTAATTTGTAAATGAGAGATAATTTAAGATCAGAGATGAAGAGACTTAAATCAACAGAAATGTCATTCTATAGAAAGATGACAAGAATACCATAAGTAACCATATGAGCAACAACATTGTTTTAGAAACAATGGCAACAAAAGAACTCTTCTACATAACATCAAGAAGAGACAGGTGGAATATATAATGAAGAAAGAGAGCTTGGAAAAATTGATATGCAGAGGACAGATTGAATTTAAAAAAGACAGAAGAATGCAGAACCTAGCAAGCTTGAGTGAATGGATTGCAGAGCAATGTTTGGGAGAGATGGCAAAAATACAAAATCTCTTAAGAGCTACAAAGGGCAGGAAATTGTAAAAAGCATCATTGTCAATGTCCTGAAGGAACACAGCACATAGAAGACGATTCAGATGTAACAGTTATCTCAATTTAATTTTCTATGTTTAGATTTTTCTGTGAAGTTAACCATTCAACAAAGTAATGGTTTAATTGTATGATTTTGGTGAAGCCATTTTCAGCAAAATGATATTCGTCCATTGTAAAGTATCCACATTTTAACACTAGTCATTGATTAGGGAAAATCCAGAAATCAAATAGAGCCAAAACTGGACTGTATTTGGTTGAGAAACCAAGTGATATTTTGTGAAATATTCCAATGAAGGATGTTGGGAATCTTCTCAGTTTGTTACTGGAAGTAAAACAGTCACACGGTACAAACACTCACTCAGTGATACTTTACTGGTGACTGAGTAACCCATTGGGAGAGTGGTCACCAAAGTGCAGTAAATTGCCCTTTTGTCAGTTGGCAATTTATATCAAAGTTCTGCAATTGAATATATTCAGTAGTATTAATTCTGACTTTTTTAAAGCTGAGAGTTGTATAGTTATTAGAGATGCAAAAAACTCTACATGGACTAATTCAGTTGAATGAGTTAGATCAGTTAGTTAATTGCCATACATGATACACACTTGGGCAATCATGTCTCCTTTGAGACATTACTGACTAGGCAGAAGATTTTCCTGCAGTAGGTTGCTATTTCTTTCTATGAGAGACAAGTTGCCAATATTGAACCAAATCTGTCCTGCTATTCAACCCATAGCTGGAGGGAGAAGAGATGAATTAATACCAGTCTATTTTGACCACTTCACAAAAATTATGTTAGAAAAGTCATGAATATATCTCCTTTCCCTGGTTATCAGCAAAATAACAGAGTAGACTTGGCTATTTTTTTTTTTTGTGGTTTCTATTTTACAAGAAGGATTACTCAGACCATAGAAAAGATAATGAAAATCCACTAAATTATATTTAGCATGAAGCCACAACAATTCAGTCAGTTCATTGCCATATGTGATACACACTTAGACAATCATGTCTCTTTCATGACTAGGCAAAAAATTTTCCCACAGTATTACTTTCTGTGGTAGAGCAGTTGCCAACTAAGGATATAGAACCAAAGCTGTCCTGTCATTTAACCCATAGCTGAAGGAAAAAGAGTTGGATTAATACCTTTTCCAATGGCATTTGGTTGTAAGTGAATGAATCAAATTCAATTGGGATTTGAACTCGGCTCTCCAATTTCTTTTTTAGAATCAATATCCATTACACCACAACACACATCCTTATACTGCAACACATATCTTGTGAAATACAAAAGTCAATTCATAATGTAACCAGATTTTTACCAATTTTTATTTTTTATTATAGATAAAATATTTAATGCAGTTTCCAGTACTCTACTATACAAAAATTATTCAATTATAATAAAAACTATGTAAAATTTACTAACCTTTATACTGTTGTTCCCTGATGTTGATTTTCTCCCACAAGTCTATCTCACATGACTACATATGCATTTTGATTATCTCCCATGAATCTACCCCACTTGATTACACATGGGTGTTGACTTTCTCCCACAAACCTGTTTCACATGAATACTCATGCATGTTGATTTTCTATCATGTTTTTACCTCACTTGATTACACATAGGTGTTGATTTTCTTCCACAAGTCTATCTCACTTGACTGTATATGCATGTTTTATTCTAGGAGTCTATCTATCTCAGCTACACATGGGTGTTATTTATTTACCATGTGTCTATCTCAACTGCTACACAAACAAACATGCAGTCTCTTATGGCTGATATACAATATGATGGAACAAGCAAATGATCTAAATGTGTAGATCGCAGGAAATAAAACTTACTTAATCTCAGCCACACCTTAACTCCATTTCTTGTTTTGTCACCTCCACTTGTTTTTCTTGTTAAAAGTGAGAGTACCATTACAGGCTAATATTTTCTGTATCTACTTAGTGAATAGGCTTATAGCCATATCACGTTGAATATACCAGTTTTTGCTTGAACACCAAAGTTAAGCAACATTGAGCCTGGTCAGTACTTAGATGAGTGACCGCTTGGGAATACCAGGTGCTGTAAGCATATAGTGACAGATATGTATTGTGGTGCAGTGGATATCGGCTCGGAAATAGAAATCAGTGAGCCGAGTTCAAATTCCAGTTGAATACCCTGCATTCACTTAAGCACTGGTACCCTTGGGAAAGGTATTGATCCATCCCTTCTCTCCAGTTATGGGTTAAATAACAGGGTAGGGCTTGGGGACCCTGCCCTTAAAAACAAATCCCAATGAATCTTGATACTTGAAAAGAAAAAAGTATTACTAGACACAAAACTTACATAGAAACAACAATAAATTGTTGAAAGAAAAAGGTATTACCAGCAATAAATAAATAAAAATTTAGTTAGCAATAAATGATCTGCCATAAAAACAAAACAACCAAATAAAAACTTAGTGAATATCAGGCACCAACCATAGCAACAATAAATTTCCTTCTTACACCTGTACCAAAATACAGATGAAAATTATTTTTGCAAGCTTTGTAATTGTATTAAAATGCATGATAGATAATCATTAGAGAGTCCTGTAACCCCTTCCAAGAATTCTGAATTGTGCTGAGTGCCTTCAGCAAGCAAATTTTGCTTACAGATTTGTTGTCAAATGAGAAGACATAAAACAAAATAACTGAAAATATCTTTGTGAAAATTTTTTCAATCAAAAGTTTCAGTATTGTTGCAGAGGTACAATTGGATAAACTGGAAGACAGAACCTTGTTGTTACTGTTGTGGAGGTTAATTTCTTCTCTGCTTTGGCAAATGTAAATTCAAATAAAAATGTATAATTTATTTACACGTGCATAAAACTAGTAACTTCTACCTGTTGCTGTTGCTAAGGCAACAGAAAAAGAGAATGGTAAAATTAGAAGTGAAATAGACATTGCTGACGGCTGCCTTGTTTTGCTCTCAGTGTGTCAGGGTTGACATAAGTGGTGATTTGTGTCACATCTCACTCTCAGCTCACTGCTGTTGACACTGAAACTAGTCTCTTTTAAGTTTTTTTTTTAATTAAAGAATATTTTCCAATCTTTTCACTCCTTTTCCTTTTTTTTTTTCAATTGGAGTAGATAGACTAAACTATCGCCCAGTTCACACTCCAGCCATTTCTATTGAACAGGTGAAGAGGCTCATCCCTTGTTCCCTGTTTAGGATCTGGTTTCCAGCTTTCTCTTTTCCAATCTTTTCACTCCTTTTTTCTTTTTTTTTTTCAATTGGAGTAGATAGACTAAACTATCGCTCAGTTCACACTCCACCCACGTTCATTGAATAGGTGAAGAGGCTCATCCCTTGTTCCCTGTTTAGGGTGTAGTTTCCGGCTTTCTCTTTTCCAATCTTTTCACTCTTACACAGCCCCCTACAAATCAGTGGCGTTACCACCTTGCTCGGGGTGATATGATTAAAAAAAAAAAAAAGCTGCCAATTGAATCAAAATTAAGATTTGGATTTCTGGAATGAGAGTGGCTCTGATTGGTCAGTAAATTATTCATCTTATTTTTGTTAAAGTGGATGTATGTATAGGACCTAATTGCAGAAAATATATTTATGCAGTCTGCCTTGAGTCGCCAAGTGGTCAACATTTGGTTTGTGTAAAAAATGTAAGAGAAACAGCAATGTATATATAAGGCTTAAAACCAATATTTGAATGCTTTGCAAGGTCAAGTACTACAAATTTAACCCTATTTAACACTTATTTCAACTCTTGTTATCATTTTCTCACTGTTAAATAGCATCACTTATGATGATGATGATGATTATGTGTGTAAGCTCTTTTGGTCCCACTAAAGAATGCTGAGAGCAAGAACAGAGAGAGCAAAATTTTGAAATAAAACATTTATTGATTTTAGCCCATCTTGTGTCGTTTTTTTGTTCTTTCACTTTTAGCAGACAATTTCATACAGTTTTATCTATGGGAAATGTAGGCTGCCTGAGCATGTATTATTTGCTTTTCTCAGAGAAAGCAGGCATTGTATTCAGCTATAGCTTAATTTTTAAATTTCAAAAATATTTTTGGTATGTTTCAGTTTGTGGCAATTCAGCTGCATTTGTTTTTCATCCAAAACCAATCACAAGATTTCCTTCCAAATTCCAAGAAGTGAATTTGGAGCCTACCTGTAGGTAATAAAAAGGGGCCCAGGAGTTAATTCAATGAGTCAATGGACCTAGCTGGAACCTAGGTCATTCTGTTCCAAAAAGAAAAACAATACAGAACAAATTTGACAACCACCAGATGAGACTTGAAAGAAACATTAAGGAAAAGTCTTGGGCTGTTCTGATTATTTTTTCTTCACTGTTACCACAAACTTTGTTTCAAAAATTGTACTAATTCTTTGAAAACTATTCAGGGAAGTATTTTCTCCTTTTCTACATTTTATAGTAGTTTTCTTTCCTGGGGACCTTATGTATCATTGTAATTTTTATTGTAAAAAGACATAATTCATTTACATTGATTATTTTTGCATACATGTTATTGACAAAACATTTGGCAAACAATATGCTTTGTGTAATTCTTTCAATTTTGTGCATGTTAATGATCAAAACTTAAAGAATTACACAAATGTATGTTAATACACAAACATCAAATAATTACCCAAATTAAGTGGATTGTATGCCAAATTTTTGGTATACATGTATACAAAAATAATCAATGCAAATTAAATATGTCCTTTTACATAAATTTTATTAAATTTATCATTTGTTCTTAAATTCTGTCTTTGTTGTGTGTTCATATAAATTAAATGTTTCATCAAAAATTATCTCAAACTATTTTTTTACCAATAAAAAAATTCTTATATATCTTCCACCCTAAGCTCAGTGGAACCTGGTGTCAGAGAGAGAGAGAGAGATAGAGAGAGAGATTCATTTTAAGAGAGAAAAAATATGTTTTAATAGAAGAACAGGACACAATTCCCCACCAAAAGAGCATTTCCAAAGAAAGAATAAGAAACTAATATAGGAAGAGAGATGTTTCATAACACCTCTTATGATGACAATGATGATGATGATATGTAAGCACTTCCAGTCCCACTAGGGAATGCTGGGAGCAAAAACAGGATGAATGGAATTTTTAAATAAAACAATTAATGTAATCTCTTTTTTTTTTTCCATTTTTAGCTGTCAGTTCTATACACTTGATCTTCCTCATTAAGTTCAGTATAATACTCACCTTTTGCTACATGAAGATTTTTCTTGAATTTCATGATTTTTTTTTCATTAAAAATATAAAAAATAGTTGTGGGAAAGGCTATTTTGAGTAATCTGTGAGAACTAAACCTGAAGATATTTCCCTCAACAACAATTATGATGCTGCTGAGCAGTGTCAGCAATAAGGTTATTTTTCCACTGAGCAATTGGCAGATCAGAAGACCAACATTTAAAGTTGTTTTTAAACTGAATATTAATCTCCTAAAAACTAACTATTCAAAATTCTTCAAAAAAAGAATAGAATTGAATCAGCAGAAACAAGTTATCAGTAGAGAAGTTAATCAAGGTAGATAAGTAATCATTTCAAGTTACATTTTCTTAATTGTTTAATAATTTATCAATTATAATTCTTGTGCTCTCTATATCAGTTTTTTTACAAGTTGATAAAAAAAAATAAAAGCAAAAAATACAATGTTTTACTGCTTTGAGCCTGTGTTCTTTTATAAAATTGTATCAAAATTTAGATTTCTACTCCAAGTGAGCTCAGGAAAGCAATTTTAAAATTGAAAAAAAAAACAGTTTATGCATTTTTCTGACACACCCTGTACAGAGAGAATATCATGTTTTCATGTTCTTGTTTCCTCTGACTGAGAGTCAAGATAGTTTACAAATAATATATCTCAATTGAACATTTCCACATGTGAAACATGAATAAAACTTGGCAGATAAACTAAAATACTTTAGAAGCTTTAGATTTTGTCTTGGATGCATCTCTCTTTTATTTCAGAACCATTTCCAGACAAAAAAAGCACTTATTTAACCTAGAAAGATGATCTCTTCTTAGAAAAATATACAGACTATTTAATTTCTGTTTAATCTGGGAAGCCTTTTAAATCAGTTTTATGATTCCACCCAAGTTTGTTTTAAAGTGCATCTCCTCTGACACTTAGCAGTTGTTACTTGGAACCTTGAAATGATACATAATTATTTTATATTTAAGCAGACACAAGTTTTTTTTTCTGACAAAACACTTTGGTTAGGAGATCATGAGCATCTTCTTCTTTTATATACCATGTGCATTTATTTGGTAGCCATAGCTCTCCACAATTTCCTGTGATGATAAACTATATCCAGCAGGAAGGCCTCTGATCATGAGATTAGAGGTTTTGAGGAGAATAGAATCACCTATCAATTGCTGTTGTTCCCAGGTTTACACTGACCCATGGTGGTAGCACCTATTAGGCCCAGCTGTGGGAAAATACTTTAGCCTCTAAACAAAAATCAACAGTACATTTTTATATCAAAATAAGAATCCATGCAACACTAAAATATAAAAATATATTTTTATTGTAAAATTATCAACAATACATTTTATGATCTACAAAATATATATGTAAAAAAAAAATCCCTTTATTCTGAAAGTATAAAATTATATTAAAAACAACTGTAGTTGAAAGCATAAAATAACATACAAAAATATTTATATTTTGGCATTAGATAACCCATAGAGGTTGATAAACTTCCAAACAAAATCAACCAACCAAACAACCAACATGAAAAAAAATCTTTCATGATATTAGTCCATATAATATCCTACAATTTCTTAAAATCAAACAATATTCCAAATCATATCTTTTCAAGAAAACTACAATATAAAACACTATTTACATCATTTAGACTATTGTCCTCAGCTTGGTTGCCACTTATAAACTGCAAACTTCTTCAGCTAGGAATTTCAAACTAAACACTTTGTTAGGATCACTGAGTTATCTCATTCTAATTCTTTGTGCAAAACATCTTTTGGTAGTCATGAGTTATTTTCCTCTAACCCAACTCTTTAAGTTCTTGTTCACTATTGCTGTAGCCTGGTATTGAACTCACAACACTTTGGGTCAAGTCACTGGAACTAACTAACGTCTTTAGCCATGGGCTATGTATCCATAAGGACAAGAACAACTGAATTTCTGGGACTTATAAACCTAAAATTCTGTAACCACTTTTTACCAGTTTTCTATTGCAATTTTTGATGTTGATGGTTTCTATAGTATTTTTGATGTTAATGGTTTTCTCTTGTATTTTTTACCAGAGTTCATATTGCAAATTTTTGATGTTAATGGTTTTCTCTTGTATTTTTTACCAGAGTTCATATTGCAAATTTTTGATGTTAATGCTTTTCTCTTGTATTTTTTACGAGAGTTCATATTGCAAATTTTTGATGTTAATGGTTTTCTCTTGTATTTTTTTACCAGAGTTCATATTGCAAATTTTTAATGTTAATGGTTTTCTCTTGCATATTTTACCAGAGTTCATATTGCAAATTTTTGATGTTAATAGTTTTCTCTAGTGTTTTTTACCAGAGCTCGTATTGCAATTTTTGACATGAATGATTTTTCTGTGGCATTCTGTATTACATATGGAGAGAGAAAGGGGATCACCATCCACTATAGGATGACGTTGAAATAATTGATAGAGAATGCCACTGGAAACTACATAAACTTAAGAAATCAGCACATATGCTAGGCTACAAAAAATCTCCTAAGCTGAACAAGCATAGAGAGGAATACAATATGGGAACCAGTAATATGGAGTGCCAGAGAAAGTCATTGGTGTCAAAAATTGTAATATGAGCTCTGGTAAAAAATACTAGAGAAAACCATTAACATCAAAAATATCTGCAGTATAACTGATCTTGACTTGGCAGCTTGCCTTCAGTCACTTTCACACAGATTTGATGTGGCTTCTCTCTGTCTTTTCTACAAGTATTTTCATGGTAACTTCTCTGACAAGCTTTTTTTCTGGTTCCCAACCACATGTATTTACTAGTGCTACTAGATTGGCATCAACGTCCTACACTTTTACTATTGAAATAGATAAATGTAACCGCATCTTCTACTCTAACTGTTTCTTTACTCATACTTCTCCTTTGTGGAATTCTCTTCTGTTTGCATGCTTTCTTGATAGCGACAATCTCCAAAATTTTAAATACCATGTCAGTTGCCATCTTTTATCTACTTGATTTCTATCCATCTCTTACCCTTTATTCAACATCCCTTGTCAGTCAGTTAAGTGCCAGACGTGATACACACTTCAGGCGATCATGTCTCTTTCGAGGCACAACTGACTGATTATCCCGCAGTAGGTTGCCATTGCTTTCTGCGGTAGACTGGCATTAAATTGCCAGTCAAGGCTATATAACCCAATCTGTCCTCTTATTTAACTCATAACTGGAGGGAAGATATGGAACTTTGTTTTATTGTTCTCACTGTAATCCCCTGCACATCAGTAGCAATCCTGCCTCACTTGGGGCAAAATGATTATAAAAAATGTAATTATAACATACCCCATTGATTTTTTTTTATCTTTCACATTTTCTTCTTCTCTCTATGTCAGGATATGTACAGTTATGGCTCTCAACAGCTTCTTGTCCATTTCTGCTTTCAACAATATATGTTACTTTATGACCCTGTTTGTCTTTTTTGGCAGCAGCAATAGTGATTGGTTGGCTTTCGCATGATGTCAGCTGACCAAGTATGCTATGTCAGGATTATAGAAAAAGAAGGAAAAGATATATGTAGTGAGAAAAAGAGAGAGTTTCTCTGTCATTTTATTAGGAAAGAGTATATTTCAATATGTTTTTACTACTATTGCAACAACAGACAGTTAAGAAAGAATAGAAATAATGGTGGATAAGTCTCAAAGGTTAGTAGTTACCTTGTCTTTTATTCTGTGAATTATTAAAACTAATATTCTTTAGTTTTGTCTTTTATCACTACATTTTAGACAGTAATATCTGCAACCTTTGAGTATTGTACTTTTTTTCTTAACAATTCAAGCATCAGTCTTCTGTTAACTATAGGAATTATTAGGACAGACAAGAAAAAAAAAAGAGAATGTTTCCAAAAAATCAGCACATAATTATCATATTTCGCTTTTTAAAGTTAATCCTGATAGTGCCATCTCTCTCATATAGAATTCTACATTTGATCATATTTACCTGTTTGTTCTTTAGATTGGACATTTTTTTTCTAGGACAAATTCAATGCTATTCAAACTACTTAAGAAATGATAGGTTTATTTCCAATTTGCTTCTATTTGTACAGGTAGTAAAAGAGGATACTGTTTGAGTGAGTTGTGATGAAAAGTATAATAATAATAATAATAATAATAATAATAATAATATGAAGAAGATGGGATAAAATAATAGTAATAAAGTAATAGTAATAATGAAACTTATTGACCAAAAGTAGCTTAATAAAAAGCAATCATAATAACATTGAATAAAACTTGTAATAAATAGTAATAATAGATAGTGTTGTGATAAAAGGCATCAATAATAGGGTAGTGGTTAAATTTGTGGTTTTACATATTGGGTTCCTTTTGTTTTCTGAGGGCCAATCTTTGTTCATATAGTTAAATTGACAAGCAAACTATAACATTTTTTCTTCCGTCACGAGCGCGTTAATAACAGCAAACGTGTTTAGGAAATTTTATTGCAAATACAAACTGCAAAGAGGAAGAAAAACATTATAGTTTGCTTGTCAACTTAACTATACAAACAAAGACTTGGCCCTCAGAAACAAAAGGAACTCGTTATGTGAAACCACAAATTTATTCACCTGAAGAAAGTCAATCTTAGACTTGAAACACATGTAGCGTCACGAATATCATTATGGACACTTAAAAAATCATAACATGTATAATATTTTTACACTCTCACACTTTTATTCTATATATATATATATATATATATATAGTAGGTATGTTTCAGTTTGAATTTGAGTTTTGTTTAATGGCATATCAACCTCTGTGGGTTATTTAATGCCAAAAGCGAGTTTTAAAGAAATTTGCTTTTAATGTTCAGTTACAGTGAGAAGGTGGATTTAGTCAGATTTTGATGAAAAAGTTGTTTTTTTTTTTAAGAAAACTGAAGATGTCTTCTAGTTTTGTATTCAAAAATGTAGAAATGGAGATAATTTTTTGTTTTTCAAAAATGTATATTTTTTCTATAAAAGTTAATTTTTATACCTTCGTAGTGTTTTAACCCCAGTTAACTATTTGCCCATAGCTGGAACTCTAACAGGTGCTACCACTCCGGGTCAGGGTGCACCTGGGAATAACAGCAATTAAGAGGTGGTTCCATGCTCCTCACAACCTCCCAATCAGGGGCCTTGCTGCTGGATGCAGTTTACTGTCATGCCCAGGACCTTAGTACGTATGTATTTACACAATCAAATACATAGGCATATAAAGGATGCACCACATAATTAAGAGAAAAAAATAGTATATTTTCATGTTTTCAAACTAGTTTGTATATCTATTCAATTAACAATAACAGCCTCATGGATAGCCTCAATATATCCTTAGAGGCAACTCCCCAAATGATTCTCATCCAAGCTGACATTCACATCCTACAATGATAATGAAAATAATATTTCTTTAAATGGAAACATTCAGCATTGATGGAACAGCCAATGTAACTTTCCTTTTCAGGAAAATAGGTTTCAAAAGTTAACTGGTATTACTCTTTCTAGAACTGATGGAAACTTCCTTCTTAAACTTTTCTTCAAAGTAGCATATAAAAGTCAGCATCGAGAAGATTAACTTTGCTCTTTCATAAGTTGAGAATTCTAAAAACCCAGCCCCAAACAAGATGTTGGTAATGTTCCATTTTGTATTTTAGCCAAATTGCTTTGAGGTGTGGCTCATAAGAGTTGATTTGTAAAAAAACATAAAGACAAAATAAAAAATTCCTGACCCAGGGATTTTCTTACGTCAACCAGACAGACAGACTTCAAATTCATACCTTTTTTGAGAGGTTTGGAAAGTAAACAAGTTTGATGCCATAGATTTCTCACTTCCTATTTTACCAAAATAATTTATATCATAGAAATAGGCACTGGTCTGATGGATATTCTAACAAGTATAGCAGACAACAGAATGCTTTGTTTGGTTCAGATTTAAATTCTTAGTGAAAAGAGTATCGCAGCGCAACACTATTATAATTTTGACATCTCTTCTAACCAATCATGTGACTGTTCAGTCAATGAGCAACAAATCAGAATCATTTTTATGTTTTGTTATTTTAGAAACAGCCCTAGAGTTGATAAATATTACAATTCCAATGAAAATCACTAGTAATTTGACTGTCATTGCACATGTCAACAGGAAATATCTTAACTCCTTACAATACACATTGTCAACAGTAGTTTTCTTTCACTAGAGAAGTCAGCTAATGCATGTTATCTGCATTAGCTGACTTGACAACTTAGTTGTCATGAATGGCTAGATCTTTTACATTAATGCACATGTATCCCAGAGCTTTATCCTTGAACCTACATTGGTCCTAATTTTTTATCTATGATCCGCTCAATGTTATTACTTCTATGATTATGAAACCATTATTTGTTCCTATGTTAATTGTAAGTCTGATCAGTTTGATAAGATCAAATTGGTACCTACTTGATTTTTACACGTTTCTTCAAAACAATGGTGAATAAAAACTAAGATCCAATCTGAATTCACATAAGCAATTCTGAAGATGAAATCTTTAAAGAGTCTAATAAAAAAGTTAGTCTCTAATTCTGAGTCATTTGAAAATCTTTTGAAAAATATTTGATTAGGTAGAGCATGACAACCTATTTTAGTTGCTGGATAAATTTGACTTACAAGGGAAAGATATTAGGATAATTTGCAGCATTTACTTATTTCTTACTTAAAATATTGTAGAAATAAAATTTAAATGCAATATGTTAAGTAAGAAATTTCTTAATTTTACTTTACTAGAATATCTTGTCCTTTACTTTTCCAGGTTTAATAACTTGTCCTGTTCTTTTCCAGGTTTAATATAATCTTAAGAATATTAATTTTCATGCGTGCATTTTTCCATGTAATAAGAAATGAGTTAAGCAAGTATTGAGAACAAGAATCAGGAGAAAGACAAAGGTGTGATTTTTTACCAAATTTATTTAACATGCTAAAAGAAGTAAACAACCCACTAGGATTTACTGTCACTGACCATAATCTTGATAGCATAAAATACACGGATGAAACTGTACTGACTGAAGGCTTAGACGGAGAAAAAACCCGAAAGAATGTACCAAAGAAAGTAGGACTGACCATTAGCTGTAAAAAACAGGATGTACGGTTGTCAACAGGAAAGTCATCCAAAGATGTGAGCTTTGATTTGGAGGCATCAGAATCAAGCATATAGTGAAATTTAACTATTCAGGTTATGTAATAACAGACAGCAAAAAGTGTAGCACAAAGATCCAAAGGCACATTGGAACAGGGAATGGAGCCTTCTTGTATACTGAGAATACCATGGACAAAGCACGAGAGCAATGAGGAAGTTTTAAAGAAAATAGGAACTAAAAAGACACTTGGACTTAAAATCTGAAATAGTTAAAATTTCTGGGTCATATAATGAGCAATAACAACTTAGAAAATTTAATATTCACACGGCTTAATGAAAGAAGAAGCAAGAGACAAAACCAGCAAGCAAATTTATCTTAATGTTCTTCAGGGTGTAGGCGATCATGACTCTCCACAATTTCCTGAGCTTTGCATCTCTTAATAAATTTTGTCTTTCTGTTATTTTTCCTAAACCCTGTTCTACAATCCATTTATTCAAACTCATTAAGTATGTTATACATTGTTTTTCTCTGACCTTCTTGTCTTCTGTCTGGTTAGTATCAGATTTTCCAGGCCCTCCTTCCTCATAATATGCTCTAGAAAAATCAATGAATAAATTTTGCCTTTCTGATATTTCTACTCTACCCTATTCTGCTATCCATTTACTCAGTCTCACTAAGCATTGTTTTCCTCTAACCCTCTTACTCATGATCTGCTCTTTAAATTTTCTCTCTTCCTGATATCAAGTATAAATGATCTTTTTGTTTCCATTTTCTCAAAAAACTTTGTTGTTGCTCACATATTTGGTCAATGGTATCCTCAACACCCTTCTGTAGATCCACATTTCTGTTGCTTCAAGTCTCTTATTTATCTTTGAGGAGGTTGTCAAGCATTGACTGATCACAAGCCTTAAAAACAGTTTAAGTCTTGTCCCTGTCATGTATCAGAACTTGATGTTAAGCAGTCTTCAAGTTTCAAAGAATCAATACTATACCACAACGTTCACCAGATCATTAATTCTTAGTAGGGGTTAAACATCTGACAGTATGAAATGATTAGCAGTCTGAGAGTAATCGACTACCATTCTTTTCTTTATACTGCTGATTAGCTGTTATGGGAATTTGAATTTGCCAAGAAGGAGTGACTGACTCAATTATCACTTAAGTCAGGCAATCAGTCAATTAAGTGCCATACATGATACACACTTGGGTAATCATGTCTCGAAAGAGACATGACTGACTGGGCAGAAGATTATTCTGCAGTAGGTAGCCATTACTTTCTGCAGGAGTCTAGTACCAGCCAATGCTATATAACCCAATCTGTCCTGTTATTTAACTCATAACTGGAGAGAGTAAACGGATTATTACCTTTCTCAAGGGTATTTCTACAAAAGTGAATGCAAGAAATTCAACAGGAATTACCCTTCTCATTTCAGCTTCAATGAAATGTTTATCTGGAGAACTGTATTTCCTTGACGGTCATTGGTAATATTAGTAAGGAATCAAAAAGGAGACAAAGAAGATGATGTAGCCAATCGAAACGCATTTAATAAATTTCTCCCAATGAAACTTACATAGAATCAAATATTTCCACAGTTTCAGCTCTGATAAGCTTCTTTCCCAGGAACCTCGACCAAATGAATTTACTTGTGATATAAGATTAGCAACTAGTTTTCACCCTTTAAGCATCAAAATAGTCAAGTGCAACTGCCACTTCTACTTTATCATTTTCTTTTTTGGCACTTTCCACCTATGAAACATCCTTTCATATACTTGCTTCCCTGATAGCAAAATCTCCAAAAGTTTAAGTGCAACATCAATTGCCATCTCCTATTTCCTTGATTCCTATCTTTCTCATATCCTTTCTTCAACATCTCCAGTAACTTGTTCCCTCTTTTTTCTCTTTTCTTTTCTTTTACTATAAACCATTGTGAACCAGTGGTGGTTCTGTCTTGCATGGGATGAAAAGATTTTTAAAACATTGCTTTGAGGTTGCTTCATGAAATCCTATCCAAGAATGGTAGTACATTGATTAAATAGCACAGATAAAACACTGACTTGAGTTTCTAGTTATAGATTTCACTATGAAGTACACACTGCCAAAACATTTTTCTACAGTTTTCTTTTTTGCAACAATGAAACAACAAACTACAGGTAAGATGAATGTAATCATTAGCCATATAGCTACTTCTATGGATTGTAAAACTTATGCTGACAGAGTATGGCCTTTGAAGAATAGTCTAGCATTCACTTCTATATCAGAGGACAGTGAGGGTTGTCTTTTTGCTATTTCTCCGAATCACTTTTCTGCCATGTATTTACTCCAGCTCATTAGATAGGTTATTTGCCTCTCTCCACTGTTGCCTTCAACAGGTCTATGAGAGTCAAATTCTCCAAAACCTATTTCTTTATTAGGTCCTAGAAATTTAAGTTCAGTACCCTTTTCTTTGTTTCTAATGAATTTTTTCAGTTTCTAAATACTTTGTTTAGCTTTTGGAAGGCTTCCTTAAATAAGGCACGAATTCCTGCCTAGAAAACCACTATCCTTAATTCTGACTTTTACAAAATTTCTGGTGCATGTAATGAATGTATAACTATTTTAAAAAAATGAGATGCTGGTTCCGTACTCTTTCATTTGTTTTTAATGAACTTACTTAATGCAAATATATATATGAATGGCAGAGTAGAAACAAAGAGTGATGGGAGAGAATTAAACATTGTTTTCAATGACAGAGGACTGAGTTGTGGAGAGCCATGATTGTCATGTCCTGAAGAGACATAGAAAATCAGTGATGTTGATTATTTAAACATTATGGATATAATGATTTTGCATCAGCACATACTTCAGTGATCATGATTGATTTTCTTTTTCTATAATGGAGTCTATTTGACTGCTTCATTTACAATCTGATTGCTTGCATTCTAAGAATATGGCTGACCTAGACCAAACATAATGAACAGGTCTTCAGGATTGCTTTGACCTTTTGTAAAAGGTTTCCATCAATATATTACTTGATTATGCATTATCTTCAGGTGGTTTTTAACAAAAGATAACACATACTACCTTGAACTCTTGAAAATCCATCAGCACTTAGAATCACTATATAATTGATATTTATGAAACTTAGCTGAGTATGGCACAAGGTCAGATAAGATTTATAAGATTTTTGTAGTTTCCAGTTGCCTTAAATAAGGCATGTACTTATGCCTAGAAAATCACTACTCTTAATTCTGACTTTTACAAAATTTCTGGTGCATGTAATGAATGTATAACTATTTTAAAAAAATGAGATGCTGGTTATCCATGATTGAGAACTCATTGTAAAACATATCAAGGTGTTTATGAAATAAGAACTAAAAAGAAAAGTTGAGATAAGTCAAAACATAAAAGTAGTGAGTCAAGTAATTAAAAAGAACGTCTCCTGCCAGTACAGTGGTGATTGTGCCTCACTACAACTTCCAGTCTTTTGTCATGTTTGCTTCTTAACTATTTCTTCAGATACCTATTCTGCTATTGATTCATGCAAACACAACTTGCCATCAATATGTCTTTTGAGTGCAAAATTCTCTAAACTCTCTTTTTTTTATTATATATATCCTAATTATAAATGTTATTTTTGTTTTTATTTGCTTAAAAAGGTCCTAATTATTCACATATTCTTCCCAGAATATCTCTTATAAGTGCCATGTATCTTCAGGATGTGAATGATAATGGTTCTCAACAACTTTCTATGTTTTATATCTCTTAGTGAGGTTTATCTTTTTGCTATTTCTCCAAATCACTTTTCTGCCATGTATTTACTTCAGCTCATTAGATAGTTATTTGCCTCTCTCCACTGTTGCCTTCAATAGGTCTATGAGAGTCAAATTCTCCAAAACCTGTTTCCTTATTATGTGTCCGAGAAATTTAAGTTCAGGATGTGTGTTGTAGTGCAGTGGATATCGACTCGGAATGAGAAATCGGGGAGCTGAGTTCAAATTCTAGTTGAATTCATTGCATTCACTTACGTGCAAATACCCTTGGGAAAAGTACTAATCCGTCTATTCTTTCCAGTTATGGGTTAAATAACAGAACAGATTGGGTTCTATAGCCTTGGCTGGCAACCAGTCTACTGCAGAAAGCAATGGCAACCTACTGCAGAATAATCTTCTGCCCAGTCAGTCAGGTCTCTTTCGAGATATGATTGCCCAAGTGTGTTTCACATATGGCACTTAACTGACTGACACAATACACAACCAGTCTACCGCAGAAAGCCATGGCAACCTACTGCGGGATAATCTTCTGCCCAGTCAGTCAGGTCTCTTTCGACACCTGATCACCCAAGTGTGTTTCATGTATGGCACTTAACTGACTGACTCTCTTCTTTGTTTCTAATGAAATTTTTCAGTTTCTAAATACTTTGTTTAGATTTGGGAAGACCTCTTTTTCCTATTTTAATGAACCTTTGAATTTTGGTGTCATATTTTCTATTGTGTGTTATAACACTTACTATCTGTATTTCTATACTTCTTCAAGTTCAATATCTCCAATTTGTAGTTAGCATCCTTCTCTTGCTGGCAACTATACATTCTGTCTTCTCAAGAATTGATGCTTAAACTGTGAAGACACAAGCCTAATCCAATAGGAAGTTAACATTTCAGAGTGAAAAAAATGACAAATATATCAGAATTTCCCATCTAAAATATATGACTGAATACCTGTTTCAACAAAATTTATATGAAAGAAAAGCAGAATTTGCTTTGGTGTGTTTTTCTTAACCACTACTACTGGAAATTCTGTTGATCAAGTACCCAATATATAAGACTTGATTGTTCTTGACTGATAGAAACATTTTTTTTCTCTTAAATGCATAACTACAGAAATATTATGCATTAATTTTCTTTCACATAAACATTTAATGCAATAGAGTGAACATACATAAGTGAAATATTTCTTACTAATGCTCATACAGGCAATTTTTAACATGAGGAAATTTCCTCATTCATTAAATATAAAACTGATAAAATTTTTTATATAAAATCTCTGTTATTGAATGTTATTTCCATTTTCTGTGTTCTTTAAATTTGTTTTTGTTTTTTGTGAAATTATCACAGAAAACATGGTCCTGCGGGTCCTTTCTTCTGACTTAGGAAAGTCAGAAGAAAGGACTACCTTTTGTGGGAGTTCCTTTGCTTTTCATTCTGTGATTGCTATCAATACTGGGCTGCTTGTGAAATTGACTTCCAAGAGGGTGCATTCCAAATCACTACAATCTTAACTTGTTCAAATCTAAAGACAATCATTTTCTTTCTTGTGCCTTTTACACTTAACATTCACACAACAACATCCTTCAGTAACCCACTACCTTGAGTGGCTCTGGGGCATTATATAGGTTTCCTTGTGAATGTTAGGAAAATAATTCCCAGGTGTTTAAGTTGTTGTACTTGTTTTATTTTTGTATCTCCAGTTTGTAATTTGCATGTTAGGCTGTTTTTTATCCATCTTCTTGCAATTAGTCCTTTCTTTTCACTTTCTTTGACTACCTTCTGTAGGAGTTCCTCTACTTTTATCTCTGAGTCTGCTATCAACACTGCTGGTTGTAATTCAATTTCTGTGTAAATTTCTTTATGTAAAGAAAATGGTGAAATTGTACCTTAACCAAATGTTTTGGCAGTGTGTACTTCATAGTGAAACCTGTAACTGGAATCTTAAGTCAGTGTTTTATCTGCTTTAATGTCTTGACTATGACAAATTGATTGATGAAAAGTTTTGGGAGGAAACAAAGTTTTGATGGAGTCTATGTAATTATTATCTTTATTGTTTTTTCTGTTTTTAATTTGGGAGTGTTGGCCTTTATAGAAATCATGGATAAAAAGAAAAATATTATTTGTTTTTAAAAAAACATTTATTGAAAAGGAAATGAAACATGGAGAAGAAAGATATTTGTAAATTAGATATCTGTGAGATAATTATTTTTTTTCATTGTCTATTTGTGTATTGGCATCTTGGGAAAAAGTGAATTTCCACTTTGAATATAAGTTCAGTAACAGTGTACCTCTTTCCCATTTTTTTAAAAGTCCAAACAGGAAATTTGATGTTTACATTTTGTCTCCCATCCTGTTATTTATCTTATGTTAATTTTAGGTAGGAATGAGAGAGTTTTCCTTAAAACAACTGATTGTGGTTTCTTGGGCTAACATTCTTGACTTATATGAAGGGGACAGATTATACTGAATCCATTGCTAGGTTTGCTGCTAAGAAAGTTGGTTAACTCTGTCACACTAGACAATTTTTCTCTCCAGAATCTATCTTAAATGTCTATAAATCTACCATTTGTCTATGCTTTATATATTTTTGTCACATATAATCCAGTGCTCCAGATATATATTTAAGATTCTTGAAAAAAATCCAAAGAAGAATCAGCAATATTATTGGTTTTGACCTGGCATCTCCTTCTATAATTACTTCCATGGTATTTGTTTGGATGATCTCTTCACTACAGTATGTAGAATTTATGAATTTAAGTACAATACTAGAATTCCAGTTGATTTCATTGCATTTACTTACATGCAAATACCCTTGGGAAATATATTAATTCATCTCTTCTCTCTCCAGTTATGGCTTGAATAGCATAGCAGATTGGGTTTTTTAGCCTTGGTGGAAAGAAATGACAACCTACTGCGAGAAAATTTTCTACCTAATCAGTCATGTCTCCTTTGAGACATGATCACCCAAGTGTTGCAGAAAGCACTTAACTGACTGACTAGATGAGCAATTAGGTCTCATTAATTTAAAGTTGAATAAGCTAGATGTTACTGCAAGTTTTATGCTAACAGTTTATTTTCTTGAATTTTCTTGCCTGTAGAACACTCTTCCGACTACATGCTTTCCAGCCAAATTTGATCTTCAAAAGTTTAAATACAATGTCAATCATCATCTACTGTCCTCCTGATTACTCTTCTATTGTCCTTGGTCTTTATTTTCTTAATTCTTTCACAATCAGTAACCCCTTGTGTCTGAGTGGCTTTACTTCCTTGCATTGGCTAAATTTGATTAAAAATATATTTTCTGATAAATGCTAAAACTCTCAGACCATATATTCCACATTCACTTGGTCTACAAATGGTTATTTATTTTCTAATTTGATATTTATGTTTTGTTTCTTATAGCTGGCTGTAATGCATATACGTTCTTTTGGAAATTAAAGTCTTTTTATGTACCATGTCTTATTGAAATTGGGTGATCATGCCTCTCCATAACTTTTTGCAGCTTTAAGAAACTTTAGTTATTTGTCTGTTCTTTGCCATTACTGTGTCATCCACTCATATAAACCCATCAGATAAGGTACTTGCTTTTCTTTGACAAGCCTTCCTTCAATACATTCTATGACACTGATGAACCTTATCTGGCAGCAAAGCCTCCAATTGAGAGGTTTTGAAGAGTATTGAACCACCTTTTAATTGCTGCTGTTCTCAGGTCCACTGTGACCCAGGGCGGTAGCATCACCTATTTCCAGACATACACTTGACTTTCAACAAAAACCCACTTTACAAAAATATGCAAATGAAACCTGATCTCCTACAAAATGATTTCTTACAAAGAATACATATTCTATTCATACAAACATTTCCCAAAAATTAAATTTTCTTGTTTTTATGAGAGAAAATTTTACACATCAATTATTTTACAGTGATAACAAATTGTAAAATTTGATTGGTTCAAAGTCAAGTGAAAATGAGAGATAAGGTGAAACAGACAAAGTGAATTCAAAACTTTTTTTTGCACTATTAATGCTGTAAGCAGCCTTGTGATTTTTTTCTTTCTGGAGTCTATCATTTTCAAATATGTTGAGATTTTTAATGTCATTTTGGATGTTCTCTTTCTTTTACTACATTGTAGTAGTTAGCAAAGCATCTCAGAAGCAATCCAAAGTATTTCAAAGTAAAACTTCATTGCTTACCTATGTTGCATTTGTTTATTTTTCTCATGACTACCAGAAGAAAGTAACAAGACAGACACAAGAATTATTTACACAAGATGGTATATGTTCAGATAGTGACTTTATAACAATGGACATCATCATCTCAGTTGAGATCTGATAGACATAACCCAAAACAACAACTTAAATTTCTACCATTCAAGTATTGTATTTATAAATTACCTGGCCACATCTACAAAAAGATTAATTTTAACTTTTCATGTAGAGTTAATTTTTTTAAATACCTTGAATTGCTATCTTAATTTACCAATAGTTCAAGTCAGTTTGTCAATATAAAGTAGATAACACAAAGTGAATTACACCGTGATAATTAGAGAATTGTGGTGCAGTGGATATAGACTCAGAACGACAAACCTGGGTGCCGAGTTCAAATTCCAGTTGAATTCATTGCATTCATTTACACACAAATACCTTTGGGAAAGGTATTAATCCATCTCTTCGCTCAAGTTATGGGTTACATAATAGAACAGATTGGGTTCTATAGCCTTGGTTGGCAACTAGTCTACCACAGAAAGCAATGGCAACCTACTGCATGATAATCTTCTACCCAGTCAGTCAAGTCTCTTTTGAGACATGATCACCCAAAGTGTATCACGTATGGCACTTAACTGACTGACTGAATAAGAGAATATACTAATGCTACTAGAAAAGTTGAAAGCTATGCACAAGGTGCTAAAAAGCAAGATTCCTGTAACAACACACCACATTTGGGAAGTTCTGTGATACCAGATTCCTACCTTAAATCTTAATGCAAATCTTTCATTTTTTACTTTTGTTCTTTACTGGTTTCTCATCACCCATTATTTTCACATTGACTCCTGATTTATTTTGCTGTTATCTAATTTATGCAATGGACTTACCTTTGAGAGTCAAATTTATTTCATTAAAGATATTTTCCTGTGTGTTTTCTTGCCTGGTGAGGAGATTGCTGAAATGTTCTTGCTCCAGGCATGTAAAAAAAGGTTTCATTGTTTCTTTTGATTTTGGGGAATGTATGGGATGTGCATTGTGGTGCAGTGGATATCAGCTTGAAATGAGAAATTGGGGAGCTGATTTCGAATTCCAGTTGAATTCGTTGCATTCACTTACGCGCAAATAGTCTTGGGAAAGGTATTAATCCATCTATTCCTTCCATCTATGGGTTAAATAACAGGACAGATTGGGTTCTATAGCCTTGGTCGGCAACCAGTCTACCACAATGGCAACCTACTGCAGGATAATCTTCTGCCTAGTCAGTCATGTCTCTTTCAAGACATGATTGCCCAAGCGTGTATCACATATGGCACTTAACTGACTGACTGATTGGACCATGAACAATTTATGCTGCCATTAGTATATATGCAAATTAACTGTCCAGTGTAATATATACATAATTATATATATATATATATATATATATATATATATATATATACAATGGAAAATTCAATGCATTATTTCAATTGGTCATAAATTATAATTCATTTCTATGAACTAAACTGTCTCATTTCATCATACTACACTATATTCTTTCTATTAGATATAAGTATTATCCCGAAATAAACATTTCTTTAAAATGAAATGGGAAACAAATAACCTGATGTAGAAGGGGGAATTTAGCCTTCTCTCAGTTGGGAATCACTAGACTAGATGAAAAGAGTTCATTGTCCTTAGTGACCATAAACTCATTTCATGCCCACTCACAAACACATGAATACATATATACAGATACCAAATAGATCTTGTTGGGTTATCTTTGTCATTCTCGAACTTGGCATCATTACCTATATGTATTAGAAAGAAAGAGAGAGAGAGAGAGAGAGAGAGACATATATATATATATATATATATATATATACACACATAATTGTGCATTTGGGCAGCAATCTCTTTTATACAAGTTTCATTAAAAACAACTGACAAGGTACTATGGCTATTTTTTTTTATTTAATTGTATACTAATAATTCTTTTCTTTGCTGGACATTTAGTCATCATCATAGCTGATATTATTTTTACTTTTAACTGAACGTTTGTTTTTTATTTATATATCTAGAATTATACATTTGGACAATTTCTACAAACTTTATGTCCAGAAAAGAGACATTTTTAAGAAAAAATAAAAAGAAAAAGAAAATTTAAGTGCTCTACCTTGTCAGTTATTAAAAAAAAAAAAAAAAAATATATATATATATATATATATATATATATATATATATATATATATATATATATATATATATATAATATTTTTGACATGTGATTATAGTTTTCAATATTGCTATTAGTAGATCCTCAAAATATGTTAAATATAAAAAATTGTTTTTTTTTAATTAGGGTGGCATTTGTAAAATCACAATTTGAATGGTTATCTAAATTATATACATATATATGTATATATATTTGTACAATCACAATTTTGACCAGTTTTGTTCCTTTGTATTACAAGAGAGTTTAAATGGTCTAAATTACATACATATATGTATATATATATATATATATATTACCTTATATTACATCATGAACCTTTATCTAGAAAAATTGGTAAATCTTTGTTTTAATTCCCGAAGACTTTTATCCCTTCAAATTTTTCCAAAACACCCTTAATTCTGAAAACTACTGAAATATTTAAAAATTGTCAATGTCATATTTTCCATTTTTTAACTTTTAACTTCCTTTCCTTTTTTTATTGTTTTATTTTCAATGTTAATTATAAAAAATGCTTTACTGGACTACTTATTTTGTTCTTTTTGTTATTTATAATTTTTAAGTATTTTCATATGTATGAAGGTTAAGTAAAACTACACTTATCACTGATTTTCATATGTTTGAAGGTTAACTTTCTTTGGAAATTAAGTACCAAAAAAAAGAAAAAAAAGGAAAAACACACAAATACATGCAATATATTTGAAGGTTAATTAAACTACACTTATCGCTTATTTTCATATATTTGAAAGTTAATTTTCAAATAAAAAAAAGAAAAACACAAATATATCACTTACTTTCATAAATTTGAAAGTTAACTTTCTTAAAAAAAATCTATATTTTCATATATTTGAAAGTTAACTTTCATCTGAAAAAATTAAGTAAAACTACAATTATCACTTATTTTTATATATTTGAAAGTTAACTTTCTTCTGAAATTAAGTACTAACAAAAAATTAAAAAAAAAACAGGCAATAAATTTGAAGGTTAATTAAACTACATTTAACACTTATTTTCATATATTTGAAAGTTAATTTTCAAATAAAAAAAAAGAAAAACACACAAATATATCACTTACTTTCATAAATTTGAAAGTTAACTTTCTTACAAAAATTCTATATTTTCATATATTTGAAAGTTAACTTTCATCGGAAAAAATTAAGTGAAACTACATTTATCAATTATTTTTATATATTTGAAAGTTAACTTTCTTCTGAAATTAAGTACCAAAAAAAAAAAGGAAAAAAAAATCTATACTTTCATATATTTGAAAGTTAACTTTCGTTAGAAAAAATTAAGTAAAAAAATATGCAAAAACACGCAACTATCTGCTGAAATTGAGTACCAGAAAAAAATCGCATATTAATTTAAGTACAGGAGGTAAATAGGCCGAAAATTCTGTAAAGGAAGTAAATAGGTCGAAATTTGTTTCCTACTCCGAAAGTCATTCAGCAGTTAATAACTTGTCTGTGTGACAGTAGTGGGTGACAAAAAGAGCAAGATGAAGTTCGATTTTTTTTTCTGGTCGTTAACATCAATAAAGGTAGGTTTCTTCAATAAATAATTATTGATTTGAGTTCAGAATATTCATTTGCACGGAATTAAGGGTGTTTTGGAAAAATTTGAAGGGATAAAAGCCTTCGGGACTTAAAATGAAAGTTCACCGAAGAATTTAATATATAATGGCAGCATATGTCTAGAAAAAGGGAAGTCAAAATGGCTACAACTAGAAAAGGAGGAAAAGAGAGAAAAGGAGTGTAAATGTTAAGGTGTTAATGTAAAGTGAAAAAGAGATGTAAAAGAACAAATACTCACAACATTCTACACATACAGGCACATGGGTTCATACACACACACACACACACACACAATGAAAAGTTCATAGAAAAAAGAACCATCAAGAAGTATAAACAGTTAATTGCTGATATCCACTGATGAGTTGACGAAGTTATTTCTCAAGTGTTTGTAAATATATATATATATATATATATATATGGTATGGTTAGCCACTTGTCTCCAAGTATGCTTGTTTGCTAGTGTATCTAGCCAATTGCATACTCAGACTCACTTACGTTTCTTCAACCTGTGGTTTGTACAGAAAGTAGCTGAGCAGATCTTAGTTATAGTTTCTGAGAGAGCATGCATAATCTGACCTGATGGCTTCCAAATAGTTCTGTCAATTTAACTCACAATGTTTACTACTCAGTTTAACTCACAATGTTAAACTTGTCATATGATTTTCAAGCAGGTGAATTACCTTTTTGGGATCCTCTAATATTATCAAGAATTCACTTCCCTGTCAAATTGACCATAGTTAGATTCAAACTTGAGTCTCATGCTTAGAAAATGTACATTCTAACGACTTTGTCATCTACAGGCCCTTGATGAGTCTGACGAGGCTCGCGCGGTTGCTCTGGATATCTCCAAGGCTTTCGACAGGGTTTGGCACCCTGGCCTCCTATGCAAACTACGCGGTTATGGTATTACCGGTCGCCTGCTTGACCTAATCCAATCTTTCTTAAATAACCGCAAAATGAAGGTCGTTCTGAATGGGCGTGCCTCTTCGTCCTACAGCGCGAATGCTGGTGTCCCACAAGGCTCTATCCTGGGCCCAACGCTCTTCCTTATTTTCATCAACGACCTCCCAGATGAGATCAGGTCCCAAGTAGGCATCTACGCAGATGACACTACAATATACTCCCGCTCCAGTAAGAAACCTGTCGTGGCGGACAGACATAATCTCGCTGCTGACCTTGAGCGGGATCTACACTCTGTGGTGAACTGGGGCAAGAAGTGGCTTGTCAACTTTAATTCCTCTAAGACCAAGCTGTTGTCTGTCAACCATTACAGGCAACCTCTTCTGCCTCCCATAAGCATGGACCAGATGATTCTCCCGGAGAGTAATACACTACGCCTCCTCGGACTTACCCTGTCCTCAGACCTCAAATGGAAGCACTATATTGAATCCATAGCAAAATCTACTGCTAAGAAGATTGGGTCACTATGTCGATCCAGGATGTTTTTTCCACCTGAATCCATCCTGCATATATACAAGTCAACCATCCGTCCGTGCATGGAGTACTGCTGCCATTTATGGTCAGGTGCCCCTGCCGTTCTCCTCAGTGTTCTTGACAAGCTCCAAAGGAGAGTCTGTAATGTGATAGGTACTGATCTGGCGACTCGTCTGCAGCCACTTTCCCATCGTCGAAATGTGGCCTCCCTCTGTCTCTTCTATAAATACTTTCATGGCTTCTGCTCGGATGAGCTTAAGTCACTGATGCCTCCTCAACAGGTGTTTACCCGTTCAACCAGACTGGCAACTGGGTCCCACCCATTCACAGTCAGGTTAGCCAAACGCAGACGACAATTCTACTCCTGCAGCTTCCTCTCTCGCACTTCCCGCCTGTGGAACTCACTCCCGTATTCTTGCTTTCCTGACGGCTACGACCTCCAGAAATTTAAAAGCAAAGTTAATACTCACCTACTAACCACTGGCCTCTAGCTCTCTCTCCCCTCCCCTGTATAAGCTTCCCTTTCTCTCCGCCCATGTACCTGTCATTGCACCTGCTTTCTCAGTTTTCTATTGTTCCTTTCTAACTAGCTTGTACTCCTCACTCTTTTCTAATTAATCTTTCTACACTTATGTAACCCCCTGCACATCAGTGGCGTTTCTGCCTTGCTCGGGGTGAAAGGATTAAAAAAAAAAAAAAAAAAAAATATATATATATATGCACCTCCACACACACACACTTCAGTTTTTCAAGACTATTGGGCATCTGCCCTGGCCAATTGTTATAATTTATAAATTAATATATACTGTTGTATGAGAGTATGTGATCACTGTTAAAGTATGATATTTATAAAGGAAAACTCAACATGTCATTTAAATTGGTTATAAATTATAATTCATTTCAATAAGCTAAATTAGCTCATTTCATCAGACCACACAATATTCGTTCCATAAATGGAATGAATATTGTGTGGTCTGATAAAATGAGCTAATTTAGCTTATTGAAATGAATTATAATTTATAACCAATTTAAATGACGTGTTGAGTTTTCCTTTATATATATATATATATATATATATATATATATATATATGATCACTGCTTTCTAGTTATTTGGTATGATCATCACTCAACATCCCACAAATTTTCAATAAAGCCATGCATGAACATGACTTTTAAGCCGGAACAATGATTTGCCTTGTCTTCTACAGAATTTGTAGCCATGACCCGTCATAACATTAGGTACATTTTCTGACATTTAATTACCATGAATCTGTAATACTTCTGTGATTCATCATAAAAGTCATGCTTTCTAAGGCTACAACCAGATATACAACCAGCGCAGTAAGATCATCCTAAATCTACCAAATTCCATCTGCAAAATACTCAGAGAAAATACAACTATAACAGCCTCATCCACATATTAAAAAACATGGTTAAAAATAACAGAAGCATTAAGACAAAAAAAAAGCAATAAACTCAATAAACTCAGCTATGAATATGGTCACATTGTGCTGACCATGTTTGGAAATAAAAAAGAAAACATTCCATTACTCTCAATACATATATAAAAAATATACACATTCAGTTAAAAATAAAAATAAAATAATCCTTGATAATGACAAATAGAATAGTTGAAAGCCTGGGGATATATGGAATATTTGGACAATTTTTAAGACACTTTATATGTTTAGAAAAGAAAACACTTATATAAACACAAGAAAAATTGAATGAAAACTTAATCACAGTACCTTGTCAGTTGTTTTAATGAAACTTGCATAAAAGACAGATTGCTCCCTAAATACACAATTACACACACACACACACACACACACACACACACACACACACACATATATATATATATATATATCATAGATGTTGCCAAGCTGACCCTACTATACTGTGCAGTCAACAAAAGCAAACATGCATGTGTGAAATTAAAGATATAAAACTGATTTAATTTTGCATCACACCATATATATATATATATATATATATATATATATATATATATATATATATACATGAAATTGATTTTATCAATAAATCCATTATTAATCTGAGGATAAAACACATCCCATGTAATCTATTTTACCATTCAGTTAAATATTGTTAGCTAGATATACAGATTTGCATTTTATATTATATATATAACTTAAAAGGAACAAAGTAATGCTAAAAGCAATAAAATAGAATTACACTTACTTAAAAATAAGTGCATTCACATAGAAAAAAGGTTAACTACATATTCAAAATAAAAAACACAGAATATAAGAGCTAAAATATCAAGGCTTTGTTGTCTTTACGTCATATTGGATTTGAACTGACAAAGCAACAAAGTACTCCTAAAATGAAAGTGCACTTTCAAAGTATTCATCTAGAAAATAGTCAAACACAGTTCTGATAGATCTTTATCAAATTATAAGAGAGACTAAAGACAGAAGAAAATGACAGCAACCAATCAATGGGTAGACAATGTTTGAATATGTGTGGGCGTGGTCAAAATAGATTTGCCTATATTATCAGAAATGTTGCACTTTGAAAAACCTTAATACTTTTGTGATGATGTTTTATTTAAAATTTTTGAACAACATTGTCCACATTATCCAGACCATAAAATTGCAACAAAATACACTTGAAAATACAAAGGGTGAGAAAAAATAAAGATTAAATAAAAAATAAAGATTAAATAAAAAAAAGATTAAATAAAAAAAAAGATTAAATAAAAAAAAAGATTAAATAAAAAAAGATTAAATAAGAAAAAGATTAAATAAAAAAAAAGATTAAATAAAAAAAAGATTAAATAAAAAAATAAAGATTAAATAAAAAAAAGATTAAATAAAAAAAAAGATTAAATAAAAAAAAAGATTAAATGAAAAAATAAAGATTAAATAAAAAAAAGATTAAATAAAAAAAAGATTAAATAAAAAAAAGATTAAATAAAAAAAAAGATTAAATAAAAAATAAAGATTAAATAAAAAAAAAGATTAAATAAAAAAATAAAGATTAAATAAAAAAAAGATTAAATTAAAAAAAAGATTAAATAAAAAAAAGATTAAATAAAAAAAAAGATTAAATAAAAAAAAGATTAAATAAAAAAAAGATTAAATAAAAAAAAAGATTAAATAAAAAAAAAGATTAAATAAAAAATAAAGATTAAATAAAAAAAAGATTAAATAAAAAAAAAGATTAAATAAAAAAAAGATTAAATAAAAAAAAAAGATTAAATAAAAAAAGATTAAAAAAATAAAGATTAAATAAAAAAAAGATTAAATAAAAAAAAAGATTAAATAAAAAAAAAGATTAAATAAAAAAAGATTAAATAAAAAAATAAAGATTAAATAAAAAAAAAAGATTAAATAAAAAAAAGATTAAATAAAAAATAAAGATTAAATAAAAAAAAAAGATTAAATAAAAAAAAAAGATTAAATAAAAAAAAGATTAATAAAAAAAGATTAAATAAAAAAAAGATTAAATAAAAAAAAAGATTAAATAAAAAAAAGATTAAATAAAAAAATAAAGATTAAATAAAAAAAGATTAAATAAAAAAAAAGATTAAATAAAAAAAAGATTAATAAAAAAAGATTAAATAAAAAAAAGATTAAATAAAAAAAGATTAAATAAAAAAAAGATTAAATAAAAAAATAAAGATTAAATAAAAAAAAGATTAAATAAAAAAAAGATTAAATAAAAAAAAGATTAAATAAAAAAATAAAGATTAAATAAAAAAAAGATTAAATAAAAAAAAGATTAAATAAAAAAAGATTAAATAAAAAAAGATTAAATAAAAAATAAAGATTAAATAAAAAAAAAAGATTAAATAAAAAAATAAAGATTAAATAAAAAAAAAGATTAAATTAAAAAAAAGATTAAATAAAAAAAAGATTAAATAAAAAAAAGATTAAATAAAAAAAAAGATTAAATAAAAAAAAAGATTAAATAAAAAAAAAGATTAAATAAAAAAAAAAGATTAAATAAAAAAAAAGATTAAATAAAAAAAAAAGATTAAATAAAAAATAAAGATTAAATAAAAAAAAGATTAAATAAAAAAAAAGATTAAATAAAAAAAAGATTAAATAAAAAAAAAGATTAAATAAAAAAAGATTAAAAAAAATAAAGATTAAATAAAAAAAAGATTAAATAAAAAAAAAGATTAAATAAAAAAAAAGATTAAATAAAAAAAAAAGATTAAATAAAAAAATAAAGATTAAATAAAAAAAAAGATTAAATAAAAAAAAAAAGATTAAATAAAAAATAAAGATTAAATAAAAAAAAAGATTAAATAAAAAAAAAAGATTAAATAAACCCAGTATATCAATTTTTATTATTTAGGGTGATGAAAAGAAATATCAGTAATATCAGTTCTTCTATATGTTGGAAGATTTACTTCGAGATGAAAACTAGATGTCAGGCAGTAAAAATTTGGTTCCACAAATAGATAGTGAAAATATGGATTGAACAGGTGTTTTAAAGGGAACAAAAACAAAAAGGACATAAAATCAAGAGAAAACTGAAATTTCTGAGATACATAATGAGAAAAGAAGGTCTGGAAAATTTAACACTCACAAGCCATATTTAAGACAAAATGAGTAGTAGGAAACTGTGAGTAGCTTGCAAAATTAGATGGTAGAACAATGTGTATGATTGATAGTAAACATTGAACATTGTGAAGAGCTTCAAAGAATAAGAACTTGGGGAGAGACATGATCTCCAAATTTTTGAAGAGAACCTGCATATAGAAGAAATTGACTCTATTTAGGTTGACAGTGGAATGACAGTTACTTTTTTTTTTTGCTTCTTGTGGGAAAGTAAGTTAATAAACAGGATGGTAGGTTTCTCATTGTTTCAACCTGTCTTTCTTTTCTCAATTTATTCATGCCTTTCAAAAGAAATTTATTTGTCAAGATATCTAGTAAGCAGGGCCGTAGCTGATGCTAAAAAATCACCGGGCACAGAGAAAATTGCCCTGATTTATTAGTTGACAATGTGATGACATCATCAGTGTCATCCGTTTCCAGAAACTATGATTTTTGCGGATTTTTTCGCCTGTTCCAATGGAAATTTGGCATAGAACGTGAACGAAAGCAGGAAATTGGGTTCGGACTTTCTGAGTATAACCAGTCTTTTCTCCCAAAATTAATAAATAAACAAACAGATTTTTATTGCGTTCATTCGAATGTTTTCTTTGTTTTTCTTTCTTTCTTTCTTTCTTCTTGAATTGTTTAGTTTGATTTTTGACGAAGACATTTTTCCTTGCCTAGATTTTCACTATGATTGCACTGATTGGCCCAGACCCATGCCCGATGTGCCCGGTAGTCAGATGCAGCCATGCTAGTAAGAGAACAGAATTGCCAAGGGTGCAAACATAAAGTGGGCATGAACAGCTTCAAATGAACTTTGAACTTTGTCCACAGATAGCATATTTCCAGGCCAACTGGGTACCACTTATTTCAGTAGGAAATATGGGGTAAAACATGACTTTTCTGTTAAAAATGCATTCATTTTGTCATTTCTTTATTCTCTTTTAAATACAGTTGTGTATTGGGGAAAGAAGTGGCTTGTTAATTTTAAGTCTGCTACAAGGTCAAAATTTTCACATCATCAACATCAGTCACTTATTCCACATTGCAGATTGTGTATCAACATGAAATATTGATCTCATCATAATTTTTGAGCCTACTCCTCCATGTTGGCTCAAGGCATGTACAAAAAGAGTGCTTTCAAATTTTCCTGCAATAGATTGTAAGTTTTTTCTGTGGTAGACTGGTTGCCAGCCACAGTTATATAACCCCATATACTCTGCTATTGACCATCTCCAAGCAGGTTTTGAATTCAGAGTTTCTTTCTCCTAGAATGGTTGCCACCCAAGGCTATAGAACCCGGTCTCTCCTGCTATTTTCTCATAACTCTGGGAACAAGAATTACATAGTAATTACAATAATTGTATTTAGGTAAAGACTTTTCTAATAAGTTTATTTTTTATTAGAAACTACTCAGAAATCATTTGCCTGAACATTGCTTTATTCTTTAAGGTAGAGAATTTTAAGAATTTTGCACTAACAAACATTGCACTATGATGTGCCGTTTTTTCTTTAATATGCATAAATTACAAATTAGATCATTATAATATACATATGATGTTCTCTAAACAATGTTTACTTCCTTCTCCTCACAAGAATTTAGATGTTTGTAGTAGAATTTTTCACTACTTTTAATCAAAACTTTCTCACTCCTTAATTTATTAATCTCTGATCAGCCATCATATTTAAATAAAATATGTAACTGCATATCTTATAAGATCTTTATTCTTATCTTTTAAGCAGACCAAAAACCTGTGTCCAACTTTTTTTTATAGCCAATTAACATTCACTTTGTGGAGCATGTCATTTGATCACATCAAGTAGTTTCAAAAGCAACATTTTAGTTAAATTCTTCAGTTGTTTTTTCCAACCCAAACTGAAAACATTGTTTCCTCACTAAGTTAACTTAAATAATTTCTGCATAAATTCCTCTCTACTTTTACTCCTCAAGACACTTGAGTCAATTTGCTTTGATATGGTTTGTCAGTGCATTGTCTTGGCAACTTAATTGCAATTACCTACCATTAACACTTCATTTTAGTAATTGCATGCAAGAATATTTTGAGGACCCTAGATGACACACCAGGATTTATTATTGGAGGCCACAACCTGAACAACATAAGATACGCGGACGATACAGTACTGATTGCGGACACGGAAAGGAAACTGCAAGATCTCATACAGAAAGTAGCAGTGGCGAGTGACAAGAAGGGACTACAAATAAACTTTAAGAAAACTGAGTGCATGGTCATCAGCAAAAGATACAACCCAAAATGCCAAATACAGGTGGAGGATAGCAGAATCAAACAAGTCCAAGAATTTAAGTACCTAGGAAGTGTTCTAACAGGAGATGGAAAGTGCGACACGGAGATCCGAAGGCGAATTGGCATGGCAAAGGATGCGTTCCAGAAGATGAGCAAAATACTAACACACAGGAAGATCTCAATAGAAACGAAGAAAAGAGTGCTAGACTGCTATGTGATGTCAGTTCTTCAGTACGGCTGTGAATGCTGGACAATATCATCGAAAATGAAGAAAAAACTGGAAGCGGCTGAAATGTGGTTCTACAGAAGGATGCTACGGATATCGTGGACTGAGCATACAAGCAACGACGAAGTGTTAGAAAGAATGGCAACAAAAAGGAAATTGATGCTGAGCATCAGGAAGAGACAACTGAAGTTCCTGGGACATGCAATGAGGAAGGAGAGCCTGGAGAACCTGATACTGACTGGTCAGATAGAAGGAAGGAGAGACAGAGGAAGGCAGCAGATAACATATCTGCAGAGTCTGATCAGGTGGATGACGGAACGGGGGTTGCCAGGAGCAACAGGAGCAAACATACTAAGAGCCACAAGGGATAGAGAGACGTGGAGATCCATGATCGCCTATGTCCTGAAGGGACAGGGCACATAGAAGAAGAAGAATGCAAATTGTTCTTGTCACAGTAAATTATGTTGATACTCTATCAACACTTTTGATTTATGCATCTCTATCTTTAGGCTTATTTATTTGGTGAAAGAACTAGTCTCTTCATTTTTTTGTATTGGCATACTATTTCAGCCAATACCTTCTTCAGCCTTCCTCAGGTCTGTACAAAATACAGTTTTTAGAATTTAGTTATTAATTTTTTTCTTCTTTCTATATTCAGAAAATGGAAGAATTAACAGATTCAGAAGACTGCATGTTAAGATTTTAAGTTAATAGTGAAAATAGGATTTTCTTTCTAAATTTCTTGATGAGGAATTATTATTTACATTCAGACTATTGTCTCCATCTTTGTTGCTATTAGCACAATGTTTCAGCTAGTGTGTCAAAATCATAGCAAGTCATAGATAATAAAGAAAAAAAAATTATAAGAGAAGACAACGGGAAACTACTCCATTATCTTTCTCAGAAAATTCATGGCAATTAAAAGATAATAAAGAAAGTGAACTCTGTGAAGATTCATAATTGAATGAGTCCTGAAGAGATATTGCAATATATATTATATTCTATATATAAAATAATTGCATTTTTCATCATAAGGCTATGGAATTATTGATTTATTTAATGCACTATTTTTCAAGGTTACTTTCCATTTAGTCTTTCATTTAACTGTATATGTATTACAAATATTTCTAATGTTTGTTTACGTTCTTTTTCACCTGAGCATTTTTACGTTCTTTTTCACCTGAGCATTTTTACTTTCTTTTTCACCTGAGCATTTTTACTTTCTTTTTCACCTGAGCATTTTTACTTTCTTTTTCACCTGAGCATTTTTACTTTCTTTTTCACCTGAGCATTTTTACGTTCTTTTTCACCTGAGCATTTTTACTTTTTTTTTCACCTGAGCATTTTTACTTTCTTTTTCACCTGAGCATTTTTACGTTCTTTTTCACCAGAGCATTTTTACTTTCTTTTTCACCTGAGCATTTTTACGTTCTTTTTCACCTGAGCATGTTTACTTTCTTTTTCACCTGAGCATTTTTACGTTCTTTTTCACCTGAGCATTTTTTTGCATTGAAACTTGGAATTTCTTAATTCTTGATATGGAGCATGTGGTTATTTTTTTTTTTTTTATAAACGTTTCACCCCGAGCAAGGCATGTCACTGCCACTACTGTGCAGGGGGCTACATAGAGTGGAGAAAGGATGATTAAATATAGGAAGTGTCAGAGGTGGGTGATAGGCGGGTAGGGATACCGAGAATGGTTAAATATAGGAAATGTCAGAGGGTGGGTGATAGGCGGGTAAGGATACCGAGAATGAGGGTTGGGTAGATGAGAGTGTTCTGAGAATAATTGGGAGTTAGTGTAATCAGATAAAAGTTTATGAAGCCATATGAAAGAAAGATTCTCAGATACGTTTTTTTTTTTTTTGAGGATCAAATTCTGTAATGACTTCTGTAAATCTTTTCAGCCTGTTGTAGTTTTAAACAGGATAAATTACAAAGTAAACTGGAAATTAATTTGTTTTTCAAATCAAATAATATAAAAATAGTTAGGTCAGTTGATTAAGATGGTGAACAGAATCCATGAAAATTCTATGGTAACCTTTTTTTATATTTTTAAGAAGTGAACAAATAAAATGATTTCTTTCCAGAAGAAAAAAAAACAGTTTCAGACTGTACATTATTTCTGTATGAATTGAAATGCTGAGAAGTTGAAAAAAATCTTGACTTTTAAGAATTTCATGAAAAAAGATCCTTTTAAAAAATATATTCCACTTTTGAATTGCCAATCTGGTTTTATGATTCTATGATTGTTTAAATACAATAGATTGATAGAAATATAAAGAAATGGTAAATCCCAAAAGTATCTTTTTATCAAAGTGTTGTTAGATTAAATACATACCATACCACAGGAATTGTACATGCCCCATGAATTAATAAAAGCATAAAAAATAACAAATATAAATAAAACATGAAACTGAAAATACACCTTTAGATTTCTGAGTCATATTTTCATCATCTACCATCTAGATAATTAAATTTTACTACTTATTTGATTTGGACATCCCCAATTTGTAGTTCACATCTTGGACGGTCCATCTTGCTAATGATCATATATTTTGTCTTTATACAATTGATAGTTCATTTTTTCCACTTTATTTTACTACCTTGTCTAGTATTTGTCTATATTTCTGAGATAATATAAATTCTTTACCTTGTCTAGGTATTTATCTATACTTCTGAGATGAAGTAGTATTTAAGTTATTTACATTGTTTGGGATGTTGTCCTCATCTTTATTGCCATATTAATGACATTTCACCTATTGTACACTTCAGCCTTTTTCAGGTTATTTGAATTTCACACTAAACTCTTTATTTTGATCACTAAGGTATATTGTTCTCATTCTATGAGCTATGCTACTTCCAGATGTCTTAGTTATCTCACTAACTCAATAAGTTCTTTTTTCACCACTGCTGTAGCCAGGTATTGAACTCACAACTCTTTGGCTCGTCACTAGATTCAACCAACGTTTTTATCCACTGAGCTTGTTGTCTTTGAGGAGCATGCAACAGTCAAAATGTTGTGAATATAGCAATAAAGACGCGGACAAAAGTTCGAACAATGTAAATATTGTACCTTGTCTAGGTGTTATCAATTGTTAAAATATTTAGTCTTAAAATTTTCAGAATAAGTGAATTCAACACACATGGGTTATAAAACCAGATTTAAGGGTGATGCAGTTTCAGGAATTGTCTGACAGCCATGACTGGGTTCTCATGTTTGTGTTGCATGGTGCAGAATCCTGTTGTCAGATATAGGGTCTTTCAACCGCCATCTTCCAGACCAGGGCAGCACTACTTTTCAATGCACTTGTTAAGTGCTGAGTCTGATGTCCTGTGGAAAGATGAATAGAGCCATAATGTCACCATCATTAGTGATCACTTCAAACATCTTCATAATCATCATTAGACTCATCCAACTCTTTTCTGAATCCTCTGAACTCAGATTGAAATGTTTGTACTAGACTTTCCAGCACAAATTCCAAGAAGTACAGTCAGCTATTTTCAAATTTCTGGTGGAAGGAATTGCACCATGGTGCTCTTTTTCTCATAGACAATGCCCAACTGACCCAACTATACTATGCAGCTGAAATAACATGCATGCACAAAATTAAAACTATAAGATGTGTGTGTGTGTGTGTGTGTGTCTGTGTGTGTGTGTCTGTGTGTGTACATAAATATATATATATATATATATATATACGGAGTTTTATGTCAACACAAAATAAAATCATCGATGATGGTGGATGTTATTGCGTTACTGTCTTGGTGACCTCTCTGAAGATGGCTCATGTGAGCCAAAAGCTTAGAACCAAATTATTAAAAAATTATCCAAATGTTGGAGAATTTTTGTCTTTATTTTCAATTGAAATTAAAGCCAAAATAAGATGGCTCATGATTAAACATAATAGACATTCATTGTCTCTTATAATTAACAGTATATGTTTAGAAAATTATTTGCTGCCTTGATACACTATATATATATATATATATATATATATATATAGGCAATTTGGCTTTGGTGCTGTATAATAGTTAACAAGCTCATCTTGATAGATCAGTTTCAACTGAGTAGAGAGTCTTGTATTACATTTTGGCTACACTTAGCAAGTCACTATACACTATTAGATATATCCATTGCATCTTGTATCTTTAAATACAGCAAAACATAAACCTGAAAAGGAGAGAAAATCTCATATGCAACAGATGGTTCTGTTGGGGCCTGAGAAGCCTCCTTGGAAATGAAACAAGGCACACCTTGTCACTATAGCATTGTGTGGTTGAAAAGTGAAAGAATGTTTGAGTTAGATACTTTTATACTGCTTTATGCTGTAGAAGTAGTACATTGAACGTATTATGTAGAGGGACGTCCTTGGACACAACACTGGTATGCCCCCAAGGATATTAGACTCACCTGTCCACATACTAGGCTCTAGCATTATGTAAATGAGGCTAGTATAATCAAGCCAATAAAAGCAGTAATCAGTGAGCTCTTGATTTAGTTTAAACTTGTCACTTTGACACTACATATACAATATTACCTTGTGGATATTAAGAAAAGTCCTGTGGCAGACAAGGTGAGTTAATACTAGAAACATCTGATCAGATTAAAAGAAAGATGAAATAAATGAGTTTATTCCAATATGAAGGTATCACAGAGTAAAAAGAAAAGATTAAATTTTATAATAATTGCACAAACTAGGAGATGGAAAGTGCGACACAGAGATCAGAAGGTGAATTGGCATGGCAAAGGACACCTTCTAGAAGATGAGTAAAGTACTAACACACAGGAAAATTTCACTAGAAACAAAGAAAAGAATCCTGGATTGCTATGTGATGTCAGTTCTTCAATACAGCAGTGAATGCTGGACAATATCATCGAAAATGAGGACAAAACTGGAAGCAGCGGAAATGTGGTTCTACAGAAGGATGCTGCAGATATTGTGGACTATGCATGCAAGCAACGATGAGGTTTTGGAAAGAATGGCAACAAAAAGGAAATTAATACTGAACATCAGGAACAGATAACTGAAGTTCCTGGGACACGCAATGAGGAAGAAGAGCTTGGAGAACCTGATACTGACAGGCCAGATAGAAGGAAAGAGAGACAGAAGAAGGCAGCAGATAACATATTTGCAGGGCCCGATCAGGTGGATGACGGAACGGGGGTTGCCAGGAGTAACAGGAGCAAACATACTAAGAGCCACAAGGGATAAGGAGAAGTGAAGAACCATGATCATCTACGTCCTGAAGGGACAGGGCAGATCGAAGAAGAAGAAGAAATTTCAAGGCAAACAAAATGAAATTATATCTAGAAATTTCAAGACATCCTGAAAATGCATTAATGTATGCTGATAAAAATAAAGAAATACATAAAGTATTATCTTTTAGCTTAGATCATTAAACTGTATACTAGTTTTATTGGTCTTATTTTTTAGGTAAATTCTCAAATTTATTTTCATTAAATCTTAATTCTCGTACAGAGGAAATGGTTTACATTATTTCTGTCAAGAACATACTTATTAACAGATGGACTCATCTACAAAAGACTTCCTTAACCTGCTTTTGAAAGAGAGCTCTTCATTAAAGTTTGCTGTTAAAGATGTTAGCTGAGAATCCATTAAAAAGAGAAGAATTTTAAATATCTTATGATATCCATGATTATAAAAGATTAAAATCTTTCATGAAATTCTACTTCATCAGCTTCTTTTCTCGCACTTCCCGCCTGTGGAATTCCCTTCCATTTACTTGCTTTCCCGACAGCTATAATCTCCAAGAATTTAAATGTAAAGTCGTCATCTCCTATTCCACTAACCTGCATCCTCTCTCTCATACTCCTTTCTCTGTCCACTCCACTCTCATCAGTATTCTTATCCTTCTCTTACCCACTTCCTGACACTTCCTATAACCTGCCACTCTTTCTCATAACTTTCCTCCTATGTAACCCCCTGTAAAACAGTGGCAGTAAAATGCCTTGCTCAGGGCGATATGATTATTAAAAAAAATATAGAAAGTTAGATCAGAAATGTGTTGAGCAATCTATTCATTTATTCTGCTTAAATTTTATTTCATTCACAAAGACCACTTCTTACTTGAAACAAGATACACAATGTCAGATTTTATTATGTAAGTTGATATTTAACAATAAAATTGGTGTTAACCAATGGATACTGGTAAATCTTTAAAAATATATTCATATTAAAAATCTAGTCTAATTGGTACCTGCTCGCATCCAAGCATCGGGATCATCATCCTCTCTCTATTCCTTTTCCTCCTCTGGTTGTATTGACAGAGATGGCTGTGAAGACCTAGCCTACTCTTGAAAAGCCATGAGCATCAGTGATAAGAGAAGGTGGGTGGTGGACGTGGCTTGGTGAGTTGGGCTCAAGTCTCAGTCACCCCCCACTCCCACCCCCAGATGGTACTACACCAGAAAGGCCAATTTGTAGCAATGATTTCATGGGGCTCATGGTCAATGTTGGCCTTTGTCAGGGATGTTTTCAACTGATTCTTGAAGTATTGTTTTGGGCCTCTGTGCTAACTGTTATCACCAGCAAGTTCTCCTAATGATGCATGGGAGTTGAGTGGTATTCTTTTTGAACACATGAAATATATCAGTTTCAAAAAGTAGAAATATCATTTTTTTTTTTGCAGTTCTTGTTCAGTATATAAAGAGCATAAACTTCTGTGTAATATTTCTTTTGGAGACATAGGTGACCATGGCTCTCCACAATTTCCTGTTCTTTGTAGCTCTTAGTAAAGTTTGCCTTTTGCAATGTCTCTTAATTCTGTTCTGGTAACCATTTGTACAATTGAGTTAGGTAGGTTATGTGTGGTTTTCCTCAGCCTCTTGCCTTCAATATGTCCTGTGAATGACAAATTTTTTAAGCCCTCTGTCCTCATTATTGTTGTAGATTCCAGGTGAGAAACCACACAAAATAATAAATAACAAAAACAGATATGGAGATAGAAAATGTAAGTTATATTGAACAAAAATATATAAACTGGAACATGTGTTAGTCAATTCAGGAATACTATTAGTAAAATCAATATATACAGTCTTGCAGTGAAATAGTATGTCTGGGTAATGAGTCTATATCCAAACAACAACAACTAACTCTGCACCAACTTACTGACCAACTAAGCAACTGCTTTACAACTACTGCCGTTCACTGTATAAGCAGGATTATATGTACACATCAAGCGAGTCCATTCTTATGTACCTAGAAACTTCAGCTCTCTCTTCCTGATGTTAATTGTAAGTGTTCTTTCTGTTTCCATTAGTTCAGTCTATGGTATATTTTTCTGTAGAACCACATTTCTTGAACCCGCTTCTTAATCTGTGATAAGATTATCCAGCATTCACAGCCATACTGGGGGACTGATATTATATAACTTCAGCATGATTTTCTTTGTTTCTAATGAAATTTTCCTGTTTTTAATACTTTGCTAAATTTTGGAAGGCAACTTTTTAAAAACAAATATATAGTTGTTTGAATAAGGAATTATTGTTATTTACACTATTTACATGTAAAATATTCTCCTCAGTCTCAGTTGTAAGATTAATATATGTCTTTGCAGGTGGGGAGTAACATCTGCCTTTGTAATGAAATAAGTATCCCCATACATTTGTTTAGATCAGGACTTTCTTGGAACCAAGTTCACAAGACCCTACTGTGTATAGTGTGAGAAAAAATATTTTTCTTTCTTTTACCAATTTGGAAGAAATGGCCAGATTGACAGATCACCAAATACTTTTTAAAGAATCATTATATTTTATGTCACTTACAGTTGAACTTAGCCAAAACCTTCCAAAGTAATTCACTCAATAATCCAATTGAAATGACCCTTGGCACAATCTTGGCTCTTCAAGATAACCTTGGTCAACAAAAAAATTTAGTACAAAAAACAATCTCTTTCTTTTTCTGAAAGGTCTTGACTTCCGTTACTCATTTTCTTTTTTTGCTTTTTACACCAAGAAAAGATCTGTCTTTAGAAAAGAATGCAAGACTCCAGTTTTCTTCCTTTGGATAAGAGTTAAACAAAAATCAATTCCTTAACTCTGGGATACAGGACATGCCTGCAATTTATAAAAATTGTTAAAACAACATAACAGTAATCAAGAGTAGGAAATCTGTTTTCAGAGAGTTTAGTTTTACAAAAAGTTTTGAAGGAGAGCTGTAAAAGAACTCTGTTGGATTCTTATTCATTTCATTCTTATCAGAAAGTTATCGGTGGGAATTCCATATCATCTTGTCTGTAATATTTACTGTGTGCTAAAAGAATTTTCTGGTGGTCATCTGTTTTCTTTTAAGCATAAAAAACGTAGCTTAATTTATTATATCTTGAACATTCAATCTTGTCAGAATCTGATCTAAAGAAAAAACCCAAAACAAATTAATGTCAAAAAACAAGAAGTAGATCTTATTTTATTTATCTACATTTTGTAATCTTTAATGATGACTCTTTTAAAAAAGCCATAGATCTTTCATGAAAAAAGTTCCACACTTTATTCAGACATTGGGTATTTCAAAGTTCTGAAATTAAGTATTTTCATTATTGGTTTAGTAAGAATGTTGAACTACCTTGTCATAACATTCCTCCTTAATGATATTGAATGCTGGACACTTTCCTCTCAGATAGAGAAGAGAAGTGTGGAAATAAAGATGTATTTCTACAGAAGGATGTTTAGAATGTCACGGATAATGCATGTGGTCAATGAGAAAGATTTAAGGAAAACAAAAAAGTCACTAAGAATCAGAAAAAGACAGTTGAAATTTCTGGGGCACCTAATGAAAATAGAGGAATAAGAAAATTTAACACTCACAGGATATTGAAGGCAGAGAAAAACCTACCTAATAAGCTTGTGAATAGATGTCAAATCAGAACTTAAAAATGAATTCAAAGCCATTGAGAAGAATAAAGGGAAATCTCTGAGGCTTGTTACCCAAATTGAGCTTTAGTATGGTAAATCTTGCCCAGCAAAAAAAACAAAAAATGCTCAGAATGTATTCATTTCATTAAGATGTCTTCAAATCGCTTTCAAATCAAGTTTACATTGACATAATGAGCTATCCACATTATTTTGCTAAAAACAGTTCAGAAAAGTTTTTCGATCATGAAATAAGAATAAGAAATACTTTCAACATAAGTGTAAGAGATTAGGTAGATGAAGACAACATTATCATTAATGTCTTACCATTTTGTGGGAGGTATAGTGGGTGTGATTGGTAAACTGTTGCCACTCATTACTTTTAATTTTGCACATGTGCATTGTTTGTTCTTAATTTTATTGATTGCATGATATAGTAGGGACATTTGAGAAGTTCAGTAGGCAGCAGCCCTGGAAGCTCCAATAAAAATATTTCAGAGTGTTTGAATATCAATCTGAGGACAGTGCAAAGGGTTTAGAAAGACTTAGATGAGTCTAATGGTGATTACAACAGAGTTTGGAGTGATCATTTTTTTAAATTTTGATATATACCAATTCCTAATAGTAAAATATTTCACTATCTGATAAAGTACTAACAAGTAGTACCAAGACAAGTAATACCATCTCTTTTGTTGCAGTAAACTATGCCTTTATTATAAATACTTATAATAAAAATATTACTATATATATAAGTGTGTGTGTGTGTGTGTGTGTGTGTGTGTGTGTGTGTGTGTGTGTGTGTGTGTGAAAAGTGTATGCATATAATTATATATGTATATATATATATATGCAATTTATTATATATATAATATTATTTATATATTATGTATGCGCGGTACTTATTTGATCTAAAAATCACGGACGAATCTATTAAAATAATCAAGCACTGCTGTAAATCTCTACTATTTCATAATAACGATCCATGAACAAAAAAACAAAACCACAATCTATTCAATGTAACAATGGGTAGCTATGATGGTGCATTGACATGCAAATTAGTAGGCATACTCATTCTCTCATACCTAGCCAAAATCCTGGAGAAAAAGGACACAGGATTATACAGAGATGACAAACTTATCCTGATAACAGAACCCAATGGTCCCAATTTTTTTTTTTTTTTTTTTTTTTTTTAATCATTTCACCCCGAGCAGGGCGGAAACACCACTGATGTGCAGGGGGTTACATAAATGTAAAAAGATTAATTAGAAAAGAGTGAGGAGTACAAACTAGTTAGAAAGGAACAATAGAAAGCTGAGAAAGCAGGTGCGATGACAGATTCATAGGTGGAGAGAAAGGGAAGGTTATACAGGGGAGGGGAGAGAGCTAGAGTCCAGTGGTTAGTAGATGAGTATTGACCTTGCATTTAAATTTCTGGAGGTTGTAGCCATCAGGAAAGCAAGAATACGGGAGTGAGTTCCACAGGCAGGAAGTGCGAGAGAAGAAGCTGCAGGAGTAGAATTGTCGTCTGCATTTGGTTAACCTGACTGTGAATGGGTGGGACCCAGTTGCCAGTCTGGTTGCATGAGTAAACACCTGTTGAGGAGGCAACAGTGACTTAAGCTCATCCGAGCAGAAGCCATGAAAGTATTTATAGAAGAGACAAAGGGAGGCCACATTTCGACGATGGGGAAGTGGCTGCAGTCAAGTCGCCAGATCAGTACCTATCACATTACAGACTCTCCTTTGGAGCTTGTCAAGAACACTGAGGAGAACGGCAAGGGCACCTGACCATAAATGGCAGCAGTACTCCATGCATGGACGGATGGTTGACTTGTATATATGCAGGATGGATTCAGGTGGAAAAAACATCCTGGATTGACATAGTGACCCAATCTTCTTAGATAGATTCAGGAAAAAAATAGTAAATGCTCTAAAATCCATTGGATTCAAAATAAAAATAAAAGCAGGTACAAAAAGAGTAAACCTCCTAGACGTCACCCTTAACTTAGACAACAGTACATACAAATCATACAGAAAAGATAGTGAAAATCCAACTGACATACACATATCCTCCAGCCATCCACCTTCAATCATCAAACAAATACCAATATCAATCAGCCACAGACTATCTGAAAACACATCTAACATATACATTTTCAATAAAAGAACACCATTCGACGAAGCACTAAAAGAATGTTGATACAAACAACAACTACAATATACACCTCTGCACCGAAAAAGCAAAAACAGAAAAAAATATTATCTGGTTTACTCCACCATACAACAAAACAAACATAGGTAAAACATTCCTGAACTTTATAGAAAAACACTTCCTGATGACAAAACGATTAGCAAAAATATTCAATAAAAATAACGTCAAAATCAGTTACAGCTGCACAAAAAAATTACACAAATAAGAAAAAGCTACAACAAAAAATTAACAACCTACAATAATGCAACTGAAGAACCTCAATGCAACTGCAGAAATGGAACTACATGTTCACTTCAGAGAAATTGCCATCAAATAAATATAGTATATAAAGTCAAGTGCAAACAACAACACAATATGTACTACATTGGTGCCACCAAGGGAACATTTAAGTAAAAAAACAACTGCAATCTTTCATTTTCCAACAGCAAATACTCGAAAAGAACTACACTATCCATATACGTATGGCATCTACAAGACAGAAATATTTCACAAACAATAAGCTGGAAAATACTGAAAAAAGCACCTGCCTACAACAACATTACAAAATAAATGCCTACTTTGCCTACATGAAAAAGTGGCAATTATATCTCATACCCACAAAGAACTTACTAAACATAAGATCAGAAATAATTTCCAAGTGCAGACATGAAAATAAATAGCTATTATCACAATTTATACCAAACAGGTAAAAAAAAAGAATAAAGGTACTGCTGATACCATAATCCTATCAATTATTCTGTAGTTCAAACTACCACCATAATAATTGCATTTGTTGTTATTATCATTACACCACCATTACTAATCACTACTACTGCTTTACTGTAACTATTTGCTGCCACAACTGTTATTATCATCAAAATTACTATCACCGTATTAGTCTGCAATCATCATTAACGTAAATTACTCCTTTTTTTCACAGTAAAATTAATACCACCACATAAAACTAACAAGCATTGCAAATTAGAATTTCTACCATTTACATATCTGCAACCACAAAAGAACAAGCTAATAACCGACTTTAAAATGAAAAAATAACAATACAGCATTAAATAATTAAAAATAATAGCAATTTTTACCTATCATAGTTTCACACAGACATCATACGTACATATGTACGTATGAGAAATCAACAACTGTCTGCGTGTTGACATCGCTATGCTATTTAAATACAACAATTTAAATACAATCTTTTCAGTTTCTTTTTTGTTTATTTTTTTTTTCAATTGGAGTAGATAGACTAAACTATCGCCCGGTTCACACTCCACCCACGTCCATTGAATAGGTTAAGAGGCTCATCCCTTGTTCCCTGTTTAGGATGTGGTTTCTGGCTTTCTCTTTTCCAATCTTCTCACTTTGTTTTTTTTTTTCAATTGGAGTAGATAGATCTATCTATCACCCGGTTCACACTCCACCCATGTCTATTGAACAGGTTAAGAGACTCATCCCTTGTTCCCTGTTTAGGATGTGGTTTCTGGCTTTCTCTTTTCCAATCTTTCCACTATTATGTAGCCTCCTGCACATCAGTGGCATTACCAGCTTGCTCGGGGTGATACGATTAAAAAAAAAACATATATACATATAAATTTAAATTTATTTGTTTGAACATTAGTTTTAATATGTAATTGTATTTGAATGGATAGTCTGTTTTTTCTATAATTAAACAGTACATTTAATATCCACCAACCTGAATATTCAAGAAATTTTGTTAGAAAAATAACTATCAAGTTTTCTTGAATATTTAGGTTGGTGGATGTACTGTTTAATTATAGAAAAAAAAAACAGACTATTCACTCAAATCTATTAAAAATACTGCTCAAACAAATAAATCTGAATAAATATGTTGGTTATTACCATTATGTAAGTTTCCATGAAATTTCATAATATATATATATCTATCTATCTATATATTATAGTGTGGACAGATGAAGCAGTTATAGGAAAATAATTCAAATAAATTGAAAATTAATTTGTACTGATAATTTTAATAATATCATTTTAATATTTTTACAATTTTAAAAAATAAATAAAAACTTTTCTTAACTAAATTTATTATATTATTAATCATTTATTTAAATATATAATTGTTAATATATCATAAAAATATTTTCAAAGTAAAACTATTTATAAATATCCAAATTATTTATTATTAAACTGTATTATTATTATTGATCATTATTGCAAACTATTTCTGGGGCATAATGCACTACACATAATCGGACAATACCCCACTCTTGGCATATGTGCCATAGGTTGGCCACCTCTGATATAACCCAACACTCTAAGTAGAAATACTGGGTGATGCACCAATACTATTATTATTTGTGACAAGTTCTATGCTAGTTTAAAATAAAGTAAAGAAAAACACCAGCAAAATTTATTAAAATATAAAGCAAACAAAAGCTTGGAAACTCATATATTTTGTTTTTTTGTATCATCTCTCCTAGGTCAGAGGAATTTGTTCATGAATTGCCCACATTTTACAAAAAAATATTGAAAACAATTGCAGGAAAAGTAATTTTGAGTAAACTGAGTCGACTAAAATTGAAAATTTCCCCTCATGAGCAAACATGCTGCCAAGTAGTGTCATGAATAATGGAGGTCTCCCCACTAGGAAATTCAGAAAGTTGGCAGACTTGTTTCTGGAACGGTGTCTTATTAAATCAGCAAATTTCAAGAAGATGAGGAAAACAAAAATTGGATAAAAATCAAAATGAATGCCAAAAAGAAAATAATATTTAGGAAAATACTCTACTATATGAATCTAGATTTTTTGAAACATTTTTACATAAAATATTTCTGCATTATAATCTACTCTTGTAATTTTACTATACTGAAACCTACAATTCATCATCTGTACTTGTATTTTTACTTAAGGTGTATGCTGTGACATATCTAAAAATTTGACAAACCATTCTGTTAATTAGTGATGTATAGTGGTAAGGATGTGCGTTGTGGTGCAGTGGATATTGGTTCGGAATGAGAAATCAAGGAGCCGAGTTCAAATTCCACTTGAACCCATTGCATTCACTTATGCACAAATACCCTTGGGAAAGGTATTAATCCATCTCTTCCCTCCAGTTATAAGTTAAACAGCAGGAGGGATTGGGTTCTATAGCTTTGGCTGGCAACCAATCTACCATAGAAAGCAATGGCAACCTAGTGTGGGATAATCACCTGCCCAGTCAGTCATGTCTCGAAAGAGACATGATCGCTCAAGCATGTTTCACGTGTGGCACTTAACTGACTGATAGTGGTAATAATAAAATTAATCACTTCCATACAAGAAACCTTCAGCATTCATTTACTAATGGTATTACTGTTGGTTGAAATCTGTAATCTTTTTCTTAAAACAGTTTTTTGGATTACACTTTTGAAGTTTACCCTTATCACTCTTTTTAATATTGACAAGTTTCTTTACCCCTTTTTTCAGTAGTATGCAAAGTTAACAACTTGATGTTATTGTTATTTTCTTTTCTACTTACATAAGCTACTTTTTAAAAATCATTTCACCTCAAGAAAGGAAATGCACTAAGATGTAAGGGGGTTAATGAGAGAGAGAAAGAGAGAGAGAGAGAGAGATAGAAAAAACACTATTAAAGAGAGAGAACAACAAAATAACAGCTGTTGTGATAAAATAGGCCTCTTGAAGTTAAAGAAGTTGGATTGACATTACATATAAATTTTTGAAGATCAAATTTAACTGTAAAGTAAGAAGACAGAAGAGAGTTCCACAAGTGAGAAATGCAAACTTTTAGCATTGAACTTACAATTACAACTAGCCATTTTAAATGTAAAATGATGAGATCTTGCTGTCAATCTAGTACTGTGCTTAAATTCATAATGTCATGGTAACATCAAGGAAAATCAATCATAATAATTACCGTGAAAAGGCACAGGGAAGTTACATTATATCAGTGGGAAAGTGACAGATGCCAGGTCAGCATCAATAAAATTGCAGTCTTCTTTTGATTTTATCAAGAATTTCTAAATATATAACAAGAACATCAGATCATATGTGGCAGCAATATTTAAAACAAAAACATATGGTAGGCTTATAAATATATAATATAGATTCTGGCAAGAAAAATTTCCTGACATAACACAGGAAACCATCTTTCTTAACAGCAGATCTATTAATTGATTTAATGTAATCATTCCACTTCATTTCAATGTCAAAATGTTAGTCTGAGAAGGTGCAATGAGTCCCTCTTCTGGAGGTTAGTATGAGCCATGATGATGGAAGGTAAAAAAAAACGTTCAGTCAGACAATTAAAAAAGAACAATTTAATTCTAGAGGCATTTAATTTAAGAAGCCATACTTTGTTCCAGGTAACAAGAGAATGCAGACCATTTTGGAGTTTAGCTGCCAATTAAGCCTTATTGAACTAATCAGACTTACTATTAAAACAGGAATCTACTTTTGTTGTTGTTTTTGTTGTTATTGACAAAAGTCTTCAAATGATGTATTTCTGTTATTTGGTCAAAGTCTTTATTTGCAATTTTGTAATACTATATATGTCTATACTGTCTGATGAACGATTTATAGAATTAGTTTATTTGAAACCATTTTTAACAAAATTAAAAAAAACAGTTTCTAGTTTAGATATTTCTAAATGAGTTGGAAACCATGCATATATTCTATATAAAGGTATAGACTGAATTGAGTTTCAGGTCAATTTCATAGATAGGTTTGCCTATTATCCAGTTCATATTCTTGCTTTTTTTTTTTTAAACAGGAATAAAAGTTTATCCCTTATTTCCTGTTGGTATTAGATTTCTGATTTTTTCAGAAGTCTTTTCATTCTGTTTAATTCTAGCAACCCCTTGTACCTTTGCAGCATTATCACTTTCCCTTGGGTGAAATGAAATAGCATCTTCTAGCATTGCACATAAAAAGGAAGAATAAGAAAATTAAACCCAACAGCATTCACCTGCAATATGCATAAATGTAAGTTTACTATGGAAGACTTGAAACTTAAACCACTTTCTATACATTTTCAACTTCATAAATTATTTTTCTTTGAATTAAAACTATTATTTAAGTTAAATTATACTTATTACAATGCATTGAGAGTAATCCTGCATAAAAATCTTTTTTTAATGCAAATATTTTCTAATTTAAATACCTAGAAGTTTAAACTCCTTGAGCAGAGTGCAGCACCATTGTATCTCTGTTTGAGGACAGGCATGCAATTGAGAAAGATTATACTGAGAGGTGCCTAGTCCCAGGGAACAGAGTCCTGAGATGGTGCCACCACATTGCACGAAAGAGATGAATTGGTCATTACCACCAAGGCCAGCGTGACTAGCGGTTGTGGGTACTGGACAATTGTTAGCCCTGCCTGTGTGCGCACATTCAGGCTCCTCATATTAAATCTTGACCTTATGTCATATCCACATCTTTTTGGGCAGGTCAGTGTAAATACTACCTAGAAGTTTCAACTCCTTTGGCAGAGTGCGGCTCTGTTGTATCTCTGTCCGAGGACAAACATACAATTGAGAAAAATTTTGCTGAGAGGTGCCTGGGCCCAGAGGAACAGTGTCTGGAGGTGGTGACAATTCTACAATTAAATATTGAAGTAAGAGTTTTAAAATTATTTTTTATTCCAGTATTTATTTTATAGCTTAATTTAAATGTTTAAAAACATAATTCTGTTCAGCAATTTATTTTCATGAATTTTTGCATATTTGCTATTTCCAGCATGATATTTAATAGGAGTAGTTAGGTTTATCTATCATCTGGTTCATACTCCTCACCAGTCTTCTGAACAGGAATAGAAGTTTATCTTTTGTTTCCTCTTTATGAATTTGGTTTCAAATTTCTTCAAAAGTTTTCTCATTCTTTTTCATTTCCAATTGCTCCTGGTATCTTAGTGGTATTATCCTCTCGCTTGGGTTGAATTGCTTAAAAAATACATTTTAACCAGTAATATTCTTGGTCTTTCTCTGATGTTTTGAGCTTAACCTTTTCTTTTAACCTGAATTCTAATGAAGAGTTTGAAACTGCAAATTCTTTATTCCAAACTTTCTTCTTCGTGGCATTTTGTAGCAAAGTTTTATCCCAATAGAAATAATGGATAGTAACATGATAAAAGTCAAACATCAGCAATTATCTCTTTTAATTTGGAATTTAAATCTCAAGAAGTTTCACAAATGCAGGACTATGACTCCAGGAATCTGTTTACTCATGCTAAGTCTGAAAAACCACTGTATAATATTCATTTTTTATCCTTAATGTAGAATGAATGTGTTCAAATTATTTAACATTTAACTAGAAAAATTTCAATTTGAATTTAAAAGATTTCTGCAAACATTTTTTATTTAAGATAGAATGATTGATTATGGTGATTTTCTAAGCACAGCTTAGATGTGGCACAAAGCCAAAAGTCTGGGATATCCAGTGAGGATTGAACTCACTACTTAACTGTAATGGTTCTTGTGAGAGAAGCTTTGCTAACCATTACACCACCTCAAGGTGCCCAAGAATGGCCAATCATGACATGTTTCTAATTTGTAGTTGGATACACTATATATTTAATTTTTTCTAATTGAATTATTCACCTATATTGCATATGATCCATTATTGTATATAATTCAGTCAGTTAAGTGCCATACATGATACTTGCTTGGGCACTAATGTCTCTTTCGACCCATGACTGACACAGTAAATTTCCATTTTTTTCTGCAGTAGACTGGTTGTCAACCAAAACTATAAATCCCAATCTGTTCAACATAGTTGGAGGGAAAAGATTAATACCTTTTCAATGGGTATTTGTGCATAAGTGAAGACAATGAATTCAGCTGGAAAGCAAAAATTGTGCTCCAATTTCTCATTCTCAGCTGATAATCATTGTAAGCCAATGCAAATCCTTATCTAAATCTAAATCTAAACTTATTTACAAATGGAACGTTGTCTCTGTGTGTGTGTGTGTGTGTGTGTGTGTGTGTGTGTGTGTGTGTGTGTGTCCATTACCTATAGACTCTGAAACGGCTGAACCAATTTTCTTGAAAATTTACACAGTTGCACTATAAGCGTCTGCGAGTGTTCTTAGCTAGGTTTTGTATCGATGTACGCCGATAAATATCGAAAATCGATACTCGAAAAGATTGGGTTATAGAAGGAGTGGTCCAATTTTAATCAAATTTGATACATTCATAGACAAAGACATAAGAAACGATATTCACAAGTTTCAAGGTTGCAGTTATTACAATAGTGCAGAAAATTGATAATATATATATATAAAAGGCAAGATGTTTGTGTGTGTGTCTGTTTATCTACCTGTATGTCTGTATATTTTCAGCCCTTTTAATTTAGTTTTTGCTTCGGGTTTGACTCTAATTAGGTATAATTGTAGTTCTTAGTCTCCGCCATGATACCATTTACTCAGAGGACTTATTTAACCTTGAACATTCAGTTTACGATGAAAAAAACTTATTTGATATCTATACCAGGTAATCAAAATTTGACTTACATCCATTCATTTTTCTTTCAGTCTACGGTTTCAGTTTAACTGGAAACAACTATTGCTTTTTAGTCTTTTGTGCCAACATCCAAAGAGTCTGAGCTCCAGGACCATGGATTAGTTTTAAAGCTTTCATTACACCCGAGCAATACTGAGCTATACTGCTAGTATATGCATAAAATTAGGTTGCAATAAAATGTTTATTTTACATTTAATGCTACCTTATAAAAATTGAAATGTATTAAAGTGGGAAGTTCTGTATCATAGACAAGAGCATATTATAGATCCCGTGGTGGTGGTGGTGGGGGGGGGGTGTACCAGACCCTTGCACTGGCCTTTCACCTATGTATTTTCGTGATTTTATTACAGTCTTCAGGTTTTAAGTTGATATTCTGTTTTCTTACACCAATGAAAAAATATTTAATCTGAAGAACTTTTGAAGGATAAAACATATGTAATATTTATTTTATTCAATAATGAATTTATGTATTTTATGTTTTTTTATTTAGAGAAAAGTTTCAATTTACCACATTAGAATTTTTTGCATATTTTTGACAGACAGCACAGTTTATTTAACATCACTGAATGTACTATTTAGCAATTAAATATATTATTCACTTCTCTGAACCATATAAACAAATATCAACTGAGTTTTGAATAATAGAATCAAAGTTGAGAAAAAATAGAATCTAGTAGCTTCATTTCAGTTTTATCTGATATTAGATCAAAATATATAGAGTGTTAAGTGCTTTTATACCATTTCTTGATCTATTCTGATAGATTTATGGCATTTTGGCAAAACATTTGTCATGAAAACATTACAACAGAGCTTGTCAGACAACTTTTTATTATTTGTGCTCAATATTATTATACATGAAACGAGATTGATTTACACTTGCCATTTTGAGCAAGCAACTGATTCTACTTCAATCAAATTTAAGCGCAGTATATCTTTTCATGTCTTATCAGATAGTGTACGGACAACGATTATGAGTTTCCAGAATGGAAATTATAAAAATAGATTTCTTAATTTTGTTTGTATCATTGGGAAATCATAAATTTTGTTCCAGAATAAAATTATTGACTTTTCTCTTGTAATGTTTACTAAGATCTCATTGTTTGGAACAAAATAGTTAAAAAGTTCTTGGCCTGACCAATTTCCATAATCTAATCAAACAGCAGAATATTTTTTTAAATTCTTTGTCAGGCACAGAACTTTTCAGCACCACCTCATATATTTTTCAGCAGGTTAATCAGAGAAAAATAATGAAAATAAAGTAAAATCAAGGAAAATGTTGGAAGATTTTGATGCATCGTTCATTCAAGTAGGGAGGGCTTGTATAATGGGCATTTTAAATTCTAGCTTTCAATTGGAGTAGATAGTCTAAATTATCGCCCGGTTCACACTCCATCCACTCCATTTTGAACGGGTGAAGAGGCTCATCCCTTGTTCCCTGTTTAGGATGTGGTTTCCAGCTTTCTCTTTTCCAATCTTTTCACTCTCACGTAGCCGCCTGTGCATCAGTGGCGTTACTGCCTTGCTCGGGGTGATATGATTAAAAAAAAAAAAACCTAAAATTAAACATTGACTAACAGTATCAAAAATGAGAAACTATCATATACATGTGGCAAACAAATAAAATTTCAGTCTTTTTAAACCAAACAAAAGAATGTGATTCAAAACCAGAACATTCTAAAGAATTTCCAAATTCCAATCCTTTGATTTAAGATCAAAGATGATTTTCATTTTGTTTGTATTGTTGACGACTTAAGTTTATTTTTTTTAATGATAATTTAAAAAGAAATTTTACTGTACAATTAATTTTACAACCCTCTTTAATCCTTGCTTTGTGAATGAAATTGAAGAATCAAAACCTTTTAAATTTGTCAATAGTTATCCTAGCAGAAAGTCATTAGTCTTTATGATTGAAAGTTTGAACATGCTAGTTTGATCATATCAGATTATATGCTCTCTTCCCAAAATTCCAAGCAGCAGTATAATCCACAGGGGAACTATGTTGGTTGATCATGTATCTGTACCAGAGATTCACTAATATGTATACAGTGTCATTTGGTGTAATCCAATCACTCCTAACAAATCATATTGAATAGATATGCTTTCAGATCCTTTCATAATAACACAGAGGTGACCAAGGGTTCTATCTTTGAACCAATGTTTTTTTCTTATCTTCATCAGTTATCTCTCCAGTGACACTTGTTCTCAACTAGATATTTATGCAGGTGAAACAAACATTAACACATGCCTTAGTAGCAAATCAAACAAAACAAAGTAAATCTGGAAACTGCTGTTGAAAAAAGACCTTCATTCAGTGGTTAACTGAGGCAAGAAATGGCTTGTAGATTTGAACCTCTCCAAAACATGTTCTTTTAATTTAATCATCACAGTAAAACTTTTCTGTCTGCCATTAGTATGTCTCCAGGGCACCGCATGCCTTCTTGGCCTTACGTCTTTCACTGACATGAATTGGTGCAACAATAGCAAATCATTTGCTATGTATGCTGCAAGGAAAGTTGGTTCATTGTGTCATGTATTCATCTTGCACATCCATCTATCATTTGTCCATGCATTGAATGTTTGGTGCTTTTGCTGTACATTTTAAGATTCTTAACAACATTCAAAACAAGACAAGACTATAAAAACTAATGAGAAAAAAAAGGTTACTAAAGGAATAAATAAAAAATGAAATGGAAGAAGAAGAAATTGGAAATGAAAGAAAAAGAAAGAAAATCATATGCAGAAAGGAAGTAAGCAAATAAATGAAACAAAAAATTAAAAAGAGAAAGAAAAAGGGAAATAAACTGAGAAAAAGCAGTATAAAATGTTAGAAAGCAAAGTAGAAAATTGAGAAATATTTGTCATAGTTCCAGAGCTGGAAGGAAAATTGCTTTTAGAAAAGGCCAAATTGTGTACATTAGAAATTATCAAACAGTTCATTATTGTATCATATGTTTTAATAAATTTCACAAGCAGCCAAATGAAATGATTCAACAATCTACTTTGCTGCTTATAAGGATCATTATTCACCTTTGCCATGATTCTTTTTCCAAGATTAATCTTATTATATAGCAAAAGTAATGAGTGTGAAATTTATTTATCTCAGGTAGTCTATATTAGCAGCTGCAATCAAGACAACAATTTTCCATCTGACTTAGCCTCGAGGGTTTTAATTAATGTCCAGATAGTGACACCATACTCTGCAGTGGCTCAAAAGAATATTCGCTTGATAGCATCCGTTTTCTTCAAGGCAACCCAGACTTTACATTCTTAGGTGTATAAAAGATTCAACAGTTTTTTGATTCACCTGAGAATTGTTTTCAGTCTTGCTGATTGAAGCCTATGAACTCAGTTTTAGTGGCATATTGTCCAACATCATTGGAAGCATTTTCTAGATGATATAAGAATACTGCACCTATCTGCATAATAATCTGTAAAGATCTTATATGCAGAAAATTGCTAGTAAAAGAGTGTGGTATTTCTATGATTGAATAAAACTCATTGTATGCCACACAGGAAATATACCAGTTTGTCCAGAAAGTAATATCATTTTTTTTATAAAGATTTATCTAACACAAAATTAAAAAAAGAAAATAATGGAAATATTTGATCGAAGTAGATTTTGTGATATTGAACATCGTTTTACCAATAAGTATGAATGTCCTGTAAAAACTGTAGTCGTAGAAATCAATAAATTCTAGAAAACCTATTTGTGCAGCTGTTTGGTTTGGAAGCTGTTTGTTGTTCAGAATGTTGTCAAGATGTTTGAACAAATGGAATTCTGTAGAAAAAATACTTTTTTTGTTGTTGTAAAATGTCCCCGTTTCACCTCATAATACTATTCATTCAATAAATGGATACTTTTTATTCTTAAAGAGCAGGGTAGAACAGATTTTTAGATTTTGTTGTTCTCTCAGTTCCTGGGAAAACCACTGACCCATCTGGTTCTGTTTTCCATTGATAATTTGGTAGGTGCAAAAACATTTTTACATATTGTGTTTTGGGCATTTTCCTCTGTTAAATCTTTTTTGTTGTTCATTGTTAAAATAATGCTGCTTCCTGAAAATTCTCATCTTGTTGCAGAAAACTCTGGAAATAATCCAGACAAACAAGAACATATGTTTGATTAAATGCTTAATTGATATTTTGTGGAGGTTCAGTAGCTGTTCTTCTAAGTTAGAACATATAACAAAACTAATCACCCAAAAGTTTTTTTGCCATTTTTTTATATGGGAATATAAATCTTGGAGTGGAAAATTAAACAACTACTCTTAAATGAAAAACTACTGTATAAAACCCAACATTTAGTAAACTTTACTTTTTGTCTTCAGTGTAAATATCAATAAAAGAAAATATCATAAATTTCTAGTCACCTTAATATATATATATATATATATATATATATATATACATATATATATATATATAGTTATCCACAGACAGATCTGTTTCACTGTATCACAGCTCATCAGTATGGCTAGACATCCAATTACTTTTTAACCCAGGATTGAAACCCGATCAAATTAGCATCAGTCGCTGATTCTACCTCTGATCTATGGGTGCTCAGGAGAAGAAGGCAGACTTTTTTTAGCGTATGATGTATCATAAACCAATAGCCAGAGTGCTCTAATTCATTACTGAACGAGCGATGCGTAGGTGCTAGAGTAGCTACTGTTTTTTCAAATCTACCATTCTTCCAGAGTGCTCAATCAGGGTGTGAGAGCATAAATAGTTATCCGCAGAGAGATCTGTTTTGCTATAGATTTTTTTTTTAATCATTTCACTCCGAGCAAGGCGGAAATGCCACTGATGTGCAGGGGGCTACATAACTGTAAAAAAGATTAATTAGAAAAGAGTGAGAAGTACAAACTAGTTAGAAAGGAGCAATAGAAAGCTGAGAAAGCAGGTGCAATGACAGATGCATAGGTGGAGAGAAGGGAAGGTTATACAGGGGTGGGGAGAGAGCTAGAGTCCAGTGGTTAGTAGATGAGTATTGACATTGCATTTAAATTTCTGGAGGTTGTAGCCATCAGGAAAGGAAGAATACGGGAGTGAGTTCCACAGGCGGGAAGTGCAAGAGAAGAAGCTGCAGGAGTAGAATTGTCGTCTGCATTTGGCTAACCTGACTGTGAATGGGTGGGACCCAGTTGCCAGTCTGGTTGCACAAGTAAACACCTGTTGAGGAGGCACCAGTGACTTAAGTTCGTCTAAGCAGAAGCCATGAAAGTATTTATAGAACAGACAAAGTGGGGCCACATTTCGACGGTGAGGAAGTGGCTGCAGTCGAGCCGCCAGATCAGTACCTATCACATTACAAACTCTCCTTTGGAGCCTATCAAGAACACTGAGGAGAATGGCAGGGGTGCCTGACCATAAATGGCAGCAGTACTCCATGCATGGATGGATGGTTGACTTGTATATATGCAGGATGGATTCAGGCGGAAAAAACATCCTGGATCAACATAGTGACCCAACCTTCTTAGCAGTAGATTTTGCTATGGATTCAATATAGTGGTTCCATTTGAGGTCTGAGGACAGGGTAAGGCCGAGGAGGCATAGTGTATTGCTCTCCAGAAGAATCGCTTGGTCCATGCTTATGGGAGGCAGGAGAGGTTGCCTGTAATGGCTGACAGACAACAGCTTGGTCTTAGACGAATTGAAGTTGACAAGCCACTTCTTGCCCCAGTTCACCGCAGAGTGTAGATCTCATTCAAGGTCAGCAGTGAGATTATGTCTGTCTGCCATGACAGATTTCTTACTGGTGCAGGAGTATCTTGTAGTGTCATCTGTGTAGATGCCTACTTGGGACTTGATCTCATCTGGGAGATCGTTGATGAAAATAAGGAAGAGCGTCATGCCCAGGATAGAGCCCTGTGGGACACCAACATTCATGCTGTAGGATGTAGAGGCATGCCCATTCAAAACGACCTTCATTTTGTGGTTATTTAGAAAAGATTGGATTAGGTCAAGCAGGTGACCGGTAATACCATAACCCCATAGTTTGCATAGGAGGCCAGAGTGCTAAACCCTGTCGAAAGCCTTGGAGATGTCCAGAGCAAATACGCGAGCCTCATCAGACTCATCAGGGGCCTGTAGCATGTACTCCGTTACGGTTGTTAGCAGGTTGGCCATGGACTTGGCAAAGTGGAAGCCATATTACCTGTCAGAGAAGAGTTTGTGGGCAGTGAGATGATGAACTATTTCAGCATTGATTATGGCCTCGAATACTTTCCCGAATATCGGTAGAAGACTGATAGGGCGATAGTTGGATGGGTCCAAGGGTTCATGACAATTCTTAAATACAGAAGAGAACTTCCAGCATGCAGGAAAGCAGGAAGCAGAAAGGCAGTCGTTAAATAGTTTAGAGAGTACAGGGGAAAGTTCAGGAGCACACACTTAAGGACTATCACCGGGATTCCATTGTCTCCACACGCCTTATGGGGGTTGAGTTTTGAAATTACTCGGGATACTACTGTGGGGGTAATATATACATCATGCAGTTTGGCCTCAGTTCTAATAGGGAAGTCGGGTGGGTGTACTCCGGATGAGTCAAATGTGGAGTTGGATGAGAATCTGTGGGCAAAGCACTCAGCTTTGTCCACAGATGTATATATATATATAAAACTACATCTTGAAAATTCCTTGTTGGCTATGGTATAGCCTGTGTGCAATATATATGTACACACACACACAGACACACACACACATACACACACACACACACACACACACACACACACACACAAGGTGCGATGGGTAAATTGTCACCATTTTATATTTTTACTTTCGTGCATGCACTTTCTTTATTTTTTTGTCAGCTGTACAGTACAGTAGGGCCTGTTGGGCACCCTCTATGAGTAAAAGAGTACCATGACAGAATTCACTCCACTAGAAATTTGAAAACAACATGCTGTACTGATTTGAATTCACACTGGAAGCTTCGATACAAACATTTCAGAATGTTTGAGTGTCAATCTGAGAATAACGCAGAGGATTCAGAAAAAGCTGGACGAGTTTAACGCTGATTACAAAAGTACAGCAGCTCAGAAAACTCACTTTGATTGTTCAGATAAAAAAATGAACCCCGAAATTTGTTAGTGAGAGACTCAGGCCTAAATCAAGTGGCATAAGGAGGTTGTACTGTCCTTGGTCAAAAGAATAGCTGTCTGGCAACAGGACTCTGTACCATGCCACACAAGCAGGATAACCCAGTCATATCTGTTAGACAATTTATGCAACCACATTTCCCCTCACATCTGACCAACTAACTCCACAAACTGTGACCCACATGATGATTATGTGTGAGGTACAGTTGAGCAAGAGACCAACAAAACTCTTTGTAGCACCAAAAATGAACTGAAGGTAATGATTATGTCAGCATTGACTAACTTAAACAAGGAGACCATGTTGTTTAACTTTTCTCTTGAAATTTCTGAATTTCAACCATTTTGAAATAGGCTACCAATTCTGGCCCTGAGTTTTCCCATAAAACCATGGTTTTCCCTATTACAGGCCTGTGCTAAGAAACACTATGGTTTAATCCAAAAGAGATTATTTACTTATTGAACACTGATAATTTTGTAAACTAAAAGCTTGATGAAAACCTCTGCATCAAATACTGAATAAATTAAGACCCTATCCATAGTCAGATGCTTGATTGATGTTTTATGCAATTTGAGTAGTTTTTAAACAAATCTAAATTTAAATTCCTGAAGAAAATCATACAAAAGTCCTTTTTGTTTATTTTATTTTGGGTAAATAAATAGTCAACTACAACATTACAACTATATTACCAAAAGTATACACACTGTCACACATCCATATTAGCATGCATACATATGCAATATTGGATATTATTAAAGTAACCTTCTTAGAGTTATGATGAAAAATGTCACAAGAAAAAATAACATGAAATATGATGTATTTTATGTGTTATGTTATTAGATTGTTCTTTGATATTGTTCAACATATTTTTTCTTTATTTGACCATTTAACAGACCTTATTGCTTTTAACTGGAAAATTAATATTTTTTGCGTTGCATATTACCTTTATATAAGACATGACTTTACTGCTCACAAAAGCATAAATTTTCAGTAACAACAAAAAATAACATCAGTGACATTATATTAACTATTGATTCTCTAAGAACTTAGCAAGAGATTTCAGCAGTACCACTGAATATTATTTATCTATAACTGGCTACTATTAAAAGATATCTTCCCTAAAGCTGGTCTAAACTAACAGTTACTCCCTTGTGAATAACGAGTAACTCAGCTAAGAATTGTTGACAGTACTGGTAGTTTTTCTAGGTAGCCATTTTCGGAGACCTGTTCCTGTATGTCCTTGAAATTGTTTCCTACTGATTTATGCATTGGAATCATGAACCCATTAAAGTTACCATTGAAATCAGGAGCCCATTAGCCCATTGAAATTGTGTATCTATTAAAAAAAATAAAGTCATGAAATCATTATAATTTTCCTTGAAATCTTGATCTCATTAAAATTTCCATTGAAATCACCCATTAAAGTTCTCTTGAACTTCCATGTCATATGTCTACAACCCTAAATTCGTCACTTGTTTCCCTCTGTTTAATTGTTCTCACAAGTCAGTGATGTTTGTACTTGCTCTTCTCCTTCTTCCATATAATGTGTCTCTTTAGTATGTAAGGGATCATGGCTCTCCACAACTTTTTTATTTTTTGCAGTCTCTTATAAGTTTTGTTATTTCACCACCCTCCTACTCCCTTTTCAGCCTTTCCTTTACGCAAGCTTGTTAGGTAAGTTACTCACTGTTTCCTTCTTTCTCTTGGCATCAATATATTCTATGAGTGTTAGATTCTCCAAACCCTCTTTCCTCATTATATGTTCCAGAAATTTCAACTGTTTCTTTCTGATTATGAGTATGTGTTATTTCATAGTTGCTTACAAACTCTATCTGTGGCATTGTCAGCACCCTTCTTTTGAACCAAATCTTAACTCTTCTCTTCATCCATGAGAAAATAGTCTAGCATTCTTAGGAGGATTAATATTACATCACAGTTCAGCATTTTATTTGTTTGTAACAAAACTTTCCTGTTGCTTAATACTTTGCTTAGTTTTTAGATGATGACTTTTTCTATTCCAATTCACCTTTGGATATTAGTGTGACATTTTCTGTTAAAACACTTGTAGTGAACAAAACATGTTCTAGATTTAAAACTTCAAATGCTAAGCACTGACTCATTGATTTTTTAGAAATAAATTTTCTCAAGTTTACAAACTTTGCTTTAACACACACAAAACTTGCAAAATTTCACACCTCGATGCAAAATATTCGACGCCCAATGGAAAGGCCAGAATCAGATCTGGGAGTGAATTCCCAAACAAAATAAAAGACAGAGCAAAATTGGCCGTTATCAGCGAGTTAAGATGATGAGCAATTAACATGTACCCTTGACAAACATCAACCAATCATTATTACTATTACCTCTCTCTTTCTCTCTCATCTCCTTCTTCTTCATCGTTCACCTCTCACCTCCTTTCTTTTCACCCTGAGCGATAACTTCAAAGACACTCCTACTCAAATATAACGTTCATACATGCATACATTCTTGTCTATGTACACATCAACTCACTCTTGCAAGAACTACTATGAACTCTTGATACCCTTAACTTCTTACTGAACATTAACTTCTACCAATTCATGTTATTCTGTTCTATCAATAAATTTCTATTTAAACATACAAAAGCATACTTTTATTTTTCTACAAATCCACACATTTTAATCCAATCAATCTCTAACCTTCTGATGATAGCAAATAATATGTAAGTTGTAGGGAGATCGGTTATGTATGACACAAGGCCGATTCAATAAACATTAATTATTTCCCTATAGTTTCACATTTACAAGATATTCAAATTTCTTAGGAAAATTATTAAAATCATGCATCTAGGAATCTTAACAATTCTTTTCTTGTTCTGCTTTGGTTACATTACTTGATTACAGTTTGTAATGTGTCTAGAAAAAAACAGCATAGAATTTTCAGTAGTTAAATATTGGGTATGTTATTCAGGGTGATTGAAAAGTAACTTCCTATTTTATGTATTACTGGCCAGCCACAGCCCTGATTTAACACACAGTGATTTTTTTTCTTTGGGATTGGTTAAAGAAGAAAGCCTGCTATACAAAACCAAAACTTCGGAAGAACTTGAAGTGCAAATACAAGAATTTATGTCTTCCATACCACAAGAGTTTTTTGGGGAAAATCAGTTGATGCAACTCCTGGGCAGCCCAAGAAGTTGGTAATGAAACGTGGTGCCCATATAAAATTTTAAATAAATAATTGGAGTAGATAGACTAAACCGGTTCACACTCCACCCACGTCTATTGAACAGGTGTAGAGGCTCATCCCTTGTACCCTGTTTAGGATGTGGTTTCCGGCTTTCTCTTTTCCAATCTATTCACTCTTACGTGGCCCCCTGCGCATCAGTGGCGCTACCGCCTTGCTCAGGGTGATATGATTTTTTAAAAAAAAGCCTCATACTAAATGCTTTCCTCTCATCACCATTTCTTATAAAAATTATTTTTACTGAAAGAATTATAAGTATTTTAAAACAGGGTGTTACTTTCCAATCACCTTATACAGGGTATGTATGCTTTCATTACCTTCTCAACTGATTTTCATGCAATCACCAAAGCTATACAACTTGGTCTGTACCTAGATGGAGGATAACTTGGGAATACTAGATATTTATGTTTGAATGTGTGGGTGGTGTGATGGATAACACCTCAGAATTGGAAACTGAGGAGCTTAGTTCTGATCCTAGTTGTGTTTGCTATATCCATTCTAATATTCTTGGGTAAGGTAAGAATCCAACTCTTGTCCTCCCATCTATGGATTAATTAGTAGGACTTGTATCGTTAAATCATTATTATCTTTATTGTATAGCTACCTGTGTACAGGAATGGAATTTTTCAATCCTCTTAAATACATAAAAGCTGTTGGGGTAAAGTAAAGTGATTATATTGACTAGCAATTCATTAGAAGCATGTAAGCTTTGTACTTATTGTTATACTATTATTCACAGCCTCAGTTTGATGATTATTCACACAGTAACCTTTTAGGATTACAACAATCTCCGAAACATTCTTACAATCTAAAAGTGTTTGCTGACTTTGAAAAACTTGTAGAAGATTGATAAGCTATTAAAATATCCTATTAATCAATCAATAATCCCCTTTAAAGTACTCTTCTTAGGAGCTGACACATTTATCTCAATCTTGTTTTTATTTTTGAAAACAATAAACACATTCTTATTTTCAGCTATCAGCTGCTTTGTTAGCTGATAGTCATCATAAATCTGCTCCCTTTCAAGTCAAAAAGGGAACAAACTATGGCCAGTAGGGGATTTGACAGACCTGGCTGAAAAGATGTTTTAAAAAAAAAAAACTACTGAAAATGACATAAGTCTTTATGAATATAATGTAATAATGTTACATAATAATGAAAATGTTGTAATAATATCTTTGTAAAAACAGTATTGCAGGAGAAAAAACAATTAGAAAGGTTTGCCAGAAAAAGGCTTTATTTGACAAACAAATTATTGCTTGTTTTACATCTTGTGCAAGTCACAATCAAAACATTGGCTTCAACCCAAGCTAGATAAATGACTGACAATTGATACTATAATATCATTATACAAATAGATTGCCATGATTTATATTACACACTTCATAACTCAGGATTAACTCTCAGTTATTACTGAATAAACAGCCTAAAGCAAAAAGCTAATATGGTTCCAAATGAAATGAAAATCAAACTTATCAAACCATGGGAGTATTAGACTGAACTTGTATTCTGAGCTTATATAAATTTTTTAGAACTATTTGTTGAGTTTTGTGTATTTGCAAGGTTACAAAAGAAAGTTGCAATTTTATTGTTCAATGTTCTGCTATTTCCACTTTGAGGCAAGTTACATGAAAAGTTCACAGTGATTTTAAAAAGTTTCTTCTGCATGCAATTGCTGCAAAATCGTTTTTTGGCTTATGATAATTGTCAGAGGTAATCTAAACTTTTTATAACTGGAACTTTGTTACTGTGTGTGTGTGTGTGTGTGTGTGTGTGTGTGTATCCGTTACCTATAGACTCCGAAACGGCTGAACCAATTTTCTTGAAAATTTACACAGTTGTACTATAAGCGTCTGCGAGTGTTCTTAGCTAGGTTTTGTGTCGATGTACACCTGGTAAATATTGAGAATCAATAATTGAAAAAATCGGGTTATAGAAGGAGTGGTCCGATTTTAATCAAATTTGATACACTCATAGACAAAGACATAAGAAACGATATTCAGAAGTTTAAATGTTGCAGTTCTTACAATAGTGCAGAAAATCGATAATATATATATATATATATATATATATATAAGGCAAGATGTTTGTGTGTGTGTCTGTTTATCTGTCTGTATGTCCTTTATACAAATCCACAATTTTTATCCGATTCTCACCAAACTTCACACAAATATTCTTTAGGCTAAGTCTGAGCTTCAGGACCATGGATTAGTTTTAAAGCTTTCATTACTCCCGAGCAATGCCAGGCTATACTGCTAGTTAATTATAACTGCTTTCCAATATTTTTCTTTCATTCATTTGAGAAATTGAGATGCTTTCTTGAATTTATTAGCAATGCATTACTGTTTTCTCTTCAAAGAAAAACATTATTTAAAAATAATTTATTATTTATAAAATTATTTTAAAATAATTTATTATTTATAAAATTATTTAAAAATAATTTATTATTTATAAAATTATTTAAAAATAATTTATTATTTATATAATACAACTATTTACTAATCTTAACTTGACACAAAACTGCAAATGTTGGACACCAAGTGAGAATCAAGTTTGCTTATAGTCTGCAAAACATATTTGTTCTACAGTAATGCTCTCATTAAAAGAATAACTTCATATTACTTCTTATGGTCAGCTATGGTGAAAAAAATATTATTTTATTTGAAAATGTCAAAATGTTTTTGGTTTTCATAGACTAAACAAAATAAGATAAGAAAACACAGTATCTATAGAATTTCAAACAAGAAAAATAATAACTGTTGCTGTCAGTACTGATACGAATCAAAACAAAGAATGTATTTTTTTCAAGTTTGATACAATTTTTTGACTTAAAAGCAAAAATGTCAGCCAACACTAAAAATTACTTTTAATATAGTGGAAAATAGATGCAAAAGATAAGAACAACCTCTTGAGTGACAAGCAGTATGCGTTTTGATTAGCCTGGTCCACTGCTGATATAACTAACATTACTCACAGAATTAGTGAGATCCTTGATGACAAATACCTGTAAAGGACCACAGCATTAGATATTTTGAAGGCCTTTGACAAGGTCTGGCACTTTAAAGGTTTGCTGCTCAAGCCCTCCATCTATAGAGTCACTAGAATGATTTTCTCAATTATAAAGTTCTCCATAATGAATAAGTCCCTGAATGGAGTTGTTACAGGACAGTTCACTGATATCCTAGCAATCAGTGAAGGTTCCCTGACAGGCCACTTTTCTGATGATACAATGACATACGGGTACATCTCCAAAATTCATGATGATCAGAGATTGGCAGTTGATCTCTCATCTGATCTTGCTCTAACTGAAAACTGGCTGGTTACCTTTAGTGCCTTGAAAACCAAACATTATATTCTATCATCGCTGATTTGACTCCAAACTACCACCAATCACAATGAATGGATACCCCCTTGGTGATGTTCTGTGCCTTGAGAGACTATGGGGTCTTAATATCACCCTAGTCCTCAAATGGAACTTGTATATATGATCCATTTTAAACAGAATATATAAATACAAATTAAGGACATCACATAATAGACCATTCCATAATCTTAAATGCATCAACAATGTTTTGCAGCAGTTTTTAAAATCATCTTGAGATTCTTCTTGTGAAAAAGTTGAAGAATTTTAACACATTCAATATTATGGATAAAAATAGGAAATTTTTATATAGTGTTTTAGACTTAGCATGAGCAAAACAAATTCATGAACTTGGGCAAAAAATATACCCTAGAATGATGTCAAAATCCAAAATTTTTCATCTTTTTAATAGACAGTTGTATTTAGTTTAATTTGTCATGTATATAGATAAGGTAGAAAAGAGGCAAATGTTGATAAGATAGTGAGGATCACAAAGCATTTCCAGGGTTCACAATCAAACTTACTGCCCCCAGTCAGAGGTTTCTATGGCAATACATGCAGGCTCTGCTTTCTCATATTTCCAACAAATCCAGGCTCAATTACAATGTTTTGGTCACAATTAAAAAGTACTTCTACTGTTCTAGGCAAAATTTTAAAGTTCATCTTTCATATTCTCTCAGTTTCCAGGTAAGGTCCTGGTATTTTTCCAATTTCTTACTATTCTTCATGTTTGTTCCATGGTTTACTGACACAACCATATCCACAAACAGACAGGTACTTTCCATCATTTAAGACTCCCTGATCCAGCTTTTTTGCTTGGTTAGATTGGTTGGATTGAGTTCTAGGATATTTCTTGATGTTTATTTTTCAATGATAGTCATAATTTATTATAAATGTGAACTTATTTATAGTTATTTATACTTAAAAAATATCATTAAAAAATTATTTATCTTATAAAAATCATATAGAGAGACTGGAAATAGGTGTGAACAAGTATTTGTAATACTGAAATTGATTTTAAATGCCATTTAATTTCAAAAACTTGTATCTAAATTCTACATTTTTTATCTTTCAGGTAAGCAATACAGGAAGTTGTTTTATCATGGATTTTACTCTGAAGTTGTTCCTGTTTAAGGCACTTGACCAAATGGTAATGTAGAAAAATGTTTACTTACTACTTTTAATTCTGGAAGATCATCACTTGAAGGTATTCAAGAGCAAAAGTGGGCTGCACTTGTAACTAGAAACAAAAGTAATGATATAATCAAGATGTCGATCTTCCAAGCTACATTAAAAAAGATTAGGAAGGAAACTTCCATCTGTACTACAAGGAGGGAAAAAAGAAATTTGAGAAGTCTGTTTACCTGAAAAAATTGTTTTAAGAAAAAAATTTTATAAGTTTCACCCAACAGAAACATTAAGAGTTCTGTCAGCTAATGCCAAATATTTCTTGTATGGAAGCAGCTAATCTCACTATTTCAACTTGAAGTGTTAAATTTGATCTTGCTTCAGTTCCAGGCAAATGTAAATATTCTGTCTATGGTAGCAAATATCAGATATTATGAGGTACAAGAAAAAATATTTTTACAATTTTTTCCATCAAAATTTTGTAAGGGTATCTAATGCATTGGCGCATCTTATAAAAAGTAAAATATGGTAGTATTGAATCTGCCTGGTACGTTTTTTGAGGACATAGACAATTATAGCCTTTCACATCTCCCTATTCCTTGTAGTTCTTAACATCCTTTCTTTTGTTATCACTCATTTGCTCAAGCTCATCAGGTATCAGATTTTCCAAGCCCTCCTTCCTCATTAGATTAATATTTCTTATTTCATCTTTATTGTATGTTTGGAAAACTTGGACTTTCATGCCTGCAAGAAAAAGTGAATATCAACAGGATATTTTTTCCATGAAACTGCTATTATTTTAACTACCTTCACCCATTGGCAAACTTTGTTTTTTAAAAAAGCAATGATTTAAATTGTAATAGAACCTAACATATGACGAAAGTGAATTTATACTTTTTTTTGTTTTTGAGAAATTACAACAAAAATATTAAATGCTATTTATTAGACTGCATATTCTAATTACTCATGCAATTGTATTAAAACTAAGGTAATGCAATATTTATCATTTAACAATTTATAAAGAAATAAATATGAAACATTTTCATTCATAAATGTATAAATATTTACAAAATTAAGATATAGGAATGAACTATAAGGAAGTCCTTATTATTTAGAATTTCATAAATTTTTATAAGTTCTTATGAATTTAAAGAGGATAGTTAATGATTGACCCTTGATGAGTTGTAATAAAACCTAGACACATGATGAAAGTGAATTTATACCATTTTTTGTTCTTGAGAAATTACAACAAAAATATTAAATCTCCTTAACTATATGTTACAAATCAAATTAACCACATTTTACTACATAATGATGAAGCTTTAACACCAAAACTTTATAGCTATTAAGTTGCAGTACGCCATTATTATTATTATTATTATTATAATTACCATATATATATATATATATATATATATAGTCATCTGCAGACAGATCTGTTTTGCTGTATCACAGTTCATCAGTACAGTTAGACAGCTGATTGCTTTTTACCCAGGATTGAAACCCAACCAAATTAGCGTCAGTCGGCAATTCAACCTCTGAGCCACGGGCGCTCAGTAGAAGGAGGCAGACTTTTTAGCATGTATATTATCATTATACATGCCCAATAGCTGAGAGTGTTCTAATTCATTGATGAATAAACGATATAAGGGATACAAGAGTTGGAGACAAGATTTTTAAGAAAAGTATTCCTTTTTTTTGTTTTTTACTCTTTATGTAACTGTGAGGTGAACATAGTACTTAGGATATCAGTCAGTTAAGTACCATATGTGATACACGCTTGGGCGATCATGTTTCGAAAGAGACATGACTGACTGGGCAGAAGATTATCCTACATTAGGTTACCATTAATTTCTGAGGTAGACTGGTTGCCATTCAAGGATACAGAACCCAATCTGTCCAGTTATTTAACCCATAACTGGAGGAAATAGATAGATAAATACCATTCCCAAGAGTATTTGCATGTAAGTGAATGCAAGGAATTTAACTGGAATTTGAACTCGGCTTCCCGATTTCTCGTTCGGAGCTGATATTTACTGCGCCACAACAATGTATAAATAACTAAATGATTATCTTTATTCAAATTTCTTTTGCATCTTTGGTATCATCTGACCACAAAATCTTTTGCCATATGTTCATGGAATCATTAATGTGACTTTTGGCAAAGTTTAGCATAGCTTGCTTGTGCATAGGCTTCAGAGGGGGATTTTTCTAGCTACCCTCCCTTGCAGGCCAGACCAATACAATACCCTGGAAATTGTAGATGCATGGACATCTGTCCCAGTACCGGAAACTGAAGCTTTCAAATCTTCCAGTGTTGTACTGGGGTTGGAGGTTGCCTCTTGGAACAGCTTTGATTTTGCTCTTCTGGTAAGTTTGCTTGGTCTCCCAAATCTTGGTAAAGTAGCAGTAGTTTTGTGCACTAACCACTTCTTAACTACAGTTTTAACAGTGCTTAGGTGCAATTCTAAAGTTTTTGCAATTTTTATATAGCCATTATTTTCATTGTACTTTTGAATAATAAGGTCTTTACGTTCCTGAGACAGAGGCTTGCCCATTTTCTTTCCCATGGTGGACACCTTGTGTTTACAGTCAGAGTCCAAAGACCAATATACCAAGAAACCAGGTGGTGGATGATTTTGTAGGCAGTTAAATCACCTTATATAGCAAAATGATAGACTGGCCAAGTTTGTTATGGTAGAACGCACATGTCACTTTTGATTGTTCTGGATTGTATACATCAATGATAAACTACGTGATAACACAGTATAATATCTGGTGGGTGTAGACTTTTGCAAAGATTTTTCTAAGTTATATGATTTTAAGAATCAGTGTGAAATTTTTAAAATGTAATTTTTATATCAAATGAAAGTGTGATGGATCTGATTTAGCAATCATTAGATTGAAAAAATGTGTTGTTAAATTATACAAAATATATAAATTTTCAAAGGAGGCATAGATTTGTGCAAGATACTGTAGCCTCATAGTTATATTTTTCACTACTGACAGCCTTACAATTACAATCTCCACTCAAATGATTTTGTACCTGAATATATTTATGCACTGTCTTCTTGGGTGTTGCTGATAGGTGACTAATAAATGCCATGCACACACTTCATTTTTAGATTTCATGTACAATTCCCAAAAGGACATACTCTGTTATCATATGTCTTACAGTTGGAAATATACTCATCCATGGAAGTAGTTATATAGTTTATGTGTACATTCAGTTTACTTAGAGTGTGTTTATTGTTGCAAAGAAAACTGGAGAATGTAGTATGTAGACTATCTGTGCTGTTTGATCGATGTACTAATGTCATTCTTGGACAGGACTTCATAAAGCAACAACAAAGTATCTATATAAATTTAATTGGGAGAGACATCTATTAAATGTGTGGGAATTGGCTACATAATCTTCTCTGTCTTCTTTTTTGATTCCTTACTAATATTTCCAATGACCGTAGCCTAATAGCTACTACGTCAAAGAAATACAGTTTTTCAGATAAACATTTTACTGCAACTGAAATGAGAAGGCTACTTAAGAAGTGATAATTGAGTCAATCACTCCTCCTTGGCAAACTCAAATTGCCATAACGGCTAATGAGCAGTATAAAGAAAAGAATAGTAGTTGATTGCTCTCAGACTGCCAACCATTTAATTCTGTTAGATACTTAACCCCGACCAAGAATTAACATTGTGGTACAATATTGATTCTTTCAAACTTAAGTTTACCTACCATCAAGTTCTGATACATGATAGGGACAAGACTTAAACTGTTTTTGAGGCCTGTGATCACTGAATGCTTGACAACCTCCTTAAAGATGAATAAGAGACCTGAAGCAGCAGAAATGTGATTGAGGATACCATAGACCAAATATGTGAACATTAACAAAGTTTTGGTGAAAATTGAAACAAAAAAGAAACTTATACCTTTGTTGCATATTGGTTCAAATTGTAACCAATATACAACAAAAGTTAGAGAAAGGTTCAAATTGTAAACAATATGCAACAAAAGTTAGAGAAAGGTTCAAATTGTAACCAATATGCAACAAAAGTTAGAGAAAGGTTCAAATTGTAAACACTATGCAACAAAAGTTAGAGAAAGGTTACAATTGTAACCAATATGCAACAAAAGTTAGAGAAAGGTTCAAATTGTAAACAATATGCAACAAAAGTTAGAGAAAGGTACAAATTGTAACCAATATGCAACAAAAGTTAGAGAAAGGTTCAAATTGTAAACAATATGCAACAAAAGTTAGAGAAAGGTTCAAATTGTAACCAATATGCAACAAAAGTTAGAGAAAGGTTACAATTGTAACCAATATGCAACAAAAGTTAGAGAAACGTTCAAATTGTAACCAATATGCAACAAAAGTTAGAGAAAGGTTCAAATTGTAACCAATATGCAACAAAAGTTAGAGAAAGGTTACAATTGTAACCAATATGCAACAAAAGTTAGAGAAAGGTTCAAATTGTAAACAATATGCAACAAAAGTTAGAGAAAGGTACAAATTGTAACCAATATGCAACAAAAGTTAGAGAAAGGTTCAAATTGTAAACAATATGCAACAAAAGTTAGAGAAAGGTTACAATTGTAACCAATATGCAACAAAAGTTAGAGAAAGGTTCAAAAAATTGTAACCAATATTCAACAAAAGTTAGAGAAAGGTTCAAATTGTAACCAATATACAACAAAAGTTAGAGAAAGGTTCAAATTGTAACCAATATGCAACAAAAGTTAGAGAAAGGTACAAATTGTAACCAATATGCAAGAAAGGGTTAACATCAAGAATAGAGAGTTTAAATTTTTAGCACACATAATGAAGAAAGAGGACTTGGAAAATCTGATATTCACAGGACAATTTGAAGGTAAGAGGGATAAAGGAACACAACAAATAACATACTTAGTGAACTTGAGTAAATTGATGGCAGTACAGGGTTTAGGAGAAATAACAATAAGACAAAGCTTATTAACAGATAAAAAAAGGACAGGAAATTGTGGAGAGCCATAATTGTCAGGGGACGTTGCATAAAGTAGAAAGTCAGCAAAACCAGATTCCACTCATATTAGCTAATACCGTTGTTTGCTTTCAGCTCTTCCTTTCATTTTCAACAAATTTCTTTCTTATATATTCATTTACTTGCGTAATAACTTTTTTATTGCAAAATTAAGAAAGAACATGACATGGGGAAGCAACAGTATTCAGAATCATCTAGTCAATGTGATTGATCCATTTTTTCTGAGTTCAAATTCTAGTTGAATCAACTGCATTCACTTACCCTCAAATACCCTTGGGAAAGGTATAATCCATCTCTTCCCCCAGTTATGGGTTAAATAATAAGACAGATTGGGTTCTAGAGCCTTGGTTGCCAACCAGTCTACCGCAGAAAGCAATGGCAACCTACTGCGGAATAACCTTCTGCCCAGTCAGTCATGTCTTGAAAGAGACATGCTCGCCCAAAGTGTATATCACGTATGACACCTAACTGACTGAGTATGTACTTTGCCAGGGTTACAATTTTAAATTCAGAGTATACTTCTCCTAGACTGGTTGCCTCCCAAGGCTATAGAAGCCATTCTGTGTTAATATTTAACTATAGCTTGGGGAGAAGTGTTGAGTTCATACTTTTCCCAAGGGTATTTAGTAATTAATTGAATGTAATGAACTTGACTGGAATTCAAATTCAGCTCTTGGATTCCTCAAGTCTCAGTCTATTACTCTACTCTGCTTCCTCCACATTAACATCAGGATATTTACTGGAACTTCTTTAAGTTTTAACTTTACATGCACTCGTAAGTAAATATTCTTTGTTAAAGTGGATCTGATAGCTGATATTATTTCAGAGGTAAAAAATGAAACCTGATCATGAAAAAATTTCCTCTAACTCAGGGTATATATGAATCCCTGATGTTATGCAATAGATGTATTTTCATACTATAACTATTGAACTGTCAAATTCTCTGAGAAGATTACTTCTTTATATAACTTAAGACAGATAGTCGAAAATGTATGTTTGTATATATTTGCTTTTTCTTTTTCTTGTTAAGTCAATGGACTTTATTTTTTACTATTTAGATTGTTTTCATCTGTACTGCCATGTTTTTTGTTGAATAAGACCTAAGAAATAAATATGAATTCTACAATGTCTTGCTATTGTTATTTGAAGAGAAAAATGTCTGTTTCTTATCTCATTTTAAATTGGCGGTCTGAATATACATCTCCAATAGATTAAATAATTTATCTTTTGTTTAATATACTGCAATAATTCATTTTGTATGGCAAAAACACTGTTTTCAATTTAGATTCTTAGACTGGTTATGACTTTAAGGTTGGTTTCACATGAGCTAGCATGAAATTGAAGAAGAATCTTGGAATTCATAAAAATTGATTTCATATCAGATATTAATTTGATTTGCTATCTAACCTTAAGGAGAACCAATAAATGGTAGAACATTTTTTAAAGAAAAGTCTTAGTATATATATATATATATATATATATATAGTCATCTGCAGACAGATCTGTTTTGCTGTATCACAGCTCATCAGTACGGTTAGACTCCGATTGTTTTTAACCCAGGATCGAAACCCGACTGAATTGGCGTCAGTCGGCGATTCTACCTCTGGGCTATGGGTGTTCGGTAGAAGAAGGCAGACTTTTTAGTGTGTATATTGTCATTATACTCGCCCAATAGCCAGAGTGCTCTAATCCATTACTGAATGAGTGATGCGTACATGCCAGAGTAGCTACTGTTTTCAAAAGTCTACCATTCTTCCAGAGTGCTCAATCAGGTGTGAGAGCTTAAATAGTCATTCGCAGACAGATCTGTTTCACTGTATCACAGCTCATCAGTACAGTTAATAATATATATATATATATACTTACACAAGAGTATCTTAAATGTCAGTCAATCAGTTAAGTGCTATACAGATACATGGTGATCATGTCTCCTTAGATCTATGACTGACAAGACAGAAGATTTTCCTGATATAGATTGCCATTACTTTCTGTGGTAGACTGATTGCCAGTTAAGTATATAAGACTCAATCTGTCCTGCTATTCATCTATTAAGTGGAGGAGAAAGAGATGGATTAATATGTTTCTTAAGGATATTTGCATATAAGAGAATGTGAAGAATTCAACTGAAATTCGAAATTCAGCTCTGATTTCTCATTCCAAGCCAGTACCCATTGCACCACAACTCACACCCCTCTGTTAAAAAAGAGGTAAACTAGAGGTTTTTTAGCATATTATCTAAAAAAAAAAACATACTTTGCTGTTATGATAAAGAATATTTAGACACTTACACCCAAGAGGATATTTTTCTGACCACTACAGTCTTAATATGGTCATATATAGGGTTAACCAGTATCTTTCCCACATATCCACATAAACTGTCCATCTTATTCTGTAACCCTGTACCTTGAGTGGCCTCTGGGCCTTGTGCTGGGTAAAACTCAGTGTAAAAATCTAAAAAGAGCTGGACAAGAGTAAATGATTATATTTACAGATTACATTTCACAGGTTATAAAATAAGTGAGTGTATCAACAAGAACCTGTATGAATAAACTGTATATTCCCCTTACTTGTTAATACAGGTCTATACTCACTCATATATACATACAAACATAGAGATGAGGAAAACCATCCAGAAGTATAAATCTCTTCTACTTGTTGATGTTATATGCCAAGAGTTAAAGGGGTGCTAAGTGAAAAAGTTAATGGGAAGCAGATATTCCTTAGCAAGAAAAGTTATCAAATATTTTGTAGTGCATATTGAGTAGCATGGACACCATGTTGGCAAGCAATATCCTGCTTGAAGAATAACAGATGTTCTAGAAGTACATGACACCATTCAGTCTTGCCTCTACAAGAATCAAAGATGAGAAAGAGATGCAATACCATGTATATGAATATTGAAAGATTAGCCTGTGTTTCATAGGTAAATACACACTGGAAGATATTGCCTCCAGATCTACATTCCTTGCAGGAAGAAGAACCTGCTCTCACAGTGATTAGTAAAGAGTATCACAATATCTCTTAGATAACATGCTTCTTACACTACTATAGAGATATGCACAATAGTTTTGTCATATAATTGGAAGTCTGGCTGAAAGCACAGATGCTCAGTGTCATGCTGCAAGTGAACAAATTCTCAACTGTCCATATTAATACACATGGGACCATATTTACTTTTATCTGATTCAGCTGCTCTTAAAATATATTGATCTCAACAAGAATCAGTACTATTTGGCTAACCAGGGTCTGGTGAACAGGTGTAAGAATGTTCATTTGACTAATATCAATTTGCTAATATCAAGACACTGTCAAATGTGCAGCATTTACAGATAAAATACAAGCACATGTATATTTTCATGTTATGAGACTTGCTTACCTGAGACAATTCCAATGTACTGAATCTTATCACAACAAGACTCAGTGCCTAAAGCTTAGTCAAAGATGGTTTATGGTTATGAGTATTAATTTATCACATGAACATTTTATCATATATATGTTACCTACTGACATGGGAATAGCGTACCCTGGCAAAATTGCATAATTGTCCAGGGTGTAACAATTTTAATTTTTATTAGTAATTATTACAGCTCGCAGACTCTTCTTGGACAAACTGTATGGTTTCTGCTTCACCAGATCTACTGTTGATATTCTAACGACCATCACTGAGTATATATACCAGGCCCTCGACAAGAATAGTGAAGCTCAAACTGTTACCCTGACTATTTCTAAAGTGCTTGACAGAGTCTGGCATGCTGGCCTTCTATGCTAGCTGCGAAGCTATGGTATAACTGGACAATTGTTTGACCTTATCTAGTCATTCCTCTCAAATTGCACCATGAAGGTAGTATTGAACAAACATGCCTCCCAATTCTATCATATTAACACGGGTGTCTCTCAAGGCTCTATTCAATGTCCTACACTTTTCTTGATCTACATTAATGATCTCTCTGATATAATAAAATCCCAAGTAGGCATATATGCTGACAATGCCATCATTTACTCTCACCTCAATCAAAAATCTGCTGAGTTTGACAAAGCAAACCTCACAGCTGAGCTTGAGAAGGACCTCCAATCTGTAGTGAACTAGAATAAGAAATATTAATAGCTCATAAATTTTAATGCTTCAAAACAAAGCTGCTATCTAATAACCATCATAGATAATCACTTCTACCTCCCCACCCCATTAGCATAGATCAGGCTAGCCTCTCTGAGAACAAAACACTATCAGCAGACCTCAAGTGGAATGACTATCGAATCCATAGCTAAATCTGCTGCTAAGAAGGTTGGTTCACTGTGCAATCTGAATTTCCATCTGAATCAATCCTGCACATATATAAATCTACCATCCATCCATGCATTGAATACGACTGTCACATCTGGTCGGGTTCCTCTGCTATTCACCTCAGGGTTCTTGACAAAATCCAACAGAGAATCTGCAATGTGATCGATAGTGACTTGGCAGTTCAGCTGCAGTCGCTCTCTCATCGGTGTGGTGCAATTTCCTATGCCTCTTCTACAAATACTTTTCACAGCTTCTGCTCCAATGAACTTAGCCCCCTGGTGCTCCCTATGTATGAATTTACATGAGCTAAAACGTAACTGCAATTTCTACTCTAACGTCTTCTTTTCTTGCACTTCCCACCTGTGGAATTCCCTTCCATATACTTACTTCCCTGACAGCTAAAATCTCCAAGAATTTAAATGTAAGGTCAATAGACATCTCCTACCTTACTGATTCATATCCTTTCTCTCAAGTTTTTTCTCCATCCACTCCACCCTCTTTACACCAGTGTCCTTATCTGTCTATTACTCTCTCCCTGACATCCCCTGTAACCTGCCCCTCTTTCTCATCACTTTCTTCTATGTAACCCCCTGTGCAACAGTGACAGTAAAACTGCCTTGCTTGGGGTGAAATGATTAAAATATATATATATATGTATATATATATATGTGTGTGTGTGTGTGTGTGTGTGTGTGTGTGTGTGTGTGTGTGTGTGTGCGCATGTTTATGTATGTCCATATATATATATATATATATAAGTGTATATACATATTTGTATATATATATCTATATATATATGTTTATATATATATGTGTATATATTAATATATGTGTATATTTATATATATATGTATATATATATGTGTATATGTATGGATACATATATGTATTTTTTTTTTTTAATCATTTCACCCGGAGCAAGGCAGAAACGCCACTGATGTGCAGGGGGTTACATAAATGTAAAAAGATTAATTAGAAAAGAGTGAGGAGTACAAGCTACTTAGAAAGGAACAATAGAAAGCTGAGAAAGCATGTGCAATGACAGATACATAGGCGGAGAGAAAGTGAAGGTTATACAGGGGAGGGGAGTGGCTAGTCCAGTGGTTAGTAGATGAGTATTAACTTTGCATTTAAATTTCTGGAGGTTGTAGCTGTCAGGAAAGCAAGAATACGGGAGTGAGTTCCACAGGTGGGAAGTGCGAGAGAGGAAGCTGCAGGAGTAGAATTGTCGTCTGCGTTTGGCTAACCTGACTGTGAATGGGTGGGACCCAGTTGCCAGTCTGGTTGCATGGGTAAACACCTGTTGAGGAGGCATCAGTGACTTAAGCTCATCCGAGCAGAAGCCATGAAAGTATTTATAGAAGAGACAGAGGGAGGCCACATTTCGACGATGGGAAAGTGGCTGCAGTCGAGTCGCCAGATCAGTACCTATCACATTACAGACTCTCCTTTGGAGTTTGTCAAGAACACTGAGGAGAACGGGTATATATATATATGTACAGATGTCTGCATATATATATATATGTACATACATACATACATACATATATATATATTGCTAAATATAACAGACAATGAATGTCTATTATATTTAATCATGAGCTGTTCTAAACATTGTATTTTGGCTTTAATTTCAGGTAAAAATAAAAACAAAAATTGTCTAACATTTGGATATTTTTTTTATTTTGCTGGTTCTAAGCTTTTGGCTCACATGAGCCATATGTTTAGAAAATTATCTGCTGCCTTGGTACACTAAATACATATTTACATATACATGATATTTGTGTTGTCAACATGGATGTTTTGAATAGGGTTTGATAGCACTCAGTGTGTGTTTAAATGAGATTGAAATATCATAGTATTATCTACATGCAAAAAAGACTAAAAATAATGGAACCCTTATTAATAAAAATGTAAAACCCAACATGTTCAGTACATAACACATACCACTACTCCACATTTTAAATAATACCACTTACATTCTGTTACATATAAAATGACATTTATCCTTGAAAATGGCTAAAAGTTGAGCCAAAAACGCTTAAATAAACAAAATATTTGGACGATTTCATATAATTTATATCTCCCACCAAAAAATCATAAGATCAAATGAAAAATCACATAAAAATCTTAGCCATTGCACCTTGTCAGTAATTTCTAATGAAGTCTGCATAAAAGTGAGATTGCTGCCTAAATATATATATATATATATATATGGCAACAGGACTTTGCACCATGCCACACAAACAGGAGAACTAAGTGATGGTTTTTAGACAATTTCTGCAACTGCATCACTCCTTACAACAGGTCACCTAACATCTCAGACTGCAACCTCCTCAATTATTATTTGTCAGGTGAAGTTAAGAGAGAAACCAAAAAAACTCCTTGTCATGCCAAACATAAACTGAAAGCAAGAATAATGGCAGCATTCATCAACTTAAACAAGGCGACCATCCAGAAATGATGCAGAAGAATGAATTTATGACTTGTATGAAATAGTTTTCTCTCCAAACATATACAAAGAGCTAAGGTGATTCAAATCAGTCAGATTAATAAAAAAAAATCCTTTTTAAAAAATATTCTCTTTGAAAATTCTCTAACAAGTGAAATTTTTTGTATTTATTTCTGAGATAAGTAATTTGTATTGATCTTGGAATTATTTTCAAACTTTTGTTCTCTATTAACCAAGATGAGAACAAAAGTTCTATATTAACCAAGATGAAAACAAAAGTTCAAAATAATTCCAAGATTATTGAAAATTACTCATCTCAGAAGTAAATACAAATTATGACAAGTGGCACGAACCCATTAACATAATCCAATTGTCAAAAATCCATCTGACACTGAATAAAAGGCTCCAAAAATACACCACTAATGTCCTTTGGGATGGTGGCATAGTGAATATAGTAGTTGGTTATACATGTGTTAGTATCATCTAGTGGTCATGAGTTCTTGGACCTGGTAGTGGTGAACCAAATTCTAACATGAAGGAACAATAATTGATTTCGCAGGATATTTCTCAATAATCAACAAGATAATCCACATCAGCCAATCTATAGACACCTGGTAACTTGGATGAAACAGTATGTCTATTATAACACCTATATTAACCAAGATGAGAACAAAAGTGTGAAATAATTGCAAGATTAAGTGAAATTTTGCTGGAAATTGTCTTTGCCTGATCAACTGTTACTCCATGGCCAAGCAGCATGGCATGCTAGTACAAATGTTAACTGCCCCTTCCCTGACAAAGCATCCTCCATAATTTGCTTTGACTTTTCAGTTAACCTGATGAGTATTCATTAGCATCTTTAAATTTAAAAAAAATTGAAAAAAACTAACATTTTTATTTCTTTTTGTAATTACATATTGCAAAATAAAATCTTTACAATATATATATTTATATATGCATGTGTGTGTGTGTGTGTGTGTGTGTGTGTGTGTGTGTGTGTGCGTGTGTGCATCAGTGGGGGAAAGAAGGGTGCTCAATATCAAGTCCCAAGTAGGCATCTACGCAGATGACACTACAATATACTCCCGCTCCAGTAAGAAACCTGTCGTGGCGGACAGACATAATCTCGCTGCTGACCTTGAGCGGGATCTATACTCTGTGGTGAACTGGGGCAAGAAGTGGCTTGTCAACTTCAATTCCTCTAAGACCAAGCTGTTGTCTGTCAACCATTACAGGCAACCTCTTCTGCCTCCCATAAGCATGGACCAGATGATTCTCCCGGAGAGTAATACACTACGCCTCCTCGGACTTACCCTGTCCTCAGACCTCAAATGGAAGCACTATATTGAATCCATAGCAAAATCTACTGCTAAGAAGATTGGGTCACTATGTCGATCCAGGATGTTTTTTCCACCTGAATCCATCCTACATATATACAAGTCAACCATCCGTCCGTGCATGGAGTACTGCTGCCATTTATGGTCAGGTGCCCCTGCCGTTCTCCTCAGTGTTCTTGACAAGCTCCAAAGGAGAGTCTGTAATGTGATAGGTACTGATCTGGCGACTCGTCTGCAGCCACTTTCCCATCGTCGAAATGTGGCCTCCCTCTGTCTCTTCTATAAATACTTTCATGGCTTCTGCTCGGATGAGCTTAAGTCACTGATGCCTCCTCAACAGGTGTTTACCCGTGCAACCAGACTGGCAACTGGGTCCCACCCATTCACAGTCAGGTTAGCCAAACGCAGACGACAATTCTACTCCTGCAGCTTCCTCTCTTGCACTTCCCGCCTGTGGAACTCACTCCCGTATTCTTGCTTTCCTGACAGCTATGACCTCCAGAAATTTAAAAGCAAAGTTAATACTCACCTACTAACCACTGGACTCTAGCTCCCTCCCCTCCCCTGTATAATCTTCACGTTCTCTCCGCCCATGTATCTGTCATTGCACCTGCTTTCTCAGCTTTCTATTGTTCCTTTCTAACTAGCTTGTACTCCTCACTCTTTTCTAATTAATCCTTCTACATTTATGTAACCCCCTGCACATCAGTGGTGTTTCTGCCTTGCTCGGGGTGAAATGATTAAAAAAAAAATATATATATATATATATATATATATATGTATGTTGTAAACCATAAAAGTTTACTCCATGAGTATCACCAAAATGGAGGTTGGGAATAATAATACAAACCTCGCATGATGCATGAGGTTGATGCACTGCTAGTGAACTAGTCTGTATAATCACTCCACTCTTTTCTCCAATAGTGTCTACATATTTAAGAAGATAGGAACAGACCATTACTGAATATAGGTTGGTATACAACAATATATCCATATTTATTATAAATTATACTTTAGAACATGTACAAATTACCAGCTACTACAAAACTGAACATTTTGTTTTGACACTGAAATATCAATGTCTCATCAGGTAGTTAGTAATGATGGTAATAAACGTTTTTTTTTTAAGAAAATTTTAAAAAAACACTTCTTTTTATTTTTGGAAATCTTTTTGTTCAAGGTAAGAGGATATTAAAAAGAGGGGAAAAAGAAAGAGGGCAGAAAAGATGAGAAAGCAAAAAGAGAAATCAAGAAATAGAAGAGAAAAGAGAAAAGAGAAAGACACATAGGAAACAAAAAAGCAAAGAGGAAAATAAGAGAGAAAGAACTGAGACAAAGAGCCAATGAAAACAGCTAAGAGAGAGAAATTTTAAATTTAGGCAGGAAGTAAATTATAGACAGATATAGATATTGGTTACATGGTGTTTGGGCTTAACAAAGAGGAAAAAGTAAAAAAATGCACAGAGGAAAGAACGTGGTAAGGAGACAACAGAAATGGCAAAGGAATAGAAATTTCAAACTTTGGCCAGAAGTGAATTGCAAATAAATACAGACGTTCGTTACATTGTTTCCAACTAAATCCTTTGACAACTTTTTAAAAAAATTATGAAATCACATACACAAACAGAGTAATTATTCATAAAACGTAAATTAGAGGATATTTAAAACATAACACAAAGATATAAATTCATTATTGCTAATATAATAAATTCTGCAGACAGATCTGTTTTGCTGTATCACAGTTCATCAGTACGGTTAGACAGCCGATTGCTTTTTACTCAGGATTGAAACCCGACTGAATTGGTTTCAGTCGGTGATTCTACCTCTGAGCTACGGGTGCTCAGTAGAAGGAGGTAGACTTTTTAGCATGTATATTATCATTATACACACCCAATAGCTGAGTGTGTTCTAATTCATTGCTGAATGAACAATGCGTAGATGCTAGAGTAGCTACTGTTTTTCAAAGTCTCCCATTCTTCCAGAGTGCTCAATCAGGGCATGAGAGCGTAAATAGTCATCCGCAGACAGCTCTGTTTTGCTGTATCACAGTTCATCAGTACGGTTAGACAGCCGATTGCTTTTTACTCAGGATTGAAACCCGACTGAATTGGTTTCAGTCGGTGATTCTACCTCTGAGCTACGGGTGCTCAGTAGAAGGAGGTAGACTTTTTAGCATGTATATTATCATTATACACACCCAATAGCTGAGTGTGTTCTAATTCATTGCTGAATGAACAATGCGTAGATGCTAGAGTAGCTACTGTTTTTCAAAGTCTCCCATTCTTCCAGAGTGCTCAATCAGGGCATGAGTGCGTAAATAGTCATCCGCAGACAGCTCTGTTTTGCTGTATCACAGTTCATCAGTACGGTTAGACAGCCGATTGCTTTTTACTCAGGATTGAAACCCGACTGAATTGGTTTCAGTCGGCGATTCTACCTCTGAGCTACAGGTGCTCGGTAGAAGGAGGTAGACTTTTTAGCATGTATATTATCATTATACACACCCAATAGCTGAGTGTGTTCTCATTCATTGCTGAATGAACGATGTGTAGATGCTAGAGTAGCTACTGTTTTTCAAAGTCTCCCATTCTTCCAGAGTGCTCAATCAGGGCATGAGAGCGTAAATAGTCATCCGCAGACAGATCTGTTTTGTTGTATCACAGTTCATCAGTACGGTTAGACAGCCGATTGCTTTTTACTCAGGATTGAAACTGAACCGAATTGGCATCAGTCGGCAATTCTACCTCTGATCTATGGGCACTCGGTAGAAGGAGGTAGACTTTTTACATGTATTGTCAAGAACTATTTTCTTCTTAAACCATGATTAATATCTCTGGTTTTACAAGAGAAATTGCATTATCAGGTCTGTAAGCTAATAAAAATGAATTTTAAACCTATCTACTTAATTAATATTATGACTAAAAATTTAATACAACATTGCTGATTAATAATGCTGACTTCATAATTTTGATCAGAACTCTAAAAATAGTTCTCTAGTGCAAAAGAACCAATATCAGCCAAAGAAGTGAGGGTATGATGAGTTTTTTGTATCAATGATATTTTGTCTAGTCATAACAGATATTGATCAGTTGTTCTATGAAAACTGCTCCTGTAATGTCACCTCTTGCCACTTCTGTTCAGTTCAGAGTCACAGTGTATCAATGTTTGGCAGTTGAGTGACACCAGAATAGCTTAGTTTGAAAGCAAGATAAAGTCAATGTGAGTGACACATAGTGAAAGGCAAGTGTTACAGCTTAAATATCAGAAAAAGTTTTGTTGCCTGCAGTATCAATCAGATACAAATACATTCATGGGAAACTAGCCTGCCAGTTGGTGGCAAGAACAGTTCATTAATCCTTTCCTCTGCTTACAACATTTGACACCTAAATGAACAAAAGGTTGCTTATCTAACATCTTTGCAGTCATATTGTGAATGAGCCAAATTATAATCATTCAGTCTTGGTTGAAGAAAATTAGCTGCTTACTCCTAAATAAAAGCAAAAGTTTTCTTATTTATTTTATACTTATTACACATTTGGCTTCTTTTTTTTACTTTATCTGTTGATGCTGTGTTTGATTCTGAGATCTGAAATTAGTTGATATTATTACATTTTTTGTTTTTTGGAGGGGGGATTATTAAAATGAAAAATACAATGAAATATCCAAGCATGAAATTTTTTTGTTATTTTATCTGTGACAATGTTTGTCATGAAAGCAATTTTTTTTTTTTTTGATAAAGTAAACTGAAATTTAGGGAATTAAAATTTCTTATTGAGAAATTGGGTCAGATTCATATTTAGGATTTACTTTTTAGAAAAGCCATTTGAATCCACTTTATTTAATTATATTTTGACACATGAAACTAACAGTCAACCTGCAGTATTGACCACTGTGTCCACACTGTTTATGTATACTTATACACAATCACAAAAATGTTAAAAAATCAAAAGAAAATGATTAAATCTATTATCACATGTACAGCGCTGACATCCATTCCAAACCATAATAATCTTTTCACAATTTAAAACAGTATTTATTTATTAAAAAAAAATTCTGAAGTATTATTCTCTTAACGTTTGCATTACTAGTTTTGAAATATGATACTGTGTGTCCTCCACATCTTTTGACTGAACTTTCAACCACCTGATGAATAATAATGAATGTTCTCAAATTTAAAAGCCTTAATAAACCAATGACATCTTTTCCCCTGTATATAAACATGTGTAACAAAATAAATCCTACATTTGCCTTGATAAAGTCCTTCAGGGGATGAAGAACACTGAATACGAATAGTCTTTCTTCTTGCCTTTATATATATATATATATATATATATATATATATAAACAAACGATGATTTGTTTGAATATTTTTTTTATCAATACTCGTATTTAAGTAGATATTCTGTTTTTAATTAAACAGTATTATATATTTATATCTACCGGCCTTATTATTTGCAATAAATTTTTAGAACAAAAATGTGTGTCATTTGGCAGGATTCGAACCTGCAACCCCTATTCACATAGGGGAAGCTACCATGTGATCTGGCATGTCTTACACCTCTCAACCACTAATGACCATTAGTCTAAATGAGGTTTTAATCAAGCCTATATAACACAATTCTTGATCTATCGCAATAACCATATCTGCTCTGAAATGTATCATAATGTTAACAAATGTAATCATGTTACAGAATATGTGGATAGGGGTCGCAGATTCAAATCCTGCCAAATGACACACATTTTCATAATAAAAATTTATATAATAAAAATATATATATATATACAAATGAATATGGAATGAAGAAAATATTTACAACATTCAAAACATTAATTTAAAACAGTGCTCAATATAGAAACAGAGCAATCAATATTTATTATAAATTATACTTTAGAACATGTACAAACTACAATCTACTACAAAAGTGTACATTTTGTTTTGACATTGAAAGAACAATATTTCATCAGGTAGTTAGTAATGATAGTTACATATATATATATATATATATATATATATATATATACAATTTAAGCAATATTCATTTATTTAAAAAATTATTAAATATGTTTACTTTGTCTTACCAGACTTTGAATTATAGCATTTTGTGTCTTCCACATGTTTTGATTAACTCTTCAACCACCTGATGAATATTAATGAATGTTCTCAAATTTAATACTTTTTCTTGTATATAATCATGTACAACTAAAAATTTCTCTTGGGATAAAAAGCATTCCCTCTTGTTTTTTTTATTCATATGTGTGTGTGTGTGTGTGTGTGTGTGTGTGTGTGTGTGTGTGTGTGTGTGTGCACTTATCTTGTTTTTAAAAATTAAAAGATTTTTATTTTTAATTCATCATTATTCCCTATTGCTCTAAATTTTATTTTGGTGGGTACACATGTTTGGGTAAACATCCTGTTTATTTCTAAACAGTGTGAAAAACATCTACCAGCTTATGCAATTAAATCTCTGAAATGTGCAGGCCTGTAGATGTAATTCACATTGTTTAAAATAAATTAGTTCATCTACTCAAACAAGTGTATCTCTAATAATAACATTTCAAGTAATATACATGTGCATGCGTGCATGTGTGTCTGCATTTGTAAAATTTCAGATATTGCCAAAATATATATTTCTTAAAAGACCATAAGTGATGAAAAGTGTCAGTTAAAATGAGTTTTCCCTTTGTCTTCATTCATATAAAGTGGGAAAAATAAGTATTTCATCCCCTGCTGATTTTCTGAGTTTGCCACCTTACAAAAATGGGATGGTCTATAATTTTCAGGGTAGGTCCTTCATGAAAGTGAAAGATAGAATATAAAAAATATCTAGAAAATCAAATTATATTAATATTTTAACATTTATTTGTTTTTTATTGAAAAAGTAAGTATTTCAACCCATAGAAAAACATAACTCAGTACTTGGTGAAGAAACCCTTGTTTATATTCTATCTCTGAAAATTATAGATTGTTCCTATTTTTATGAGATGGCAAATGCAAATATAGAAAATCAGCAAGGAATGAAATACTTTTTTTTTGTGTGTGTGTGTGTGTGTGTGTGTTTATGTGCATGTGTGCATGCATGCGTGCGTGCTGAAAACTTTTACATCTGGCCAAGGAAACCTACTCCCATGAAAGTCTTTGTTTTGGTGATTTGGTCAGGTTTCGTTAAACAGGTAGGGCTGAGAATTTTTCAGCACTATATTGTGTGTTTAATCTGCTTATATATTGGGTTGCCAGATGAATTTGCTCAGTTTTTCCCAATTATTATCTCAATCTTATTTATAAACAGTTTTAGCAAATCAATCAATATTGTATTCTTCTTCCTTGTTCATGACTTTTTGCCAACATTCCACTAGCTTCCCATAGCTTTGACAGTACCAAGCATCTGGTTTTGACATGAAGAACTCTATGTTGTTGTTGAATGAAATATCTTGCAGACTTTTGGAAAGTGCTAGAAAAAGTTGATAACCTGAATTCACTAAATCAGAAGAATAGGGTAGGGGAAAATGAACTTCATGTCTAAGCACTTGAATAATACTTTTGGTCAAATTAGGGACATAGAGGCAAGCATTGCAAAAAGTGAGCAAAGTTATCTGATAACCCAAATACATTATGAATAGTTTTCTAACATATTAATAATAAAAAATAATATGCCAGAGTACTATATTTGTACCACATCTTTTCAAAATTGTGTCCCTAGTCCAAATTACAAAAAGATTCACAAAAACAGATAAGTGATACCTTCTATAATTTTGTGTAGAGTTATTATTTCAAGACTTGGTTAAACTCATTAAAAACAATATAATGAAATTATTTTCTACCCATTCATTCTTAAAGTTGAAAAAGTAAAAAAATGTACTGTCTATTTAATGTCTATTTTTATTCAATTTTCAAAGTATCTTTTCACATTTGTAACACCATTTATTTGTTTCCACCTCTTCACTTGAGAACCAAGAACCTAAGTTCAATCAACATGACATATACTGAATTACAAACAATTGAAATCACTAGCAAATCTGGTTTAAAAGCATTTAAGCCAATATAATAATAATAATAATAATAATAATAATAATAATAATAATAATAATAATAATAAGCAAACAGGCCAGACATTATTGTTAAAAACCAGAAGGAGAAAACTTGTCTATTAATTGATATGGCTTGTCCAGCGGATTGTAACATAGCAATCAAGGAATTTGAAAAACTGTCAAAATATAAAGACCTGGAAATTGAAATAGAAAAAATGTGGAGATTGAAAACAAGAGTTGTGCCAGTGATAGTAGGTGCACTTGGAATGATAAAAAATGGAACAAAACAACACATTAAAAGAATCCCTGGAAACCCCATCTTAAGAGATATACAAAAAATTGTCTTATTAAGTACAGCCCACACACTAAGGAAAACTTTATCTATGTAATGCTGGGGATGATAGGGAAGATAGAAAAACATGAAATGGAGCCATAACAACACGCCACTACCTGCCTTAGGTCTCCCCACAGACTTGGTTGGTAGTGAGACCAAAGCAGAAATCGAAATATGATGAAAAATGACATAATAATAATAATAATTTATGATACTTTTTATCACTTGAAAGAATCAAAATATTATAAAATAAACTAATGAGCGTTAAGCAGGAAAATAATTCATAACCAGAGAAAATGATGATAAATCACATAGATTTTATCCCCAGGGAAAAAAAAGTTACACTTAGTTTAATTTCATATTTATGACTGTGTTTGTCTCTAGAGGAATCATTGTCTAAGTACATGAGAAAAAGTTCCTTGAGATGTATAACAAGCTATATTCTACTTTTTTTATTTATTTACAATAAGCTTCACCCTAGTAAGGCACTGGGGCCCCTCAAGGTAAAAGGTTATGTTAAGGGATAGTTTATATGGATAAAGAGGGAGATAATGGTTGACTCTAGACTTGAACTGGTTAAGACTGTAGTGAACAAGAAAACATCTTCTTGGGAGTTTAGCTCACAGAGCTGTGGTTCATGGGAAGAAACTGAATGGAATTTACTTCTCACCAATGAAATACAGGGTGAATGTGGGTGGTTTGCTACTATGTAAGTGGCATAACAAGTCCTGGACATGAAAGTTAGACCTGATAGAGAGAGGTTGGAAAGTGAAAAATAATAATTCTTCAAAAAGGGCTCAGAGATACTACTGAACTCATTCAAGACTGGAAAGTGAGATCTGCACTCCATTGTGGTCTTGATCTGACTCTAATAATGGTGAACAATAACATGAAGTGTCAGGTACTTACTAGAGCATTACAGGGAGCCAGTCATTTTGCCTGCATCTTTAGTGATGGATCACATACAGGAGTTCTACTTGGGGTCAGGTGTGAGTTTGAAACTCAATATTTTCTCAAGTCACAGAGTCATTCATTTATTGTGACTGGTGGTCACTCAGGTTCTGATTAGCGGTGATGGAATATCGTCAGTTTGGTTTTAGAGGTATTGAATGTAACCAGCCAGTTTTTTCTCCTACTGAAAGGTTTGTATTAGATCAAAAGAGTGAACGAAAGCTGCCAATCTCTGATCATTTTTTAGTTTTAGAGGTTCAACACTATATCGTCATATCATAGGCATAGATATTTACATATGATATGAGTATATTCTTAGGTAGCTCATTTATGTGCATCAGAAAGAGGATTGATTTAAAAAGTGATCACTGGGGATGCCTGCATTGACTGGAGGATTAGCCTTTTATACCTACCTTCAGGGATCTTACTGCTAAGAAGGATTTTGTAATAGAAAAAACACTTCCAGTGATTCCATAGCTGGAGAGCTTGTGTAGAAAACTTTTGTTCTACATTTTGTTAAAGGCCTTAGAGATATGTAATCTTTCTTGTTTGTGTATTATCAAGGGCCTCAATAATTCTTTGTGTAATGATAGTTAAGACATATGCAGTAAATCAAGCTGCCCATTATACAGAAGCTTATGGTTCTTTTTTTTAATACTGCACAATAAAATGTGCATCAAATGAACTGTTCTGGTATCCAGTTTTTGTGCTCTCTTCCCCATGATAGTCTCTTCTTATTGTTGACTAGCCAAAGCAAAGGCTTCCTGGCTGCCTTGTAAAATTTTGCAAAGTAATAATAACAAAAGAACCGTTCTATTTTCATTTAGAATTATCCACTTGGCAATAAATACTAAAAATAGTATGAAATACATAATTTTTTTAAACTGGGGTTGCCTAATAATTATGGCCAGTAGTGTATATTTGTGTATTTTTTTATGTTTGTAGGAGTGGTCAATTGTTTTGCTTTCATTGTGACCATTTTCAGAGGTTAAAGCAACAGAAACAAACTTTGCCCTGACAAATACTGACATCATAATGGCGTCCTCACAAAATATTGAACTTGACATGACTCTGCTCAGTTAAGTGACAAACTTCTCAGTATTATCACTATCAACACTGTATCTCTACCCTAATATCAATCACTCTACAAAAACCTGCTTGCCAAAATACCTTTTATCAGTAAAACTACTAAAACAACTCATTAAACATTATCTTAAACAACATTATCACAAATCAACACAACAACTATATACATATATATGCTTGCTACAAAGCAAGGTTTAAGACAAAAAATTTAGGATAAATAAAAAAATAAAAACAGTAACATGAGAAACAAATAAATTAATAATGAAAAAGAATAAAAAAGTAAAATAAAAGAGGTTGTCAAACATATACATTAAGACCAGCAAAATTTTCTTATGGAGTTTTGACTGAAAGTGTTGGCTATGGCAATATCAATGACACTTTTGTTTGGAGTGGAGAGGTAATGGGAATTTAGATTTTCTCTGGCTGAGACAAGGAACTCTTGATGTATGACAATGATTTTGCTGTCATGTCTGAATTTATTATGAGAGTCATTTGACATTTTTATCCCATGGAAAAATTTCCTGTTTAGTTTTGCCAGAATAATGGTCTTGCTAAAAGTGTATTGTTCAATATGGTATAAGATTTTGCCACTGAGAAGTTTGTTGATCAAAGTGTTGAAGTACTGATTTTTCTTGCAAAATAAGTGTGCTGCTAGAATGGCAACTAGGCCATACCATTTTACTTTTAAACTAGCTAGATTTAACCATCTTTTCTATTCTAAAAGTTTCCTTTCTCACACTGCTCGCATGTGGAAATTTTGAATTCTTGCTTTTCTGCCACCTAGAATATTTAAATTTGAAATACAGTTGTCATCTTTTGTCTTCTTGAAGAATGTTCCTTTATTGTCCTTTTCTTAAACTCTCCCTACTAAAGTTTTCTCATTCTCTTTCACTCCCTGTAACCCTCTTTTGGCTGAAAAACTTGGTTGAGGTGAAATGATTTTGAAAAGTTAAGCATCTTTACTTTTTTTTTATTTCACTTCTGTTCTGCATTCTCAGTTTAGAGAAGTTGCCATTATTGCTGGATGTTATTATTCTCAGAATTCTTTAATGTGTTACATCAATAATAAAATATGTTGATTTTCATTTCATTCATTAGCTTTGCATTCTTCTCAATAAATTCATAGCAAAACTCAGATAATTATCTCACCATCATCTCAAAATACAACCAGTACAAAATGGATGATGGTCATTCTATCTGCTTAGTAAAATATCTAAGATTATTACTTACAAAAAAATTGAGTTTTGTGTTTTATCTCTCTTTATGAGTACCATTTTGTGCAAGTCCCATTTTTGTTATATTGATAGAGGAAACATAGGTTTATCATTTAGATATTGCAAGAATTGATTTATAGATGTTATTTGATACAGCTTAGAATATTATCTATTTATCTCTATGCCCCAATAAATTTTATTGTCATTGTGTAAGCCATTATCATCAGTTTCATTCCTTTTTAATCAGATGTAACCAGAAAGTTTCTCAATCGATGTTCTTTATTTTTTCACATTCTATACAAAATGTTTGCATTATTTACATTTGGACAAATATCATCATCTTTGTTGTTGGTCTCAATCCTTATTAGAAATGAATGTTTATTGCTGTTTCTACAACAATTTTGGCACAAGGCCAAAGGGAGAGAGGGATAGGGCTGGTCAAAATTAACTGTCCTAGACCTAATTAATCAGATTCACAACCCATTCATTCATTACAATTTGCTCATTCACTATAACTCACCATTCAATACCACATATTCACTGGGACTCACAAAAAATCCCACGACATAAAAATTTCTATATGTACAAATGGCCATTTTTATTTTTTTTTCAATTTTTTTCCTACAAAATTATATCTAAAAATATAATGTACAAATATCTTTGGGAAAGCCATGACTTCACCTGTTTTCCCCCTAGCTATGGATTAATTAGTAGGATGTGTATCAGTAAATAATTTTTATCTCTCAAAAAAATTGCTTACTGTAAAAATATGTTCTAGCTTTAAATAACCTGAAAAGGGTTGATAAGCCACAGAAGATTGATGAATCAATCAATACAAAGAGCAGGAAGTTGTGAAGTTGGAGCCATCACACCCTTTGGTCCTCTGATTCATGCTACTGCTCTTTTCCTACCTCTTTATTCTATATACAAGAGACATCTGATAATCCATATACACTCTTTGACAGCTTCCAAAGGTAACCTTGTGGTACATTGGCCTCTGAAGTAGAACACAGATCGACTTGTCAGTAAAATGTCTCTTCTTGCAGGAAAGCAGCTTTCATATCCATTGATTTACAAATCTATCTATCTAAAAATATTATTCCCATAGCAACCATAAACCCTTCCATGAAACATGCAGTGGAATCACTTGTAATACCACCTGTGTCAATATCTTGAAAATATTTTATTACTACTCTTGCTTTAATAAGTAAGATTTTGTGTACAAATCTATTTTGTATGTTTATATTGTTTGACTATTATCAAGAACTTGTTTATATATATTTTTTACAGACATTTAGTAAACATCAAACTTTCTCTCTCTCTCTCTCTCTCTCTATCTATCTACATATATATATATATATATATATATATATATATATATATATATATATATATATATACATACACCAGGCTCTCGATAAGAATGGCGAAGCTCTAGCTGTTGCCCTGGATATCTCCAAAGCGTTTGACAAAGTCTGGCATGCTGGCCTACTATGCAAGCTATGGGGCTATGGTATAACTGGACAATTGTTTGATCTAATCCAGTCATTCCTTTCAAATTACATAATAAAGTTAGTATTGAATAGACATGGCTCCTATTCTCCATTAGCATGGATGAGGCTAGTCTCCCTGAAAGCAAAGAACTGCACCTCCTTGGCCTAACTCTCTCAGCAGATCTCAAGTAGAATGATTACATCGAATCCATAGCTAAATCTATTGCTAGGAAAGTTGGTTCACTGTGTAGGACCAGAAAGTTTTTCCTGTCTGAATCCACCCTGAAAATATATATCTACTATCTGCCCGTGTATTGAATACTGCAGTCACATCTGGTCAGGTGCCCCTGGTATTCACCTCAGGGTTCTTGACAAAATCCAATGAAGAATCTGCAATGGGATTGATCCCAACTTGGTAGCTCAGCTGCAGACACTTTCTTACCGATGTAATGTGGCTTCCCTCTGTCTCTTCTACAAATATTTTCACAGCTTCTGTTCTGATGAGCTTAGCTCATTGGTGTCTCCTCTGCATGAATTTACTCAAGCTACTAAACTAGCAACTCAGTCCCACCCTTCTTACAGTGAAACCAATAAAATGTAATCACAACTTCTACTCTATCAGTTTCTTTTCTCGCACTTCCCGCCTGTGAAATTCCCTTTTGTATACTTGCTTCCTCAATAGCTACAATCTACAAGAATTTAAATGTAAGGTCAATTGCCATTTCTGATTTCTCTGAGTCACATCCTTTCCCTTATGTTCTTTTCACTATCCACTCTACTCTCATCACACCAGTATTCTCATCCTTCTCTTACCCATTCTCTGACACACCCTATGACTTGTTCCTTTTTCTCATCACTTTTCTCCTATGTAACCCCCTGCACATATCATGGATTGAGCATGTGAGCAATGACAAGGTCTTGGAAATGATGGAAACAAAAAGGAAATTAATACTGAGCATCAGGCAGAGACAGCTGAAGTTCCTGGGACACGCAATGAGGAAGGAGGGCTTGGAGAATTTGATACTAATGCTGGAACGAGGATTGCATGATGTAACAGGAGAAGGTGTGCTCAGAGTCACCAGAGATAGGGAAAAGTGGAAGGCCATGATTGCCTACGTCCTAAAGGGACAAGGCACATAGAAGAAGAAGAACCCCTGCACACCAGTGGCAATAAAACTGCCTTGCTTTGGGTAAAGTGATTTTAATATATATATATATATATATATATACAGTAGTAAGAATAGCAAAACTGCTTTATAGTGAGATTGCTGAAATTACTAAATCACTCAGTGAAGCTCAAATTCAATATGTACTAATGGTGAGGTATCCAGCTTTGATTCATTGTCACTAACTTGTAAATTTCTTAAGCAAAGTCCTTTTAAAGGCCTTATTGTTCTTTATATTGATTTTGTATCTCCTGATATTTTGTGAAAACCTAATTCAAAAAATCATTATAAATGTTTGATCCAATTGTCAACATAAAAGCCAGAAACTTAAACCCAACAAGAGAACATTCTTTTTTTTTATTCCTAATATGTTCCCATTGCAAACAAAAATAAGAAAAATAAAACAAAGTGACAATTATTACTTACAGTAAAATGATATACTGGAGACTGATTATTTAGAGAAGACTGAAAGGAAGGAATATATATGATAAGTTATTTGGACTTTTGTCGTTTTATCTGCTCTGTGACAAGTGAGGAAATGAAAAACTGGTAATAATATGATGAGTGGATGAATGGATGAATAAGATGGTCTGCTGATAATTCATGAGCCTAATAATTGTATGAAAATGTGATAAGCAAATTGGTTGAAACAACAAGCAAGATTTAGTGTCTGAAGTCTATAAAGATTAAGACAAGATAAATAAGCCTGTTATTCCCCTCTTTCATCATGTGTGCATATAATATATATATATATATATATATAAAGAGAGAGAGAAATTTATAGAAAGTGACAAATGCAGATATATATATATATATATATATATATATATATACATTACCTGTATATATGTCTAATGTTACAAATGTGTGCATGAATATATCTGCAGATACTTACCAACACTACACACACACACACACACGCACACACACACATATATATACAGTATATATATGTGTGTGTGTGTGTGTGTGTGTGCGTGTGTGTACAAAATATACATATATATATATATATATATATATATATATATATATATATATAATGGCTGGCCACTTGTATTCATAGATACTCGTCTACCAGGGCAGTTAGCTAAACCCTATTGCAGACACCTCAGGTACATTTGTGTTTGTTCAACACCTCCAGAGTCCATCTGTGGTTTATACTGCAACTATGCTGTTACAGTTTCTGGGAGAAAGCACATTATCTGGTGTGAACAACAGTCTGAATAAGGCAAGACTCCTCAAAACTTTGGTTGTGATGACTTGTGACTTTGAGCTAGCCCAAGCGTTGACAACTTCTCAAAGAGAGCTGTCTACCCAATTTTTCGTACAAGACTTGGTTCAATCCATAGTATGGTTTTCAGGCACTTTCCAAAGGTGCCGCATGCTGGAATCACTTCCTCCAGGCTGATAACATCAAGAAGTCACCTTCCTGACAAATTGACTGTAGTAATTTGAACCCAGGCTTCATGGTCAGAAAGCAAATGTTCTAACCACAGCCATGTGCCCATATATATGTATATATATGTGTGTGTGTATGTGTGTGTATACACAATATATATATATATATATATATTCACACAATACATGTCTCAATTAAACACAGTATAAACGGCAATGAGAAATTCATGGACTTGCACAATAATATTATAAACCCTAATGGCATGAAGGGGGTTAAGCCTAATGAAACTAACTCCCAACCCGGTAAGGAGCAACATGTGCTACAGGTCTCACCAATGTCATCCTGTGACTATTATTGTAAAGGGGACAAATTTTCTCAGAATTTATACTGGAATGGAAGGACATGAGTGACAGTTGTCACCAGACCGTTATCTTGCAACTGTTCACAACAAGCAAAAAATAACTCTTGTTAGCATGGAACATCAGAACCATGAACAACTATGGACAGCTGGAAAACGTGAAGCAATAGATGACTAGATTAAACATAAACATTTTAGGCATACGCAAAACAAGATGCTCAAACAATAGAGACTTTATCAGTGACAACCACAGAATTATATACACGGGAGGTGAAAATAATGAAAAAGGAGTCAACATTATACTGGATAAAGAGATAAGGAAATGCATTATGAGGTACTGCCAAATATCTAAAAGAATTCTAGTAGTTAATTGAAAGGGAGGCCTCTCAATATATGGGTTAAAGTGGTATATGCACTGACAACACAAATACAGAAGAAGAAATTGAATCCTTCCACTCCATGCTAGATTATGACAAGGCACAGTTCAAATCACAAGAAATCAGAATTATTAAGGAAGTTCTGAATGCCAAAGTTGGTCATGGGAGATAAGGTGAAACAGTTGACAATTTCAGACTAGGACACCGCAATGGCTAATAGTGCACAGTGAATGACCAGATTAAAACCAACACCAGCTTCCAAGAGCACCTGAGAAGACTATAGACATGGAGAAGTCCTGGGGGAGAAATTAAGAACCAAATTGCTTATATTACTATTAACAAGAGATTCAGAAATGCAGTCCTTTACTGCAAAGCCTACCCAAGTGTTGACTGCCAAAACGATCACCAATAAGGATAAAACTAAGGAGAATAAAGAAACCTAGCACAGCATTAAGACTGCAGTACAATAGACTTGTGAATGACCCAAACCTGCAGGAAATATATATGGGGAGCGTGAAAATGAAATATGAATGAAAAATTAGAAATGGAAGCTCAAATGAAAGACACTAAGAGTATCTCTAGTGGCATCAATGAATGACACCATCCCAAAGGAAAAACCACATCAGAAGAAAAACAAGTGGATCACTGAAGAGATTCTTGACAGAATGCAAAAGAGACAGAAAATGTTGTCAAGAGACAGATGAGGTTCCTGGGACACATAGTGAGGAAGGAGGGCCTAAAGAATTTAATACTCACAGATGCTATTAAATATAAAATCCAAGATACAATCCAAAATTACTTCTACAAAATTTGTGGGTACATTCCAAACACTGTATAAATATATCTCCATAAAGCCATCATTGTACCTCAACACAACAACTCATAATAAATATTCAAAATGTTCTTAGCTTTCTTCTACACATGAGTTCACCTGTCAGATGATTGACAGGCTGATACTTTCAAATATTCTCACACAGTGATAAAACATTGTTAAAATTCTTTCTAACAATGTTTTATCTATATTTTAATTTGATGAACTTTTGTGTAAAAATAAAAAAAATTAATCTTTTATTTCAATATATTTCAGAAAATTTCACCCCTAAATAAAAATTTAATTTGCTCATGTAATTGCACATTTAGTATACATATTTCATTATAGAAACAATTAAATACCTTACAATTGTTCTAGTTGCAAATTACTGCTTATTGCTTAAAATAAATCAAATTGCATGTTAACATTGCTTTTTCATGCAGCATGAAGTTCTTGTATCACTTTCAATTCGCATTCTGCTCACAGATTACATCTTAGCAGCATAAGTATGGATGGCTTCTGCTTCCAGTGGTTTTCCAATGATTTTAATGCTTTTTTGTAAGGTTTCAGTATTTTGGACAAGTTCTTAAAGTCATTTTCATTGTACATTTGATTATTAAGCCAGGACTCTGTCCCAATGTATGAAATGAATATTTATACTTTCTGCAATGTCTTTGTTGTAGGTATATGAATGAATACAAGGATATCAAGAATGGCTTTTAAATTTCAGCTCACATTGATACTCAGAATTGATACTCACATTGATACTCAGAATTGATACTCACATTGATACTCAGAATTTTCTAAACTTCAATCAAAGGAAAATGTCACTCCTTTTTATTTTATTCAGTGAATTTAAACATCAGTGTTAAATAATCCAAAAACTTTGCCAACTCTGAATCCTGATTTAGGAAGTAGCTTTTCTGTTTGATTAATAAAATGTGTTTTTAATTCTTCATAATTCCTAACCAGTCTTGGCAGTTTAGTCTGAACTAGGATACATATATTTTCGCTTTCCTTTTAACACCTAAATTATTTCATGACTGAATCTTCTTAATTCTCTTATCGTTATCATCTTCCTATACAACAGTGAAAACTGGACACATTTCCTTACAGATATAGAAGTGAAAGAAATGTGCTTCTACAGAATAGTAAGAATACCAGAGACATAACATGCAAGCACTGAAAACGTTTTGAAGAAAATGGTACTGAAAAGACACTTATACTTACAGTCATAAACAGACTGTTGAAATTTCAGGGACATGTAATGATGAAAGTGTGTTTGGAGAATATGATTCTCACAAGACACAATGAATGCATGAGGAGTAGAAGGAAACACTGAGTAATTTACCCAATTATTTTGTGTAAATGGATCATATCATGGGGACACGGAAGAAAAATAAAGAATCAAATATTTACCAAGGACAGGAAGCTGTGGAGATCCGGATATTGCACACTATTAAAGGGCCCAGAATATAAAAGAGATCTTATTTAAATTGTAAAGTTTCTTTTTTTCAACATGATTTTGTTGATTTCAGTAGTTTCCAAACCTTTTAGTATAAAGTCTGTCATATTATCATTCTGACTAGTTAGCATATACATTTGGCCTTGTATTTGGATCTTACATAAATAATGGACTGTTTTGTTTCGATTGTAAAGAAAGATGTAAGCAAAATATATAAGAGACACTGTTTAGTTTTACTGAGAAGAAAGAATGAAAGAGATAACAGGAGTAGATCAATTCATCTATAACCTTATTCTCACTCCTCCCCATCTACTGAACAGGAATAAAGTTTTAAGCTTTGCTTCTTGTTTAGGATTGGGTTTCAAGTTCCTTCTAAAGTCTCTTCATTGTCTTTCACTCCCATTAATACTTTGTATCTTAGTGGCATTATCATCTTGCTTGAAGTGAAATGATTAAGATAAATAAATAAGTGAAATAATGTTCTCACAACTTTAAGATCTGTTTCAGTGGGATGAAAAGCCTTATTTTTAATTATTTCATTTGTACCCTCTTACTTCTTTGAGTAATTACCTTAGTTCATATTTATGGTTGTTAATGCGATATTTTGTTAAAGTCGTTAAGCTCAAATATTTAATGATTTAATAGAATTTTCCCTAAATATGTTAAAATCATGGAAGTCACAAAGAGATTATTCATTCATCAAATTAATAACTATGAAAATTAAAATTGAAAACAATAAAATTTTTATATGTACTACCAGTATACATTTGATACATTTCTTCTTCATCTATGTGCTAGGTCTCTTCAGGATGTTGGCTATCATGGCCTTCCACATCCTTTGTAGCTTTTAACACCCTTCCTCTTGTTACTTATCCCAAAGACTGCAATTTCATCCATTTGCTCAAGTCCATCAAGTATATCATGTATTCTTTCCCCTGTCTCTCTTTTCCTCTATCTGTCCTGTGAGTATCAGATTCTACAAGCCCAGCTTCCTCATTACATGTCCTAGATGCTTCAGCTGTCTTTTCTTGGTGTTGCTAATAGGTTCAATCTATGGTATCCTCAGCATCTTTTTGTAGAACCACATTCAGTTGCTTCAAGTCTTCCCTTCATCTTTGATCATTCTCTAGCATTCACTACCATATTAAAAGACAGACATCACATAATAATTCAGTACTCTCTTTTTTGTTTTCAACAAAATTTCCTGTCCCTCAATACTCTACTCAGCTTTTGGAATGCATCCTTGGCTATGTCAATTCACCTTCAGATCTCAGTGTCACACCTTCCATCCTCTGTTTGAACATTTTGCAGGTATTTAAATTTCTATATATGTTTGATTTCATTATCCCTGACATGTAGTTGCCATTTTGTGATCCTCTTTTTATTGATGACCCTGCATTCAGTTCTTTTATAGCATATGTTTAATCCTTTCTTTTCACTTTCTTTAGCTACCTTCTGTAAGAGGTCTTCTATGTTATATATCGACAACAAACACGCATATATATAAAAATATATCAAGTGATATTTTTATTAATGAACGATGGACCGTGTAGCCTAGTGAACAGAGAGTGAGAGCGCGCTTCTAAGGGTTGACGGGGGGGTCGTATCTGTTGCTCCTCTGGTCTGGTCTGGCTCTCTCGTCTGCCTCTGTCTCTCTGCCCGACTGCGTCTCTGAAATCCGTGCCCGAGGTCTTTTTATAATCTCCAAACCGGTACTTCCGATTTTTGCCTCGCCCACGCACGCCCACGTAATTCTCAGAGACACCTGTTCTGTTTGCCTCTTGTAGCCATTTCCGCTACTGCCGGAAATAAGGTCAAACAAACATCCGTTCCTTTCAACGACCGGAAAACACCCCCGCTTGCATCAGCCTTTCCTCGGGTGGGGCGAGATTATTATATTACATTCTAGTATCCTTTCCATATCTGCTATCAGCACTGTATCATCTGCATATCTTAAATTGTTCATATTATTGCCACCAATGATGAATCTTGGCAGGACTCTTCAAATTGCCTAATTGTATAAGTTGTCATATTTACAAGAGCTAAAAAAAAAAAAATTATTTTTTTATAAATTGTTGTATAAAAATTCTAATAAATGAACAAGTTGTATTTCGAATTTTTTTGTAATCATCATGATATATTTCAGAATAAAAGAGAAACATGACAGTTACAAAGAACAATCTTTTCCTTTGGCAAACTGACATCCTCTTGATTCCTTGAGATTAGATTTATTTTTAGGAGAAGAGCAATTTCATACCTTCAGTTATTTATAAAGCAATTTCCTTGAATTTCTTATAATAATTCTTATCTTGGTGATCATTATACACAAACATCTGTTCATGAAATGTTTTATTTACTCTGTTCTTCTTGTTACTTGAATCAGGCAAGCAGACATGACAAGCGGTTAAACATGGCAAAAACTACATTATATATCATTTCATTTCTGCTTTGTTTATTCTGTAACTTGATGTTGTTAAGATGCTATATTGGAATGGTTGGTTATTTCATTGACCAAGAAGAGTCACTTAGCAATGACCATCTTTCTTCAATTATCATTTAGCTGGTAGCAATTTTTTACATTGAACCAGAATCATGGGCTAATCTTTGAGTAGACAGATAATGGGAGGTAGATTGCATGTGTATTTACTCACCCAAATTTTCTCTAAGTAACAACATTAAATGGCATGGTTAAGGTAAGTGTAGAAACATATGGATGCATGCAAAAAAAAAAAACAAGTATTAAAAGGATATGAGCAAATTTTACTGGAATTTGAATTCAGTTTGCAAGCTTCATTCTCTAAATTTATAATCAGTTTAATATATCACTCAGTGTACCCGTTACATACCAAAAATACTTACCAAGAATTTTTTTATCATATCACACAGTGTACATAGGCAAATGCTATATCCTCATTATCATTTAATAATTACTATTCGCTTCCCAAGACTTCTCGCTGCCGCACTTGAAAGGGACCTCCAATCTGTAGTGACCTGGGGTAGGAAATGGTTGGTAAATTTCAATGCCTCCAAAACAAAGCTGTTATCAACTAACCACCATAGACAATCGCATCTACCTCCCATTAGCATGGGACAGGCTAGCCTCCCAGAGAGTAAAATACTACGCCTCCTTGGCCTTACACTCTCGGCGGACCTCAAATGGAATGACTATATTGAATCCATTGCCAAATCTGCTGCTATGAAAGTCGGCTCCCTGTGCAGGGCCCGGAAATTTTTCCCACCTGAAACTATTCTGCACATATACAAATCTACCATCCGCCCGTGTATTGAATATTGCTGCCATATCTGGTCGGGTGCCCCTGCTGCTCTACTTGGGCTTCTTGACAAAATACAAAGGAGGATCTCTAACGTGGTTGATACTGACTTGGCAGACCGGCTGCAGCCGCTCTCTCACCGGCATGATGTGGCTTCCCTGTGCCTCTTCTACAAGTACTTTCATGGCTTCTGCTCCGATGAGCTTAGATCACTGGTGCCGCCTAAGCACGAATTTACACGCGATACTAGATTAGCAACTAGGTCCCACTCTTTTACAGTTAAACAAATAAGATGTAACCGTAAATTCTACTCCAACAGCTTCTTTTCTCGCGCTTCCCGCCTGTGGAACTCCCTTCCACAAGTCTGCTTTCCCGACAGTTACAATCTCCAGGTGTTTAAATGTAGGGTCAATAGACACCTCCTATCACACTAACTCCCAACTATTCTCACAACACTCTCATCTACCCAACCCTCATTCTCGGTATCCTCACCCGCCTATCAACCACCCTCTGTTATTTCCTATATTTAATCAGCCTTTCTCCACTCTACGTAGCCCCCTGCACAGTAGTGGCAGTGACATGCCTTGCTCGGGGTGAAATGCTTATAAAAAAAAAAAAAAAAAAAATATCATTTACTGTATACATGCTAATGCAATCTATATATTAGCACCTCATGATTATTATTCATTAACCTTTGCCATATCAATGTTTATAAGCAAATGCAGTTTCTGTATAAGTATCTCATAATTATTATTCATTAACCAAACATTTTCATCATATCACTCAGTATATACATACAAATGCAATCTCTAAAATTGCATTCCATTACTATCCATTAATCAAAACTTTTACCATATCACTCAGTATACATGTATAAATCCTATTTTTACATTCTTCCTTTTCTTCTTCTTCATATGCCGTGTCCCTTCAGGATGTAGACAATCATGTATTTCCACTTGGCACTGTCATTTGTCGCTCTCAATATATTTTCTCTTGGTATCTCTCCCTAATTCAACTCCAACCTCCATATGCTCAAGCCTATCAAATATGTCTCATGCTGCTTTCCCCTGTCTCTCTTTATTTCTATTTGTCCTGTGAGTATTAGATTCTCCAGGCCTTCCTTCCTCATTATATATCCCAGGAACCTCATCTGTCTCTTCCTGATGTTAAGTATGAGTTTTCTTCTTGTTTGTATCCTCTTCAGCACTTCATCATTGCTCATATGTTTGGTCCATGATATCCTCAGCATCCTTCAGTAGAACCACACATGCTGTCTTGAGTCTCTCCTTCATCCTTGAGAAGATTGTTCAACATTCACTGCCATACAGAAGAACAGATATCACATAGCAATCCATCACTTTTTTCTTTGTTTTCAATGAGATTTTCTGTCTCTCAGTACACTGGATAGTTTTTGAAATGCATCCTTAGCCCTGCCAAAGAGTCATTGGATCTGAATGTTGCATATTCCATCCTTTGTCAGAATGCTTCCCAGGTATTTAAATTTCTTGTTTTATTTTAGTTTCCCCAACTTGTAGTTGGTGTTTTGAAGTCTTCTTTTTTATGGTAACCATACATTCAGTTTTCTCAAGGCTTATGCTCAGTTTTTCGTCTCACTTTCTCTTGCTACTTTTTGTAGGAGAGCATCACAAAATGTCTATTCATTTTTCAAGATTTTTCCTATATCACTCATGTGTAAATGCAGTTTGCTTATTAGCATCTTAATATAATTCACCAAGCAGGTTAACTTGATGTTGATTTTTGGGAAAAGCAAGAATTGAAGAATGAAACTTTAATTCAAATTTCCTGTGTTAAACTGTGAGGTATTTTTCGCTTATTTTTTTATTTATTTATTCATTTATTTATTTTTTTTTTTTTTGTATTTTTTTTTTATTTCTGTATATATCTGTATTTCGTTTTTGTTTTTTTTTTTCCCCTTTTTGGAGTTCATGCTTCATTTGGGAGGAAAAAAAAAGTTTGAAATTTTTTATTTATTCTGTTATGCTAAGCTACACTGGCCAAGGTATCAGCAGCCATTAGTCCCCCCCTCCCACGCCATGTTCTGTTCTTTGAATGAGAATTCACCAAGCAGGTTAACTTGATGTTGATTTTTGGGAAAAGCAAGAATTGAAGAATGAAACTTTAATTCAAATTTCCTGTGTTAAACGGTGAGGTATTTTTCGCTTATTTTTTTATTTATTTATTCATTTATTTTTTTTTTTTTTTTTTTATTTCTGTATATATCTGTATTTCGTTTTTTTTGTTTTTTTTTCCCCCCTTTTTGGAGTTCATGCTTCATTTGGGAGGAAAAAAAAAGTTTGAAATTTTTTATTTTATTCTGTTATGCGAAGCTACACTGGCCAAGGTATCAGCAGCCATTAGTCCCCCCCCCCATGCTATGTTCTGTTCTTTGAATGAGAATTCACCAAGCAGGATAACTTGATGTTGATTTTTGGGAAAAGCAAGAATTGAAGAATGAAACTTTAATTCAAATTTCCTGTGTTAAACTGTGAGGTATTTTTCGCTTATTTTTTTATTTATTAATTCATTTATTTATTTTTTTTTTTTTTTTTATTTCTGTATATATCTGTATTTCGTTTTTGTTTTTTTTTCCCCCCCTTTTTGGAGTTCATGCTTCATTTGGGAGGAAAAAAAAAGTTTGAAATTTTTTATTTTATTCTGTTATGCTAAGCTACACTGGCCAAGGTATCAGCAGCCATTAGTCCCCCCTCCCACGCCATGTTCTGTTCTTTGAATGAGAATTCACCAAGCAGGTTAACTTGATGTTGATTTTTGGGAAAAGCAAGAATTGAAGAATGAAACTTTAATTCAAATTTCCTGTGTTAAACGGTGAGGTATTTTTCGCTTATTTTTTTATTTATTTATTCATTTATTTATTTATTTATTTTTTTTTATTTCTGTATATATCTGTATTTCGTTTTTTTTGTTTTTTTCCCCCCCCCTTTTTGGAGTTCATGCTTCATTTGGGAGGAAAAAAAAAGTTTGAAATTTTTTATTTTATTCTGTTATGCGAAGCTACACTGGCCAAGGTATCAGCAGCCATTAGTCCCCCCCCCCATGCTATGTTCTGTTCTTTGAATGAGAATTCACCAAGCAGGTTAACTTGATGTTGATTTTTGGGAAAAGCAAGAATTGAAGAATGAAACTTTAATTCAAATTTCCTGTGTTAAACTGTGAGGTATTTTTCGCTTATTTTTTTATTTATTAATTCATTTATTTATTTATTTTTTTTTTTTTGTTTTTTTGTTTTTTATTTCTGTATATATCTGTATTTCGTTTTTTTTTTTTCCTCCCCTTTTTGGAGTTCATGCTTCATTTGGGAGGAAAAAAAAAGTTTGAAATTTTTTATTTTATTCTGTTATGCTAAGCTACACTGGCCAAGGTATCAGCAGCCATTAGTCCCCCCCCCCCACGCCATGTTCTGTTCTTTGAATGAGAATTCACCAAGCAGGTTAACTTGATGTTGATTTTTGGGAAAAGCAAGAATTGAAGAATGAAACTTTAATTCAAATTTCCTGTGTTAAACTGTGAGGTATTTTTCGCTTATTTATTTATTCGTTTTTGCCCAATATTTTTGCTTAATTTTAGAACTTTTCATGTCTAACTGTACGTTTGATTTTATTTTTAGAAGAAATTTTTGACTGGACTTTAACTAAGTTAAAACTTAATAAGTCACATTTTTTTTTCTTTTTTTGAAATCTTACTGGTTTTTTTTTTTGTCTTTTTTTTTCAATTGGAGTAGATAGACTAAACTATCGCCCGGTTCACACTCCACCCACGTCTATTGAACAGGTGAAGAGGCTCATCCCTTGTTTCCTGTTTAGGATGCAGTTTCCGGTTTTTCTTTTCTAATCTTCTCACTGTTTTTTCAATTGGAGTAGATAGACTAAACTATCGCCCGGTTCACACTCCACCTACGTCTATTGAACAGGTGAAGAGGTTCATCCCTTGTTTCCTGTTTAGGATGCGGTTTCCGGTTTTTCTTTTCTAATCTTCTCACTGTTTTTTCAATTGGAGTAGATAGACTAAACTATCGCCCGGTTCACACTCCACCCACGTCTGTTGAACAGGTGAAGAGGCTCATCCCTTGTTTCCTGTTTAGGATGCGGTTTCCGGTTTTTCTTTTCTAATCTTCTCACTGTTTTTTCAATTGGAGTAGATAGACTAAACTATCGCCCGGTTCACACTCCACCCACGTCTATTGAACAGGTGAAGAGGCTCATCCCTTGTTTCCTGTTTAGGATGCGGTTTCCTGTTTTCTCTTTTCTAATCTTCTCACTCTTATGTAGCCCCCTGCACATCAGTGGCGTTACAGCCTTGCTTGGGGTGATATGATTAAAAAAAAAAAAAACTTATTAAATTATTCATGATATTAGAATAAAATTTAGAAGAATAAACTTTTTATAATTACTCATATTTTCAAACCAAATTTTTATCTAATTTTTCAGACACATGGAAGCAAGAAATTAGATAGACTGAGAATTTAAAGAACTGATTTATCAGTATACAAGCATCATACAGAATTTTACATTAGCTATTTTTATAAGCAAGCATTTCTTATCATTATAAACATTAACTTTAGTAGTGACACATGTTTCAGATGCTTACCTTGTTTACTTATAATAGTAAAATTAATAAAAAAATGGCTGAGATCAAGAAATTCTAAGCAAGTGTAAAGTATGAATAAGCAGAACAACAGTGGTGAAGTGCATTTGGAATATGAATATATAAGAGTTGATGTTTGACTAAATTTTTTACGATAAGATTCCATGGGCTGAGCATGTGAGCAGCAATGTGGCATTAAAGAGATGCAAACACGAAGAAAACTCATGCTTAAAATCAAGAAGTGACTGATGAGGTTCCTAGAACATGTAATGAGGAAAGATGGCCTGGAGAATTTAATACTCACAAGACAGATACAAAGAAAGCTAGCGAGAGGAAAGCAGTGTGAGACATACTTGATAGACTTGAGCAAATAGAAGGCAAAGCAAGGTTTGGGAGAGATACCAAGAGGAAGTATATTGAGAGCAACAAGAGACAGAGCCAAGTGGAAGTCCATGATTGCATGCATCCTGAAGAATGGGACATGAAAAAAAATAAACTAACAAAGTAGATGAAATTTAAAGGAATACAACAAAAAAAAACTTACTTTTTAATTAACACAGAGACAAAATCAAAATAATTTATCCCGGAATAGTTAAGATATGCATTGTCAAGAATTACTGCCTATATATATATATATATATATATATATATATATTCCATTTGTAAATGAGTATATATACATATATATATTCCATTTTGTTATGTCGCCAAGTGTAAATGAATAACTCAACAACAGAATCAGAATATAAGTTGTATTCCGCAGAAAGACAGTTAGTAAGTACAGAAGTGATTAGTAATATTTACAATAGGAAAGATACAATAGTCCAATCCGTCGTAAGACGTGTGTATACGTGATTACTTCCGGTACGCCACCGGAAGTGTGTCTAACTCTCGCACTGACTCTCAAGTGACTCTGTACGACTCTCTATGACTCTCTATCACACTTTATCACACTCCCTGTAGAGAATCCACCATTGCTATATATAGCAATGGGAACAGTCCATTATGTAGGCAGATAGGGGCGGCGCCCTAACACATTTGTAAATGAGTTATTACGTGACCTAGGTTTCTACCATGTGTGGTGTCTTCAGGCAATTTGTGAAATGAGAAATCAATTTTATTTTTGAACTAATTTAACTGCAAATTGATAACAGTTTATTATCTAAAATTGTATTATTAGATGAAATACTTCTAATAATTATTATTAATTTTTTCATCTTAATTTCTATTGCTTTTAATCAGAATGACTGTAGTTATTATTCTACAGCTGGAATTGATAAATTTTGAAAGCATAAATTCTTCTTCATTTGCCTTGTGCTCTCAGGACGTAGGCAATCATAGACTTTCACTTGGCCCTGTCTCTTGTCGCTCTTAATATTTTTCCTCTTGGTACCAAAATTCAAAAGTTTTACAATATAATTGTATTGAACACTTTTTAATACTAATGTGCACTGGTCTAACCTTATTATGACCAGAAACTAAGTAATTAAACAATCAATATATATATATTTGTATATATATGATAAACATTATCTATATAATATATACTATATAAATATAATTATACATTTGTACAGAGTGCATCAAAAATATTTTGTGGGTGGGTTCATCATGCCAAAACAAGGACAAAAGTCAATATAAACATGAGTCAAAAGATTCTTCATTCTTGAGTTAAGTTTAAAGTTTACAGTAGACACTGTTAAATATACACTCTAAGATACAATCCAAAAATATTTTTACAAAATTTGGATGTGGATTCTCCATAAGGCCATCATTGTACATCAACACAGCAATGGAGAATTTAATACTCACAGGACAGATAGAAGGAAGGAGAGACAGGGGAAGGGAAAACAGTGTGAGACATATTTGCTAGGTTTGAGCAAATATATGGCAGAACGGGGTTTTGGTACCAAGAGGAAAAATATTTCAATGTCCCTCTTTTCATCTTCTGTTAAAACACTTTCCAAATATTTAAATTGTTGTACTTTCTTGATTTTGCTATCTCTAATTTGTAATTTGCATATTAGGCTGTTTTTTTTTGCTGACAACCATGAATTGTGTCTTCTTCTAGTTGTTTTTTAGTTCTTTCTTCTTGCTTTCTTTCAGTAGGAGTTTTCCTTTTTATGTCTGCTGTCAACATGGTATCATCTGCATATCTTATATTGTTTAGAGTGTGTACTATAATAATAAATCATGGTAGGACTTCTAATTCTCTCAGAATTGCTTCAGTGTATTGGTTGAATATGTCTGGTGAGAAAACACATCTTAGTATTACACTCCTTTCTATTTTTTTAAATTAATTTCATCCCCAAGCAAGATGGTACCACCACTGGTGCACAGGGGGCTACATAAGACAAGAGGGAAAGTTTAAGCAAGAGGAGAGTGAAGAGAAAGACGAACCAGTTACTCGGGGTGTCAGACAAAGGGCAAGAGAAGGATGAGAATATCAGTGTGAAGACAGTTGCAAGGGTAAAGTGAAAAAGGAAAAGAACAAGATATTGAGAAAAGACGAAAGAAGAACTGGAGTCAAGTGGACAAGAGATGGGAATTAATGTTGCATTTAAATTCTTGGAGATTGTAGCTGTCAGGGAAGCAAGTATACGGAAGGGAGTTCCACAGGTGGGAAGTGCAAGAAAGAAAGTTGTTGGAGTAGAAGTGGCAGCTTCATTTAGTTAATGTAATTGTAAAAGGGTGGAACCTTGTTGCCAGTCTGGTTGCTTGAGTAAATTCTTGTGGAGAGGGCATCAGTGAGCTAAGCTTGTCAAAGCAGAAGCTATGAAAATATTTATAGAATAGACAGTGGGGAGCCACATCTCACCGATGAGAAAGTGGCTGGAGTCAAGCTGTCAGGTCGGAATCAACCATGTTACAGATTCTCTTTTGGAGCCTGTTGAGAACCCTGAGATGAATGGCAGGAATGCCCAACCAGATATGATACCAGTATTCAATGCACTGTTGAATGTTTGATTTGTATATTTGCAGTATGGACTGAGTCAGAAAAAACTTTATAGCCTGACACAGTGACCCAACCTTCCTAGCAGTTGATTTAGCTATTGATTCAATATAATGGTTCCACTTGAAGGCATAAGAGAGAGTGAGCACAGAGTATTGCTTTCAGGGAGAATTACTAGGTCCATGCTGATGGAAGGTAGAAAGGACTGCTTGACAGATAGCAGTTCATTTTAGAAGCATTAAAATTTACAAGCCACTTCTTACCCCAGTCTACCACATAGTGGTCCTTCTCAAGAAGCGCAATAAGGTTATCTTGGCTGCAGATTTCTTACTGAGGCGAGAGTAAATGGTAGTGTCATCAGTGTAGATGTCTACTTGGAATTCAATCACATTGGGGAGGTTGTTTATAAAAATCAGAAAGAGTGTCAGGCCTAGAATAGGTCCCTGGTGTACACCAGCGTTCGTGTGGTAGGATGTGGAGGCATGCTCGTTCAAAACAACCTTCATCATGTGATTAGATAGGAAAGGTTGGATCAGATAAAGCAAGCATCCAGTGATACCATAACCCTGTAGCTTGTGCAGAAGACCAGTGTGCCAAACCCTATCAAAAGCTTTGGAGATATCCAGGGCAACAGCTCGAGCTTTTCCAGACTTATTGAGGGCCTGGTATATGTACTCTGTGATGGTTGTTAGCATATCAGCAGTAGACCTGGCAAAGTGGAAGCCATACATGTTTGTCTGAGAATAGTTTATGGGCAGTAAAATGTTGAACTATTTCAACATTAATAATAGCCTTGAACACTTTTCCAAAAATTGGTAGGAGGCTGATAGAGCAATAATTGTATGGGTCTGGTGGTCCCCCTGAATTCTTAACAACAGGAACCACAGAAGAGGACTTTCAGCAGGCAGGAAAACAGGAAGCAGAAAGGCAATAATTATAGAGTTTAGAGAGGACAGAGGAGAGTCCAGGTGCACATTTCTTCAGGACAATGACTAGGATTCCATCACCTCCACTCGCCTTATGGGGATCAAGTTTTGAGATTATTAGATTGAAATATAAAACTCTTATCATATAACAGGTCCTTTGAATCAGAAAGTGACAGCTGAATGTTCTCAGGCACATAATGAGGAAAGAAGGTTTTGATAACTTGACACTCACAGGACATACAGAAGATAAAAGGGACAGAGAAGAGCAGCACACAACCTACCAAATGAGCTTGTGCAAATGTTAAACAGGATAGAGATATGGAGAGTGTTGTATCACTGAGGTGGCAGGATGATACTCAGATGTGTGCTGAGTATCTACAGCACAATATCGATGCTAAAGGATATTAATACAAATAAGACAATCACTATTAATAGAACAACATATAGTAGAAGAGAGGAAAAGTAAAGTCTTTAGAATTGTAGAGAGCACAGTCCAATAATAATCACCAATGACACATCAAATACTCCAGACTGCTATTAGTCTTTATTTTTAGATCTACCTTGATCCACAGACCATTTCATCTTTGAAGACAATGCAGGGGATTCACAAAGAGTTAGATGAGTCTAAAGTGATTATAATGGTATAGCAGCTCAGAAAATTCCCTCTGATTATTTTGATAAGAAAAGAACTCCTGAACTTGCTGAAAAGAGCCTCAGGCTCAATACAGAGGCCTATCCCAAATGCTTTGAGGAGGTACTGCTGGCCTGGCATAAGAGGGTGGCTGCTGGAAATCTCAATATATGGCAACAGAACTCTGCATCATGCCACACAAGCAGAAGAACCCATTCATAGCTGTCAGAGGAGTGTTAGCTGCTTTACAACAGAGAAATTGCAAAAAGACAAGCCTTACTAAGAGTTATAAAGCATAGAAAGTTGTGGAGAGTCATGACTGGAGAAGTGTTCATAGTCATGAAGAATGTTGTTTGTCTATTTTCTGTTGAGAATAACCATTCAAATGTAATACTTTTATGATGATAGTTTTGGTATTTGAATAGTTATTTGACATAAACTCATATATGTCCAAATATTTTCAATGCATTAGCAGGTTTTAATCTTTGGCTTTGTTTTACAAACTGACCGTGCAGTCGGTGCATTTAGGACTTTGAAGTAAATTTCTCTGGGGAGGGGGTTCACTCACAAAATATTTGTTTCTTTGTAAAACTATTTGTTTTCATCATGTGAAAAAGCTGTAATTTTGTTTTTTATTTGGTAAGGGTATGGAAATGAGTAATCTGTTTTATAGCCAACTGTCATATAAAATTATTCTGTAAATGTATTCTCCTCATAATCACCAGCAATACCGTATTTGATCTGGAAGAACAGTTTAATAAAATAACCTGTCTGCATGACACTTAGTGAAGTTCACTTTAGGATTGAACACAATTTGAGTCATTTGACTCCCTTATTCTTAGGTACTTAATACAACTGTTAGTGTCTTAATAATTGGGTGGGGTTTGAATTTTTTCTCAATAAGGGGTAATAAATGTAGGGGATGGAAAAACATTTAAAGGGTCAAAAAGTTCAAACTAAACTTGAAGAGGTCAGAAATTTCCTCAAAAGTAAACACATAAGTGTCCAGTATTAGGAGATAAGAATCAGTATCTTTAACAAATAATATTTAATAATTTGGTAAAATTTCCTTGTTAAAAAGAAAAGAAAATTGCTTTTTTATATTTTGAACAGTTTGCTTTTTTCTGCAGTGCATAAGATTGCAAAATTCTTGTGTTCTTACTTATGTTCACCCAATATAAAGCCCAACAGCCACTCAAGGTAGAGGGTTACTGAGTGGACATAGCTTAGTGTAAGAAAGAATAAGTGTTAGGACTATAGAGCTAAAGGAGACTTTAGAAGGAACCAGAAAAAACAATTCTTAACAGGAAACAAACGGTTTCTAAATAATGTAGTCTATATCTCTTTTTCCAACAGGGATACTGCCCCTAAAGCTGAAATACATTGCTACTAATTTTTCTATGTTAGATTATCTTGATAGTGCTAGGTTTTAATTATCTATTTACAGAATGCACATCACTTTTTGATATTTCTATGAATATATATCTGCTATTTTCATTTTTCTACCTGAAAGATTGGCAACAGTAATTTTTGAATTGATTTTTTGATCTAACATTTTATTCTTGTAATCAATTTAAAAATGTTATACACTGTGTCCTACATAAAAACTAGGAAATTTGGTATAGTTTATTTAACTGTTGGAATTTTTGTTACAATTATTTGAAACAAAAGCAAAGAGTAGGAATTTAGTAGTTTAAAAAGAATAAAAATACAAATGTTAGATGTGGTATTCAAATGGAATAAGTAAATTCTTTTATATGTTAGTTAATTTTTTTCATCATATTATAAAATAATAGAATTTCCTGTTTTTTTGTGGAGCACCCTGTAGTAATAAAATATAATGTTAAAGGAAAAATTAATTAACATATATATATATATATATATATATATATATATACCCTTTGTCTGTTCTATAAATACTTTCATGGCTTCTGCTCAGACAAACTTAAGTCACTGATGTCTCCTCAACAGGTGTTTACTCGCGCAACCAGACTGGTAACTGAGTCCCACCCATTCACAGTCAGGTTAGCCAAATGCAGACGACAATTCTACTTCTGCAGCTTCTTCTCTCGCACTTCCCGCCCTACAACCTCCAGAAATTTAAATGCAAAGTCAATACTCATCTACTAACCACTGGACTCTAGCTCTCTCCCCACCCCCGTATAACCTTCCCTTTCTCTCCACCTATGTATCTGTCATCGCACCTGCTTTCTCAGCTTTCTATTGTTCCTTTCTAACTAGTTTGTACTCCTCACTCTCTTCTAATTAATCTTTTTTACATTTATGTAGCCCCCTGCACATCAGTGGCGTTTCCGCCTTGCTCAGGGTGAAATGATAAAAATATATATATATATATATATATATATATATATATTCAGACGTTGTAATTTTATACTTTTAATTACATGCATATGCATTGTTTGTTTTCAATTTTGTCACCTGTACAATATACTAGGGTCAGTTGGGCACTGTAATGCAGGAATTTGGATACAGCTTGCTGTACTACTTGGCATTCTCACCAAAAGCTTCAATACAAAAATTTCAGTGTATTTGGGGATTAACTGAAGGACAGTGCAAAGGATTCAGAAAGAATCAGATGAGTTTAAAGTGATTATAATGGTATAGCAGCTCAGAAATTTCCCTCTGATTATGTTGATAAGGAAAGAACTCATGAACTTGCTGAAAAAGCCTCAGGCTCAACACAGAGGCCTACCTCAAGTGCTACCCTGGCTAAGAGGGTGGCTACTGGAAAGCTCGATATCTGGCAACAGGACTCTGCATCATGCAACACAAGCAGAAGAACACATTCATAGCTGCCAGACAATTCCTGCAACTACATCACCCCATCTAGTGCCCTAACTACCCAGACTGCAACCGCCTTGATTATTATTAGTGGGGCGTAGTTGACAAGAAACCAACAAAACTCTGTATGACACCAAAGATGAACTGAAGTCAAAGATTATAGCAGCAACTTAAACAAGCAGACCATCCAGAAGAAATGCAAGAGATTCGTTGCATATATGTATTTTTTTTTTTTAATCATTTCACCCCGAGCAAGGCAGAAATGCCACTCTTGAGTGGGGGGCTACATAACTGTAAAAAGATTAATTACAAAAGAGTGAGGAGTACAAACTAGTTAGAAAGGAGCAATAGAAAGCTGAGAATGCAGGTGCGATGACAGATACATAGGTGGAGAGAAAGGGAAGGATATACAGGGGTGGGGAGAGAGCTAGATTTCAGTGGTTAATAGATGAGTATTGGCATTGCATTTAAATTTCTGGAGGTTGTAGCCGTCAGGAAAGCAAGAATATGGGAGAAAGTTCCACAAGCGGGAAGTGCGAGAGAAGAAGCTGCAAGAGTAGAATTGTTGTCTGTATTTGGCTAACCTGACTGTGAGTGGGTGGGACCTAGTTGCCAGTCTGGTTTCACAAGTAAGCACCTGTTGAGGAGGCACCAGTGACTTAATTTTGTCCGAGCAGAAGCCATGAAAGTATTTATAGAACAGACAAAGGGAGGCCACATTTTGACGGTGGGGAAGTGGCTGCAGTCGAGCCACCAGATCAGTACCTATCACATTACAGACTCTCCTTTGGAGCCTGTCGAGAACACTGAGGAGAACGACAGGGGTGACTGAGCATAAATGGCAGCAGTACTCCATGCATGGATGGATATATTTATGATAAAAAATTCAGTAGAAGTTTGGCAAATAACCCTAGAGGTTCTTAGTAATATCATTTAAATATTAAAACTATATAGTCGGAGTTCCTACTCCCTAATCTATAGGTGCATGGAATGAGAGAGGAGGAAATTTTAGTGTGTTATATATATATATATATATATATATGCAATGTATATATACACCAGCCACCGGAAGAACTCAATTCATTACTAAAGAACTAAAAATATTACTAACAATATTTTTATAATATGTTTATAATAAAACATAATTTTCTGCAACACAAGAATATTTTGTACTACAAATATATATATATATATAAGTTTATACATACATAAATATATATATATATATATATATATATATATATATATATACTTTATACATATATATATTATATTTTATATATATATATATAAATCTTTTTATATTTTTTATATTTTTATAAAATATTTTTTATATTTTTTTATAAAATATTTTTTATATTTTTATAAAATATTTTATATTTTATATATATATATAAAACTTTATACATACATACATACATATATATATATATATATGTATGTATGTATGTATGTATAAAGTTTTATTAAATACAACTGACAAGGTCCTGTGGTTAAGTTTTTTATATGATTTTACATTTGTTTGTATAATTTTTTCTTTTCTGGACATAGATTATGTAAAAATTATCTAAATGTTTTTTATGTCTAAGCACTTTTGGCTATAGTATTATTCATTATCAAGGAGGAATTTTAATTATGCCTTTGCTGGTAAGTTTTAGCCAGTGTGATCTTATTTTGCTGTATTTATTGAATTTTTTTTTTTTTATTTATTCCTTTGGTTCTTATCTTTTCTAATTTTTGTTCCTGTTTTGTTACTAACCTAAGTTCTCTACTTGTCGCTCTTGTAATGCACTGCGACTATGTTTGTGTAAATTGTTTTTAATTATCAAATTTAGGTTTGACTTATACTAAGTTAAAACTTAGTTAACTTCAGTCACACATTTATTCTTTTTTTTTAATTAGAGTAGATAGTACCTTCTATCGCCCGGTCTCACACTCCACCCCCTTCTTTTGGACAGGAGTAGAGGTGATCGCCTTGTTTCTTGTTTAGGAAGTGGTTCCCGGTTGATCTCTCTCTTTTTCGGTCTTTATGTCGGTTCGGCTGGAAGTATTTTGCAGTTGGTGAGTATGGTGGCAATGTCTCTTCATTCTGAGGGTATCGGGTTGGCAGTTTCCTGGTTGCTGCTTCCGACTGGTAGTTAGGAGCCCGAACTCTTGCATAGCATCTTGAGAGGCTGCTCTGATCAACAGTTGAATAATATCGGGGTTCCTGTAGTGCCATTTTGCGCATGGACAGGCGTCCCTGCATGAATTTCCGATGGGCAACCCCGAGGCCACATTATGCTGCAGGCAGCGCCATTCACCATCCTTCACCTGCTGCAATTAACGACCCTACTCTAGACCTCTCTCTATCCACAACTATAACCAGCATGAAATTAAACAAACAAAATAGCAAGCCTAAACCAGCTAGTCATAAATCACCCAAGCATATCTGCGTTACCTTCACAAATATACATGGTATTCGCAGTAACTTTAGTAGTGTAGAATCATTCCTTCTAACTAACTCACCCGATATCTTAGCTATATGTGAGACTAACCATGACCCTTCTATCCCCTCTTCAGAGCTGTTCGTTCCTGGTTACCTTCCTCTGTTCAGGAAGGACTCCAATGTCCATATGCATGGGCATGGTGTATATGTCAGCGAACAACTCCCCCTAGCCAGGGTCACATCTCTTGAATCCCTTGATCATTCCTTCATGTGCTTTCGCCTCTCACTTCTAAGCTCGGTTAGCTATCTCTTCTTCCTCTACCACTCCCCCTCCTCCTCTGACTGTACGGTACTTGATTGCATCTCTACTAATATCGACAGGGCCATTTCTTCTCACCCATCTGCCCATATATTTGTGTTTGGCGATTTTAACGCCCACCACACCAAGTGGCTTGAAAACTCAGCCATCGACCTTGCTGGGATCCGCACCATGCACTTTTCAATAGCCCAAGCTCTAACGCAAGTGGTGGACTTCCCCACGTGTTTCTCTAAAAACCCTAACGGAAGGGACTCTTTACTCGACCTTTGCTTTACCTCCATCCCAGACTCCTGCACTACCAGGCAACTCTGCCCCCTCGGAAACTCTGACCATGCCGTAGTCTCCGTAAACATATCAATCCGCACTAACTCTACCCAAGAAAACCAGACCAGCAGAATATCATACTGCTACCAAAGAGCCAACTGGGACTCATTCAGGGACTTCCTCTGCGATGTCCCCTGGAACAATGTCTTCGATCTTCCTGTCGAAGACTGTGCCTCCGAAGTCTCCTCTTGGGTTAAGGCTGGCATCGATGCTTTTATCCCGGCCAGGAAATTCCTACTAAAACCAAATCCATCTCCCTGGTTCTCACCTGCTTGCTCGGCCACCATTGCCCACCGGAACCATTTCTTCCGGCTCTATCGAAGCTGCTCGTCGAACTAAAACAGGCGCCTTTTCACCTCAGCATGGAACAAGTGTAAAAAAGTGCTGAACAAAGCCAAGAGGGCGTTTGCTACCAGAATTAGGCAACGCATAGCATCCTCTAAGTTTGGTTCCAAAGATTACTGGCGTCTCTGCAAAAGCGTGCTCAGCAGGAACAAGACTTCAATACCCCCACTAATCAATGAGTTTGAAGTTCTCACCTACCCAGCCGACAAGGCTGAATGCTTTGCCCGTAGATTCTCAACCAACTCGACACTGGACTCGTTAGGAATACCTACACCAGACTTCCCACCCAGAACTAAGGCTCAACTAAATAACATCCACATTACACCCTCGCTGGTCGCCAAGATAATTGCACAACTTGACCCACACAAAGCGAGCGGCAGTGACGGAATCCCAGTCATAGTACTGAAGAAATGTGCCCCTGAACTCTCCTCTGTCCTCTCTAAACTCTATAACCTCTGCCTATCTGCTTCCTGCTTTCCTGCCTGTTGGAAGTCCTCCTGCGTAGTTCCTATATTTAAGAATTCTGGCCAGCCCTCAGACCCCGCCAATTACTGCCCTATTAGTCTCCTTCCAATCTTTGGCAAAGTTTTCGAAGCCATTATCAACACCGAGGTGATTCAGCATCTCATGGCCAACGGGCTTCTCTCTGACAAACAGTACAGGTTTCGCTTCACCAGGTCTACTGCTGATATGCTAACGACCATTACTGAGTACATATACCGGGCACTCGACAAGAATGGTGAAGCCCGAACCGTTGCCATGGATATCTCCAAAGCATTCGACAGGGTCTGGCATGCTGGCCTCTTGTGCAAACTACGGAGCTATGGGATAACTGGACATCTGTTTGACCTCATCCAGTCTTTCCTCTCTAACCACACATTGAAGGTGGTATTAAATGGGCATGCCTCCCAAAACTACCATACGAACATGGGCATCCCTCAAGGTTCTATCCTAGGTCCCACGCTCTTTCTGATCTACATTAATGATCTCCCCGACACCATTAGATCCCAAGTTGGCATGTATGCCGATGACACAACAATCTACTCTCGCATCGATCAGAAACCAGGTTTGGACGACAAAGTGAACCTCGCTGCTGTACTTGAAAGGGACCTCCAATCCATAGTGGCCTGGGGTAGGAAATGGCTGGTAAATTTTAATGCCTCTAAAACGAAGCTGTTATCAACTAACCACCATAGACAATCGCATCTACCTCCCATTAGCATGGGACAGGCTAGCCTCCCAGAGAGTAAAATACTACGCCTCCTTGGCCTTACATTTTCGGCGGACCTCAAATGGAATGACTATATTGAATCCATTGCCAAATCTGCTGCTATGAAAGTCGGCTCCCTGTGCAGAGCCCAGAAGTTTTTCCCACCTGAATCTATTCTGAACATATACAAATCTACCATCCGCCCGTGTATTGAATATTGCTGCCATATCTGGTCGGGTGCCCCTGCTGCTCTACTTGGGCTTCTTGACAAAATACAAAGGAGGATCTCTAACGTGGTTGATACTGACTTGGCAGACCGGCTGCAGCCGCTCTCTCACCGGCGTGATGTGGCTTCCCTGTGCCTCTTCTACAAGTACTTTCCTGGCTTCTGCTCCGATGAGCTTAGATCACTGGTGCCGCCTAAGCACGAATTTACATGAGATACTAGATTAGCAACTAGATCCCACCCTTTTACAGTTAAACAAACAAGATGTAACCGTAAATTCTACTCCAACAGCTTCTTTTCTCATGCTTCCCGCCTGTGGAACTCCCTTCCACAAGTCTGCTTTCCCGACAGTTACAATCTCCAGGTGTTTAAATGTAGGGTCAATAGACACCTCCTATCACACTAACTCCCAATTATTCTCAGAACACTCTCATCTACCCAACCCTCATTCTCGGTATCCTTACCCGCCTATCACCCACCCTCTGACATTTCCTATATTTAATCATCCTTTCTCCACTCTACATAGCCCCCTGCACAGTAGTGGCAGTGACATGCCTTGCACGGGGTGAAACGCTTATAAAAAAAAAAAAAATATGGATGGATAGAGTTCCATACTAAACTTTTAGACAATTTTGTATAATGTATATCTAGAAAAGAAAAAGTGATACGAACACATGAAAAATGATATGAAAAACTAAGCCACAGTATCTTATCAATATAAAATAGAGATTACTGCCCAAATACACAATTATATATATATATATATATGCTTGTGAGTAAACTTTCTACCATATGAGCAACACTAACACTTTGTCAGCAAGTCTGCTAATTTGTCATTATGACAGTTGTGTTCTGATTGTCTTCCTTTGTCTGATTTTTTTAAAAGCTCAAATTGCAGTGACTGGACATTTCTTTTATTATGTATTAACACCTTTGTCCCATTACAAGAGATTATAAATGAGTTATAGACTCTTTGTGCTAACATGCCAAAATTCCCTACTGAGCTGTATTTCCTTACACCGGATGCTTATCTTTTACAAGCAAATAATTTTAGTTTCACAGTTTCAGTCAATGCATTTGTATCAAGTAAAAATTCTTGGAGGTCAGGTGATCACCACTCTCTCTTCTGGAGTATGTCTATTGTTGACAGGTACCTCTCTGTTTTAATGGCAGGTGATGTGGTACTTGTAAAGAGAGAGTTTTATCCATCCTGAATATCTTAGTAATGCAGATTTCTCCTAAAGTAAACTAATGTAATAAATATGCATGCACCTCGGTTCCCCCTTATAGTATCAGCCATGAATACAGATTAAGGTGGGGACACCTAGAACTACGCCTATTGGAACACCTATTGACTACGTCTATTGCATAAGCCTATGCCTAAGCATACTGCATACGACTCCGATGAATACCGGTCCATTATGGCAACTTGCTAGATTGTCCTACCCGGTTACATTTGCCAAAACCATTTAGCTACTTCGAATAATATATATATATCCCTTTCTGGGACACATCATCAACCTTCACCAAAAATATTTAAACTCATGTATAGCAGTGATTTGCCAGACAATCTCCTCACATGACTTTCTACAGAAAATTGCTGAGAATACCATGGGCTGAACATTTGAACAATGATGAAGTTTTAGAGAAAATGGAAACAAAGAGGACACTTATCAGAAAGAGTTAAATTTCTAAGAAACCTAATGAGAAAAGATGGCTTGGAAAACGTTATATTCAGAAGGCATATAAATGCAAGAGACACAAACAAAAGCAATGCATAACCTACCAAGTAAGTAGTTTATGTATGTGTTGAGCAAAGTTTAGGAGTAATAACGAAAAAAGAAATGTTATTAAGAGCTACAAAGGTCAGAAAAATGTCAGTTATACTTAACATTAGGAAGAGGTAATTGAAATTTCTAGGGCCTATAATGAGAAAAGAGGGCTTAGAAAATTTGACACTGATAGAATAGATTAAAGGCAAGGAAAGGAAGCAGTGAAAAAACCTACCTCAGGGGCTTGTGTAAATGGGTGGACAATTAAATTTGAGGAGAAATAACAAAAAGACAAATTTTATTAAGAGCTGCAATTGACAGGAAATTGTGGAGATCCACGATCATCTAGATCCTAAAGCAACATAGAAAATAGAGGAAGAGTAATTGAAAACTTGATTTTAAATAATTTTTGCATCAGCAGCAGCCAAGTTTGATTGCAGTTTGGAAAAGACAATGGATAAATTCAATAGTCATAAAATGTCTATCCCTTTTGAGAAAACTTGTTTAGAAACGTATTTGCTGACTATTTGTATGAAAAAATATTTATATACAATATAAATCATATTACTCTCTCAGTTAGTTTAGAACTGAAGTCATCAGGTTAAAAATTACTGTCAAAAAGAAATATCCTCTTAAGTGGCCAACACTTTGATCAATCCTTCTCAGAAAGGATCATTGATAAGTTTAAAATATTAAAAATAAAACACTATTACCTGTAAAAATGAGTTAAAACATTATAAAAGTAGTTTTTATCTGTTACCTCACAAAAGATTACAAGAGACTGATAATAGGTTAACTAAACCTGGTACCTTTATGGAATAAAGAAAATAATTTTGCTTGCAAACAGACAGTTGTCATTCCATAATTTCCATGTGAGAAAACAAATATGGAACACTTAGAATATTGAGACAGTCATACCAAAAAGTGCTTGTTCATGATATGATGATCATTCTTATTATTTTCCTTACTCTTCTCCTCCTCCTCCTCCTCCTCCTCATTCTTCTTATTATTATTACGATTCTGCTTTTCCTTCCCTTAATTAGCGCATACATACCCTGCCAATACCTCATAAATAATGGACTTTTCCATTTTAACTGTGTGGAAAGATGGAAATGACGTATTAGTGACGCTACTTGGTTTCAGTGAGAAAATGAAAGGAAGACAGAAGGAAAGAAAGAAGGGGAGATAGTTTCAGTGAAATGGTAAAAGTTGTAAATTTTAAATCTTTTCATTTGTACCCTCCTACTACATTAAACAACTCCCAGTAATCATATTTATGATTATTATTTCAATATTTTTTTAAATTTGTTAAGCTTAAATATTTTAATGATGTGGTAGGAGACTTTCTCTGGATATTTTATTGCTGTGGAAGTTGTGATGAGCTTATTCAATAATTAACTTCATCAGCAAATTCAGATACAAAAACTATGAAATTTTCACAGATATTTTTGTTATTATTCTCATTATAAGCCTACAAATTATTCATTTTAATGAGAACTGATAAAAATGCTGGCTGCCTCAGAGGATTTAAATCACCTTTTTATTTTCAACAGTAATTTTCAGTATAACTTCCTTTCTTCATGCTATACTGAAGTGCAGAAGTATTAAGAAATTATCAAGTATCATTTATCTTCAGTAAGTTCTGAGATTAAACACTTCTACTATCAAACTAGGATCTGCATTGTAGTGCATTGGATATTGGCTTGGAACGAGAAATCGGGGAGCCGAGTTCAAATTCTAGCCAAATTCATTGCATTCACTTACGCGCAAATACCCTTGGGAAAGGTATTAATCCATCTATTCCTTCCCTTTATGGGCTAAATAACCGGACAGATTGAGTTCTATAGCCTTGGTTGGCAACCAGTCTACCGCAGAAAGCAATGGCAACCTACTGTGGGATAATCTTCTGCCCAGTCAGTCATGTCTTGAGAGAGACATGATCGCCCAAGCGTGTTTCACGTATGGCACTTAACTGACTGACTGACTATCAAACTATTGTTATCACATTGCTGCCTGGCTATGCTGGCTCATCTTGAGAAAAAATTAGGGATTGTTATCTACTGGAAATAAATGATTAGAAAGAAACTGACAGTGGTTAAGCTCCACTATTTTGGTCTTGATGATGTGCTATGCATACAAAGTTAAACAACTCTGCCAACACAGAATATGATAAAAGTATATCACAAAACTGGCCATCAGTGTATATATAAAATTCTGTGACTTTCATCTATCTGTCCATGACAGATTTTGAGAAGAAGGGCAAACAGGTAAGGGAATACTAAATACAGTTGATTTTACTAGGGTGGGTAAAAACCATAAAGTAGGGGTTTTGTCAAGATATTTTTCCAAACAAACTACCTCATTCAAATTTAAATGACCGATTTGCGAAATTGAACAAAATACAGAGTTTGTAAACCTTGACAAGAAATTGTTGGCAGTAACTTCAATACTAAATACCGTGAGGATTTCAACACATATCAATGTATTGCAAAAACTTCTTGTAAAATTCTTGTAAACTACAATGCATATGACATAAAGATGTATAAGTACATCTTTAAAATATGTACATATACATATATATAGGGAGAGAGAGACAGACAGACAGCAGGCACTGTATGTTTTGTAACGATATATAAATACATCTACCTTAGTAAAAGTATTACTTTTGTCACATTTTCATTATTTTTGTTGCCTTCCTCCAATCATAATATCCTATGTCAGTCATTTATTAAATACTTGAGAGTATATTCATGTACACTACTATCTAATGTTTTAACAGATGAAATAATATATGATGCTAAAATCTGAAGAGGCATTGGAATAACAAATCATGCCTTCCAAAATTTAAGCTAAGTATTAAGAAATTAAAATTGTTTTAGAAACAAATAAATGAGTGTTGAATTGCTAGGTAATGTCAGTCCTTCTACATGGCAGTGAATGTTGGATAATTTCCTCTAACATGATGCAACAGAGATGGAATACCATAGACTGGATATGTGAATAAGAAGGAATTATAAAGGAAAATAGAAAAGAAAAGGACACTTATACTTAGAATTAGAGACTGTTGAAATTTCTGAAGTACACTATGTAAAAAGTGTTCTTGGAGAATTTGACACTCCCAAGACCTATGAGACAGAAGTGAAGTGTGAGTAACATACCTAACAAGTTTGTGTAAATGGATGGTAAATGGGGAGTGAAAGGGATGGTGAAAAGTTAAAACTTTCTGGGCATTACAAAGAAAAAGAAGTCGTGGAGAGTCATGAGCATACACTTTTTAAATCAACACAGCACATAGAAGTAGTAGGGTGATTTTTAATCTGTTATTTGCTTATTTCTTTTTTATAATCATTTCACCACATTCAAAGTGATAATGTCATTAAGACGCAAAAGGTTAGTAGGAGTTAAAGAGAATGAGAAGACTTTGATTGCATGAAATGACGAGAAAAGAACAGGGAGAATTTATAGAAAAAACAGGGTAAAGTTAGTTTCACTTACTTTTTTATAAGATTTATTTACACTTTTAGATTGTCTGTTTATATTTCTGAATTAAGGTATTTTAACTATTTACAATATTTGCATTGTTTGAACTGTTGTCCTCACCTTTAGTGACATATTCACACAATTTTGACCATTATATACTCTGGCTTTTTTCAAGTGATATACATTGGAATTACAAACCAAACCATTCATTTCATCCACTGGGATAGACTGTTCTAGTTCCACATGTCATGCCTTTTCTTGATATATCAATTTCAGTTATATTTCTTTCTCAACTTTCTATGTTTTAGTTCACCTCTGCTGTGACCAAATATTAAGCTCAGAATTCTTTGGCACAAGTCACTGAATTTCTTCTATCAATGCTTTATCTACTAGTTAAATGTCCTTGGGGAAATTCCAACATATATCATCTGAAGAAGGCTGAAGCTTACAACAGCCGAAACATCATGAATATGATAATAAAGATGAAGAGAACAGTCTAAACAATGTAAATAGTGTAAAGTTTAGGTTGTTCCCTCTGAGTTCTTGTTTTTTCTTCTTTGTCTTCTGTGCCTTTTAGTGCAATATTCTTATTATAAAAGTCAATATTTTACTATCAGTTTTTAAAAATTAGGAATCTACTTTCATGTTCCATATTTATCCATTTGCATTTTGTTCTTTTGTGCACATACTTGCTAGTTTCTGTTACCCACATTATATAACCTTCACCCATGATATCTGTAGGGACCTGCATATAATTGAGAGCATGTACTTAGTAATTAGTCACACTGCATACATTTTAATGAGAGCTGGATATTACAAATGCAGAGGTAACATCACAATTTTGTAAAAAAAGAAAGAAAAACATATGTACAAATTGAAACGGTTTGTTAATATTTCTTATGAAATAGAAATTATATATTTGATTCACTTTGAATTTCTTCCAATTATAAAAGATTGAGAAGTGATGCAAAAAAACTTTCCATTTATACTCAAGTATTCATGTAGAGTGTAGCCATTGAATGTTTTGTATGAATCTTAATCCCACCAGAAAAAAGTTACCTGTATTCCCTGAAACCAGTCAAATTCATTACATTCATTTTTGTGCTAATATTCTTAGGAAAGGTATGAATCCAACTCACTCCTAACAAACTATGGGTAAATAGTAGAACAAACTAGGTTCCATAGTCATTTTTGGCAACTAGTTTACCCCAAAAAATAATGGCAACCTACTGTAGAAAAATATTCTGCCTCGTCATTCAGGAATCATAAAAGACATGATCACCCAAGCGCATATCACAGATGGCACTAAACTGACATATAGTGCAGCTAACCCCAACAATATATGATTTTTAGCCTCTTCACACAAATTACCTTTTGTAATCCCCTATTTTATCAAAATCTGATAATAAAAACTTGCGTGATACTTGAAAATATGCGGTGAAAATCAGTTAATTTAATTCTATGTTTACTCTGAATATTTCTTAAACTTAGTTTAATTTAGTACAGAGCCAAATGTGTCTGAGAATATAGAAAGCAAAATAAAACATTCAGTAATAAATACAAAGTTTGTGAGCTCATATGTAGAAAGCAAAGCCATTCATTGACTTGATATCTAAATAAGTTTATAAAAGATTGATTATTCATTGTTATTATTCCAATTCAGTCGACTAAAATGTTGAGAGAAAAACAGACTTTTTGGCTTCTGTTTCTCTTCGGTGTTGTTTTGTTTCTTTTTAATTAAATGAACTTTTTTTTTATGTTGAATACATTTGTTTTGATATTAAATTGAAACTTGCAAATTGGGCTGCAGAGAGATTATATGTCAGTGATGAATTAGTCCCAGGTCTTATTTGATTTTAAAAACAAAACAAAAATGCTGCATAACATTTAGAGGTGCGATTTATGTATTTAATCTGTCGGTCAGACCCAAGTGTATTTCATAGACTTAAAGAGTAGCATTTCATAATCAGGTTTCACTTTAGCTCATTCATCATTTAATAAAATAAACCCAAATGGCAAACAGGCCCAAATGAATTTTGGCATTTTAATTAGAAAGTAAAAGCTGTGTATAAAGCATTATTGTCACATTATTAAAAATGATATTATAGAATTATTTTCTCATATCTATTTTTTGTCATGAAGTTATAATTAGCACGCTAGTGTTTTATCATCTTTATTATCATTTTGAGTTTGCTATTTATATAACTACCATTACTATTTTTCTATTTCCATTACTAGTAAGATTACAAGATTGTTATTACCATAACTATCATTACTAATTTACTATTAGCATTACTATCATTTAAAGGGTGATGTTATCATTACTACCATTATAAAGGGGCTATTAGAATTACTATCATTACTAGTTTTGTTATTAGCATTAATATCATTATAAAGGTGCAATAATCATTACTATCAGTACTTGTTTGCTATTAGAATTCTCTCATAATGATGGTTATTACTATTATTATCAGGGTACTATTAGCATTACTATCATTATAAAGCTGCTATAATCAACACTATCATTACTTGTTAGTTATTAGTGTTACTATCATAATGATGATACTTGTGGTATCCTATGCAAGTTTAATTTAAGTGCTAAGCTAAGCCGCTAACTGTTAGTTACACCACATGTAACAGAGTACTATGTGCTGAGTATTAAAACTGTTAGATATAAAAGATATAACAAATGGTGTTGTTAATAGAATGTTTGGATCCCATGGACAATCCTAAAAACATTAAAATTTGGATAAAACCCTTTGTGGCTACAGCAAGTGTGTGTAACCTCAAAGCCTCAAGAATAGAAGGCAGAACCGAATAATGGACTTAAAGGCTTCTTTGGGGTGTGAGGCATTAAAGAAAATCTCTACCATGGCGTATCCACAGAAATAAGAATAGACATCTTTTGAGGAAGTTGTCAGCATAATAAAAAGAAACATCAAGCCAAAAAGAAGACTGGTCATTGCTGAAAGGATGAAATTTCTATATTATGCAGTATATACACAGACTCAAGGGACAGGCTAAGCACTGTGAATTTGAGAAAATAGGGACTGAAGGCATATCAAGATGAACCGGTTCTATAACAAATTAAAGGACTTAATGACCCATTGCATAAACAAAAAGTACTGGAATATAAGCAAGGCAGCCATATAAACTTAGAATTAAGTATGGACTATTTACAGCAGCTAGAGGAAATCAGAGATTTCAACCAACCAAAAGATCATTGGAGCCATACAGGATGAATGTAATCAAAACCAAAGCTGAGTTTGATTATTGCAAAATGGCACATGAAAAGGATAAATTCAAATGTCCAGTGCTGGGGAAATGGTATCTTAAATGCAAAAAAAATGAATCATTTTAAAACTGTTTGCAGAAGTGAAAAACATATAGAACAAATGAGAGTAATAAAAATCCCCCTGAAGAATGTGCCATGTCCCTTAAGGACGTAGGTGATTATGTACTTCCACTTGGTTTTGTCTCTCGTTGCTCTCAAAATACTTCCTCTTGGTATCTCTCCCTAACCCTGCTTTGCCATCCATTTGCTCAGGCCTATCAAGTAGGTCACATTCTGCTTTCTCCTGTCTCACTTTCCCTCTATCCATCCTGTGAGTATTAAATTCTACAGGAGGGATCAAGCTAGGTTGACCCAAGTTAAAAGAAAGTGGCTTAAAGTTAAAACATATGTACCATAGTGGGGGCACTAGAGGGTGTCATCAGTGATGTCTTTACATGGATCACTAGGGGGTTTTGGGTCTCTCAACATCATACCCTCCTCATCATGCCGACTCGGCCAGAAATGATCAGTCTCTAGTCCACCCTCAATGAGCACTTTCAGACATTAGAAACAAATTTATAAAGTTTAGGCCCTGTACAAAGTCTTGCCCATGCTTCTGATTGGTGTTAAAACAAAGTTAAAACAATTACATAGAACAACAATAAAGATTTTGGGTACCTTCTGTGGTACATTTAAAATGGATAGATGGTTCAAGGTTATTTGAATCATGGTAGTAGCATGCAAGAAAGACCATGGATTATTAGGTATTGACATAGTAAAAGTAGATACAGTCAAATTTATAAACTCCATGGAAGCACAAGAGAGGGAGATAGAACTTTTAAAAAGATACAAAGCGAGTATTTGATTAAAAGAAAATTACCATCACAAATAAATTAAAGCCAGAAAAGTACCAGTACATATACTGCCTTTAGTGGTAGCCAAATTAAACAAACATTACTTTGTCTTTGAAAACATTTTTCTTTGAAACCATTTCTTTATGAGCAATATTCAGCTCTGTAGAATTTTAAGGATCAATTTTGTGCATGAAAATATTCATGATTTTAACATTTTATAGTTATCATGTGTACCACTCCAAAATGCAGGAAACAATTTATCGAAGGACTTATAATAATTCTCTGCATTTATCAGAACATCAACATTGAAGGTAACTATAATTTTACTATCTACAACACTAACATTAATCCATCAACCTCATACTGGTTAAGCATGAGGGACCCAATCCTGAGCCAAGGTATGAGGTTCATCCAACGTAGTTGTACATTCATTACCAAAAATTACTAATAAGAAATCAGTTTTCATGTACTTAACTCTCACATCTTGTTTATAGAACTCACTTCACATTTCTTGCTTACCTGCCATCTACAATTTTCAAACATTTTAAATATTCTGTCTTCCTGATTCCTATTTCTAAAGAATATGTCTAAAAAATGGTAATTCATGGAAACTATATTCTTGGGGAAATTTGATTTTCAGGTGTAAGTTCTGGAGTAGAGTGTAGAATTGATTGATATTGCTCCATGAGGATTTCCAGAAAATGAAGCAATCATCAAAGTATTGTTTCCAAGACTTATTTAAATGGGTTTTCATATTATCCCCATCAATTTTTTTTTATCCTTTCATATAAGTTTTCCTCCATGTAAGATAATGTTAGGGTGGCATATGTTGGTACCATTTTCATTCCCATTGCAGTACCTAAGGTTTGGATGTAGTTTTTGCTGTCATATTCAGGGGTGTTATTGTTTAGAATTAGGTCTATACTATCGATGGTTAGTTACTTGGTGAATCTGGAATGTACTGTTTTTGGATGGTTTTCAATCCATAATAATATTGCCTGGGGTATGTTTTTATATAGGCTACGCATTATTAAATGTGGTATGAAGCTAGGAAGTAAATATCATCTCTAATGTAGCTTTTAAGGCATATACAAAAACATTATTTTGATATTCGTAAATGGGTGGAAACATTCTTTGTTTTCACACACAAAACCTTTTCCAGTTTTCATACATTTTCTCCAATACTTTTCTTGATATATAAAAAACAATTCTATTGTTATCTCATATTCTTAATATATCTGAAATGAAAAGATAAATAATTATTTATAGTATAAATGAACATTTGAGTTTCCAATTAAAGTATCATGAAATAAGTAAATATTTCCAATAACAACATAAGTTGAAATTCGAATGATATTAATTAATCAATCAATCTAACAAGGTTGGCTTCATAGTCATTGCAAATTCCATGACCCTTCATTAGCTGGAGAGTGTATTTCTCCAAGACTACATATGGTTTTGAATTCAAATAACCCTTCTAGAGTGGCTGCCATACAAGGCTGAAGAACCCAGTTTACCCTACTATTTAACCCATAAAATGATACATTTACAATATAAATAAAATTATATACTGAAAATTTTAATATTAGTTTTATTAAGGCATTTTATTAACTTGCATAATAAAATCTGACATTGTATGCAATTATTGCAGAAAATAGTTTTACTCCTCATTCAGATGTGTAATCTCTTGATGAGGCATCATTGTAATTCATTATTGCAAGACTGTGCCTTATAAAAAGAAATTGTTTAAAGGCAAGTTTTCAAAGTAAGCGTTAATGAGATATGCATTAATTTATTACTCTGTTTTCAGTGAGTGTTTTCATTATCACTTTTAGGATGTAACGTTTTAAGAAAAGCAAGATTTCTTTGGAAATAGGTGATGCAATCAAAATTCCCGGATATATTCTTTTCTTTTTTTATGTGTTTTATGCATGAATATTTCTTAAAGGCTCCTTCCTATCTTACGCAAATTGTTTCTTCAGATTTACTTCTGATAGGAGGAAAGATTAAAGAATATAAGAAGAAAGATGTCATTTGCCCATGGCTTCATCTTTAACCTCCTACTGTTGATTTTTCTGTTATGCAAATGTTTTTTTAATCACATCAGTATTCTGTTAGGCATTGCAAGAGGTTGTCACTATTGCCAGAAAATTATTCTGAAAAAAAAAGTACAAATAATAATGAACAAGAATGAACCTCAAGTAGCAAAGTAAAATTGTTTAAAATAATTTTCAATTTTTTATTGTCCTGTTTGCTGTCATATATGTTCTTCTAGCAATATAAACTCCTGTGTCAGTTTCTTGTAAATAAATTCATAAAAATATTAAGATTTTGTTGTATGTTTAAAACTATTTTATTTTCTGACAAATCAACTCAACAGTATATCTACTAAATGTAATACATGCAAGACTGGGTTAAAATACTTTTAATATTTAAATGAACTCATATGACACTAAAGCTAGGATACACATATAGTGAGCCCCTTTCTCTCAGCCTTGTTTTCAAGACATTCAACTGTAAAGTAACTTCAAAGCAACTACCTGCTATAGACAAGTAAGAAAAATGGCAATGAAGCAAATAAATAAATGAACATTTTCATAATCAGGTGCGATTTGCATTTTAGAATAGTGAGTTTTGGGTCATCTATCAAGATGTTGAGAGATAGGGCCAGAATGAAGTCAGCAATTTAAGTCATTATTTGATCATGTAGAGAAGAGATGCAAAGGACGCGTTCCAGAAGATGAGCAAAATACTAACACACAGGAAAATCTCAATAGAAACGAAGAAAAGAGTGCTAGACTGCTACGTGATGTCAGTTCTTCAATACGGCTGTGAATGCTGGACAATATCATCGAAAATGAGGACAAAACTGGAAGCAGCCGAAATGTGGTTCTACAGAAGGATGCTACAGGTATCGTGGACTGAGCATACAAGCAACGACGAGGTGTTAGAAAGAATGGCAACAAAAAGGAAATTGATGCTGAGCATCAGGAAGAGACAACTGAAGTTCCTGGGACATGCAATGAGGAAGGAGAGCCTGGAGAACCTGATACTGACTGGACAGATAGAAGGAAGGAGAGACAGAGGAAGGCAGCGGATAACATATTTGCAGGGACTGATCAGGTGGATGACGGAACGGGGGTTGCCAGGAGCAACAGGAGCAAACATACTAAGAGCCACAAGGGATAGGGAGACGTGGAGAGCCATGATCGTCTACGTCCTGAAGGGACAGGGCACATAGAAGAAGAAGAAGAGAAGAGAGTTATGGAGATAGTCAGGGAGAGTGACTTTGGAGATATTTTGATAATGAGAGTGGTCAGAAGGTCTAAAGTAAGAAAATGTTTGTGGAGATTTAAAGTGATGAGATTTAGAGTGATGAGAGAGTGATGGTTAGAGTAAGAGTGAGTGTTAGAGTTTTTGCAAATTCAAGGGAAGATTTCGTACAATTACTCTTTTACATTATTCAGACTATTGTCCTCATCTTTGTTGCCATTTGTACAACCTTTTGGCTGTTGTATTCTCCAGCCTTCTTCAGGTGCTGAGAATTTTGAAATAAACCCTTTATTACAATCACTGGGGTGTATCATTCTCATTTTTTGTGCCAAAGAAAATGACAACAAAGATGAGGACAATAATCCAAATAATGTAAATAGTGTAAATACTACTGCATCTCAGAAATATAGACAAATAGTGAATTAGTCTGTTGTGTGAGAAATACCTGTCAAGATGTCTAAAAGAGATACTGACTCGGAATGACAAATCGGGTAGCTGAGTTCTAATTCCAGTTGCATGCAAAAACCCTTGGGAAAGGTATTAATCTGTCTCTTCCCTCCAGTTATGGGTTAAATAACATGACAGATTGGGTTCTATAGCCTTGGCTGGCAACCAGTCTACTGCAGAAAGCCATGGCAAGCTACTGCCCAGTCAGTCATGTCTCTTTCGAGACATGATCGGCCAAGCGTGTATCACGTATGGCACATAACTGACTGAATCAAGAAATAAAGAATGCACAACTTGGAGACAGGATTTGTGTTTTGTTTTCTCTTACGACATTATTTCACTTTCTATTCTCTTATGAATGTACAAACAGTGAGTCATTCTATATAGGGACAGGATATTTCTTGTTTCTTCTATGGAGAACATCTTAGTCTCCAGTAGACATTGTGTCACATGAAAACAACACAATATACATATGTCCTAAGATGGTATACTAATAAATCAACAAGTAACTCTAAGTAAGTTACTTAAAATCTTGAACAGAACTTTACACATACCAGATGTACAACTGAGGCATTTTTATATACAAATTCCATTTGCTTCTTTGCATATCCTTCCTCTTTAGTTTTGTTAGGGCAATTAAATGTTGTTGTTCTTGATATATGTACTGTAATGTTTGTAACTTTATTTCAGTATCTCTTGTTTCTCATATAAATAGCATTATCTCCTATGAAATATCATTGTCCTGACTTGCCATCTCAATTTCCGGCACTTTCTCACTGCAGTGATATGGCTTCTCTCGGTCTTTTCTACAAATATTTACATGGCAAATGCTCTGATGAGCTTTTTTGCCTTGGTGCCACATCCATGTGAATTTAAGTATGCTATTAGATTGACATCTAGTTTCCATCCTTTTACCATTGAAATAGTTAAATGAAGAAAATCAAAAGAAAGAACTACAAATAAATTACAAGAAAACCCAGTGTATGGTCATCAGCTAACGAAGGAGTCCAAAATGCCGATTACAGTTTGGGGATACTAAAATCAAGCAAGTACAAAAATTTAAGTACTTGGGAAGTGTTCTAACGAAAGACAAAAAGTGCGACACTGAGATTTGAAGGTGAATTTGAATGGCCAAGGATGCATTCCAGAAGCTGAGCAGAGTATTAAGAGACAAGAAAATTTTGCTAGAAACAAAGAAAGTTCTGGATTGCTATGTAATGCCTATCATTCAATATGGAAGTGAATGCTGGACAATATCATCAAAGATGAAGAAAAAACTTGAAGCAACTGAAATGTTTTTCTACAGAAGGATGCTGTGAATATCATGGATTCAGCATGTGAGCAATAATGAGGTTTTAGAAAGGATGGAAATGAAAAGAAAATTAATACTGAGCATTAGGAAGAGACAGCTGAAGTTCTTAGGACATGAAGAAAGAAGGCTTGGAGAATCGGATACTTACAGAACAGATAGATGGAAAGAGAGATAGGAGAAAACAGCAGATAACATATTTGAAGAGCCTGAGCAGGTGGATGGCAGAGCAGAGTTTGGATGGGGCAACAGGAGAATGTGTGCTAAGAGCTACCAGCGATAGAGAGACGTGGAAATCCATGGTCGCCTACAACATGAAAGGACAAGGCACATAGAAGAAGAAGTTAAATGTAACCACCACTTCTTCACCAATAGTTTCTTTTCTCATACTTTCTGCTTTTGAAACTCTCTTCCATTTACTTGTTTCCCTGATTGTTACAATCTTCAAACATTTAAATGCAATGTCAGTTACCATCTATACTATTGATGATTAATTACTTAGTGAATCTGTAACATGGCCGTATCTGACTAGCGGGCATGCCAGGCACAGGTCCAGGCCAATCTGTGCAATCATAGTGAAAATCCGGGCAAAGAAAATTGTCTTTGTCAGAAATCAAACAGAACAATTCACAAAGAAAGAAAGAAAGAAAGAAAGAAAGAAAGAAAGAAAGAAAGGAAGAAAGAAAAACAAAGAAAATATCCGAATGAACGCAGTAAAAATCTGTTTGTTTATTTATTCATTTTGGGAGAAAAGACTTGTTATACTCAGAAAGTCTGAACCAGATTTCCTGCTTTCGTTCACGTTCTGTGCCTAATTTCCATTGGAATAGCCGAAAAAAATCCGCAAAACTCATAGTTTCTGGAAACAGATGACACTGATGACATCATCACATTGTCAACTAATAAATCCGAGCAATTTTCTCTTTGCCCGGTGTTTTTTTAGCATCAGCTATGGCCCTGATCTGTAATGTAGTATTTCTGAATGTTTTTCAATCTCTAATAATATTGCCTGTTTCTCTAATTCATGGGATATGTCTATGCATTATTAAATGTGGTATGAAGCTAAGGAAGTGAACATCATATCTGCTGTAGCTTTTAAGACACACACACACAAACATTATTTTAAGATTGTTAAATGTATGACAAAGTGGAAACATTCTTTGTTTTCAGACACAAAACCTTTTCCAGTTTTCATACATTTTCCCCAATACTTTTCTTGATACATAAAAAATGTATCTATTGTTATCTCATAGTCTTAATATATCTGAAATTAAATAATAAATAATTATTTATAGTATAAACAGATATTTGAGTTTCAGATTAAAGTCTTATGAAACAAGATTCTTCTTAAATCCCATTAGTCTTTTAACTTTTCTTCAATACGCCTTGTACATAGTCTTTTCTTTCCCTGTAAATCCCTGAACACTGGTGAAAGTCCTGCCTTGCTTGGGGTGAAATCTTTAAAAAAATACACCTCCCATAAAATATCTTTACCATAGATTGGTGATCTTTAGTGTCACACCAAAAAAATGGAAAAGAAAAAACAATAAAACAACCATCAATTCATACATTTACCTTGTTATAATACTAACCTGTTGCAAAAGAATAACATGTTGCTATAAACCAAATTCTTTTTGTCTGTCAGTCAACACTGATAGCTTACTGAATTATCTGTGGCATCAAAGAGATTGCACACAATTTCCAAGTATCATGGCTTTTTGAATAACTCTGTATAAACATTTTACAAAAAATAATTTTCTCATGAAAATTCTCATGAAAAAGAATTTTCTCATTAACACATGAAAATCACCAATATCAGTATTTTTCTAGCTCATATTATAATATCAAATCATACTGAATTTTTAAATCTGTAGAGAGCAGGTTTTACACTCTGTTTACAACTGACCTTCTTCTAATGTCTGTTACCTTCAGGGGATTTCAACTTGAGTCCTTTATTTAATATAAGGGGATAGATTCTTTCACCATTCATGTCTAGAAGATCTCATTTTACTTTTATTTAGTGTTGTTGAATTACCCAGAGATATCACTAGTTGTGGACAGTGAAACAAGAACAATTCAACCCTGTTGATAGAATACATTTCTTCTTCTTACATTTTAGTGCCATTATTGTTGTAGAGAATAAGGTCACAGCTTTGACACACTAGGTACTTCTGCTATAGAAAGTAAATTTTTATGGGTTGGAGTTGTCACCCTATATCCAACTAATTTTCAATTTAGGGATTTTTGCTCTTAGATTAGTTTCCAGCCAAGGCTAGAGAGCCCATTTTTCTCTGATATTTAATCCATAGATGTAGTAAAATATGAGTAATACTTTTTCAAAGGGTATTTGTCCAAAAGTAAATGCAAAAAACTTGGTTGAAATTTGAACTTGACATAGTAAATTCAATTTCTACTATATTCAACACAGGCATAAATCTGCACAAAAAGCAAACAACAGCATGTTTAAATTTAAATATTCATCTGTTATGATCATTTGAAATTAAAACACACTGTTCCTATCATTGTTCAAATGACTTTAAACAACTCTAAAGCTGTACACAAAAAGCTCACAATCTGTTTATTGTCCTCATTATTTAGATTTTGAATAATGTTCTCATTTTGCTTATTATTATCACAACATTTCTGCTTTTTTACCCTCTGGCCTTCTTCAAATCTTGGGTAATCTTCTTTTCTACTTGCTTTCGTTGTCATAATTGACTGCATTTGCCATGGTTTTTCTTTTCTTACTGCTGCTGACTTAATGCAATTTTGCTATATTTATTAATGGCTCCCATACGGTATTTATTTCTCCACTAAGTCAGCTGAGAATGCCATCATAGCCTTTCAGTGTTGTTTTCTGTCTCATATTTTTACTTTATTGCACAAGGGTTAATAACCACACTTTTCTCACCATACATGATCAGCTATGCAAAGTTTCATTTTTTATCCCTAATCGCAGTTTTCAATGATCCCACAGATTCATTTTCGAAGAAAAAAAAGTTTTACCTTTTGACTCTGTTTTACAACTGCAAGTGACGGAATACATTTTTTTTTTTTTTTTTTTTTTATAAGCGTTTCACCCCGAGCAAGGCATGTCACTGCCACTACTGTGCAGGGGGCTACGTAGAGAGGAGAAAGGCTGGTTAAATATAGGACATAACAGAGGGTGGGTGATAGGCGGGTGAGGATACCGAGAATGAGGGTTGGATAGATGAGAGTGTTGTGAGAATAGTTGGGAGTTAGTGTGATAGGAGGTGTCTATTGACCCTACATTTAAACACCTGGAGATTGTAACTGTCGGGAAAGCAGACTTGTGGAAGGGAGTTCCACAGGCGGGAAGCGCGAGAAAAGAAGCTGTTGGAGTAGAATTTACGGTTACATCGTATTTGTTTAACTGTAAAAGGGTGGGACCTAGTTGCTAATCTAGTATCTCGTGTAAATTCGTGCTTGGGCGGCACCAGTGATCTAAGCTCATCGGAGCAGAAGCCATGAAAGTACTTGTAGAAGAGGCACAGGGAAGCTACATCACGCCGGTGTGAGAGCGGCTGCAGCCGGTCTGCCAAGTTAGTATCAACCACGTTACAGATCCTCCTTTGTATTTTGTCAAGAAGCCCAAGGAGAGCAGCAGGGGCACCCGACCAGATATGGCAGCAATATTCAATACACGGGCGGATGGTAGATTTGTATATGTGCAGAATAGTTTCAGGTGGGAAAAATTTCCGGGCCCTGCACAGAGAGCCGACTTTCATAGCAGCAGATTTGGCAATGGATTCAATATAGTCATTCCATTTGAGGTCCGCCGAGAGTGTAAGGCCAAGGAGGCGTAGTATTTTACTCTCTGTGAGGCTAGCCTGTCCCATGCTAATGGGAGGTAGATGCGATAGTCTATGGTGGTTAGTTGATAACAGCTTTGTTTTGGAGGCATTGAAATTTACCAACCATTTCCTACCCCAGGTCACTACGGATTGGAGGTCCCTTTCCAGTGCGGCAGCGAGGTTCACTTTGTCGTCCAGACCTGGTTTCTGATCGATGCGGGAGTAGATTGTTGTGTCGTCGGCATACATGCCAACTTGGGATCTAATGGTGTCGGGGAGATCTACTCATATGTGAGTAACAACAAATGTTTAGAGAAAATGGAAACTAAAATCATTTATACTTAATATCAGAAAGTGTATGTTGAAATTTCTAGTTCACATAATGAGAAATGAAGGCTTGAAAAATTTGATACGGGATAGAATGAAGGTAAGGAGTGGGGAGAGGAAAGTAACACATAATCTACATAGTGAGCTTGAGTAAATGGGTAATGAAACAAGGTTTAAGAGAAGTAACAAAAAGACTAAATTTATTAGCTACAAAGGACAAGAAATTGTGGAGAGCCATGATCACTATCATCCTGATAGGACTTGACATATAGAAGAAGGTGTGTAACTGGGTTATCACTTAATATTTTTGAATGGTGTTGTAGGCATCAAACAATTTCTCTCTTTGTACACTGGATGATTGGAATTAAAGTTATGGAATTTTCTGGTTAAGGTTACCTTATGATATATGAATGTCTTGAACCTATTCTCTGAGAAAGTTATTAATACATCCAAGAAGGCCTGCTGATTTTTGTTTTCCTTTGGATCAAAGGTCTTACTGAGTTCACATGGTTCAGCAGTGTTTGTACAGCTTCTTGGCAAAGCCAGAGTATAAAAGTCCCATTTCGATATTTGATTTCAAAATTTTCCTTGACGTATTTCATGTATATGTTTGTCATCATTGGAGAGGATGGCAAATTCATACACAAATCTTCCTACTGCTGTTATATGCCAGACTTTAGTGGAAAGAATGTCAGGACTTTCATCATGTTATCTATTAGGATGCTAATACAGTCCTCAATCAAATGTTACCAATCCCAGTTAGTTTAAAATCTGGAAAGATCCTCAACTGCCTGAACACTGGTGAACAAGGTCACTACATCCAAGCTTACCCAAAAATAGTTTTATATTTGAATACCTCAACATTATGTTGAAAAATGCTACAAATTAAGATATCATTAACTCATATCATGTAGACAGCTGAGACAATATTACAGTCAGTTGCAATAGAACTATATTCTTTCCAAGATTCACAAATCTTGTATTTTATTTTTGCAAGGACTTCACTCTTTATGAGTTAATGATATCTACAAATAATCTGCTCAATGATTTCCATGCCAACCTCCTGAAGCTCTCTATAGTCGATAAAATACAAGATTTGTGAATCTTGGAAAGAATATAGTTCTATTGCAGCTGACTGTATTATTGTCTCAGCTGTCTACACTTATTGAGTGTGAATTAGTCCTATTTCTTTCCCATAGGTTTTAGGGTCAGATTCCTTTTCACCTTGCTATAACCATCTGCCATTAAACTTAGAAATTTCTCAACATATTTCAACTTGCTGTTTCATTTTCATGATGATACTATTGTCACTCTCTAGGTTCTTGATAGTCAACTTCACTTATAATGTTTGATATTGGCAGCTTGGGACAATCTTGCTCCATACATTAAATAATAGATTCAGTTCAAAATTAGTTAAAGTTTACTTGTCAACCAGGTGTGAGCACTAAAAAAGTAAAGAAGTTGTTTTGTTTGCAGGCCCCGAGGCATCATATCTGATCCCCAAAACAAATCCTTGCAAAATTCAAAAATACAATAGCCAGTCATGAAAATTAAACCCAACCCTCCCCATAAAAGGAAAGAGTGTGGGAGTCAGCAATGGATAAACCATAGATAAATTAAGTAGCTCTTTTCACTTCCACATTTTAACAAAAAAACAGGGAATGATATGTAAGGATTAACAATATGAAGTCATGTGGGCCCTAAATGAATTTCTCTCAGTTAATACCTATACATGCTTAAAAGTTAGAACTTACAAAATTAATAATTCAGTATATATTTTTAATGCTGCATAATTTTATCTTTGTCTATAAATAATTAATTATATTCTCATTAAGCTGTTATCCATTTAGTCAGGTTGTTGTATATTATTAATAATTTTCAACAAAAAGGTGTCTATTTTGTCTGAAATTGATTAAGTAGAATTAGTTCTAATAATGTGTCTGCTATAATTTGAATCTAATTTGTTCCTTTAAAATAATGAATATTAATTCATATAAATGTTTAGAGTTTCATATATATATATATATATATATATATTTGGGTAGCAGTGTTTCTTTTAAACATTATTCATTAACTCTGGCAGACAAGGAAGATTTAATTCATTATTTTTAAATAATTTATATTCATTTATTTATTTTTTCAGCATCCTCATGTTTTTCTGTTTAGTCAGGGAGTACAAACATGTTTACTTAATTTTCATTGTCCCAAGCATTGTTGACCAGTTCTTTAGCTATTTTCATGGAAATTTTGTTTTTGGTGTAGCCAGTTTTTCCTCATGTTTTAATTGTTTAAGTTATTCTATTTTGTTTTGTTTTAAACCATCACCATCCTTCTGACATTTCCTATATCTCACCACTCTTTCTCTTTACCTTCCCCTATATAACCCCATGCGCAATAGTGGCAGTGGAATGCCTTTCTTGGGGTGAAATGATTAAAAAAATAAAAAAATAAAAAAGTGTTGAGCTCAACTGGAATTTCTATTTTTTTAACTTTTAACACACCATTGCCACTGTTAAATAAGGTGAGGTTAATAGTAGGAAAAAGATATTTAATATGCAGAGCCTTTCTAATAGGCCTTGTGACAATGAAAAACTAAATAAGAAATTAATTAAATCTTCCATGTCAGCCATATTTAAATATGTATATGTAAAGTCAATAGTCATCTATCTCACTAACCAGCATGCTCTCTTTCATGTTCTTTCTCCATCCACTCCACTCTCTTCAGTATTCTCATCCTTCTCCTACCCAGTTCCTGACATCCCTATAACCTGTCAGTCTTTCTCATAGCTTTCCTTCTATGTAACCCCCTGCAAAATAGTAGCAATAAAATGCCTTACTTGGGCAGATATGATGATTCAGTGTAGGATTTCTCTTTTTCATTAATAATGCCTCCATTATTTTTTATCTTCTTTTGCATGAAACCTTCATAAAAGAGAGATTGTTGCTTAAATACACTATATATATATATATTTTCTAAACAGATGCTGTTAAATATAAGAGACAATGAATGTCTATTATGTTTAATTATGAACCATTCTAAACGTCGTATTTTTGCTTTAATTTCAGTTGAATAAAGACAAAAATTCTCCAACATTTGGATAATTATTTATTGATTTTCTTCTAAGCTTTCAGCTCACATGAGCCATCTTCAGAGAGGTTGTTTAGACTGAAATATTTTAACATCCACCATCACCAATGATTTTATTTTGTGTTGACATAAAACTCCGCTTGACAACGGCAATAGTTACCAAAAATAATAAACGCAGTTCTTAAATTTGTGATGCAGTTTTATGACGTCACACCGTGTGATAGTGTGAAATGACAACAAAACCATGTAGTCAAATACAATGTAATATGTTATTTCCGGATTTAAAGTTGATTTTATTGAGTGTTGGTTGTTTAGATTTGATGTACATGGCCTCCAATATCTGCAGGTTCCTCTTACTGTGTGTATGAGTAAGGATCAGGCAGATTTTGGTCAACAATACGGTGATCCTTACTCATACACACAGTAAGAATTTTTGTCTTTATTTTCAACTGAAATTAAAGCAAAAATACGACATTTAGAACGGCTCATGATTAAACATAACAGACATTCATTGTCTCTTATATTTAACAGCATATGTTTAGAAAATTACTTGTTGCCTCAATACACTAAATATATATATATATAAACACTAGAATAAATAAAATTTATTTCATAAATTCTTCCCATGATATCACAACAGACTGTATAAACAGCTAGCAATAAATATCAGGTTCAGTATTATAATCACCCTTTGTTACTCACTCTCTAAAGTTTAGTATCTGTATTTTTTTTTGGTACACTTGAATGATAAGAACAAATAGTCATGGATTAAGTCATGCCGCCCCAAATTCCATAAGCTCTTTCTCTTTTTACCAAATAATCAATTTATGCTTTGAGCTTTCATATTTTCTTGTGCATCCATTGTTTGCAGGTTTTCAACAAGAGAATGGAGCAGATAAAAGAAGATAATCATTTGCAAATCGCATAACATCAAACTTAGTTACTTCACTAAAAACAACAAAACAAAAATTAACTAAGAAAATACTAAAAAGTGATGAAGAATTTATAAAATAAAAAAGCAAGTTGCTTTGAATGAGATGAGGGCTGCTTCCATTAGTTTTGTTGATAATTTTATTTATTGCCACATCTTGTTGCCAAATTCTATTAGAAATATTTTATAGCACATTTTTATTATAAGTCATTATTTGTTAGCTTTCAACAATCAAAATTTAGTATATCTTTTTCAAATTTTTTTTTGACTGTTTGTAGTACCATTTTCTGAAAATTTTCTCTCTTATTTTTTCCTCTTTTTTAAAAAATGTGAAATGTGACTTGCAGCCTTTCAACAGGTGTTACAGACATAAAAATTATAGTGTTAAATATAAACTAGAAAAGTAAAATAAAGACTGTGTTTAACATAAAGTATTTACACTCAAAGATGAGATTTACATGTAAAGAGTTCAAACAAGAAATATGTAGAAAACAAATGGCAAGAAATTTGTCTAAGGGCAAATATTATATTATAACTGACTACCTTACTTGCATAACAAGTATAATGTATTATTTCAAAAAATCTATTTACATTGTTCAGACTATTGTCTTCATCTTTATTGTCATATTCACAACAGTTTAGCTGTGTACACTTAATCTTAAGGTAATATACATTAGAATTTCAAACCAAACAATTTGTTTCATTCACTGAGAGAGATTGTTCTAATTCGATGTGCCATGCCTTTTCTGGCTATCTCAGTTTCAGTTATTTCCCCTTAGTTAATTTAAGACAAAAATTATATTCTTAATTCCTATTTTTATTGTGAATATAACTTGAGTAATTCTTATCACTTTTATGAATGCCATTTAATTGATAGAACCATTGTAGTGTAAAGCCTGTATATGGAGCTGATTAATAAAACAAATATTAGATTTACTCATAGCACCCATTTTTCATGCTGAAGCACTGAATCAAAACAATTGTTTGAAATTTAAGGACAGAAAATTTATTGAATGAATTCTTCTGTCACCATACATTCATTATTTAATACTCATAAATACTGTCTTTCATCCTTTATTCTCTTGAAACTGGTATGAACCACAAAAAAAATTGAAATGGTTATATTTTTACAAGTTGAACATGAAATCTAAACTTATTTATAAATCGAACTTTGTGTGTGTGTCTGTGTGTGTGTGCATGTCCGTTACCTATAGACTCCAAAACGGCTGGACCGATTTTCTTGAAAATTTACACAGTTGTACTATAAGTGTCTGCGAGTGTTCATAGCTAGATTTTGTGTTGAGGTACCCCCGATAAATATCAATAATAAAAAAAAATGGGTTATAGAAGGAGTGGTCTGATTTTAATCAAATTTGATACACTCATAGACAAAGACGTAAGAAATGATATTCAGAAGTTTCTTACAATAGTGCAGAAAATTGATAATATATATAAAAGGCAAGATGTTTGTGTGTGTGTCTATTTATCTGCCTGTATGTCTGTATTTTTTCAGCCCTCTTATTTTAGTTTTTGCTTCAGGTTTGGCTCTAAGTAGGTATAATTGTAGTTCCTAGTCTATGCCATGATACCATTTGCTCAGAGAACTTTTTTAGCCTTCAAAATTCAGTTTACAACAAAAAAAACTTATTTGATATCGATAACAGGAAATCAAAATTTGATTTACATCCATTCATTTTTCTTTCAGTCTACGGTTTCACTTTAACTGGAAACTATTGCTTTTTAGTCTTTTGTGCCAACGTCCAGAGTCTGAGCTCCAGGATCATGGATTAGTTTTAAAGCTTTGATTACACTCGAGCAACACCAAGCTATACTGCTAGTTATTATTATTAATATGATGATTACATTTAAATTTTTAAAACACAAAGCTGACTGAGTAACAAGGACCTGGAAAAGATTTCCACAAATGAGAAGTTAGATGGAAGAACTTCTGGTTACATCTATCCATTTCAACTGTAAAGTAATGAGATCTTGTCACCAATCTAGTAATGCACATTTTTTTTTAATCCTCTCACTCCAAGCAAAGCAGTACTGTCACTGGTGTGCAGGGGATTACATAATAGGACAGTGAAGACAGAGAACTGGTCACAGTAGATGTCAGAGAATGGGTAAGAGAAGGATGGAAACATTGGTGTAAAGAGAGCTGTGTGAGAGGAAAGTATAAACTAAGAAGACAGATAGGAGTCAAGAAGATAAGAGATGACAGTTAAGGTTGCATTTAAACTCTTTGAAACTGTAGCTATCTGGGAAGCAAGAATACAGAAGGGAGTTTGACAAGTGGGAAGTGTGAGAAAAGAAGCTACGAGAGTAGAAGTCATAGTTACACTTAACTGGTTTCACAATGAAAGGGTAGGACCTTGTTGCTAGTCTAGAAACTCAAATTTGCATGGGTGGAGGCATCAAGGAGCTAAGCTCATCAGCACAGAATCCATGAAAGTATTTGTAGAAGAGACAGAGAGAAGTCACATATCATTGGTGAGGTAGAGACTAGAGTTTGGCTGCCAGGTCAGAATCGCCTACAGATTCTTTTCTTGATTTTGTCCAGAACCTCAAGATGAACAGCAGGGGTGCCCAACCAGATATGACAACAATATTCAGTGCACGAATGGATGGTAGATTTGTAAATGTGCATCACGGATTCAGAAAAGAAAAACTTCCTTGCTTGACACAGGGACCCAACCTTTGTAGCAGTAGACTTAGCTATTAATTCAATGTAGTCATTCCACTTCAGGTCAGCTGAGAGAGTGAGGCCAAGGTAGCACTGTGTATTTCTTTCAAGGACACTAGTGGGATCCATGCTGATGGCAGGTAGGAAAGATTGTCTATAGTGGTCAAAGGAAAGCAGCTTTGTTTTGGAAGCATTAAAATTTATGAGGCATTTCTTAACCCAGTTCACCACTGACTGGAAGTCTTTTTCAGGAGCAGCAGCAACATTTGTTTTGTCAACATCGACAGATTTCTTAATGAGGCGGGTGTAAATGGTGGTGTCATCTGCATAGTTTCCTACTTGGGATCTGATTACATCAACAATATCATTGATGAAAATCAAAAAATGCTTAGATAGATACAGCTTTGAGGGACACCTGCATTCGTATGATATGATCTGGAAGCATGCCTGCTCAATACAACCGTCATTATGCAATTTGATAGGAACAATTTGTTACATCAAATAAGCGTCCAGATATATATGGACTATAAGATATTGAAACATTGCTAAGATATTGAACGCTTTGCCAAAAATTGTTAGGAGACTGATAGGGTGATAATTGGGAGGGAGTCTGAGGGTTCTTCCAAGTTCATGAAAACAGGATCCACAGATGAAGACTTCCAGCAGGTAGGGAAGCAAGAAGCAGAGTGACAGTAGTTGTAGAGTTTGGAGAGGACAAAGTAGAGTTCAAGGGTAGATTTCTTTAAGACGATGACTGGGATTCCGTCAGCTCTGCTCACCTTATGGGGGTCAAGTTTTGAAATTATTTTAGAGACCAGTGAGGGTGTAAGGTAAACATTGCTCATTTGAGCCTCAGTTCTAAGTGGAAAGTAGGGTTTAGATATTCCAGAAGAATAAAGTGAGATGTTAGATTTAAAATTTAATCATGTAACCAACGGCAAGTGACAACGATGTGGTGTACTGTAGATTAAATACTATCGGGTATGTCTTGGTGCAGCCATTTGGGTGCGGCCATATAGACATGGCTGATTTGATGCCAGCTGATTTGGCGCCAGCTGATTTGGTGCCAGCCTATTTGGCTATGGCTGTTCTGGCGCCAAAAAATTCTTTTAATTTATAAATGTTATTTTATTTATAAATCTTAAGAACCTTCTTTTAATTATAAATCTGTCTGTATAGAGAAATTGATAATATATTTGTTATAAATTGAAAGATGAAATACATATTTAGAAACAGGAAAACTAGCTCTCTCCTTGTTTAGCTGTTTGTTCAGCCTACATACAGAGGGTACTTTTGTTCCTGCCAATATCTGAGTTGAGTCAGTCAGTCCTTAGCCTCAAATCTAATGTTCGCAAATCTCATACAAGCCAATCAATACCCATTAGCCAGTATTCATTAAACATCAGATGTCATCGCCACTCAAGGAAAACATCATTACTTTACCCTTCAGATCCGTCAACATGATCATCTATACAAGGTATATTATATTACCCAAGTTTAAAATAAATAATATTGCTAGTGCTAGTAAATCTGAATTTATTAAATGATTTTAAATTCATAAACAAACTTTTCTTAATGTTAAAACACCCGGTTAGTGCCAAATCAGCTAGCACCCAAATGACTGGGCTCAACTGTCAACCGGCACCCAAACAGCCGAGCCCAAATGACGCACCCAATAGTCCCATTCTTGGATACAATCAAAGATTCACTAAAAATGAGTATTCATGATGAAAAAATGTTCAAAACTTAATAAAACAAAGTTTTATTGTCAAAATCTTTGTTATTTTGAAAAGGAAAAATCAAAGGATATATTTATGTAAAAATTAGTTTTTTAAATCCTTTGTAAAACTTTAGAAATTTTCATTAAAAATTTTGTTTTTATGGCAACAATAGAGGACTGTAAATTAGAATGGGAAATTTGAGCATTTTTCTGTATATCATAATAAATTTTTCTGTATAATTTTCCTTTGAAGTAAATGAATGTCTTATTTGATGGCACAATGATTTAGTAATAATGTGCTTGCGCCATGCATCCTGCCAATGTACAATTTGCAAAGCTTCAGTAAATTATAAATTTTATAGGGTTGTGCTATGAAGCTTTCACTGAAATGAAATTCCAATGCTACAATTTTGCACCTAAACATAATCTTTAAACTCATTTATATTTGTGTATATTTTTGAAATTTATGAATTGGTTAAAACAAAAGATGCCTTCTAAAAGCTAAACAAAATATTAAGAAACATGAAAATACTATGTAATAGCAATCCTCCTCTACAGTAATGAATGCAAGAAGACTTCCTCAGATAGAGACCTAGAATAACAGAGTTGCAGTTTTCAAGAAGGATGCTGGGAATACCATAAACAGAACAAGTGAGTAATGAGGAAGTTCTAAGGAAAATGGAATAAAAAAGAACACTTGTACTTCAAATCAGAAAATGTAGAAATTACTGGAATACATAAGGAGGAATGGGGGTTTGGAGACTTTGAAACCCACAAGACATATTGAGAATAAAAGAGGCAGGGGAAAATATCAAGTAGCCTATTTAATGAACTTGTGTAAATGGACAGCAGAATAAGGACTGTGAGTGTTAGTAAGTCAAATAAACACTACTTAGAGCTACAAAGTTGTGGAGAACCATGATTGCCTACATCCTGAAGAGTTTCTCTGGTTCACTTCAGGCAACTGAAGCATTGTTTTTTAGTAATCCAGAATACAATCACTGATCCTCAAGCTATATCTGCAGATTTTTAAAATTTTGTTATTCAAGTTGCATCATGATGAATTTATAGTAATTAAATCCTGAATATATTTTTCAAGTAATAAAATCTTATCAGAAGATTTGCTTGATAAACAATGATTACTAGAGAAACTATCACCAAAACAGTTGACAGAATTGGTTATAGAACTAATACACGTTAGTTTTGGACGATTTAGAAAATAACATTAATAACTCCCTTCACCACTCACACAAATTTGAGAAATTTGCAAGCCAGTGTGAAATTATTTTCTAACCAATGAAAACCTTGTATTCAAAAAGTTCACAAACTTATGTGAAATTAGATTTTGAATCTTCTTTCTAATATAAAAGTAGAAGCATACTGCTTCTTGAGGCTCACAACAATTAATGAGGACAGTTTGATCCACATGTGTACATACACACATACATACAATGGAAGAGAGAGCCAATACCTGCTGACTAAAGACTTGTCTACACACACAATAGAAGGGATTAACCAGGAACTACCTACTAACTCTCAAAGACATTAGGCTTGCAATCATAAAATAAATCTGTTTACACATTTCACACCATACTATGAACACTTAATTACTTTATAAAATAAACTTTACTGCAAGGAAAATTGAACATTTTGTTGCTATTGTATATTCCTGAAAAGAATGTAAATTACTATTTCAACTGACATTCTGCTTCTACTTCTTCTTCAGAGAATAAACCTTTAATGTTTCATTTAAAATGTGTTGTTATTAAATGTTTGGAATCTTGACACTTGTATTGCAACAAAATCCTGAGCTGTCCAGATCCCAAAAATACTATGATTTAACATTTTTTTTTACTAATTTAACACACTAAAACAGAATGGTCATTATCTGAAGAGCCAACTCTCACAGAATATTTTACAAAATTTGTTTTCCAGATGACATTACATGAAGCACAAACAATGATCTACTACATTGATTTATTGACATATGAATCCTCAGAGAAAACAAGAGAACAGACCAACTTATAAAGATATTGGTTCAGCCTTATAAGAGGGATTAATCAATAAAAGACCAGTGAGAGCACTTCAGACAATGGATGCCACACAAAACAAATATATAATGACACAGTGTGAACAGGATAAAAATATTAAGTTCAATCCAAAATTCCCTGAGGATTTCTGGAGGTGAAGTCAAACAGAACATGGATTAAGAAACATTTGTCTAAAGATATTGGTCTAAGGAAAATTGGTTTAAAGAATATTAGTTTAAGGGAAACCTGTCTAAGGGCATTTGTCTAAGGAATACTCATCTAAGGACATTCATCTATAAAAAAACCCATCTAAGCACCATTGGTCTATAATTTTATTTTAAGTAAATTAACATTTTAAAAAATGTAAAAAAATACTCAATTTTAATGATATTCATGATATTACAAAATAATACTTAAGACACTTACAATAACATTAATTATTGATGATATGTATGCTTTATAAACATTTATTGGTATGTATTGTTTGTACCAATCTACATTGGACCATAATTCTCTAGATGAATATTTCTTAGAAGTATATTCTTTACACAATTATTTCTTAGATTAATATTCTTTGACCAAAATTCCTTGGACCAGTGTTACTTAGACCAATATTCTTAGACAAATATTCCTTAGATCAGTATTCCTTAGATAAATGTTTTGGACCCTGACAGAGATACAGTGTTGTGAACCTGGTAAAAGGTTCAGCAAGAATAACACAGAACAACCAAAATAGGAAATAACAAATATATATTAAACATGGCAAAATACAACACTTGGAACTTTGTTAGTAGAACGATAATACGAGTTAGTGTGTAATGTTATAATTCAACCCTCAAACTAGGACTTGTAATGGTCGTTATGGTAGCAGTGTTCGTAGATGACTCTCGGCTGGGTTCAGGGCAATCTCCTCATTTGTAATAAAAAGTGTTCAATTCAATTTTCAGTTTTTTAAAATAAAAAAGAATAAAACCAAAAATTTTCATTTAAATCTGACTAAATCAACCTTCTAACTATAACTGAACATTAAAAAAATACCTGCAAATCTCACCTTTTTGGCATTAAATAACCCACAGATGTTGATATGTCATTAAACAAAACTCAAACTCAAACTCAAAAAAGGCCAAAAAAGAAGTGCTGGTCCTCAGTCTGTCTTATCTTAAACTTAGCAAGCCACAGTTACTGACCTAAACATACAACAGTATTCCTTATACTAAAACAACACATTTTTACTACAGCCACTATAATACCACAAAGTCTCTATGTAGTTCTAATTAGTTCCCATATATACAATTTTTCTGTGGCAGGTTGGGAATAAAAATTAACAGCTTTTAAAAGTGAGACCCCAATGAATAATTATAATGATTACAGTACCATAGACAAAAGTTCAACAGAACAATTACCATGAAAATATTTATAAAAAAGGCACAGGGAAGCTATGGTAAAAAAAGTGAGCAACCAGGTCAGGACCAATAACATTCCAGATGAATCTTTGAATTTATTAAGAATCACTAAATATATAGCAGGAGCACTAGACAAGATGTGGCAACAATATTCATAGAATGGATGATTTCTTTTAAAAAGTACTGCTGGAACAGTAGAGCAAGTTAAAGAAGCCTTACTAATGCTCACTCTAGCAACCTGGGTGCTGTAAATAATCAGTCACAGGCCTTTGTGAATTATAAAAGCTATGTTCAAAGCTTTTGTTCATTGTATTTGTATTGTTTCTGATAATATACAATATAAAAGTAAAACAATATGTTAGATTAAGAGTACTGTTTAAAATTCCCTGGAGGTTGCCTGATGTTATAAAAGCACTTTGAATAGAGGATGGTACACTGAGATGCTAAATGGAGTGTGGGGGTTGGATAAAATCAAAGAGGGTAAAATAGGAAGTTGTAAAAATCAGCAAATCTAATAAACAATTAGGGATCAGTAAATAAATTGGGTGGGAAATTATTCAAAACAAGTCTTTAAAACCTTATAGAAATAAAACTAACAAATAAATGTCCATTGACATTATAAGCAAAATGCTTCAAATCAAAAAATATTTCCATGAGTAAAATACAAATAAATATCCATAAAAATGTAAAAATTTGTAAAACAAACAGGGACATAAAAAAATTAAACTTATATAAATACACACATATATATATATATATATATATATATATATATATATATATATATAAATTGTGTGTATTTTGGCAGCATTTTTTCATTAATGCAGGTTTCATTGAATAATATAGACAAGTTTTGTCTATTAATTTTGTGTAGGATCCGTTCATACCGTCTGATATACTTGATGGTGATGTCGTTGAAAGACAACAAAAAATCACAGTATTTGTTGAATTTTTTATCGGGTCTAAGCTTTCGGCTCACATAAGCCATTATCAAAGAGTAAATATTAACACACAGTAAACATAGAACATTTAAGCTATTAACAATAAAGATAACTTGAATTGAAAATATAAGTCCATCCCTACCGTGGCGGATGGCCGAAGACAGTGACAAAATAGTGGTGTTGTGGTCCCTGGTCTGATTACAGACATTTGAGTACGTTACTGGAAATATCGAAATTGATTGTATTCAAACCAGGTTTAAATTGTTTAATGTAGAGTGCTTCGAGGATTTTTAGTTTCTGCTTATTATTTTCTTGTTTGAGTATGTACATGTTATCAACAAGCGTTTTTCTCAGAAGTGTGCGTTGATAACCGTGTTGTTCTAAATGACGGAATATATTTGAATTTTTATTTAAGTGCACTTAAATAAAAATTCAAAAAAAAATAAATAAAAATAAATAAAACAAAAAAGATTAAAAACAAACAAGTTAAGACTGTTTGAAACCCTTCAGCTTTTCAATGGCCCCCTAATATGTATATTACATGGAAAAATGTGCACATGAAAAGTAATATTCTTAAAATTAAGTTCAATCTGGAAAGGAATAGGACAAGTTATTAAACCTGGAAAAGTAAAGGAAAAGATATTCTAGAGAAGTAAAAAAATTTCTTACTTAAAATATTGCATTCAAATTTTATTTTTAACTGAAATATTTTAAGTAAGAAATTTCTTATTTTTGATTTCACTAGAATATCTTGTTTTTTACTTTTCCAGTTTTAATAACTTGTCCTGTTCTTTTCCAGCTTTAATATCATCTTAAGAATATTACTTTTCATGAGTGCATTTTCTCATGTCATCCATGATTTTTATAGACATTGCTATTAATTTAATATAAATTTAATGCTGAAAACTGCATTCAAAAATATTAAAAAGAAAAAAATTTATATGCAGTTGATTAAAAAAAACAATAAGAAAATTGATTATTTATAATTAATTCTGATAATCAATTCTGATAAAATGATAAATGATAAGCAATGTTTGATTGACAAAAATGATAAAAGATATCATCAGAAGTTAAATGTTGAAAACTGCTTACAAAGCTATTAAACAGAAAAAAGTTATAATAAATAATTATTATTGGAAGGATTAGTCACTCACTCACTTATGTACTTATGTAGTTAGTCTCCCTTTTGGACTTCACATATTTTGATGTAACTTTTTTTCTACTGAACCAAAATTCAAAGATTTTTTTTTCAAAATGCAGCTAATAAAGTGTCCTATCTAACTCTGTAAACTGTCTAAAATTCATGGTTGAATGATATATATATATATATATTTTCTAGACATATTCTATTAAATATAAGAGACAATGAATGTCTATTATGTTTAATCATGAGCCGTTCTAAACGTCGTATTTTTGCTTTAATTTCAGTTGAAAATAAAGACAAAAATTCTCCAACATTTGGATAATTAAGCTTTCGGCTCACATGAGCCATCTTCAGAGAGGTAGTTTAAACTGAAATATTATAAAATCCACCGTCACCGACGATTTTATTTTGTGTTGACATAAAACTCCGCTTGGCAACGGCAATAGTTACCAAAAATAATAAACGCAGTTCTTAAGTTTGCGATGCGGTTTTATGACGTCACACCGCGGGATAGCGCGAAATGACAACAAAACCATCTAGTCAAATGCAATGTAATATGTTATTTCCTGTTTTAAAGTTGATTTTATTGAGTGTTGGTTGTTTTGATTTGATGTACATGGCCTCCAATATCTGCAGGTTCCTCTTACTGTGTGTATGAGTAAGGATCACCGTATTGTTGACCAATATATATATATATATAACATTTGAATGCCAAAGTGTAAATACTCTGTGTAATGCATGTCATTCTATAGAAGGACTTTATTAAACTAAAATTAATATTTTTATTAATAGAATTATACATTTGTAAGAAGGGGAGATTTAAATGCGAGTGACATATAACCCCCCCCTCACTACACATATATAATTCCATCAATAAAATATTTAGTCTGATGAAGTCTTTCAACAGAACAAAATGTATATCGCAGAATGTTTCCACTTTGTCATTCAATTGTCTAACATTGTTCAGATTTATAGAAATATATACATCATATTCTCTCTCTCTCTCTCTCTCTACACACACACACACACACACACACACATAAATGGCATTTTATAAATGTGGAATGATTTCTATTGCTACTCTCACTTGTTAATACACTCACATGCACAAACGTATACTGAGATGTACTAGTAAGTAAAAATGATGTCTCCAACAGGAACTCAACCTGCATACCCTTTTACCATTAGGGAAACAACTTTTATACCAAAGTATGTTTCTATCAATTCAATCATGAAGCCAGTCTTGTCCTAGTAGAGGGACACTTTGGCTGATTGAAAAAAGGGGATGCTGGTTTGATTCCTGTCAGAGGTACAATTTTTATTTACTAGGGTGAATTTAAGGCTGGAAGCATAAGCACAAGTTAATTGTGCTTTAATGCACACAGCCATATGGTGGTCAGTATGCGTCTGTTTGGTGAAATTGACATTTATACCGAACTTGGTCAACTCAGATTGTTACAATGAGAGTAGATGGTGAATGTATTATGCACTCACCAACTAAATTCACTGAGCAGAGAAATATGATAAAAAAACTGAATAGCTGAAAAAATCACAACTATTTGAGCAGAAAAAATCTCCAAAATATCCTAATAAACCAATTGACATGTCTTTTTAAAAACTATGCTCAATGGATTGGAAACAGTTGTACTTTGGCAAAAGAGCATATTGCAAAAAGTAAAAATCTTCTCAACTATACTGGGTCCTAAAACTCCCTTTACCAAAGCATATATATATATATATATATATATATATAACTCTCCTTTTCAAAATACAAAAAAACACTAAAATGAAAAATTAAATTACAGTCAAACATGAGAATGTAACAACACTGGAAAATAGCATTCTTGAAAATGGCCTGTGAAGAGGCTGAAAGCAACTGGAAAGTCAAAAATTATAGAACAATTTAGATTCCTTATCTCCAGCAAAAAGGAAACATGTAAGAATACTGGAAAAATTAAATAAAAAATTAATCAAATCTTATTTGTTGGTTGTTTTTAATGAAACATATTTAAATATAAGATTGCTGCCCAAATATATATATATATATATATATATATATATAATCATAAGTTCTATAACTACTTACGGACATAGGTGTAGTCATAGCAGCAGCAGCTGTAACTGGGGACAAGACTGATAGAGTACATCATTCTTCACACTGGTTTTAGGACTCAGAGTTGTCATTCTCATAGACTCATGATACAAGTCTTCAGAACACTGCCTGCTATTAAACACATAACTGGAAATGGCACTTAACTGGCTGACTGACATCAAGTGCCTTGAGGAGATAGTGCTGCCCTGGGTCAAGAAGATGGTTACTGGAAGAACTTATGCCTGTGCATTATGCCACATAAGCAGGATAACCCAGACATGGCTGACAACTGGATTATGCTAGTGGGTTCATAACAAACCCACTAACATAATCCACTTGTCAGAATCCATCTGACACTAAATATAAAAGGCTCCAAAAATACACACTAGAGTCCTTCAGGACGGTGGCATAGTGGATATAGTAGTTGATGATACATGTGTTAGCATCATCTAGTAGTCATGAGTTTGAATCTTGGACTTAGTAGTGATGAACCAAAATCCAACATGAAAGAACACTAGTTGATTTCACAGGATATTTTGTAATAATCAATGAGATAATCCATATCAGCCAGTCTATGGACACCTGATAATGACCAGAGGTTACTTAGTTGAAACGTTGTGTCTGTTATAACACCTATATCAACGAAGATGAGAACAAAAGTTCAAAATAATTCTAAGATTCTTGAAAATTACTCATCTCAGAAATAAATACAAAATAAAAACTATGATATTCATTGTGTTTTGGTTGCTACCACGTCTTTTTTTGTTTACCATTCTTTTTGATATGTATTTATTATTTGCCTTATTTTTAACAAGAAACTCAATATCTCATGATTGGAATTCTTCTATGGGCCATGTTTTTTCAGGACGTTGGTGAACATTGCTCTCCACAATTTCCTGTCCTTTGTAGCTACTAGTAAATTTTGTCTTTTTCCTATCTTGTCTAAACATTATACTGCCATCCATCCACACACGTTTATTAGATAGGTCACATTACATTTTTCTATCCCTCTTGCCTTCAATCTGTCCTGGGAGTATCAAATTTTCAAGCCCTCTTTCCTCATTATGTGCCCTAGAAATTTCAACTCTTTCTGATGTATAGGCATCATATTGTATTTCTATTCACTCTAAAACTTTGTTATTCACATGTTTGGTCTATGGTATTCTCAGCATCCTTCAGTAGAATCACTTGATCTGTGGGGTGATTGTCTAGCATTCACTGTGGTATAGAAGAACCTATATAATAGTTCAGTAATTTTTCCTTTGTTTCTAATACTTTTGGTATCCTTTGCTATTTCAATACACCTTTAGATTTTAGTGTTGCACTTTCCATCCTCTGCTAAAATATTTCCCAGAGATTTAAAATGTTGTACTTATTGGTTTTAGCTATCACTCATTTGTAATTTGCATGTTTTGCTTTTCCTTCTGCTGACAACCATACTTTCTGTATTCTTGCTATTGACTAAAAGAATAATCAATCTCTCGATAATGTACAAAAAATGATACTGATGCTTTATAACACCTGTTAATTGCTCTTCAGTTTCTGTTTATTGTTGATCAGGTGAACAGGACAATTCATATAGTTGTTGTTGCTAAGCAATAATTCTAGAATCAGAATATGTCCACTCATAATATATATCTTTGCTAAAGTGGCACCGGAAGCTGGTAACTGCAAGAAATCCATTCTACTTCAGCTAAAGCCTTTTTCTCTTTTTTTTTTTTTGTGATTGCTGCTAAGGTAGGTTTGGTCATTTAACCAACAGAATTTACCTTGATAACACAAGTTGCATTAAAAAACTTTTTCATTGTGTTTCAACCAGCTGAAGGCTTTTAACTCTCTTCAGAAAACATGAACACAGCACATGTATGAATTATATATATATATATATATATATGTATATGTTGTATATATATATATGTTGTGTATATATATATATATATATATATATATTGTACGTATATATATATATATGTATATATATATATATATATATATATATATATATATATATATATATATATATATATATATATATATATATATATGTATGTATATTGTATATATATTTTTTATTATATTTGATATTTCAGACTATTCTTGGCCTTTCATCAGAAACAAATGATTTTAAAATTTAAATTAGAAACGTTTTCACGAGGAGTGTTTGTGGAGAGATTGTTTACATCACGTGATGCAGAAAGCGACAGATGTTTTTTTAATATTTGTAAACGTAAACCGATCTTTAATAATACTTATAAATGTTGTTTTAAAGAAAATTTTTTTAAGTGTATCTAAAAAATGTTTAACTACTGAAATATTTAAAAAGATTCAAAACACCTAAGTCCCTATTTAAAAATACATTTTTAAACTTACAACTTTTTAGTAGTTTTTCCTATGCATATTATTAAGACAGTATACGTGGGTCATCACTATGTTATTTATATATATATATATTTATTATAAATTATGTTTTAGAACATGTACATAATTTCTTCCATATATGTCCTCTTCCCTACAATCATATGGTTGTTTCAGTGTTTGGATTCAAACACTTCTTCAGGGGGCGGAATAATGGTTTGGAATCATTCTCTGTTTATATTTGGTTCGTTGTTGTCGTGGAGTTGGTTGGATTATTGGTAATTAAGTGAATGTCTGGTTTTGACCGTTAGACTTTTGAGGAATTTGGTGTGTAAGTGTGAAATTGTTGATTAATGGTATTATCTGTTGGAATGTATGTTTTATCTTCTATGTTGAGTGGTCATTTTTATGGTTGGCTATAGTTTAATTGGTTGTTGTCTGCTGTTGGTGGACCTAATTCATGTATTTACTTTGATCCTGTGTTTCTTAGATAGATGTGATAGGGGTGGGGTGTTTTTTCTTTCCAATTTAGATTTTTTCTGGTATGGAATATTTTTTAAAATTTTATAGGGCTCTTTTTAAAAAATATATCTATATCTATATCTATCTATCTATCTATCTATCTATATATATATATATATATATATATATATATATTCAAGTTTGGAGTATAATTGTATTTAGGTGAAGTTATTTCAAGAAATCTAAATTTGTATTTTTTGGGAAGTAAATGCAAATTAGTGTTTTATCAGTTTTTTGTATAAAGTTGTATGTTTAATCTTAATTTTAAGTTTAGAGGGTCGGCTTTTTCTTTTAATTTTTTTTTTATATATCTTCTTTTTTCTATAAATTATCGTTTGGAATCTTATTTATTTTTTTTATTTTTATTTTTTTTTAATATATATATTTTATTTATTTAGATATTTTTGCAGGCATCAGATCTTATTTTAAGGATTTATTATATCGATTTTTCTATAGCATTTTTTATCTTTCATAATAATAAAAATATTTATTCAAATTCCCAGTATTTTTTTTTTCTTTTTGAGGTGATTGTAGGGTTAGATCTTACGTGTGCATACAGTTTATTTTTGTGTATGATATAATTATTCTGAAGTAGTATATTTAATCTTGATTTTGAATATATGAATTTTGGTTCTTTTTCAAGTTTGGGAGCCATTTATTTAATTTTGATTTTTCTAGTACGGAATATTTTTGTATTTAAGTAAGGTTATTGTGTTAAGTAAGGTTATTGGTGTAGGCTTTAGTGATAAGCCTTCCTTTAAGGATTTATTGGATCGATTTGTTTTTTTGTTTTTTTTTTTTTCCTATGGCATTTTTTATCTTTTATAATGAGGATATCTAATCGAACTCTTTGTATTTCTTAGCATGATTGTAGGGTTAAGTCCCTAATGTGCTTGCAGTTTACTGTGGTTTCGTGTCTCTGATTTAAGAGCTTGTTACTATTTATATATTTCCCAAGGATACCAGTGCTTACGTGAATACAGGGTATTCAACTGGAATTCAAACTCGGCTCACTGATTTCTCTTTCCGAGCCGATATCCACTGCACCACAATGCGCATCTGTCACTAAACGCTTACAGTACCTGGTATTCCCAAGCAAACACCCATCTAAGTACTGACCAGGCTCAACGTTGCTTAACTTTGGAGATCGAGCGAGAACCAGTGTATTCAACGTGATATTGCCGTAAGCCAATATAGTATGTATGTGGGTACGTAAATGTGTTAGAAATAAGTTTTATTTCCTGTAAGTCCAACAAAATCATGCAGTCTTTATGATTGTGTTGTGCTTCTTTTTTTTTTTTTTTTGCTGTTATCATTAATAATTATGACAATTTTTTTTTCTTCAATTTAATATTTTACTTGCCTTTTATAGTATGTCAGGATGTCAAGAAACAAGACCGTGTGAATCAGAAATAAGGGATAAAACCTGCTTCTTTGTCTGTTTCTAACTGACATAAACAATGTCAGTAGGAAACAGAGGCAGTGTCCACAGTAGAAAAACCTTTTCTAGAAGACTTTGAGGCTGCAGTTCTTTATTGGCCAGAAACTAGTTCTCAAAACCAAATGTCTATGAAATAGGATAATTCTTTATGCTCTTCATATGGCCTGGAATTTGAAGCTTTTGTAGTATAATTTAAATGCTTGATGATGACTCAAGAATCTTGGTGTTAATAATGAAATCACTTTAACTTACATTAGGAATGGTGCAGAAACTGTGTTGGGGGAAGGTAGAACTGGCATATGACCCATGATCTGGCATTGTATAGAAGGGTGGGTAGGATGATGGCTTTGTAGACTGTTTTTATTCCTTTTGTTGACCCAGGTACATCTGCGTAGTCTTTTGAAAGTTAATCAATCTTCAGCCAGTCTGTTGCTTGATTCTCATATGAAAGCAGTTATATATATATATATATATATATATATATATTATGGTAAATATTTTAAACATGTGTTTATTGTTTTCAAAGATAAATAAACTCATTTCATTGAAATTAATTTCCTGAATAATTTAAAAAAGATTTAAATTATATATAGTTGGGTTTTTTTTCATTAGTCATTTAGTCACCTGTTCTTTATTATCTTTGAATTGCCATGAATTCTTGGTAAAAATATTGGAATGTTTTTCATTGCCTTGGCTGCAGAATTTTTCCTTTTCCAAAGGTATTTGTTTGAAGTTGAACACTTGCAGGTTTCCTTAGAATTGGAACTTATCTCTCAAATTTCACTTTCGATGCTATTATCTATTACACTACCCACACATCCCAGAAATTTAGATTATCTTACAATAAAAATCATCTTATAATGTGCAAGGTATTAAAAATGTTCCCACTAAGTATTCCATATTATGATGATGTAAACAAATTTTGCTTATTAGAAACTCAAAGAAACAAACAACAAATGTGAGATGTTAACCTTTAACACTCTACATTATTCATAATTATTACTTCGCCTTCCACTAAATATAGTGGCTCCTCAATGAAAACTTCAGGAGCCTTGATATCGATTTAAGTCAAGACTATTTTTTTGCTGTTGCTATGACAGGATGTGACAAGACAAAAAGGGATTACTGGGTGTAGAAGAATTAGAAAACAGAAATATTACTAAGGAGTGAGAACAAAAGAAGAGTAATAAGGAGAACAATATATAGCAATAATTATTACATTTAAATTTTTGAAGTTTAAAGTTAGCTGGAAAGCATGGAACCAGAAGAGACTTCAACACTTTCATAAAATATTTATAACACTTTCTTCAGATCCAAGACACTGCCAATATCAGAATTAAAGAAAGAGTTAAGTTGAAGACGGATATTTTGGCAATAAATGTTGTCTTTTGTGAATCTCAGTTCCTAAGTAGGCCACTATGCAGATGACATTACTATTTACTCCAAGGCTGACAAAGTAAACCTGGCTGCTGCTCTTGAAATGGACCTACAATCAGCGATTAACTGGTGCAGGAAATGGCTTGTAAATCTTAATGCCTCCAAAACAAAACTGCTCTCCGTTAACTACCACAGAGTTACTTTCCTGACTGTCATCAGGTTACAACACACTGTGGTTCTGGGTATGACCTTAAATTGCATCTGGCAGCAAGACCTCTGATTGGGAGGTTGTGAGGAGCATGGAACCACCTCTTAATTGCTGTTGTTCCCAGGTCCACCCTGACCCAGAGTAGTAGCACCTGTTAGGGTCCAAGCTATGGGTAAATAGTTAACCCCCAAACTGGGGTCAAAATGCTATGAAAGTATTTACAAACAAAACTTTTTCGAATGAAAAATGTTACCAACAAAACCTTTTTTGAGTGAAAAATGTTACCAACAAAACCGTTTTTGAATGAAAAATATTACCAACAAATTTTTTGAATGAAAAAATATTACCAACAAAACCTTTTTTTGAATGAAAAATGTTACCAACAAAACCTTTTTTGAAAAAAATATAAACAAACAAAAACAATAAAACAAATTAAACTAAATAAATCAAAACGATTTTCAGCATTAAATGACTGAATGAAGATTAAATGAACCTTAATTAAATTGATTAAATGACTTAATATTGATTAAATGAACCAACCAACCAACCAACCAACCAACCAACCAACCAACCAACCAACCAACCAACCAAACAAGCAAGCAACCAACAACATACTGTGCCAATTTGGCCTCACTTTTTCAACCAACCTGAAGTGGAATGACTAGATCGAATCTATTGCTGCATCTACTGCTAGGAAGATTGTGTCACTGTGCTGGGCCAGAAAGTTTTTTTTCATCAGAATTGATAGAGTTATAAATATACCATTCATTTGTGCATTGAATACTGTTGCCATATCTGGTTGGGTGTTCTTGCTATTCATCTTGAGGTTTTTGAGAAAATCCAAAGATAAATCTGCAATGTAATCAATCCTGATTTAGCATCTTGACTTCAGTCACTTTCTCACTGACTTGATGTGGCTTCTCTCTGTCTTTTCTACAAATATTTTCATGGCAACTGTTCTGACAAGCTTTTTTCTCTTGTACCCCAACCATATTAATTTAAGCACACTACTAGACCGGCATCTAGATCCCACACTTTTACCATTGAAAGAGTTAAATGTAACTGCCTCTTCTACTCCAACAATTTTTTTCTTGCACTACCCACCTGTGGAACTCCCTTCCATTTAGTTGCTTCTCTGATAGCTACACTCTCAAAAAGTTTAAATGCAACATCAGTTAGCATTTTTTATCTTCTTGCATCCCATTCATCTATTATCCTGTCCTCAATACTCCCTGTATCCAGTCTTTTCTCTCACTGTAACCCCTTGTGCACTAGTAGTGGTTTTGCCTTTCTTGGAATGAAATGATTAAAAATATATGTATATATATATATTTTTTATAAGCGTTTCACCCCGAGCAAGGCATGTCACTGCCACTACTGTGCAGGGGGCTACATAGAGTGGAGAAAGGATGATTAAATATAGGAAATGTCAGAGGGTGGGTGATATGCGGGGGTAAGGGATACCGAGAATGAGGGTTGGGTAGATGAGAGTGTTCTGAGAAGAATTGGGAGTTAGTGTGATAGGAGGTGTCTATTGACCCTACATTTAAACACCTGGAGATTGTAGCTGTTGGGAAAGCAGACTTGTGGAAGGGAGTTCCACAGGCGGGAAGCGCAAGAAAAGAAGCTGTTGGAGTAGAATTTACGGTTACATCTTATCGGTTTAACTGTAAAAGAGTGGGACCTAGTTGCTAATCTAGTATCTTGTGTAAATTCCTGCTTAGGCGGCACCAGTGCTCTAAGTTCATCGGAGCAGAAGCCATGAAAGTACTTGTAGAAGAGGCATAGGGAAGCCACATCACACCAGTGAGAGAGTGGTTGCAGCTGGTCTGCCAAGTCAGTATCAACCACGTTACAGATCCTCCTTTGTATTTTGTCAAGAAGCCCAAGGAGAGCAGCAAGGGGCACCCGACCAGATATGGAAACAATATTCAATACATGGGCGGATGGTAGATTTGTATATGTGCAGAATAGATTCAGGTGGGAAAAACTTCCGGGCCCTGCACAGAGAGCCAACTTTCATAGCAGCAGATTTGGCAATGGATTCAATATAGTCATTCCATTTGAGGTCCGCCGAAAGTGTAAGGCCAAGGAGGTGTAGTATTTTACTCTCTGGGAGGCTAGCCTGTCCCATGCTAATGAGAGGTGGATGCGATTGTCTATGGTGGTTAGTTGATAACAGCTTCATTTTAGAAGCATTGAAATTTACTAGCCATTTCCTACCCCAGGCCACTACAGATTGGAGGTCCTTTTCAAGCACGGCAGCGAGGTTTGCTTTGTCGCCCACACCTGGTTTTTGATCGATGCGAGAGTAGATTGTTGTGTCATCGGTGTACATGCCTACTTGGGATCTAATGGTGTTGGGGAGATCATTAATGTACATCAGAAAGAATGTGGGACCTAGGATAGAACCTTGAGGGACGCCCGCGTTCGTATGGTAGTTTTGGGAAGCATGCCCATTTAATACTACCTTCAATGTGCAGTTAGAGAGGAATGACTGGATGAGGTCAAACAAAAAGATGTCCAGTTATCCCGTAGCTCCACAGTTTGCACAAGAGGCCAGCATGCCAGACCCTGTCGAATGCTTTGGAGATATCCAAGGCAACGGTTTGGGCTTCGCCATTCTTGTCAAGTGCCCGGTAATATGTACTTGGTAATGGTCGTCAGCATATCAGCAGTAGACCTGGTGAAGCGAAACCCGTACTGTTTGTCAGAGAGAAGCCTGTGGGCTGTGAGATGCTGAATCACCTCGGCGTTGATAATGGCTTCGAAAACTTTGCCAAAGATTGGAAGGAGACTAATAGGATAGTAATTGGCGGGGTCTGAGGGTTCGCCAGAATTCTTAAATATAGGAACTACACAGAAGGACTTCCAACAGGCAGGAAAACAGGAAGCAGATAGGCAGAGTTTAGAGAGGACAGAGGAGAGTTCTGGGGTACATTTCTTCAGTACTATGACTGGGATTCTGTCACTGCCGCTCGCTTTGTGTGGGTCAAGTTGTGCAATTATCTTGGCGACCAGCGAGGGTGTAATGTGGACATTATTTAGTTGAGCCTTAGTTCTGGGTGGGAAGTCTGGTGTAGGTATTCCTAATGAGTCCAGTGTCGAATTGGTGGAGAATCTACAGGCAAAGCATTCAGCCTTGTCCGCTGGGGAGGTCAGAACTTCAAATTCATTGATTAGTGAGGGTATTGATTGCAATCTTTCAGAATATTTAAACTTGGGCTTGATTTATTGTAATTGAATGGTATAAGGATGTATTTTCTAGTTAACAGAATAAGTGATAATTAACATTAGAATTGAATCAGCATGTATTACAGTTTATACAAATTGATGAATGGGTGATATTAAAAATGTATTCATAGATATATTAATAAAGTAACTTCCAAGTATACAATAATTTCAATAAATATTACAGATGGAAACACTTCGAACAACAACCCAGTTCTCATTTGCCTATATTGATAGATTTTAAAAGCATCTGGGCAGACTTGGGAATGATGAATTATTTCCTACCCAGCATCCTCTTTTCTTTAGATGAACTTAGTGAATCTTTCATGCTCTATCACTATTTCCATGGTTTGTGGTTCTGACAAGATACATTCCTTAATTCTTGCCAGCTCTGATCTTTACAACTGGGATCTGTCATGCCACATACACAAGGGGGAATCATCCTCATTCCCTTCATATTCCATTAGTAAAACATGTTCCGTTTGGGTAACTTCTTCCTCAGAAATGCTACTTTGCGAAGGAGACATGCTGCAGAATATTTTCCCAATTAATACAGTTTTGACCATTTCAAACCTAGGGTTAACTGTTACTTTTCTTACAAAACCCTATGAACTGCACTTGTTGTCCTTTATTATGCTCATACAACAACACACAGTAACCTCCTACCTTGAGTGGCTCTTGGGCCTTTTTTGGTGAACATGAGTATAAAAAAAATAATCAGTTTCTTCATTTTTTAAAACTTTAAAAACAAGGTTGAGTGAAGTTGTCTTAATTCTTTTAAGAATATTTTTATTTTAATCTAAAATTAAATAAAAATGAATCAACTTGATCAAAATATGGAATAAGTTTGGCAAATATCAATATCCTTATATTTTTTAATCTCCTAGTACCTTGCTTGGTTTCTGGAAGGGATTTCAGTGAAACTTAATATCATATATAAGTTATAAAGTATAACATTTATAAAAGTATGAATTATTATTAGTTATATAATTTTTTTATATTTGAAGTATTATTTATAATATCATTTACATGGTATTTATATGTAATTTTATATGATAGAATATGACCGACTTCATTTCTCTACAAATGTTATAATTTTATAAGTATATATTAAGTGAATTAAAAGAAACACTTTTGAACTGGGATGAATTACGAACTTGTATGAAATTACACTTATATTTAGTATACTATTGAACAATTGTCACTTAACATTCCCTGTTGAAATAGGTCAGGGAGGTTTTATATGTTGAAATCTATAAATTAAACAGCATCTCAAACAGGTAAGTATGACTTTCCCCTGGCTTCTTTTCTTTAACATCTGTGAATTACCATGACTTATTTCAGGTGAAATTATTATTAAAAAAAAGTATATTTATGAAAATTTAGTTGATTATCTTATTTTGACACTGGGTGAAATGGTGGGAAGTGGGAATTTAAGAAGATTGTATTGCATAAATATTAAAATATTCTAAATCTTTACATAAGATCTGGGTTCAGTGATAACTAGATGCTGTTTGAAATAAATATGAAGCAAACTGCTCTATTACAAAGATAATATATTTTAATAATTTAGGATTATAATATTAATGAAAGTCCTTCACTATCAAAAGATTAATAAATAAAAATTGTAATCTTTCATCTATAATAGAAGTAAAAAATAACAAGACTGGTTTTATGAAAGTTAAAAATTCAGATTTTATTTTAATGTTTTACAAATACTGTATTTGCTGGCAATTAAAACACATATTTTTCCTCAAAATGGTTTCCAAATATCCCCTAGATCTTACATAGGAAGTTTTGCTACAGTTAAGTTGCTTTGATTTTCTTTTATAAATGGCTCTATTAAGGGAGTGTGAATTATATGAAGCATTGTTCTTGGTTTTGTTATTTTTATCTGGGATTATATCATTCATCAACATGTGCAATATTACATAGTGAAAATACAAAAGAGAAGTCAACCACTTCCAAAATTAAATGCACACTTAAAATGAAACAAGGGAAGTAATTCAGTATCTAAAATGATCTAAGGGAGGTGATTCAGTATTTGGTATTTGAAAGGTAAAAAATAAATTTTAGTAACTAAACTGGAAAAATACCCCACAAACAGAAACTTTATCTCATACTGGATTGAACTCAAAATTTAATCAGTCATGAAGGCCAATCATCCCTGAAAGTTTCATCTGAATCCATCCAGCAGGTCTTGAGATATTTTGACCACAGGCAGATAGATAAGTAAACAAAGAGAGAAACATGACTGAAACATATTTATTAAAATTATGATTGATTTTAGATAATTGCTTAAATGATTTATTCATATTATTCACAGAACATATATATTTGTATGATTTTAAGCTTAGCAGTATATTCCTTGTGAGTTCATTTAAACAAACACATCTTCCTTGTCCAACAGTTAGCATCAAAGAGAGAAAGAGACATTGTATTTTTGTGCCAAAACTGTCTTTCTAGAGCATTATGTAATTCTAACTATCTTCATTTTACTATAACCTAACAAATCAGGGGATGTAACTCCTGCTTCTTATTTTTGAGTCACTCTAACTGCAATATAATTTTTATTAAAATAAGTTTTTCCTGTTGTTATAGTTGCTGGTTTTGTTTAAGTATTTTCTGATTTTAATGCAGCTGTATAAAAAATAAGAGTCAAAATTTCTAAACAGTATTTTTAATGACCGAATATTAGAATACTGATTTTGAGAAGTGGGTTAGTCTAAACATTTTTCAGTATCTGCTGAATTTTTTTTCATATTTTATTAATATTGACTTCTGAAATAAGGGTTTTATATTCTCTCAGATATTATTAACTTAAGGTATTATTAACTTTAGAATATAAAACTTAATGTATTCAAAGATAAAGCAAACAGGAAGAATTAATTATTTATTGATATAAGTTTTGAAAATGCTCATCTCTATATTAATTAATATGTAACAGATTATACCAGGTTAAATGTTATCAACAACAGAGTCATCTTGACTTGCCGACTGAGATATAGATAGCCTTTAGTTCAAAGAGTAAGTTGTTAGGTATTTTATGGCATGGGGTTACATCAGAATTTTTGCTACAGGTAAGTTTCTTTTGTAAATTACAGTATTATTATTATGTTGGCATGACATATTTATGGCATCAGTTAAAATTCTCTTCTTGAGGCATGATATTAACAAGATTCCTTCCAACTCAAAAATCTTTTTGGAAATTCCTTGCAGAGTAAATGATTTCTGTCAGTTAACAATCAAAAGGTCAATTCAAATTTTCTAGAAGCACTCTTTTCAAGTTTCTCGGTGGTGATACACGAGCACCCATTAATACAAGAATAATATCAACATTCAACTTCCTATGGAATTTAAGGAAACATGTTGATATATCATAAGTGCATGTATATTGATATTTAAACAGTTAAAGAAATGTACAAAAATTTGGGTTTATACTAGCAAATATTTCTTTTTATAGTACATACTGTATGAAAACAAAGTTCTCAATATCTCTTATGTGTATCCATTTTCCCTTTTCTGGTTCGGAAGTTAGGGTAAGTAAGGACAACATGGTTATAATAGTTCAGCTCAAGTCTGCCTTGCACTGAGTTGGAACAACCAAAGTAAAGTCTCTTCTTATTTCATCGGTGGAGTTTCCATAAAACATGTGTGAACACTACATATTTGAATAGGGAAATAGTTCAGTTGTCAGTATACTAGGGAAAAGAAACGCTCACCATCAGAGAAGTCTTCATTCATATTCTGCTATATCTTGTGGAGAAAGAAGGAAATCTTAAATAGTGTCACCTAATAGGCATCTCGCAAAGCAAAATGGGGTAATAACATTTCTGGATCCCTTTATTACTAGCATCATGGGAAAATGTATTTTTCTAATTCATTATTTTTTTATTAACTTTATTTAATTTGCCCACATGCCACAATTTCTATGACTTCCTAGTTAGATTCTGGTATTTTTCAACCTTTTCAGTTTCTTTGCTGTCCACTCTTGTACCATATGGTGCAGCAAAATCAATAGTTTGAAAATTACTACCTTCTTAGTTAGCAATAACAATAAGGTCAGATCTTCATGCTTCAGTGGTATGATCTGTCTGAAGTGAGAAATCCCATAATATCATCTGACTGTCTTATTGTCATCATTAGTAGTAGCAGTATTATAAAGATTGGTTCTACTGTCCTAGTTACATGTTTTTCTCCAAGATATTTTTCCTGATTTTACTGTAGTTTCATAGCAGGTGAGTGTGAAAAATATTCATTGTGACCCTTTTCCAAATCAAGATGTCAATGACCAGATAACAGAACTGTGATTTTGGGAAGTGGATTGAACAAAGAATTTTTCAGCACCCACTTCAATGTCTTCAAATACTTATCTATAAATACACTAAAAATTGGCTTTCTAAATATTTCTTACTGAAATAGGGATCATAAATCCCATCAGATGTGGTATATACTGAGATGTATGTATTTGTCAATTTATTGATATATTGTTTTATGTTTTTACAACGTATCTTTTCTTCATTTTCATTTTAGGTGAGTTTTGCTTCTCATTATAATCTGGTTGCTTCTGGGGAGAAAAAAACTGACAGCAAGTTAAGTAATACAACTTTTATCTCCAATGTTTTTTTCCTCTTTTTTGCATTGGAAAATCATTTGTTTTTATTTCTTTTATTTAATATTTATTAAAACAGGTTACAGACTATACAATTTTTTTTTAAATTTGAAAATTCCATTAAAGCAGCATAATGACACTGCATTCTCACAGTTTATATTCTGTGAATCAATATTGCTATAAAAAAATGTCCTCTGATCAGTAAAAAATAAAGCTGTTATAAATATTGTTTTGTCTTTATTGAAAACAGAACATTACTGAATTTCTTCTTTATCAGATATTCTTTATATTTAATTTATATTATTATTTTTGAGCCATTAGATTAAAACCTTGATAGTTGTTTATTTTTCTATTTAGTTCAGTTCAATGTATAAAATTTGTCTGCTTTATTAGTCATGGGTAATGAATACCAGGCAATAATGTTAATGTTTTAATCAATCTTGGGAAACAAAACACCAGTGAAAGTTTTTAATAAATGTCCAAGAAATAATTCACTTGTGAATTATATATTTCTGAATAATAAGGTAGTCAAGATAGTAAAGGAAAGCAAGAAAAAATACTATTAACTGCAAGAAAACAGAATTCATGGTTGTCAGCAAAAGAGGCAGTCCAAGAAGCAAGTTATATATTAGGGATGTCAAAAGCACATAGAAACAGAAATTAATTTTTCTTGATAGTGAATTAACAGATGACAGAAAATGTGACACAAAAATCCAAAGTTAATTCAGAAAAATGAAAGTGCTTTCCAGAAACTAAGCAAGATATTAAGAGATGGAAAATGTCCTTAGAAACAAAGAAAATAGTTATTAACTATGTAAAATATAATCTATATGGCACTAAATGGTGGAGAAATTTCTTAGAGATGAAGAGATATGAAACAAGAGTCGTGTGATTCCATTGACAAATGCAGAGGATACCGTGGACAGAACATATAACAAGTATGTCTTAAATATAAAATACAAACTACAAAGAAACTTATACATACAATCTGAAAGAGGAAGCTGATATTCCTGGGATGCATAATGATAAAGATAGCCTGGAGAATTTAACATTGACTAGAATGAGAAAGTATTGGGAAATTAAAAAGCTATCATTCAGTCAATTAAGTGCCATAGATGATAGACACTTGAGCAATCATGTCTCTTTTGATCCATGACAAACTAGGCAGAAGATTTTTGCACAGTAGGTTGTCATTTATTTCTGCAGTAAATTGGTTGACAACCAAGGCTATAGAACCCAATCTGTCCTGATATTCAACCCATAACTGGAGGGAGAAGAGATGGATTAACATCTTTCTTAAATGTATAATATATTCTATTGCCCTAACTCCTTCTGACATGCTTTATCTTTACAAGAGTAAATTCAGACCAAAAATTGAGATTTGCTGCAATGTCTGGACAGGAGTTGCATAAACTTGATGGAATGACTTATTTTCCACGCCCCTTCTCTTTTGCCACAGATGTAATGCTACAACCTCTCACTACTCTATCGATATATTAATGCTAAATATTCAGATGGTCTACCTTCTTTAGTGCCACTAACCATTATAGCTAGAATGTTCACAAGCTTGAATCACCCTCATTCTCTTGATTGGTAAGAAAGATGTCACTCTCAGGCATCTACTTCCCAAAATATACTACCTTGTAGAATAGATTCCTGTGAGGAAACTTACTTGAATATTACAATCTTGATTTCTTCAAGTTTTGAGTTAATAATTATCTCTCTACCATATCCTTGTTATCCCATCATCATCCTCTTGCATTTATATCATATACTGCATTCAGTAACCCTCTACCTTGAGTGGCTCTTGGGCTTTTATTTAGTGAAAGTCATTAAAAAAGGGCATAATGTAATTTATAAAATTAAAAATAAAAATATAATTATTCTTTTTTATGTAAATCCAAGATAAAATAGGTTGAAGTTTTTTAATTCGCTTACACATAAATACCCTTGGGAAAGGTATTAATCCATCTCTTTCCTCCAGATATGGGTTAAATAATAGGACAGATTGGGTTCTCTAGCCTTGACTCGCAACCAGTCTACAGCAAAAAGCAATGATAACCTACTACAGGATAATCTACTGCCCAGTCAGTCATATCTCTTTCGAGACATGATCACCCAAAGTGTGTATCATGTATTGCACTGAACTGACTGACACCAAAATAAATATGCCATTCATCAAGAAACATCAAATTCTCAAGGTCAACAAAAGGAAAGAATAGAGATGATTGTATTTTAGATTTGATTATACCTGAATACAATACATAGAGAGAGGGGAAAGGGTTTTTCTGATTTCCATCCACTGTTATTCCCTTACATCCTGGTTTAATTTATATGATATTTTACACTAAAAATCTAAATATTTTCTGGAAAGAGGTTTTATAATAAAAAAACAAAGTTTAATTTCATCATTTCAGCTTTGTTTTATGCATGTTTTTTGCACTTATGAAAAAGAATTAAATCATCATCATCATCACCATCACAACCATCATCATCATCACCATCACAACCATCATCATCATCACCACCATCATCATCAGGGTGTGCCAACTCAACATATCTCAACTCTTTCTCTCTCTGGGCTTCATGATTATTCGTCACACCTAGTAAGGTCTTCAGATAGAGATCCTGTGTCTTCCCATCTTTGCTTGATGAACAATCAACCAATGGTAGTGTGTCTATGTTTCAGCAACAGAACATCACTAATAAGCTCATCCCGGATTCTAAACATATAAATCTTGTTCTTGCCCAAATAAGATGTAAGATGAGAAGTAGATGGCCATAGAATGGCTTTTTTTGTGGGGTGCTGTAGTCAGAAAATAATGCTAATCCTTACTGACAGAATGGCATTAATATATGAAAAATATATTCTTTTATTTATTAGTCAATTTGTTTTTAATTCTTCTAGATAAGAATTTATAAAATTCTCCCAGACACTTCTCTGTCTAAGTCTGACTCATCTGAATTCATTACATTATAATAAAGGCATTTAATAGCTTCAAACTAATTCAGTTATATAATTCAATGATTATTAACAGATAATGAGTCTTTGAAGCCGATACTCCCATCTTGGTTGTATTTATCATATTTCTCTCATTTTACATCAGTCTTTTTTTTAACATTTCAACCAAAGCAAGCAATGAAGTCATTAAGATAGGAGGAGATAATGAGTGTGAATCTAAGAAAAAAAATTAAGGAGAGAGAACAATAAAAGAATGGGAATTAAGAAGAAAGATGATGATTGACATCACATTTAAATTTTTGAAGCTTGAAGTTTGCTTGAAAGCAAGAAGCCAAAAGAGAGTTCCTAAAGTGAGAAGTATGAAAGAAGAAACTATTAGAATTGAAGTTAACATTACATCTAACGACTTAATCTATAAGATGAGAGATTGCTACAAATCTAGTTTTGTGCTTTAATTTATAAAGTTTAGATACAAAAGAGGAAAGAACAATGACCATGTAACTGTTTATAGAAGAGTCACAGGGAAGCTACAGTACAGCATTTGGAAAGTTACTAAAGCTGGGATTCCAGATCGGGTCTGATAACATTGCAGATATTACCTTATATTTCATCAACAATCTTTGAATACATAGCTAAAGAACCAGATCAGATATTCAATATGTATACCTGATTTGCAGATGTGCGTTGCAGTGCAGTGGTTATCAATTCCAAACGAAAATTGGGGTGCTGAGTTCGAATTCCAGTTGAATTCCTTGCATTCACTTATGCACAAATACCCTTGGGTAAGGTATTAATCCATCTCTTCCCTCCAGTTATGAGTTAAATAAAAGCACAGATTGGGTTCTGTAGCCTTGGCTGGCAACCAGTCTACCACAGAAAGCAATGGCAACCTACTGCAGGATAATTTTCTGCCCAGTCAGTCATGTCTCTTTCAAGACATGATTGCCCAAAGCATGTATCATGTATGGAACTTAACTGACTGATACCTGAAAGTCTGAATTTCACAAGCAAAAATTGCAAAAGAAGAACCTGTTAACATAGAACTTATGGTTGCATCTCACAATATCAAATGTAAAATGATGAGAACTGGCATCCGAATCAAAACTGCACTTAAATTCATGAAGTTGATATAACCAAAGAGGAAAGCTCATCAGAACAATTATCAGAAAAATATTTATAAAAAAGGTACAGGGAAGCTATGTTACTTTGGTAAGAATGTGACTGAAGCTGATATACCAGAGTAAGTCTTATAACATTGCAGATTCTTCTTTGAGTTTTTTGAATCACTGGATACATAGAAGAAGCACTAAATCAGTTATAGCAGCAATATTTAATGCATAGATGAATGGTAGAATTATAAAGATGTAAGCTAGATTCCAACAAGATAAAATGTCTAGTATAACAAATTGAATAAACTTGTAGATGTTTGTGAAATCTGCAGGGACTGTTGAATAAAAGAGATATATGCATATGACACTGACCCTAAGCACAGGAAGAAAACTGTCTAAGGTAGTAAAGGAAAGTGAAAAGAAAAGGATAAACCATCAACAGTTAGAAGACAGATTGTATGATTGTTAGCTAAAGGGAAACCCAAGAAGTGAGCTATGAACTGGAATCAAACAAGTACTGAAATTTAACTATCTGGAAAATATTATAAAAGCTGACAGAAAAGGTGACACAAAAATTTAAAGGTGCATTGGTATTGAGAAAGATGCTTTCCAAACGCTAAATAAATTATTTAAGAAGCAAGAAATTTTTCTAAGAAGCAAAGAAAAGAGCATTGAAAGGTGATGTCATACATTTTTTATGGAAATGAATGGCGGACAGTTTCATTACAGGTAAAGAGATGTGACTCAATAGAAAGATGTTTAGAATAATATTGCTGGAACATGTAAATAAAAAGGAAGTTTTAAGAAAAATGTAAATCAAAAGAACACTTGTACATAGTCAGAATGTTAAGTTTCGGAGATGCATAAGTAAACTGGGTTCAGAAAATTTTAAACTCACTTGACATACGGGAAGCAAAAGAGACAGAGGGAAACATCAAGTAACATGCCTAACAAGCTTGTGTAAATTGATGGCAAAACAAATACTAGAAAGAATAGTTCCTGGAAAACATTATTTAAAGATAAAAAGGATAGGAAATTGTAGCAAGCAATGATCAATTATGTTTTGAAGTTATATCTAATCTAATCAAAACTTATTTATAAATGGAACTTTGTCTCTGTGTCTGTGTCTGTGTGTGTGTGTGTGTGTGTGTGTATGTGTGTGTGTGTTTGTTACCTATAGACTCTGAAACGGCTGAACCAATTTTCTTGAAAATTTACACAGTTGGACTATAAGCATCTGCGAGTGTTCTAAGCTAGGTTTTGTGTCGAGGTACCCCCTCGATAAATATCGAAAATCGATAATTGAAAAAATTGGGTTATAGAAGGAGTGGTCCGATTTTAATCAAATTTGATACACACATAGACAAATACATAAGAAACAATATTCAGAAGTTTCAAGGTTGCAGTTCTTACAATAATGGAAAACATCGATAATGTATATATATATATATATATATATATATATATATATATATATAAAAGGCAAGATGTTTGTGTGTGTGTCTCTTTATCTGCCTGTATGTCTATATTTTTTTTCAGCTATTTTATTTTAGCTTTTGCTTTGGGTTTGGCTCTAAGTAGGTATAATTGTAGTTCTTAGTCTCAGCCATGATACCATTTACTCAGAGGACTTATTTAGCCTTCAAAATTCAGTTTACAACGAAAAAACTTATTTGATATCAATACCAGGAAATCAAAATTTGACTTACATCCATTCATTTTTCTTTCAGTCTATGGTTTCACTTTAACTGGAAACAACTATTACTTTTTATTCTTTCATGCCAATGTCCAAAGAGTCTGAGGTCAAGGACCATGGATTAGTTTTAAAGCTTTTATTACCCCCGAGCAACGCTGGGCTATACTGCTAGTGGTGCATAAAAGAAGACAATGTCCTCCTTAATTTTTATGTCTAGCCCAATGTCCTTCTTAGAACATTCAGATTTGATAACCCTTCTCTTTCTATTATAACACTTTCTTTCTTTATTCACTCAGAGATGTTTCTGAGATTTGAAAATCATATTAAATTAGTGTCTTAAATCTGACACCAGTTTTTTCCAAGTTTTTTAGCTAAACTTTTTTCTTCACCAGTTAAAGATTATGCAATGCATGCAGATGAGAAACACACATACAAAAGTATTTTTTCAAAAGAGTTTTGGTTCACTATCCATGGGAGATTTGTTCCAGGAACCACCCTTCTCAAATCACTTATATAAAATAATTTAATATTTGTTTATAGCCTACACACATCTACCTGCATTCTTTAAATAATCTATAGATTACTTATTATACTTGATACAATGCAAATTCTATATACGTATTTGTTATACTGTTGGTATAAATAAAATATTTTGGCTAGAAATAGACACCAAAACCAAAGAACAAAAACAAGTGTAAAAGAAAATTTTATTAAGAAAATCTTTCTGCTAGAAGACAGATTGGAGGAAACCTTTATATACAAATTTTGTAAGGTCTATATAGCTTTAGATATTTGTGAAAAATTTCTTTACTATGAGAAGAAGAAATAATGGTAATTTGCATTTGAAGTTTCCTCTCCCTTGTTTCTGTTAACAATGTTTTTCCCCAAACTGTCCTTCCCAGTTTTTGTTTTTCTATCAATTCATATAAGCTTCTTATGTAGATTCAGTCAGTCAATTAAGTGCCATACGTGATACACGCTTGGGCGATCATGTCTTTTTCGAGACATGACTGACTGGGCAGAAGATTACCCCGCAGTAGGTTGCCATTGCTTTCTGCGGTAGACTGGTTGCCGACCAAGGCTATAGAACCCAGTCTGTCCTGCTATTTAACCCATAACTGGAAGGAAGAGACTGATTAATACCTTTCCCAAGGGTATTTGCGCGTAAGTGAATACAATGGATTCAACTGGAATTCGAACTCGGCTCCCCAGTTTCTCGTTCCCGAGCCGATATCCACTGTACCACAATGCACATTGAGGATATGCATTCAAAATTTCACTAATGAGTCATACTTTAAGTTTATAAAAAACTCATAAAAAGCATTAAAGGACTCACAGAAACTATACATTGATCATCTATAAATATTGTTTTCTGCATTATATTTTACAATTCACTTATACTTCATTAAGATTAAGCATGCATTACAGTCACTTTACTCCTTGGAGATATTTTTCTTCCTTCCTTTCTTTCTTATATAATTTCAGCTCCATTGATAGCAATCAGAGATACATTTTAAAATTTTAAATAATGAGCTATGCTTGTAACACCAAAGAAAAATATTTTAAAGAACTTGTACAAGGTTGAGGGGTCAAAATTTAGCCTTGTAAAAATATTCAACAAATAGAAAAAAAAGAATGGGAAGGAAAAGAACAAAGCAGATAACGCACAATCCAGCCTTTTTATATTTTGGAATTGGTCAGATGATTTATAGAAATAGATATTTGTTTTCTGTTTTGTTTTTTTTTGTTTAGTATTTTCTTGTTTAGTTTTGTTGCTTTTTTCTCTAGTTTCTTCTTATGAAGACACTTTTCTTACTACAGTGAATAGATGAGACATAAGATATGATTACAAACTTCAACTCGAACTGTTATAACTAGTTGCTATTCAAACTTTCACACAGACTTTTACTGATTGCTGCTTGAATTGACTGATACATGATATGTTGGCCTTTTATTTATATTTCATCCATAGATATACTCATAGACACAAAATTCACACTAATATTTAACAGGAAAATGTTTGGCTCTCTCTGAAAGTGTGCTATTCAAAGAGTATGAAATAATAATTGGATAACTATACAGGTTTAAAAGCTGAAACTTTGCATATAATAATTTTATATACAGGGTGTCCATAAAGTCCGTGTGCACTTTAAAGTTATAAATTTTAAAGTTTTAAAGTTATAAGTTTTAAAGTTATAAAGTGCACACAAATTTTATGGACACCCTGTACATTTCAAATCCAGTGTAATTTGCATCTTCCTCTGTAAATTATAATTTAATTAAATTTTATTTTAATCTTGTATCCACTCATTAGGGATATTGTGTGTTATTAATAATTTTCATTTCATTTTTTTTTTCACAAACCTGGCAAACTTAACTTCTGGGAAGAAGACTTCTCAGATACTACGCATTAATCTTCCATAAATGTTGTCACTGTAATATATTTTTCAGTTCACTTATTCTTCATTGAGATTAAGCATCTGCCATGGACAGTTTCCTCCCTGGAGAGTGTTTTTACTTTGTTTGTTTTTCTATAGTTTCAGCTCCTTTTTTGTTCCGTTATTGAAATATCTGTTAATAGCTCTTCATGGGGGCTTTATCTTGTTTGATAGTTTTATTGACTAATGACACAAATGTTCCTGAATATTACCTTAGCCAGCAGGACAAATTGTAACCATTTGGGAACCTGAGATGAATCAACAGACTCAATATTTGAAAACAGGAGAACATGATTGAAAATCAATATATGGAAGATGTTTTCTCTTTTATTTACTTTTTTTCCCTCCCTTTCTCCTACCTGAATGCACAGAAGGATTTGAATTAATGTTTGGCTCTGTTTTTGTCTAAATAATATCCACTGAAAATCTATGAAGCCATTTCTATTCAAGTTTGGCTGATTCTGAATCTAACTTCCTTAATATTATGGCAAACCAAAATTCAGTTTGGACAATGTCTTGTGTCTATAACCTTAGATTAGGAAATAGATTTTATCTAGCACTTTTCCTCATTGTCTGATTGTCTCTTTACATGTCCAATTAAAGTTTTTAATTTACATGGTTCTACAAAAGGAAGCTAAGAATACCAAGAACTGAGAATTGTTCCTGCTAAATGGACAAAAATAGCATGCTGGGAATATCATGAACTGAAAATGTAAGCAACAAGAAAGTTTTAAAGAAAATGGGAAAGAGAAACCAGAAAGAGTTGAAATTTCTCTGGTCATATGATAAAAAAGAGGACTTGCAAAATTTTATATAACCATATGACAAATTGAAAGTTTTAGAAAAAAAAGGGAAACAAACAAACAGTTATACTTAACATCAGGGAGAGCTGAAATTTCTAGGACACAAAATGAGAAAAGAGGCCTTGGAAATTTTCATACTCACAGGACAGATTAAAGGCAAGACATACTGAGAAAAAATTTAACACATAAACTACCTAGCAAGTTTCTGTAAATGTAGAGTGGAACAGGGTTTTAGAAAAGATCATAAAAAGATAAAATTTATTAAGAGTTACAAAAGACAGGAAATTGTGGAAAGCCATGATCACCAACATCCTGAAGATACAGAGCATATAAAAGATTCCTTGCTTCTCAACATGTTAATTAGATTTTGTTGATAGTCTACTTTGAAATGTACAAGATAAAATCTCTAACATAACTCAAGAAGGTTTCACACATACAAACATGAATACATATATATAGTGAAAATTTTTTCATGTAGAACCACTTCCATGATTTTATTGTTGATTCCCTTGCTGCTAATGGTATTTCAAGTGATTCATTAGTCCGAATGATCTATGTATTATGCCACAGATTTTGCAAGCAAACTTACCCCTTTATGCATTGGTATCAAAGTGCTGTAATTTGTTATGCTGGGTGTACTCACTGACCTGTATATTTTACTGCATAGATTGCAAGTGAAATCAGGCTGGACATCATAGTGATATACTGTGTCACTGTTGTGGCATTCATATGCATATATATATATATATATATATATATAGAGAGAGAGAGAGAGAGAGAGAGAGAGAGAGAATAGGAACTTTTAATTATCAAACAGCTAAAGGTCCACCAAGATAAAAAGTGCTCAATACTACACAATGTGGTAGAGCTAAATAATATTATAATTACATCTTGAGCATTCCCAAAAACATGAAACCAACCATGATCCAGGTTTCATACATGTAAGTGTAATCCACAGGCTGCCCTAATACAAGGTTAAATTTTCTCAGAGCATTTATACCCCAGATGAGTGCAAGGAGTTAAAAACCTACATGCAGAGATCATATATATATATATGTATATATGATTTCTGCATGTAAACTCAAACACATACACGTGCTTAATTAACACACACACACACACACACACACACACACTTAATAAAAACTAAAATTCTCAAGTATTCGTTTATTAGAAGGTGCTGAAATTGTTTTCAACCAACAAGAAATTCTCCTTGCTAAAAATATGATGCTAAATCAGATAGAAAACCTTTCAGCCATCCCTCATAAAATGTCTCTATGAGGGTGGGCTAAAAAGTTCATAGACTGACCATGAAGAAGTGATGCTAGAGGTGTAAAATCTTGCATGTATTAATTTAATTTCTTCTTATTAATAACTGCATAGTTTCTTTCCTGGCAAACTGACATCTGACAATTCTAATAGGACTCCAAAGTAGAGATTTCTCTTAAAAATGGACAAAATTTGGAATTGTAGTGTTATAAAGTACTAGCAGAGAAAGGCTTTAGCTTTTAAGTACATTTGTGCTGATATGGTTATTACATTAAATGATGAAACTCTTGCTTTATCAACAGTGCAAAATTTGGCAGTTGATTTTAGGAGGGTAGGGAGAATCTTGAAGATGACCCAAGGTAAGAATATCTTGCAACTGCAATCATGTCTCATTAGTTGAAAAGTGACTGGAGTCAAGATGCAAAGTCAGGACTGATTACATTACGAACTCTTCTTTCTTCTTGAGGAAAAGTAACAGATAACACAGCTATGAATAATAAATACATAGAATTTTAAACAAGATGTATAGATGAAACACAGGAGCGTGCTCATAAGACAATGGAAAAAATAGAAAAGTCACTGTCATCAAGGAAGTAGTTGAGAAAGAAGTTTTACTTATAAAGACAATGATAATATTAAATACGAGAATTTTTTAGATTTTATTTCAAAATGTCAACTTGTATATATTCTTTACAGGTCAAACAAAATTGCTGTTATTTTTATATCACCAGCCTTGATCAAACTTGAAATACAGATCACTGTATTGATAAAAAATTCCTGCCACAATAAAGATGATGTTGCTATTATTGCTATTTCTCCTAAAATTTCTTTAACATACACAAAGAATTGTCAATAACATAACTTGTGATAGTAGGATAGCAAGAAGATGAAGAGATGAAAGTAAAACTATAAAGACAAACATGATTTCATAAAATTCTTCAGTTTTCTATAAGACATTAATTGTTAATATCCTTTGCATAATTCATCAAGAGCTACCTATAGTTTCACCAAACACTTAGAAATGTATACACAGGTCAAAGGTGAAAACCAAAGGCTACTGTGTTGGGACTAATAATCACTGAAACATTAATGGCTATTAATAAAATGCTCAGTAACATAAGTAGAAAATCTGAATATGATGACACCTGAAAATAATCATAAGACATGAATAAATATTTAAAAGTGTTCAAGATTTAGATAATGTAGCTTTTGAACTGATTGATATTCATGACACATGAATGAGTAATGTCAGCCTTCTCTGTTGTAAATTTCTATCACACAATTATATCTTGAAACGTTATTCAATATCACAGCAGCTTGTGTATCTTATGTGGACATTTATATACATGAGTTCTGAAATAATGCATCAATAACATTTTCCATGCTGCCAATGAATTTTCCTTAATTCAAAGCTTTAAATTGATATGTATGATACTTTTCTAATACCCACATTTTTGGAACACTGAAGCAAGCACATACGTTGTTCTGAGTGTCTAAATGGTCAATTAATTCATAACTTCATTATGTTTGGTATAAATGAGAGAAGTCTTTGGGTAACAGATGACAACTACCATAAGGCTGTCATTTTGACAAAAGTAAAAGAAAAGGTGAAAGAAGCCAGTATTTCCTAAATGGAAATTTATTTCTTTGCATTTTTTATTGTTCCTGCTAAATGGACAATATGACACTGAAATCCAAATGCACAATGGGATAACAAAAGATGTCTCCCAAAAGAAAAGGATTAAGAAACAGGAAAATGTCATTAGAAAAAAAGGAAAAAGTACTGAACTGTTACATAATATAAATCCTTCTGTATGATAGTGAATACTGGACGCTCTCCTTACAAATGCAGAAGTGACTTGAGGCAAGAGAAATGTAGTTTTACAGAAGCATGCTGGGAATATCGTTAACTGAACATGTAAGCAACAAGAAAGTTTTGGAGAAAATGGAAAAAAATGGAAAAAATGCTTAACATCAGAAAGAGTTGAAATTTCTCTGATCATATAATAAAGAAGAGGACTTGCAAAATATTATATAACTATATGACAAATTGAAAGCAAGAATAACAGTGGAAAGCAACACATAACCGACTTAACAATCTTGTATAAATGGTTGACAGAACAGGGATTAGGAAATATAGCAAGAAGACAAACTTAAATAAGGACTAAAAAAAGACTAGAAGCTGTGGAGAGACATAGTCATCCATGCCCTGAAAATATTTGGCACATAGAAGTAGAAGAGAATATTTCTTATTTTTTCTTTTGAAAAATCTATTGAGAAGTCAAAAACAACCAAAATCTGTTGGCGATAATGCTTATGGGTAAAACAATTAGATTCTGATAATAAACCACAGGAAATGGCTGTATTTCAGTCAAGCAGCTGCTGGTCATAAAAATATCAATTGGCGCCAACACCAAGAAGGAATTTTTATGCCTGTGTTCTTTATTTTTTAAAACTTCCCTGTAGATGGGTTTTCAGTATATGCCAACTACACCTCTGCAAGGGGGTCACCTGTTTGCCATGAGTGGTGCTCTGTGTTGCTTGAGGATGAGATCCTGTTGATTTTGGTTTTAGGAGTTAGGCTATACATATACTTGTTAACTCTAACAGACCACTTTGGCCCCTACTTGAGTTAGATGGTAGGTTGGAGAGGCTGGTTACATCATGACTTAGTAATACACAATTCCTTATGCAAGTGGTGGATTTCTCCCCACGCTTTCCCAGCATGCTGGTGTCCCACAAGGCTCTATCCTGGGCCCGACGCTCTTCCTTATTTTCATCAACGACCTCCCAGATGAGATCAAGTCCCAAGTAGGCATCTACGCAGATGACACTACAATATACTCCCGCTCCAGTAAGAAACCTGTCGTGGCGGACAGACATAATCTCGCTGCTGACCTTGAGCGGGATCTACACTCTGTGGTGAACTGGGGCAAGAAGTGGCTTGTCAACTTCAATTCCTCTAAGACCAAGCTGTTGTCTGTCAACCATTACAGGCAACCTCTTCTGCCTCCCATAAGCATGGACCAGATGATTCTCCCGGAGAGTAATACACTACGCCTCCTCGGACTTACCCTGTCCTCAGACCTCAAATGGAAGCACTATATTGAATCCATAGCAAAATCTACTGCTAAGAAGATTGGGTCACTATGTCGATCCAGGATGTTTTTTCCACCTGAATCCATCCTGCATATATACAAGTCAACCATCCGTCCGTGCATGGAGTACTGCTGCCATTTATGGTCAGGTGCCCCTGCCGTTCTCCTCAGTGTTCTTGACAAGCTCCAAAGGAGAGTCTGTAATGTGATAGGTACTGATCTGGCGACTCGACTGCAGCCACTTTCCCATCGTCGAAATGTGGCCTCCCTCTGTCTCTTCTATAAATACTTTCATGGCTTCTGCTCGGATGAGCTTAAGTCACTGATGCCTCCTCAACAGGTGTTTACCCGTGCAACCAGACTGGCAACTGGGTCCCACCCATTCACAGTCAGGTTAGCCAAATGCAGACGACAATTCTACTCCTGCAGCTTCCTCTCTCGCACTTCCCGCCTGTGGAACTCGCTCCCGTATTCTTGCTTTCCTGACGGCTACGACCTCCAGAAATTTAAAAGCAAAGTTAATACTCACCTACTAACCACTGGACTCTAGCTCTCTCCCCTCCCCTGTATAATCTTCACTTTCTCTTCACCCATGTATCTGTCATTGCACCTGCTTTCTCAGCTTTCTATTGTTCCTTTCTAACTAGCTTGTACTCCTCACTCTTTTCTAATTAATCTTTCTACATTTATGTAACCCCCTGCACATCAGTGGCGTTTCTGCCTTGCTCGGGGTGAAATGATTAAAAAAAAAAAAAAAAAATCCCCTCAGGACACGCTTCTTTACTAGATATATGCTTCACCTCTGTACCTGACTCCTGCCAGGTCATGCAGATTTGCCCTCTTGGCAACTCTGATCATGCTGTTGTTTCTCTCAATATATCTCACCATTCTCACTCTCCATAGGAGCCTCCTACCTACGTGAATTTCTTACTGCTACCAAAGAGCTGACTGGGATGCATTTCGCGATTTCCTGTGCAATGTCCCTTGGGGAAAAAGTGTTCAGTCTCCCAGGTGATGACTGCACCTCTGAGGTTTATACCTGGGTGAAAGCTGGCATTAATGCCTTTATACTGATCAGGAAGTTTTGTCTTAAACCTCATTCATCCTCCTGGTTCTCTCCTGCCTGTTCAGCTGCCAGTGTCCACAGGAACCACTACTTCCGGTTATTTTGGAGACATGCATCTGACCACATAAGGTGTCTATTTGCCTTTGCCCATAATGAGTGCAAGAGGATCCTGAATGACGCCAAGCAGTTGTTTGCTGAGAGAATGAGACAGCTCATAGCTGACCGCAAGTTTGGCTCTAAGAACTATTGGTGGCTATGCAAAAGGGTTGCTGAACAACAGCAAATCCTCCATCCCTTCTTTAATCAATGAATTTGAGGTTCTCACAGCATCAGTGGACAAGGCCAAGTGCTTTGCTCGCAGATTCTCATCCAACTCCACATTTGACTCATCTGGATTACCCACATCCAACTTCTCTCTTAGAACTGAGGCTAAACTGAATGATGTATACATTACCCTGGCTCTGTAATATCAATATTAACCCTCATAAGGTGGGTGGAGGTGATGAAAATCCTGGTCATTGTCCTTAAGAAATGTGCCCCTGAACTCTCCTTTGTCCCTTCTAAACTCTATAATTACTGCCTTTCTGCTTCCTGTTTTCCTGCATGCTGGAAGTCCTCTTCTGTAGGTTCCTGTATATAAGAACTTGGGGTAACCCTTGGACCCATCCAACTATCAGCCTATCAGCCTCCTACCAATTTTTGGAAAAGTGTTTAAGGCTATTTTTAATACTTAAATAGTTCAACATCTTACTGCTCATCAACTATTCTCAGACAGGCAGTATGGCTTCCGTTTAGCCAGGTCCATATGCTAAAGACCATCACGGAGTACATAAACCAGGCCCTCGATATGTTGTTGCCCTGGATATCTCCAAGGCTTATGATAGTGTTTGGCACATCAGCTTTTTACACAAGCTACAGGGCTATGGTATTGCTGGATGCTTGCTTGATCTGATTCAATCCTTCCTGTTTAACCACATAATGAAGGTCATCTTGAATGGTCATGCCTTCATGTCTTACTGCATGAATGCTAGAGTTCACCAAGGCTCTATCTTAGGCCCAACACTCTTCCTGATAAATGATCTCCTAGATGTGATCAAATCTCAAGTAGGCATCTATGCAGATGATACCACAATCTACTCTTGCATCAAGAAGAAAACTGGCAAGGCAGACAAACATAACCCTTGTTGCTGATCTTGAGAAGGATCTACACTCTGTTGTGGACTGGGGTAAGAAATGGCTTGTAAATTTCAATATTTCAAAAACAAAACAGCTATATGTCAACCATCACAAACAACCTCTCCTGCGCCCCATAAGCATGAGCCATTGTGAGTCTCCCTGAAAGCAATATATTGCACATTTTTGGCCTTACCCTATCTTCCAACCTAAAGTGGAATCATTACATTAAGTTAATAGCTAAATCCACTGCTAGGAAGGTTGAGTCACAGTGTGTTGGGCCAGGAAGTTTTTACACCTGATTCCATCTTGCACATATACAAATCAACCATCTGTATGTGCATGGAATACTGCTGTCATATATGGTCAGGCATCCCAGCTGTTCATCTTAGTGTTCTCGATAAGCTCCAAAGAAGAATCTGTAACGTGATAGGTCACAACTTGGCAGCTCAACTTGAGCTGCTTTCTCACCAGCAGGATGTGGATTCTCTTTGTCTATTGTACAAATATTTTCATGGCTTCTGCTCCGATGAACTTAAGTCACTGGTGCCCCCTCCACTAGAATTTACTCATGCTACCAGACTGGCAACAAGGTCTTACCCACTTACAGTTAGATCAACCAAATGCAGCCGTCAATTCTACTCCAGCAGCTTCTTTTTCCACACTTCCCATTTGTGGAACTTTCTTCCATATTCTTGCTTTCCTAACAGCTACAATTTCCAGGTATTTAAATGCAAGGTCAATACCCATCTATTATCCACTTGACTCCAGTTCTTTCTACATCACACTGTGTATCTTGTTCTATTTTCTTTTTCTTTTTCTCTGCCTTATCAATTGTCTTCACACCTGTGTTTTCGTCCTTCTCTTGCCCTTTCTCTGACATCCACTGTAGCTGGGCTGTCTTTCTCTTCACTCTCCTCTTGCCTAAACTTTTGCTCTTATGTAGCCCCCTGCACATCAGTGGCTGTACCGCCTTGCTTGGGGTGACAGGATTAAAAAAAATTCTCTTTCCCATATAGAGCTCTGAGGTGAGTGAGGAGCATGGTTGATAAATAATAATAATAATAATAAATAAAATATGAACACAAAAACAATGAAGAAATGACAAATTGATATAGACACAAAAAGTGTCACAGAAAATCAACCAATGGAAAATCTTTGAAATTCATAGTAACAGATCCAATAGAAGACAAACTACTAATGATGTTGACATGTTTTGTAATAGAAACAAATCCTAGCATTTTTGGTTATTTCAACAACAGTTAAACATACTAGAATTAACACATTATTGATAGAAGTCAAAGAAAATCATGACTAGGGATGACCAGATTTCATGATATAAAGGTAAGGGTCTACCCACACCAATTTTTAAATTCCTCCAGATGCCTAGTAAGAAGCACTAAACTCTCACTGTATACACTAGAGAAAATTAAGAAGAATAATTCTATCAAAAATAAAACATTACAGACATAAAAATAATATTCATTTAACACTGATAGAATTATAGATACCAACACTTATATACTTATGATTGATGCACCAGAACCACCACAGGAAATAAAAATTGGATACACAGTTTCCAAAAAATAGAAATATTTATTCTAATCCCCTTTAAGAGGCTTCAACAGCCAAAGATATAAACATTGTAAGAATAAGTGTACAAGAAAGTTGGTATGTAGAAAATGTGAGGAGAATGATCCTAACCAGGGATCACCTGCAGAAATAAAACAAAATACCTACATTGTAAAAATCATAGGGCAACAGGCAGAGACTATGAAACCTTGAAAAAAGAAAATGTTATATTAAAAATTAAGCATACACAAAAAAAAATTCCGTATTCAGAAGCAAGCAAAAGCATCAAAACTAACTCCAATACACCATCATAGGCAAAAGTTACCAAAGAAACATCAAGCTATATCTTTAAAAATTAAAAAACAAATGAATGATCCTAACCAGGGATCACATGTGCAAATGAAACAAAATACCCTAATTGTAAAAATCATAGGGCAAAGTACTGAGAAACCTGGAAAAAAGAAAAAGTTATATAAAAAATTAAGTATAACCAAAAAAATATTCCAAATTCAGAAGCAAGCAAAATCATCAAAAACTAACTCCAATACATCATAAGCAAAAGTTATCAAAGAAACATCAAGCTATATCTTTAAAAATTAAATCTCAAACAAATTATATGAAATACAAGAACTAACATTTTTAATTCAAGAGTTAAAATCATATTAAAAACATTAAAACAATTGTAAACTTGGAAACAACCCACTGAACCAAATCTATGCACAATGTAAATATATCACAAAGTTCTTCTTCTTTTATGTGCCATCTCCTTTCAGGATGTAGGCAATCATGGCTTCCCACATCTCCCTATCTCTGGTTGCTCTTAGCACGCTTTCTCCTGTTGCACCATGCAACCCTTGTTTTGTCATCCATCTGATCAGGTCCTTCAAATATGTTATCCACTGCTTTCCTCTGTCTCTTTTCCCTCTATCTGACCTGTTAGTATCAGGTTCTCCAAGCCCCCCCTTCCTCATTGCATGTCCCAGGAACTTTAGCTGTCTCTTTCTGATGCTCAGTATTAATTTTCTTTTTTGTTTCCATTCTTTCCAAAACCTTGTCATTGCTCACATGCTTGGAGCATGATATCTGCAGCATTCTTCTGCAGACAGAAAGTGAGACACTGAGATCTGAAGGCAAATTGGCATGGCAAAGGAAGCATTCCAGAAGTTTAGTAAAGTATTAAGAAATAGGACAATTTTGCTAGAAACAAAGAGCAGAGTACTGGATTGCTATGTGATGTCAGTTCTTCAATATGGCAGTGAATGTTGGACAATATCTTCACAAAATTCACTGACAACCAATTCTCAATGACAAAACACTCAAAGCTCTCAAGTGAAAAATTCCACAAACAGAAAACTGACAGAACAATAACAATCAAACTTAAAAAAAACAAAAAAATCAAATCAAAATCCCAAAACAGAAGAAACAGAATTAAAATCAAATGAACAGGATGACAACCTACATAAGGATAAAACAAAAATTAAAAGAACTCAAAAAATCAAGAGCATAAAAATACTCAACAAAGAACCAATTCACAAACAAGGAAAACAAGCAGTAGTATAGAAAATAAGGAATATATGGAAATAGATAACCAAAATTCAAAAACATAGTCATTCTTAAGATCCACTCCCTAAAATAAAATCAATGTGGCTTCCCTGTGTCTCTTCTACAAATACTTTCACGGCTTCTGTTCTGATGAACTTAGCTCACTGGTACCCACTGTATATGAATTTACTCAAGCTACAAGATTAGCAACTAGGTCCCACTCTTTTATTGTGAAACCAATAAATTGTAAATGCCAATTCTACTCCAGCAGCTTCTTTTCTCACAATTACTGCCTGTGTAATTCCCTTCCGCTTACTTGCTTTCCCGACAGCTACAATCTTCAAGAATTCAAATGTAAAGTCAATAGTCATCTCCTGTCTCAACTAACTTGCATCCTCTCTCTCATGCTCCTTTCTCTGTTCACCCAACTCTCATCAGTATTCTCATCCTTTTCTTACCCTCTTCCTGACCCCCTGTAACCTTTCAGTCTTTTTCACAACATTCCTCCTATGTAACCCCCCTGCACAACAGTGGCAGTAAAATGCCTTGCTTGGGATGACATGATTATAAATAAAAATAAAATTACCATGCAAAAGGAAAACGGAACACAAACCTCAAACAATGGAACTGTAGAGGTGTTAAACCAAACTATGAGGAAATCAAACAACTTACAGATTATAATCCAAGAATAGCATGCTTGCAGGAGATCTTTCTCAAAGAAAGGATATGAAATTTATCACAAAACAAATGTATCAACAATAAATCAAAAATCCAACTTTCAGCATTAGATGATTCACAGAGATTGATATGCTAGTAAAACAAATGAACAATCAATCTTTTTGTTTTTACTGTTTGCACATTTAATAAGATAATATCTGTACACAGCCACCTTCTCCATCAAATATCTCAGTGATATTTAAGGTTACTTTTTTTTAGAATTATACAATTCTAGATCTATGAGCATGTGTTCCATTTTTTATTTGTCTATGTCTGCACACTGGGTACTACTCAATAAATCAGGAAATTGAAACGGCATCTGTAAACCAAATATTGTATAGATTGTTCTCTTTGACTTAAATATATCAGAGGGAACTATAACATAAGAGAGTAAAGACAGTCAAATTACTTTAAGTTTGTAGAGTATGAGACAGATGTACACATTCACAAATTCTTGAATGAATATACATATTATTTTGATGAATACACAAACACATGTAGGTAGATAAATAAGTCTATAGACTCTAATAGTCATTTGATAAATTTGATTTGATATTTTATCATTGACATTAGTCTATGAAGTGACTAACAAACTTATATATATATATATATATGAGCTTATGTTCATATCATGTTGAATACACTGGTTCTTGTCCGATCACCAAAGTTAAGCAACATTGAGCCTTGTCAGTACTTAGATGGGTGACCACTTAGAAATACTAAGTGCTGTAAGTGTTTCTTGATGGATGTGCATCGTGGGTGCAGTGGATATTGGTTCAGAATGAGAAATCGGAGAGCTGAGTTCAAATTCCACTTGAATGACCTGCATTCACTTATGTGCTAATACCCTTGGTAAAGGTAATAATCTGTCCCTTCCCTCAAGTTATGGATTAAATAACAAGACTGATTGGGTTCTATAGCCTTGGTTGGCAACCAAGTCTACCACAGAAGGTATATATATATATATATATATATATATATATATATATATATAAATAAACACTTTTCTTTGAAATTCAAATGACAATGTTTGTACATTTATTTTTATTGATATTTTCATATTTTGGAATAAGATATTGAGATCAAAATTGGGGATAAATTGTAACATCAAAATATCACTTACCAGAAAAATAAAACAGAGTAAGATTCAAAATCAGATCTCATGATAAGAAAGCAAGAATTATAACCACTCATATACTCATTTCATTTATATATATATATATATATATATATATATATATATATGTATTCAGTTAGATTGACATGAATTTGTGGCCCTGGGTTTCACGCTTTTGTGATCACCTGATGACTGCAAGAGCGCGAAATCCAGGGTCACAAACTCATATCAATCCAACTGAATATGTTAGCTCTATCACTGATATTGAGCACTTTCCAATAAGTACCATGCATATATAATATATTAATAATATATATAACAAACTGCATATATATATATATATATATATATATATATATATATATATATATATATTTATTAAAAAAGGATTAATTCAAAGATGTTGAATGGCCATTTTGATATGAAGATCCCCACGGGGGATAACACATCACCTCAGCAACACAAAAATCCTTTCAGAAACTGGAGAAAAATGAGTCTACTTTTCCTTTTTAAATAGATTGCAAAGAAATTAAAAAAGAAAATGAAATAAAAATAAAAATAAAAAGGAAAAATAAAGAAAAAGAAAAAGAAAAAGAAAAAGAAAAAATAAAATAAAATAAATAAGAAAAGAAAAAATTGACATCGTCTGGGTTCGCAAAAAAAAGAGAATGTAACTAAAAATTAACAGACAGCCGTGTTAAATCGACGTAAGTTTAAGCAACACGGAAAAAAGGTGGTAAGAGAGATTAAAGAAGGAAGGGAGGGAAAAAGAAAAGAAGAGAAAGAAAAAATTTTTTTTAAATATTACAGACGCTGGACAAATTCAAAAACCTAATTTCCCAAAAACGTTGAAGTATTAGAAAAAGGCCTTTACTTAAAAAGGCATAATTATTTATAAAAGGGAATAAAAAGATATAGGATTTAAAATAAAATTATTTTTTAAAAAATTAGGTCATTTGAGTTAAACTAAATAAAGACAACACTAGGTAAAAAAAAAAAAAAATTAATTTACAATTATACATACCTATAGAAGTACACACATACATACACACATATACACACACAATTCTACGATTAAGAATACATATATACATGCACATACACACACATACATTCAATTTCATACACACTTATATACATATACATGCGCATACACATACATATATATATATGTGTGTACACACCTATATACAAAAAATTCAGATACACACAATATATATGTGTACACATACATGCACACATACACACACACACACATACACACACACACACACACACACACATATATACGTATTCCATATGCACTCACACACATATATATAAAAAATTAATGAATATTATGAAAAGGAGCATTTAAATAGCTAAAAAAATTTTTTTCAAAATTACATATAGCCCACATACATAAATACATATATACATATATATACATATATATACAAATATGCACATCCACACACAAACATACACATATACATAAAAAAATAATAAAAAGAAAAATTAAAAATTAAAAATTAAAAAATTACAAAATTAAAAATTTAAAAAATTTTTTAAAATTATAGAAAAATTTAAAATTTAAATTTAAAATTAAAAGTTAAATTTTAAAATCCGCCCTATGGCAGCACTTATTAATAAATTCCCTCCTAAGGTTTAAAAGTAAGTCCTGATGAGGATACTTCAAAATCAGAATCTTCTCCAATAAACATAGACGACACCTATCACAAAAATTTTCAGGAGTACAAGCTGAGCCTATTTATTTCCTATAATCAGCTGGAAATTAATGGGTAGTCCTAGACAGTCTTTAGGAACCACTCAGACTGTTCAAGATTTGGCCATAGGACAACATTTACTTGATAATCAAGACTGTGCCTCAAAGTATGAGGACACTTGATTTTCTGTCTTACACAGTGCCCACTCGGCCCATCATTTGCATGTTTTGGAGGCTGTTTTCTTGAAAATACATCTGCCTAGGCTGTGCAGACAGAAAGAGCATTTCATTTGCTCCTTACAATTGTTGGAGGGATTGTGAGTTTTTCTTTTTCTTTTTATTACTTTTGTGGAACTATGTGTTTACACAGTCATTACATTTTAATTATTTTTCATGAAAATTATACTTTTAGATGAGTTCCAACTTACCTTTCCATAAGTAACTTTTGTGTCTCGTCTATTATTAACAATAATGCCAATAAGCACTTTTGATAATATGTTGGCTGAAAGGATCCTAAGGTCTACATGATGATGTCAACTTTGTTTAAGTGTATATATATATATCTATATATCTATATATATATATATATATTAGACTGAGAGAGAGACATAGGTTTATAGACTAATGTCAGTTAAAAATGAGGGCAAGACTATCTACATTTAAACATGACAAATTCATTTTTGCTATTTTACTTAAGACTATGGAAGGATATTATATATTGTATTTGATTTATTCCTTATCAAACACATACTTCCAAAATAATATTTCCTGAGATAAATATACTGAGCTCAGATATTACTTCAGAGTGAAGACATTATTAGCCTAAACCCAGAGTACAATGACAGTAACTCACAGTTGATTGACTTTTTATAATATGTTTTAAAGTATGATTGCTACAATGGCAACAACAAAAAATATCCTCATATACTGCCAAGTTTTGCATGTTAATAACATATTTCCTTATCTGTACAGTTTTTCTATCTGAGGTCACTCAAATATTGTATAGGAAATATATGATATCACCAATTGTTTCCTACATTATTTTTCTATTTAAAACCAGCTGGGTGTAGTCTTCAAAAAGAACTGTTACCTCTGCACTACCTGTTAACTAACCAATCAGATAATGATATCAAGTTCTGGGTAGTTAAATATAAAAGTCCTTCTTCAGAAATAGCAGCTACCTTCAACAAAGTATTTATTTGGTGATAACCTGAGGGTCAAGCATGATATCAAAGATGAAACATTGTTATCAATAACCTAGAGTGACCCAGTGGTACTTTGCAATATCTGCACATTGTTGGTTCTTCATATCAATGTGAGATTACTAAATTCTTGCAGATGAAACCCCTGTCAGATTTAGGAGTAGTTTAAAGTTTACTATATTTCCAGACACACCAAATTTAACTAAGCATACTGAATTCGATTTTGTGATAGAATTTTGATATCCCACTTACCAAATAAATTATCTGTTCAATAATATATATGTACTAGCAGTTTAGCCCAGTTTCACTAGGGTAGTTTAAGGAATAATAAGAATAAAAAACATATGATGAATTTAGATAGCAAATACTTACACAAGGTCCACCCTCATCACTTTTATAGATATAGCTATCGATGTAGAATGTCCCTACTGGATTAGGGTGTTGGGGGGGGGGGGGCAATATATATAGATATAGATAATATAAAGTGAGGTGATCGATTCTATAGTATAATCAATACATAAGCTGAGTTTGTGCGGTAATAATATATATTTTTCTACTCTTTAGTTTGGCTTTCTGAAAAATTTTAAGGTGTCATTAGCGTTCTAAAATTTTTATCTACATCTGAGCACAACTCCTGTCAAATCTACCAAACAAACAAATACTTGCACAACAACCACCCTTGTCACTTTTATAGATATAGATTTATAAAATTTGTTATATTCACTGAGAAAGAGTGCTCAATCCTAAAGGCAAAACACTTGTAAATGTAGAAACTGTGTACAACACTGCAATATGACTGATAGTCACTATATAGTAACTATGTGTGTGCAAGTATTATTTGGGCAACAGTACTTCTACAATACAAGTTTCATTAAAATGACTGACAGATTTCAAATTTTTATTATGTTTTTCTTTTGTGTAAACAAGAGATTTTGGTGCAGCCTAGTGTATATAGAAATTTCCAAATGATAAAACATATCTCCCTGGGATGTGTCATATCTGTTATCTGCAAAAACAGAATAAGTCTTCATTAGACTATGCAAGTTTATCCAGATCAGGGGTTGTCACTAAAATAAAGGTTTACAAAACTGTTATGTTGTCCACTCTCCTCTGAGGTATCCAGTCTTACGTACTCTATTGGTACTATCTTGGTCTCTTTGAATTCATCCAAAAGTGCTGGCTTCACAATGTGTGCTGGAGTGATTTCATCACAAACACTGAAATTCTAAAGAGTACCAGTGACTTCAGCAATAAGACATTACTTAAAAACATAGTTGTGCTGGGTAGACCATCTATAAAACTTCTAAATCCTAACAGTTTGGTGAGCTGTTTTCCAATTAGGAGAAGACCCTAAAATAAGTACAGGTAATGCTAAAACATAGACTCTTTTTTATGAAATAGACTACTTCTTTTTCTATGTGCCCTGTCCCTTCAGGATGTAGGCAATCATGGCTTTCCACATTACCCTATCCCTGCTGACTCTGAGCATGCCTTCTCCTGTTACACTGTGCAATCCTTGTTCTGTCATCCACCTGATTAGGTCCTTCAAATATGTTATCTGTTGCTTTCCCCTGTTTCTTTTTCCCTCTATTTGGCCTGTTAGTATCAGGTTCTCCAAGCCATTCTTCCTCATTGCATGTCCCAGGAACTTCAGCTGTCTCTTCCTGATGCTCAATATTAATTTCCTTTTTGTTCCCATCATTTCCAAGACCTCATCATTGCTCACATGCTCGATCCATGAGATTCGCAGCATCCTTCTGTGGAACCACGTTTCTGTTGCTTCAAGTTTTTCTTTCATCTTTGATGGTATTGTCCAGCATTCACTGCTATATTGAAGGATGTAGCAATCCAGTACTCTCTTCCTAGTTTCTAGTGAAATTGTCCTGTTTCTTAATACCTTACTCAACTTCTGGAATGTTTCCTTCGCCATGCCAATTTGTCTTCAAATCTCTGTGTCACACTTTCCGTCTTCTGTTATAATGCTTCCCAGGTACTACAAATGGGAAATTGGTGGTTGATAACAGGAAATCTTGGCTCTACAAAATCTTATAAGTGACATTCTTTATTGAATCCAACTGTAGATTGGAGGAGAGAAGACATTGCACTTGACTTTTATGCTTCCTCTAGTTATCAATTCTGCACCTATTTTGAAGAATCCTGTTACACAGACATTTCCAAATTGTGGCAGTTTGCCAGCAGATATGAAATCTCCACCATAATCTTCATTGATAAAGATGATGTGCATGTGTGTCTCTGAGATGCTTATATTAATTATATTTTATATTATGTTTATATTTTTATGCGTATATTTGTAAGTTTTTTCATTAAATTTTCTCATTTTATTAACTTTTATAGAAATTGTAAAAAATGATTTAAAATGACCTTGCAACCAAATAAGAAAAAAACATTAATATATAAAATACCAGCAGCCAAATAGAAAAAAGTAATGAGAAATCTTGATTTTATTCATAAGATGAGCTGCATTGAAATCTATAAATAATCTATAGCACTTAATTTTGTTCCAGAAATAAAAATGAATAGCCTTGAGTGTTTTACTGGTATATAAATTACCTGATAAATGATTATTTTTTAAAATTTACTACTTGATTAAAACTCGAGTAACTTTTGACATGTTGAACTTATAAATTCAGCTAAGATAAATAAAATAGATGTAACATTTCTTGAGCTTTCAAAATCTCATTATATCAGTGATTTTTATCAAATATAAGATATTTTATTCACAGATCTGTTCAGTAAGTAACTGTCTTGTATTTATAAAATCTGACTACTCCTTTAAACTTTTTATCATTATAATTTTATTTCAAGTAAAATAAACCTAAATTAAACCGGTTATAACTTCCATGGCATTTGTTTTATTTGTATGGATTTTTTAACATAACAAGATGAAGTTTTATCTGTAACATTACAAAATATCTGTACAACTTTGGCTTGTATGCATTTCTTAATATAGCAAAATGAAGATTTATCTGTAAGATTAAAAAAGGTGAAAACTGAAAAGGGTTTCTGAGTATTCACCACAAATACAATTAATTAGAAAGTTTGATTTTTTTATAATGCCATTTTTTCTAACTGTGATAAGAAAATAAGCTCAACTCACATATTTCTAAAGACCACACATTAAATGTTGAAAAGCCACATATATCGTCTAAGCTGCAATTTGGCCACCCCTGGTAACTTTTAAATGATTTATATTTTCATTGCATATTTAACTGATTTTTGTGGTGATTTAATTCCAAGAAATTATAAAATCATAATTTTATATTTTTGCTTTCACACTTTGATTTGTATGCCAATAGATGAAGAAATATATTTAGTGACAGGAGGTAAGTTTGTATAACAGATAGTGTAGTGATAGTAATGGGTTGATTTCTCAAACAGGAAATAAAAATGAAATCACAAGAAATATAATACATTTAGTAACAACATTTTATTACCTTAACAAATTAAATAGGGATATGGAGTGTTCTTATTTTATGCTAAAGCAGTACAGCATGCTGTTTCCAAGTTTCTGGCAAAGTGAATTGCATCATGGTGCTTTTTTTTCACTGATGGTATCCAAATGACTGTACTGTGCAGTTGATAAAATAAAAAACAAACAAAGCATATGTATTAAACTTAAAATATAAAACAGCGACAATTTACCTATCACACTCTATATGTTCAAAGTCCTATTAAAAATATTGAAGCTTCTACTTTAGAAGTATTTTTTCTTAGTTTGATAAGGTTCTCAGATCAGGGAATTTGCATGCTATTTGTACTCCATGTAACATATGGTTTGCTGGGCGATCTAAGAAGTTCCCTGGAGTGGAAACAAAATATGTCTTGTTTCAATAGCATCCTGTGGTTAAAGAGAGGAAGGAGAGCAAAACAAAATTCCTTCTTTATTTACTGTCTTATACAACCCCATCTAGTGGTTTTTAGAAGTTCCTTGGCAGAAAGTTTGGGTAATCAAACATAACTTTTCAATACTATAATGAAATAAGTACAATTTAACTTTTGTTTTTCCATTCTTTTCACTGCCCATATTAATTTATTATGATTCCTGCAACTTATTGTTTTTTATACTTCATGCTACTCTCCTCGATTTACATGTTGAAACAAAAAGTGCTGCTGATATTAACTTATTTTCACCCTGTGAAACTAAGAATTTAAAAGAAATTTCTACTTTTCCACCAGTTAATAATTAGATTAGCATTATATATGCAATTCTCAGCAATTAGATTAGCAATTAGATTAGATTAGCAATTAGATTAGCATTATATATGCAATTCTCAGCAATTAGATTAGCAATTAGATTAGGATTAGCAATTAGATTAGCATTATATATGCAATTCTCAGCAATTAGATTAGCAATTAGATTAGATTAGCAATTAGATTAGCATTATATATGCAATTCTCAGCAATTAGATTAGCAATTAGATTAGATTAGCAATTAGATTAGCATTATATATGCAATTCTCAGCAATTAGATTAGCAATTAGATTAGCATTATATATGCAATTCTCAGCAATTAGATTAGCAATTAGATTAGATTAGCATTATATATGCAATTCTCAGCAATTCTTGTCACAGATTATTGAGCTCTGTTTCTTATAAAAATGTTTCATGGCCCTCCACAACTTTCTGTCCTTTATAGTTCTTAGTAAGGTTTGCCTTTTCACCATCTCTCCCATTCCCTATTCTCCCATCCATTTGTACTAGCTTTCTAGATAAGTTACTCACTGTTTCCCTCTATTCATACAGGTCTTCACTATATCTTGTGAATGTCAAATTCTTCAAGTTTTGTTTCCTCATTAGAGTGACTTGCAAAAGTCTACACCCCTTTGAAAATTTATATATTTTGTATAATTTAACAGGGATTAACACATTTTTTCAATTCCAATGATTGTTAAATAATAAGCAGATCCATCACACTTTCCTTTGCGATAAAATTACAGTTTAAAAATTTAATTCTCCCTTCAATCCATTATGACTTTGTTTTGTATTTCCTGCAGTTTTCTTTCTGTATCTGCTCTCAGCACTGAACCATCTAAGTATTTTATGTTATTAAGATTGTTTACTAATTATAAATCTATATTCTATGAGGATTGCCTTACAGCATTGTTTGAATAAATGTGGGGAGATGACATTATGCCTTTTTCTATTTTTGTGGACTTACTTCTTTTTTTTTTTTAAACATTTCACCCCGAGCAGAGGGGGGCTACATAACTGAAAGAAGATTAATTAGAAGAGAGAGAAGAGGAGTACAAACCAATTAGAAAGGAGCAATAGAAAGATGCGAATGCAGGTGTGATGACAGTTTCATGGGTGGAGAGAAAGGGAAGGATATACGGGGTGGGGGAAGGGCTAGAGTCAAGTGGTTAGTAGATGAGTATTGACATTGCATTTAAATTCCTGGAGGTTGTAGCCGTCAGGAAGTATAGGAACGAGTTCCACAGGCGGGAAGTGCAAGAGAAGAAGCTGCAGGAGTAGAATTGTCGTCTGCATTTGGTTAACCTATCAAAATTCTTTATGTACAATAAAGGTTCTGAATTATTCTAATATCTTTCAAAAATAAATTCCCATGACAGTTCAAATAGTTCTTTGCATCATACTTTAACAAATACTTTTGAATAGTTTATGATGTGTACTTATCAAATAATGAAACTGCTTCATGAAACTACACTAACAAAAATAAGGCTAAAAAGATAAAATGAATTTATATTTAAATAATTCTTAATAATAATAATAATAATAATAATAATTAAACACTTGATTTTTTGGAATAATGACATTTAATCAATGTATATATATATTTTTTAGTCATATCACCCAAGCAAGACTGGACTGTCACTAATATGCTATGATTTACAGGGAGAGAGAGAAAAATATAAAAGGGTACAGGGGATCTTGAAGGAAGGACAAAAGATAGATGGAATTCAGGGAGATAGATGACAATTGACATTGCATTTAAACTTTTTGAAATTGTAGCTATCAGGGAAGCAAGTAAAGAGTAGGGAGTTCTACAGGCGTGAAGTGCCAGAAGAGAAACTATTAGAGTAGAAGAGATGGTAAAAATATCAACTCGGGCTTTCAGGAATACACATTGAATATTGCTGTCATGTGTGGTCTGGTGCTTCTGCTATTTATTTTAAAATTCTTGATAAAATACAAAGAAGAATCTGCAATGTTATCAGACCTGATCTGGCATCTCAGCCTTGGTCACTTTCCCAATGCCGTAATTTAGTTTCCCTGCGACTTTTCTGTAAACAGTTTCGTAGTAATTGTTCTTTCTCTTTTGTACCTAGATTTTATGAATTTAAGCACAGTACTTGATTTACAGCAATGTCTCATATTCTTATAGTTGAAATGGTGAGATGTAACCAAACTTCTATGTTCTAATTTTAAAATAGTTTCATGGTTATTTGAACGAGTATTCTTTACCTTTTTTCAAAGAAATTTCTTTGACCAGTAAATAATTTTGTCCTTTTTATTTAAAAAAAAAATTAAAAAGTCCTGTTAAATTCCTTGTTTGTTTTTTGCCTGGTCATTGTCTAGTTGACCCCACCACTCCTCAGCCAAAAGATAAATAATTCTTTTTCTCTACTGGCATTAGTACATGTGCGTTTGGTATAGGATCAGCTTTGAAATATTCTTAAAAGTAAGTTATAATTTTGCTTTGATTTTATTTTGTTTTATTTTTTGTGGCTAATTTTAAAATAGTTTCATGGTTATTTGAATGAGTATTCTTTACCTTTTTTCAAAGAAATTTCTTTGACCAGACTTTAACTAAGTTAAAACTTAGTTAACTCACCACCCTTAGCTTTTTTTTTTCTTTCTTCTTCTTCAATTGGAGTACATAGTCTAAACTATCACCCGGTTCACACTCCACCCACGTCTATTGAACAGGTGTAGAGGCTCATCCCTTGTTCCCTGTTTAGGGTGTGGTTTCCGGTTTTCTCTTTTCCAATCTTTTCACTTTTCTTTTTTTTTTTTTTTCAATTGGAGTAGATAGACTAAACTATCGCCCGGTTCACACTCCACCCATGTCTATTGAACAGGTGTAGAGGCTCATCCCTTGTTCCCTGTTTAGGATGTGGTTTCCGGCTTTCTCTCCTCTAATCTTTACACTCTTATGTAGCCCCCAGCACATCAGTGGCGTTACTGCCTTGCTCAGGGTGATATGATTAAAAAAAAAAAAATTTTCTTCTTGGGTGCTTCTTGCTTGTAGAACTCTCTTCTGGTTTCTTGATGTCTCTTCTTATATACTTCTCTCTCTTTAATGATTTCTTTTTTTTTATATATACTCTACACACTCACTAACCCTTGTGTCTGCATAGGTTTTGTTAAATTCTACTGTCGCTTTGCTATTTTTATGAAAAATAATATTTTTTATAATTTATCCAGCAAAATCTTGTTTGCAGTGCAGACATCCTTAATATCTTGATCGTGAAGGAAATGGTTGAAAGTCTTATTCAGCATGCATATCCCTTCAAGATGTCAATGATTATGCTTCTCTACAATTTCTTGTCCTTTCTTGTTCTTGATAAATTTCTTCTACACCGTATTCTGACATTCATTTACTCAAGTTCAATTCTACATACTGTAGCTATTGCTTTTCAGTGTCTCTCTTGCTTCTAATCTGTCTTGTGAGTGGAAAATTTTCTATTATGTGCCTTAGAAATTTCAACTATCTGTTTCTTATAAGTATAATTTTTCTTTTTGTTGAAATTTTCTGTAAGGCTTCATCATTGCTCACATACGTGGCCCATGGTATTCTCTGCATTCTTCTGTAGAATGTTGTTACATTGACTCTCTCTCTCTCTCTGTCCGACATTCACTGATATACAGAAGAAAATCTGAAGAAAATCATGAACTCCGGACAGTTTATACATGATTTTGATTTTATAAATTACTAAATTGTTAAATTTAACCAAACTTGTTGGACTGAATTCTTCCTATATATATATATATATATATATATATATATATATATATATATATATATATATATATATATATATATTGTTTAATTACTTAGTTTTTGGTCATAATAAAATTAGACCAGTGCACTTTTGTATTAAAAAGTGTATTATATTGTAGAACTTTTGTTGTACTAGTAGTTTAGATAGTTTCATAAAATAACAAAACACCAGAAATTTAGACAGCATTGTACAAAACAAGACCACTAACCACTGTAGGGACAAAAATAAATGTCCACTTCAAGGACTTTGCAATACAAAAAAGTCATTTACAAGGCCAAAATATGTGACTTGAATGGCCAAAATAAAATATATTTGGGATCAACCAAAGACACCTTTAAGACCAGGTGGTTCAATCACAAGTCTACATTCAAAATAGAAAACTTAAAAGAACTGTACAAAATTGGTTAGCCACAAGTGGAAATTGAAATCAAAATATGGAAAAGACCCAGACATAACATGGAGTATAGTGAAAACAGCCAAGCCTTACAATGGTGGTAAAATATGAAGACCGTGCCAGGAAGAAAAGTTAGAAATTATGCTATTCCCAAACAAAAATGAACTATTGAATGAAAAAACAGAAATTATGACTAAGTGTAACCATACTAAAAAATACCTATTAGGTTCATACAACCATGGATAAAAACGTTATAATTTCTTGTAATTTTAAAAATTGTGTGTTCAAAAATTCCCTGCCATGTGAGCATTAAAAAAAACCACCGTTATGTGAGTGTTCTTAAAAAAATGGTAAAAGATAAAATCAGTTATTGCAAATCTCCTGAAAACACCACTCATGGTAAAAACCTAGGTCGCGTAATAACTCGTTTACAAATGGAAAACATATATACATATATATATATATATATATATATTATTTTTATTATTATTATTATTATTATTATTATTATTATTATTATTATTATTGTCATTATTATTTTTGTAAAGTCACATATACTATATATAAAACCTTTGTAGAATATCATCAGTCCTTTTCTTTGTCAGCCACGAAGGCTTATTATGTACCCATATATATATATAATTTTTCAATGTCGTATGATCCCAACATCCCCATTCATCTAATTATATCAAAACAATGTTGACTATGTTTATTCTCTGGCAATCCATATTCAAACTCAAATGTCAGCAACGCCACTTTACTCATCTATGACAATTATTATTTAAATGCTATTTCTAGTGAATACTTCTATATAAGTAGACACTATTTATTAAACAGTATACACTAAGAATGTCTGAGTAATAAAAGCTGTCAGATAAATAAATTAAAGAAATCTCTCAATATCTATCACTTTCTTTTTATATATATATATATATATATATATAGATGAAATTACAATATTTTTCCTCTTGGTATCTCTCCCAAACCCAGCTCCACCATCCATTTGCTCAGGCCTATCAAGTAGGCCATATTGCTTTCCCCTGTCTCTCTTTTTATCTGTTCTGTGAGTATTAAATTTTCCTGGCCCTTTTTCCACATTATGTATTCCAGGAACCTCATCTCTTCCTGATGCTATGAGTTTTCTTTTCATTTGCATCCTCTCTAACACCTCATCATTGCATAGGTGCTCAGTCCATGGTATCCTCAGCATCCTTCTGTAACACCAGATTTCTGCTGCCTGGAGCCTATCCTTCATCCTTGGTGAGATCATCAAACATTCACTGCCATACAGAAGGACAAATATTACATAACAATCCATTACTCTTCTCTTTGTTTCCAATGAGATTTTCCTGTCTCTCAGTACTTTGGTTATTTTTTGAAATGCGTCCTTGGCCATGCCAATGCATCTTCAGATCACAATGTTGCATTTTCCATCTGTTAGAGCAGGTATTTAAATTTCTTTACTTGTTTTATTTTAGTTTCTCAGATCTGTAGTTAGCATTTTAGAGCTTTCTTTTAGCTGATGACCATACATTTAGTTTTTCTCTCAGTACTCTGGTTAGCTTTTGAAATGGGTCCTTCGCTATGCCAATGAGACTTTGGATCTCACATTTGCACTTTTCATCATTTGCCAGAACTCTTCTCAAGTATTTAAATTTCTTTAATTGTTTTTTGAGGCCAGAAATAAAGTAACAAAGACGGAATAGTGTTAAACAAATATATTACAAAAATAGTAGTACAAACATATACCAATGAACAATTATTAGCGTGACTGTTAGTCTGGCTATCAGAGTTATCTGCTGAAATAGATTCCGCTATCACTCTCTCTGCCTATCTGCTTCTACAAAGCAGAACTGCTTATATATATATATATATATATATATATATATATATATATATATATATATATGCTTATATATATACATGTACATAATTTCTCTATATATAGAGAAATTATGTACATGTTCTAAAATATAATTTATAATAAATATTCACAGCTCTATATAGTATATTATATATTGAGCACTGTTTTAAATTAATGTTTTGGATGTCGAAAGAATTTTTCGTTCTGTATTCACTCGGATATATATATATATATATATAGTTTAGACAAGTTCATGTATCATATGTGAAAGTCATGTGTCATGGTGGTTGATACACTGCTAAACAAAAGTAACTAACAAAAGATCAACACAAGGGCTTTATTTCAACAAAAATAGATATATTGGAAAACTGTTGGAACAAAATGGAAATTGATCATATAGAAATCAAATACATGAATATGAGAGAGAATAATTATTCATTCTTGTTCCAGGGAGATATATTTAAATATTGACAGATATTCCAATTAGTAATTAACATCAGGTGACACTGTCAATAATGAACTCTAAAAGTTTTAAATTATATGACTACTTCATTGTTAAATCAATGTAATGACCAATCATTTATGGTCTCTTTTTGTTATAATAAGTTCCTAGGTATTTATTCTTATGTTTTTTCCAGCAGTATTTCTTCTCAAATAAACCATATCAAAGTCCAAAGCAAACAAATATGCTGTTTTCCTTCAGGACATATGCAATTATGGACTTCCACTTGCCCCCGTCTCTTGTTGCTCTCAACACTTTTCTTCTTGGTATCACCCTTAAACCCCAATTTGCTATTCCATTAATTATGTCTCTCATTTCTTTCCACTATCTCTCTTTCCCTCTATCTGTCCTATGAGTATTAAGTTCTGTAAATCTTCCTTCCTTATTACATGTCCCAGAAATCTCAGCTGTCTCTTCCTGATGCTACATATAAGTTTCCTTTTCATTTGCATCCTCTCCAAAACCGTGCTGTTGCTCACATGTTTGGTCCATGATATCTGCAGTATCCTTCTGTTGCTTTGAGTCTTTACTTTATTTGGTTAGCATTCAATGAAACAGAGTTTTTCTTTTTATGAGGTTTTTTTGCATAAGGAAAAAAAACAATCATAGTGTCATATGATGTTTGGATTTATTTACAGATAAAAAGTTTTGTTGTATTTAGTTTGCTTACATCATAAAACCTGATATTGCCAAACAAATTTACTTTTAATTTTTTGACTAATATTATATATTATAAGCAGAATATCTCCTAATTTAAGGGGCTACCAAAGTAGGTATACAATAAGTATTATATCAATATTGATTTGTTTGTTTAATTATGCACACGTCTTTTTTTTTTTTTTTGTTGTACGCTTTTTTTATTACTGTATACTTACTTCTGCATACACTTGTATATTGTATATAGTTTACAAAGGACCAGTTCTCATATGCTCACTAAAGTTAAGCAACATTATGCCTGGTCAGTACCTAGATGGGAGACACCTTGAGAATACAAAGTGCTGCAAGCTTAGATGTGCATGTGGTATTGAAGCAATAGGGAGATGTTTAATATTTATATTGTATTGTGTCAAACAAAACTCCCTACAAATTACTATTATTCACTATCATTGGAAGGTTGTCATCAGGTTGGTTGGATATTGGAATGTGTGGACTTGAGGAAGAATAATAGTATACATTTTGCATGTTAAAATAGGAATTTATTAACGGAAATGGAAAAACATGAATTGTAGAAGTTAATGTTCAATGAGAAAGTTAAGTGTATCAAGAGTTCATAGTAGTATGTGTGTATGTATGTTATTGTTGAGTAGGAAGGTTAAGAATGAAGAAAAAAGTAAAAGGAATCAGCACACAAGAAAGAAGGAGAAGAAAACGACCACCGTCCACGTGGACTTGATGTTTCTCCTTTGTTACATTTTAGCTTGTCGTCTCTGCTGCTTGCATGTGACTGTCTAGCTGATCTTCCTTTCGCATTTTATAACCATTTAGTTTTTTCACACTGGATCACTAACTCTTCTCATTCTTGCAAATCGCTTCCATTGGTCAGAAAATTAATTAGCATCTACTTGCGAAATCCAGCTTCAACTTTTTCTTTCAGCACATGGTCAATCCTTCTCCTATTTGGCAAAACCAGGATTTCACATATCATTGTGAATTTTTGTAAAAATGAGAAAGAAAGCTGTTTTTAATTCTTAATTTCCTATCCACCACAGTGTAATGGATATTGACTCAAAATTAGAATTCAAGTCGAATCAGTAATATTTACTTAAGCACAAATATCTTTGGCAAAGGTAAAAATAGCCACAATCTATGAGTTAATTACTTGTACCAGTAAATCATTATCATTTTCAAAAATTAATACCAGCTAAAAATATTTACTGGCTTTAAATAACTTTAAATGGGTTCAGTGAATCAGTTAAGTGCCATGCATGATACATGCTTAGGCGATCATGTCTCCAAAGAGATATGACTGACTGGGCAGAAGATTATCCCGCAGTAGGTTGCCATTGCTTTCTGCGGTAGACTGGTTGCCGGCCAAGGCTATAGAACCCAATCTGTCCTAGTATTTAACCCATAACTGGAGGGAAGAGATGGATTAATACCTTTCCGAAGGGTATTTGTGCATAAAGGAATGCAAGGAATGCAACCTGAAATCAAACTCCAATCCCTGATTTCTCATTCCGTGCCAATATCCACTGCACCACAATGCACATCCCGGAGTTAATAAGCCATAAAAAAAATATCAATGTACATATGTTAAGAATGCATATCTCTCATTGAGATCAATCAAAGTCTATACCTGCTAACTCTATTTTCATATACAAAACATAAACAAAATTATTTAAAAGGAATTAATACATTTTATTTATAATCTTTTATTGTTTGGCTGTGAACGTCTTCAGAGACCAAGCAGTTCAAAGCATATAAATATATTTATCTATATTTCTGAGATGAGGTAGTATTTACAGTATTTTCATTATTCGGACTATTGTCCTCATCTTTGTTGCCATTTGTATGATGTTTCGGACATTATAGCTTCGGCTTTCTTCAGCTGTTAGGAATTTTGAACCAAACCCTTTATTACAATCACTGGGGTATATCATTCTCATTCCCTGTGTAAAGCCTCGATTTGAAGTCATGAGTTATCTCCCTCTAACCCTGCAAGTTACTTGTTCACTACTGCTGTAGCCTGGTAACAAAGATGAAGACAATAGTCAGAATAATATAAATACTGCATATAAATATATGTTTAAAATTGTATCAGTATTAGTTGGTTAATACGAATTTTATTGGTTTGCTTAATAAAAACTTGAAAGAGTACATAACTGCAATTTTTTTTAAAGCTTAGAGTAGTCACCCAAGTCTAAAAGTACATGAAAAAGATTGTATTGCAGAGCCTGTCTACCTTGAAAATACGCATCTGAAATATTTTAACTGAGCTTGAAGATTAAGCACATGTACTGATGAGAAATATACAATTATCTAATCCATCAAGCAGGCCAAAGAAGCAGTCTGTTCTTACAAATATTCACACTTTATAGTTTATAAATAGCATGTATTTAAGCTCTAGAAATTGAAGAGAACTTGTTAATAACCACTTAACAGTGAGCCTTCAGGCTAAGTAGAATATCTTATCTATATTATGTTTCTCCATTCTGTGAAATGCTATAGCAACCTGAATCCAACCTGTAACCTCTACAAAAATAAGGAACAAATACTAGTTCAGCAAAATATGACACTGAATCTAAATATCTAAATCTAAACTTATTTATAAATGGAACTTTGTGTGTGTGTGTGTGTGTGTGTGTGTGTGTGTGTGTGTGTGTGTGTGTGTGTGTGTGTGTGTCCATTACCTATAGACTCCAAAACAGCTGAACCGATGTTCTTGAAAATTTACACAATTGTACTATAAGCATCTGTAAGTGTTCTTAGCTAGGTTTTGTGTCGAGGTACCCCCAATAAATATCGAAAATCGATAATCGAAAAAATTGGGTTATAGAAGGAGTGGTCTGATTTTAATCAAATCTGATACACTCATAGACAAAGACATAAGAAACAATATTCAGAAGTTTCAAGGTTGCAGTTCTTACAATAGTGCAGAAAATTTGATATTGATACCAGGAAATCAAAATTTGACTTACATCCATTCATTTTTCTTTTGCTTTAACTGGAAACATCTATTGCTTTTTAGTCTTTCGCATCAACGTCCAAAGAGTCTTAGCTCCAGAACCATGGATTAGTTTTAAAGCTTTCATTACACCTGAGCACCACCAGGCTATACTGCTAGTTCTTGAAAATCTTTAAGCTAAATCATCAGTTTCCTTATATAAAACATAATGAGGTTATATGCATTTAACAGTCAGTTAAGTGCCATGTGAGATACATGTTTGGGCAATCATGTCACTCTTGATTCATAACTGACAAGGCTGAATTTTTTTAGGCAGAAGGCTGTCATTTGTTTCTGTGGTAGACCAAGGATATAGAAACAAGTAGGTGTATCCTCCTATTCAACCCATAGCTAGAGGGAGAAGAGATGGATTTGTAAGTGAATGTTATGAACCCATTGATTTATCAGTCACAGAACCTGATTTCATTTCTTTGTTATATGATATTTCATTGTGATGCTCAATGACAAAAAGTAAACAGGCTTTTTCTAATCATGATAACTGAATATCTCATTAGTAAGTAGAAGAAATCTAGCTGTTAATTTATGTTAGAATTTCTTGAATGAGGTGTTATGATTAGGCATATGTGAACTGTTATTTTCATCTTTGTTGTTATCACAACATTTTAGCTGTTGTAGCATCCTGCCTTTATCAGAACATTGTCGATCTGGGTAAAATTGATATTCCTTATATGAAGAAGAAACTTTATGAAATAGAAATGTGATTTTGCAGGACACTAACAATATCATAGACTGAATATATATATATATATACCCAAACATCAGACTCTTAAGCATCTGATGATCAGTTTTAGAACAATGAAAATTTAAGTTACATAGATGCTCTTTGTGTTTTTAATTAGATCCCAAAAATGTAGTATTTATGCTATATGTGACTCTGTCTGCAGGATGTTAAGCACTATATTAGAAATATCAACAATAACCTGCTTAATTGTAATTATATTTAAATGAAATAATTGTTTGTATTTTGCACACACACACACACACACACACACACACACACACACATATATATATATATTAAAGAAATTATTTGATGTATGAAACTGAAAGCTAGTAGTCAGTATTGATTCCAGTATCTAAACTGTGTATATCTAAAATGCTCAGTCTATAATACAGAGTGTTGTTTCCCAATAAAAATAGAAAATTTAAAACCATATATATATATTTACAAAATTATATACACAAAAAAAAAATCACAAAAAATACTGCAGAAGTTGTGTAATAGATACTAATGGACTCAGGTAAGAAGAAAGAATATGTTGTTTTTTTTTATTAGTAAGGAGTTGAACAAGTTTAGACTCACCCTCTTGAGGTCCCATTCAGAAGCCAGTGGCAAGACAGCCGTTGATGATGGATCATTTGTAGTGAATAGTCAGACTAAGCTTTGATACTAGATTTGCTTTTTTCTTGCTTCATAACACTTGATTGAATTTAGAGTTCAAATGTTAACAGCTTTTAGTGTTTTTTTCAAATTTTTACTTATCATTATTTTCACTAATGAGGTTCAACTTTTTAAGTTAAGTTTCTGCAAAAGAACAATGTAAATATCTTAATTCTATACAGTATAGTGAGATTCAAATAAGTTACTTTTTTTTTTTTTTTTATAAGCGTTTCACCCCGAGCAAGGCATGTCACTGCCACTACTGTGCAGGGGGCTACGTAGAGTGGAGAAAGGCTGGTATATAAAGATTACAGAGGGTGGGTGATAGGCGGGTGAGGATACCGAGAATGAGGGTTGGGTAGATGAGAGTGTTGTGAGAATAGTTGGGAGTTAGTGTGATAGGAGGTGTCTATTGACCCTACATTTAAACACCTGGAGATTGTAACTGTCGGGAAAGCAGACTTGTGGAAGGGAGTTCCACAGGCGGGAAGCGCGAGAAAAGAAGCTGTTGGAGTAGAATTTACGGTTACATCTTATTTGTTTAACTGTAAAAGGGTGGGACCTAGTTGCTAATCTAGTATCTCGTGTAAATTCGTGCTTAGGCGGCACCAGTGATCTAAGCTCATCGGAGCAGAAGCCATGAAAGTACTTGTAGAAGAGGCACAGGGAAGCTACATCACGCCGGTGTGCTACACTTTTTTGAAATATCTTATTTTAATTTAGGATATAATATAACAAGGTTTAGGAGAAATAACAAAAAGATAAAAATTACTAAGAGATACAAAGGACAGAAAATTATAGAGAGCCATGATTACTAACATCCTGAAGGAACATGATATATAGAAGTAGTTATTAAAAATATTATACCTTTCAAGTAACACACATTCAGAAAGAGCCAAATATTTTTCTGTTGAATATTTGTATATTTTTGTGCTTACTTGGTATATCCACACACTAATAAAATGAAGGACAACATATCAAGTATATATTTACTCTACCCCACCACTGGAGCAAGATGTGACACAAGGTCGGTTTTTAATGTGGAGAGCCCGGACGCGTATGAGTGGAGAAAGGTACAAAGATTACTCAGCTCTCACAACCACCGGTTGCACTGGCTCCAGTGACAAGCGCCTGGTGCAATGGGGTGGTGCAGCTTTGGGACACTGTTCAAGTCGTCTATATGATAGCAAAAGTAGTAAAAGAAGTCATTGAGAAATCTTTCTTGTATAAAAATTGTCTTCATGAGAAGAAACTAGATTAAAAAAGAAACCAGTTTTGTAAAGCGTCTGAACAATTCCTTGAACAGAAAAATTTTGAATTTACATTTAATCTTCTTTCTATTTTTCCTGAAACTGATATGATACATTGTTTATATAAATATATGTAAAGAGTACTGAACTGTTATATAATATCTGTTCTCCTATAATGGCAGTGAATGCTGGAGAATCACCTCACAGATGAAGAAGAGACTTCATGAAATAGAAATGTCATTCTGCAGGACACTAACAATACCATGGACTGAACATGTGAACAGTGATGAAGTTTTAGAGAACATGGAAACAAAAAGGGCACTGATACATAACATCAGAAAAATTGTTGAAATTTATATGTTGTATAATGAAGAAAAAATGCTTGGAAAATTGATACTCACAAGACATATTAAAGGCAAGAGGGTGCAGGAAAATGGCGTATAACCTACTTAGTGAGCTTGTGTAAATGGATGTTCAAACAGAATTTAGAAAAACCAGCAAAAGCACAAAATTTACTGAGAGATACAAATTACAGTAAGGAGCCATGATCACCAATGTCTTGTAAGGGATATGGCACACAGAATAATAGTAATAATACTACTAACAATAATTGAGTATGCCCCTAGATTTTATTTTAACAAATTCTCTATAATAATTTTATATATTTATATATCTGAATTTCTATATTTATATTTTGATTTTTTATACGAATATTTATTTTTATCCTATATTTATGCTTATCTCCATGAAAACTTTTATCAGTACTATTTTAGGAATTGCCAAAATTCTGATTAAATTACCATTCCTGGATCTTGAAGATTATCAACATCTTTTTAAAGATTTATAGCAAATAATAGGAACTTATATGATTGCATTCATTTTTGCTATTTATAAACCTAGATGGAGGCATAATGGTGTAATAGATAGTGGCTTGGATTTAGGAATTGGAGAGCCAAGTTCAAATTCCAGTTGGGTTTTTTACATTCACTTAGGAGCAAATATCCTTGGGAAAGGTATAAATACATCTCCTCTCACCTTCCCCAGCTACAGATAAATACTAAGATAGATTTGGTTCTTATAGCTTTCTAGAAGGACAACTTTTAATTTAAAACTGCAAACTATGGGTTAAAAAGCCTCACCATATATATATGCAAATCTCATTTAAAAATATCTAAACTGTCTGCTGTATACAACTACATCCTCTAATCAATATATAAAAATGGCTCTGAGCAAATGAAGTGAGAACCACCCTCTATCAAACTTCATGAACTTTAGCTAAAGCATCACAAACAAAGAACTGTACCAAATAACAGAAACCACATCACTTGACTCAAGAACTTTCAACAGCAGCAACAACTAAATTTGATATCTCAAAGAGAAATCAAGCTGGTAACATTCTACATGATTTGAAACAAAAGATTAGGAAGGAAACCTCAATCAATACTGTAAACATGACACGTTATATTATTGAAAAATCATTTTAATAGAAAGATTCTAGGAATTTCACCCAAACATTTACTTCAGAAAGTCTGTCTTATGATATTTGTTCTACTGCTTTGAACTATGAAATCCAATGATTATAAAAGATCTAATCTAACCCTATCAACTTATTCTTTATAATATTATCAACCATTATTCATTTTTTGCTAGTGTTTCTTTCACCTTTATTTTAATTGGATTTCATAACAGTCAATAAGACCAAAATTCTCCATTCTCTCAGAAGTTTGGAAATAAGGAAGAAACTCTTTATTACACTCAAACTCGTTTCTACCTCAAGAAGCCTATCTTAATCATGATAGCTATTCTACTGCTTTGAGCTACAAGAAACAATGGTTGTAAAAGATGAAATCTAACCATGCCAATTTATTCTTTACTGTCAATCATTATTTATTTTTGACTAATATTTATTTATTGCAACTCTAATTCTATGGCTATGAGTAAACTGCAAATAAAGATTTAAAAAAAAACTCAAGCAAAACTCAAATACATTCTTGTTGCCTCTATCTTACTTGTCTATACCTTTGAGATGAAATAGTATTTACACTATTTACATTGTTTGCAATAATGGCAATAAAGATGAGGGCAATAGTCCTTACAATGTAAATAGTGAAAATCTATCTTACTGCGAGAGTATGGCTTGAACTAATGAATGCATGGCCAAGTGGTGAAAAAATTGGCATTCTGATCATTCCGTCCAAGTTTGGATTTCACTATGATGGATTTCTCAAAGAGACAACTTCCTGATAATATAATCTAAAAATGTGATCTCCACATGTGAGAAATGACAGAAAACTATACTTAAGAATAGAAAAGAACAAATGAAACTGTTCAAAAGACATTGACAGTTATGACAGCATGAAGTCTTAAGTCTTTGTAAGTGAGTATACACCACAAGTTGGCACTGTGGGTGTTGAGGAAACAAAAATGTGCTTGAATTGTTCTTCATGAGGTCAGTTTCTTTATCAGATATCTTAAGAAAAAATATCACCTCACTTTCATGATAACTAACAGTAAAAAGAATATTTGTCTATACATCTGAGATGAGGTAGTGTTTATATTATTTACATTGTTTTGACTATTCATGATACATTGTACACACTGGCTTTCTTCAGTGATTAGAATTTCAGACAAAACCCTTTATTTTCATCACTGGAGCATATTGCTCGGGTTCCATGAGTCACGCCACTTCCAGACGTCTTAGTTATTTCCCTTTAACTCAACTCTCTAAGTTATTTGTTCACCACTGCTGTAGCCAGGTACTGAACTCACAACTCTTTGGGTCAAGTCACTGGAACTAACCAATGCCTTTATTCACTGGGCCATGTATCCTTGAAAAAAAGAATAAGTGGTTTCTTTTTTTAAATATGTTTACCTAATCCAATGCCCAAGAACCACTCAAGGTATTTAGCAGTATATTTGTATTTTTTTACAAAAAAGTATTGCTTGTAATAATACATTTTTTAATGTATTAAATTTAAACTATAAAAATCTGTTTCTATATTTTTATAATGTTTTGATCCCAGTTTGGTGGTTAACTATTTCCCTATAGCTGGGATCCTAACAGGTGCTACCACCTCTGGTCACAGTAGACCTGGGAATAGCATCAATTAAGAGATGGTTCACCTAATGTAATGTGCAAGAACCACTCAAGGTATTTGGCAAAATAAACCTATTTCTGTTCAAGCAATTGTCATGATTAAAAGCTTCTACACCTATTTTTAACCTTGATATAAGTTATTCAAAGTATTCAGGTAAAACTTTTATAAGCATTAATTTTATTTTGTCTGAATTATTAGTCACTTTGTTCTAATTTGGCTACAGCTTTGAGAAATGGACAAATCAATAAATTTGCCGTGGTCATAAATGCCTGTCCAACAGATAAATACTTTAAAGGTGTCAATTGATTATGGAAGGGCTGACTATCCTATTTCACTGAACCTATTTAATTAGATGGTTTGTTCAATATAAATTGAAAATTTATTTATGCTAGTTTGTCTTTCTCAGTTTACTGAATTTTTATGATCAGACAAAATAAAACAATTGATAAAAAAAAATGTTTTCACTGAAAAATAACGGCTACTACATTTTAATGCTCATGAAATTTTCCCATTTATACCCCACTCTAAAAAGTAGCAAAAAAATATCTCCAAGGTTTTATTTGTTAAATTTAGGAATCTGGCAAGTAAATGGGTACCATCTATTGCTCTCTAGAGCAGATGGAGAGGAAGTTTCAGGGTTTGAATTTATTTGGTTTTATGACATATCAGGATAATGAGTTCTTTAATGCAGACAAGAGTTTTAGATTTTTTTGTTTGTTTGTTTCATGGCATGTTAACTCCTTATGGGTTATTTAATGCCAAAATTTAATTTTGGGGAACATTGGTAATTCTTTTATAAAAATATATTGCTGGAAATATTTATTTTCTAAAATGCATTACTGGTAATTTAAAAAAAAGATTTATTGCTGGTATTTATATTATAAAAATCTGTTTTTATACTTTCATAGTGTTTTTTTAATCATTTCACCCCAAGCAAGGTGGTGATACCTCTGATGCACAGGGAAAGCGAAAAAGATTAGATAGGAGGAGAGTAAAGAGAAAGACGAAGCCAGTTATAGAGGGTTTCAGAGAAAGGAGCAAGAGAAGGATGGGAATACAGTTGTGATGACAGTTGCAAATGGAGAGAAAAGATATACAGGGTGATGTAGAAAGAACTGGAGCCAGGTAGTGAAGAGATGGGTATTGACATTGCATTTAAATTCCTGGAGATTGAAGCCATCAGGAAAAAAAAGAATATGGAAGAGAGTTCCACATGTGGGAAGTGTGAGAAAAGAAACTGCTGGAATAGAATTGTTGGCTGCATTTGGTTGCTCTAACTGTGAATGGGTGAGACCCAGCTGCCAATCTTGTTGCACGAGTAAACTCATGTGGCAGGGGGACCAGTGACTTAAGTCGGAGCAGAAGCTATGAAAATATCTATAGAACAGGCATAGAAAAACCACATCCCATCAGTGAGAAAGTGGCTGGAGTTGAGCTGCCAAGTCGGTACCTATCACATTACTTGTTCTCGTTTGGAGCCTGTCGAGAACACTGAGATGAACAGTGGGGGTGCCTGACTATATACGACAGCAGTATTCCATGCAGAGATAAATGGTTGTTTTGACCTAGTTTGATGGTTAACTATTTCCCATAACTGGGACCCTAAAAGGGTCAGGGTAGACCTGGGAAAAGCAGAAATTAGGAGGTTGTTCTCCATTCTTCAAAACCTCCCAATCAAAGGCATTGCTGCCATTTGTAGTTTATCACTATACCCAGAACAAGGCAGGCAGTTCAGTTCTACTCCACTTCTTATTATGACCTTGAATAAATTTTCACTGTTTTCCAACAAATAGCATTCCCAGAATTGTGTGTGTGTCATTTCAGATCTATAAGGAAGTACTATAAGCAAGTTGGAAATTCAGTGTATGTCATTTTGCCAAAGTGTAAACAACTTTGTTTTTTATAGCATTGAAAATGTCAGATTTTGTGCCAAAAGAAAGTGTATTTGTGGGTAATTTTACTGCACTACTTTATTTAAAAGAAATCTGCAGGTGAAGTACACAGAATTCTTGTTGAGACTTACAGTGACTATGCCCTATCAGAAACAACATGCAGAGATTGATTTAGATGCTTTGAAAATAATGAATTTGATGTTGAAGATAAAGTACACTCTAGCAGACAGCTTTTTCTGTGTGCCTGAGTGTACTTTATTTTCAACATCAAAATCATTATTTTGAAGATGAAGAATTGGATACATTACTTCAGGAAGACTTATGTCAGGTGCAATATGAACATGCAGAATCATTAGAAGTTGATCACACAACAGTTCTGAAATGTTTGAAAGAATTAAGAATGATTCAAAAGTCAGGTGCCATACAATTTGAAGCCCTGAAATGTAAAATGGTGTACTTGTCATGTGTGAACAGCTGCTTCAACGGCAAAAAGAAAAGGTTTTTGCATTGTATTGCAGCTGGCAATGAAAAATGGATATACTACGATAACTCCAAGCATAAAAGATCATGGAGTAACATCTGCCATAAATCAACATTAGTGTCAAAGTCAAATATCCATGGTTCAAAGCTTCTACTATGCATTTAGGTAGGATTGGCTGGGTGTAGTTTATTATGAGCTGCTTAAATTGACTGAAACCATTATGAGATTTTGTTATCAACTACAATTGATGCATTGAAGAAAAAACTACTGTGATACTAGCAGAGACATGACAAATTGATTTTGAAACATGATAATGCTAGGCCAGATGTTTCAAAATGGTTGAAAACCTCCTTCATCATCTCATCCGTTACACCCAATGGTGAGTAGAGCAGCAACTTTTTTGTTACTGTCTCTGTAACAAACTGTTTTTTATGGGGTAGGGTTGTTAGCCCTGCACCCAACCTCCAAACCTGGAAGACTAGTGGACCATTCTTGGTCCTTACATTTACAGCACCTGGTATTCCCAAACAGTCACCCATCTAAGTACTGACCAGGCTCAATGTTGCTTAACTTTGGTGATTGGATGAGAACCTGTGTATTCAACATGATATAACCTGTGTATTCAAGATGAGAGAATGAAAACCTCCTTGGAGACACTTAAATGGGAAGTCCTACCCCATCCACTGTATTCACCAGACATTGCTCTGTCTGATTATTTTTTTTTCTTTTTTTTTAATCATATCACCCCGAGCAAGGCGGTAACGCCACTGATGCACAGGAGGCTACGTAAGAGAGAAAGGATTGGTAAAGAGAAAGCCGGAAACCACATCCTAATCAGGGAACAAGGGATGAGCCTCTTTACCTGTTCAATAGATGTGGGTGGAGTGTGAGCTGGGTGATAGTTTAGCCTATCTACTCCAATTGAAAAAAAAAAAGAAAGAAAAGAGTGAAAAGATTGAAAAAGAGAAAGCCGGAAACCACATCCCAATCAGGGAACAAGGGATGAGCCCCTTCACTTCAGTTGATAACACATAGCCTGACTGAGTAGCACTTTTATTCTTATGAAGATGCCCAAAAATATGTTACCTCATGGTTAGCCTCAAAAGTCAGTCAGTCAGTTAAGTGCCATACGTGATACACGCCTGGGCGATCATGTCTCGAAAGAGACATGACTGACTGGGCAGAAGATTATCCCGCAGTAGGTTGCCATTGCTTTCTGCAGTAGACTGGTTGCCGACCAAGGCTATAGAACCCAATCTGTCCTGCTATTTAACCCATAACTGGAAGGAAGAGATGGATTAATACCTTTCCCAAGGGTATTTGCGCGTAAGTGAATACAATGGATTCAACTGGAATTCAAACCTGCTCCCCGGTTTCTCCTTCCAAGCCAATATCCACTGTACCACAACGCACATCCTCAGCCTCAAAAGACATGTCTTTTTTACAATGTGAAATTTAAATGCTGTCTCAAAAACAGAAAAAAAGTAGTGGCTAATGATGGAAAGTAATTTCAGTGATATGTTTCTTACTAATTTTTGTAAATAAAGCATTATTTTTCATGAAAATTCAGCAAGAACTCATTCAAGGTCCTAATATTAGAACTGAGAACTAAACAGAAGAATAAATTTGTTCTCTTGGCCTAAACCATACAAACTCATGAAAAGGATTATCATTATCATTTTTACAAATAAGTGTCTAATTTTCTTTCTGTCTGATTAAAGGTAATTGATATGATATTTTTGCCATGTTTAACTTTGATCATCATAAAAAACAGTGTCAAAAGACAGTTATTGCTTTGACACCATTATTACTGTCTACTATTCTGACTCCCTCAGCAATGCTAGGTTTTAAAAAGTGATAATTAGATTTTTGCTAAAATCCTAACATATAAAAGTAGATTTATGCATTTTCTTTATTTCTGAGAACTGACAACAAAGTTATTAAACACTATTTATTTTTCTAAAATATGTGAACCAACTATAATAAAATATTTATTATTACCAATAAATAAATATGAAAGAAATCTTTTATTCATAAATTTATAAAAATATCTCTGAAAAACTAATATTATAATCTTGTAAATATAAAATTATTTTTGTAAATAAGCAATCTAATAGTGTTTCATATATTTGTTGTCAGTTCTCAAGAATAAAGAAAATGCTTGCTAGATTGAATATAAAGTTAAAAAGAAGAAAAGATAGAATATACTTTTACTAACTCTATTTTGATCACCCAGGATATGGATTCTTTTACTTTTAAACACTAGGTAACAATATTTACATTGTTCAAACTTTTGTCCTCATCTTTATTGTCATATTCACAATGTTTTGCGTTGTATGCTCCAACCTTCTTTAGGTGAGTGTCTTCAAAAAAATAACTGTTGCATCAATAGAACTATTTGTTTTTATATTGGTTGGTGCAGGAGAAATTCAATGAATACTTTTTTTAATTGACATTGAAAATGAAATGCGTCACACAGGATATTTTTTGTCATGTGAATTTGTAAAACTTTCATTATCTACTTTTATTTTATGTATATATATACCATTCATCCAAGCATTAAATACTGCTGCCATATCTTATCAGGTTCCCAAAAGTTCGTAAACACTTGCAAAATGGGTCTATCTGGTCCAGCACAATCGAGACAAGTGATGAGTTCAGAAAGGGCAAGAGACACCATTGGTTCCAAAACAAGATCGATTCAGCAAGAAAATCATGTTTTGCCTTTGGTGGAACTTTGAAAGAATCGTGCATTTTGAGTTGGTTCCAAATGTTCATGCCATCAGTGCTGAACTTTACTGTCAGCAACTTGAGCGGGTCTACAAAAAGTTGAAGCAAAAGTACCTGGCTCTGAACAACCAAAAGCGCTAAGCCACACACCGCCAGGAGGACCAAAGACAAGTTTGAAGAGCTGGATAGCATTGAGGCTCTGCCACATCCAGCCTACAGTCCTGACTGTACTCTATCAGATTACAGCCTTTTCTGCTCAATGCAACACTTTCTGAAGGGCCACCGATTTGACTTGTTTGATGAAGTCAAGGAAGCGTGTCAAGAATTCTTTGATTCGAAGCTGGTTGGATGGTACTTTGACCAGATCTGAAAGCTTGCAGATCGATGGCAGAAAGTCTTCGAAAATGATGGTCTTTGTTTTGAGCAATAATTTTTGTTGTTTTTGTGAGTAAAATTTCAATTTTTTGCAAGTGTTTTCTGGTAATCTTAGATTACTTGGCAAGTAAAATTTCAATTTTTTGCAAGTGTTTACAAACTTTTGGGACAACCTAATAGTAGTTAGACCCAGGATTTATTGAGTGATGTGTTAGATGCAAATACTTTTTGGAAAGGTATAAATCTACATCTTCCTCACCCCTCAGCTATAGGTTAATTAGTAGCACTTGTATCAGTAAATCATTATTATCTCCCCAAAAATATTTCTGGCTTTAAATAGCCTGATAATCCTTAAAAAATCAGTCACTCAAAACAGTTTAATATTCTATAGGATAAATTTACTAACCATTGTTGTATGGCAAGGTATTTTTAAATTACTGATATTTACTAAGCTTAACAAGACACAAGGCCACAAGTAATGAGCACCCTATGAGGAATCATTCCAGACATATTGATCAACAAGTTGCTAATCCTTACTTTATGAAAAGGTGTCCAAATAAAGAGTATTTATGGAACAGATATTGTTTCTCATGAAGAAATCTCAGATGATCTGATGGAATTTTTATGGGTTGACAGATTTTGACAACCTTGTTAACTTCGGAAATTACAAAGGACTTAAAGTTAACATGAAAAAAAATATTCAACTGTGTTTTCTTGCCTGTCATTAGCTGAGACATGGGACATGGTTGAAATATCAAACTGATCAGTGTAATCCTTGTTCTAAAATACCATTCTATATTCAAATTAGTTAGAGCAGACAACAGAGCAACATTCATAAAGAGAGAACTTTTTTTGATCTGCCTTTTCCATCCAAAGAAAGACTAATCAAGATTGATTTGATTTTCATGAAATGAAGTGCTTTTGACATTCATGGTTTTATTACAATGACATATCCACATCCTGATGTACATACCCTGGTGGCAAGGGTTTCTTTTATTATTCTGATAGCCAACTAAATGATAAAACTACATTATATTCTTGAAATGAAACATTTTCAGTATCCATTGATCATCAGTCAGTTAAGTGCCATATGTGATACACGCTTGGGTAATCATGTCTCTTTCAATCCATGACTGACTAGGAAGAAGATTTTTTCCACAGTAGGTTGCCATTTATTTCTATGGTAGACTGGTTGCCAACTAAATCTATAGAACCCAATCTGTCCTGCAATTCAACCCATATTAGAAGAAAGATAGAAAGATTAATACCTTTCCCAATCGTATTTGTGTATAAGTGAATGCAATAAATTCAACTGGTTCTCCAGTTTCTTATTCCGAGCTAATATGCATTGCATCACATCACACATCCCATTGATCATCAGATATTTTTATTTCAATAGCATTTTTCTTTTAGCGTATCTTAAGGAGGCATTAACTTCCAGTCTTTTTCTAACAAAATAAAATGGTCCCTTATCAAAATTAAGTTGCTGCTTACTTAAGTTACATAGTAATATTAATATAGTTGCATCCTCATAAGGAAACATTTTACATTTATTTCCAATTCACAAAACTTAATGAAAAGCTATAAATTAATGATGATTTAATGTTGAGACATATCACTTAGGAGTTGTTTTACATTTTTTCAATCCGTTATTAACAGGAGATCTATAATAATTGTACCAAGATGACACAGTGTTGATAGCAGATAAAGAAAACTACAAGAACTTCTGAAGATGGTAATAAAAGAAAGTAAGAAGAAAGGACCTAATTTCAGTTGCAAGAAGATAGAATGCCCTGTAGTTAGCAAAAGCGGTAGCCCAGGATACAAATTATAAATTGGAAATACCAAAATAAAACAAGTACGACAATTTAAATATCTAGGAAGGGTTTTAACAAAGGATGTAAAGTGCAACACTGAAATCTCAAGAAGCATTCAGATAGTGAATGATGCCTTCTAAAAGTTAAGAAAAGTATTAAGATAAAAATTCATTAGAAACAAAGAAATGAGTACTGCCACTGAATGATGAACAATCTCTTTACAGATAAAGAATAGACTTGAAGAAACAGAAATATGGTTCTACAGAAGGTTGCTGAGAATACTATAGACTGAACATGAATGTACCAAAAAGTTTTAGATTAAATAGAAAAAATAGAAATTTGTATTTAACATCAGAAAAAGGCAATTGAAAGATAAATTTTCGTTTTAAGTCCCATCACTTTTCCCCTTCAAATTTATCCAAAATAGTATTACCTCTGTGCAAATGTATATGCTGAACTCAAATCAAGTGTTAGTTATTGAAGAAACTTACCTTTTTTATCTAAATGTCCATAAAAAAACGAACTCTATCTGCAGTTAATTACATGACTTCGTGAGAGTTACAGGAGAGAAAAAGTGCGAGATATAGTTAATTTTTTATGGACTTTCAAAGCGAAATGGCAAGTTTCTTCCATAACTAATTGTTGATTTGAGTTCAGCATATACATTTATAAATTTGAAGGGGAAAAAGCCGTCGGCACCTAAAACAAAAATTTATCAATTGAAATTTGTCTGGCACATAATAAGGAAAGAAAGTTTGGAAAATTTGTTAATCACAAGACATGTTGAAGGCAATGAGGGACAGAGAAAAACAATGCATACCCTACCTAGTGAGATTCAGTAAATGGATGACAGAAAAATGTCTAGGAAAGATAACAAAAGACAAAATTTATTAAGATCTACAAAGGCAGGAAAGTGTGGAGAACCATGATCACCAATGTCCAGATGAGATATAGCATACAGAAGAAGAAAGTATTTCAGAAGACATCAGTATCTCTTCTTAAGGTATTTCATAGTGTTTTGCATTTCAGTTGATGATTTGAGTAAAAAGCAGTATTCATCTCTATATAGCTATTTTATGTTTTTTGAATTGTTTAAAAAGGATAATAAACTCATCTATAGGATGTTGTATTTACAGGTTATTGTGTCTTATTTAAAGATACTTACTGTGTAATTCTTAGTGGTATTGTGGACTATCCTAAGTATTAGGTTTTGACATTGTAAACGCACTTCTTCAGTCAAATAGTTATTGTAACAATGGAGCCATATATATATATATGTGGATGACTAATATATTATGCTCTCATTACAATTGAGCTCTCTGGAGAAGAAAATTTTAAAAACAGTTTCTACTTCAGCTATATGTGTGACTCTTCAGAAATGAATTGAGTTCTCTTGGGAACTGGTGTGTGTAAACACTACTGATATCCAACACGTTAAAATTTCCCTTCTCTGACCCCCATGCGGCGATGGCTTAGGGAGTAGAGACTCCAATTGACACCAAATCGGTCGAGTTTCGATCCCGGCCACTGATGAGCTGTGATACAGCGAAACGGGCTTGTATGTGGATGACTAATATATATATATATATTTGTGAGTGCAGGAGAAATACAGTAAACCCTGTTTATAACGATTACTCAAAATGCAGTAAATACCTCTGAAAAAAAAAGATATCTTGGTGCAGTTATATTATATTTCTTGTTGGTGATCGAATGACAAAATGTAAAATAACTATAAAGTAAACACTACTTATAATTTTATAAGTGAAACTGAAATGTGCCACATGGGAGATTTGTTTCTTTTTGTCATAAATTTGTATAACTTCCATATCTAATGTTATTTCACGTATATAAGAAAAATAGAAAATTTATAACAAACAGTGCTGATATTTAAGAATGTTCATTTAATATGAATGGAGCATCCACTGAAGATTGAACTAAGAACATTCAGCAGATATTTAAATTATTATACTTTTTTAAGTTTGTTATTTCCTATCTGTAATTTGCATGATGAGCTGTTTCTTTTGTTGACATCACTTAATATAATAATGAGTAAAACTATGTAAGCAATCTTCCCTTCCCTTATTACATACATTAGTTTACATGCTTGACATTTTGGAGTCATGTTTGAAACAAACAAAACTATGTGTTCATTGTGAAATGAAAACGAGTAATATATTGATTTAAGAAACACTTTAAAGTAATATAACAACTGGTCATTATCATTTCTTTTCATCTGACAGCTTGTAATGATGTAATATGTATTTATAATTATGCTATTTACTGAGGACTTAATGGATGACAAGTATTCACTGCAATAAAGGCTTTTTAATAAAAGCAAATGTAGCATCAAGTAACTTTAAAAGCAAGTCAGCTGTATCGGCCATTTGCATTTATGGGTGAGAAGTTGATGTTATTTTAAAAATTGCATAGCTTCAAATAGAATTGATACTGTTTTAGCAGAACTCTGATGATTCCTGCAACATATTTTCCTCTAAGTGACACAATAAGTCTGCTAGAGAATCTAATCTTATTTATCTATGTGCCATGTCTCTTCTGAACATTGACAATCATGGTGCTTCACAATTTCTTGTCCTGTAAATCTTATTAAATTTCATCTTTTTGTTATCTCTCCTCTTCATTTTAATTTGCAGGAAATTACTGCAAAAACATACCCCTAACGAAATTTGTAAAAAGATCATAAAGATACATGCTGGGATTAATTCCTAACCAATAAAAAGGAACCACTTTTCAGTTTGTCACATTTTCTTAATTTTTTAAAGTCAGAATGTTACAATCATATGACTGTATTCCTTTTTTGCATGGACCCTGTTCTTACTTTGTAAACTTTTTGCCTTATTAATGTTATTTCTATTTTTGTCTTTCATGTATTTTGTTTGCTTAGAATTATTTTGCCCTGTTCTTTTTCTTCTTTGTGTTATTGTTTATCAGAAATTCCATTTTCACAAATTACATTTTACCAAGGCTAATTACTACTCATCTTCTAAACACTATTCTGCCATCTATTTACGAAGTAGATAAGTTATATTTTGTTTTCATTTACCTCTTTAGCTTTGAATATATCCTGTGAATATTAAATTTTACAAGCCTTCTTTCCTCATAATGTAACCTAGAAATTTCAACTGTCTCTTTCTGATGTTAAGTATAAGTGTTCTTTTGTTGCCTTTTTCTCTAAAACTTTATCATTTCATTCTTTTGTAGAACCACATCTCTGTTGCTTTGTCTCTTCTTCATCTGAGGAGATTGCTAGCATATAAAAGGACTAATAGTTCAGTACTCTTTTCTTTGTTTTTAGGAAAGTTTTCCTATTCCTTAACCTTTTGCTTAGCTTTTGAAAGACAACTTTTACTATAGATTATGCAATAAGAACATTTTTGGAATATTGAAGTTGAATCTGAAATATTATAGCTATGCCCAGTTGTTTGCTGTCAAATCTAGAGTAAAATTATAAGAACAAATTCTGTTAGCTTTATTATCAATCTCTACTGTCCTCTTCCCTGTTTTCTTTTTAAAGAAGGACACTCCAACAAAAACCTACAATCTAGAGCACTTACTACATTCTTCCTAATTACTAGCTCATGTAGGTAAACCCTTTATTTAATGACTAATCTCAGTAAAGTATATACTGTAAAAACATGGAAAATTATATTTAAGAACTTGCATGGTCCCAATTTGCAGAAAGTTATCACAACTGTATGACTAGAATTCCTTCAATTCTTCCCTTGCTTCTGTGATGTAAGGACCTTTTTCTTTAAAACTAATAACCCACTGAAAACTGTTCTCATCTAACCATCATACAGAAACATTTCTACCTGCTATCAGTTTAATTTATGCAGTGTTAAAAGGATTTTATTTAACTATTTGAAAATGAGTTGGTAAAATGGTGCAGTGACTTTAAACCAATGACAATATTACTTAATTTATTAGATGCTACCTTGTCAAGCATTACAAATTTGTATATTCCTGGAACCATTTTAAAATTATGCTTTCATTTTTCTATGTATCTAAACATAATCATAAATTCTAATTTTTAAAATTAAATTTTCACTGTAAGATAGAAAATGTTAAAATGAAATCAAGAAAATACTAACTTAAAAAAGACTTGTCAGTTTAAACTAATTCCAGGTTGGTTTAGCTTTTCTGTTGGAAAATGAGCATTCAAAACTGGTTTGAATACAAACTGTTATCGATATTATTTAATTTATTAAAGGTAGCATTTCCAGTTTAGTTTTTATCGAATATTCCTTTTGTTTTAACTTCAATTACTTTTTATTGCAAATCTCAGACAATAAGCAATACAGATCAGAAATAAATAACAAGCTTTATTTTTTATTCATAATCCATGTTGTCTTTTTTGGCCATACCCAACCTAAGCATTTTTAAAATTATGAAAATCACCACCATAACATAATTCTTATTATTCAAAAAGAGAACTCTTATTCAGAGGAAGCCTAAAAGAGCATTAACTAAATTTTCCTTAAGAACTTCAGACTGCATATAGGCAAAGGTATTATCATTTAATTTTAGAATTTTACAATATTTGTAATATATATATATATATATATATATATATATATATATATATATATATGAGATGATTTTTTGGGACATTATTTTTGATCCATACTCATATTTAAGTAGATATTCTGTTTTTAATTAAACAGTATTATATATTCATATCTACTGACCGGATTATTTACAATAAATTTTTATTGTGAAAATGTGTGTCATTCGGCAGGATTTGAACCTGCAGCCCCTATCTACATAGGGGAAGCTACCATTTGATCTGGCAATGTCTTACACCTCTCGACCATGAATAACCTCCAGTCTAAATGAGGTTTTAATCAAGCCTATATAACACAATTTTTGATTCATCACAACAACCATATCTGCTCTGAAACGTATCGTAATGTCTACAAATGTAAACATTTGTTGACATTACGATACATTTTAGAAATTCGTTGTATAAATATATATATATATATATATAGGGTGGTTCAAAAGTAGGTGGAGTGGTGGTGGAATATGTTTGTCTATCAATAATATTATTACAATTGTGTACATTAAAACTCTAGTATTTGTGTTATATTATTTTAACTTTATTTAAGAGCAGTCGGTGTGTATCTTGATGATACATTTCCTGTAAAATGGATTGGCTAGAACGTTCTCCTGAGTTGACCCTAATGGATTTTAGTCTTAATGATAAAGTTTATAGTCAAAAACCAAGAGGTATCAATGATTTGAAAAATACATGAGAGATTCATTTTAAGAAATTAATACATAAAGAGACTTGTGCAAAACATTTGTCAAAATGTGAGAGGTAGACTTCAAAGGATAGGAAATTGTAGAGAGCCATGATTGCCTACGTCCTGCTCATTGAAGAATGTATATCTCATTCTTAGAAATTTTTGCTACTGATAACTTATTTCCACATTTTTGACAGGTATAAAATTAAGTAATATTAAGTATATATGGTGGGAGGAACTTGTACATCATCAAATACATCAAGTGATTATTAATACATTTTGGTATACCATATAAAATTTTTTATTTTTTGCTGAGTATGGGAAAAAGAGATTCAGTATCACAAGTTTAATTTGTGTAAATGTGATTATGATAAAAAATAAATTTTAATTTTCAAACTTGGATAAAAATTCTAAGAAAGAAATGTAGTTAAATATTAGGAACTTGATAACATTTTACTTTTATTTTAGTCACTCCCTTTATTAGTTGTCCTTTTTTTTTTTTATAATCGTTTCACCCCCGAGCAAGGCATTTCACTGCCACTATTGCGCAGGGGGTTACATAGAGGGGAAAGTGGTGAGAAAGGATGGTTAGATATAGGAAATGTCAGAAGGAGGGTGATAGGCGGGTAAGGATACCGAGAATGAGGGTTGGGTAGATGGTGAGAGTGTTAGGAGAATAGGTGCAAGTTAGTGTGATAGGAGGTGTCTATTGACCTTACATTTAAACTCCTGGAGATTGTAGCTGTCGGGGAAGCAAGTATGTGGAAGGGAATTCCACAGGTAGAAAGTGCAAGAAAAGAAGCTGTTGGAGTAGAAATTATGGTTACATCTTATCTGTTTTACTGTAAAAGGGTGGGACCTAGTTGCTAATCTAGTATCTTGTGTAAATTCGTACCTAGGTGGCACCAATGATCTAAGTTCATTGGAACAGAAGCCATGAAAGTATTTGTAGAAGAGGCACAGGGAAGCCACATCACGCCAGTGAGAGAGTGGTTGCAGCCGGTCTTCTCAGTTTGAAGAAAGGTTCCTTAATTCTCTGTATTACATCAAAGTAAACGGTAAGAGATTATTCGGTTAAACTTGTCAAGAATGATCAACACTTCATTCATTTAAACTTGATGCTGTATCTAAATGCTTTCCAGATATTGCACCAGATTACATTTGTTTTGTCTTGGCTATAAAACATTTTGTGATTTAATTTCCAGTAACAGATGTTCTGATATTGAGTGAGAATGATTTGGGACTGAGAATTTATGAAAAATAAGTAATTGTTATATCAAGGAGAAAAGGTTAAAAGTGTATCTAGTGAATTTGTAGTGACTTGCTGTTCCTGGAAACCATTATAAGCCAGGAATGGTATTGTGAAATAAATACCTCTCCTGTAGTGTACTTTTTGCCGGGACATTTCAAAAAGAAATATTTAATGTCTCCAGAAATGCAAAACTATGATTCTTTATGGTTCATTTGGTCTTTAGTAGTAAAGTTATAAAACAGATTTAATAAAAGACCATAAGATTTACAGGAATTCTTACTAAATTCAGTGTCTATAAAGAAATTAAAAGAAGTCAAATATAATGTCCAAAGACAATTAGGCTTAATTAATCTCTTGAAAAATGTATGATTTTTTTCCTAATACACTCCCGTTCTGGTCTTATAATTTTGATCATGTGTAAATCGCCTCATTTTATAAAAATGTAAATTTCTAAATAAAATGTTTGGAATGTAGCTTTTTGTTTCCATAACCTTTTAGATTGTAGTATTGGTAACCTTAAGTGGTAGGAGTTTATAATATATCTGTAAAAAATATTTCTTTTTAAAGATTTTTAAGTGATCTTAAATTTTTGATCAGGAGTGTATATATTGTCTTTAGTAATAATGGCATCATAAATGTTCTTCAATTAAAGCTTTTTAAGTATCTTTTATTTACTTTATGTAAAAAGTATTAAAATATTATACATGAAAATCCACTGGATGTTGAAAATTGTTTTATATTTAAGTATTGATATTTTGTTATTTTATGTGAGCATTTTTAAAACAAATATAAACTCTAAGTAAACAATGACCTATTAACCCTGCAACACAAAGGGGTGTGATCAGTTTAAAACATTATAATAATTAATAAAAAATTTTAAAAATATATTTTGAGCAAATTTCACATCTGAAATATGTTAAAAGAATATAAATATGGAGATTAAACTTATGAAAAAATGAATGAATAAATGTTTTAGAGAAAAAACAAAGTACATGTACTAAAGAAAAATATAGGGAATATTCATAGTTAAAAATGTAATTTATGATATATATTATTCAGTTATTAACATACATACATAAATACATAACCACATTTTTTTTTGGCAAAATAGGGATTAATCTTGCACAAAGCAAGGTGGGCCCTGCTTGAAATCAGGTATTCACAGTAGTCCAAGTGCACTAAGTATTATTATCAAGACACTATCTCTACAAAGGCTACCATTCAAGGCTTGAGACCCTATCTTAGATATATATGTACATATATACATATATATATAGAAAGAGAGGGAGAGAGAGAGAGTGTCTGAATTTATTAATACATTTCAAGATTAATACAAATTACCTTTGGATATTACAATCACAAAAGATGCTCAAAATAATAGTCCTTAGCTTCCAAACATTTATTAGTACAGTGAACTGCTGCTTGGGCAACATTGAGCAAAGTGTTTAGTGGGATAGCAGCACATGCATTTTCAATTTCTTGTCTGAGAGCTGCTTGTGTAATGTCATTTGTCAAGAAAGGCTTGGGCTGCAATAAAAAATTGTTAGTGCAAATTGATAAAACTACATTTTTTTTCTTTTCCTGAAGTAAGTATACATTTTTTTTCATGGACTCTGTGTGTGTGTGTGTGTGTGTGTGTGTGTGTGTGTGTGTGTGTGTGTGTGTGTGTTTAATATTATTGTTATGAGTGTTTATAATAAAAATATAGTTTAGTGTAACACAAGAGCTGTCATGTTTTGGGAATACTTGGTGTTAGCTCATCAGGCAATAAAATATTTTTCTGTTAGGAATTGTTATATATAGAAATTTAAAAATTTAGAAGCAACACAGCTGTTACCATATCCAGTCAATTAAGTCGGGGGTGGAATTTAAAGCATTCGACAAGGTTAACCAATAGAAAGTAAATCAATGACGGGTAGGGGAATGGGTTGAGAGGGTAGAGGTGGGGAAGAAAATTAAGATGTCATAAAAAGCTAGGAGTCAACCCATCTTTTGGCATCTTTATGAGAAGGAAAATACTGCTCAGTTAAGCCATGTGCAGTCAATTTCAGCAAGTGATAATCGGATAGGTTATGTCTGGTGAATACAGCAGGTGGGGGTAGGACTTTCCATTTAAGCATTTCCAAGCAAGTTTTCACCCATTTTGCAACATGTGGCATAGAGTTGTCCTGTTGCAAAATCACTTTGTCATGTCTCTGCTCATATAGCAGCCATTTTTTCTTCAATGCTTGGCTGAAACACATCAGTTTTATTTGAGAGCAATCTCTCATGATGTTTCAGTAGGTTTGAGCGACTCATAATATACTCCACCCAGCTGATGGCTTACCCCATGATCTTCTACATTTAGGTTTATTGTAGTTCATCCACTTTTCATTGCTGGTCATTATACAATGCAAAAATTATTTCCTTTTCTGCTGTTAAAGTCGCTTTTCGTACATGACAAGACAGCATTCAACATTTCTCAGCTTCAACTCATATGACACTTGCATTTGAACCATTCTTAATGCTTTCAAACATTTCAAAATTGTTATGTGATCAGCAAATGATTTCACAAGTTCAGCTTGTGCCTGACATGAGTCTTCACAAAATAATACCTTCAGTTCTTCATTTCAAACTTTTTTGGTGTGCCAGAGCGTACATTATCTTAAGATCAAAATCATTATTTATGAAGCATCTAAAGCAATGTTTGCATGTTGTTTCTTCTCAACAAGAATTTTGAATGCTTCAGTTGCAAGTTTCTTTTTGAATAAAGTAGTGCAGTAAAATTGCCTCCAAAGTCCAAATACACTTTCTTTGGCATGGAATCCAACATGCTTAATGCTATGAAAACCAAAGTTGTTTACACTTTGGCAAAATGACATACGCTGAATTTCAAGCTTTTTTATAGTACTTCCTTATACATGCATCACCATCTGAAACTACATGCATGCAGTTCTAGTAATGCCATCTGTTAAAAATCACTTATTCAAGGTACTAATATATATATACACGCATATGTGCCTCAAAACAAAATTTCAAATAAAGAAATAAAAATGGTCACACGAAACAGTTAAAAGGAAAGAGATTGTAGCTGAGAGTGAACCAATGGCCTTTTGCAGGATTGGGGGGTCTCTGGCTGAGATAAGGCCTATCCTACCAGTATGGAGGTAGGTTAGGGATTGCTATCTATTCCTTTTTTTGGTGGGGGATCATTTTATATTATTTTTTTTTTTTGTGAATTTGCATGTAAAAATACTTAGATCTCCCCCTTAAAAAGCATACATACTTGCTCATCACACCAGAAAAACTTCCTTTGAATATGATGTGGTTGACAACATTAAATTAATGTGCAAGTAAGCAATACACACACACACACACACACACACACACATATATATTTGACAATCTAACATCTCTAATATGTAAAATTTTTTCTTTTTTCTTTTTTCTTCCCTTCTTTTTTTTCCTTTCTATTCTTCTCTTTCCTTATCTCTAGTTTTCTTACCTCCCTACTTCCCTTTACTTTTTGTTTAACCCTATTCTCAATTTAATACCACCTCTAACCCCTTTCCTTTGTAAGCCAGACAAATCCAAATTTTCCATTTCTTCACTTACAACTCTATCAAAAATTTAAAATCTAAAATTAGACATGAATTACTTTCGGATTTTTTTGTAACATAAATTTCTCAAATCCTAACGGTCTATTTTTAATTTTTAATTTTAATTTTAATTTTAATATTTTCTACCTTTTTTCTACCTTTTTTTCTCTCTCTTTTTATTCCTATTTTTTATTTCCATTTTGAAAGAAGGTCAGACATGGCTGAGGAGACGTAAAATCTCTCTTAGGGATTTTATGTCGAAATTTTCATTCAACATTATTGAATTTTTAAAATTTATTTTACTATATATATATATATATATATTTGCAAGTCTATAGAGGTTAGTAAAGTCATGGAGGACAAAAATATTGTTCCTTTTATTTTTTTTGTATGCTGTCACTAACAAAGGATGAAAAGTGTGGCAATGAGATCTGAAGCATATTGGCATGACTAAGGACAAAAAGCTGAGTAGAGTATTGAGAGACAGGAAAGTTTTGTTGGAAATGATAAAAAGAGTATTGGACTGTTATGTGATATCTGTCCTCCTATAAGGCAGTGAATACTGAACAATCTCCTCAAGGTGGAAGGAAAGACTCAAAGTGGCAGAAAAGTGGTTCAATAGAACGATGCTGAGAATACCATAGACTGAACATGTGAGCAATGATATTTTTGAGAGAATGGAAACAAAAAGGAATCTGCTCCTCACAGAGAGAATAGTGAGAAGGAGAGATAGGAAAAAAGTGTGTGACATACTTGATGGGCTTAGTCAATGAATGGCAGAGCAATGTTTGGGAGAAATAACAAGATCAAATTTTTTTTTTAAAAGTACAAGGGAAAGGAAGATTTGGAGGGCAACAATCACCTACATCTTGAAGGGACACAACACATAAAAGAAAAAAGAAAAAATAATGCTGTCACTGCTATGCAAAAACTAAGGTTCTGTAAGTGTAATCGTAATTTATTTTTAACTACCAAAATGATTAGTGGTTTGAATGGTATATTCTTCATTATAATTGGTTACCAGAAATAGAAATTACTTTTTTTTAATCATTTCACCCCGAGCAAGGCAGCACCACCACTGATGCGCAGGGGCTACATAAGAGAGATAAAGTTTTAGGCAGGAGGAGAGTGAAGAGAAAGACAAACCAGTAACAGGGGATGTCAGAGAAAGGGCAAGAGAAGGATGGGAACACAGGTGTGAGGACAGTTGCAAAGGTAGAGAGAAAGGAAAAGAACAAGATACATGAGGTGATGTAGAAAGGATGAGGGAAGGACTGTAGTCAAATGGATAAGAGATGAGAAATGACATAGCATTTAAATTCCTGGAGGTTGTAGCCATAAGGAAAGCAAGTATATGGAAGGGAATTCCACAGGTGGGAAGTGTGAGAAAAGAAGCTGCTGGAATAGAATTATCGCCTGCATTTGGTAAATTCAACTGTAAAAGGGTGGGACCTTGTTGCAAGTCTGATTACACGATTAAATACTTATGACTCCACCTAATAGTTTCATTTGCAATTTTATATTTATTTTGGGTTCTGATTTTTTAATTAGCCATATAAAAGGTCAGTCAATAGATAACTGGTTAAAGTTTCTACTCTTGGTGCTAAAAATCTTTGCTTTTATATTTTTCTAATCAGGTAACATTTTAATCTTTTCTTTAAAAATTGTTTGCAAGCAAGGTAATGTAAAACATATTACATTTACTTGAATCCTTGTCTTTCACTGTCATTTCTTTCCTCAAAGTTTTCCGATTTTCTTTTGCTCTCAATAATGCTTTATGTCGTGGTGGCTATATCACTTTGCTTGTTGTGAGCTGAATAAAAAGAAAAAGTAAAGATAAATTATGCAAATTTCACTTTCGATAACCAAACTGTGAATTAGATAAAAATATCTTTTTCTTTATTTCATTTAATTTTATTCCCAGTAACATTTTAACACCCTCTCACTCCTGCAAAAAAAGAATTGAAATGTTATTTTTTGTTTTTCTAGCCAACCTATCAGGTGCATGGAGTATTGCTCAATGATGTATGATCATCTATGAAAGGCTGCCTGACCTTTGATAACATTTAAATGGAAAAATAACAAATAGAAGATAATCAAGAGATGGTTATGCTCTGCTGAACAATTAACTTAGAAAGTAAAAGTTCAGCTAACACACACACACACACACACACACATATATATACATGGAAGCACCTATATACCTATAAACAGATACAGACTCACACGCAAACATATCTGCATAAACACATATTTACATGCATGCACACATATGCACAAAGATATATATATATATATATATATATGCATAAACACAAACATACTTTCACACACACATATGTATAAACACAAACACCTATATATATATATATATATATATATATATATATATATATACTATAGTCATCCGCAGACAGATCTGTTTCGCTGTATTACAGCTCATCAGTATGGCTTAGACTCTGGTCGCTTCCTAAGCCAGGATTGAAACCCGACCGCATTAGCGTCAGTCGGCAATTCTACCCCTAGGCCACGAGTGTCCAGTAGAAGAAGGCAGGCTTTTTAGTGGGTATAAACACACCCAATAGCTAGAGTGCTCCAATTCATTATCGAATGAGTGGTGCGTAAATTCTGAAGTATGAATAGAAACAAAAAGGAAAATTTATCTTAGCTGATGTGTTTCGTTCTTTGATTTTATGGATAGAAATTTTAGCTATATCAAAAATTTTACACACACACATATATATATACACATGCACACATACACAAACATGCACACATATATATTTAATTTATTTTTCCTCTCGTTATTTGTATCAAATGCTTTTATGATTATTTCCATCCACAATAATAATTATCATCATTATTGCTGTAATACATGACATTATTTGTATATGGATGCTATTGTTTTTGACACAATTTCACATGCAATTTTCTACACTGACCATTTTACAGTGAAGTTTTAGAATAAGAATAATTTTAGAATGAGTGACATTCGGATTCTTTTAAATCTCTCAGTTTTCAGAGGAGACAAAATGGTGATTAAACTTACATCAGTGATTCTGTTTGTATGATAACCTACAATATGCAAAATGTTTACATCAGTATAAATTATACCACATAATTTACATTGTTTGATCTGTTGTCCTCATCATTGCTATATTTTGGAAGTTTCGGCCATTGTAGATTCTTCAGGTGCTTGGAATTTTTAACTGAACCCTTTATTTTGATCAGAGGGGTATATCATTCTTGTTTCCATTCCATTACAGTTTTCCCTTCTGTTATTGAAAAAAAAATAACATTAACAAGACAAGGAAACCAGGAAGTCATACTCCTACTTGCTTAGATACTAATTTGCTAACCTCCAAAACCAAAACAGATTGGTATAGAAAATTATTCCTCCTATGACATATTAAATGAGTCTTGGCACTCTCAGATTATAATTTGTTTCAGTCAGCACAACATTTCTTAGTTAGGAAAAAGTTTTAAGATATGTTCAATGACTGAATTTGACACTCACAGGATATATTGAAGGTAACTTACTGACAAACTTGTGTAAATGAATGGCAGAACAGGAATTAGGTGAGATAATAAAAAGACAAACTTTACAAAGAGCGATAAAAAATAGGAAGTTGTGAAGAGCTGTCATCATTAGCATTCAGTGCAGAAAAGAAGAACAAGTAAAGGAATAGATTTCTGGCAAAAAGTTTTGCCTTTAGCTCAACCTAAGAGAAAAACATAAATTTAAACATTTCTGCAAATAAAAATATTCTGACTTTGATTTAGGAATCATCAAAAGAAGCCTTGAAAATTAAAGCACCATCATCTTTAAGAATGAATCAATAATCCATTAAGAACTTTCAGAAAATAATTTCAGTAAATGGAGGTGATAAAACAACCTTTTTAGCAAAGTTGGAAAAGGCCAGTATATTCACCAGTCAATTGTAAGAGAAAAAATATTAACAAAGTCTTAACAAACAAAACCTTATGAATCATGCTGATACCCTGAAGTCAGACCAAAATGAAGGTCAAAAACTTTAGCGTTAATTCTTCATGTATCAGTGAAAATAATTTTCTTACTATTTTCTCATTCAGAAAATTTGGGATAACTCTAATAAGTAAACATTTTGCAAAAAAAATAATCTTTATCAACTCTAAAAACATTTAAACTGCCTAATGTTTTCTTTAAAAAGAACTTCATATGATTTTAATGAGTCACAGGATATTTGGATCAATATATATATATATATATATATATATATATATATATATATATAGTGTTGAGTTTTGATGATGCTTAGTGCCAAAATTGTTCAGTGATTTGCTCATAAAAAGATATTTTGCCTAGTAGATTGGAATAACAAAGCCTGAGGTGTGATAAGGTTATAGTAGTGCCTTCACAAAACTTCAAAGTCAGCATGACCCTGCTCACTTGTAACAAACTTCTTCAGATTAATCTTACATATATATATATATATATATATGTATATATAAAGATATGTGTGTGTGTGTGTGTGTGTGTATGCATCCAAATGAATAAGGAACAAAGAAAATATCAACAACATTCAAAACATTAATTTAAAACAGTGCTCAATACAAAAATAGAGCTATGAATATTTATTATAAATTATAGTTTAGAATATGTACAAATTATCTGCACACACTCAAGGTGTGTGCAAAAACTTTTATTGAAAATGATTAATATTTATTTTATTGAAAGTATTTATTAATTCTCTCACACACACACACACACACATGCAAACACACACACACATGTATATTATTGTGGTAAAACCCTCCTTACTATCACAAATGGATTGATCCATTCATAAGTAGTCTTCTGTAATTGTCAAGAGAAGACAATACTATTACAGTGACTTGTCTAGCTGAGTATTAAATACTACTGCCATAGCTGACTGTTAAGTGTTGTGTCATGTCAGACCCCACATCACAACATCTATCTTATATGCATATTCATTAAATATCAATATATTTTCTTTTGTTTTCTTCTGTCTTTATGCCAATGTTCCAAAACTTTTTAATTTTCTTTTAATAAAATGTCTGCTTTTGATACAACAGAATTTTCCACTGAATTCTGGTCATTGAATATTTCTTTTAATTTTTGCCTTGCTAAGAAATGTTGCATTGACTGAAATAAATTATAACCTGAGAGTGCCAAGTCTCATTTAATATGTCATATGAGGAATAATTTTCTATACCAATCTGTTATGGTTTTGGAGATTAGCAAATTAGTATCTTAGCATGTAGCATAGAAGTGATCTCCATTAAAACACTTTTCTTCAACTTAAGAAAAAGAAAACAATGCAATAATGCATAAGTAAGGATATCTTAATTTTATTGATAATTATAACCAAACATGTTGATATTATTCCCAGTCCAAGAATATTTATCTAATATCTGTCTATATTTCTGAGATAAGTTATTGCAATTATTTACACTATTTACATCATTTGGACTGTTGTCCTCATCTTATTGCTCTATTCACATTTCAACCGTTGTAAGTTCTAACCTGCTTCAGGTGATATAAGTTGAAATTTCAAATCATACCCAAGGTAGATTGTTCTAATTCCACGTTGAAGGTTGTGGGGTATCTCAGTATCAGTTAATTCCTTTTTGCTCCCTCTGCTTTAACCATTACAGTAAGACATGGAGTTTATAATTCCCAAAAATTTACTCACCTGGATCAGTAGATAAAAGTGTTGGTTGAGCAATCAAAAAAGAGATTCGACCTAAAGAATTGTGAGTTCGATATCTAGCCACAGCTGTGGAAAAAAAAACTTGGAGAATTGAGTTGCTAAAGTGAATTAACTGATACTGATATACCCCTTCCCACCTCGAAAAAAAGTTGTGGTACATGAACTAAATAAAGAGATTGGCTTGATATTCTATTATATATCCCCTGAAGAAGGTTGGGGTGTACGACAGCTGAAACGTTGTAAAAATGGTAATAAAGATAAGAACAACAGTTTGAACAATCTAAATAGTGTAGTTATTTATTTCATCTACAGAGGTAGATTGTTCTTGTTCCACTGTCCTTATCATGGGATATCTCATTCTTATATAGTTCTATAATAAAAATATGCCATGACTAACTTGCTCACACACACATATTATATATATATATATATATATATATATATATATATATATATATATATATATAAAATTCTGTATCCAAAGAAACAATATCCTTAAAAAAGTGCTCAATACAAAGTAAAACAAACATTATTTATTTAGAATTTATAACATAAATATGTTATATCACTACAAAAGTAGCCAATTTGTTTCAACACTATCTGTCTTTTTAAGTGATCTTGTTAAGATACAGATATTGTCAAAATAAAATGACTACTTTTTGTAGTCATATTATAACATATTTATGTTATAAATTCTAAATATATATATATATATATATATATATATATATATAGCATAATGATAATCCATGTATACTGTCTTAATATGTATAGGAAAAACTACTAAAAAGTTGTAAGTTAAATTACATTATTAATTATTATAATAATAGAAATAAATAAATACCGTCAAAAAAAACATTTTTAACTTACAACCTTTTAGTAGTTTTTCCTATATATATATATATATATATATATATATATATATATATACTAATTTGGCTTGCAGCTACATCACAGTGGAACATCAGATTCCATACAATCACTAAAGTTTAACAACATCAAGTCCAGTAAGTACCCATACGGGTGACCACTCATGAATACCATGTACTGTAAGCTTGGATATCTGGTGTGGTGTAATGGATAATGGCTTGCAATTGTTAATTAGAGAGCTGAGTTCCGATTCTACTTGTGCTTATTATATTCACATATATGCAAATATCCTTGAGATGGTAACAATCCACTTCTTCTCCCAACATCAATGACTTAAGAATTTACACTGTTTTTATTAAAACCATGATTATCCTAAAAAAATGTGTACAAAATATTTAGATTTTGGTCTTAAATAACCCATAGATGTTGATATACCACTAAATAACCAACCAACCAAACTAACTAATCTAATTTATAATTTTTTCTGCTCTGAAATTAAATATTTATTTTCACTTGTTGTCTTAAAGTGTTGAGATATCATGTAGTCTTTTGTTTTGATCTATCGTGTTTATAGTTTTGGAAATGGTTACAGGAGAACTCACTGCCAAAATGTAAATTTGAGCAAAAGTTTAGATGATAGATGTGATTATAATCATTAACATATATAACTGATTTTGATAAATGAATCCACACAACACTGGTGTGAATATAACAAGAATCAACATTTAATTAACATAGTGTACAATATCTGAGTAAATGTTAAGAAATGCAGTAACCATGACATATAAATGTCTATTTTAGTTATACTTTGGGTTCATTTCAGCATGTGTAAATACAATGCACTTTTTTCCCAAACATGAAATTCCTTAAGCAAAATTCAACATTAAACAGTCATTTTTTTTTTTTAATCATTTCACCCCAAGCAAGGCATTCCATTGCCACTCTAGTGCAGGGGGTTACATAGGGGAAGGTGCTGAGAGAGTGATTAGATATAGGAAATGTCAGAAGGAGGGTGATAGATGAGTAAGGAGATACATAGGAAGAGTGAGAGAATGGGTGCGAGTTAGTGTGTTAGGAGGTGTCTATTGACCTTACATTTAAACTCCTGGAGATTGTAGCTGTCTGTGAAGCAAGTATGTGGAAGGGAATTCCACAGGTAGAAAGTGCAAGAAAAGAAGCTGTTGGAGTAGAAATTGTGGTTACATTTTATCGGTTTCACTGTAAAAGGGTGGGACCTAGTTGCTAATCTAGTATCTCATGCAAATTCATACCTAGGAGGCACCAGTGATCTAAGTTCATTGGAGCAGAAGCTGTGAAAGTATTTATAGAAGAGGCACAGGGAAGCCAAGTCACGCCAGTGAGGCAGTGACTGCAGCCAGTCAGCCAAGTCGGTATCAATCACATTACAGTCAGTGTCAGTAACCATGCATAATAGTAGTAACTTAGATAAAGGAGAAAGATAGAATTTATTTCTTACTGTGGATGGTGGTGTCATCATCTGAGGCAGTCTCTTTGCAGTTTGGTCAGTGCTGCTGAGTTGAGCATAACATTTGTGTGTAGACAAGAATGGGGTCCTGAATATCAGCAGTTAGAGAGATGTGAACCTAGGCGTCATTTGTAAGTCTTTTTGTTGGGGCCAGACTTCATGATTTTTATACCTTTTTCCCTCAGTAATTGGCTTCAGAAATATTATATTTATTCATAATTGGCCCTAAAAAGTCATGTAGTACGACATCTACATGATATTTGGTGGTATCCAGATAAATTATGATGATTAATAAAACAACCTTTCAGATTTGTATTCTATGGCATTCTATTGCATGGTTTAATTGGTGTGTGAGTACTTTGTTGTATGTTATTTGTTTATAAAAATTTTGTAGTCATGTTTTAAAAGTAATAAATTTATAATTAAGTTTATGATTAACATAATAATTAGCTTTATTGTATGATGTATGTTGCATATTCTATTATATATTTTAGTAGACATGACAACGTTTTCTTCTTTTTTGAGGACAGATCAAAACAGGCAATGTAAAGTCTTTGGGAGAAACTGTTGGTTTTAATCTAAGAAGTTACTGTTAAAAATATCCCCTCTCCAAATTTACAGACAAATTGTACAGATGTATGCTGGGTGCTGGGATTTCTTTCTAACCAATAAGCTATTCCTCTTCATTTTATCTTCCATATTTTTGTTTTTTCTTGTCTTGAAAACAGAATACTACAATCTTAAAATTATCACTTTTGCATGTGAACACAATTATTTATTTACAAAACTTTTATCCTATTACTGTTGCTTTGCCAAGTTTTGTCTTGCATATATTGTTTGCTTGGTAATATTTTGGCCTTTTTCTTTCTTTTGTTATTATTCATTATTTATTGGAAACTTTGTCATTTCCATTTGTTGATCATTCTTGCCAATTACACTTAACCATGGATCATTTGATAAATTATTTAAAAAAATGGTAAGGTTTATTATTTTCAAAAATGGTATAGTCCATGCAAAGATTTCATAGATGATTTGATCTTTAAGAGAATCATTAGTTTCTCACCTGCAGTTTTAGGGATACAAGAACAAAATTATCTATAAAAATATGGCTCCTCAGCATAATGATATATAAATTTCTACCTGCATTTCTAGGTCTCATTATTTGTATTATTTACATTCGGTTTAATATCCTTATCTCATCAGATCTCATCCATAGAATAATAAGCTTGGGGATTAAATCAGTAGTTAAAGGAATTTAGTGACATCATAATTGTGAGTTCAATGTCTGGGCTGGGTAGTACAGATACAGAGTCAGTATCATCAGTGGAAACAATGAAAAAAGGAAAACAATAAAAAATAAAATTTGCTATTACACACAAATATTATAACTAAAGCCAAAAAATCTTTGTATTGTAATGGAAATTAAATGCAACAAGAAGCAGCCAGTCACTACTGATAACAGTACCCATCCCTGTTTAGTATGCTGTCTGTACAGAAAAAAGCATATTGTTGCCCGCCAGAACAGATCCAGTGCAGACCTTGGAACATCTGGTTGTGTAGAAAAAAGTCTACCAGCTCCTTCATGATATAGTCAGGACATTGAGCTATTGTGCTAGCTATTGAAATGATTACTTTGCAAACCAAGCACAAAAGTTGTAAGCTCCATAAAGCAGACATTATTTTTTGGAAAAAAGCAGAGCTTAACAGTATTCTGTGTTGGCTGAACAACTGGCTTGACTACATGACAGGATTCTGATGTCTCGGTTGCATTTATCCTGAATGTGTGGAGTTCTCATGTGAAAGTCTTGTCCATACTCTGCTTGTTGTGATCAAGTGTTTGGTTCAAGTACTGCTGTGTTTTCTTTCCTTCTTTTTTGGCAGATAGCCAACCACTAAGAAAATATATTTAACAGACAAACATATTCAGAAACCTATTTAAACTAATCATGAAAATCTATCATGATAAATATTATAGAAGAACATTTTGTGGGGGTTTCTAAACACTCCATGGTACTAACATAGCGTTAACAGCAAAGTATTATCCTTATTTACAAAAAATCAGTATCATTAGTAATTTCTGATTTTATAAAGGTTAATTAATTGTTAATGAATGTTCAATGAAATGACTTTAATTATGAGATGCTATAAAAAAAATCATTATTTGACTCAAAATTCCTTGAGACTACAATTTTGTTTAAAATTGAATATTTTTCATGTAAAAGTATTCCAAGTTCACACGTCTACATCAACAATCAGGACAACATTACTCCAAGTAATTAATATGAAATAGTAACAACATCACTCGAATATAGAAGCATAATGCTCATATGACAATATGGTCAGAATCGCACACTTGAATTTTAATATTGTCTCCTTTTACAAGCAATGAACATTAGGACGTTCACTAACCCACCAAAGGCACAATATTTATTAACATAGAAGCTGATTAAATCTTTTGTTTTCTCTTGAACAAAGAACTGATTAACTGATTCATTTTTTTCTATTAATAAACTGACATTTAACTTTACATTACTGCCAGTGTTAAGAAACTATTAAGCTTTTGAATGTACTGGATCTGTTTTGAGAACAAAAGTGATTCAGAGTCTTGTAATTATTAGCCTGTTGAAGATTAGCAAAGAAACTGTTAGACTAAGAAAAACATGTATGATAGATATGCTTGTTTCATGCTAGCTTTAATAAAACTTTTATTTAGGTCTCATTATGTGATTGTATATACTCTTCCAGTGATAAAATAAAAGTGTACTGAACTGTTATGCAATATCACTTTTTCTATATACAGGGTGCCCAGTAAAAAAGCAGTACATTCAAAAAGACATGAATCAATCATCGAAAACAGGTGATGACTGATGTGACTGAAAAGTTCAGGAAGAATTTTTGTGCATTTCATCAATCCCATATTGGATGTTCTTTGAAAAGTATGATAACTTGATACTCGAAAACTAGTGAGTTGTTTAGCCATTTGAGAAGGGCAGAACTAAAGAAAAAAATTGTTTGCAAATAACATTTAAATGAAGAGTTACAAGATTCACATTTATTATTCAAGGTCATAAATATTCAAGAGATTTATTAAAGGTTATTCAAGGTCAGTTATTTCTGAAAGATAAAACAGTGATAACAAATTTGCCGCTTTTTTACTGGGCATCTTGTAGCATTGACTGCTAGACAGCTTCCTCACAGATGAAGAAGAGATTTCAGGGAACACAAATGTAGTTCTACAGAAGGATGCTGAGAATACCTTGAACTGAACATGGGAATAACAAAGAGATTTTAAGGCTAATGCAAACAAAAAGAACATATATTTAAAACCAGAAAGAAACAACTGAAATTTCTCAGGCAAATAATGAGAAAAAAGAACTTGGGGAATATGACACTCACAGAATATATTGAAAGTAAGAGAGAGAGAGTAATCATAGTATAAGCTACTTAATGAGCTTGTTTAATTGGTTGGTAGAACATAGATTAAGAGAGATAGCAAAAAGACAAGCACTACTAAGAGGCACAAAGGACAAGAAATTGTGAAAAGACATGATCTCCCATGTCTTGCAGGAACAGGGCAAGTAGAAAAAGAGTAGGATTGTAAATTTGATAAAGATCCAATATTGCATTAAAAATCAACATACAGACTGTCTGCTCTGTTCTATATTAAAAACATAAGAAATTATTTAAAGCCATTATTTAAATTTTTCTTTTGATATTTTCATCACTATCCTACCAGATGTTGTCTGTGACTATGAAACAAGCATCAATAAAATACTAAATTTTGTTCAAACTATTGAACTCTTTCTTTGCATACTTGACTATAAGCAGCAAATCTTCACTTTTTTATGCTAAAAATTTCTGCAAATGTGAGGAAAGATTTCTGAACCTTGCAAATTTAACAAAGTTGAGGAAATTTCAATGTTCAATTAACTTTACTGTGTGTATATGAGCTGGAGTTGTGGTAGAGCATTGCAGCCAGGTGTTCAGATAGTTATTTTTAAAGTTTAAAGGACGAGGCAGATAAGGTAAGGGCTTACGGCCATATCACGTTGAATACACCAGTTCTCGCTCGATCACCAAAGTTAAGCAATGTTGAGCCTGGTCAGTACTTAGATGGGTGACCACTTGAGAATACTAGGTACTGTAAACGTTTAGTGATGGATGTGCATTGTGGTGCAGTGGATATCGGCTTAGAAAGATAAATTGGTGAGCCAAGTTCGAATTCCAGTTGAATACCCTGCATTTACTTAAGCACTGGTATCCTTGGGAAAGGTATTAATCCGTCCCTTCCCTCCAGTTATGGGTTAAATAACAAGGGTAGGACTTGGGGACCATGCCCTTAAAAAAACATATCCCAATGAATCTTGATACTTGAAAAGAAAAAAGTATTACTAGATACAAAACTTATATAAAAACAGCAATAAATTGTTGAAAGAAAAAGGTATTACCAGCAATAAATAAACAAAATTTAGTTGGTAATAAATGACCCGCCAAGGTTGATATGCCATAAAAACAAAACAAACAAGCAAAAGATAAGGTAACTTTTGAAACATTCTGGGTTACCCAACCTGAAAGTATGTCAAAATTGTCTCTATGTATAAAGTTATAAACTGTTTTATCAACACCTGTAACCATATTGCACGCAACTGACCGTGATGCTTCTGCCTTGTATGTCCTTATCAAATCAGGTGTCATAAATGTATTTATTGGTCTTTGTATATTTGTACTCTGTTGCTTTATTGGCATGCTTCTCTCTCACTCAATAATTAAAATATCAATAGTTAGCATTTTTGCATTCTCATTTCTGTATTTAATGTCCAATCTTAAGGGCAGATATCTGCTTCATTGATGGAGAAAAAAACAAAGGATTCTTTCATAATAGCATGTATGCTATTTTTATGACAACTTTTGAATTGGTCAACACTCTGAACAAATCTCATGTTACTCATCCAAAAGGATGATTAAACAATTAATATCTCCTATCAAATATTCAAACAGGATTTACCTTTCTCAGACCCTCGTCTTTCACTCCATACCAAGATTCCCTAACTTCAAGACATGAGTACTAATTCTAAGCAAGCTTGTTAAATGCAAAAGGCTTAACTGAAAAGTATATTTCAATAGATTTTATGCTGGCAAAAATTCATGATCTTCTGCACACAAGAAGAAAGTTTCACCACAGATTTTATGAAAAACAAAGATTAATTAAAATCTGCTCAAGAAATTTACAGTTGCTTGTCTTTTTTCATTTCTTATTTTTTCTTGGTTAAAAAAATTTAAACAAAGTTTTTTATCAACATATTTTAAATGCATATGTTTTATAACATCTATGACAAAAAGGACTTTATTTAAAGGCAATGTTCAGATCTTGCTTGCTTGACAAAGTTTTTTTGTGGCTAAAGTCAGTAAAGACACATTGCATCTAACAATGGTTTCCCTCTGCTCAGAGAGTGCAAGTTAGAATCATGCTAGAAAACAAATATTTGTCTTTAATATGATTTCTTGAATATTTATTTCAGTAGATGAAAATAAATAAATATACTTTTTCATAAATAAATGCAGCAACTAGTCAAATATGAGTATTCACTAATATATATACATACACACACACACACACATATATATATATATATATATATATACATATACAGTCATCCGCAGACAGATCTGTTTCACTGTATCACAGCTCATCAGTATGGTTAAACTCTGATTGCTTTTTAACCCAGGATTGAAACCCGACCGAATTGGCGTCAGTCGGCAATTTTACCTCTGGGCTATGGGCGCTCAGTAGAAGAGGGCAGACTTTTTAATGTGTACATTATCATTATACATGCCCAATAGCCAGAGTGCTCTAATTCATTACTGAATGAGTGATGCGTACATATATATATATATATATATAACTAGGTCTTATCATTTTACTGTTGAACTAGTTAGGTGCACCCTATAGCATATTGTAATATTTTTTTCCAATACTTGTCACTCTAGAACTCTCTTCTTATTTCTTGATTCTCTGCCACCTACAATTTTCAGGTTTATCACCACATCATGTTGAAACAATCATACAATCACCAAATTTAAACAATATAAACCCTGGTCAGTACCTAGATGGGTGGCTGCTTGGGAATACCAAATGCTGTAAGCTTGGATCTGCAGGTGGTGAAATGATTAATAGTTCAGAAATATTAATCAGAAAACCAAGTTTCAAATTCTATTGGTCTTGTTATATTCACATATGCTCAAAAACACTTGTGAAAGGTATCAATCCACCTTTTCTCCCTAGCAGACAAGGTAATTAGTAAGGCTTGTATCAGTAAAAACATTATTATCTAAAAAAAAATTCTTAGAATTTAAAAACAATTCTGGCTTTAAATAACCTGCAAAAGATTGATAAGCTATGGAAAATGAATCAATCAATACAATCTTCAAAACTTTAAATGCAGCACCAATTATCATCATCAGTCTCTCTGAATTTTGTTATTTTGTATTTTCTCCTCAGTAAAGTCTTCCAATTCTCTTTCTCTCCCAGCACCTCACTTGTCTTATGGGCATTATTACCTTACTTGCAGTGAAATGATGAAAATATATCTATACATTTTATATATATAAAAGAAAAGAAAGCACTGCAGATTTTTCTGATAAAAACATTTTTCTTTGGAGGAAACAGATAGTATTTACATTAAAATTGCATTGGCTGAAAATGAAATTTTGATCACTTTTTGGTTAACGAACTGTTGTAAGAATTTTATGCCAAATAGACTACCCTCAATTTTAGATTTTTCAAACATAGATTGTCCAGTGAAAAGTGGTTTCAAGTCTAGAATTTTCTTGAATTTCTGAAATAGATCATTTCTTTTCACTTTCAGCTTCTTGCAGTATCAAAAATTATGTCTATTTTAATATCTGTCTAAAGATGATAGCATAACATAACAAATGTCTGAATTTCTCATCAGTTAAATTATCAAAGATAGATTTTTAACTATATGAACCTACTGTGTTATTTGATTTAAAGCAGTAACCCTGAACTGTGTTGTTATTATGGGAGGATTGAGAAGGGGGATCAACATTAGGCTGTGATTGTGACCCCAATTGGTATTAATCCTGATCGTAGTTGTTAAATCTACATGGAAGCTATTTATATATAAATCAGCATCTGTGGGCTTTATACTTCTACTGGTTAAAAATGGTTCAGTCGGGCTGCTGTCTTTAACCTCTTCTAATTTCTCCTTTGTCTGTTTTACTGTCATCTATCTGACAATGTGAGTTAAGGTGCATTGGATATCAACTCATAATGAGAAATCGGGGAGCCTAGTTCAAATTCCAGTTGAATTCCTTGCATTCACTTACACGCAAATACCCTTGAGAACGGTATTAATCTGCCTCTTCCCTCCAGTTATGGGTTAAATAACATGACAGATTGGGTTCTATAGTCTTGTTTGCCAAACAGTCTGCCACAGAAAGTAATGGCAAACTACTGCGGGATAATCTTCTGCTCAGTCAGTCATGTCTCTTTCAAAACATGATTGCTCAAAAGTGTATCACATATGGCACTTAACTAACTGATTGACTATCATCTGTGAGGATAAACCTTGTCATTTTGAATAAAAAATGGCATGGCTGCTACCATTCGATTCTTTTGGTTTTTATATCTACTTTGAGTGTCAGAATAAAAAAAGTATGTCAAAAAACAAGAACAAAAATAGCAGGTTCTGGTAAGAACAAGAAACGCTAAATTAAAATGAATTAAAAAAATGAATTAGAAAATGAACTAAAAATATGATTAGAAAGTTACATACATAACAAATAATCTCACATAATTTAAAAAGAAAATGTTAATTCAATTACTGTTCATTTTTAAAAACAAATTCAAAAACTGTTTGAGTTTGTATCTCCTAAAAGCAGATAAATATGAAATGTTGACGGCTTTAGTCAGGTGTGTTGTGGCTATATGAAGAAGTATGGTAATATTGGCTGCTACTTTAAGAGTAGGAAGAGAAAGTTAGGGTGGAGATTACTGATTGTTAGATTACCAGTCACTGTTAACCAAAATTAAATATTCAGCTCTTAAAGAATTGAGTAGAGACAAAGTTAAGTTATGATGAATAGAAAAAAAGTTAAGACAGACAAAATAAATCTGTTTTTTGTTGATGTGTAAGTTTCATTTTTATCTTTCATTAAGAACTAGCAGTATAGCCCGGCGTTGCTCGGGTGTAATGAAAGCTTTAAATCTAATCCATGGTCTTGAAGCTCAGACTCTGCCTAAAGAATATTTGTGTGAGAATCGGATAAAAATTGTGGATTTGTATAAAGTTTGGCGAGAATCGGATAAAAATTGTGGATTTGTATAAAGGACATACAGACAGATAAACAGACACACACACAAACATCTTGCCTTTTATATATATATATTATCAATTTTCTGCACTATTGTAAGAACTGCAACCTTGAAACTTCTGAATACCGTTTCTTATGTCTTTGTCTATGAGTGTATCAAATTTGATTAAAATCAGACTACTCCTTCTATAACTTGATTTTTTTGATTATCGATTTTAGATATTTATCGGGTGTACCTCGACACAAAACCTAGCTAAGAACACTCACGGACGCTTATAATACAACTGTGTAAATTATCAAGAAAATCGGTTCAGTCGTTTCGGAATCTATAGGTAATGAATACACACACACACACACACACACACACACACACACACACACACACATACACACACACACAGACAAAGTTCTATTTATAAATAAGTTTAGATATTGCTCAAGTTTTTCTCAGTCAATGTAGGTGGTCATATACACTGCTAAATTTGAAAGATCCAACTCATATGGAGTCTAAATAGAAACTTTTTTTTTCTGAACTCCATCTTGACACCACCAATCCTCCCTGGCACAACCAGTTTAGTGGCTGCTGTGAACCATATGTGCCTTGAAAAAACTTGCCCAGTGTTTCCTCATTAGCTTATTCCAGATGGCAATAAGATGTCTAAGCCCCTCATGTACATGGTGAATTTGTTCTTCAGAGACATGCCCGCAGTAGTAATTTAAACTAAAGACATAATTTACAAATGTTTTTTACTTTATTCAAAATTCTAAACAACCAAAAATATAATGTAACTAACCAGTAAGTAATAAAATGTTTATATAAATGATAATGTTATTTTCTCTAAGTTAACAATGATAATGCGTTGTCTACATGAGAAGCCAAAACTAATTTTGTTCACTAATAGACACTAGAATGTGCGTTAAGGTGCATTTGATATCAACTCATAATGAGAAATCGGGGAGCCTAGTTCAAATTCCAGTTGAATTCCTTGCATTCACTTCTGTGCAAATATCCTTGGGAAAGGTATTAATCTGCCTCTTCCCTCCAGTTATGGTCTAAATAACAGGACATTTGGGGTCTATAGTCTTGGCTGGCAACCAGTCTACCGCAGAAAGTAATAGCAACCTACTTCAGGATCTTCTACTCAGTCAGTCATGTCTCTTTTGAGACATGGTTGTCCAAGTGTGTATCATGTATGGCAATTAACTAACTGAGTAAGCACTTAAAACAGGGTACACTAGGTAAATTCTTCAAGCTTCAATGAACATAACAAATTGTAGACTTTCCTAGCGAAACTATTTTCAAGATGTTTGATCTGAAAATTTATTTAAATTGTTTTAGTTTTTACTATAAATATTTTCATGGCAATTGTTCCTATGAGTTTTTTTCTTAGTGCCTTGACTGCATGAATTTAAGCATACTACTAGATTGGCAATTAGGTCACACTGTTTTACTATTGAACTAGTTAGATGCAACCATCTGTTCTGCTGTTATAATATCTTTTCATGCACTCATCATCTATGAAACTGTTTTCTGATTTCTTGATTCCTAGCCACCTACAAACTTGAAAAATCTAAATGCAATGTCACCCGTCATCTTCTGTTTTTCTGAACTGAACCCTATTCTGTTATTGTCCTTTCCCCTCACTAAAATCTCATTCACTTCTAGTTCCCGTAAACTGTTGCATCCTACTTGCATTATTGCCATGCTTTGGTTGATTTCTTTTCTTGAATTTTATGCATGTAGAACTCGCTTCTGATTTCTTGATTCACTGCCACCTACAATCTTCAAAAATTTAAATGCTATCTTCTGTCTTCCTGTAGCATGTTCCCTTATTATCCTTTCTCCTCACTAAAGTCTTCTCATTCTCTTTCACTCCCAGTGAACCCCTTGTGTCTTAATGACATTATTGCCTTGCTTGGAGTAAAATGATTAAGACAAAATATTAATATTAAAAATTTTATCATTTAACTTAACAAAAATAGTTAAAAACATTGAAAAGCAAGTTTTTGTTATATAAAGAAAAACTTATTTTTCATTTAAAAAAGAAATACTATTTTATTTAGTATTTAAAAGAAATTAGTTTATATTCTAAATAGAAAAGCAAGTTTTTATCTAATACAAGGAATTTTGGTTTTTTTTATATTTATCAACAAAAATATATATAAGAAATGAGTTTTTATTTAATTGTGAATTTTTTTTCATCCCATCTAATTAAATAGTCATTTGTTTTATTTGTTGCAGAATTATTTACTCAAATTATTTTCATATGAGGGAATTATTACTTTGCAACATAGAAAAGCAAATAGAAATCTTGTAAGGTACACCCTTTTCTCAGTACTACAAAAAACAAATTATCTGATGTAAGTCTAATTATGTTTATACACAATATTTGTATACTGAACGTTTGCCAATAATTTTCTATATCTCTTCTAAAATAAATGAACTAACTAATAAGTTATTCTAAAATATATGTTACTACAAAACTTTTAAAAGAACTGAAAATACTTTGATAAAAAAGAAGCAATTGCTATAAAGAACTTAAATTATTTTGTCTCTTTCATCCTACCTATTATCCCAAATAGGGAACAAGCGGGCATTAATTAACTTATAATTAATACAAGACTTTTTATGTCTATAGTAATGCTAATATTGCCTAGAAGATATTGATTCCCAGAAGTCTCAACAAGAGATGTGTGTTTCCTTAAGTAGGTAAATTGAACTTCGCTTTAGCAAAATGGTCTCTCATTGGTAACGACAGTTTTCAGCTATAGAAGTGTTTTCCTGAATGTAAAAAGGAGAAAGCACATTTTCTTATGTAGAATATCTCAATTTAGGCAGTTTATTAATTTCACTGTTTAAGAAAACTAAAACAGGCATTGCAAAAGTGTAACCAATAAAAATAACATTTATGTAAAAGAATAAAGAATACAATTGCAACATTTGAAACATTAATTTAAAAGAGGGCTCAATAAAAATAGAGCAATCAATATTTATTATTTAACTTTTACATTAGAACATGAAAATAACTACTACAAAATTATACATTTTGTTTCGACAATTTTTCAATGGCGAAAAAAATGTACAATTTTATAGTAGTTATTTACATGTCCTAATATAAAAGTTAAATAATATATATATATATATATATATATATATATATATATATTATTTACTTTATATATATATATATATATATATATATAAGTCAGTTAAGTGCCATACATAATACATGCTTGGATGATCATGTCTTGAAAAAGACATGACTGACTGAGCACAAGATTTTCCCACAGTAGGTTGCCATTGCTTTCTGTGGTAGACTGGTTGCCAACCAAGGCTATAGAACCCAATCTGTCCTGATAGGCAATAATATATAAGGTTAAGACTTCTTGACTTTTTGCAAAATAATTGATTTCCTGTATCATAATTTGATGAAGTTTTGTTAAATAGATAATAAAAAAAGGGTTTAATTCAGTTTATTTTTTAAATATGTCACCCCTAACAGAAAAATTTAAAAAAATCATAAATAAGTTAATATTTTGTTTATGTGCGTTGTGGTACAGTGGATACTGGCTCGAAACGAGAAAGCGGGGAGCCGAGTTCGAATTCCAGTTGGATCCATTGTATTCACTTACGCACAAATACCCTTGGGGAAGGTATTAATCCGTCTCTTCCTTCCAGTTATGGGTTAAATAACAGGACAGATTGGGTTCTATAGCCTTGGTCGGCAACCAGTCTACCACAGAAAGCAATGGCAACCTACTGCGGGATAATTTCTGCCCAGTCAGTCATGTCTCTTTCGAGACATGATCGCCCAAGCGTGTATCGCGTATGGCACTTAACTGACTGTAAGTTCATATGTTATGCTATAGCTATAAAGTATTAAACGTGTTAAAAAATACATAAGTACTATCGAATTACATCATTAGCAAACTGAAAAATAAAGCCTCGCAAATATTTTGATTGTTACTCTTCATGTGTATAGGGTAAAATCAAATTTTTGTGGTAACCTTGTTCAGACCTTAGTAAACCTGATGCTCACGGGACAGCTAGAGGGGAAGAGAGACAAGAGAAAGCAACGCATGGTATGCTTGATTGACTTGAGCAGATGGATGAAGGATCAAGAATTGAATGGGATAACAGGAGAAGCTACAAGGGATAGGGAGAAGTGGAAGACCTGAAGGAACACAGCACATAGAAGAAGAAGAAGAAGAAAAAAACTTTGTTCAAAAACTAAAACAAATTAATGCTTTCTTCATTACTTTTGAACAAAAAAAAAAAGTTGATCAATTTATGACACATGAAAATATGACTACAAAAAGTCATAACTCAAATATATGTGTGTGTTTTCTCTTCTGTCTATGAATATGTATTTGTGTGTATTTCTAAATATAGCGCTGTACATTTTTTGAGCCATGTAATTTTCACACACACACACACGCACACACACACACACACACACACACACACACACACACATGCATATATTATTTATTTTGACCAGAATGGTGAAGCCCGAACCGTCGCCTTGGATATCTCTAAAGCATTCGACAGAGTATGGCATGCCGGCCTTCTACAGAAACTGCAAAGCTATGGCATAACTGGACTTTTGTTGGACTTAATCCAGTCATTCCTCTCTAACCGCATACTGAAGGTGGTATTAAACGGACATGCCTCCCAGAACTACCCTACAAACGCGGGTGTACCCCAAGGCTCTAGGTCCTATGCTCTTTCTAATCTATATCAATGATCTCCCCGATACCATATGATCACAAGTAGGCATGTACACCGATGATACCACAGTTTACTCTCACCTCGATCAAAAATCTGGTGTAGGTGACAAGGTGACCCTTGCTGCCGAGCTTGAGAAGGACCTCCAATCCGTGGTGGATTGGGGTAAGAAATGGCTCGTTAAATTCAATTCTTCCAAAACGAAGCTGCTGTCAATTAACCACCACAGACAACCGCACCTCCCTCCCATTAGCATGGAACAGGCTTGCCTCCCAGAGAGTAAATCACTACGCTTGCTTGGCCTGACACTCTCAGTGGACCTCAAGTGGAATGACTACACCGAAACCATTGCTAAATCAGCAGCTATGAAAGTTGGCTCTCTGTGCAGAGCCCGGTAATTCTTTCCACCTGTATCTATCCTGCAATTATATAAATCCACCATCCGCCCGTGTATTGAGTACTGCTGCCACATCTTGTCGGCTGCTCCTTCTATTCTCCTCGGGGTTCTTGACAAAATACAGCAAAGAATCTGTAATGTGATTGATACCGACTTGGCTGACCACCTGCAGTATCTCTCTCACCAGTGTGACGTGGCTTCCCTGTGCCTCTTCTATAAATACTATCATGGCTTCTGCTCTGACGAACTTCAATCACTGCTGCCCCCCAGATGTGAATTTGCATGAGATACTAGATTGGCAACTAGGTCCCACCCTTTTACAGTAAAACCTATAAAATTTAACTGCAATTTCTACTCCAACAGCTTCTTTCTTCGCACTTCCCGCCTATGGAATACAAACTACTACAAAATTGTACATTTTGTTTCAACATTGAAAGAATAATGCCTTATCAGGAAGTTAATAACGATGATAATAAATGCTATATTGAAAAACAATTGAAAACACCTCTGCACTTTATTTTTGGATGTTTTTTTTTTGTACAAGCTAAAAAGATATTAAAAAAGTAAGGAAAGAAAGAAGGAAGAAAAGATCAGGCAGTAAGATGAGAAATCAAGAAAAGAGGAAAGGGAAAGATACAGAAAAAATAGAAAGTGAAGAGGAAAATAAGAGAGAAAATATAGAGCCAATGAAAATGGCTAAGAGAGAGAAATTTTAAATTTTGGCCAAAAGTGAATTGCAAACAATTAACCAGTAATTTTGAGCTGCCCTGTCAAACTGAATACCAGATGAACTTATTCGATTTCTGTTTTATTTCTATATAAAATCTTTGTTTCTCACAAGCAAAAACATAATTCCAAATTGATCACAGAACATAAATTGATGGTAACATAAGGAAATATTTGGCATTCACTGACCAAGTAGCCAGTTCCACTTTCACTTGTAATTTATAAAATCTTTCTCTTAAAACAATTTTTCATGAAAATAGGTTTCTCTAGACCAGTTGATATTGCTTTTTCCAGCATTAATGGTGGTTTCCTTTCTAACCTCTTATTTGAAGTAGTCTAGAATATCACCATCTCATTATGTCATTAATTTTACTTTGAATTAAATGTGTTATCCATTTTAGTTGATGCTGTTGTTGGTATGGTAATAGTAATATTAGTTGCTTCCCTACAAGGAAACATTTGACATTCATTGTCCAAGCAGCCAGTTCCACTATCACTTGAAATTTATAAAATCTTTCTCTTAAAAGCATTTTTCATGAAAATAAGTTTCTCAAGGTCAAGCAACTGTGATCCAGTATTGATATGGAGAGGGTTTCCTTCTTAACTTTTTTTTTTAATTAGTGTTGCACATCAGCTTCTTGATTATGTTATTATTTTCTTTTTGAGTTACATGATATGTGCTATCTATTTCCTTGTTGCTGCTGTTGAAAGTCCTCATGTGATATGGTTTTTGTTATTTGGTAGTTCTTTGTGCTTCTGTAGTGCCAGTCCACAAGGTTTGAATGACATCACAGGAATATATGTTGCATATTGATTCAGTGTCCCTCCACAGGTAGGCTTAGCCATTTGCTAACCTGGGTGGTCGGAGGTGTATTGACACTTTAGAATTCTGGCAGTCCTCTGTTGAATTTGTACCATTTTGAACTTATATTTAAAACCCAGACAAAGGCAATCCACCACTGTCAGAATACCCTGCCGATGTAGTCACCGTCAATTCTGCCCTTAGCTTTTGCATTCTGTAACATGAGGCTTACAGGTTTCATTTGCTCAAAGCTGTTTTTAACCATTTATATGAAAAAGTGGCTGTATATAACTGACGGTTTAGATATTTTTGATGCCATCCAGTCAGTTTCTCCTGTAGACCTTCATTAACTCTATTAATACATCCTCCTTACAGTGCTTCCATTAAGTAAAAACTTTTCATAAAGATTGACTAATAAAAGTTTCTCATTCCAAAAAGAAAAATGATATATCTCTATATTTTGTGCATTAGTCCAGAGAGGTAGCCATTTTCAAAGAGGATTATGGGTAAGAAAAGAGTGGGTACCTGTTGATTTAATTTGTTATAACTTCACCAGGGAAATAGATTTTTTTGTTTTGGCTGCTGGGTTGATGGGGTTAATCCTACCATCCTTCAAAAATATATTAAAACTCTCTTAACTTCCACCATCAGGGAGATTCTCAAAAGATCAGTAAACAAACTTCTTATTTCAAGAAAGTGTGTACATACAATTAATATTTAGTAATTATGATAAAGCATCATTTCTTTTTTTAAGTTTAGAAGAATTCTAAGATTTTGTTTCTGTAAAAATACATTTGAGCTATTTAACATCTTCACAGTAACAAACTCTTATTAGAAAGATACAGATAGAAGTTCAATAAAGTTATCCATTTGTATAAATTATCTCAAATTTTGTCAAGCATTATACATAAAAATCATTGTACAAGAAAACAGAGAACGTTATTTTATGTCAATGTATTTTTCATTATTTGAGGAAGTCATTTTACATCAATTTAAATTCCCTGAATAACACCCTGTGTGTGCATGTCTCTGTGTGTATATACACACACATAAATACATTTCTTTATGTAATGGATATTATGAATATTTCCTTATTTTTATGTTAAAAAATGTTAAAGTCTTGAATAATCATTTCAGATGTCCTTGGTCTTGCACTGAGGTTTATGTTATTGAGGTCTTGTGACTTGGAACTAAATGACTCACAGACTTTTATGATCATTCTCATTATGCTTGTCCACAATCAGCTGCAAACATGTGCTGTTACCATGCATTACTTAGCAACAGGACACAATTAGTTCACCCTGCAGTGAAAGCAATTCAGGCCCACAGACCATTCCACATAGGATGTAGCTGTTTAGGAAAAAGCTGACTTGTTAATAGTAATTAAATCTGTTGATGAAAACAGCACTATACACAATGTCTCTCTCATGCAGATTCATCAGAGACAAGTGTGGCAGCAAAACTAAGGCCTCTATCTTATTAAATGATTAGGGTAATAAGACATTTACTGACCCCTTATGGGAATTATTTTTTGTTTAAAAAAGAAATAAGGCCTCACCTGTAAAAATTAATCAAATAATAAATACAGTATTTTTGGCATTTACAAAAAATACTAGGGCTTCAGTAGCTCTGCCAGTCATGAAGTGAAATTGGCTTTGACAAAAAACAGAAAAATAATTTGCATGTTGTCAATAACTGCGCCAATAAGGTACTGTCACCAATACCATTCAGTTTTTATTATACACTAAATATTATTTACTATTTCAACATAAAACTTTTAAGTAAATTTTATTATGCTTTCTAAGTCACTGTTAGAGATGAAGCATATGAGGATTTAGTGAAGAGACTGCACAAAAAGGAATAATGCATGATATATATATATATATATATATATATATAGAGAGAGAGAGAGAGAGATAGATAGATAGATAGATAGATAGATAGATACATACCTATTTATATAAATATTATTATATATATATTAATAAATATGCATATCCTGTTATAAGCAGAATAACATAGGATAATACATATATATATATATTTTGCCCTGTTAAGCAATATTGAGCACTATTCTATTCACACCTGTTAAATATATATATAGTGATGTGTATACACTCATCTACACATATGTATACATTTATTTACTTCTTTTTATATATATATACACACCTGAGTAATAATACTATACATATGTGCATCCTCATATGTATATATATTAATTCAAGTCATTATATATATATATGTGTGTGTGTGTGTGTGTGTGTGTGTGTGTGTGTGTGCTGCGATTGGTAAATTGTCGCCACTTTATATTTCTATTTACGTGCATTGTTTGTTTTTGATTTTGTTGACTGCAAATATAGTAGGTTTAGTTAGATACCATCTGTAAGACAAAGAGCATCATGACGCAATTCTTTTCCCCAGAAATTTTGAAACAGCTTGATGCACTGCTTGACATACCCACCAAAAGATTCAATACTAACATTTCAGTGTTTCAAAGAGTATTTAATAATTATAAAAAAATTGTATGTATGTTATTTTGAACATTTGTGTGAATGTTTAGTTAAAGTTTATGTAAAAAAAATCAAATGAGTTATTTTACTGGATTCTGTCACATTGAAGCTTTGAAAAACAAAAGACTTCAAGGCTGGAAATAAAAATGTTTCCCTTAGTGAATGAATGTTTCTGTTTACAAGTCATGATATATAGAAATGGGCTTTTGAAAGAAAAAGTTTATTTCATCTCAAGTCAACTGGTTTAAATGGCAACTTTGGAAAATAAAACCCCTATCAATCCTTCATATTTTTTTAATTGTTATGCTTCAGAGATTTGATTTTTTTTTCATATAAACAGGAAAATTTTTCCATTGTTTTTTAGAAAAAATGCTTCAAAGGCAGAATAAAAAAAATACATGAAACATGACAGAAGCAAACATCTTTTTTATTTTCATGCTTTTCATTTTATTTTTCTAAACAGGAATCAGTTATTTTCTCAAAAAGTGAATATTAATATATCTACACACAAAGATATATATATATATATATATATATATATATATATATATTGTAAGTTTGTTATTACAATGGTTTATAAAACCGTAATATCACTATATCAGAACAATAATGTTCTTCATCAGGTGATATGTTAAAAAAACCTTTTAACTTAATATTATGCTTTTATAATCCATTGTAATAACAAAATTCCAATATTAAGCTCTACTCTTTATCATGCACTGTGGATTTTAATCTACATATTCTTTCACTTTTTTGTAATATATATATATATATATATATATATATATATATATATATATATAAACAAGAAGAATAATCTTTTTTAAAAAAATGGTGCTATAAACTAGGTTGATGTGAATTGGAAAGATTTTAAGCAGTATAAGAGATATTCCTCCTCTTTCTTAACACTGGGGAAGAAAAAAAGCTAAAGGCTCACCACATTAGGGATTGTGGTCGGAGTTTCAGTAGCAAGTAGGTTTTACAAAGTTGTGTCTCCAGATATGTCCAACTAGTTTTGAATTCAGAATTATCATTCTCTTATACTTTGCCAACCAAAGCTAGAAAGCCAAGTCAGCCCTACTATTAAATCTGTTTTGGCTGAATCATCTAAGGCACAGTACTTTGAGTCTTGAGGTCTTTGATTCACATTCCAGTGGTGTTCACTTGGAATAGGCACTTTGTTCCAGTTTCTTACTCTACCAAAATCTAAAAATGGATGCTCAATTAGCTGGTAGTAAAACCAGCAACAAACTAATGTCCTTTCATGGAGGGTGTATATAAAACATGTTCACTTAATGCTATTGAAACTGAGGATGTACTAACCCAATAGGTGCTTTCTGGCTTACGAAGAGTACTTACAAAGAGTGGAAAGTAGAAAGAGAATAAGGCTGAGCAGAGAGCCTTGTATAATGCGAGTATTAATCTCATGTACTTCAATGACAATGATTTTGATTCACCTACCTGACAGAAAAGATATAGCTAGAAAGTTTGTATAACAACCTCTTATGCCACACTTCATTAAAAGTCTTCTTTTTATTACTTGGGGTAGAATATACAACCTGTTCCCTTAGTGCTATGGAAACAGCAGATTCACCTGTCTGAACATATGAGGTCAGTCTCAAAATTTATGGGACTTATCTTTTCTTTGATGCGAGAAACAATATCCACAGTGAGATCTTGCACATGTCCAGATAATCAATCAGCATCTCAACAAAGATATCCTGTGGTGTTTTCTTTGTTCAGTGTGGAGGAAGAGATGAGAGTTGTAGCGGAACAAATCATGGCTGCTTCAACACAGCAATGTATCTGCTCACAACACCCTAAGCTTCCAGCAGTTTCTGGCCAGGAAGAATATTGCAAAACTGGAACAACCCACCTATTCACTTGACTTTGCTTTGTGTGACATTTTTCTTTTCACCAAGCTCAAATGAATCATCAAGGATGTTTTGAAGGCATGGAGACCGTCACAAGGGGGGGGGGGTAATAATGAAGCTGAGGGCATCCAAGAAGAATGCTTCCAGCAGTACAGAGAAGCATGGCAGAGAAGGATGGAAAATTATATTACTCAAAAGTATATGACTTTGAAGGGAAAACTATGTAGTTTGTTGTTTGGAATTGAAATAAATTGTTTGTGAAACCATCTTTATTAATTTTCAGACCTTGTACTTTTCTATCAGTCCAGATTTATTCATATCTGTTTCGCCAAGAATTTTTATCATCAAACTCAATCTGTTCTCAGTCAATCAATCTCTATACATGTTTCTCAAAAGTCACTTAGGTATTTAGAAAATTAAATGTCATTGTTTGCTAATTCCTATCTAAACTTATTTATAAATGGAACTTTGTCTGTGTGTGTGTGTGTCCGTTACCTATAGACTCCGAAACGGCTGAACCGATTTTCTTGAAAATTTACACAGTTGTACTATAAGCATCTGCAAGTGTTCTTAGCTAGGTTTTGTGTTGAGGTACCCCCAATAAATATTGAAAATTAATCATCGAAAAAATTGGGTTATAGAAGAAGTGGTTTGATTTTAATCCAATTTGATACACACATAGACAAAGACATAAGAAATGATATTCAGAAGTTTCAAGGTTGCAGTTCTTATAATAGTGCGGAAAATTTGATATCAATATCAGGAAATCAAAATTTGACTTACATCCATTCATTTTTCTTTCAGTCTACGGTTTTGCTTTAACTGGAAACAACTATTGCTTTTTAGTCTTTCGTGCCAACATCCAAAGTGTCTGAGCTCCAGGACCATGGATTAGTTTTAAAGCTTTCATTACACCCGAGCAATGCCGTGCTATACTGCTAGTTAATTATACTTGAGGATATGCACATAGTGTAACAATCATCAACACAGAAAATAGAATCAATATGCCAAGTTCAAATTCAAGCTGAGTTCCTTGTGTTCACTTTCACACAAGTACTCTTGGAAAAAGTAAAACTCTATCTTATCTCCTTTCAGTTATAGGTTAAATAACAGAATAAACAGGACTATCTTACATTGGATGACAATCAGGCTAGTAGAAGAACCACACTGAATTCAAAACTGTGGTGAAAGCAACAAGAAATCACTCCACTATCTTTCTGAATAAGTCATAGCAATTCTTAGATAATAAAGAGAAAGAACTCATTACAGTGCTCTGGGACTTCGACATACAATCTAATCACACAAGTCATGATATAATTGTAAAAGACTTCAAATATCACCATACACACCAACCACATTATACCAACCAACAGACCAGATTTTATAATAAAAACTTCAAAAATCACCATATATACTAACTATACTATGCTATCCGATAGAAAAAATATAATCATAAGACTTCACAAAACACAAATGCTGTCTTGAAGAAAAGATGATTCCATCAGATAAAAACGTCTCAGCAGAAGAATTTGACATACATTCAGTATATAAGGACCTTGGAATAGAAACTGAAACTATATGGCATTTAAACATAGCTCTCTATACCAATGATATGAACATTGGAAATGATTAAAAGAAATCTGATAGATTCACTGGGGCTGGCAACACCATATAAACTTCAGTCAGTTAAGTGCATTCATGATACACATTTAGGCGATCATGTCTTGAAAGAGACTTGACTGACTGATTATCCCGCAGTAGGTTGCCATTGCTTTCTGCGGTAGACTGGTTGCCAACCAAGGCTATAGAACCCAATCTGTCCTGTTATTTAACCCATAACTTGAGGGAAGAAACAGATTAATACCTTTCCCAAGGGTATTTGCGCATAAGTGAATACAAGGAATTCAGCTGGAATTCGAACTCGGCTCCCCGATTCCTCATTCCGAGTCAATATCCACTGCACCACAATGCACATCCTTATAAACTTATATATAAACTTACTTGGTACAAAAACTATAATTAGTAGCAACATCTAGCAGGATGAATTTGTGAACATATACTCCACTAGGGAACCTAATGGCACTAAAGAGTAAGAGAAACATGATGTTTATAGTAAATTTACAAAATGAAGATGAAATCGCTTCAATTATGAAAAACGATGCTGCTTAGATATCCTTTATTTTAACCTTCTTATACATGAGCTCTTTCAAGAATATTTTTCATAACAGCAGTCAATATTTCAAGACTCCTTCACATATGTTGTCCTTGAACTGCTTTGAACTGATTGTTGTAAGCATGCTCTTTATCTAACTCTAGAAGAAAATCATGGAGAGTGTTAAACCAGGAGAATATGACTACTGATTTCTGAATTTCACAAAATTATTCACTGACCAAAACCCTGAACAAGAATAATTGATTAACTTATGGTTTCTCCATTTTTGATTTCCAAACATGAATCAAAATTCTAAAGAGAAAGGAAACATAAATTATTAAAAAACAAAAACATTAATTATGTGTCTGTATTTCTGAGATGAGTTATTGTAACTATTTACATTATTCAGACTGTTGTCCTTATTGTTATTGTCATATTCACGATGTTTTAACCATTAAGAACAAATGTCCCATTGTAGAAAAACATTGGTTGAAGTAAGCTATTGACTTAACCCAAAGAGTTGTGAGTTCAATACCTCACCACAACAGAGGTAAACAAAAACTTGGGGAGTTGAATTACTGAAGGGAAATAATTGAAACTGAAATATCTAGAAAGGGCATGGCATGCAGAACTAGAACAATCTATCCTATGGACTGAATAAGGGTTTGGTTTAGAATTTTGTATATCATGTGAAGCAAGCTGGAGCATACAATGGCCAAAACGTGTGAATATGACAATAGCAACAGGAGCAATATTCCAAACAATGTAAATAGTGTCAATAAATATTATATAATTTCCCAACCCAAAGGTGACTTTGGGAATTATCTGTCTGATTATTTAATAGTTTATAATGTAACATCTGAGAGAATTGTTTATACCAGTTTATTGATAATGCTTTATAGATTAACTTAAATAATAAAAGAAAAACATGCTCTCATGAATAATATTCAGAATATCAGCTGCATGTGGCCAGCATAAAATTCAAAGCAATTATTTAAGGCCAAGTCTAGCAAATGAAACCAGTCTTGTCACTGGTAACAAGACAGCAATTTAACTCATTCTTTTTATCATGAGACCTTGTTATTAATTCTGTCAAAAGCAAAAAGGCTGCCTTTCTAGTGAATACTAATACTGTAACCAACGATACTATTTTCCCTCTTTCTTGTTTCTTTCTTTTTTACCCTTTTCTTTAAATAGTAATGTTATCATTTTTTTTTTATGAGATGCAACTCATTATATGGGAACTGATCAACAGACTCTAATATTGCAACTCTCTTCTAGAATATGAAAACACTTATTTATTTATTTTTTATAATCGTTTCACCCCAAGTAAGGTGGGGCTTCTACTGGTGTGCAGGGGGTTACAGTGAGAGGAACAGAAAGGACAAGGTATAGGAGATGTTAGAAAAACAATAAGAGGAAGATGGGAATCAAGGAAATAGAATTTGGCAGTTGACTCTATTCTTTTAAACAATTAGTCCGAGATGAAATATTGCAGGTAGTAAAAGGTCATTAATTTGCTATTATTTTAGCATATTCCTAACAGAACTCTATTACTCTGAAGGCTCAAAAGCTTCTGAAATATTACTTCAAACCTTTATTTTACAATGATCATTTTAAGTTGAGATTCACTTATTAATATTTTCAAAATTTAAATTAACTGACGAACTTCATACATTCTGGGTATAACGATAAACTGCATGTGACAGCAAGGCTTCTGACTGAGAGGTTTTGAGAAACATGCAAACACCTCTTAATTGCTGTTGTTTCAAAGCCCACCCTAAAGTGGGGTGGTAATGGTCCCAGCTATGGGCAAATACTTAATCTGTAAACTGGGGTTAATATACAATGAAAGTACAAAAATAGTTTTTTAGACTAAAAATACCATCAATACATTTTTTGGAAAACAAAATATTATTAGCAGTACATTTTTTGGAAAAAAAATTACCAACAATACATTTGACTCTTGACAAAACCCTCTTTACAAATATATATGAATGAAACTTAGTGTACAAACTGATTTTCTACAAAAAATATATATTCTATTCTTATAAACCTATCAAAAAATCATGTCAGCATTAAATAACCCATTGAGGTTGATGTGCTTTAAATTAAACCAAACCAAATTAAAATTAATCAGTAGCAGATATTCAGTTACTCAAAATTATTCATTATATTTTCCTCATAATATCACTCACTACCAAAACAAAAATCATTTTAAAATCAAGAGCAATCAAAAGTAATATGCTTCTCAGTCAAATTTGATTAACAGACAAAAATGGTGGACATTTATTTCTACACTGATTTATAACATCATCAAAGATGCAATTACTGTTAAATTATTTCGAAAAAATTTTGAACAGTTTCAAACCCAAATAATAGCCTGCAGAATCACAAAAAATAGCTCATAAAATCTGAAATAAAACTGTTACATTGAGTAAATCATGAATATTTTAAGAGGAGAACATTGTGTGATGCTTTTAATATGACTTAATCTAAAATAAATTTTCAATTCTATTTTTATTTAATATATTTTTCATAAACTAACAAAGTTTAAAATGCTTAAATCTTTTGTTGACTTTCCAGTTCATCCATTCTTGCTTTTAGGATTTAGGGGATTATTCCATGTGCTTTGTTTATGATTAGCATGAAATTAGGATTTAGGGGATTATTCCATGTGCTTTGTTTATGATTAGCATGAAATTAGGATTTAGGGGATTATTCCATGTGCTTTGTTTATGATTAGCATGAAATTAGGATTTAGGGGATTATTCCATGTGCTTTGTTTATGATTAGCATGAAATTAGGATTTAGGGGATTATTCCATGTGCTTTGTTTATGATTAGCATGAAATTAGGATTTAGGGGATTATTCCATGTGCTTTGTTTATGATTAGCATGAAATTAGGATTTAGGGGATTATTCCATGTGCTTTGTTTATGATTAGCATGAAATTAGGATTTAGGGGATTATTCCATGTGCTTTGTTTATGATTAGCATGAAATTAACCCCTATGCCCTATCTTTATTGACTATCATATTCTACAATTTCATTACATCCATGACAAGGTTGTAGAGTTTTTTATATTTTTTCTGCTATATTCTGCTGCATTTGAGAATTTGCTGACTTGTTTTTGCCATCATGATGAATTAATTTTTCTTGCAAGGATGGAGAGTTTTGTCAAGATTTCAAAATTGAACAGTATTTTTTTTATTTTCCAAGGTAGTCAATCATATGTGCTAAAATCAAGTCATTTATAACCACTACTAGCAGTATAGCCTGGCATTGCCCAAGTGTAATGAAAGCTTTAAAACTAATCCATGGTCCTGGAGCTCAGACTCTTTGGATGTTGACACGAAAGACTAAAAAGCAATAGTTGTTTCCAGTTAAAGCGAAACTGTAGACGTGAAAGGAAAATGAATGGATGTAAGTCAAATTTTGATTTACTGGTATCGATATCTTTTTTTGTCGTAAACTGAATTTTGAAGGCTAAATAAGTCCTCTGAGTAAATGGTATCATGGTTGAGACTAAGAACTACAATTATACTTACTTAGAGCCAAACCCAAAGCAAAAACTAAAATAAAAAGGCTGAAAAAAATACAGACAGACAGGCAGATAAACAGACACACACACAAACATCTTGCCTTTTATATATATATATTATCAATTTTCTGCACTATTGTAAGAACTGCAACCTTGAAAGTTCTGAATATCATTTCTTATGTCTTTGTCTATGAGTGTATCAAATTTGATTAAAATTGGACCACTCCTACTATAACCTAACTTTTTTGATTATCGATTTTCAATATTTATAGGGGATACCTTGACACAAAACCTAGCTAAGAACACTTGCAGATGCTTATAGTACAACTGTGTAAATTTTCAAGAAAATCGGTTCAGTCGTTTCGGAGTCTATAGGTAATGGACACACACAGACACACACACACATACACACACACAGAGACAAAGTTCCATTCATAAATCATTTTAGATTAGATTTAGATATCATAGTTTCTACTTTGGCATTTAAAATTTCACTTCTTATTATTATTATCTTTAATTATTTCTTGGATATTATTTTAAGCATTAAAATAGGGGTTAAAAGAAGAAAATCAATAAAAAATTCATTCAAGTTATGACACAAATATCTGTATGAACTGCTTGTTTCATTTGGAAAAAATATTAGGATCAGCTAGAAATTTTGTTTAAGTTAGTGGGCACAATCTTCATAACATGAGATATGCTGGTGATACTGCATTATCTTCATAGCATGAGATATGCTGCTGGTGATACTGCATTATCTTCATAGCATGAGATATGCTGCTGGTGATACTGCATTATCTTCATAGCATGAGATATGCTGCTGGTGATACTGCATTATCTTCATAGCATGAGATATGCTGCTGGTGATACTGCATTATCTTCATAGCATGAGATATGCTGCTGGTGATACTGCATTATTGGCTGACACAGAAAGAAAACCGTATGTATTCTGAGACAAAATAGTACAAGAAAGTAAGAAGAAAGGACTATCGATTCTTAGAATGTATGGATATTCACAAGAGAGACAAATCAAGCTAATTCCTACAAATTTGAGACATCAAAACCCTGCAAGCACAGGAATTTAACTGTCTGGGACATGTTTTATCAGATGATGGAAACAAAACAGAAATTCAATATATATTGGAATGGCAAAAGATATTTTCCAAATGTTAAAACAAGTATTAAGAAACAGGAAAACTTTAATAGCAGCAACAACAAACAATTACTGATCTATATGCAATATCAATCCTCCTATATAGCAGCAATAACTGAACAATGGCTGAAGATAAGATCAGAGATAACAGATGTGGTTCTACAGAAGGATGCTGAAAATACTGTAACCAAAACATGTAAGCAACTGTTTTAAAGTAAATGGGATCAAAAAGAACATTTGTACTTACTTCAGAAATAGATAAAATTTATGTATCACATAATGCAGAAAGGGGGCTAGGAGAGTTAGACACTCAGAAGACATATTGAAAGCAAGAGAGAAACAGTAAGTAACCTACCTAATTATCAAAAAATAAATTGTGCATTAAAAACACATTTAAGAACATTTCTTTTTTCATTTGTTTTCCTAATTCAGACAATCTCCAGTATAAAAAAATCACTTCATGGTGCAAAATATTTCTAAAGTTCCTATTTTGAATCTATATAGATTCTACAAGTTCATTAAATTCTAGCAAATCAAACAACTATATTATCTATTATATTTGTATCAGTAGCAATATAGAGGTCATGATCTAATGATTATTGGTGTAGAAAACCAGAAATAGCAAGCAAACAGTTGTGGGCAGAAGGTCAGGGCAGAGAATTTGATGGCCTCGGGCATCCATATCAGGAGGGTATCCAATCAATGAATGAAAAAAAATTAGTTTATGTTTCATTTGTTTTTACATATTTAAAATGTCTTCCTTTCTTATTTTCTTATATTTCTCACTATGAGGATCTATAGACTCTTCTAATTAGAGGCTTACAATCAAATTGACCCTGAGCATCACCAAACATCCCCAAACCTCTGTACATCTCTGGTCAAAACTTCTGAAGTTTTGGCAGGACAACCAATAAATTAATTAAAAGGTCAATTTTAATGTCCCTTCTATCATCACAATAATTTCTTCCTTTCTTATATTTCTCAGTACTAGGCCCTCTAGGTCCCCTGACTTGAGTCTTAGGAGCATACAATCAAAGGGTTAACCCCAGGTATTACCAAATCTTTGCATGTTACTGCAAAAAGGTTCAAATTAGTGACACATCAGTGATGTATTTATATTGCTAACTGTGATCAAATGAATATCCCAACATCTGCAGACTAATTCTGGTCTACATATAGTTTAGACACTAGCAAAGATCAATACATTGTCAGAGCATCAACCACAGCATATGACCTTAGAAATGTCTACAAGGCCTGTTTGGAAATTGTTTATTTGTTTCAAAAACTACTGTCAGGCTTGTCAATTATCAGACTTCCACTTATTCTTTGCCTCCCATGAATATACTTTTTGCCTTAAGTTTTGTGGTTGTGGCCTGGACCACTCAAAAATATCTTGTCCAAAAACAAACATTAATTATCTAAATATATCTTGATAGCATCAACAACTTTGAAGAAAAGTTTTATTTTACTGCATGCTCAAAATATTGGTCCAGCTTTCCCCTGTAGTCTTGTTTGCATATATATATATATATATATATTTATATATATTATAAATTATATAATTTATATATTATAAATTATATTTTAGAACATGTATAAATTTTTTATATAGCCACTACAAATCATACATTTGTTTCGACATTGAAACTAAAATGTCTCATCAGGTGGTGTGGACAGGAATGGAAAGCCTCTTTTCTTATATTTGGTGAGTTGTGTGTGGGATGTTGGTGTGGTTAGGAATAAGGGAATAAGTCTTGTGAATAGTCCATTTAAATTTTGAAGAAAGTGGTGTGGGTAGTGAATATAGTTGATTATAGTTGATATTCACAGCTCTATATATATTATATATCGAGCTCTGTTAAAATTTTTCTTTGTTCCTTATTCACTCGTAGATATATATATATATATATATATATATATATAGAGAGAGAGAGAGAGAGAGAGAGAGAGAGAGAGGAAAGCTCAACACATAATTAAACGGTTATAAATCCAGAATTTATTTCAGCAATTTGTACAAGAGCCTTATTCAGATTTTTACAACAGCCTCATTCAGATATTGCTGAATATATAAATGTTAATTTCACTCAGAATATTAAAAAAAACTCTTTATAACAGTTTTTAAACTGGAAATCCATTGAGAATAGATGCATCAAATAACATATAACACAATACAGAATAAAGAATTAAATCACACATACATAAAACAGTTAACAGTAAATTATGCACACATAAAAAGGATGAAGGGATATACATACCCAAAACAACACCCAGACAGAATTAATCCCACACACATTGTTTAGGAAGTGGGTGAAAAGGAAAAGAGTTAAAAAAAAAGCTGACAGAAGACCATACAGTCATACATTTTAGCTAATACGAAAATATTTGGAAATTTAAAACTTAAAAAAAAAATTTTCAAAAATTCTTATTAAAATTTTTTTTTTCATTTGGACCAGAGAAAAATAAAAGGTAAAAGTTACATTCACTTATACTATTCTAAAGAGAGTTTTTGACAAGGGAAGGGAACATCATATCATTTGAACCAGATTTAAAAAGATAGACATAAACTATATATATATATATATATATATATATATATATGCTCTTGCTAGTTGATAGAGCACTATAGGGTGAGGTAGATTTCATAAAAACAGTATCTACTTACAGCTTTATGCTACGTTCTTTGGTTAATGAATTGAATGCAGTTTAGTTCGGCTACTAAATTGAATGTTTCTCAGTTATTGGGGTTTGTTTACATCCTTTGAATAACCTGATAGGAAAGTTGCCTTTCTCTGCTATACACTGATAGTGGAAAAATATTTGTCTGATGACAAATCAGTTGGATTTTGATCCTGTCTTGAAGCAAATGGTTAATCTAGCAACACTGAAAAGCCGTGATACAGCAAAACAGTTTTGTCCATAGATGATTATATATATATATATATAAATATATATATATAATCTGAAAAGGAGTTATTTTCATGACCTAGGTTTCAACCTTTTGGTATCTCCAGGCAATTTACAATAACGTAGTTATTGTAAATCACCTGAAGATACCAAAAGGTTAAAACCTAGGTTGCGGAAATAACTCATTTTCAAATGAAAATATTCAAAAGTTCTACAATATAATTGTACTGAACACTTTTTAATACAAATGTGTACTGGTCTAATTTAATTGTGACCAAAAAATAGCTAAATAACATATATATATATATTATGCAATGTTCTCTTTCAAGAATAAACACTTTCAACTGCTGTTATAGTTATATTGGCATAAATATATAACACACTTTGAAATCTTTCTTTTTCAAACATCCACTGATGGCTTCGTTGGTGAATATCTGGCTTCTTATAAATCAGTCGGGTTTCAGTTCTGGTTTGAGGTGGGCATTTAATTTAGTTGCACTGATAATCTGTGATACAACAAAACAGGCCTGTATGTTGACAATTTATTACGCTCTCACACTCTGATTGAGCACTCTGGAAGAATGGTAGACTTTGAAAAACAGTAGCTACTCTGGCATGTACGCATCGCTCATTCAGTAATGACAATATACACGCTAAAAAGTTTGCCTTCTTCTACCGAACACACATAGCCCAGAGGTAGAATTGCTGACTGACGTCAATTCGGTCAGGTATCAATCCTGGATTAAAAGCAATTGGAGTCTAACTGTAGTGATGAGCCGTGATACAGCGAAACAGAGCTGTCTGCGGATGACTATATATATATATATATATATATAGGGTGGTCCAAAACTAGGTGATAACATTTATTTTGAGATTATATATCCAATTATATTTACTAATACAATTATTACATTAACAATTAAATTTTATTGTGTATAATGATACAAAAGCACTTAAATTTTATCAATGCAAGTGCTCAAATTGTTGACCACCACACTTTACACAGCTTTAGAGTCTACTCCTCATACTTCAACAAACATTTTTCGTAAGTCTCTTTGTGTATTAATTTCTTGAAATGCATATCTGATGTCATTTTTCAAATCACTAACACTTCTTGGTTTTTGACTATAAACTTTGTCCTTCAGTGCCCTTCAAAAGAAGAAACCCATTGGGGTCAAGTCAGGTGAACATGCTGGCCAATTAATTGGATCTCTTTGACCAATCCATTTCTTAGAAAATGAGGAAATGTTTCTTCAAAATATTTATGGACTTGAATAATGTGAAGAGGCTCCATCTTGTTAGAAACAATGAACACTATTGTAATAATATAACTGATACGCAAACCTATTTCACTTACTGTCCACCTACTTTTGGGCCACTCTGCATATATAAAGAGAGGAGAAGGAAATAAAGTGTGTTCATGAAAATGTACTCAGTACAGTACAATCTGAACTTGGCATAAATGATCTAAAATTAAAATCAAGATCAGTGAAAAGAATTTATAACTGTTCCCTTTTTATATCTTCTCATAAATTGATGCAGTTATTGCCTTCTTTTACAAATGCCAAGAAATACAAGTGATGATGAAAAAATAGAAATGATATAATGAACATGAGTTTTTTTTTATTATTTGTGGATGTGTAACTATTTTTTATCATTCTTTGTAATAATTACCCTTTCTGTATTTGCTTTTCACCATTTAATTTTCTCTGTAATTCTTTTTTTAGCCTTTTTACGAGCATTTTGTCTTTCTTGCATTAACTTAAGCAATATTGTCAGTTGGTGATTTATGTTTTCACCTAATACACAATTTGTCTAACATCCATTTCATTTACATATATTGAAAATAGTAAGGATTAATTATCTTTCTATTTGTGTGCAATGCAAGAAATTTTGTATCAAAATTGAAAGCCATAAGCTTGCATTATACATAAAAATGGTATTTTAGCAATTTTATTGTATCTGTGACATGTATGTAAAATTGCTTTCATTCTAAATGACTAGTCTGTATCTATGCCCATCTATGCTTGGTCAGAACAACTTAATTTATTTCTTATGAGTACCCATTCAGTGTCACAGATAATTTCTTATGGCAAAAATACTTATCTTTGCTCCAAACATCTATTACCCAAACAAAGGTATCTAAATCTAATAATCATACAAGCTTCTAAAATCATCCAAAAATGACTTTACCTAAAATAGAGGCTGAACCTTCCTTGAATAGCAAAGTAGGGGTCGAATTACTTTGGGCTGGCCAAAAAGTACAGTTTATCCATTAAAGATAAACATGGTCCTGGGCGTGATGGTAAACTGCATCCGGAAGCAAGACCCCTGATTAGGAGGTTGTGAGGAGCATGGAGCCACCTCTTAAATGCTGTTGTTCCCAGGTCCACCATGACTTGTAGTGGTAGCATCTGTTAGGGTCTCAGCTATGAGCAAATAGGGGTCAAAACACTATGAAAGTATAAATATATGCTTTTATAGAAATCTATACATAAAAATAGACTATGAACACTAAATAATTCAATTCATCTTTTTCTACTTAAAATTAATTTGTATACTCTATACAATCGGTGGATATGCAAAAAGGTATAGTTGTCATTCATGTCCAAAGCAAGCTGAGTTCAGATTTCAATTTATTATCAATAACCTTTGAAAAATGCACAGAACAAACTTCTTCTCTCCCCCAGCTATGTGTTAAATAACAGTATAGCTTGGGCTCTCTAGCCTTGAATGACAAATCTAAGAGAAGGGAAACTCTTAATTTCAAAACCATTGAGAAGGCAACTGGGTATTGCTCCACTATGTTTCCCAAGAAGATATGGCAATTCACAGATAATAACAAAAAGTAATCTGTGGAGAGCCATGATTAATTGCATCTCAGAGGGATACAGCATGCAAAAAATACAAGCATATGATATACATAAAATTTCATCATAATTTCAAAGTGAACAAAATAATATCACAGCTATATGACTATCTTATTTGATTTTACTCTATTTTAAAATTTGTGGCTTTAGATTTTTATTATTGAGAGCCTTCAATCATTGACAAAATTACAGAATAATAAATGACTGTTGTGGAGTAGTTTTCGCACTGAAAGTTATTATCGTGCTATGTTGGTTGCTAATCAACTTAACGCACCCAAAATGTTAGGAACTTGGTAATCTTCCACTGTAAGCTGACTCCTTAGTATTCAGCTAACTGCCAACTAATATCAACTGCTTTAGTCCAACTATATCCAAACTGGAACTAACTAATAGTTCTACTGAACTCCAGTAGAACTCTAAAGAACTCTCTAGAACTTGTAAGAACTCCTAAGAACTTTCCATGAACTTCTTGAGTTAACTTCCTGTTAACTCTTAATATAGGAGGGAGAGACCATTATCTGAGGAATAGGTGTGTTTCACCATAACAATGACATATATAATAACGTTATAACACAAGACCTTATTAGGTTCATTTTCATGGCACTATCTTAGAAATGAGGTGTAAATAAATGCAAACTTCATTTGACAGTCAACCTAATGAGCCACATATTGAAACTCATCCAAATGTTGATGAATAGACCACATAGCAAAACTAGACATGAAATAGGACAAGAGTAATAGAGTTTTGTTAAAGAGACTGGAACAAGAAATGCGATATTTATGATCAGAATGATTGAAAGAGCAATACAAATGTAGAATGATGTTCACCGATATTTTAAAGAAGTTAATCTGCTATCTTTCCAAAGAACACATGGCAATTCAGGATTATAAAGAAAAGAAATTTCTTGAGAGCTATGATCAACTATATCTGAAAGGGACATGGCATGCAAAAAATACAACCATATGACAAACATGAAACTGCATCATAACTGCACTGGGAACAAAATGACGTTGCAACCTTATTATTATTTTATTTGTAATTTTACTTCATTTTATTATTATTGATTTTTGTCATGATAGACTGCTCTGATAAATGCTTCAGCTGCCAAAGCAAATATTAGAGAAAAGGAAATAAACAAGTGTCTTTCTTGGAACTTTAAATGCACAGCCAACACCTTAGAACATCTGTCTTTTATGGATGTATTACTACATTGTCTATGGAAGTGTAAATGATAAAGTAGAACACAAGTCTGTCATCATTGTGTCACCCAACCCATTTCTTTCTTTTTCTTTATATCATTTTTGCTTTACTATCTTTTATGCCTTTATTCACCTTGTCATGAGGGCAAATGTAACACATGGTCATTTTGATACCATTATGGCTTTGTACATTTTTAATGACAAGTGTATCCAGTTCCACTGGATTGTGCTGTAAGCGTTAACAGGGCATAATCTTTACTTTACCTTGTTAATACAAAGGAAGAGTGCTGCCTTGTACAAAGTTCTTTGAGGACCAGGTTCACTCTCATTAAGAATATCTGGTCATAAATGAATAATGAAATGACTTAAAACAAGTGATTTGTTTAAATGATTGCTCACTGAATAAAAATAAGAGGATCAGAGTGAGTTTCCCAAGCTGTTGTACATTTATAATCATCATTAAATTCATGCAACTCTTTTCGAATACTCTGCACTGTCTTCAGATTGACACACAAAACTCTGAAATGTTCATAGTGGAAATTCAAGCATGAATACCAGCAGTTTTCTTCTTCTTCTTTTATGTGCCTTGTTTTTTTCAGGATGTAGGCAATCATGGCTTTCCACATCTCCCTATTCCTGGTGGCTCTTAGAATGCTTTCTCCTGTAACACCACTCAACCTCTGTTCTGTTGACCACCCTTCAAATATGTTATCCGCTGCTTTCCTCTGTCTCTTTTTCCCTCTATCTGGCCTGTTAGTATCAGGTTCTCCAAGACTTCCTTCCTCATTGCATGTCCCAGAAACTTCAGTTGTCTCTTCCTGATGCTTAATATTAATTTCCTTTTCATTTCCATTCTTTCCAACACCTCATCATTGCTCACATGCTCAGTCCATGATATCCACAGAATCCTTCTGTAGAACCACATTTCAGCTGCTTCAAATTTATTCTCAATCTTTGATGATATTGTTCAACATTCACTACCATATCGAAGAACTGACATCACATAGCAATTTTGTACTCTCTTCTTTGTTTCTAGTGAAAATTTACTATGTCTTAATACTTCTGGAATGCGTCCTTTGCCATGCCAGTTTGCCTACAGATCTCTGTATCGCACTTTCTGTCTTCTGTTAGAACACTTATAGCATGCCATTTTCAAACTTCTGGTAGAGTGAATTACATAATGGGGCTCTTTTTCTCACAAATGGTGGTTTACTAATCCTACTATATTGTGCAGTCAACAAAATCCAAAACGAACAATGCACATATGCAAACTTAAAAATATAAAATGGTGACAATTTAACAATCGCACCCTCTATAAAGAAATATAGTAAAATCCAATACATAATTAAAATGGATGTGAGCAGAGCTTTAGCAAAATGAAAAGATAAGTAGTGATGGAAAAGGTTGGTTGAGTAGTATCAAATGGGTTACAAACCCAGTAGGAAAAGATCAGGCAGAAATATAGGTTTGCCAATATAACAGAGCAGAAAATAGTGCAGATGGAAGTAACTGTTAAAACTTTTTCGAATATTAGACCTAAAATAGCTGCTGCTGCTGCTTCTTTTTGCTTCTATGTGTCATGTCCCTTCAGATGATGTAGAACCCTGGTCATTACAACTGCCTATCCTTTGTAGCTGTTAGTAAGGTTTCTTTCACCTTCCCTCTCAGTTCATTTAAACAAACATATTAGGTAAATTAGAATGACTCCAGACAGATTTTTGAACTGATTCAGTTTTTCTTGTCAAAGGGTTATACTGAATGGCCACTCTTCTAGGTCCTAAATAACCACTTCCTTTATCTTTAGTGTTACTTTGTTTTTAATTTTCATGAATGACCTTTCTGATGATATTTTTTATCTATGCTGATGACAAAACTATTTAATCCTGTCTCGTTAGTGACTCTGATCAGTTTGCTTAGATCAAATTGGCAGCTGTGTCAAAAACAACCTTCAGTCTGTTCTTAACTAGGGTAAAAGATGCTTGTTAATTTTAATGCCTCCAAAACTAAACTGCTCTGTTAAGAACAGACTGAAAGTTATTTCTGACATCATCTGAGAGACCCTCTGACATCATCTGAGAGACCCTCTGACATCATCTGAGAGACCCTCTGACATCATCTGAGAGACCCTCTGACATCATCTGAGAGACCCTCTGACATCATCTGAGAGACCCTCTGACATCATCTGAGAGACCCTCTCTTCCTTCCATCAGCATGGCTGATGCTAACTTTCAGGAGACTGACTCATTGTGCTTGCTCAGGCTAAAATTCTTGGCTGACAGGAAGTGGAGAAACTCTATTGAATCTATTGCTAGGTCAGCTGCAAAAAAAGTGAGTTAATTGGATCATGCTAGACAGTTTTTCTTACCAGAATTAAACCTACATATCTATAAATCTACTATTCATCTATTTTTAGAATGATGCTGCCACATATGATCTGGTGCTCCTGCTAAATATCTAGAGCTTCTTGATAAAATCCAAAGAAAAATCAGCAATATTACTAATTCCGATCTGTCATCTCATTTTAAGTCACATTCCCACTGCCATAAAATTTCCTCCCTGTGCCTTTTCTACTTGTTAGAAATTTTTTCATCTAGTTATCAAGTTAGATAGCAAACATAGACATACCTTGTTTTGTGTAAATGCAGGTATTCAGATTCATATTCCAGACAGAAGGATAAACTCAAAAAGAAAACAGACATATATTGTACTGTGTTAACATATGGTGAGTTATTTTATTTATTAGGAACAACACAAAACCATTACTCTCATAGCTACAATAAAAACAAAGAAACTAGAGCTAGATAACTCTAGCCACTTTATCTAACTGTAAGTGTTCATCTGATTAAATTGGAATTTTCAACACTTTTTTTCACTCATCATCCTATTCTATTCTTTTCCTAACTCCTGACACTACTTTGAGTCTTGTAAATTGTGTGCTAGTTAGTCCTTTTGTCATCACATTCACAATCATGTCCTTACCTTGACAGTATTGTAGTTTAATAGTTTTCATTAATAGCGACTTAGTATCTTTTGCATTCTTTCTTTCATCATCTTACTTTTGTGACTTTCATTCATTTTCATTAACTTTTTCATTTTCTTTTATTGATTTTTCATATTTATTAATCAGAAGATCAGTTATGACTGAGTAATGAGTATGATCCTCACTGAGTGCTCTATATTTCTGGCCTTATCACATCTAAGCTATACTTAGTAAACTGGTCGTTGCCAAAAAAATCAGCATTCAAATTCCTTGCTCTGTTTCTGAGCTTGAAAACCAACTTCAGGAATCAGTTTCAACTGTTTCAGTCTATTCAATTTTATTCATATCTATCTATCTATCTATCTATCTATCTATCTATCTATTACAGTCTGTTTACATCTGTCTATCTATCTATTACTGTCTGTTCATATCTATCTATCTATCTATCTATCTATCTATCTATTTATCTATCTATCTATCTATCTATGTCTGGTCACATCTATCTCTCTGTTACAGTCCCTTCACATCTAACTCTCAATTACAGCTTGTTTACATCTAGCCATTTATTACAATCTCTTCACATCTCTCTATCTATCTTTCTATCCCTGTCTTGTTGCATCTATCTCTCTATTAGAGTCAGTTCCCATCTCTCTTTCTATTATAGTCTATTCACATCTATCTATCTATCTATCTATCTATCTATCTATCTATCTATCCACGTCTTTTTATATCGATTTATTTCAGTGTGTTCATATTTATCTATCTCAGTCTGTTCATATTTATCTATCTTAGTCTGTTTTGTATTTATCTCTCTGTCTAGCTACCTCAGTCAGTTTATATCTGTTATTCTGTCTATCACAGTCCATTCATATCTGTTGCTCTGTCTAGCTAAGTCTGTTTATATCTGTCACTCTGTCTAGCTATCTCAGTCCGTTTATATCTGTCATGCTGTCCAGCTATCTCAGTCCGTTCATATCTGTCACGCTGTCCAACTATCTCAGTGCGTTCATATCTGTCACTCTGTCTAGCTATCTCAGTCCATTCATATTTGTTGCTCTGTCTTGCTAAGTTTGTTTATATCTGTCACTCTGTCTCGCTATCTCAGTCCGTTCATATCTGTCATGCTGTCCAGTTATCTCAGTGCATTCATATCTGTCACTCTGTCTAGCTAAGGCGGCTCATATCTGTCACTCTGTCTAGCTATCTCAGTCCGTTCATATCTGTCACGCTGTCCAGCTATCTCAGTGCGTTCATATCTGTCACTCTGTCTAGCTATCTCAGTTCATTCATATCCATCTTGCTGTCCAGCTATCTCAGTGCGTTCACATCTGTCACTCTATCTAGCTAAGTTGGTTCATATCTGTCACTCTGTCTAGCTATCTCAGTCCATTCATATCTGTCACTCTGTCTAGCTATCTCAGTATGTTCATGTCTCTCTATCTGTATACCTAGCTATGTAGGCATATTGCATTGTCTTTTACTTTCATGTATTGTATATTACATGTTATTTTTACCTTTTCTCTTTTTTAGCCCATATTAAAGTTTATATTCAAGTTTATCTACCCATTTCTCTTTCTTTTTATTCATCATTTTTTTTCCTGCTGTTAAATTTTTTAAGCCATGTATTTTTCTGAGCAAACACATCTCAGACAAATTTTCATCACACTATTCATAGTATTCTCTTATTTACTTTCTTCTGTCCATTTTTTTTCCTCTCCTTTGCCTTTTGCCATTTATATTTTTGTTCTTCTGAGCATTATCATCATTAAATTAACAGAGACCATTTTTGGAACATTGCCATAAACATGATACAACCCTCATCAACAAAGAGCCAATTAGTGTCATATCCACAAATCATTCTCACCACTATTATCTATCTTTTAAATCATTATTTATTGCCTATATTCTTTTGCTCAATAGTTTCTAATCATAATAACTAAATCAATGAAACAATAAGATTTAAACAGTAGTTTGAATTCTTATTGAAAAACATTTATTTCTGAACAATGAAAAGTAATAACAAATATTAAAAATACAGTCAAATTGAAAAAAAAAAGAAAATAGCTTACAAGACAATACTTTTGTATTGAAAATCTGATTGACCAATTCTTCAGAAAACACATATATATCAATATTCATCATGTCTTATATTATGAGTTTAGCTGATTAGCAAAGTGGGGGAATGCAAATGTTTCCTTTGAATTACTCCCTTTGATTTGGTATAGAATGATTCATTTAAAGTTTTTAATGATGTTTAAATGTAAAATATATATCCTAGTTATAAAATGTCCTTCCAAAAGATCTAATCTATTTAAACATTACCTGTTTTTTTTTTTGCATTTTCAATTAAAATCTTTCTGTGATTGGTAACTCTATAAAAGTCATTACTGCTATTTCAGCAATGGCTATTCTTTATTCAGGACTGAGATTTGTGCCAGTTATTGATAAAAGCTTTGTACCATTTACCTTTTATTAAATGGATGCAAAAGTCGAGAAAATTCAAGTGTTTTATACAAAATCAGACATGGGCATAACCATAAATAGGTTCAATATCAAGGCTTATAAAAAAAGGCCATTATGTTGCCTAATAAAGTCTGAACTTACAGTGGGTTGCTTATCTATTCTTTTTCTGTTTGGGGTGGGAGTCCGTTCTAGTGAAGGGTAGTTATATACTATTGCAGGTTAACGGAATTTGGCCTTGTGGTAGATAGCCCACTATAAGTCATAAAATGATTATAAATCAAGAAAGGCAATTTGAGTAGAAAATATCATTTTATATATACACATATCAATTAATGTTTTTACAATGAAAGTAATAACTTGAATATAAGTCCAACAGAGGTTAAAATGTTCATGGCAAATAAAATGCTGAAAGAAAATTAATGCTTAGGAATGTCAGGAGCATGTAAGTGAGGAATGTCTTTGATGTAGTTGCTCCTTAGGTCAGTAAGTAATTTTGAGACAGGGGAGAAGGAAAGAGGCAAGCGTAGTAGCCGCTTGACTTAGGTCAAGAGGATATTGATTACGCTCTTCTCCTAAAGTTCTGCCTGCTGTGGGATTTCACACTTGTATTTGGTTCTGGGCTTCCCATTGGCTGATAAATAAAATTCACGTAGGCTTGTGAAATGGAAATTTAATTTTTATTTTTCAACCGGAACAACTGTGCGAACCCTGCGGTGCACGGACGACTTTTGGTCATTTACCTTTTTGTCGTGAAAGAGCCAACATCTGGTCCATTGCTTCTGTTCAGTCGGTATCACCACAAACTCTTAGGTAGTGGTAAGAGGCATAGGGTTATAATGTTTTCCACATAAATTTTATGGAACCTCTGTTGCATGCAGTGAAACAATCTATGGTCTGTAGATAACAGGTCAGCAGAATATGTTGCATGTGGAAGAATTTAACAAACCAGTTCATTAATCATTAGCTGCTTCACATTTTCAACATACAAGTACGGTTTTATTATGTAGCAAAATCAAGAGCCGATTTCTTTGCTCTAACAATGCCCTTGCTTTTAGTGTATCATTTACATGAGTAAATTGCTCACTGTAGCATTGTGCAGTCTGTTTGTTCTGATTCTGGCAAATCTTAGTAAAGAATTCCCTTTGAACGAGTTTTTTCTAACATAGATTCCATTTAGGATGAGATGGTTTTTTCAAAACTTAAACATGGTTTCCTCCATTATCCTAGGAAATCTATTTTTTTATAACAGAGAAAACTTGTCCAAAATATATGTTTTTTTTTAAATGTCAGTCAAGAAGAGAAAATGAGAATTTTAACACAATGCCATGGAAAGATATTTTTTGTTACAATTCATTTTCTAGCTCTTATAATACAAGATCTTGCTTAGGCACTCATCATGATGTCTCTGAAGATTGACTCCAACAGCGTTTTTTAATTTGGATTCACAAATTTTTTTTTATTTAAGTGTCAAGACAAATTCATTTGAGTCACCAGGGGTGTATGATTTACTCCAAAATATTGTCCAAGCTTCATAGTTTTTGCTAATGTTTCTAAACAGTATGTGTCAGGTGACTAATTTGTACAAGCAACAATAACCTGGGTCAAGTTTAAAGATGCTTCTCCGATTTCTGTTACTTTTTAGAAAAAGATAGTTTAGTGAACTTATGCAACAATCTAATAAAAAGCAAAAAAGATAGTGTCGGGAATTATTTATTATGCAATAAATTAATAAAATGCAAAACAGATAGTGTTGGTAACTTATGCAATAACTTAAGAAAAAGCAAAAGAGATAGTGTCGTAAACTTGTGCAACAACCTAATAAAAAATAAAAAAAAGATAGTGTTGTGAACTTATGCAACAACCTAATAAAAAACAAAAATAATTTTTCAAGTAATCAAATAATAAATTTATCATTTAACCAGTGTATTACTTTGACAATATTCATATTTTTATTTTTATCAAAATTATTTAGTAAATAAAGAAGGCTCACAAAATGTGAGTGTAATGTATAAAGGTAGAATAAGTTAAAAGCCTGAAGTCAAGAATAGATTAGCATGTACCAGCCAAGATTTGTATAGATTGATATGATAATCATTAGATTCAGGTCTGTGATAGCTGAAAATTTATTAAGTTAAATTAAGTGTCCCTCATCATATAACAAAGGCATGTTCTCTTTTTTTGAGTAAGGCACAGTTATATAGATGCTATTCTCACTCTATTAGCAAAATGAGTCTTCATTGGGCCTGAATATTGTTTCCCTTTTATTTATTTATTTATTTATTTATACACACACACAAATATATATACATATGTAATTATTTTTACAGTAAGGTTTACCCTGTGAAAGGCCCTGGCACCATTTAAAATAGAGGATTACATTAGAAGAAAAGTAATGGTTAACCTGAGACTTGAACATGTTAAAATTGCAGTGCCTGGGGAAACATCCTCTTGGGAGTCAGTTTCATAGAGTAGCATGAGAAGAAGCTATTTGACAGGAAATGCTCATGGATAGACTACTCAGAGAATATAGGTGGTTTGCTAGAATGTAAGTGCATGGTGATTCCTTTCTATGAAGGTTAGGCCTGGTGGGATGAAGGAATGTAGTTTTAAGCATTTTCTGCAAAAGTATCAATAGAGCATTAAGAAGCTTGCAACATCCTGCCCGTGTGAAAGAGGTTAGAATGTGTAAAATAATTTGTCACTAACAAGGACTCAGAGATGTTATTGGACTCTATCAAGTCTGGATAATACAAATTAAGTTTTAAGTTATGCTATATGTTAATTGTAATGTGTTGCTCCCTTTGTTTACTCTTCAAACTAGGAAGAGATGGCTCTACCTAAGAGGGGATGAGTGGCCATTAATATAGAGCACTCACATGGAGAAGGAAGTCATCTGAATAAAGGATTCTCGTTATATCACATTTGAGTTCCTTTAATATAAATTTGTACTATACTGATTCAGAGATAACCACAAAACTGTGTTGCTAAAAATGACTGTAAATTTTCTTCTTGCTTCAAATGTAACGATTTAAAAATTGTTTAGCGTTCATTAAAATGTGAAAATTATCCAAAATGGAATCTTTTTATGTTGTAATGTCATGGTCATGCATGCTAAAACATGAAAAAACTGTTCTTTTTATAAACATTTTCAAACATTACTGCAGTATTCATAGCTGATTCTATTAATTTATGGCTTAAGTTTTTTAATGAATTTGGCTTTGAGGATCTGTAGTTTGCTTTTGTTGTTTTCTTGGTATAGGATAATTGTGTCATTGATCATTATTTTTTATATTGAGAATGTAGACAAGAATGTTGCTGTAGATGTCTAGAAATGGATAAATGGTCAGACATGTGTAATGTAAGACGTTATGTTAATGTAGATGTTGTAAATCTAACATATATATTTGTTTTTTTTTTGTCAGATACATGCTCTCAAAAGAACATTTGAATTGATATATAACGGTGGTTTTATGTAATACATCAGTTGGTGGGGAGGAGTTATTACAGATAATTAAATTAGTAGTATTTTATTTCTTATAATATATTATTAATTTTATTTCTTTTTAGGATCAACAGGAGATATATTAGTTTGAGTGAGATTTATATATATATATATATATATATATATGTGTGTGTGTGTGTGTGTGTGTGTGTGTGTGTGTGTGTTGTTTGTGTGTGTTGAGTTAGGTAGAATAAAAACCAGTAAATTGATATATAATAAACAGCATCATTAAATGTTTTTATTGGTTAAATCTATGAATGAAATATAAGCAGTATGTATAATTGAATGAACTGGGAGATTCATCATTAGAGAGCTATGGTAACCCAAGTAATTATTACTCTAATTTATCTGCAAGTACTTCTTTTATGTGTCATATTCCTTCAGGATGTGGATGATCATAGCTCTTCACAACTTCATTTCACTTGTAGTGATAAAGAATGTTTGTCCTCTAAGTAAACCTCCCAGTCTCTGTTCTCTTATTCATTTACACAGGATTGTTAGATAGGTTACTCAATGTTTTTTATGGTTTTCCTTCCTTCACACTGTCTTGTGAGTATTAAGTTTTCTAAGTCCTTTTTCCTCATAATGTCTCACAGAAATTTCATTACTTCTTCTGATTTTGTATAAGTGTCATTGTAGCTAAAATTTTCTTTAGCGCTTCCTTATTTCTCAGGTATTCAGTTCATAGTATTCTCAACATCTTATTATAGAAGCATATTTTTGATTCTTGGAGTTTGTTCTTCATCTGTAACAAAAAGAATTCTTTCAAGATAACTTTATTGCATTCAATTCCCAAAATATCCACTCTTTCTTCAGCTTAAACAAAAAGTATAAAATAACAAAATAAATGCAATTCTTTTTAAATTGTTATTTTTCATTAAAATAAAAACAATATCAAGCATTTAACACTTTGTGTTCTAATAAGCAACCAAAATGTGGTTCTGTTCTAATAAGCAACCAAAATGTGGTTCTGTTCTCATAAGCAACCAAAATGTGGTTCTGTTCTAATAAGCAACCAAAATGTGGTTCTACAAAGGTATGCTGAGAATATCATGGACCAAACATTTTAGAGAGGATGGAAATAAAAAGGAAATTGATACTTAGCATCAGGAAAAGACATCTGATGTTTCTAAAGCATGTAATGAGGAAGTAAGGCTTAGAGAATCTCATACTCACAGGACAGAGGGAAAGAGAGATAGGGAAAGAAATGCATGGCATACTTGATGGGCTTGAGCAAATGGATGGCAGAGCAGGGTTTGGGACTGGTATCAAGAGATAGGGTGTTAAGAGCTACAGGGGATGGGAAGGTCATGATTGCCAATGTCCTGAAGGGACACGGCACATAGAAGAAGCTCTTATTTACCAAAAATTCTTTGTCATAAAAATTCTGAATAATCATAAGAGATCTTGTAGTGTTCAAACTTTATTCTATATTCTGATCATTTTCTGAAATTCCCCAGAACTCACAAATTATTTCATTAAGGCCTTTAGATATTATGTTTGTTGTTCACTCCAATTACGAAGCAGTTAAATGCTTAAAATTTTAGTGAGTAATTCCAGCATCAGACAAATAAAGAGAATGTTTTTCTTTTTTGTGATTTTACTCTTCTGTTAAATTGTTGCAAAATTAATCTTCAGCATAATGAGGTTTTGTTCACAGAGGAAATGTAAAATGAAATATTGGAATGATAATAATTAATAAGCCAAATTTAATTTTTGTTAATTAAATTGTTGTTTTAATGTTGATTAAATGAATAAAATGTTCAGTTTCTTCAAAGACATAATTTTTGTTAACAAAAAATGATAATGATACATTATCTGATTAGTAAGTTGTCTGATACACTAACGTTATTGACATATTCATACACTTAATTTGTCTATAATTTAAATATACCTGAAATGCATTATTTTCCCTTATATATATTTACATTCATAATAAACATGTAATGTTTTATTCAATGTGGCACACACACTTAAACAGACATACGTTTTTATTCTCCATTTAATATACATCCATTGCTTTATGTGACATATATCTGACCAATGAAATAATACCTCAATCAACATACTGCCCCTGTGGATTTTTTTAAAAAATTTTCTTTTCAAGTTTTTTAAATCATTTGTCTTTAAAATGTCTCTGAAGAAGCTTGTTAAAGTGAAACATGTTAGATGAAAGACACTTTTTCTTACCTGTTCTTTACTTATTCTATTCATCTTGTCAGATTTTGATCTATATATTCAATTCATATATATATATATAAATTATATATATATATATGCACATTAAATATATCATAAATCTTCAAGATGCTGTCTCCTATAATGAATGATATTTTATTTAACATGGGCTCTTTGTTCGGTATAATATCTTCTAGTGTTTTGTGTCTTTCATTGCATTGGGTGCAGTAGAGTATTTTGGTATTACCCACTAATATTTGTCTTATTTTGATCATTGAATTTTGTTTTTTCCTGACTTTCTGCTAACAGGTAACAAATCAACCTACGAGAAAGTGTTGTGTGTATATACTCCATGAAAGAATTTAATGCTGGTTTCTCCACAAGAATTTAAATTTCTTCCTCCAACAAGAATTGTGTGGTTCTGTGAAGTAACAGAAAAAAATCTTTTTAAAAATCTACAGAAACAGTATGTTGATTAAGATATGATTTCATTGGTCAGATATGTGTCACATGTAATAAAACAATGACCAATGAAATCATACCACAATCAACATACTGTCTCTGTGGATTTTTTAAAGATTTTTAAATCATTTGTCTTTAAATATCTCTGAAGAAGCTTGTTAAAGTGAAACATGATAAATTAAAAACACATTTTTCTACCTGTTCTTTACTTATTATATTCATCTTGTTGGATTTTGATTCATATATTCAACTCATAGAAGTCTAATTAAACTCAAAAATGTAATAGGTCTTCTTGTCAAGGAAATGACAGTTAAAAATGTTGATTTTTTCATAGACTTTTTTAATTATTATATAAATTATCATTGTTTCTTTATCACTTATTCTAAAATTGATTTTCCTTTTGTACATTATATTTGTAAAATACAAATATAAAGTCCCATCGGTAATGATGATGAAAGCATTTAGTTTGTATGACATCAATGCATTTTAATATTAAAAGAACAGAAAGTGCTAAGTAACAGCATTGTATTTTAGAGAGAAATATTATACCTTTACAGCAGACATAATCATAAATAATTCACTCGTAATAGCAAATATATATGAACATGTGACTGAATGGTCAAAATTTTCACTTTCTAACCATGAGGCTTGGCTTTTAATTTCACCAGCAAATTCAACGCCAAGGTGTGGCACCTTTAGAAAGTGACAGAAAACCAAACCACAAGTTGACCCAAGCATTGTGAGGGAAATTGGTTAGACTGAAATGTTTAGAATCTGTCAATGGTTGTGACTGCACAATGCCATCATAGATGAGGTTTTGAGTATACAACCATTTTTCAAACTGCTAATCATAATATATTAGATGCTCTCTCTCCCAAAATCTGTGTTTAATATCTGCTCAGCATAGGTTGGCTATGTGGATGCTGCAGAAATAAAAATATACCTGATCAGTTGTCTGTTAGCCACTCTAGTAGATCAGGTGGGTGTACTTGGAAAAGAAAAGTAGCCAGTCATTATATATATATATATATATATATATATATATATATATATATTCATATATATATATTTATGTCAACACAAAATAAAATCGTCGGTTATAGTGGATGTTATTGCATTACCATCTAAATAACCTCTCCAAAGATGGCTCATGTGAGCCGAAAGCTTAGTAGCAAATTAATAAAAAATTATCCAAATGTTGGAGAATTTTTGTCTTTATTTTCAACTGAAACTAAAGCCAAAATACGACATTTAGAACGGCTTATGATTAAACATAATAGACATTCATTGTCTCTTATATTTAACAGTATATATATATATATATATTTGTTTATTAACTTGCATATATCTAATAATTTGTTAGGAAAATAATGATTAAATAGATATTAAAATAATTAAATTGATACTTATTTTTTTTGTAATAATTAAATAGATATTGCATTATGATATTAAGAATTGTATTAGAATATAAAAATAATAAAAAAAGATTTTATATAAAAATAATAAAATAAATTTTTAAAAATTGCTTAATAAATAAATGGGTATTAAAAAATGTTATTTAAAAGTTAAAAGTTTTGAAAAATTAAAATAAAATGCATTCTGAATTGAAATAAAAATAGTATATTATACTCAATGTTCCCTTTAAATTAAATCAAAAATATAAAATGTTTCTTTCTTTCTTCATCTCTTTTCTTTTTGTTTTAGAAAATATTGGGATATAGAGAAAGCTGAAAGAAAAATTTTGTAACAATAATAGATGCATCAATGAAAATAGGGTCTAGACAGAGGTTTTAAAATAAGTTGACACTTTGGCCGTTAAGATTGAAAGAAGAAATCATGTATTCCCCCAAAATATAACCTTTTATCAAATTTAAAGTGGATCTCTATTCTGATTAGTTATAATAATGGGATATATCAACGGAAATGCAGTCTAGACAGGGGTTTTGATCGACTGAGACTTCTGCCATTAAGATTGAAAGAAGAAATCATGTATTACCCAAAAATACAAACTTCTTTTCAAATTTAAAGTGAATCTCTATTCTGATTAAGGCTTACGGCTATATCACGTTGAATACACCAGTTCTCACTCGATCACCAAAGTTAAGCAATGTTGAGCCTGGTCAGTACTTAGATGGGTGACCACTTGGGAATGCCAGGTGCTGTAAGCGTTTAGTGACGGATGTGTGTTGTGGTGCAGTGGATATCGGCTTGAAAAGAGAAATCGGTGAGCCAAGTTCAAATTCCTGTTGAATACCCTGCATTCACTTAAGCACTAGTACCCTTGGGAAAGATATTAATCTGCTCTTCCCTCCAGTTATGGGTTAAATAACAGGGTAGGACTTGGGGACCCTGCCCTTAAAAACAAATCCCAATAAATCTTGATACTTGAAAAGAAAAATGTATTACCAGACACAAAACTTATATAAAAACAACAATAAAATGTTGAAAGAAAAAGGTATTCCCAGCAATAAATAAATAAAATTTAGTTGGCAATAAATGACCCGCCAAGGTTGATATGCCATTAAAACAAAAACAACCACCCAACTATTCTGATTAGTTAAATGGAACACACATATATTTTTATATCTTCCCACATCTATAAATAACAAACGTAGTGTTTCTTATATTTAAATGAAAATCATTTTCACAACAATGATCTGACATTGCCTGAAGACAAGGTAAAAATCTCAAAGCATAGAAATTTTCGTTCACAATGTATTTTTAAATAAAATTAAAATTTAATTATATGATTATATTATGCTCTACAATATTTATTGTATTGAGCACTTTTATAGAAAAAAAAAGTAAATGCTGGAGAACTCAGAATTGTAAAACTGTTGGTTCTCTTCACCTGGATTTATATATATATATATATATATATATATATATATAGCTATTATTATCATTGTTATAATAATAGCATACTGCAACTCAAAGGTTATCAAGTTTCTGTGCTCAATGCACCATCATCTGGCTGTGAAATGTGGTTCATTTACCAGGTCATATATATATATATATATATATATATAAGTAAATTTAAAAGAGAAAGAAAATAAATAAAAATAAAATTAAAGAATAAAAAATGACATCATATTTCTGGAATGTATTGAACTGGGAGGATATTATAGCTTAAAAGAATTATGAGTGTAGACCAGTGAATATTAGAAAATTATATATATATATATATATATATATATATAGTTCATTTTTATATTAGTAAAAATGTTTGGCTGGCTGAGGAGAAATTTGAATTTTAAAAAAAGGAATGCTGATATTACCATGGCCTTAACTATAATCGTTTTACCCCAAGCAAGTCAGTACTGTCACTGGTATACAGGGGGTTACATGAGAGGTGAGTGATGAGAAAGAGGAACAAGTTACAAAGGGTGTCAGAGAATGGATAAGAGAAGGATGAGAACACTGATGTGAAGAGAGTTGTATGAGAGTAGAGTGGAAAGAAAGAAGAACATGATACAATGGTTGTCAGGGAAAGGATGCAAGTCAAGGAGATAAGAGGTAGCAACTGACATTGCATTTAAATTCTTGGAAATTGTAGCTGTCAGGGAAGCAAGTATACGGAAGTGCAAGAAAAGAAGCTACTAAAATAGAAGTTGCAGTTACATTTGATTGGTTTTACTAAAAAAGTGTGGGACCTTGTTACTAGTCTAGTCAGTCAGTTAAGTGCCATACGTGATACACGCTTGGGCGATCATGTCTCGAAAGAGACATGACTGACTGGGCAGAAGATTAGCCCGCAGTAGGTTGCCATTGCTTTCTGTGGTAGACTGGTTGCCGACCAAGGCTATAGAACCCAATCTGTCCTGCTATTTAACCCATAACTGGAAGGAAGAGACGGATTAATACCTTTCCCAAGTAAAGTCAGTTCAGTGCCATGTGTGATACATGCTTGGGCGATCATGTCTCGAAAGAGACATGACTGACTGGGCAGAAGAATATCCCGCAGTAGGTTGCCATTGCTTTCTGCGGTAAACTGGTTGCCGACCAATTCTATAGACCCCAATCTGTCCTGCTATTTAACCCATAACTGGAAGGAAGAGATGGATTAATACCTTTCCCAAGGGTATTTGCGCATAAGTGAATACAATGGATTCAACTGGAATTCAAACTCGGATCTCCGGAGCTTGAGTAAATTCATGCAGAGAGGACACCAGGGAGCTAAGCTCATTGAAGCAAAAACTGTGAAAGTATTCAAAACAGAAAGAGTTAGTTGAAATTTCTAGGGCACATAATGAGGAAAATGGTGTGGAAAAAGATAATTTACAGGATATACTGAAGGCAAGAAAGACATAGGATAAACAGAAAATAACCTACTTAAATGATTTATCTAAATGGTTGCATGCTTATGAGTACTGATACCGACATGCTATAAAACAATATTTTCATAAGTTATTCCACGTAACCTTAACAGAAACTCATATATCAATAAATGTTTCTGACTTTTGATAAATATTAGTATATTTGGCACAGGAATTTCAATTTAGTAAGTATCTGTTTGAGGTAGAAATATCGACTACTTATTGCACTTAGAGTTGGAGTGGTGAACACAAACTTTGATGTTTGCAGTTCATCTGAAATTGATAAAAGCATCTTTTGAAATGTTAACATATATAATATTCTGTATCATGTATATATATATATATATATATATATATATATATATATATATAATAATTTTTTATAATGGCTAAAAGTTACCCAAAAGCACTTGAACATACAAAACATTTTGTCAATTTCTATATAATTTATGTCCCGAAAAGTGAAAGTTATATGAACACAAAGAAAATCAAATAAAAACTTAACTACAGTACCCAGTTGCCAGTCTTAATGAAACTTATATAAAAGAGAGATTGCTGCCCTAATACATACATTCCATCTAGATAAACAAGTTTGGCAGTGCCTGAATAAAATAGATCAGCATTTACATTTTCCTTATGTTTCATGATATGCACCTAATCTAACAAAATTATAAAGGTAACACTGATTATGCATAAAATACAAAATATTTTACTTTTTTGTAGATTTACAGCATTGAGTAATTATTGACAGCATGTGTCTGATACACACATACACACAAACACACACACACACACACACACACATACACACACACACATATATATATAATCTGATACATACCCATATTTGTATAAGAGAAAGAAGGTTAAAATCAAGGTTTAAATTGACTTTATCACCCAGAAATACCTCTTACATAATAGTATGATATTAGTTAGATAAAGACATTATTGTTACTAATGTCTTACCATTATGTAGAAGATATCACGAGGAGGTATATTTCTGCCATAACCTGTACAAACGAGAAATTTTGCTAAAAAAATATCAGAAACTTTTCTTGAACCTCCTAAAAATAATGTACATTAGCAGTTTTCTTAAACTAAGATACTTTCAAAGACTTTAAAAACGCTTATATGCTTATAAGCATATTAAATTAAACTCTGGAATTTCTCTAACTCCTCTGATGAGATGGACAACCCTAACTCTGGCACAACTAAATCTTACTTGTTACACTCTCTGTAATATATTTTGAATTTCCAACACACACACTCGTGTCATACTTCTTTTTCTACCTAACTTATCAGACAAAATAATTGATTAAAACCTATCTTCTCATTTTTTATTAGTTTTGTCCTAAACACTAGTGACACCACTGGGAATTTCAACCTGATAAGAGAATATCTTACCCAATTAGTAGCAATAAATTTCTGAAAAACTTCCCTTTCTTAAGACTATGTCTAGTTGAAATATTTCTGTGATCTATTTGATGGATTTTACATTACAAAAATATATCTTTTACCTGAAGATGTAAACTCTAATATATATATTAATAGGATATAGAATTTGAAGAAAAGTGGAGAAATAGACAAAATAGGAAAGGTTTTTGTTGTAACCTCATTAGTTATTGCTGTAACCTAAAAGGTTACTGGTGTATTGTGGTATCAGACAATGGTATTATCTTGGGTCATGGTATATTACTCATGACTCTGTAGTAATAGTGGTTACTATGAGGTAATCTATGGTATCTTGCTATTTGCATATTTTTATGGTTATTCGCTTTTCTCATGAATATTACTGTATTAAGAGGTTCTTCCTGATAATGTGTAGTATTATAGTGGGTTATCTATTCTAGTGAAGCGTAGTTGTGTAATGAAGCAGAGTAACTGAATTTGGCCTCGTTAGTAGATAGCCCACTATAAGTTATAAAAGGAGTTATAAAACAAGAAAATCAAATTGAGTATAAAAACAACATTTATATATACACAGATATCAATTAAGGTTTTTTTACAAATAAACTAATGTCTTTAGGATGGGTTCAAAGGACGTTAAAATGTTCATAGCAGTAAATGCCGAAAAGAGAGTTCGTGCGTATGTATGTGGGAGCGTTTGTCAGTTAAGAATGCCTTTGATGTATCTGCTCCTTTGGTCGGGTAAGTAGCTCAGGGGACAGTGAAGAAGAAAGTGAGAAGGAAAAGTAAGGTGAGCATAGTGGATTGCTTGATGAAGCCAAGGGACGTGCTAATTATGCTCGTACTTTCTCAACTCTGGCGATGCTTTCTGTGTTGGCTTTTTATTTCATCTTTTTTTAAGTACTATTGCCATATATTGGCAGGAGCTGATCAGTCTTCACTTTGCAGTGTGAATAGAGTTCAAAATTGTTTGCACATCCTTGTGGGTGATGAATTATTTTCCACCTTACAACCCTTTTCCTACAGATGAAACATGGCAAGCCTCTAGCTGCTCTGTCACTATTTTCATGGAAATTGTTCAAAAGAATAACATTCCTTGTTCCATCAGGTCTAACCTTCATGACGGTAAACTGCATCTGGCAACAAGGCCTCTGATTGGGAGGTTTTGAGGAGCATGGGACCACCTCTTAATTGCTGTTGTTCTCAGGTTCACCCTGACCAGGAGTGGTAGCACCTCTTAGGGTCCCATCTAAGGACAAATAGTTAACCCCCAAATTGGGGTTAAAATATATAAAAATATAAAAATACACTTTTATAGAAATCTATACATAAAAATAGACTTTTATTAAAAAATATACATTTTTGAAGGAAAAATATTACCAATAATATATTTTTGAAGAAAAAATATTACCATAACATATTTTTGAAGGAAAAAAAATATTCTCAGCAAAACATTTTTGAAGAGAAAAATAGAAGACATTTTCAGTTTTCTAAAATAAAAAAGAATAAAAACAAAACATTTCATTAAAATCTGACTAAATCAACCTTCTCATTATAACCAAATATTTTTAAAAAATACATTAAAACCCCACATCTTTTTGACATTAAATAACCCACAGAATTTGATATGCCATTAGACAAAACTCAGACTTAAACTCAAACTTTGACCTTCATATCAAAGACCTACCATGCCATGTACATTGTACTGAACTACTATCTTTCTCTTCCTATTAATTTGGTAAGATATAAGTTCTACTTGTGCAGCTTCTTCCCACTAACTGCTTCCTTGTCAAACCTTTCCCTAGAGGATGCTTTCTCAATCACTAGATTCTTAACATATTTAATCTAGGGTTTAACCGTTATCTCTACCTATATATCAATAAACTTTGCCTCTTACTCAGTAACCCCCTATCACAAATGACTCTTGTGTCTTGTACAGGGCAAACATCATTGTAGGAAAAATGTACCTAGATTTTGGTTACCTTGCCTAATATTGCTTGAACTAAACCCTGTAAATAGAAATTGTGTCATCGTGTACATCATGAGCATGTGTTTTCTGAATGCTTAGAATTACATGAATTCACACTATGCTAAAGTAATGCAATTTTCCCTATTAGAACTGAGGCCAAATTGCATGACGTATATATTACCCCGACAGTAGTATCCCGAGTAATTTCAAAACTTGACCCCTATAAGGCGAGTGGAGACGATGGAATCCCGGTGATAGTCCTTAAGAGGTGTGCTCCTGAACTTTCCCCTGTCCTCTCTAAACTGTTTAACTCCTGCCTTTCTGCTTCCTGCTTTCCTGCATGCTGGAAGTTCTCTTCAGTCATTCCTGTATTTAAGAATTGTGGTAAACCCTTGGACCCATCCAACTATCACCCTATCAGTCTTCTACCGATATTTGGGAAAGTGTTCAAGGCCATAATCAATGCTGAAATAGTTCAACATCTTACTGTCCACAAACTCTTCTCCGACAGGCAATATGGCTTCCGCTTTGCCAGGTCCACGGCCGACTTGCTAACAGCCGTAATGGAGTACATGCTCCAGGCCCTTGATGAGTCTGATGAGGCTCATGCGGTTGCTATGGACATCTCCAAGGCTTTCGACAGGGTTTGGCACTCTGGCCTTCTATGCAAGCTACGTGGGTTACGGTATTACCGGTCACCTGCTTGATCTAATCCAATCTTTTTTAAATAACCACAAAATGAAGGTCGTTTTGAATGGGCATGCCTCTTCATCCTACAGCACGAATGCTGGTGTCCCACAGGGCTCTATCCTGGGCCCAACGGTCTTCCTTATTTTCATCAACAACCTCCCAGATGAGATCAAGTCCCAAGTAGGCATCTACGCAGATGACACCACAATATAAGAAACCCGGCGTGGCGGACAGACATAATCTTGCTGCTGACCTTGAACGGGATCTACACTCTGTGGTGAATTGGGGCAAGAAGTGGCTTGTCAACTTCAATGCGTCTAAGCTGTTGTCTGTCAACCATCACAGGCAACCTCTCCTGCCTCCCATAAGCATGGACCAAGCGATTCTCTCTGAGAGTAATACACTACACCTCCTCGACCTTACCCTCTCCTCAAACCCCAAATGGAACCGCTATATCGAATCCATAGCTAAATCTACTGCTAAGAAGGTTGGGTCACTATGTTGATCCAGGATGATTTTTTCCGCCTGAATCCACCCTGCATCTATTGCTAGGAAACCATCCGTCCGTGCATGGAGTACTGCTGCCATTTATGGTCAGGTGCCCCTGCCATTCTCCTCAGTGTTCTCGACAGGCTCCAAAGGAGAGTCTGTAATGTGATAGGTACTGATCTGGCGGCTCAACTGCAGCCACTGCCCCACCGTCGAAATGTGATCTCCTTTTGTCTGTTCTATAAATACTTTCATGGCTTCTGCTCAGACGAACTTAAGTCACTGGTGCCTCTGCAACAGGTGTTTACTCGTGCAACCAGACTGGCAACTGGGACCCACCCATTCACAGTCAGGTTAGCCAAATGCAGACGACAATTCTACTCCTGCAGCTTCTTCTCTCGCACTTCCCGCCTGTGGAACTTGCTCCCATATTCTTGCTTTCCTGATGGCTACAACCTCCAGAAATTTAAATGCAATGTCAATACTCATCAATTAACCACTGGACTCTAGCTCTCTCCCCACCCCTGTATATCTTTCCCTTTCTCTCCACCTATGTATCTGTCATCGCACCTGCTTTCTCAGCTTTCTATTGCTCCTTTCTAACTGGTTTGTACTCCTCACTCTCTTCTAATCAATTTTTTTACAGTTATCAGTGGCATTTCCACCTTGCTCAGGGTGAAATGATTAAAAAAATAAAAATAAAAAATAAATTCTCACATGATTTTTTTAACTAAGAAATCATTATAGCAGACCTTGGGTTTATCTCATGTAAAGGCAATTGAATATGCTTTATGTCATATTACTATTTATTTTTCAGACAGGAAATTTATGACAACTTAATCGACACCAGTTTTTGAAGTTGACAGAATAAAAAATTAGTATTTTTTTATAACTATTTCACCCTCAAGCAAAGCAGAACTACCACTGGTTCCCAGAGGGTTACAGTGAGAGAAAAAAAACAAGGTACAGAGAATGTTAAAGAAAGGATAAGAGAAGGATAGGAAGCAAGGAGATAGAAGATGGCAATTGACGTTGCATTTAAACTTTTGGAGTTTGTAGCTTTCAGGGAAGCAAACAAATGGAAAAGAGTTCCACAAACAGGAAATGTGAGAAAAGAAACTATTAGAGAAGAAGAGGCAGCTACATTTAACTAATTTGACAGTAAAATGCCAATCTAGTAGCATGAGCAAATACATGTGGTCGAAGTACCGGGAGAAAAAAGCTCATGAAAGGAGTTGCCATAAAAATACTTGTAAAGAAGAAAGAGGAAAGCCACATCATGTTGGTGAGAAAGTGATTGATGTCAGGCTGCCAAGTCAGGATTGATTATATTGCAGATCTTCCTTTGGAATTTGTCAAGATGAATAGCAGGAGCACCTGACCAGATATGGCAACACTATTCAATGCATAGACAGATCATAGATTTATAGATGTGCAAAATGGATTCTAACATGAAAAACTTCCTGGACCAACACAGTGACCCAGTTTCCTAGCCATAGATGTAGCTATAGATTTTATGTAAGTGTTTCATTTGAGGTTGGTTGAGAGAGTGAGACAAAGCAGGAGCAGTGTGTTGCTCTCTCAGAGATTAGCGTCATCCATACTGATGGTAGGCAGGAAAGTTTCTCTATGCTGGTTGAAGGAGTGCTGATTTGTTTTGAAAGCATTAAAATTTATGAGCCATTTCCTATGTCATTCAACCACAGATTGGAAGTTCTTTTAAATAGCATCAGCCAGAGGCAACATATTACACAGCACTAATTTCAATTAACAAATTACAAATTTGAACGATTTCTTCACTACTTTTGTAAATGTAAAAACAGTCTCAGTTGGTATAAATATAAGTGACAGATGGTTATAAAAAAAAGCACTGTTGATTATTTATGGCTAATTTGTTTAAATAATGCACTGAGTACTGTTTGTGTTGCATGATATAATTCTAAGTAACATGATGCACTAAAATAACCTAGAAATAGTTTTAGGTTCCCTAAATGTTGGGGCTTATAAAATACCACTCTATATTTTAGAATATCAGTCTCTTTTCTTAAAGCTTGATCAAAAAATTCTCTGCATACTAAAAAGTTTAAGTCAGAGAGAATACAATACTGAGCATCAAAAATTGAAATGATGTGGCTTCCCTCTGTCTTTTCTACAAGTATTTTTATGGCTACTGCTCTGACAAGCTTCTTTCCTTAGTGTGCCAATATGTATTTATGCATGCTACTAGACTGACATCAAGGTCCAACCCTTTCACTGTCAAAATAGTTAAATGCAACTGCTTCTCCTCTAACAGTTTCTTTTCACACACTTCCTATTTGTGGATCTCCTTTCCATTTGCTTGCTTTCCTGATAGCTACAATCTCCAAAAGTTTAAATGCAACATCAGTCACCATCATCTATCACTTTGATTCTCATTCTTCTCTTATCCTTTCTTTGACATCCCCTGTACCAAATTTTTCTCTTACTGTAACCCCCTGCACACCAGTGGTAGTCCTGCCTTGCTTGGGGTGAAATGATTATTAAAAAAATGCAAAATATGTGTCATTTATTTCAAGGCATTTAAACAAAATATTGTCTATTTCCATTCAAGTATTTATGTCAATTTCTAATATTAGGTTGTTTGAAAAATAATGATTGATTTTAGAATAAGCTTTTTGTGTTTCAATATATTATTATAACAATTGCACAAAAGTATATTACTTGTTTCTAATGAGTCATTGTGAAAGTTAACAAGGTTCTGTGTTTGCGTGTATTTTAAATGAAGGTACATGTTTAGTATGTAAACAAAGAAGATAGAAGCATACAAACACTTTCTACTACAGACATATATTTTTTCATAGTGACTGTAGTGGAACAAAGTTTTCAATTCCTTTTGGTATGTTCATTTTTATTTTGATGCAGAAGTTAGGACAGATAAGTATAAATATTTTATTCATGATTGCACACAACCTTGCACAGAGTTGGAACAACCAAGGGAACATTTCTATTTACTTCATCATTTAAAGGTTAAATATGGTTATGGGATGTCTGTTTTCTCTTTCTTAGTCCAGAAGTTAGGGCAAGTAAGTACAACCATTGTCACTATGAAAAAAAAAAAAGAAAACGTTCAACATACTTTGTAAGTTGAGGTTTTGAAAGAAATTTACAAGTACCATATGTTGGATCAGGGCAACTAATTTCCCCAGTAGGAATGTAATTACTACATGGTTCACATCTTGGGGGAAAGAGAAAAAAGAGAATCAGGCAGGAACTTTTTGTCTTTTTGTAACCTTCAACAATCCTACCTAACTACATTTGATAAAATGTGGTAATAATATTTCTGTTTCTTTTGCTCTTAGCATCATAGAAAAATGTATTTCTTTCTCTTTTTTTTATTATCAATTATTATTATTTTATTTATAGATTTTATTTCAGTTTCCACATAATCTTTGATTAATTTTCTCTCACTGTTTTTTCAATCTTAATTTAAAACATTATATACTCCTAAACTTGAAATTGAAAAAAGAATAAATACATTTACTTTTTTTGCATGAGTTCAAGCTTGGCTGTAATTCTTTTGAAACTGCTGCCAACATTAACAGAGCATTGGGTAAAGGATCCACCTGTGATTAGACAGGCTAGCGCTGGTTTTTAAAGTTCTGTAAAGGTCAAGGTGTTAGAGGTAGACAATCTGCAATTAACAATCAACATTTGAAAACACAAGTCAGACAAAACCCCATGTCAAATTATGGGAGAAATGTCTCAGATAATGGATGTCAACATTTCAACAATGTCAAACCATCTCAAGAAAATTGACATAGGGAAGAAATTCAACAGAATCTACATGTTTAAAGTGTGTATGATGCTGCCTCTGTGAATTTCAAATGATCCATTTTTTATATAAATTTTTGGTCAAATAGTTAATTGTGATGGGAAATGGATCCATTATGATAATTATAAATAATCAACTCAATAGTTTGATTATGTCAAATGACCCCAATGCTTTCCAAACCAAAATTGCAGAAAGAGTGAACTATGGTAACTAGTAATCCATCATTGCCATTATTCATTACAGATTTTTGGAATCTAAACAGAGTGTCATTGCAAACAATTAAATGAAATACACATTCAGTTAATTAAACTGTGACCAGAATTGGTTTATCAATGAGGTTCAATTCTTCTTCTTGACACTTTTTGGCCATACATTGCCAGGATGACATTGTGTGAACTCATTGACTTGGTATGCAAGACTTTGCCACATTCACCATTTTTTCCTGATCGCTTATCCACTAACTTTCTGCTTTTTTACAGCATCTTGACATTTTTTAAGACTAAAACACATTCCTTTACAAAGAAGATGAAAAAACTGCATTCCAAATATTTAGTTTTGTCATGAAGACATAAACAACCTTTTAACTTGACAACAGAAATGTATAAATATTCAAGGTTCCTATCTCAACTACAGCCACTTTCCCACCAATGAGATGTGGCTTCCCTTTGTCTGTTCTATAAATGGCTTCTGTTCCAACGAGCTTGAGTCACTGGTGTTTACACGTGCAACCAGACTGGCAACTGGGTCTCACCCATTCAGTTAGATCAACCAAATGCAGACGACAATTCTACTCCTGCAACTTCTTTTCCCGCACTTCCCGCCTGTGAAACTCGCTTCCTTATTCTTGCTTTTCTGATGGCTCCAACCTCCAGGAATTTAAATGCAAGGTCAATTCTCATCTCTTAACTACTTGACCCTACTTCTTTCTATACTGTCCTGTAGATCCCTTTCCTTTCTCTCACCTTTGCAACTGTCATCACACCTGTATTCCAATCCTTCTCTTGCTCCTTTCTAACTGGTTCATCCTTCTCCTCATTCTCCTCTAATCCTTTTACTCTTATGTAGCCCCCTGCACATCAGTGGCACTACCACCTTGCTCGGGGTGATATGATTAAAAAAAAATAATTTAAGCACTGTTTAAATAAATTATTTCAGAAATAAACCTGATACTGAAATCAGACATTGTTTTCAAAACAACTGGACATTATTTTAATAAAACTATCATTTAATTTGATTTTCCGAAACAAACCATTCATTTTTTTCATCATAAAAAGCCAGATCAAATACTCAATACACTATATAACAACAAATTTATTAGCAAGATGTATCTATATTTTAAAATGATTCTTTGAAAATCTCATGATATGAAGTATATGACAGTGACCCATGGAAGGATAAATGATGAACTGTTTTTGTCTGTAGCAAAAATATTGTTACTCTCACATCATGTTTCATTCCAACATTAATTGGTTGGATTGGGTTAGTAATGCAATAGTTCTCACCCATGCCTAGTTACCCAGCATATATACACTTTTCTAACACTGTTAACTCCACTGGCTTGGACATGTAACCCTATGCAGGATAGAAGGATTTGAAAGACTTTTTGTACAGGGAACTGGCCACCAGTAAGATGGCAATCTCATCTTCACTTCAAGCATGTCTGCAAAAGAGATATGAGGGCAATGGACATGTACATTGAGAGGTGGGTTTGAGCAAGAAGAGGAGAGATGGAAGCTTGCTGCTGGGGAGAAGCATGCACGATGGAAAGAAAAAACCATGGCAACATCAGAGTGGAGCTTCTTCATGTGCATTCATTACAATCAAGACTGTCATTCCTGTGTGAACCTGTACAGCCATATTAGATGGTGTCCTGCCATCAGAAACTGAGGCATAACAATCTGGGTAGAGATCCATGGTCTCTTGAGATTGGTAGATGCTACATAAATACTTTTGTAATCTTGCTAGGGCTAACAAAATCACATTGTCAGTTCCTTTTATAAACTGATTAGGTTCAACGAAACTCTACATTAGTTTCATAAATTCTACTTTAGTAAAATCACAGATACAGGAATAATAAAGCCTTCAAATAATAGTGCAACACACACTTATTCTTCTCTGACTCTACATATTCTAATCACTCTATACCCATATATAGATATATTTATTTTACATGTCATGTGATCCCAGCATCACAGTACCACTAATTACTTGAGAATGAGATTGACTGTTTTCACTCCCTGTTGATCTGTTTTCAAGCATAAATGTTGGTAGTGACATATTATTTCTATATAACACCTCTCTCTGAGATGACTTCATCTGGAGTCTTACTATATGACAAATACACATGTATATGTTGACTTCAAAATGATTCAACTTTAAATTTAGTCTTGCAAACTCAATTGTCTGAACAAGTAACACATTATTTCATGATGTAACAAGAGTCCTCTAATATTTACTGGTACCAGAAAAATTATGAGGTACTCCCTAGAATTTCAGGAAACTTTAGTATTTGATTACTTCGTTATCTTGAAAGCCGATCAAATTTATCATAGTGCACAAATTATTTTGTACATCTATCAAATAAATGACCACATTTTGTCTTAATTTTTTCTTTTTTTTTAGAAAGTAATTTCAGTGCTAAAATTCTCTTTTTTGTGTGATATGTGTTTTCATGACATAGGCGATCATGGCTCTCCACATCTTCAAGTCCCTTATATCTATTAATACCTTTTTGTCTTATTATTTCTCCCAAACTCTGATCTGCCATCTATTTGCTTAAGCCCATCAAGCATGTCATGCACTGTTTTCCTCATTTTTCTTTCTCTCTATATCCACTTTGTGAGTATCAGATTCTCCAATCCCCTTTTCTTCATTATATATCCCAGAAACTTCAGCTGTCTCTTCCTGATGTTGAGTATAAGTTTCTTTTCTGTTTGCATTCTCACCAAACTTTGTCGTTGCTCACATGTTATCCTCAGCATCCTTCTGTAGACACACATTTCAGTTGCTTCAAGTCTATCCTTCATCTTTGATGAAATTTCCAGGCATTCACTGCCATATAAGAGTATGGATATCCTGTAAAAACCAGTATTCTTTTCTTTGTTTCCAACAAAGTTTTCCTGTCTCTTAACACTCTACTCAGCTTCTGGAATGCATCCTTAGCCATGCCAATACGCCCTCAGTTCTCAGTGTCACATTTTCTGTTGTCTGTTAGAATACTTCCCAGTTTGGATTAGTACCAATTTTGAGATTTTATCTGTATTTTAGTGAAACATGAAACACAATGATCTTATGAATTTATGTTGTGAATATTTTAGCTATCATGCATTTTCTTAATTAATTTTAGTTTCTTTATTTTTCTGTTGATTTTTATTAGAAAATTTTAAGACATTTTGTAGACTATAAATTCAACCTCAGAAATTTAGAATAAAAATAAACCCCTTTGAAAAAGCTCATAATCCATTAACAATGTTTTAACCAATGAGTCTGGGTTTTCCTCTCTCATTTTTACACTGCCATCTTTACCTTCCCACTTTATTTTTATCCATACTTCATGTTAATGAAGCCATTTTGTCTCTTGTCACTTGCAGATTCTCTGAAGATAGCCCGAGCAAATTGACTAGAGTGATAACAACAAAATCACCATATATAACAATTTATTTCCATTCTATTTCTGTTCTATCAGACATGATATCCTTATAGTTTAAAAATACACAAGAATTTGTAACAAACAACATGTGTTAGTACGTGCAATACCCTGTCTTCATCAGCCGCCGACCAGGGTGTTTTTTTTTTAATCATTTCACCCCAAGCAAGGCATTCCACTGCCACTATAGTGCAGGGGGTTACATAGAGTGAGTGGATATAGGAAATGTCAGAAGGAGGGTGATAGACGAGTAAGGAGGTACATAGGAAGAGTGTTTGAGAGAATGGGTGTGAGTTGGTGTGTTAGGAGGTGTCTATTGACCTTACATTTAAACTCCTGGAGATTGTAGCCGTCAGGGAAGCAAGTAGGCGGAAGGGAATTCCACACGCGGGAAGCGCAAGAAAAGAAGCTGTTGATGTCACGGTTTTGGTGGCTATGGCGGGATTGCCACCAGGCAGGGTATGAAGATAAACTTGCTGACTGTCCTTCTTGTATATTCTCATAAAGAAGTAAATAAAACGATCGTTCCTCTTTGCAGTTTGTATCGGCAACGAAATTTCCTGAACGCGTTTGCCATTATTAACGTGCTCGCAAAGGAAAAAGAAAAAGCGTTGTAGATGATCACACAAATATCTCATTTGCGCTTATTAAATCGTGATGTTGCGTGAATTTTGTTGGCTTGTTGTTTTGATCTCGACCAAATCCAACTTGACGCGTTCTGTACCATTGTTCAAATGCGGTGTGAAGCGCTTTTTAAACTAAGGCCAGTGTTGCCTATTTATCATTATATTTATCATTCTAATATGCCTATGGAATATTAGAATGATAACTACATGCATCTCTGACAAATATCTGCTTTTAAAGTTCGAATGATGATGACAATATCATTTACATTGTTCAGATTGTTGTCCTCATTTTAGTGTCAGGTGCACAATGTTTTGGTTGTTGTAAACTCTGACCTTCTTTGATAACTGGAATTTTGAATCAAAATTTTATCACTGGGGTAGATTGTTCTTGACCATGAGTCATGACAGATGTCCTAGTTATCTCCATGTAACTCAACTTTGTAAGTTTTTGTTCATCAGTAATGTCACCAACTCACAACTCTTTGGGTGAAGTCACTGAATCTAACCAACACTTTTATCCGCTGGGCCATGTCTCCAGATGAGGACAACAGTTTGAACAATGTAAATAATGTAAATCACAGAAATGTAGACAAATAAAACGTTTTTAATCTATTTGCTGAAATCATTTTTAAAGCAGGAATAAAATGTATTTCATTATTTAAAGATAAGAAGTATATTATTATTGGTTATTTTCAAATTGTTATTTTAAAAATTTATCTGGATATATGTATATGTATCTTTTGAATAGTCTATACCATCAAGCATATTTTCACCAAAACAATACAGAATGAATTCAAATAAATATCATGTTAGAATTTTTTTAAATATTTATTTAATAAATTAAGACATAAATAACAAAAGTTTGGCTGTTGAGAAGCTACTTCTTTCATTTATAGCATAGTCCAAATGTCTTCATTTTTAAGAAAGGGAAATCCTACTTAAAGACAAGCTGGAATGGAGTACTTCCCAATTAGAGATGTAAAAACAGCTTTTTAAAGGTGCTATTCAATTGTTGCTTCCATTATACAGTGGGTGAACAAAATTTTGAAGACACCCTTAAATTTCAAGCAAATTTATTTTAATATAGGGTAGGACTGCCTTTGGCAGTAATTACAGCTTGAATTCTGTGTGGAATCGACTCATACAAAGTTTGAATTGTTTCCAAAGAAATTTTTATTCATTCTTAAGCTATAACAGTCTCCAATTCTTCAGTGATGATGGTGGGGAATATTGACTCCTCACTTGTTTTACTAAAATGAACCATAAATGTTCAATGATGTTGACATCTAGGGATGGTAATGGCCAGATATGATGTTCTACTTCCCTAGAATATTCTTCAAGCCATTCAGATACAACTTTAACAGATAAATTGGTGCATTATCATCCTGAAAAATGTCATTTCCTTCTGGAAACAGTTCCTGAACTATAGGATAAATTTGGACACTTAAAATTCTTAAACAGTTCTGACTGTTGATTTTAAGAATCTTATTTAAATAACATCTGTGAAAAAACAATGATTTTAGCCAAAAAATGAAGTACTGCCAATATTAAATCAACAAACATAAAAATAGACAGGCTTTTGACAGTTTAATCAACATTTCCAAATTCTGTTATTATGGTACTAGGTATTTTCATTATTTTATCCACCCCCTAACAGACAATCACCTGTATCCCCTGCTGCAATCAAGGTATAAACTCACTATATATCAGTGATAAATTGTTAAGTAGAACAAACATTTACAGAAATTTCAATAAAATTAAACTCTATTATATAGAGTTTATATATTATATATTATGTTAATATTATATATATATTATATATTATGTTAATATATTATTTATATATTATATATTAAGAACTTAATAGACTTACTGATGTTACATATCTTTTTTCTAGCTGTTTAAATTTTTCTTCACCAGAGAGACTAATAAAGATATTTGATAAGAAAAGGAAATTCATTGATATTATTTAAATAGAAATTCCCAATCAAATTTGACAAAGCAAAAGAATAACCAGAAGCTTAAGTTTTCTAATTGCCTTTCTTGGGTGATTAGTCTTTTTACTTAAAAAAAAAAACATGTTCTCAGTGATAACCAGAAAGAAATCTGAAATAGAAATAATTTTTTAATGCATATTTTCAATTAGATTTTCTGTCACTTTCTTTATATAATGATAAAATAAAACCTTATATTCTAGCAAGCCTAATAACAACAGTCATATCTTTCACAATTTAGCTGCAGATTAGGACAGGCAGTGCACAAGTTGTGATTTGTGCTGGTATATAGTAGTTACTAGCTTTAAAATGAGAAAGATTGGCAATACTCGTCACTATCTCAAGAATAAAGAGAAAAAGGCCAATAATTCTGTAAAAGTCAGTGAACGATTAAACACTGTATGGATATAATTTTGATCCTCCACTTCTAAATCAGTAACAAATCATATTTTGCATTGAATACATGTATAATTTTATATTGTATTTTTATCTTTCTTTTGATAAATAGTAGAACAATTTTGATTATAAATTTCACTTTTTTGTCAGGTGTTATGTGCTGAAAATTTGAGGGTATACCTAAAATTCTCTTCATTCTTTTGACTGCCATATTCCCTCAGAATGTAGACAATCATTGCTCTCCACAATTTCCTGTCCTCTGTTGCACTTGATAAATTTTGTTTTTGTTATCTCTCATAAAGCTGATTTGCCAGATTGAAGGCAAGAAGAACAGAGGAAAGCAGCACATAACCTATCTGGTTGGTAGAATAGATAAGGAGAGATAGCAAAAAGATAAACTTTACTAAGAGTTACAAAAGAGATGAAATTGTGGAGAGTCACGACTGCCCACATCCTGAAGGAATTCAGCACATAAATGAAGAATTTACAATCCATATTTATTCATCTACTCAGTTGAAGGATATTTCATTAAAACATTTAGCTGTATATTGGCTTTTTGGGAAAAAAGAGTATTTTTGCATTTTCCCTTAGCCCAGCACTAAGCTTTGTGTGAGACATCACCTGAGAATTAAGATAATGATATTCAGTGCATCAAAAACTATTGACAAATAACTTCATAGTGGCCTTCATTATAGCTGGTAGTCATATACCACCAGTCCTAAAGGTTGGTGTTTTTACTCAGGTCTTAACAAAAGTTTTTGAATGATGCTTTTCTTGGTATATTTTAAAAATTCATCAGCAAAATTTTTTCATCTCTCATTTAGCTTTATGCTTAACTAATCTATATGAAAAAATTATTTTTTATATAAACTATTTTTGAAATGTTTATTTAATTTATCATATTTGATAACATATAAGACACACCCTAGTTTCCACAGGGCAAATAAAAAAAAAATTAGTAATTAGTTAAATTATTAGTAAATGGAACAGCCTCAGCTATATTTATGAGGTGTGATTTGGGTTAAACAAGCCATGATTACAATTAAATGAAAAATAATAGGAAAATATGAACAGATGTCAATAAAAACTTTAAATCCCAAAGTAAGAAAACAAAATAAAAATCAAGCAATTATTACAATTGTGCAAAACAGTACAAGATTGCAACCGGAAGTTGTTGCAAAAAAAATATTAATGAAACAAATATATTTTACAAATATGTTATCTGAATCTATCTATACTTCTAAGATGAGATAGTATTTACACTAAATATTTTGGACTATTGTCCTCATCTTTGCTGCCATTTTTACAATTTTTCAGCAGTTGTATGCACTTGCCTTCTTCAGATACTTGGAATTTTGAACCGAACCCTTTATTACAATCAGCATATTGCAATGAATACACTATAGGAATCAGTAATATGGAGTGCTAAAGAAAGTCATTAGTGTCAAAGATGGCAATATGAGCTCTGGTAAAAAATACTAGAGAAAATCATTAACATCAAAACATTGCAATATGAACTCTGGTAAAAATAGTTAATGAGACGTTGGGTTTATAAGTACCAGAAATTCACATGCTGTTGGACAATGGCAAGGACACATGGCTGAGTAGATATAAATGTTGGTTAATTCCAGTGACTTGATCTAAAGAGTTGTGAGTTCAATACCAGGTTACAGCAGTGGTGAACAAGTAACTTAGAAGAGTTAAGTTAAAGGGAGACAACTCATGGCTACCAGAAGTGGCTTTGCACATGGAATGAGAATGATACACCCCAGTGATCATAATAAAGGGTTCAGTTCAAAATTCCTAGCACCTGATAAAGGCTGGAGTGTACAATGGCCGAAATGTCATAAACATGGCAGCAAAGGTGAAGACAATAATCCGAATAATGTAAATAGTATAATTTTGCATATAATTTTAATGAAACAAAGTACTAATATTAAATGTTATAAAATTAATATGATTAATATTATCAATGATAACACTTTTAATCTGCATAATAGTCTTTTAAATAATGACAATAAGTATATAAGAGTTACTCTACAGTCTCAGCTAATAGGAATTGCCAGTTAGCTAATTTTGGCTGACTATTATGAATTTTAAACCTACATATGGTATATAAGACACAGGAGAATTTGAAAAGGTATTTTTAATAAAAAAAAATGCTCTTTACATGCCATCAAATACAATAATTCTTTTCTTGAAAGTTTTTATATCAAAAGTAACCAGTAGAATGACTGACCAATTTTTTTTCTTTTGCTTTCAGGTGAGTACAGTTATTCAACAAGATGAAAACGGATTACCAATCAAAGGATTATAAAAAAAGGGTTTGCACAAAACAAAACAAAACAGTACATATTTTTCAGTTTTTTCTTTTTAATGCAATGTAAATGTTGGATGTCAGTAGCATGAACAAATATTGTTTCTACTTTTTGTTTGGTGGATTTTTACATTTTAATCTCAGTGTTTTCAATGCATGGATCTGTAAACAAGAGTTGAGTTTAAAAAATGAATATATAATGAAAGTGTAAGAGATTTTTTTACATACATGATGATGGATTTCAGTATGTTTTATGAACCTGATTATGAAATAAAATATTTTCCTTTAAAGACACAGTTAAATCTGTATTATTATCAGTCCTGTTCTGGCATCTCAGCTTCAATCCCTTTCCCAATGTCATATGATAATTTCCCTGTATATTTTCTTTAAATATTTTTATGGCAATTTTCTGATGATCTTTTCTGTTTGGTACTACAAATTCATTAATTAAACGTTATATGAGATTGTCAGATATGTCTCATTCTGCTGATGAAATTAATAATTTTAACTGTAAGTTCTATTCTTATAGTTCCTTCTCTTATACTTCTCATCTTTGAAACTCTTCACTGGCCCCTTACTTTGCTGTCAACCATGATCTTCTAAAATTTAAATACATTGTCATTATCTGTCTCTGTGAATATTGTTCTTTTAATGTCCTTTCTTCTAAGCAATGTTTTCTCAGTTTCTTTCACTCTCAGTAGCCTCTTGCAGCTTAGTGACTTTATCATCTTCCTTGAAGTAAAATGATTTTAAAAAATTCTTTAACTTGGACAAAAAAGTATCAGTTAATGGCAAAAAAACTTTTAGTAGATGAATATAATTTCGACACAAATTAATATGAGCGTATAGGTTGACTTACAACCCAGTTCCAACTTCTCCTTGATCATTTGAACTGGGGTAGAGGTTTAACTTTTACTTTCTGTTTAGGATTGGATTTATGTTTACTTCTAAATTCTAATTCAACTCTTCTCACATTTCTGCTTAAAATCTGAAATTTGTTATTGGGTTTCTTGTTCTTTCTAAAGTCTTTTCCTTCTCTTTTTCATCTCCACTACCTTCTTGCATCTTAGTGGCACAATCGCCTTGATTGGGGTGAAATGATTTAAAAAGAAAAAAAATCATAGAAATTCAGGCAGAATTTATGAGTGTAGAACAGTAAACTTAGTTTTCTCTGTTTGTAGAATAGGTATATGACTATCATTCTGTCCACATTTCTGACTGGTTTTTAGAACAGGAGTGGTGGTTTATCTCTTGTTTCCTGTTTAAAATTAGGCTTCTGTTTCCTTCTAAATTCTAATTCAACTGTATACTTCTAATGTCCCTGCTTAAACTCTGAAGTTTATACCATTATTGGGTTACTTGTTCTTTCTAAAGTCTATTTCTTCTCTTTTTCCTTCTCTTTTTCCCCTTCACTACCTTTCTAAAGTCTATTCCTTCTCTTTTTCCTTCTCTTTTTCCCCTTCACTACCTTTCTAAAGTCTATTCCTTCTCTTTTCCCCCTTCACTACCTCCTTTCATATTAGTGGCATTGTTACCTTGTTTATGGGGAATTGATTTAAAAAGAAAGAAAATCATAAGAATTCAGGCAGAAACTATATATTAGTGTAGGACAGTAAATTTAGTTTCCTCTGTTGTAGAATAGGTATACAATTAACATCCTGTTCCCACTCCTCCCTGGTCTTTAGAGCAGAAGTAAAGATTTATCTCTTTTTGCCAGTTTAGTTTTAGGTTTCAGTCTTCTTCTAAATTCTACTTTAATTTTATGCTTTTAACATATCTGCTTAAGTTCTGAATTTTATACTGTTATTGGGTTTCTTGTACTTTCTAATTTTTTTTCTTCTGTTTCACTTCCAGTTGTCCCTTGTATTTTAATGAATTACCCCTTACATGTCATGAATTGATTTTGAAAATCAACATGACAGCAAAAAAATCTAATAGTGAATATTTCAAGTAATTTTTTCATTGATTTGCATCACAGTCCACATTAAATATTTAAAGTTTTCTCAAAAAAATATTTCAAATAAACAATTCCTCATCCTCAAAGTAAGCTACAAAATCTAAAATTCAGTGGTGCTAACTCAGATGTCAAATGTGTTAGAGGCTACTAAATAATATATTACGTGTTAAATCTTACTTATTCTATAATTTTAATCTGATTCTCTAATAAAATTAATGTATTTTCAAGATACATTAGGTTTAGTTATAAATAGCTTTTATTTTCAGAAACCAGTTGTAGTGATGAATATATCCTTCAAACTGACCATTATTTAAATATATCATGACAGGTGATGAAAAATATGTTTCATATGACAATGTTCAATACAAAAGTCAATGGATTGACAAGGATAAATTTACGCAATAGACTTTGGAAGATGAACTGTATGGAAGAAAGGTAATATTGTGCATATGGTAGGATCGTCAAGGTTTAGAGATTTTAAAATGCAAGGAAAAAATAAATGCACACTTAGAAATAAGGCAGCTGCAACATGTCTATAAAAGTTTGGTCAAAAAGCAGTCTGCACTTGTCAACTCAGAAAATCTTGTTATACAGTAAGAATAAAACAGGAAAAAAATTTATTGAATTCAGTTTCTGTTCTACCCTCCCTCCCAAATTCATCCGATGATGCGTCTATGGATCATTACTTTTTTTGATTACTGTAAAGTGCTTTGATGGGATAAACTTGTGGAATTTATAGAAGTTATCAAAGAGCTACCTGATCAGAGGCAACAAATGGCTAATTTCTGTTTATTCTATTGAACCAACAAATTACATTGTTACTTTGTTTCATGAACATTGAAGTTGACAGAGACAACTTTATTACAATTATCTCTTGAGTTATCGGTTTTTCTAAAGAATGTTATTGTTGGATAACACTACTTTGTCTGCCAGGGGACTTCTCTTAATGCTTGTGAGGTGGCATTGTATAAAGCAGTGTAAAAGGAAATAACAAAAAGTTTTTCATTCTCTCTTCAACCACAGATTACGATAGTGACTCTAGGGGTGGATTTCTTAGTCCTATTCAAATCATGTATGGAACATGCCACATGATGTCCTATTAAAAAAATATAATAATATCTTCATTATAATCTACTGTATAAAGATATCTGAATTCAACAAACAAGACAATCCAATGACAAACTGAATTCTCATAATAAACTTGTATTATAATGCTGTTACAATCACCTTCTTTTAATTATCTTGTTCTCATTTTGTTTGCATTATTATTTTCAGAGAGTGTATGCACTAAATACAATTTTTTGTGAATCACAATATGGTCGATTTGTCAGGACAATGACGTCTAGATTTTATCAGCCTGTTGAAGATATTTCAGCATGTGGAACCTTTGGAAAGTGCTGGAAAACCATACCACAGGTTGACTAAAGTCTTATGAGTAAAATTGGGTAGATAGAACTGTTTGGGAGCAATTGATTGTTGAACTAGCATGTATTTGAAAGTCATTGTGACTGATGGTTTGAGTATACTGGTCTTGTTTATACTGCTGATTACACCAGATAATGCATTCTCTCTCAGAAACTGTAACTCATATCCATTCAGCAATGTTACTCTTTAAACCACATGTGAGCTCTGTGAGTGTTAAACAGACACAAATGTAACTGAGAAGGCGTCTGCAATAGGGACTTACAGGCATACTCAGATATGAGCAGCCAGCCATTAAATTACAATAGTAATGAGAAATAATGCCAAACTCTGAAAAATGCATATATGTGTGTATGTATGTATTCTTAAGTGATCGTTCTTGAAACTAGAAATATTAAAGCCACTATAGGGTATGCTACTGAGTGACTATAAAGTCACCACCAATAATGATGACTGTTGATTGTTATTATTATTATAGAACAAGTGAGTGATGGTTGGTAATTGACACTGGGCTCAGTAAGAGAGTATTAATATACATACACACACATGCATGCAAATACGCATATACACACAAGGTTCACTAAAAGCTTCTGATGAGATACTGCGGTTAAGTTTTTATTTAAATTTTTTTGTGTTCTTATCATTTTCTTCTTTATTGAATATAAATTATATAGAAATTGTGCAAAGATTTTGTAGGTCTGAGCAGTTTTGTATAAAACAGTGTAAAAGGAAATAACAGAAGGTTTTTCATTCTCTTTTCAACTACAGATTACCATAGTGATTTGGGGGTGGATTTCTTAATTGACTTTATAGTCAATCAATAGCATGCTTTTTAGTGGCTTTAATATTTCTAGTTTCAAGAACGATCACTTAAGAATATATACATACACACATATATATATTTCTCAGAGTTTGGCATTATTTCTGATTATCATAGTAATGTCATGGCTGGCTGCTCATATATATACTTTATATATAAATACACTGTATATATATATCAAGCTTTTTTCTTCGTTGCAATGCAAATTTTAAGCCTTCAAAGGTCAGAATATAAATACTTAGAATAATTTGAAGAAAACGCATCATAATTAACATTGAAAAATTTAAAAATTGAACTTCACTGACAGTTTGTGATAAAAATCAGCATCAAAATAACAATTTAATAGTAAATAACTGTTAAACATTAATAACTGTTATAAATACCTGTTAAATAACTGTTAAACATTATACAGTTATAAATAACTATAAATAACTGTTAAACATTAATAAAGTTATTAATAAGAAATTTGTTGTATACTTTAAAGAGGTTAGAAACAGACAAGGTGGTACTCAAGTGAAAGAACAGCAACATGCGCATAGATGAAAGAAGAGATGTTTTTTTTTTTATTTTAATCATTTCACCCCAATCAAGGCATTCCACTGCCACTATTGCGCTTGGGGCTACATAGGGGAAGGTAAATAGAAAGAGTGGTTAGATATAGGAAATGTCAGAAGGGGGGGTGATAGATAGTTTGGAGGATGGGAAGAGTGTTTGAAAGAATGGAAGCGAGTTAGTGTGTTAGGAGGTGTCTATTGACCTTACATTTAAACTCCTGGAGATTGTAGCCGTTGGGGAAGCAGTCATGTGGAAAGAAATTCCACAGTCGGGAAGTATGAGAAAAGAAACTGTTGGAGTAGAAGTTGCGGTTGCATTTTATCGGTTTCACTGTAAAAGGGTGGGATCTAGTTGCTAATCTAGTATCTTGTGCAAATTCGAACAAGTTCATCGGAGCAGAAGTCATGAAAGTATTTATAGAAGAGACACAGGGAAGCCACGTCGCGCCGGTGAGAGATAGACTGCAGGCGGTCTGCCAAGTCAGTATCAATCACATTACAGACCCTCCGCTGTACCTTGTCAAGAAGCCCAAAGAGAATAGCAGGGGCACCCAACCAGATATGGCAACAGTACTCAATGCACGGGCGGATGGTAGATTTATAAATGTGCAGGATAGATTCAGATGGAAAATACCTTCGGGCCCTGCACAGAGAACTGACTTTCATAGCAGCAGACTTAGCAATGGATTCAATATAGTCATTCTACTTGAGGTCCGCTGAAAGTGTGACTCCAAGGAGGCATAGTGTTTTACTCTCTGGGAGGCAAGCCTGGTCCATGCTAATGGAAAGTAGGTACGGTTGTCTATGATGGCTAATTGATAGTAGCTTTGTTTTAGAAGCATTAAAATTTACGAGCCAGTTCTTACCCCAGTCCACTACGGATTGGAGGTCTTTCCAAGCTCAGTTGCAAGGTTAGCTTTGTTGCCTACATCAGATTTTTGATCGAGGCGAGAGTAAACTGTGGTGTCATCAGCGTACTTACCTACTTGGGATATTATGGAATCGGGGAGATCATTAACATAGATCAGAAAGAGCGTAGGACCTAGGATAGAGCCTTGAGGGACACCCGCGTTCGTATGTTTATTATAAAGAGAATATACTAAGGCAAGACAGGGAATCTGGTGGCAGGTTAGTTATTGCCAAACCAAGTCAAAGGTATCTCCTGTGATCACTATATATGGCTACTATTATAATCAGTCCACGTAGGCGATAAGGAGTGTGGGACATTCCATTACAACAAAATAAGCTATTAATATTAAACCATTTTCATTATCATTTTGTAAATTAAATAAATAAATTATGAATTCATTTATTTTGGAGAATTTACGCACAGTACAATCTGGCATCTTGTTGAAATGGTTTGATTTAACTATTAGTTTGATACTAAAAGTTTCTTTTCTCACACTTTGCACTTGTGCGTAACTCTTCCAGACTCATACTTTCTCATCAATTTTGATCTTCAAAAATTGAAATGCCATTTTAATCCCTATTTTCTGTCCTTTTTAATTCTTGTTCTTTTATTATTCTCTCTCCTTAATAACATTTCTCATATTCTTTAAAAATCAGTAACATCTTAGTGGCTCTATTGCCTTGAAACTATTTTATAAAAAAGAAAAGTAACATTGTCAAAATTTTCAATCAAATGTTGTCACAACAGGCAATCCTGATTTATTTGAAAATAAAAATTCAACAAAAAAATCACTGTATTTCATCCTGATTAGAATTGATTATTATGAATAAAATCAGATTTTCCTTGCCTATTATAATCATTCCATATAATGGATAAGATTTTTTTATGATGATTCTTGAGTTGTTTGGGACGTATAAGATTAAACCTTAACCCAGATCCTCAAATCAAAATAGATGGCTTTTTTTTTGCATTGAATGACTGCATCTTTTTTCCACATTGTTTTCTTTTGTTTATACATGCATCAATAAATCATTTTAACACTTTCCTTCAATTTTTGGGTGTTGCTTGAATGTTTTGTTTATTGTGTCCTTCCAATAAGATATAAGCAAAGATGAATTTGCATGATTTTTATTTGATTTAGCATCATGAGCTTTGTCATGGTGCTGTCGAAATTACCTGCAGAAATCTTTTGTTGTCATAATCTAGAAATATGTATCAGTACTGAACTACTTTTTGCAATGATAGAAGAAAATGACTTACCTTAAGGGGGAACACAGATTTGAATGTCTCGCGTGTGAGCTGTCCCCCCACCCCAAAAAAAAAACATGACAGCTTCACAAGTTACACATTTTAAAAAAATCTCTGCATCTGATATTCTTTAGGGAGATTATCTTTTTCCCATATGTAAAACTTGGTTCTGAATGAGGAGATAAAAACAGGCAAATGAGGCAACAAGCAGAACTTTTACAACTGCATTGAAAATCTACACATGTTGTGGTCATCAGAGTGTTTAAAAGAGGAAATGGATTGCAGAAATTGTTTATAAGACAGAAGAACAAAACAGTTTACAACCGTTTTGCTACAGTATCTAAACATTTTTGTCTGCTGTAGTGGCTTATACAGGTAGTATAATATAATACACCTTATACTCAATAAACAAGCAGGCAAAAACATATGCAGTGAAGCATCACGGTCTTAATACACCTTCTTTATTTACCAGACCTATTCCCCTACTGATAATTAAATTTTTTAGGCCTCAGAAGAATAGATATGCCAGCAAGTATACACTGATGCAAACTAGATAAAATTGCTTGTCAACAGTTTTTTGACTCTTATTACCTTAGTTATAATGATGATAAAAAAAATTCCCCGTGGGATCATTTACAGCATTGCATCAAATTTAACAATGTTTGCATTAACAAAAAGTCATGACTGAACTGAGTTAAAGCATTTTAAAGTATTAAGGGACAGTAAAATTTCACCAGAAACAAAGAAAAGTCTACTGAATTTTATGAAATATCAGTTCTTCTATACAGCAGTGGATGCTGGACAATCTCTTTACAATGCAGAAGAGACTTGAGGCAATACAAATGTGGTTCTACAGAAGGATGCTGAGAATTTCATATGCTGAACATGTGAGCAATGACAAAGTTTTTGTGAAAATGGAAACAAAATAAAAGGCACTTATATTTAAGAGACAGTTGAAATTCCTAGATCAAAAAATGAGGAAAGACGGCTTGAAGAATTGGAAACTAGTAATAAAATAATAATAATAATGAATATACTTTATCTCAAAAAACAAAACTGGCAACCTGGTGAAATCAGATTTGTAATCTGTACATATAAACCATAAGAACTTCTATTTGTAAAAACCATTTATAATGATACAAACATCATCCTAAATATAAATCATCCATCATGGTTAAAATAAATTTAGGTTACACCAACATACCTTATTGAATCTTTATGTATTAGTAGTCTTCCTATAAGGTAGGAAGTGCTTGACAATCCTCTAACCAATGAAGAAGAAACTTCAACAAACAAAAATGATGTTCTACAGAAGCATGTTGAGAATACCATGGACTGAACATGTGAGAAATAAGAAAGTTTTAGAGAAAATGAAAACTCATATACATAGAATCAGAAAGAGACAATAAATTTCTAGACCACATAATGAAGAAAGATGGCTTAGAGAATTTGACACTCACAGAATATATTGAAAACAAGAGGAACAGATGAAAGCAGTGAATAACCTACCTAATAATCTTGTGTAAACTGTTCATAGAACAGAGTTTAGAAATGATAACAAAACAAAATTTTCTTAGAGCTACAAATGACAGAAAGTTGTGGAAAGCTATGATCACTAATGTCCTGAAGAGATATTCCAAATAAATGATTCAAATTAACCATTTGTTTGATTTCAACCCAAGAGTTGTCAAGGAATATGATGTTAATTTCAGCAGTAAAATATATTTTTTATTTTCTAGAAAACAGTTTTCCGTCTATACTTTTTATCAGTTATTCCAAGGTTGATCATGTTTCTATTTTAGTTTTATTCAGTTTGATGGTTTTTATTACTGTTACTCATTTAATTTAATGGTTTGTGCTAATAGAAGACATGGAAAGGAAAATAGAAGACCTCCAATGGAAGGTATCAAGAGAAAGTAAAAAGACTAAGAATAAACATCAAGAAAACTGAATGTATGGTCATCAGCAAAAAGTAAGCTGCAAAATACCAACTACAGGTCAGAGAAACTAAAATAAAACAAGTAAAGAAATTTACTGTGCTGTGACAGAGGATGGAAAGTGCAACAATGTGATCCAAAGATGCATTTGCATGGTTAAGGAAGCATTTAAAAGCTAACCAGAGTACTGAGAGACAGAAAAATCTCATTGGAAACAAAGAAAAGAGTGCTGGACTGCTATGTGATATCTGTCCTTCTGTATGGCAGTAAATGTTGGATGATCTCATCAAGGATGGAGGAGAGGCTTGAAGCAGCAGAAAAGTGGTTTTACAGAAGGATGCTGAGGATACAATGGACTGAGTATATAAGCAATGATGAGATGTTGGAGAGGATGCAAACAAGAAAACACTCATACTTAACATCTTGAAGAGACAGATGAGTTTCCTGGGACATGTAATGAGAAAGGAGGGCCTGGAGAATTTAATACTCACAGGATGAATAGAAGGAAAAAAACACAGGAGAAAGCAGCATGAGACCTACTTGATGGTGGAGCAATGTTTGGGAAAGATACCAAGAGGTAAAATATTGAGAGCAACAAGAGACAGAGCCAAGTGGAAGTTCATGATCTCCTACATCCTGAAGAGACACGGCACATGAAAAAGAAGGCTCTGATCTAAGTGAATGCATTACAAAAATAGTCTACTTGTCTGATTTGTTCCTTCAGGATTTTTTATTCACTTGTTGATTTTGTCTTTTGACCAGGCTGAAGAATTTTAAAATTCTAAATGCTACAGGTTATGTACTTTGATAAACCAAACTAAATTTACTTAAAATCTCAGAAAGAAAAGATGCTAAATCATCATGTCAAGATGTAATTTTTAAATATTTCATATTTTGTGTTGGCACACCAAAATAAATTTCCCCTCAATACATAACCAAACATGATACTCTTAAATTTATCAAATTAAAAATCTCATGAGGAACATATTGCCCAAATAATCAAGACAGTATTTAATGTTTAAATATTTCATTTCTTTGGATTATTTTATTGACTAGATTGTTAACCGTCACTTTACAACAGTTACAAGTTAATGATGCATAATGAGATTTAACCAAGCATGAATCAATTTAGTAGTATCATAATAGATAACAGATTTAATGTTTAATGTAAAGTATGACTTTCCTTTATTGCTAAGTAACTCTTTAATCACCTTCTTCTATAACAGAATAGATATGCATTGTGGTGCAGTGGATATTGACTTGGAATGACAAACCGGGGTGCCAAGTTTAAATTCCAGTTGAATTCCTTGCATTCACTTATGCACAATTACCTTTGGGAAAGGTATTAATATGTCTCTTCTCTCTAGGGTTAAATAATAGAACAGATTGGGTTCTATAGCCTTGGCTGGCAACCAGTCTACCACAAAAAGCAATAGCAACCTACTGTGGGATAATCTTCTGCCCAGTCATTCTAGAGATGATCGCCCAAAACCGTGTATCACATATGGCACTTAACTGACTATAACGTAGGCGATCATGGCCTTCCACATCTCCTTGCCCTCAGTGAATTTGCCTCAGACAAACATAGAAATTAGTTTCCTATAGATTATCCTTAATATCCAAAAATTAAAATGCCTATCAATTGTTATATACTACCCTTCTAAATACACTGTTTTCTTCCCAGACATTAGTAATGTTTCTATTCTTAATTCTTCCACACCCAGTAACCCTTGTGTCTTAGTGGCTTTACTGATTTGCTTGGAGTGAAACCAATTAAAAAAAATATTGTTGTTATCTGAAATTTAAATTAGAAATAAAAATAAGTATTACTGAGGCTGAAATACATCACTTCTTCCTTGAAGCTTGGTAAAACACAATAAATACTTCCAATCTCAAACAACAAGAATTTGACAGTTTTGCAGATCAAATCTAACCTATAATTGATCACTCTGTTCTACAATTTCTCTCAGTATTATATTTGTTTTTGCTTTAGAAGAATATTATCTTTTACAGTGACATATTAATATTATTTTACACTGCAAAGAAGTATTTTTGTCTGAATTTCTAGGATGAGGAATTATCATGATTTACATTATTTGCACTCAAATTATTGTCCTTATCCTTATTGTCAACATTACAGCATTTTGGCCATTGTACCCTCCGGTCATCATCAATAATATATAAAAAATCCAGGTAACCTACAAGGAATTCCAAACTGAATTCTTTATTTAATCTATGCGGTTAGACGGCAAAGAACTACTTGATAATATGGATTAAATCCATCAAAATGATGAAATAGGTAACAAGTAAGAGCATCTTTATAAATTGAACATGTTTTGAAAATTTGGAAATTGAGTAATGTGGAGTTGTTTTCAGTGTTCTGTTTTGTTTTTACCTATTACATAGAAGTCACATATTACATATTCTTTTTCTTCTTCTATGGGCCCTGTCCCTTTAGGACATAGGCAATCATGGCTTTCCACATCTCCCTATCCCTGGTGGCTCTTAGCACACCTCTCCTGTTACACCATGCAACCCTCATTCCATCAGCCACCTGATTAAATCCTTCAAATATGATATCAGCTGCTTTCCCCTGTCTCTTTTTCCCTCTATCTATCCTGTTAGTATCAGGTTCTCCAAACCCTCTTTCCTCATTGCTTGTCCCGGGAACTTCAGCTGTCTCTTCCTGATGCTCAGTATTAATTTCCTCTTTGTTTCCATCATTTTCAAAATCTTAGCATTGCTCACACGCTTGATTCATGATATTTGCAACATCCTTCTGTAGAACCACATTTAAGTTGCTTCAAGTTTTTCCTTCATCTTTGATGATGTAATGAATATATACAGTTTATGAAAATAAAAATTTGAAACTTAGTTTTTAATATCTTGAACACTTAAAATGATATTTTATTTTTAAAATAAATATTTAATACTTTTATTCTATAAACTTTATTTCAACTTTTACATTTTATTAAACAAATAAACTTACCTTTAAGTAATAACACTGTGACTCATTTATGTATACATTTATACTGAAATTATTTTATTTCTCTCTCTTTATTGAATATTTTCAGTTCAATCTTTTCATTTTATTAAATTATCACAGACATTATTTTGTTTTTTTTCCATTTATTTTAATCACATTGTCTGTCAACAATTTTAATAGCTCTAATCATTTCCCACCACCATAATGTAGCTTCCCTTTGCCTTATCTATACATACTTTCAAGGTAATTGTTCTAATGAACATTCCTCTATGATATCTAGACTTTACAAATTTAAGTGCAGTATAAGATTGGCAACAAGGTATCATCATTTTACATTTGAAATGGCTGGACATGATCATGAGTTCTATACTAATAGTTTCTTTTCTTGCACTTCTTGCTTGAGGAACTCTCTTTCAACTTATGGTTTTCCAGTCAGCTTTGATCTTCAAAAATTTAAATGTAATTTATCTTCTGTCTTCTTAATTCTTGTTTTTTTTACTTTTTTCTTTTATTTTTCACTCCTAAATTTTTCTTATATTCTCTAATACTCAGTAATGCCTTGCATCTTTGTGACAGTATTGCCCTGCTTTTGATAAAATGTGCAAAAGAATTTGAAAGCTTTTAACTTAGTTTCAAAATAAAATTTACGTGCATTCCAAAACAAAGCTGCTATCTATTAACCATCACAGACAATTGCTCCTATTACCCATAAGCATGGATCAGGCTAGTCTCCATGAAAGCAAAACACTGCACCTCCTCGGGTTAACTCTCACAACAAACTTCAAGTGGAATGACTATATAGAATCCATAGCTAAATCCGCTGCTAAGAAGGTCGGTTCTCTATGTAGGATCAGGAAGTTTTTTCCCTTCTGAAACCATCCTGCACATATATAAATTTACCCTCTGCCCGTGTATTGAATACTGCTGCCATATCTGGTTGTCTGCTCCCTGCTCTCTGGTGACAAAATCCAATGGAAAAACTGTAATGTGATCAATCCTGAGTTGGCAGCTCAGATACAGTCACTTTCTCACCAGTGCAATGTGGATTCTCTGTGTCTCTTCTACAAATACTTTCACACCTTCTGCTCGCATGAACTTAACTCCCTGGTGCCCCACTGTGTATGAATTTACTCGAGTCACAAGATTAGCAACTAGGTCCCACCCTTTTACTGTGAAACCAATAAAATGTAAACGCAAATGCTACTCCAGCTGCTTCTTTTCTTGCACTTCCCGAATGTGGAATTCCCTTCCATTTACTTGCTTCCCTGACAGCTACACTCTTCAAAAATTTAAATGTAAAGTCAATAGTCATCTCCTATCTCTCTGATTTGCATCCTCTCTCTCATGCTCTTTTCTCCGTCTACTCCACTCTTGTCAGTATTCTCTTACCTACTTCCTGACACACCCTATAACCTGTCACTCTTTCTTATAACTTACTTTCTATGTAACACCCTGCACTCCAGTGACAGTAAACTGCCTTGCTTGAGGCGATATGATTATAAAAAAAAAAGAATTTATGAAGTAGATATTGTATAAGCATCTGTATTTTAAAAACTATAATTGTACGTGTTTATGATTTCAAAAAGCAAGTTTTATGACTTGTACGTTGCAATATTTTATGAAAAAGTGATCTTGCATGCTTTCACCAAGGAAAACATGTCACAGAAAATTGGGTGTCAAGATTGACACTTAAAAATAATTTTCTGTGCCCTCTGAGATATCTCCTCCTCAAGATTGTGGTTAAAATTAGGATTTCAATCTGGAAAAATCATTATTCTTAAAAAAATTGTTCATGCAAATTTCACTTGGAAAAAAAAAAGAATTATTCTTACTATCCAAAATATGTTTGGGCTTTAACCCACAGGGATTGGTAAGCTATAAAAACAAATCAATCAGAGATATCCAACAAAAAATAAAAGTCTACATATATATATATATATATATATATATATATATATATATAATCTCTTATGACCTCTAGATTATGGAAACAGACAACATGCCACATATATATATAAGGTTAGGTTACTGTGCTGAGCCAGGAAGTTTTTCTCATCGCAGCTATCTTGCATATTTATAAATCTACCATTCGTTCATGCATTGAATACTGTTGCCATATCTGGTGAGGTGCTCCTGCTATTCACCAGCAATGGTTAGATCCAGTAACTTGTCCCAAAGAGTTGTGAGCAAATAACATAGAGAGTTGAGTTGAGGGGAGATAATTAAGACATCTGGAAGTAACATGGGTCATGGAACAAGAACAATATACCCCAGTGATCAAAATAAATGATTTTGTTTGAAAGAGAAGAAGGCTATGGTCAACACGCTGTAAATATGAATATGAGGACAACAATCCAAACAATGTAAATAATGTAAATACTACCGCATCTCAGAGGTATTGAGAAATATTGAAATAAATTTATAAAAAAAAATTACTAAGTAAAATTCAAAATGCAATAATTTGGTAATGGATATTAGTACAGAAAGTGTAATTGGTGAGATGAGTTCAAAATCCAGTCTGTTTCATTCACTTTTGCACCCATGCTTTTAATGGGGGAAAATGAATCCTTCTCTTCCCCAAAAGTTATGGGGTGAAAAAAGGGGGTTAGACCAGGCTTTCTAGCCTTGAGTGTCAACCAGTCTAAGGAAAACACTAAAAGATTTGTGGCGAAAGCAATGGAAAACTACTCCACTATCATTCAAATTGTAATTCACATTTAATAAAGAACATGAAGAGTCATAGTTGCCTATGTATTGAAGTAAGTTGGCATTCAATAAATAAACAGAGTGACATTCATTGAACGTTGCTGGAAAAAGAAAGCAAGAGATGAACAGGAGCAAGAGAAAAATGCTCCAAACAAGTGGAAATGACATTTTCTCTTTTCCAAGCTACTTGAGTTTTTTTCTCTACTTAAACCTGTAAACAGCCTACAGCACACCCTGTCATGTATGAATCATAACCAACAACATGTTTCTTTTATTGCCTTAAGTATTTTTCTTACTCTCTGTTTTTTTCTTCTTAATATGATTATCAGGTCAATGAATATCATTGTCAGGTCTTATTATTGAAGGTCACTACATATTGATATAGTGAAATCACTTTTACTCTATGATGCCTCACTAAGTATGATTGCCTCTAACTATTGAAGAAGATAGCATAATCTATGGCTGCCTCTTAATACCGCAACTAAGTTTGTTCTGTTGACATTAGTTTGAACAAAAAAGGACAATATGATATTTATATGTAACACATCACTCAATAAATACCAGGCCTAATTAATAAAACCAACAATTTTAGGCAAAATTCAACTTTATTCATCAACATAGTCTCCTCCTAGGGTGATTCATTAGTTCAACACTTTTTTCACAATTCAATGCCTATTTTGTAGGACGATTTGTCTTTGGCTTCAAAATATGCCTCAGTTTCTGATATCACTTCATTAGAGCAAAATCTTTTTCCCTGGAGCAATTTTTGAGGTCTGCAAACAACCAGTAGTTACTGGTGGCCAGATCTAGAGAATAGGGTGGATGTGAAAGCAATTGAAATTGCAATTTGTGTAGTTTTGCCATCATTGTGATCGACTTGTGACACAGAGTGTTGTCTTGGCAAAAGATCACTTTTTTCTTCATCATTTATGGCCGTTTTTTATTTATTTCTTCAAGCACATCAATAATGCAATATAATATTTGCTATTGATGGTTCTTTTTTTCTCAAAGTAATCAATAAACAAAATACCTTGTGAATTCTAAAATACGGAGACCAAAATCTTGTCTGTTGATGTTTATTCTTTGGTCACTTTGGACAGCTTTCGCCTGCTGTTGCCCACTCGGCTGACTGCTGATTTGATTCTGGAGTGAAGTGGTGGATCTATGTTTCATCCACTGTTACATATTTATGCAAAAACTCCTTGTTGTTGCATTAAAATAGTTGCAAACAATGCCCTGAATCATCATTGCAAACAATGCACTGAATTGCTGTTTTTGATTGACTGTGAGCAAATGCTGAACCCACATTAAGCACAGCATTCTCATTAACAAATGTTCATGCAAAATGGTAAAAAACATTGCCTTCTGATATGTTTAAATCCTCTGCTATCTCACACAACTTCAATTTACGATCAGCCAAAAAGGTTTGTGGATGTTTTTGGTGTTTTCGGAGTTAACTGCTGATTTTGGGCGACCTGAGCATTCAGCATAATTTATGTCTATACAACCGCATTTAAAGTTAGCATACCACCTCTTAACCATTATTTCTGATGGAACAGAGTCTGAATAACACTTATCAAGCTATTGCTTTGCTTGAACAGTATTTTTTCTATCAGAAAGCAATGCTTTACCAACACATTTTGAAAATTTGCAATAATAGCATCACTTAAATAAATGTAAAATGTAAACTAATAATCCAATTAGGCCCAAATTTTGTATTGTGCCATTTAAAGGCTGGTACTTCATAAAATTCATGTGGATTTTTTATTAGTGCCACCCTCTATATGTCAGGCCAGGGACATATTCAGTGATGTGCTACCATACATACATACATACATATATATATATATATATATATATATATATATATATATATTCTTTTCTAGAATTTTTTTCTTTTTTTGCAATAAATATATGCAGGCAATATAAAATTAAAGCAGTTTTTGAAGACATACAAATTTATTGTAAGGAAAAACATTTTAATTCCAACATACAGCAAACAAAACAGAAACATGAAAAAGTATAAAAATACAAGCTTAGCAGTTTTTATTTTTCAATGACTTAAAAGAAATTTGCACAGTAAATTCCTGGTTCACACTCCACCCACATCTATTGAACAGGTGAAGAGGCTCATCCCTTGTTCCCTGTTTAGGATGCGGTTTCCGGCTTTCTCTTTTTCAATCCTTTCACTCTTTTCTTTTTCACTTTTTTTTTTCTTCAATTGGAGTAGATAGACTAAACTATTGCCCGGTTCACACTCCACCCACGTCTATTGAACAGGTGAAGAAGCTCATCCCTTGTTCCCTGTTTAGGATGTGGTTGCTGGCTTTCTCTTTTTCAATCCTTTCACTCTTTTCTTTTTCACTTTTTTTTTCTTCAATTGGAGTAGATAGACTAAACTATTGCCCGGTTCACACTCCACCCACGTCTATTGAACAGGTGAAGAAGCTCATCCCTTGTTCCCTGTTTAGGATGTGGTTGCTGGCTTTCTCTTTTTCAATCCTTTCACTCTTTTCTTTTTCCCTTTTTTTTTTCTTCAATTGGAGTAGATAGACTAAACTATTGCCCGGTTCACACTCCACCCACGTCTATTGAACAGGTGAAGAGGCTCATCCCTTGTTCCCTGTTTAGGATGTGGTTGCTGGCTTTCTCTTTTTCAATCCTTTCACTCTTTTCTTTTTCACTTTTTTTTTTCCTTCTTCAATTGGAGTAGATAGACTAAACTATCACCCGGTTCACACTCCACCCACATATATTGAACAGGTGAAGAGGCTCATCCCTTGTTCCCTGTTTAGGATGTGTTTTCTGGTTTTCTCTCATTCTTACGTAGCCTCCTGCACATCAGTGGTGATACCATCTTGCTCGGGGTGATATGATGAAAAAAAAAAATTAAATCAAGGAAAAAATTGTCTAAAACAAGATATTTCCTTATATTAATAAAAGAAATTAAAATCCCAAGTAGGCATATACGCTGATGATACCACTGTTTACTCTCGCCTCGTTCAAAAATCTGCGGAGGTTGACAAAGCAACCCACGCTGCCAAGCTTGAGAAGGACCTCCAATCCATGGTGGACTGGGGAAAGAAATGGCCCGTTAAGTTTAATGCTTCCAAAACCAAGCTGCTATCTATTAACCATCATAGACAATTGCTCCTACTGCCCATTAGCATGAGAGTAAAACACTACACCTCCTTGGACTCACACTCTCGGTGAACATCAAGTGGAATGACTATATCGAATCCATTGCTAAATCCGCTGCCAAGAAAGTTGGTTCACTGTGCAGGGCCAGGAAGTTTTTCCCGTCTGAGTCCATCCTGCACATATATAAATCTACCATCTACCCGTGTATTGAATACTGCTACCACATCTGGTCGGGTGCCTCTGCTATTCACCTCGGAATTCTTGACAAAATCCAACAGAGAATCGGCAATGTAATCGATACCGACTTAGCAGCTTGGCTGCAGTTGCTCTCTCACCAGTGTGACATGGCTTCCCTGTGCTTCTTCTATAAATACTTTCACAGCTTCTGGTCACAGTTTTGAATCCTGCTGAATAACACACATTTTTGTAACAAAATTTCTCATAAAAAAATTGGGCGGGTAGAAATAAATACATAAATATACTGTTTGATTAAAAACTGAATATCTACTCAAATATGAGTATCAATTAAAAATAATGTTCAAACAAATAAACTAAAAATGTCAGTTGTTTAATCCATTTTGTTAATCTTTGGAACTTTCTGTAACATTGTCTTTTTACATTTCTTTATGTTATGTTTCAGAGCAGAGATGGTTATTTGCGAAAATAAAAAATTGTGTATATAATGCTTGATTTAACTTTGATTAGACTGTGGAATCATTTGTGGTTGAGTGATCTAAGATACACCAGATTAATGGGTGGCTTCCCCTATGTTGTTAGCAGTTGCAGGTTCAATTCCTGCCAAATGACACAAATTTTTGTTACAAAATTTCTCATAAATAAACAGATAGGTAGAAATAACTATATAGATATACTGTTTGATTAAAACATAATATCTACTCAAATGTGGGTATCAATGAAAAATAATGTTCAAACAAATAAATTAAACATATTGGTTGTTAAATCCATTTCATTAATCTTCGCAACTTTCCGCAACTTCCATCAGTGTAAACCACTTAAATTATATATATATACTATATATATATATACATACAATAAAAGTGATTAAAAAAATCAGGAGAAAGTGAATAGTACGTTGTAATAGTTTAATTTGATCTTCTACCAATAATAAATCTTGTAGCTCAGGTGTTAGAAAAACCTTCATATAAAAATACCCATTTAATAGTGAAAGGAATAGATGTAAATGTTACATTGAGTGTATATTGTTTGTTACTGATCTACATTTTGTACTAACAACCATAGATTAAACCAAAAACTGTTGAACCATGGCTCTCCACAGCTCTTTGCAGCGTTTCATCTGAGAGAAAGGCCGGTCAGTCCTTTTTTTAAATGTGTACATGCATAACCACTGTCATGTCTTTTGATTTTATAGATAAAAATTACTCCAGGTTAAGACTATCTATTGCTCCATGACAACTTATTGGAGACTGCACATTAGGCTCTCTGCTGTGTAAATATATGATCTCTTTTATTTGTCATCTTTCAATGTTAATTAACTGTCCATTTTTCCAGAAGCCATTCTAGCACCCATACACATGACATGACAATATGAAAAGATGCTGAGCTTTAGATTCTAACAATGGCTGAAGTCAATCTGTTTTTGAAAAAAGACCTTGGGTATCGGTACCCATGATATATGTTGATGTTGATGTCAAAAGCATTTGTCCTAATGGATCTATGTACAGTTTAGTATGTTTATTAATTTATTATTAATTTATTAATCCTTTACAACTGACATACAGAAAGATATCACTCACTTCTATACTTGTGTTTCTTATCTGAACTGGTAATTTTCCATTTTCTTAGTATTTTATTTAAAATCTGTTTGGATTATGATATATATATATATATATATATATATATATATATATATATATATATATGTCATTAATGTGAGCAGAGTTATGCAACTTTTAAGTTTCATGAAGGCACCATTGTGATGTTCTCACTCCTCAAGTATTTTTTCTTTATCTGCTGTTGTTTCCTAGTTTTTCTTATTTATATGAAGCTATTTTTTATGTGAGTGATTCTACAGATGGTTAATTGCTTTTGTTTGTTTTTTGTTGTGTTGACCCTTTTTAGTATGTTGTATTGTTTGCAAGTGGTTGATTGCTTTTTATTGATTTTCATTATGTTGATTTTATTTTAGCACAACTCAAGACTATATATATATATATATATATATGAGAAATAAAAGCATATATTTTAAAATGCATTCCATAACAAAAAAGAAATAATTAATTTAAAAAAGATTGATAATAAAAATATATATATTATCATCAAACGATAATGCTGAAATATAAGGACAATTAAAAAAGCTGAACCAGTTTATCAGTTTTCTCTCATTAGACCAAAATCTGAAGACAAAAATGTAGACAACAACTAAAAAAATGATGTCCCCAGAATAATGTTATATACAAGCAAAAATATAACATTAAAGGCTAATTACTTAAAGCCCACTGATCACTTCTGTTCACAAAGAGATGGTTGGTAGGACTTAATATATGCTAAATTCAAAATTTTCACGTGACAAGTGGTATCACTCTTAGCACTGAGAACATGTTCAGGCTATAAGCTCACATTTACTATTGGTTTTTAATAAAAGTTCAGCTGTTAATGAACTTGATATATTAACACACCGGTGTAAATTCTTGATTTTTTCTTTGTGTATATGTTTTTTGTTATGAAGTGCATTTTAATGTTTACTTACAGGTTTTGAATAAAATTTTGTACCCTATATATGAAAAAACCCAATTTCCCCGAGCATTATAGACTCTCCCTAAGATTTTCCTGCCAGTACTGAACATGTCAGCTTAGAAAATAATAAAAAATCAGTGTCACATAGCAAAGAACAGAAGGAGGGAGCGTCGGAGCCTGATCAGTTCTGATGGGGTCACCTCAGCAAGGGTAGTATGATGTTCTAAAGCCCAAAACTGCCCAACAACCTGAGTAAAGTACATTACTGATGAGACCTTCCTGCACAACGGAAAGTGTATATTTTCAAAGCATATATGGTAATATGAAATGATAAATACACATATAAGGGTGCACATATCTATAGTATTATTCAGGTATTAATAAAACAGTGATCAACTCCATCAATATAAGACATTATATGTATTACTATTAATATATATATAAATATATATATATATAATGTTGATGTGGACAGCTGGAAAGAGTGATAACAGTGTAATGGGAGAGAGCTATAGAAGTAAGATTTTTCTCTGATTTGTATTTCACCCATAAATGGCTTTATTATATCCATATTATAATAACGCCGTTTTTCATGGATGAAACATAATAGGTAAAAAGGAAAAGGAATGACAAACATTATTTGTTCTCAAGGATACTTTTATACCTGTAAGACATGCACAATACTATATATATATATATATATATATATATATATATATATATATAGGAAAGAATATTAAAACGTTTTGAGTTTGAAAATGTGTTTTTTTGACATATTTGTTTATTTCTACTATTATATTTTATATTTCAGACCAGCCTCAGTCCTTCATCAGAAACAAATTTGTTTCTGATGAAGGACTGAGTTTTTATAAATTTCAACTGACAGTAGCACCAGCTGTTTGGTCAATGAATGCAACATGTTTCTGAACAAGGAAGCAACTAATATTACTATTACTTTTACTATGAACAATGCTGTCACATATATCAATCTATGTTGTGACAGAAGTTGTCAGGATCCTGTTTTTCAGAAACCTTATTGCATATCAGTCATGAAATCAGTTTATCATTTTATTGAATTTGTGTTCACACACACACACACACACACACACACACACACACACACACACACACACACACACACAATTACAACAGATATATTTAAAACTCTAAAACAATTGTAACAGAATGTGTCTGTTCATGTTTTTAAAAATCACTCACACAATGGAATGCAGATTTTATCACAGTTACATAAAGTTAGTCTTTGTAATTTGACACCTGAAGATAATTGCATCAGAAAAATCTATGGAACCGTCATTGATGAATTTCATCTTAACATCAAGAAACTGATTAGACAACCGGAATAGATTTGTATGAAAATAAGTAGACAAAATATGTCTATATTATTCCATGAAACATGTTTAAATAAAAATATGCGGCCTATATATTTACACACAAGCACACACATACACACACACACATATATATATAAAGTTAAATTCAATCTAACATTTAAAGTTAAAAACATTGTGCCCTCAGTGAGGGTTCAGCTCATTACACAGTGGTAATAAGCTACAAGACTAACTTATACTCATTGTGTTGTCTTCTAGACTTTATTAATATAAGGGGTAGTGAAAACTTCTGGATCTAATAAAGAATTTGTTCTTAAAATTTATGATGCTTGTCTATTTGTTCAAATTTTGTGAAACGGTTTAGGATGAGAACTTTTTAGAACTTGTGTGTGTGTGTGTGTGTGTGTGTGTGTGTGTGTGTGTGTGTATGTGTGGAGACACACATGTTTTACAAATAAGAACTAAGTAAAACTAAGTAAAAGAACTCAAATATATTTACTACTTTATAGGTCTGTCTGTTCTTAGTACCGATGCATATACGTATATAATATGTAGACATTGTAATGAATATAAATTTGCATCAACCTTGAAATAAGCATTATGGCACATGTCCAATTCATTCCTGACTCTTCACCAAGAAATATCTATGACTCTTCATTACCACAAATGCATAAAAGGTACCATATGTTCACCCTAACTGCTGATTCTCTAAAACAAGGAAAAATTTCCTGGGAAATAATCTTGAAGAAATTTCATGAATAAATACATTTATTCTAATGTGTTCTTATTTTTTGGTCTTTTTGATAATATCACTTATTTTGGTCTTTTTGATATTATCTCTTAGTTTGGTCTTTTTGATAAAATCACTTATTCAAATGAATTCCCGAAGCTTTGAATGATATTTAGACATCTGTCAGCAGAAAAGAAAATTGTTTATTTTAAGATATTCTTTTTTTTTTCAAACTATACTTTTATTTTTATACATTTCAAGCTTACATTTTCAAGAGGTTTTGAATAAAAACACTTTTATAATAGTCATCAGTAAGCTGAATAGGTTAGGAATAAAGAATAAATCAACAATGAAACTTGAACCCACATCACTTTCATCACAAGAAACCTATTTTTGCATAATAGCTTCTTTTTCACTATTTTCTTTGTTCAGACTGTTGTCCTCATCTTTATTGCCATATTCATGATGTTTCAGTCTTTGTATGCTCCAGCCTTCTTCAGGTAATTGAAATTTTGAACTGAATCCATTATTACAATCACTGGTGTATATTGTTCTCGTTCCATACCCCAGTGATTGAAATAAAGGGCTCAGTTTGAAATTCCAATCACCTGAAGAAGGCTGGAGTGTACACTGGCAGAAATGTGAATATAGCAATAAAGATGAGGACAACAGACTGAATAATGTAAATATTACCTCATCTCAGAAGACAAGCTTCTTTTTTGTATTTTTGGTCTTTTTGATAATATCACTTCTTCAAATGAATTTTCAAAGCCCTGGATGCTATTTAGATATTCTTGTCACCAAAAAAATAAGATTTTTATATTCTTGATTTCTAAAACTATAATTTTATTCTTTTATTTTTCAACTTAATATATTCCATTCCATCTACCTAGATTCTTCTTCTTTATGTGCCATGTCCTTTCAGGGCATAGGCAATGATGAACTTCCAGTTCCCCCATCTCTAATCACTCTTAACATTGTATCTCTCCCAAACTACTTTCCGCTATCTACTTTCTCAACCTCATCATGTATGTCTCACACTGCTTTTCCCTGTTTCTCTTTCTCTCTATCCATACTGTGAGTATTAAATTCTCCAAACCCTTCTTCCTCTTTCCATGCCCCAGAAACCTCAGCTCTCTGTTCCTGATGCTAAGTTTAAGTTTCCTTTACATCTGCATCCTCTCCAAAACCTCATCATTGCTCACATGTTTGGTCTATGGTATTCTCAGCATACTTCTGTTGAATCATATTTCTGTTGCTTTGAGTCTTTTCTTCATCTTTGGAGAGATCATCAAAAGTATATTTTTCTGTTTTTCTCTTTGTCAGCTATGATACTCATGGTTGAAATCAGTCCATAGAAAAAACAAGAAATCATTCTATTATGATGTTAGCTTCCAGTAAAAATAAAACAGATCTTTCACCATAAAGTGGCAATGTAGATCAGTCAGTTAAGTACCATATGTGATACATGCTTGGGTGATCATGTCTCGAAAGAGACATGACTGACTGGGCAGAAGATTATCCCTCAGTAGGTTGCCATTGCTTTCTGCTGTAGATTGGTTGCCAACCAAGGCTACAGAACCCAATCTGTCCTGCTATTTAACCCATAACTGGAAGGAATAGATGGATTAATACCTTTCCCAAGGGTATTTGCACGTAAGTGAATACAATGGATTCAACTGGAATTCGAACTCGGCTCCCCGGCTTCTCATTCCGAGCCGATATCCACTGTACCACAATGCACATCCAGGCAATGTAGATACTAACATCAAAAGACAATTTACAAATTTAGTAAACTTGATTTTTGTTACTAGTCCATCAGCATTCTGGTCTTATAACAGACTAGGTTAAACTTAGTAAATAACACTCGGAACTACACTCTTGTGCAAATTAATTGAAACAAAATAAATAATATCTTCCTAGGAATTTTCACACTGATCACATATACGTTGTCTCTTGGCATTGTTTTTCTCTTCTGACTGCATTTTCCTTTACATTTTGAACTAATGGACCCAGTTTTTTTTGCCATGGTGACTTGACTGACAGTTGAATGGCTGACAACAACAATATCTACCATCTTTCTGTAAGGCTTGCCAGTGTGTTTGTGCAGCATTACAATTTTCATGTGCTTCCTTGGAGTAACATCAACTGCAGACAATGGTCATAGGACAATTAATTAAGAGTCAAGACTATAGTGTCTTGGCATGATAAAAATTTCCCGCAATCAATGATGATGCAATATTTTTCAGGGCTAAGCCAATTTCATAGTACACCCCCAAAATAAATTCATATTACTGCACACGACTGCAAATGTCCTAATCTTTAAAAAAATAGAAATTGATTACACCTTGTCACTCTAGTAAGACTAAAACTGACTGTATGGTGAAAGAAAGAAAACTAAGCATTTGTATCAATTTATTTTTACAAGGGTGTATATTATTGTTGAATTACATCTTTATCTCTCATGAACAATAAAAGTTGGTCTTTAATCCCAAAGTAAAGCCAGAATGTCAGATACTGCTCTTGTTGGCAGGTGAGACCTCTCTACTCTGAAGTTTTACATAAAAAATCTGTAAGATTGGTTGCTCTTGACTTTTCATCTCATTTGCTCTCTTTCATTTTTATTTTCTGTCTGTTTTTTAAAAGAAGTTCCTTGGTTCATTGTACCATTGATCACTCTAAGTTAATTAAAAATTAAATATTTTAACTAAAATATGTCTAACTTCTTTTTAAGTGTTAATAATTTTTGACATATCCATTGCACAAACACCATTAGAAAATACCTGATAATACTGAATCTATCTCTTTTACTCATCTATGGATGAAATAGCAGAGTAGACTAGATGACTAGATAATCTAGCCTTGGATGGCAGCCAGTTTAAGAGAATGAAAATTCTGAATTCAAAATCATAGAGAAGGCAATAGGGAACCACTCCACTATTTTTCACAGATAATAAAGTAAAGCAATATAAGGTGAACCATATCCTGAAATCACATGGTATTTAAGAAAAAATCTTTTGGCAATTATTTCTTTCATCATTCTTTTAGTTGCTTTTCATCACAACCAGTCAGACTGTCAGTAAATAATATCTCTTGATTGGATTTGAACTGAAAAGCTTTTTGCAATAGAAAACTTGTTTTTTTCATAACTGATATGAGAAATAAAAATTTATAGCAAAAATTTGGAGATCAAATCTAATACAGTATAACCCGTATATAAGAGACCCGGATATAAGAGAGATTTCACTGGTCCTAAATTAGAGCCTGTGGTAATGTATAGAAAATATACCCAATCCAAATATAAGAGAAACCCGGATATAAGAGAACATTTATCCGGTGCCAACAACTCTCTTATATCAAGGTTACAGTGTATAAACTTTTCAGTTTTTCCTGATTGCCTGTGTTAGTTTTTTGTTAATATCTTCATCATTTATGAGCCATTTTTATTCAAAGCGTGGGTGATTATGTCTTTCCATTATGTCTCTCCATGATGTCGCTTATAACACTTAATAGATTTTATCTTTTTGTTATCTCTTCTAAATCCTGTTCTGCCATTCATTTATTCATACTTGGTATGTAATGTGCCATTTTCTTCGGTTGCTCTTGGCTTCAGTCTTTTACCATTTTTGTCACTTTACTATCTTTTCAAATCCCCTGCTTTTCTCAATGCAACTTGTGAATATCAAATTTTCCAAGTCATCCTCTTTATTATGCATCAGAGACTTTTTCACTTTCTCTTTCCCATTTTAAGATTTCTTTTCAAATATACACTAGTAATATTAGTTCTGTAATATTATTTTGTTTTACAAATAAATATTGTCAGAAAAAACAAAAAGAAACTTTAATAATTAATCACTCATATTTATGGTCTGGGATACATGGATGGTGTAATTGATTGTGGCTCAAAATGAGAAATCAGAGTCAAGTTTGTTACATTCACTTACGTGATGTTACCTTTTCTTTTCCTCTCAGTTATGGGTTAAATAACAGGGCAGACTATTTTCTACAACATTAATTGGCAACCATTCTAAAAATGGAGACTCAATAAAATCATTTATTTCCCAGAAAACCTAGTACACTTGTTAGGATGTTTCAGTCCATAAAATCATCTTGTGCTGAAATTCTTCAGAATTGGACCTTGTTTAATAACCTGTGCTGGTCAAATTTTGCTTAACTAAATGTGCATTTCATGCAGTTACTGGTATTAAACTCTGGTAGTGATTCTCTGGCTAGATTCCAAAAATCTATAATGGATAATGCCACCACTGGACAGTCATCATAATTTTATGTTGCTGCAATTTCAGTTTGGAAAGTTTTTGAGTCCTTCGTCACAATCAAGACATGAAGCTGATCATTTCCAATTCTCCTAAAGGATAAAATACTTATCCAAGTCACTATTCAGTCAAGTGAATTCCAATGGTCTAAGCACTTTTCAGCATTCTTCTTATTTTTCAGAAATTAATAATCTCAATTCCCTGTCTATGAATGTAATCATTCACTTATTATTCCAATGAAAATAATGGTAAAAAATTAATAATAATAATTGTAAACAATGTGTAATCTAATAAAATAATAATAAATTAAGATCAACGTAAATACTACTAACAAAAATAATAATAATAATAATGATTGTCAATGATTCATTTAACTGAAAATAAACTTAAAATTATGTATCAGTCAAAAAATTAATAATAATGATTGTCATTGATTCATTTAACTAAAAATAAACTTAAAATTATGTATCAGTCAAAAAATTAATAATAATGATTGTCAATGATTCATTTAACTGAAAATAAACTTAAAATTATGTATCAGTCAAAAAATTAATAATAATGATTGTCATTGATTCATTTAACTGAAAATAAATTTAAAATTATGTATCAGTCAAAAAATTAATAATAATGATTGTCATTGATTCATTTAACTAAAAATAAACTTAAAATTATGTATCAGTCAAGAAATTAATAATAATGATTGTCATTGATTCATTTAACTGAAAATAAACTTAAAATTATGTATCAGTCAAAAAATTAATAATAATGATTGTCATTGATTCATTTAACTGAAAATAAATTTAAAATTATGTATCAGTCAAAAAATTAATAATAATGATTGTCATTGATTCATTTAACTAAAAATAAACTTAAAATTATGTATCAGTCAAAAAATTAATAATAATGATTGTCAATGATTCATTTAACTGAAAATAATCTGAAAATTATGTATCAGTCAAAAAATTAATAATAATGATTGTCATTGATTCATTTAACTGAAAATAATCTGAAAATTATGTATCAGTTAAAAAATTAATAATAATGATTGTCACTGATTCATTTAATTGAAAATGAAATTAAAATTAAAGTTCCAGTTGAAAACTTAATAATTATAGTTTGCAACAATTCATCTAATTCAAAATATAATAAAAATGAAGATTAATATAAATCCTATAATAATTATTTATAATAGTTAAAACTAATGATAATGTTTGATTATCCTTCATCAAATTAAAAATAAGAAAAATAGAAAATACATATAAATGCTCAACAAAGTTAATAATAATTACTGAAAATGCTTCATTTAATGCAAAATAAAATTAAAATTATACCACTGCTATTAGTATTTCTTCAATATTCCCTATTGAAATGAGAGGACATTTTTGCTCATTATTTCTTGATGCAATAGTTTTTTTCTTTTGTTAATACTTTAATGACAACTAATGTCATTATTCTCAATATCTTGTGAAGATATTTTAAAATTATTTTCTTCCTACTTTTTTCTTTTGATACTTTTGTGTATAATTCTCGTTTATACCTTGACCTGGAGGATTCCTTCAAAGTCACTGTCTCCTTTTCAAGTTCTTTCTTTGAAAGGAAGGATAATAAATTATTTCTAAGATAAATGAAGGAACTGCTCCCAGTTAGGTCTAAGCCTGTTTTCAACAACAGAGCCTGAATATCTTGTTAATAAAATAATTCATAATTAATGTACAAAGTCCTAAGAAATAATTTGATATAATGGAGAAATATTTTCTGCATCTAACATCATTAATTTTTGTTTTATTGTCTTACAGAATTATTTTTCATGGTTTTCTTAACATGATTTTCTTTCATACATTGAATAATTAACTTGATGCAACTGAAACTCTTGTTTTCAAAGAAGTGCTTAGTTACATTTTTATTTCTCCTTCAAGATAAAATATAATAATCATGTTGTAAAAATAGAATCACTGCCAATATCATTATTAGTAAGGGTAGATGAACCAGTTTACCCCTACTGTCACAAAAAGATATCAGTTCATTTTATCATTGGATTTTATTTTTAAAATGCTACAAAAATATTTTTTCTCTGCATTAACTTGATAAATACAATCTGATTCACCATTGAATAACTAGAGGTATTGTTGTAGAGTGGCTGACATCCCTGCAGCACTCTCAATGACAGAATGGTCCATTGCTTGAAATGGTCTATTCAAGGCATAATATTTGAGTGTCATTCCAGTAATATTCAAGCTGATTACTTTGGTGACTATTGCAATCTAAACCACTCCTCTCTGTGTTGCAAATTCTGTCTTGTCTGTTATTGTAACCAATGCACTGCTCTGTGTATATTCATTTAACATCAGATATTGTGCTGAATAATACTGCAGCACACTTTCTCTGTGTATCATATTCACCTCAGCAATACAATAAGTAGAAGGCATAATATAACACAAAATGCCACAACAAAGAGATAAGCAATTCATTTAGTGATCTATAGTCGAATCTTCTGATGATAGAGAAAAGAGTTTCTTGCACACACAGGTATACACACACATATACATACACACACACACACACATATATGGTAATATTTTTATTATAAGTTTATAATAAAACATAGTTTACTGCAACACATATACTTTTGATACTAACTTTTGATGCTAACTTATTCGCACCTCGTCAGGCAATATAATAAAAATATTACCATATATACTACTGCACTAAGTATCAAGCACTCTTAATAAAGTGAATCTCTATGAACAGTGAAACTGTTAGTTTCTACTACTTCTAATATATATATATATATATATATATATATATATATAGTCCTCACAGATATTCTTGTTTCGCTGCATCACAGCTCATCGGTACAGTTAGACATCCAATTGCTTTCAGCCAGGAATGAAACTCAACTGATTTGATATCAGTCAGAGTTTCTACCACTAAGCTATCGGTGCACAGTGGAGAAAGGTAGATTTTAGCATGTTATATACACAATGTAGACATACACCAGTAGCCAAGAGTGTTCAATTCATTACTGAAAAACAATATTTCACCCCAAGGAAAGGGATAATGCTATAAGACTGCAAGTGCTTATAAGAAGTAAAAGAATGAGAAGACTTTAGTGGGCTGATATTGAAAAAATACTATAAAGAAACCTCATTCAAAAAGATACAACTGATGATTGAAATTGTATTTAAATTTTTCAAGATTGTAGGTGGCAAGGAAACAAAAAATCAGAATGGATTTCCATAGGTGAAAAATGCAAGAAAAGAATTGAAGTGATGGTTATAGCTAGCCAGTTCTAGAGTGAGACCTAATTTCCAATCCAGTCAGTCAGTTAAGTGAAATACATGATACACACTTGGGCAATCATGTATCAAAAGAAATATGAGTAACTGAGCAGGAGATTTTCCCACAGTAGCTTGCCATTACTTAGTAGCTTACTGAAATTCATGTAGTTGAGGCACAAGGAAAAAAACAAAAACTCATCAAACAGTTGTCATGAAAACATTTTTAAAATAGGCAGAGGAAAACCAGGTCAGTACACCATATGAACTTAAGTCAATTACTTGGGATGAATTGATTAAAATGATAATTAGCAATATCATAACCAAAATTATTACATTATGATCACCTTGTCTACACTATGAATGTGCATTGTGGTGCAGTGGATATCGACTCAGAACGAAAAATCGGGGAGCCAAGTTCAAATTCCAGTTGAATTCCTTGCATTCACTTATGCACAAATACCCTTTAGAAAGGTATTAATCCATCTCTTCCCTCCAGTTATGGGTTAAATAGTAAGACAGATTTGGTTCTATCACCTTGGCTGGTAACCAGTCTACCACAGAAAGCAATAGCAACCTATTGCAGGATAATCTTCTGCCCAGTCAGTCATGTCTCTTTCGAGAAATGAATGCCCAAAGCGTGTTTCACATATGGCACGCGACTGACTGTCTATAATATAGGAGCATCAGATCCCAAATTATTATACTATTATCACCTCATCTGCCAGGTCATATGTAGCAATACCAGATCCCAAATAGGAATATTATGATCATCTCATCTACCATGTCATATGTAGCAGTATCAGATCTCGAATTAGAATATTATGATCACCTCATCTACCATGTTATATATAGCAGTATTAGATATCGAATTAGAATATTATGATCACTTCATCTACCATGTCATATATAGCAGTATCAGATCTCGAATTAGAATATTATGATCATCTCATCTACCATGTTATATATAGCAGTATCAGATCATCGAATTAGAATATGATGATCACTTCATCTAACATGTCATATATAACAGTATCAGATCTCGAATTAGAATATGATGATCACTTCATCTACCATGTCATATATAGCAGTATCAGATATCAAATTAGAATATGATGATCACTTCATCTACCATGTCATATATAGCAGTATCAGATATTGAATTAGAATATTATGATCATCTCATCTACCATGTTATATATAGCAGTATCAGATATTGAATTAGAATATGATGATCACTTCATCTACCATGTCATATATAGCAGTATCAGATATTGAATTAGAATATTATGATCATCTCATCTACCATGTTATATATAGCAGTATCAGATCATCGAATTAGAATATGATGATCACTTCACCTACCATGTCATATATAACAGTATCACATATCGAATTAGAATATGATGATCACTTCATATACCATGTCATATATAGCAGAATCAGATCTCGAATTAGAATATGATGATCACTTCATCTACCATGTTATATATAGCAGTATCAGATCTCGAATTAGAATATGATGATCACTTCATCTACCATGTCATATATAGCAGTATCAGATATCGAATTAGAATATGATGATCACTTCATCTACCATGTCATATATAGCAGTATCAGATATCGAATTAGAATATGATGATCACTTCATCTACCATGTCTTATATAGCAGTATCAGATATCGAATTAGAATATGATGATCACTTCATCTACCATGTCTTATATAGCAGTATCAGATATTGAATTAGAATATGATGATCACTTCATCTACCATGTCATATATAGCAGTATCAGATCTCGAATTAGAATATGATGATCACTTCATCTACCATGTCATATATAGCAGTATCAGATCTCGAATTAGAATATGATGATCACTTCATCTACCATGTCATCTATAGCAGTATCAGATATCAAATTAGAATATGATGATCACCTCATCTACTATGTTATGTATAGCAGTATCCTAATCAAAATTATACTACTCTAATCATATATTCTATCATAATATTGTCATAGCTGGAATTGTATTGTTAAATTTTAAATGCTAATATAAATATTTGTTAATATTAGCTTAGTCCAGGATATAATGCCATATATTTATTATGAAGCAACAAGTTAAACTAGAAATTGTTTTATTTTTCCAGTCATTCTTTAATGGTATTGCTATAACAAAACTCTGATTACAATGTCTTCCACATGTTACACTCAAACATAGCTTAAAATAGAGATGATTTTATTATACTATTGTTGCTCAGTCTTTCAAACAATGAGAAAGGTATGAAAACATTGTTTGTAAACAACTTCTCTTTTGTTAATGAAAGCATAATAGTTTTTACATATGTATAGACATCATTGTTGGACCATGAAAAGCCAGAACATCTTAGCAACAAATGCAGATCCAAAAAGATGTTGAGCAATTCATATAAATTGATTTAAAAACAAGTGATCATTTTAAAAATAGCTAGAAATATCAAGATCAGAAAAGTTTTTATAAAAGTCTATGAGTAAAACATATTCCAACTGAGTTTGAAGTTTAGAACCAAAAGAGAGGGAATCACATTAAAACAGACTAAATATGAAGTTATATTTATCTGGAATAAACAAAGAAAATGTTAGTCATAAAAAAATAATGATTTGATGTAATGTCCTGCTTTTCTGAGTTATTCTTGCTTTATATACTATTAGCTGCACAGCCCAGCATTTCTTGGAGTTTTTAGTGGTTATGCTGAAATGATAAGATAAAGTGCTTTTTCAAAAAGCTCCAGTATGAGTTTGCCATGATGAGCAAGTTAAAAAAAATGCGAAGTAAATATTAGTGTCTTTTTTTATTTGTAAAACAGTATTCATGCTTGATCAAGTTTGCCAGTAAATGGGAATGATGTATGTACAGTTAGAAGAGAAGACTATAGTGCGATGTGATGACATTGTGATGCAGAAGAAGTTGATGCATTGTCCCTGTAATGTCAGAGGGGTTGGCACCTTGTAGAAAATGTGAAATTGTTATGGCATATGATAAGTTAGAAATTACAAAAAAGATCCGATTTTTTTAATACAACTAAGTGTTTCAAAGAAATTAATTATTGCAAAAAGCAACATTTTCCATTAATTTTTACAACACCTTGTGTGTCAATTTAAATTTTTGTTCACATATAAGTTTTCTGACCTTGATCTACCAATGATTTGGTTAAGTCTGAGTGAAGCGTCTTGAAGAAATGTATAAAAGTGTGCAAAAGACCACCAAAAATTATGTTTGCTATTGATTTTTGGCAAGCACTGTACAGTGGTTTGAAAATTTGTTTGTGTACATCAAAGGTTTAAACCTTGATCTACAAGTTACCCAATTTTGGTTGAATTTGCATAATTTGTTTATAAATTCTAAGCATTTGGATGGTTTCTGCTGTACCCTGTCAATTGATTTGAAAATAATTTTTGTGTACATCAAAGGTTCATGTCATGATCAACAAGTGACCCAAATTTTGGTCAAAATCAGACAAAGAGTTTTGGAGGAGTAGGGTTTGTTAGAATGGAGATACACAAGCACAGAGACAGACAGACAGAGAGACAGACAGACAGACAGACATATCCATTTTTATATGTCCCTCCAGGACAGGGAAAATCATGGCTATCCATACCACCTTATCTTTTGCAACTCTAATAAATATTTATCTCCTTATTCCTTCCAGCTCTTGTCTTACTATATATTTATACATACTCATTAACTAAATAACTCACTTCTCTGCTTCTCTTGCATTCTGTATGTTCTGTTAGTATCTTATTTACCAAGTCCTCTTTTCCTATATGTTCAGAAAGTGTAACTGTTTTTTTCTAAGTATAAGTAAGTTAAGTATAATCTAAGTATAATTTTATTCTTATTTTTTAAATCCTCATTGCTCACATGTTCAATCCATGATATTCTCTGCATTCTTCCAAAGAAAAATATCATGACAACTGTTTTGATGAGCTCTTTTCTCTTATGCCATGACTACATAAATTTAAGTGTGCTTCTAACTCCGTCTCACTGTTTTACCGTTGAACTAGAGAAATGCAACCACCAATTGTAACAGTTTCTTTTCTTGCACTTTTCACTTGTAAAATTTTCTCTTGATTTTCTTTGTAAATTTAAATGCAATATCAATTGCCATTTTCTATCTTGTTGATGACTATTTTTTTTTCTTCACTCTTCAAAAATTTAAATGCAATATCAATCGCCATCTGTCTTCTTGAACCTGATCCTTTTTTGTCCTTTCTTCAATCTTACCCACACTCAGTCTCTCATTCTCTTTCACTCCCCATAACCCTCTGTAGCCTAGTGGCATTGTCACTCTGCCTGGGGTGTAAAGATTTTAAAAAGAAAATCAAGTTTCCTCTTCATCAACAAAGAGCATTCACTACCATGTTGGTGAATGATATTACCTATTATCAGTTCAACATTTTTTTCTTGTTTTTTAATGAATATTTCCTGTTCTTTAATATTTGCTTAACTTTTGAAAGGCGTCTTTCCCTATTCAAGTGCATATTTCCAATGTCACATTTTCTGATGTCTGTTAAAACATTTCACTGATAGTTAAATTTCTTTATTTATTTTATTTCGTTGTCAATCATTTGTATTTTGTATCTTGAACTACCTCTCTTACTATTGACTATATATTTCTTAAATTTCACTTTCTTTTACTATCCTGTGTGGTAGTTCCTGGTGTTTTCTTTCTCCATCTGCCATCAACATTAGCAGTCTCATTCTTGTATCATCAGTTAGTGCTTGCGGTTTTCATGCCATTTTAATGTTTACCTGTTGTTACCAGAGAAAAACCAAGAGCAGTTATAGAATGCCTTATCTTTCTAACTCCATCAAATATTTTCCTTTCAAATGGTGTTGCCTTGCTTCCTATAGGTACCACACCTTATAAAAGTAAACAATAAAATGATTAGTCAGGTACTTACTGGATTGGCACAAAGAACTAACATTTTTCCAGTATTTTTAGCAGTAGATCATATATATGAGTTTCACTTTAGGGCTGGAGTAAGCTTAAGTTGCAACAGACACTCAAGCCATGGAGATTTTTCTGAAAAAAAAAACCTGTTCATGATAGATAAAAATTCAGGGTCTGCTCGTTGATGATGGAGCATCACTAGAGTGATTTTCATTGCATTGAATGTGACCAGCCAGTTTTTTCCCCAATCATCTGTTCCAGCTAGGTCAGAGAAGAGACCACGCTTTGGTGATCTAGAATTTTGGAAGTGCACATATATATTATTGTATCCATCTTGATGGACGTCTGTATTAATCACATTGGCATTGAAGGACTGTTTGTTAACAACTACCTTCAGGGACCTACCAGTTAGGAAGGACTTGAGAATTGAAAAACTCTTCTAGTTATTCCATAGCTAGAGAGCTTCTGCAGAACTCTATGCCACACCTTGTCAAAAGCCTTTGAAATATTTAATATGATCATTCTTGAGATCTTTTTATTGTCTAGTGCCTTACTTATTTGGTGATTAATGAGAGTTATGATATCAACAGTGAGTTTTCATCTGAGCTTGAGTATTGACTGACTGCTTTTATTTGTCAGCAGTATACAACAACATCACATAAAGACTTTCAACAACAGCAATATCTAAAATGGATAGCAAATGTAATTCAAAGAGAAAATAATGACAGGAATGTGAGTCAAGGAGATTGACATTGCATTTAAATTCTTGGAGATTGTAGTTGTCAGGAAGCAAGTATAGAGAAGCAAATTCCACAGGCAGGAAGTGTGAGAAAAGAAGCTGAGGGAGTAGAAGTTGCAGGTACATGTTATTGGTTTCACGGTAAAAGGGTGGAACCTATTTGCTAGTCTAGTAGATTGAATAATTCCAAGCAGAGGGGGAACCAGGGAGCAAAGCAGAAGCTGTGAAAGTATTTGTAGAAAAGACATAGGGAAACCACATTACGTCAGTAAGAAAATGCCTGGAGTTGAGCTACCAGGTCGGCATTGATTACATTGTAGATTCTCTGTTGGATGTTGTCAATAACCCCAAGATGAACAGAAGGAGCACCTGACCAGATCCAACAGCAGTATTCAATGCATGGGCTGATGGTAGATTTATATATGTGCAAGATATTCCTGGTTCTATACAGTGAACTGACCTGGCTATGGATTCAATGAAGTCATTCCACTTGAGGTCAGCTGAGAGAGTTAGGCTGAGAAGGCACAGTTTTGCTTTCAGAGAGACTAGCCTGATCCATGATGATGGTAGGTAAGAGTGATAAGATTATTTATATATATATATATATATATATATGTGTGTGTGTGTGTGTGTGTGTGTGTATATATATATTGTAACAAAGTTGTAGAACACGTAGGTTTTTTACCTACTGTTCATGCATTTACTTTTATAAAGATTGCTCGATACAACATAGAGCATTATATATCTACCCTTCCTAAAAAAACTATAAATCCCAATATAAGAAGTACCCAGACAAAATAAATAAGGAACCTGTCTTAAACTAAGCTACCTCTCCTAACCCAAGCCCACATTCACTTAAGCATCATATCACCATAAATAAACCGTTTTCACCATTTAATTTTCATTTCAACTTATTACCTGAAGAGAAGCGCACGTAGCAGCTTTGAAACGTGAAAATCTTTGTGTAGTGATACTATGAATTTATAAACCATTGTAACAATTATTGCAATATATATATATATATATATATATGTGACAAAATAACAAAAATATGTTTGAATAGAGATATGCATATGCTTAAATTGCTTTCTGTAGTTTTGGGAATATTTGTTATTATATTTGTTATTAAAGAGAGTCAGATTTAAAATGGATATCAAATGTAACTCAAAGAAATGACTAAATCAACATGTTGACATTCAAAACAAAAATTAAGGAAAGAAATTGCTATTAATAATGGACAAATTAATAACAGTTACTGAATTTGAGAAACCCATTTTTCTGAAACAACCCTTTCAATCGAAAGATGTTATAAATTCCAACTAAAAGCAGCACTGGCTGCTTTGCCAATGAATGCCAAATATTTCCTTATAAGAAAACATCTAATATTACCCTAACCCTTAGTGATATTTAGGAATGATATCACTCCATTCCCTATGGCTGATCTATGCAAACTTTCAACCAATCATAAATGTCAAGTGCAATACAGCATTGCATTGTCTGAGAAGCCATGAGCCTCAAGTAGTCCATAGTATTAGAGTCACTTATTTTCTGGAGTCTTCATAAGCCACCATTAAAAATGTAGCATAAATATTTTACATGATTTAATCTTTCATTTATTGTGCAACCAGTTTTCTCGGCATCATACTGATATTTTTTTTTTCTACTAATGTTTTAAGGAATTTTATTTTTGTCCAGAAAATATTTTCAGAAATAATGTAAAGAGACTGAAAACATTTCTCCGGTAAAGTTTTCAAAACTTTTAAAATGAGGAACTACCATTAATACTTTTGGAAACGTCAAGAGATCATAGCAACAAATGGTGATTAAAAAAATCTTGAGCAATTTATATGTATACATTGATTTTAGAAAGAAACCAGCATTTAAAATATTGAGCAAAAGAGAAAAAGTGATTTAAAAAAAAAAAGCAATAAAAATATTGAGAAATCTATCTATCTATCTATCTATCTATCTATCTATCTATCTATCTATCTATCTACACTGATTTTAAAAAGAAACCAGCATTAAAGAAGTAGTTATATATATTGATTTGTTTTCTTAAGGCTTATCAAACTTTACAGGTTTTTAAAGCCAGAAAATATTTTTAGATTATATGGAATTTTTGTAGATATTAATGATTTACTGATACAAAACCTACTAATTAAACTATAAAAAAGACCTATCACTCCCAGTGGAGCATAGGACATCAACCGCTGCCCGCCATCAAGGGGATTGTCAATTCTTTAGTAACTTATTTTATTGCAGATGGAAGTGCTGACTCTATACAAATGCCTTTATCCTTTATATGAAATAGACTAGTTGCCAACCAAGGCTATAGAACCTAATCTACCCAGCTTTTAAAACCACATGGATAAGAGATGGATTAATACCTTTCTCAAGGGTATTTGCATGTAAGTGAATGTAATGAATTTAACAGGAATTTGAACTTAGCTCTCCATTTTCTCATTCTGAGCTGCACCACAATGTACATCCAAAATTAAACCATAGCTGAGAGAAAAAAGAATCCACGAGTACTTGTGTGTAAGTGAAGATAACAAAGTTATATTGGAATTGGAACTCAAATCTGGTTCTCCTGCTATTCATCTCAAGGTTCTTGACAAAATTCAGAGAATATTCTGAAATATAATCAATACTGTCTTGACATCTTGACTTCAGTCACTTTCTCACCAATGCAACATGGCTTCCCTCTGTTTTTTCTACAAATATTTTCAAGGCAACTGCTCTGATGAGTTTTTGTCCCCAGTTCTCTGACTACCCGAATTTATGTGCTCTATTAGTTTGGCATCCATGTTCCACCATTTTACTGTCGAAATAGCTAAATGCAACTGCCTCTTCTACTCCAACAATTTCTTTTCTCACACTTCCCACTTGTGGAACTCCCTTCCGCTTACATGCTTCCCTGATAACTACAATCTTCAAAAACTCAAATGCAATGTCAACTACCATCTTGTATTTTTTTTAATCATATAAATTTCTGTCTTTTCCTAATCCTCCTTATACTAATTTTTTTCTCTCATTTTCACTCCTTGTAACCCTTTGTGTACAGGTGGCATTCTCACATTGCTTAGGGTGAAATAATAAAAGAAAAGCTTACCCATTCCAGGCCATTATCTATTACACCACATGCACATCCAAGCTTACGGCTTATAGCCCTTTATCTACTGATAAGCTTCTATGTTGCTTAACTTTAGTGATTGCACAACAACCAGTGTTTAACATGGTATGCTATTTATATATATATATATATATATATATATATATATATATATATATATATATAAACCTTAAAAATTGTACAAAAGTGGCTAACTATATTGAAGTAAGAAAAGACCCTGATATACTTTGGAGCATAGTAAAAATAGTCAAACCTTACAACAATGGTAAATTATGCAAGGAGGAAAAATTAGCTATTATGCTGTTCCCAGGCAAAAATAAATTATTAAATGAAAGAACAGAAATTATGTCCAAGTCTCACCATACCAATAAATACCTACAAGGATCATACAATCATGGATGAAAGTGTCCTAAGTCCCTTAAGTAACTTCTCTTAATTTTGAAAATTGCGTGTTACATGAGTGTTTGAAAAATGGTAAAATCAGTTAATGTAAATCACTGGAAGACACTGAAAGGTAGAAACCTAGGTCATGAAATAACTTGTTTTCAAATGAAAAATATTCAAAAGCTCTATAATATTGAATAATATATAAAAATATTCACAAGTTCTACAATATTGAACACTTTTTAATGCAACAGTGTACTGGTCTAATTTAATTATGACCAAAAACTAACTAATTAACTAATTAATATATATATATATATATATATATATATATTTAAAATGAATATCTGTGAACAACTTTTACAATAGAGTTTTTAAAAAATGCAAAATACTCTGACTTGATGAAGAAAACATAAAAGGAAGTCATACCAGGAAAAATAAATTGCTTATATCCCCAAAAATAATAATTACATCTAATTCAAATTATTATTTACATTATTATTATTTATGGTTTACAGAAAATATAGAATTAAATTAAGTTAAAATAAATTGATAGTAAAATGCTATTGAGGTGTTTAACATCTTCTATGTACCATATCCAATTCGAGCTCTTCAATTGTAGCTCTTAATAACATTTATTTCTCTTTTACATTCAAATCACTCAGGAGTCCATTGTATTGCAGTTTGGATTCTGCCTTGACCCTTTATTATTTCCATAGTTACAAGCTCAGTTTACATATCACTGCAAGGTGGTCACTTCCACAGTTGACACTTAGCTATGTTTTACAGTGTAAAAGGTTTTTAAATGATGCTGTATAGGTTAGTATGCTAAGTATGTGTACCTGCAAGTAAAAATGAAACCACAAAAATATTAGGTTCATTCATAAGTAATTTTTTTAAATCATTTCACTCCAAGCAAGGCATTTTTACTGCCACTGGTTTACAGGGGGGTTACATAAGAGGAAAGTGATGAGAAACAGGAACAGGGTACAAGTGGTGTCAGATAGACGGTAATAGAAGGATGAGAATACCGGTGTAATGTGGGTAGAGTGGATGGAGAAAAGAGTATGAGAGAAAGGATGCATGTCAGTGAGATAGGAGATGACTACTGACCTTACATTTAAATTCTTGGTGGTTGTGGCTGTTGGAGAAGCAAGTATATGGAAGTGAATTCCACAGGTGGGAAGTGTGAGAATAGAAGCTGATAGAGTAGAAGTTGCAGTTATATGTTGTCGGGCTTACAGCCATATCACGCTAAATAAACCGGTTCTCGCTCAATCACTGAAGTTAAGCAATGTTGAGTCTGGTCAGTACTTAGATGGGTGACTGCTTGGGAATACCAGGTACTGTAAATGTTTAGTGACAGATGTGCGTTGTGTGCAGTGGATATCGGCTCGGAAAGAGAAATTGGTGAGCCGAGTTCGAATTCCAGCTGAATATCCTGCATTCATTTAAGCACTGGTACCCTTGGGAAAGGTATTAATCCATCCCTTCTCTTCAGTTATGGGTTAAATAACAAGGGTAGAACTTGGAGACCCTGCCCTTAAAAAAACAAATCCCAATGAATCTTGATACTCGAAAAGAAAAATGTATTACCAGACACAAAACTTATATAAAAACAACAATAAATTGTTGAAAAAGGTATTACTAGCAATAAATAAATAAAATTTAGTTGGCAATAAATGACCCACTGAGGTTGATATGCCATAAAAACAAAACAACCAACCAACCAACATTTTATCGGTTGCACTGTAAAAGGGTGGGACCTAGTTGCTAATCTAGTAGCTTGAGTAAATTCATACATAAGGGGCACCAGTGAGCTAAGGTCATAATGGTAATGATGAACGTATCATCCTAACTTCTAATCATATTTGACAGTTAAGAATAAATTTAGAATACAGTGATATAGTTTAGTTTTTGAATAGCAGTGACAGGGATGAAAGGAAAAATATTTTTCTCATCCATGACAACCCATGGCCACATACAGCAAAATGGCCACAACATGAAAAAATGTTGGCATTCAGTTTTGTTCTACTCCACCTGACATATTGATCTGACCTTGCATTAACTGATTATTATCTTTTTCAATTGCTTCAAAATGCTTTGATGAGAAAAACATTCATGAAAGCCAAATTCAACAGTTTGTCAAAAACGTTTATGCATCAAAACCTGAAAAATGTTACTCAAAAGTTATCTGTAGCAACAAGTCATTGCAAATAATGGCATATATATCACTAAATAAATAGTAATTGTGCTTTAAAGAATAAAAATAATAAACAAAGATAAAAATTATTTATGACTCAATCTAATAAATTTAACTATTACCCAAAATTAAGGTAATGATTGCAGCAGATGTAGAAAAGACAGAGGGAAGTCACATCACATTGGAAAGAAAGTGACTGAAGGTCGGATGCCAAGTCAGGATTGATTGTATTGCAGATCCATTTTTGGATTTTGTTAAGGATCTCAGGATGAATAGCAGGGGCACCCAACCAAATATGGCAATAGTATTCAATGCACAGAATAAAATATACAAAATGGATTCTGACAAGAAAAACTTTCTGGCCCAACACAGTGACTCGACCTTCCTAGCAGTAGATGCATCCGTGGAATCAATTTAGTCATTCCATTTGAGGTCATTTGAGAAAGTGCAGTCAAGGTGGCATAGTGTGTTACTCTCTCGGAAATGAGCATCATACATTCTGATGATAGGCAGGGAAATTTCTTTACAGTGGTTAAAAAAGAGCAACATTGTTTCGGAGGCATTAAAATTTATGAGCCATTTCTTACCCCATTCAATCACAGATTGGAGGTCGTTTTGAAGGACAGCAGCCAGGTTTACATTGGTGATGTATAAAAAGAAAAATCATAGAAAAGGCTAGTTCTCTTTCCTTTTTGACCAAGGTCACAACAAGATGCTAAAGTTAAGGCTGTGTGCAATAGATGCACATGGCATGGACAGTACACTTCAATGACTTGCTCATTCAACTGCAGAGTAAGCATCAACTTAAGCATCACTATTAACGGGTAACATTCCTTGACATTTTCTCTACATGAAAAATTTTCTAGGTACAATAAATATTTCCATGTTTTTTTTTTCACTCTTTTATTTGTTGAGTTTCTCAATATTTTTAGTTTTTGTTCAACACACAACTCTGACTTAGTAACAATAGTTTGGTGATGATGAAGTTAGTTGTGTATTTCTTACTTCGTGTTAATTCCATTTTTCTAATCCTTTCACCCTAAACAAGGCAGGACTGCCACTTGTGTGTAGAAGGTTACAGTGAGAGAAAAGACTGGTTACAGGGTGTATTGAAGAAAGGTTACAATATAAACAGGATTCAATAAGATAGAAGATGGAAATTGACATTGCATTAAATTTTTTGGACATTGTAGCTATCAGGGAAGAAAAGAAATGAAAGGGAATTCCACAGGAGTGAAGTATGAGAAAAGAAACTATTGGAGTAGAAGAGATAGTTACAATTAACTTTTTTTTTCTTTTTTTTTTTAATCGTGTCACCCCAAGCAAGGCATTCCACTGCCACTATAGCGCAGGGGGTTACATAGAGGGATTGGGTATAGGAAATGTCAGAAGGAGGGTGATAGACAACTTAGGATGTACATAGGGAGAGAGTTGGAAAGAGTGGGTGTGAGTTAGTGTGTTAGGAGGTGTCTATTGACCTTACATTTAAACTCCTGGAGTTTGTAGCCACCGGGGAAGCAAGCATGCGGTAGAGAATTCCACAGGTGGGAAGTGCGAGGAAAGAAGCTGTTGGAGTAGAAATTGCGGTTACATTTCATCGGTTTCACTGTAAAAGGGTGGGACCTATTTGCCAATCTAGTATCTCATGCAAATTCACATCTAGGGGGCACCAGTGATTTAAGTTCGTCAGAGCAGAAGCCATGAAAGTATTTATAGAAGATGCACAGGGATGCCACATCACACCGGTGAGAGAGATACTGCAGGCAGTCAGCCAAGTCGGTATCAATCACTTTATATATTACAAGAGTAAATTTTAATTCAGTAGAAACATTAATATACATATGAAATGTTAAATAAAAATCATCAAGTGTGGAAGAAATTTCTTCAGAAAAAAAAATATCAGCAAATATCAAAGATCAAAAAGCAACAACAAAAGTATTTAGGTAGGAATTTGAATGATAATATTTAAAGCAAAGAGGCATGACTTCTGCACTTTGAAAATTGATACAAATTCTTTACTGGGTTAAACTTGGCTCAATGAACATTTCTTATATGAATATCTAAAAATAGAACAATTTTCTAAAAATAACCGTCTTCTGAAAAGTGTACAATATGTTTTTTTTTATGATCATTTCATCCCAAGCAAGGCACTACTGCCACTGGTGTGCAGGAGGTCACATAAGAGGAGAGTGATGAGAAAGAGGAACAAGTTACAGGGGGTGTCAGACAATGGGTAAGAAAAGGATGAGAACACTGGTGTGAAGAGAGCTGCATGAGAGTAGAATGGAAAGGGAGAAGAATGTGATATAATGGTTGTCAGAGAAAGTGTGCAAGTCAAGGAGATAAGAGAAGGCAATTGACTTTGCATTTAAATTGTTGGACATTGTAGCTTTCAGGGAAGCATGTATATGGAAGGGAATTCCACAGGCGAGAAGTGCAAGTAAAGAAGCTGATAGAATAGAAGTTGTGGTTACATTTTATTGGTTTCACGGTAAAAGAGTAAGATTTAGTTGCTAGTGTAGTCAGTCAGTTTAAGTGCCATATGTGATACACGCTTTGGGCGATCATGTCTCGAAAGAGACATGACTGACTGGGCAGAAGATTATCCCGCAGTAGGTTGCCATTGCTTTCTGCGGGAGACCGGTTGCCAACCAAGGCTATAGAACCCAATCTGTCCTGTTATTTAACCCATAACTGGAAGGAATAGACGGATTAATACCTTTCCCAAGGGTATTTGCGCGTAAGTGAATGCAATGAATTCGGCTGGAATTCGAACTCGTAGCTAGTGTAGTAGCTTGAGTAAATTCATGCAAAGTGGGCACCATGGAGCTAAGCTCATCAATGCAGAAGCCATGAAAGTATTTGTAGAATAAACAGAGGGAAGCCACATTACATTGGTGAAAAAGTGACTCAAGTTGAACTACTAGGTCAAGATCGATTACATTGCAGATTCTTTATTGGATTTTATCAAGATCCCCAAGATGAATAGCAAAGGCACCCAACCAGATGTGGCAGCAGTATTCAATGCATGGGCAAATGGTAGATTTATATATATGCAAGATGGATTCAGATGAGAAAAACTTCCTGGCTCTGCACAGTAAACCAACCTTCCTAGCTGCAGATTTAGCTATTGATTCAATGTAGTCATTCTACTTGAGGCTGGTTGAGAGAGTTAGGCCAAGGAAGTATGGTGTATCACTTTCAGGAAGACTAGCCTAATTCATGCTGATGGGGGTGGGGGCAGTAGAGATTGTTTATAGTGGTCAAAGTATAGCAGCTTTGTTTTGGAAGCATTAAAATTTACAAGTCATTTCTTACCCAGTCTACCACAGATTGGAGGTTCTTTTCAAAATCAACAGCAAGATTTGCTTTGTCAGCCTTGGCAGATTTCTTATCGAGGCGAGAGTAAATGGTGGTGTTGAGAGTGTAGGTGTTTACTTGCGATCTAATTATGTCAGGGAGATTGTTGAAGAAGTTCATAAAAGACATAGGACCTAGAATAGAGCCTTGAGGGACATCTGCATTCATATGACAGGATCTGGAAGCATACTTGTTCAGTACTATCTTCAAACAAGCTTCCAGGTATATAATAACCCCGTAGCTTGCACAGAAGGTCAGCATGCCAGACACTGTCAAATGCTTTGAAGATATCTAGGGTAACAAGTTGAGCTTTGTCGTTCTTATTGAGAGCCTGCTAGATATACTCTTTGATGGTTGTTAGCATATCAGCAGTAGACCTTGAGAAACGGAAACCATACTGTTGACTGGAGAAGAGGCTGTGGGATATTGAACCACTTCAGCACTACTAATAGCCTTGAACACTTTGCCAAAAATCAGTATGAGGCTGATAGAGCAATAATTAGAGGGGCCTGAGTTCTTAAATACAGGAATCACAGAGGAAGACTTCCAGCAGGCAGGAAAGCAAAAAGCAGAGTAGCAGTAGTTTTAGAGTTTGGAAAGGACAGAAAATAGTTCAGGGGACATATTTCGTCAGGATAATGACTGGGATTCTATCACTTCTGCTTGCTTTATAGGGGTCAAGCTTTGAAATTATGTTAGAGACCAACAAAGGGGTAATGTAAATGTCACTCAGTTGAGCCTCATTTCCAGGTGGGAAATCAGATACCATAGATGAATCAAATGTTGAGTTAGTGGAAAATCTGTAAGTAAAGGTTTATGACAATCTTAATATTGAGATATTTTTTTCTGAGCAGAGATATAACTAAAAGCCACCAAATAGTTTTAATTTTTTTCCCAAGTGTCAAAACCAGAGCGTGTGCAACTAGATTGGAATCTAGGTTCCACCATTTTACCATTTAAATAGTTGAATATAAGAACCACTTCTAATTCAAAAGTTTTGTTCCTACACTTCCTCTCTGTGGAATTCCCTTCACTTTACTTCCTTCCCTGATAGATAAAATCTCCAAAACTTTAAATGCAATGTCAATTACCATCTTCTATTAGGATGTTACAAATGTAATAACCAATTTCAGAAACATAACTTTATTCATGAAAAAATGACTGTAGAACATTGAAATTATTCAAAATATGAACTTTGAGCATCTATACATTTCTGCATTGATTGATGAGATTATTTATTCCTTGCTGATAAAACATTATAATGCTACAAAATCTTTGAAAGCTAATTCCACCTCTGGTTTAAACCTAAAAGTTTTACCATTTAAAAATAGGCTTAAATGCTTAAGATTATTAGTGGGCAAAAGATCAAAAGGATATGGAGGATATGGTAAACTCTTGTATTCCAAGTCTGTGAGCTTTTGCAATGTCATTCTTGCAACATGGCTACACATTATCATGGAGTAGAATTAGACCATGTTGATCCAACAATGCAGGTCTCATACTTTGCAGACATGAATACATTTCAGTAAGTTGATCGCAGTAAAACTCAGCATTTATGCTCTGATTAGCTTCCAGAAAGCTGTAGTGGATAACACCAATTGCAGACCACCAGACAGTGGGTTTTACTCAACAACTGCTTCCAATTTTTTGTTATCCAGACTACATGATCATTCTCTACATTCTTCATCATCAAGGCTCTCATCACCAGTACAGAATTTCTGGAACCATCTACATATTGTCTGATCACTTTTGGATCCATCTTCTCAGGCTCTGTTGATATTGGCAGAAATTTTGGAGGTACTGTGCACAAGTTTAAAGTCTTGCATGAAAGGTAAATGAAGATCATGTTTTGTTATGTTTATGATTAAGGGCTTCTATGCTTCAAGAATATTTCTATCTGAAAATAAGTTAAAAATTGTTAAAGTGCACACATTGATTATAATGTATCGTAAAATTTACCTAATATATATCATAAATACTATATTAAAATGGCTTTTTAAAATACAACACTTTAAGCGGTCATTATTTTTGTATCAATCTATATTGTTAAATCTCATTTACCTTTTATCCTTTCTTCAATATCTCCTGTATCCAGTGTTTTCTCTCATTGTAACTAAATGCACACGAGTGGCAGTCCTGCCTTGCTTGGAGGTTAAATGATTAAAAAAAATTGGTGGTTATAGCTTTATACATACACAAAGATATATATATATATATATATATTTATTGTGCAAGTGTTGTAATCATCATCATCATCATTTATCCATCACACCCAGATGGTGCATAGGGCAGCAACTTTTTGTTGCTGTTTCTGTAACAAACTGTTTTTACGGGGCAGGGTTGTTAGTCCTGCACCCAACCCCCAAACCTGGAGGACTGCTGGACCATTCTTGGTCCTTACATTTACAGCACCTGGTATTCCCAAATGGTCACCCATTTGAGTACTGACCAGGCTCGATGTTGCTTAAATTCGGTGATCGGACCGAAACCGGTGTATTCAACACAATATAGCCATAGACAGGTGTTGTAATTTTGGGTTTGAATTCCGGTTGAATTTGTGGCATTCACGTAAACAGAAATTCTCTTGGGAAAAGTATGAATCCATCTCTTTGTCTCCTTTGAGCTATGGGTTAAATTATTATTCATGATATATTAGCTGAAAATTTGGAGGCACTGTGCGCAAGTTTGAACTCATGGAAGAAAAGTAAATGAAGATCATGTTTTGTCATGTTTATAATTAAGGGCTTCTATGCTTGAAGAATATTTCTATCTGAAAATAAGTTAAAAATTGTTTGGTTAAATTTTAAGGCAGACTGGTTGCAGCCATTCTAAGAGCAGCGCAACTCTAAATTCAAGCCTGTAGAGGCTTGTTTGTAGACCTTGTGTCACACTTTTTGTACCAGTTCTTTGTATTCAGTTCTTCTGAAGAATGGGGTTTATAGGTTTATAGATACACAAAGATATATATCTAAACTTATTTATAAATGGAACTTTGTCTGTGTGTGTGTGTGTGTGTGTGTGTGTGTGTATCCGTTACCTATAGACTCCGTAATGGCTGAAACAATTTTCTTGAAAATTTACACAGTTGTACTATAAGCGTATGCGAGTGTTCTTAGTTAGGTTTTGTGTCGAGGTACCCTCGATAAATATCAAAAATCGATAATCGAAAAAATCGGGTGATAGAAAGAGTGGTCCGATTTTAATCAAATTTGATACACTCATAGACAAAGACATAAGAAATGATATACAGAAGTTTCAAGGTTGCAGTTCTTACAATAGTGCAGAAATTCGATAATATATATAAGCTTTCATTACACCCGAGCAACGCCGGACTATACTGCTAGTATATATATAATTGTGGTTGAAATGCCTTGTATGAGATTCAGTAGAATGTAAACAAACCAGTTAATGGCAATCACAAAAGACAACTTTTTAGAAAATTTAAAAAAGTGAAACAGACACTGGGATCTTTTTATTTGAAGTATACTACCCTGTCATGACAGACGATCATGGCTCTCCAAAATTTCTTGTCCTTTGTAGCTCTTAATAAATTTGTCTTTTTCTTATCTAGCCTAAATCCTATATCATTATTTACTGAAGCTCACAAGATATGTTATGCATTGTTTTCCTTTATCCCTATTGCCTTCATAATGCCCTGTGAGTATCAAATTTTCAAATCCTTCTTTCCTCATTATATGCCCTAGAAATTTCAACTTTCTGCTCTTGATATTAAATATGTGTCATTTTTTGACATTTTTTCTAAAACATTGCTAATATATTCTGTCGATTGTATTTCCAGCATTCTTCAGTAAAACTACATTTTTCTTGTTTCAAATCTTTACTTCATCTGTTAGGAGATTGCCGAACATTCAATGTCATTCAGAAGATGAAAATTACATAACATTTCAATACTCTTCTTTGTTTCTAACAAAGTTTTTGTGTTTCTTAATATTTTGCTTAGTTAACCCTCAGATAAATATTTTTATTCCCAAAAAGAAATACTTTTAAGAGCACTAAGACGGCATTGGCTTTAAAACAGATGAATACTTTCCTGAAGTTGGAGAATTTATGCATACATACATGTGTGTGTGTGTGTGTGTGTGTGTGTGTGTGTGTGTGTGTATACTGTATTATATGTATAGAGACAGAATGAGATAGACACTTTATATACCATTCTATATCTTTACAAAATTGTGTATATCTAAATATGAAACAATTTATGAAGTATCATATTAAACATTCACTGAATTAGTTTTCAAATAAAGCAAAAAATTACAAAACTGACTTATTTAAATACATATACACTATAGGCAAAAAGTTTGAGAACACTTTGCATTTCTATGAATGGCATCTTAAAGTGAGTTATTTTGGAGTTCTTTTTAAGTAAAGGATACAATTTCAGTAACAAAAGTGTATCTGATATTATTTTGGCCAAGAAAAATAAGCACTTAACTATAAAAAATTATCATACAACAGCATCATATTTTGTTTTCATCAATAAAACCACTATAAAGACAAATCCAAATTTGACAGAAAGAAGAGCCTGGAGAATGACTGAAAAATAAAATAAAATGCACTGTAATTACTGAAATTTTATATTTCACTTTTAAAAATTACAAAAATAACTCATATTAAGCAATTTTATTTTTAAGAAATGTAGAGTCACTCCAAACTTTTGCCTGTAGTATATATTCATGTTTATTTGAAAAAGTATTATTTCTATTGCATGAAGAGCTTCTAATAAAATAATAGCAAGTAGCACCTCTGTTCACTGATATATATCTGAAATATGTTGTTTTTTTATATATAAATAATACATTGACATGTTATCTAATTGGGAAACAAATTTTTTAAAACAAAACTAATGAGCAAATAGTGAAGCATAATTATGATAATTGTTCTTTATAATTGAGGTATACAATTGAGAATCCTGTGGTCAATGCAAGACCTTTTTAATTGAAAGATTTTTACATTGGCTCAATGTTTAAGCTGTCAACATGGCAACCGGTAGCAGTAGCGGTCATCGTAATGGCAACAGAAACAAAGATGTCAAAGAGATTGTTGGGCTCTCAGGCAAATGTTAAAACCATAATCTCAATACAAGCATTTAATACCATTTTATTTTTATATTCCATGTGCTTTAGATTTCCTTTTAATTATCTTTTGCTTTAATTTTTATGAAGTGGATACTTAAAAAATATGTAATGGAAAATAAAATATATAATTATTTATACTATTGAATGCAAGATTTTTTTACTGAATTATTTGGGAGAATTAAAAGAACATTCTGATTCCCCAAAATAAAAAAATTAAGAAAAACTACCTCAAAAAGTAATTTGTGAAATATGCCTATTCATGATTCTTTTAGAATTAGGATTTGCTGGGGTGGCATTAGAACTTTTAGTAATATTTAGCAAATTTGCTAATATTTAGTAACAGTAAAATATTTACTTATTTTAATATCAAAATACTAACTGTTACTTGTACTCGAAAAAATTTAAAACTTATTTCCAGCAAACCAACATTTCTCTTTGTGCTGCTTTATTTTTTTTTTTTATAATTGTGTTGCCCTAAGCAAGGCATTTTACTGCCACTGTTGAGCAGGGGCTTGCATAGGAGGAAAGTTATGAGAAAGAGTGACAGGTTACAGGGGGTGTCAGAAAGTGGGTAAGAGAAGGATGAGAATTCAGATGAGAGTGGAGTGGATGAAGAAAGGAGCATGAGAGTGAGGATGCAAGTTAGTGAGATAGGAGATGACTATTGACTTCACATTTAAATTCTTGAAGATTGTAGCTGTCGAAAAAGCAATTAAAGGGAAGGGAGTTCCACAAGCAGGAAGTGCAAGAAAAGAAGCTGCTGGAGTAGAATTTGCATTTACAATTTATTGGCTTCACAGTAAAGGGTGGGACCTACTTGCTAATCTTATGGCTCGAGTAAATTCATATATAGGGTGTACCAGTGAGCTAAGTTCATCTGAGCAGAAGTCGTGAAAATATTTGTAGAAGAGACATAGGGAAGCCACATTGCACCAGTAAAGTGACTGTATCCGAACTGCCAAGTTGGGATTGACCACATTACAGATTCTTTGTTGGATTTTGTCAAGAACCCCTGGGTGGATGGCAGTAGTATTCAATGAAATGGGCGGAATGCATTAGTTTCTTCAGTGGTTCAATTTTATATTCTTTCTTTCAATTTTAAGATAACTTAGTGTTTAATTTCATATATAACCAGAAAATTCACTTTTGGAAATTATTAACTTCTTTTTAAAGCACTAATCATTTCTTTTGATTTTTTAAAACTTTTTTCCTAGTTTTTTTCCATTCAATTTTACTGAAGGAAAAAATAAAAGTTTATTTCTTTTATCTTAAATTTTTATTGTTACTTTCAAAACTTTTCAATGTCTTTTCCTACAATAACTAAAATTTAATTTTGTTTCTAAAATTATACATTTCTTTGAAACATTAGGCACTGGCAATTTTTATGTATGAAATCCAAAAATGAGCATCTAGCGATATGAATATTTTTTTATTTACAATATCAAACATAATCTTTGAGTTAACTAAAAAAGTTACTGTAAATATTACCCATCAAACAGATATAAACTAAAATTCACATGGTATAATTATTATATGAACAAAAATGAATCTTAAATATATTACCAATATTAGTTATAGGAAAGAATATTAATAAAAAGTTTTGAATTTAAAAATGTACTTTTTTTGAACAGTATTTGTTTATTTTTATTATATTTTATATTTCAGACCGCCCTCGGTCCTTCATCAGAAACAAGTGATTTTTAAATTTGAATTAGAAACGTATTTCACGATAGCGTTCGGATATTTTTTGTTTACATCACGTGGTGTGTTTGTTCACAACATGCGGCACGTCCGTAGAGAAAGTCTATTTGTTTTAGATAAAAATTTCTTGGAATATCTGAAAAAAATTTTTTAGCTATTGAAATATACATACATACATACATACATATATATATATATATACACACAGAGTGTATCAGAAATACTTTTACAACTTTTGGCTAGTCTGTCTTCAATGTTTAGCTGAGAAGTGTTCTGTTTAAAAATGGCAGGATATTCATATCATGAACAGGCAGATATGATTTTACATGCAGCCATGAGAATGGTAATGGGTGAGAGGCTGCATAGCTGTATCAGATTGTGTTTTCAGACTGAAGGCAGCTGAGTCATCCAACCTTTCCTGCTGTTTATCCTTGCATTTCTGAGACAAGATCTGTGGCACCACAAACCATGACTCAAGGAAGACCAAGATCTACTTATACAGCTGACCACAAAGAAAACATTCTATCAATGGTCAGAAACCATCCAGCTATCAGTAACCCTAGCATATCATACATCTCATAATACAGCATGCAGGGTACTTTAAGAGAAGCTCCTGTATCTGGATCATTTGCAATGTGTGCAGGGTCTTTTGTCATCTGATCACTTATGATGGAAGAAATTTTGCTGATAGTTTATTGCACATACTGTCAATCTGTTTTTTGTTTCCTCAGTCTTATTTACGGTTGAAGCAGCATTTTTTTTTTAATCGTGTCACCCCAAGCAAGGCATCCCACTACCACTATAGCGCAGGGGGTTACATAGAGGGATTGGATATAGGAAATGTCAGAGGGAGGGTGATAGACAACTTAGGATGTACATAGGTGTGAGTTAGTGTATTAGGAGGTGTCTATTGACCTTACATTTAAACTCCTGGAGGTTGTAGCCGTCGGGGAAGCAAGCATGCGGTAGGGAATTCCACAGGCGGGAAGTGTGAGGAAAGAAGCTGTTGGAGTAGAAATTGCGGTTACATTTCATTTGGAAGAGATGAAATAACAATATTTACATTATTCAAACTATTGTCCTCATCTTTGTTGCTATGTGTCCTTCAGGACTACCAAAAGAGGCAACAAAGATGAGGCCTTATATCCATTTAAGGACACATGACCCAGTGGATATAGACGTTGGTTAGTTCCTGTGACTTGACCCAAAGAGTTGTGAGTTCAATACCAGACTACAGCAGTGGTGAACAAGTAACTTACAGGGTTAGAGGGAGATAACTCAGGACTACCAAAAGAGGCACTACTATGCAAGGAGTGAAGATCTTATACCCCAGTGATATTAATAAAGGGTTAGGTTCGAAATTCCTAGCACCTGAAGAAGGTCGGAGCTTACAACAGCCAAAATGTCATACAAATGGCAACAAAGATGTGGACAATAGTCTGAATAATGTAAATACTGTAAATACCACCTCATCTCAGAAATATACTCAAATACTAATGGACTAACAAATTTGCATAACCACCATTTGTGGCCATAGTACAATACAGATTAGATACCAGTATCAGTTTACAATTGATGTGTGGGTTGAAATCGTAAATGACTGTCTGGTAGAACCATGTGTTCTCCCAGTACGTTTTACATTAGTTATCTACAGGAATTTTATTTCAAATAAACTTCAAGACCTGCTGGAGAATGTATCCCTGCTAATACAAAGATGCACATGGTTAATACCTGATGGGGCTCCAACACATATTGTAGTCACATTGTTCATGATGTACTGCCCGACATCTATCATAAAAGATGGATAGTTAGAGAAAAACCGTTTTCATGGCACATTCCACTGACGAGAATCCTTTGGATTTTTATCTGTGGGCCAAACAATTGGTTTATGTAGTAGATATTAATAATGCAGAGATGCTTCATCAAGTTGTCATGGGGGACTGCAAAACCATTCAGTACAGTGTGGGAATATATGAAAGGGTCTGCCAGTTAATGATTTGATGGGTGCATTTGTGTGAAGAAGCAAGTGGAGGACATTTTAAACATTTCTTATGAGTTGCTGTGTTGAGGTACAACAATGTCCTTTTGAACATAGGTTTATATGGAAATTTTATCTTGTTTTGGTGTCAGGAACCCACTGGTAATGGTAATATAAGTTGTTTCCTTATAAGGAAACATTTGATATTTATTACCCAAGCATCCAGTACTACTATTGAAATTCATGAAATCTTTCTCTTAAAACAATTTTACAGGTTTCTAAAGTACAGTAGCTGCTATAGCTCTTTCTAGTATTGATGAGGGTTTCCTGGGAATTTTTAATAAAGAAAGAGAAACAATAACAGATAGAACTCAGCTTGACAGTTAGGCTTTAACAGCAGCAATAAAGAAATAAGCAGTAGTATAAAGGGTTAAACTTCACAGCAATACTGCTGAATCAACACCAGAAGAGGAGGTAATATTCATATCTGGTTTAAAGCCACAATTCAAGCTTCAAAAGATTAAAATCATTGATCATGGATTTGGTGGCTTAGTAACTGAGCTAAATCCCTGGCTGGAATAGTACAAATTTAGATATAGTGGAAACTGTACTAAAAAAACCAAACAGTACTTATAGGATGTGCATTGTGATGCAGTGAATATTGACTTGGAACTACAAATCGGGAAACCGAGTTCAAATTCCAGTTGAATTTCTTGCATTCACTTACATACTTGGGAATTCGTCTCTTCCTTCCAGTTATGGGTTAAATAATAGAACAGATTGGGTTCTATAGCCTTAGGTGGCAACCAGTCTATCACAGAAAGCAATGGCAGCCTACTGTGGGATAATTTTATGCCCAGTCAGTCATGTCTCTTTCAAGACATGATTGCCCAAAAGCGTGTATCACATATGGCACTTAACTGACTGACTTATAGAAAACAAAATCCATTTTGCACATCTTTAAATCTATCGTTTGTTTGTGCATTGAATTCTTTTGCCATATCTGGTTGATGGCTCCTGCTATTTATCTTGAGGTTCTTGACAAAATCCAAAGGAGGATCTGCAATATAACTGATCCTGTCTTGGCAACCCACCTTCAGTCACTTCTTCCCTTTTCTACAAGTATTTTCAGCATTTGTTCCCTAGTTCCTTGACCACATGTATCTACGTGTGCTACTAAATTGACATCAACCCTTTTATCATCGAAATAGTTAAATTTAACTGACTTTTCTACTCTAACAGTTTCTTTCTAGTACTTCCCATTTGTGAAACTTCCTTCCATTTGCTTGTTTCCCTGATAGCTACAACCCCCAAAAGTTTAAATGCAACATCAATTGCCATCTTCTATCTACTTGACTGCCATCCACCTCTTCTCCTTTCTTCAACATTCCCTATACCTCTGTGCACTAGTGACGGTCCTAACTTACTTAGGGTGAAATGATTATGAAAAAACCCTGTCATGAAATGCAGAACAAGAAAAACTTACTCCTATAGATTAAATTAAAGATTCCATTCAAACTTTTCCCATTTGTGAAACTTTTCTTCCATTTGCTTGTTTCCCAGATAGCTACAACCCCCAAAAGTTTAAATGCAACATTAATTGCCATCTTCTATCTACTTGATTGCCATCCATCTCTTATCCTTTCTTCAACATTCCCTATACCTCTGTGCACTAGTGACGGTCCTAACTTACTTGGGGTGAAATGATTATGAAAAAAAACCGATGTCATGAAATGCAGAACAAGAAAAATCTACTCCTACAGATTAAATTAAAGATTCCATTCAAACTTTTCTGTCTGGATTGATAGACACTAGAAGAAGGCCACAGGGCTCAACTGGTGAAACATTATAATAACAAAGATGAGAACATTTATCTGAGTGTAAATAATGTAAACTTTTCATCCGTGGAATTCAGACAGAAGATATATACAGACAGACAGGAAAAATGGAGATCATGGTTTTCTATCCCTGTGAAAGATAGCTTTAGGTTATTTCAATGTAAATAAATAAATCATGAAGGCAGTTGGATTCTCAGTCTGGAAATTAAGGCGTCTGACGAGTTGTCTGTGTGGATTGTACACATTAAAGAGAGATACCATACTGTTAATGTAACAAGTTGTACATCAATATATTTGTTATTTTATGTTATACAATTAATGATTGATTTTCTTCTTTCTTTTTTAATCTTTCTCAAATCAGTTTTTTGCACCCCGACTAAATTATTTTAGTTTGATATTTTGGGTTACCTCTACATAGCTTCACTTGTTTTGGTAAGAAGTCATTAAAAGGTGCTGTGAAACAACTAAAAAAAGCAGAATACCTCTTCTCTTTCTCTCTCTTATCTCACTTTTCCACCCAGAATTTTTAGGGACAGTATCACTGGGACTTTGTTCCTGGGTATGGGTATGTCACTCACCTTTTGCATATATACTAGTGCGTTTAGTCTCATTTAAATAAAAATGAAAATATAAATATTGCCTTGTTGAGATTCATTTAGTTTTCTTTACACTCGTCATTTACATGTGTAAAATATTAGTGCTAAAGCTTTTAGTCTAACAAGAGGCAGTGATGCAACAATATCAATAAATGTGTTATAAATGATGATCAATAGGAAATGTTCTGGAAATACGGAGTGTGATGGATAAATTGTCATTTAAAATATGCAGAAATGAAAATAACACTGACAGCCCATTTTAACAGATATATTTGTCAAAATTGCACAAAATATCTTAAAATACTAAAAAGTAAACCTATTCAACAAAACTGCTATTGGCTTCAACCATGACTTCAAGATGACTTTGGAATACCCTGCATCTCTTCTGGATAGTCTCCTTGTTTAAACTGGTGAATGCTGCCATAATCATTGTTTTCAACCAATTATTGATGTTAAAAAGAGTTTTGTTGGTCTCTTGCACAACTATACTTCACACATAAAAGTCAAGGGAGTTGAAGTCTGGAGAGTTAGGTGGCCAGGTTTAAGTTATGTAGTCACAGAAATTGTCTAACAGCCATGACTTGGTTTTCTTGCTTGTGTTGTTATAACTTAAAAATAAAAATTAAATTTACTAAAATAAATGGTCCAAAAATATTAGTTGGCTTTCTTAACTACAATATATACCTTGGTATACAAAAATTATTCAGTTCAAATTCCAAACTAAAAAATTTCCAATTCCTAAAAAAAAAAATCTTCAAATTTTATTCATTGCAATGTCTCATTGATAGCTTATGCTCCAATATAACTTTAAAATTATTTTACCAAAATAAATGATCCACACAATACTTAATTTTGATCTACAATATACCTTAGTATACTATAATTATTAAAATCCTGATTCTAAACACTAAAAAACACCCTGAAATTCATCCTGCTGTAAAAGATAGCTGTCTGCCCATTCAAATAATGTATGTTCCCACAATGTATTTTAACCAGAGAAAATAATTCTATTTAAATTTTAAAAAAATAAAATGTCTCATTTATAACTTATGCTCTAATATAACTTAAAAATTAATATGTATTTTACTAAAATAAAAGACCCAAAAATACTTAACTACAATATACTTTAATATACCATAATTATTTAATCATAAGTATAACATAAACATTTCAGCCCATTTGCTTTTAATTAGACAAAATTAAAAGTGACATGTCTAGATCCAAGCCATCCTGCCCCCTTTCATAAGCAAAATATTAAATCTCCATGGTTACATAATTCTCATTTTTGATTGAACAATATTGACACACCTAAAGCATTTCCTCCAACTACCACTCCCTAATTTTCTAGATAACCACGAATTCATCTTATATTTTAAAAATAAATAATTTATTTTAACACATCACCTGAAGAGGAACAGTTTTGGTCTGAAACATGAAAATTTTTGTGTAGTGATATTATGCTTTTATAAAGCATTGTAATAACAAAATTACAACACACACACACACACACACACACACACACACACACATATATATATATATATACTAGCACTATAGCCCAGCATTGCTTGGGTGTAATGAAAGCTCTAAAACTAATCCATGGTCCTGGAGCTCAGACTCTTTGGGCGTTGGCACGAAAGACTAAAAAGCAATAGTTGTTTCCAGTTAAAACGAAACCGTAGACGTGAAAGAAAAATGAATGTATGTAAGTCAAATTTTGATTTCCTGGTATCGATATCAAATAGGTTTTTTTCATTGTAAACTGAATTTTGAAGGCTAAATAAATCTTCTGAGTAAATGGTATCATGGCTGAGACTAAGAACTACAATTATACCTACTTAGAGCCAAACCCAAAGCAAAAACTAAAATAAAAGGGCTGAAAAAATACAGACATACAGGCAGATAAACAGACACACGCAAACATCTTGCCTTTTATATATAAATATTATCGATTTTCTGCACTATTGTAAGAACTGCAACCTTGAAACTTCTGAATATCATTTCTTATGTCGTTGTCTATGAATGTATCAAATTTGATTAAAATCGGACCACTCCTTCTATAACCTTATTTTTTCAATTATCGATTTTTGATATTTATCGGGGTTACATCGACACAAAACCTAGCTAAGAACAGTCACAGACGTTTATAGTACAACTGTGTAAATTTTTAAGAAAATCGGTTCAACCGTTTTGGAGTCTATAGGTAACGGACACACACATACACACACATACACACACACACACACACACACACACAGACAAAGTTCCATTTATAAATAAGTTTAGATAGATTTAGATTAGATTTAGATTTAGATATATATATTTATAAAAATGGATACGTCAAACCCTACTCTTACCAAAACCTTTGTTCCGATTTCAACCAAAATTGGGTCACTTGTCACTTGATGTATGCAAAAATTTTTTGAATTACTTTCTCTGTAAATGGTAGAAACCACTGAAATGCTTAGAAATTACAAACTCTTGTCTTCCAAGACACATTATGTGAATTCAACCAAATCGGTTAACTTGTAGATCAAAGTGCAAGCTTTTGATGTACACAAAATTTTTCAAATCGATATACAGGGTTTGTCAAAAATTAACAACAAACCTGGAACATCTTTTGCGCACTTTTATGCATTTCTCCAAGATGCTTCACTCAAACTCAACCAAAATCAAGTCACTGGTAGATCAATGATGGAAAATGTTGCTTTTTGCGATCGTTTATTCTGACAAAATCGGATCGTTTTTGTAACTTCTACCTTAATATGCAATAACAATTTCACATTTTCTGCAAGAGGCCACCCCTCCAAAGTTGCAGGGACAATGCATCCACTTCTGCATCACAACTTCATTGCTTCATATTACAGGTGGCTCCCATAATACCCACCCCTATCCTTTTAATAATTGCATATATATTCATTTCCGTACTGTCAAAATTGACCACATGAATCCCCACGGATAAATATGTAACAAAAGCCACCATGAGCCAGACACTAATTTACATACATATGGCAAACCCACACTGAGTTTTAATAAGTACTTGACATAATATTTTAAACACAACCACTTAAAACTCAAGCAATGCCATATCACAGCTATATGTATGTGTGTGTGTGTGTTTAGTATATATATATTTTTGTGAATGTGTGTGTGAGTGTCCGTGGTAAAGAGTCAAATTGAAAGATTTGAATGAAGCTTTTATAAAGTCTACTGTAAGATGCAGTGTTTTTAAGTAATAATATTTAAATATTAAATGTCTGTTATTTTTTGCATTTTAATTTTTTGTTTCGTTTTTACCTTTTTTTCTGTTGCTTATCTCAGATGCTTTTTCTTATCTTTCTTTGAGTGTCTTCTTATCTCCATTGCTATTAATTATCAAACTTCTTACTTTGGTCCCCTGCTACCCATTGCTTAATTTTTAGATTCTGCTTTGCCTCTCAATGCCAAGAACCAAGTTTTACCATCTCATTTTTTTAGTTTTTAGTAGACATCAGTCCACTGGTTTTTAATTTACTTCATTAAATTATGAGCTCAGGTGCATGTTCATATACATATATAATACATTTATATGTCTGTGTGTGTATGCATATATATGTGCATATGTGTGTGTATATATCTGTATATATATATATATATATATATATATATATATATATATATATATATATATATATATATATCTGTCTGTGTGTGTGTTTATATATGTGTATGTGTATTTTTATATATGTGTGTGTTTTATATATATATGTGTGTGTGTGTGCATGTGTGTGTGTGTGTGTGTGTGTGTGTGTGTGTGTGTGTGTGTGTGTATAAAATAAATTTCAATGTTCAAAACTGTTGAATGATCATTTCAATATGAAATCCCTATGATAGATTTCACATCTCATCGGCAACTACCACATTTCAAAATTATATATATTATATACATTTCAAAAATATATATATATGTATGAGTATTTATGTATGTGTGTTTTTGTGTATGTATCTATTTATGTATATAAATATATGTGCGTATGCATTTGCTTTTAATCATTAACAAATAAATAGCATGCTCGTAGCAACCATTATCAATGTCTTAGAATGGTAAGTAAACAGATGTGTTTCACATAGGAAGTAGCATTGTGTTGCGATCATGGTTTTAATTAACTTAATTTTTTTTTTATCTTGACCAAATCAAACTCGATGCTTGTTGAGCTATAGTCTGGAGCTGATCTAAAGCACACTTCAGATACCAGCCTGTGATGTCCACCTTAAAAGTAAGAAAATGATTGACAGCTCAAGGAATCCCTAGTACCCTACCTCAGTAGGTAGTATATAACATGTCCACCCCTTTTCCACTCAGTTCAATTGCAGCAATTTGTAGGGATTTTTCTTTCTCTTATGTGCATCCTCTCTGTTCTCTTTTCATGGAATTGTTAACTAGGAGTACACACGTCTTTGAATCAGACCATACTACAATATCAGTGTGTGCATCTGTCTAAATGATGCGTAACAGAAATTGTGGAGGTGTTCTTAGATCAACCAACGCCCTTCAATGATGAACTCCACTAAGTAGCATCATTTTGGGAGTTATTTGGGTCTTCTTTACAGGGCATTCACCTTATTTGGGAAACCGGAACTTTAGGTTCTCTGGATTTTACAGCCTGCTTGTTGGCTGCTGCACACTGTGTACTAAGTGCATGACTACTTCCAGTACTTTATTATGACATCACTTGTACATCTTCAGTAACTGTGAGTATACAGAGTGCATATCGCATAAAGTGTCACAATCACTTTGATATAATGCATGTACATTGGTGTGAGTATACCTCCACAGCTTGTGATTGGTCTCATGAGATCATAGGTAGATTGCAAGGGGAATGATACTGTCAATGGATCTATTGCAATCAGGGTAATATATGATAGCTCTATTAGATCAATATCATTCAATGTAGATCAAGCACATTGTTTGAACTTAGAAATAGCAGTAGCTGTTCACTGCTCTTCCTTGAAATTCCTGATTTCTTCACTCTCCATGTCTTGTTTTGCTTTTGGATCATGTTTGAATAAAAACAGATTGCTTGTGTTGCCCCAGCCAGCTTCATTGGTTTGGGCCATCCCCATAATTTCCTTGCTTTGAAGGCTGATTTCTGCCACTTGGGTGGCTTCTATTTTGTGCCAGTTTTGATATCTGGCTGTAACCTGCAGACAAACACATCAGTGGAAGGCATACCTTCTCGACCTTGATCTCCTCCACCAATCAGGAGATGGGATGTTGCAGGTTTTCAGCATTGGTATAAAGTTTTACTATGGAGAAGCAGGAGGAACTCTTATGCAGGTACTTGTTAATACACTGTTGTGTCTGCTAAATGCAAGACAGAGTAACATCATACACCTGTAACAGCCACAAAAGCAAACTATTTTGGTAGCACGAAGCCTTCTGTGACTAGATTCAAGCCTATTACTGCCATTTTCTACACCTCTTGACCTTAGTGCCGATCAGTCAGTGGAATTTCTTACAGCTGTCTGAGGCTCTTCACTGGATTCTCTTTGACAATTGGGATCATGTCATCTCAATAGAGAAGTGAATATTCTTTGTCAAAACTTCTGAGTAATGATAAGCTTTGGCTTTTCTTGGATTTAGCCTTCTTCCTTGCCCACATGAAGAGCTTATGATAGTGCTGCAGCAGTTCATTCACTCCGACCTTAGATAGGACCAGAATGATGATGATGTCTATGAATGCTCTGGAAGGAGGAAGGACCATTTCTTCCTCAGTCATCACTTTTTTGGAGTAATATACATTCCATGGGCATTATGAAAAGAAGTGGTAAAAATCACACACCCTATCATGAAGCAGACCTCAAAGACTTGCCACTTGGTGGTGTGTGTATGTATGTATTTATGTATTTTAATGGTGAACTGCATAAACACTGCTCTAAAATATTTCATTACAATTTCCCCAAGCTTTCTAGGGAAATTGAAAAATTTAGGGGACATTCGAATTAGCTCATGAGAAACTGATCTATACACATACATTATTTCAAGCCTAATTATGTGAAGCTCAGTTTTATGTTGTTTGGCTGATAGGATTGATTTTCAAATTTTGTGTGAATGCTCCAGACATCAGGGGTTGCCAGGTATCATAGCCTTCTGAAGAGCTGTATTATGTAATGGTTACCTTGCAGGAAGTTTTTCATATGATGGACAAGGACTCCCAAAAATATTTTCTTCTCTACATTCAAGAGGGAGCAGAAATTTGCAGCGCTGTTTGTATTCTTTTCCTTAGGTATCCAAATACCACCAACTAGGTACTATTCTTGTGGCACAATACTTTGTTTTCATTCCCACTGGTGAAAGATGGTGAAATGCTTCAGGACGTTTAGACAATTCTTATATAACTCGTGTTATATTCCATTTATTCCAGATGCACTACCAGCACATGATTTGCAGAAAGAATTCATTAATTTATTTTAGTTTTAGTGCATTGATAACGAACATGAACTTGGATCTTTGGGTCTAGGAAAGTCATTCATATTAGGGATTGGAAGATCTTTCCAAGTATCAGAATATATCATCCTCATGTGGTTTTTGAACGTTTTCTGTGTTATGTCGTGTTTGCTGCTCTTAGTCTTGGTGAACAGCTTTTTAGCAAAACCTATTGTGAAATGATCTTCAAGACTGTCACTTTTACTTCCAATGTTTTCTCAGCCCTATAGATTACTAAGATCCTTTCTTTAATATCATTAAGCAGCTCTTTAAGACTTACTCTCTTATAAATTGAAATTTTTTATATAAGTGCTTCAAAACTGCTATTAATTTATCCTTCCAAATCCGTCATTTATTTGGTCACTTCTCTTCTTTCCTGTCCCCTCTTGCAGTTATCACACCAAACCACTCAAGACAGATCTTGTGCATAATTCTGTAGAAGGATCTTATCTGCTTGCTTATAACATCCTTGGTAAGTATTAAAGAGAGTTCCTGATTGGGATTCAACCAAATAGCTCTCTGATTGCCTTTGGGCTACTGGATTCTTAGATTGCTTGGGATTTCTCCAGGGTGCTGATGCTCAGCAATGAGATTCTAAACGGTGTGAATGTAATCTGAATTTATAATCCCATCATTCAGTTTACATTCTTTAACTGGATGAATTTTCAGAAATCCTGCAGTGAATTGATTCATCAATTAATCACAGGCTTTTCGACATTTCTTCCAGTGAAACCATATTCAGTGAAACTAAGAAAGAAAGACAATGAAACATCCCTAAAAGATAGTGAATCCCAGGCAACACTCACATACACACTACACAGCATAAAAAAGGCAACATGAAGGGAAACATCATAGGGTTCAACCTACCATACAACAAAAACGTAAAAAGAAACATAGGAAAATATTCATTAATTTCATATGAAAATAATGAAAAAACACAGCAAAAAAGCAATCAACACACTACCTGAACAAATTAAACCCATGTGTAACTTCAGAATAAAGAACGTATGTTCCTTAAATGGCAATTGCATGCAGAATATGGTAATATACCAAGCAACTATAAAATCAGCAGATAACAAAGAAAAATATACATAGAAGTAATTGAAGGACCTTGGAAACAAAGAAACTACATACACAAAACATCCTTAACAAACAGTAAATATGCAGACATATCTGGGAAAGCTAAAAAGAAAAACTAATCACACCAAAAATATCTTGGAAAATAAAGAAAAGAACATCAGCCTGCAACAATCTTTCCAAAATATATAAACTATTTCTGGAAGGAAAAATAGCTAGAATTACCTTCCCAAACCAAAACAACCTATAAAAAAAAATGATCAGAACTCATCTCAAAAGGTAGACACAAATACAAATTTTTTCTTTGAAAAAATGAAAAAAAAACAAGAACAAATGAAAATAAATAAACATGAGCAAGTAAAATAAATCAATTGAAAAAAATAAAAAAGTTAATAAACTAAGTAAATAATAGACAATTTTAAAAAAAGCACACCCACAAAAAAAACTGTCAAAATGATACAATAAATCATCCAAAATAAATCACTGATCTATATATATGTGAAAAGTCGAACAAAAATGCAGCACAATTCACATGGCTTGATGACTGCATTTCGTATGAAACAGACTGTTACCATTGGGTGTTGGCCTCAATGTCCACTTTTATATTTAGCATGAAACAGACTGTTGCCACTGGGTGTTAGCCTCAATGTCCACTTTTATATTTACATCTGTTTTATCCATGATATTGATGACTTTAACCCATAAATATAGCATACAGTGAAACTTTATTTCATCATATATATATATATATATATATATTTAGATAAATAGATAGATAGATAGATAGATATAGATAAATATGTATGCATATATATATGTGTGTGTGTGTGTGTATGTATGTGTTTATATATATATATGTGTGTATGTCTGTATATGTATATATATATATATGTATGTGTACATATATATGTGTGTATATATGTATTTAAATATGTGTGCGAATATGTGCCTCTCCCTATATGCCCGTTTATGTCTATATGCTTGTGTGTCTATATATATATATATATGTGTGTATATATATATACATATCTATGTATATATGTGTATATAAATATTTGTATGTGTGTATATATGTGTGTTTACATTTATATAAATATATGCATGTACACTCCCGATCAAAAATTTAAGACCACTTAAAAATCTTTAAAAAGAAATTTTTTTTTACGGATAGATTTTAAACTTCTCCCACTTAAGGTTACCAATACTACAATCTAAAAGGTTATGGAAACAAAAAGCTACATTCCAAACATTTTATTTAGAAATTTACATTTTTATAAAATGAGGCAATTTACACATGATCAAAATTATAAGACCAGGGGTATAAATTGTTAGATCTATGGTAATTCCAATGTTTTTAGTTCAGTTAGAGATTAGCAATCACTGCATAAAGGTGTTACCATGCCTAAAGCAAGCAAACTTACCGAAGTTGCGCGTTCTCAAATTCTAGAACTCCATAAGCAAGGTTTGTCACATTGGGCGATCGCAGCTAACGTAAATCGCAGTAAAACTGTGATTTGCAACTTTCTAAAGAACAGTGAGAATTATGTAAAAGCAAAATCCTCTGGTAGACCCCAAAAAATTTCTCCTGCATTGAGTAGGAGAATAAGACGGGTTGTTATGAAAGACGAGGGACTTTCTTCTAGTCAAATTAAGGCAGTCACAGAAGCTGATTGCAGTCCCGTAAACCATCAGATGACATGACAAAAAGGCATGGTAAATAAAAAGCATAAACAAATTCCTCGGCTGCTTCCACATCACAAGGTGCACGCTTAAAGTTTGGTCATAAATACCAAACATGGGACGTTGAGAAGTGGAAGAAAGTCCTGTTTTCTGATGAGAAAAAATTCAATCTAGATGGTCCTGATGGCTTTCAATGATATTGGCATAACAAAAACATGCCTCCTGAAATTTTCTCTACACGTCATAGTGGTGGAGGGTCCCTAATGGTATGGGGTGTCTTTTCTTACAGAGGGACGATGGAGCTCCAGGTGGTGCAGGGTCGTCAGACAGTGGCTGGTTATGTTAGCATGCTACAAAAAGCATCTTTGATGATGGAGGGCCATCGTTTGTGTGGGGATGGATGGTTATTCCAACAGGATAATGCTGCAATCCACGCTGCAAGACAAACCTTGACCTTTCTACAAGAAAATGGTGTCCATTTCTTGGGACATCCTGCATGCTCACCAGACTAGAACCCAATTGAAAATGTTTGAGGATGGATGACAAGAGATGTTTATCGAAATGGCAAACAATATTCAACAAAAAATGAACTTCGGAAAGCCATCTTTGGAAGCTGGAGCAACACCCCACACCTTAATGGAAACGCTTATTTCTAGCATGCCCGACAGAATTTTTGAAGTCATCAAAAGCAGAGGTAGAACTCATTATTAAATTTGGTTGTTGAATGTTTTCACACACTTTTCATACACTTTTTGTACAGTTTCATAGAATTTTTGTCTCTGTCTTATAATTTTGATCATGTGTAAATCGCCTCATTTTATAAAAATGTAAATTTCTAAATAAAATGTTTGGAATGTAGCTTTTTGTTTCCATAACCTTTTAGATTGTAGTATTGGTAACCTTAAGTGGGAGGAGTTTAAAATCTATCCATAAAAAAAAAATTTCTTTTTAAAGATTTTTAAGTGGTCTTAAATTTTTGATCGGGAGTGTATGTGTCTGTTTATGTCATTATAAAAGCTTGTATCTGTGTGTGTTCCTATGTATATATATATGGGTGTGTATGCATATATGCGTGTATATGTACGGATATGTGTGTATATATGTATGTATATATATATATATATATATATATATATATATATATATATATATATATATATCTTGATTAGAAACTACAATGCTAGCAGTCTTCCATTTTCTATAATATATTATAAATTTTACATGTTTTTGAGGAATTACATATGGTGTTTAATAAATTTTCATGTTGCATATTTGTCCTACTTATAATTATTGCATGTTTTGTAGCAATAAAATATGCTGTCATCTTTTTTTGTGTGCTGCTTTTAACACTGGTTTTGTGTTTTTTTTTCTAAGAACAATTTTATTTGTTTATCAATGATATAGTTGGGAGAATTATTGTTGACAAATTTTTGTTTTATGTGTTTTAGTTTGCTCAGAAATTATTCTTGGAAGGAGGAATTTTGATGTGCTCTTCTGAAAGAAGTTTGTTATTACCGCTATTTTATATCTTTCTGAACACTGGCTATTATAGTTTAGAAGACAAGGGTTTATATGGGTAAGTGATAAATTCTTAGGCTGTATATTAACAATATGTACATGTGTGTGTGTGTGTGTGTGTGTGTACATATTATCTTTAACATTCATATTAAGTACCTGTTTATCAATATTTTCCCTATAAAATTTATTAACATCATTGTAATTAATCATAATCAAAATGTGTTTATCATTCTCAGTTTTATTTCTGTTTGGCATAAATTTAAATATTTTAATTTTTCTATTATGCTTAACTCTAATATTTCTTCATTTTCTGTAGTTTCTTGCACACACTTATTTTTAATCCATTGTTAACTGGAAAGTGGCTTGTTAATTTTAACACCTCTAATGCAAAACTTCCCTGTATTAATCATCTTAAAGAAGTTTTTTGACATCCATTGGCATGGCTGATGCTAACTTTCAGATGAACAATGCAGCACAATTTCTCAGTTTAAAATTTTACACTGACACAAAGTGAAATGATTGCATTGAATCAGTTACTAAGTGTGCTGTTTGGTAAGTCATGCTAGACAATTCTTGCCATGAGAATCTATCTTGCATGTTTCTAAGTCTACAAATCATCTATGCATAGAATATTCCTGTTATATCTGGTCTTGTGCTTCTGTTTTATGTCTAGATAGTCTTGAAGAAATTCAAAGAAGAATCTGCAGTATTATTTGTCCTGACCTGGCATCTTGGCCTTATTCATTTTGCCGTTGTCATAACATAGTTTTCCTTTGCCTCTTCTGTAAATATTTTCATGGTAATTGTTCTAATGAGTTTTCCTTGTTAGTATCTTGATTTCACCAATTTAAGTGCATTACTAGATTGGCAGATAGATCTCATAATTTCACTGTTAAAAGTGCAACCATGAGTTCTATACTAATAGTTTTTTTTCCACATTTCTTACTTGCAGAACTCTCTTCTAGCTTACTGTTTTCTTTAAAATCACTGCGACTATAAAAGAGTTGAAGAGCAGACGTTACATGTCTTATAGCAATTATTATGAAAGGAAAACCAAACATCTGAAAATGGAAAGAAATTTACATTATTTAAAAAAACAATTTTATTGTCTCATTTCACCCCAAGCAAGGCAGGACTGCCACTGATAGACAGGGAGTTACAGAGAGAGAAAAAAAAAACAAGGTATAGGGAATGCCAAAGAAAGAGTAAGAGGTGGATGGGATTTAGAGAGATAGAAGATGGCAATAAACATTGCATTTAAACTTTTGGAGATTATAGCAACTATATAGAAGTGAGTTCCACAGACGGAAAGTGGGAGAAAAGAAACTGTTAGATTAGAAGTAGAAGTTACATTTGACTATTTTGATGATAAAAGGGTGGGACCTAGTTGCCAATCTAGTAGCATGAGTAAATTCATATGGTCAGGACACCAGAGAAAGAAGCACGCCAGAGCAGAAGCTGTGAAAATATTATTTTTTATTTTATAATTGTTTCACTCAAAGCAAGGCAGGACTGTCACTGGTACGCAGTGGGTTACAGTGAGAGAAAGGTAAAAATAACGACAAGGTACAGGGACTTAACTATTTTGATGGTAAAGGGTCGGGACTTTATTAAATGTCACAACAAACAATAAAACAGAATATACATTCATAATAAAAGTTTGCACAAAATTTACCCTTGTGCATCTTAAAATTTGGCAAGATAACAAATTCTAAAATTACATTACAATATGTTAGGCTCATAAAATTAAAAGTAATTATAACTTTTTTCAAAAGGATTCACTTACTTTCAGACATCCTGCAGTCGAAAATCTTTGAAAAAGATGTCAAATTCACATATTGAGATAAATCCCATATTTTTAATCAAAGTTCCAATCAAGTCATAATTTTCTGACTATACTTTACTATTATTTCAATTTCTATTTTTCAGCTTTCTTTTCGTGTTGTAATTTTTTAGTTTTTCTTTATTCTCACTTTCTGTCTGCATTGTCAGTGTCAACCTTGTGAATGTCCAAACCATTTTGCTCTCCTAGCAGTTGCTAGTGATTTACACCTTGTGCTTTCTACTTTCTGCCTCTCAGCAACCAGCTGAACTCTTGTGAAAACTCAGTCTGTTCTACCAGTCTGGCCAGACTTCTTAGATAGCCATAGATTAGAAACAGAAATGTGACATTTTTTGGTTCATAATTTAATTTTCCTATTGGTTTAAAAAAAAGCACAATATATTTCTTAAACTACATTTATGCAAACTTTATTTAAGTGGGTTTTGAGACTGATAGACTTGAGTCTCTTCTTTACAAATTTGCAAACCAATTTTTACAAATGTAACTTTTTCATGAATCTTTAGCACTCTGCTTAATATTACTTCCACTGCATTCTTTTTCAAGGCTTCTAGATTACAGTAACTTTATCGTTAATTTCACTAAAACTTTTTCTGTTGCCCTGGCAAGATATGACAATGCTCCTATGAAATTCAAATGCACTGTTGTTCAGGGATCAGAGTTAACTTCAGTAGCAGGATAAACTTCTTTCTACATCAAATAAAGTCAACTACAGAGTGATAAAAGTTAACTGTCATTTTGCCAGTATTTAACACATCAAATCTGAGCCTCACATAGGCAAAGTTTTACGCATCAGATTTAAACTATTTTTTATTAACTGTCTGACTTTTGTTTTATAATAAATTTTTATACTAATGACCATTTTTATTTTCTGAAGGGCTTCTTGGTTGGGCTGTGAACTTTTTTGCTCTCTTAGAAACATAAACAAACATACACAAGTGACAAAATAGTGAGTGAAAGGAAAGTCTTAACAGACAAATATATATATATCTAAAAACATAAAATGAGATCATAGTTCTTATATATTTTCAGAGAAATATGGATTTTATTTTTTCCTTCCATGTAATTAAAGCCCTACCATCTGTTGGATATGTTTCCATTTCATTTTCTTCTTTTCCTTTATTTGTGGTATCATCTTAAATGTTATTCGTCCTTTTTTTCCCTTTTCACCACCCTCTGTCTTTCATGCTTTTCTTTCTCATAGACTGATCATTTTCTTTCTTTCTTCCTCTCTCTTAAGATACTGAACTTACCATATCTTTTTCAATCATCTATCTTCTCTCCACTGCACGTTCTTGTTTTACAAATAAAGTTTCTAACATTTTTCTTTATCAATATTCTACTTTGTCAAAATATCTTAACAAGGTACAAAATGTCATTGATAGACTTGTCCATTTTTCTGAAACATTGTATAAGAAAAGGGAAGAAAGATAAAGAGATTTTTTGTTCATGACTCCGGGATAAAATTATGGTAAGTCAGGTCTACATAAAGTTGAAACACAAACTGTTGCTGAATGAATACGTTAACTTTTCCTATTGATTTTTCTATTGTTTCATCCTTCAAGTTAAAGATTCTGTTTCATACATTACCCTCTTTCTCTGTTTTATTTTTTATTATCCCCTCCCTGTTTTCATTCCATTTTTATCTATCTCTTTCCACTTATCAGCTTTCTTTGTCTGTATGCATAAAAAAGCATCTCTTTCTCTATCTAACTCTCTTTATATATATATATATATATATATATATATATATATATATATATTGTGTGTGTGTGTGTGTGTGTGTGTCCTGTTTTTATCACACTTTAAGATCTAGGTTGGCAAACAAGGGTGTTCACTGCATTGTATCTCACTCTCTCTCTCTCACTTTTTTCTATTCTCATATACATATGTGAGTGTGTATAAAATTGCTATATTTATATGGGAATTGTTCAGCATTAGCGATAGAGCGTTTATAAAACTGACAATCACCATGAAGACTTCCGATGTCCACATTATATCTATGTAGGATTTATAAAAATTAAACATTTTTCACTCAACTGATTGACACACACATTGAGATATCTATTCTTCTTTCAAAATCTCTCTCTCTTTTCTCTCTCTCTCTTATATATATATATATATATATATATATATATATTAGTAATATCTATATATATTAACAATGTGTGTATATATATATATATATGTATTTTAATAATAATTATATATATTAATAACAATTATATTTATTAATAATATATGTACTAATAATATATATATATATTTGTTTTTTTTTTAATCATATCACCCTGAGCAAGGCGGTAACGCCACTGATGCGGTAGGGGGCTACGTAAGAGTGAAAAGATTGGAAAAGAGAAAGCCACATCCTAAACAGGGAACAAGTGATGAGCCTCTTCACCTGTTCAATAGATGTGGGTGGAGTGTGAACTGGGCGATAGTTCAGTCTATCTACTCCAATATATATATATATATATATATATATATATATATATATATATATGTATATGTATATATATATATTAATAATATAAATAATAAATATACATTTTTCCTCGCTTGTAGCCTAAATCTGAGTTTCATGCACATAGCAATTGTCAGGTGTTTCTGGTGAGAAATAATGCATATTTATTATTGATATAAATCATAACTAGGTTATTATACTCAAGCACTATTTTATTATCATCAGTACTCCATGTACAATATTGTATATATATATATATATATATATACATATATACATATATATATATATATATATATATATATATATAAAAAACACACACACCCATGCACATATATATATTTTTATTCAATTTGGTTAAATAATATTGACAACTTGTGTCTATTCATTTTTTTATTAAATTTTTCAAATTTTGAATAGACAGAACTTGTCGATATTATTTGACTAAACATGTCTAAGAGAATTATTGCTGTCCAAATACACCTGATTTAAAAATAATAGGATGAATCAATAAATTCGTAGCCGAAACATAGTAAATAACTTAATTTTCATCTGAAATTTTCAACTTAATTTTTGTCTGTTTGATGAATATTATCGGCTAAATTAAGTGCATTATTGTTGCATAAAATAGTTTTTTTCTCTTAAGTTACATACTTATTGACATACCTGTGTTTGGTTCATTCTTATTTTTACAATTACATTATTTTTACACACAGTTTTTCACTTCTCCTTAAGTTAATTTTTCTATCCTCCCTTCTGAATCTCTGTTTATATTTCTTTCTTTTCGTTGTTATTATTAATTTCTCCTTTTCTTCATTGATTTTAAGAATTGTTTCCAATGTAAAATAACTACCCCAAAAATACATATTCTTTACTTCTTCAGACGATTTTCTTTTAGTGTATTGTATAAAAGGGTAATAATGGCTTCCTTTTATTTGCATAAAAATAAAATTCTTTTTTTTAATTATCATTTCTTCTTTTTCTGCCTTCCATCATTTTTGTCTCTTATTATTACTATTTATTTTCTTCTCTAAAATTAATCATTTTGCTATGATTCTCTCTTTTTTTATCCCATTATTTTTAACTGTCTTTTCTCATAAGTCACTTTTCACTATTTTTTCTTTTTATGTCTTATCACCTTCCTTTTTTCTCATACTTTTTTTCTGTCTCTATCCTCAACACCAGTTTTAATATTCTCTTTTTATCATTGTTTTGACTCCTCCCATTCTTTCTTTTTTCTTTCTTTTTTATCTGATTTTATATTTCTCTTAGTTTTCTGCACACTGCTTTTTTTTATTTGCATATTTTTTCTCTTTCTTTTTGGTTTATTCTTTTAACACTATCCTTCTTTTAATTCTTCAGTCTCTTTTTTTATTCCCATTATTATTCTTTTTTTCTCAAATAATCCCTTCCTCGTCTATTTTTCGTATTTTTTCTATATCATCTTTTAGAATCTTTTTTATGTCTCTCTACTTTTTTTTCTTTCTTTGCTCCATCTTTAGTTAAACACACTCTGTTTTTCCTTCCGCTTTTTATTTTGTCTCTACACCAGCATTTTCCTCTTTCTCTTTCTCCAGCCCCACTTTACATTTTTCTCCATTTCCCTGCTTATCCAGCCTCCCCGACGTGTCTGTCTATCCCTTGGAATTTTCTGCAATCTCTGTTTAACGACAGATGTGTTTGCATTCAGGCCTTCTCTGTTGACTTGGAGAAGCAACTGATGATGATTATTCACTAAACAAAAGCAGGACCTGAACCATACAACCGCTTCCGACCCCCACTTGATTGGTTTTCCCATCTCTTCTTCATCCTTAATGACCGTCGTCATCTTTAAACCATATTACCATTTTGGCATTAGTGACAAACATTGTGTATTTGTTGATCTTTCTTCTTCTTCTTCTTCTTTTCCGTTTCTGTTCTGTTCATAATCCGAAAAAGGTTCTTTAACTTTATCATCTCTAACTGACCTGTAATTATTGCTAGAAGCACTTACTTGTGCTACTACTGCTGCGTTTACCCACCTTGTTGTTATTATTGTTCAATGTTCAATGTTGTGATATTGTCGTGAGTTAAAACACCTCGAAAACCCTTACACAGACATACATATTTCGGAGAACCAGAGGCCATCACATACCCACACAGCACGCATATACCCTGGAAAACCACACACACGTGCACATATAGTTACGAGTTACCCATGTGCATAGAAATTAGATCAACACGTAAGACATACAGGCACACTGACATACACTGATATTGATCAGCATATGTGTATATATAAACATTAGGACTGAGTAATAAGGGGAAAGAAAGATAAGAGACGGGAGATGTAAACACCGGACATCATAAAAACGGGTGGCACCCCTGTTATTTGTCAAATCAATTTTTTTCTTTTATTCTAAAAAAAAAAAAAAAAAAAAAAAACTAAAAAAACCTAATAATTATCCTTCCAAGTGAAGGATTTTAATTCGATGGACAAATGAATCATATATGCCAATTAGGGCGACGGATTTTTCGGTACCTCGATTGGTACATTTTTGATATAGGTAAGTAATTTTGTTTTGAATTTTTTATATAAAAAACATCCAAGGCAAAAATTAAAATTAAAATCAGATACAGGAAAATTTATTTAATTTGTTGTTTGGCGTAAAAAATATCAATAAAATTAAAAACTAATCAAGTAAAGAACTAAAATAAATAAAAAATAAAAACAGTTAACATAAGAAAAACTAAAACGAAAGTCTCTAGACATGCGGAACCGTTTTTTTGTTTGTTTAATGAATCACTCTGAAGATTTTATAACAACAACAAGAAAATTGGTCCGAATTTGGGTGCCCCATTGGTAAAGGATTTTTTATTTATTTATTTATTTTTCTTGTTGTTAGTCTTTCATGCTTCATCTTTTATCAAACGCCAAGTAAAATAAGTAAAAAGGAAGAAATCAGCTGATGTGCCTACAAGCTTTCCTTCCTAAACCATCTCTGTGGTTCCGTTGTCAGTTCCTTTTCCATGCTGTATAAAGATTCGGTTAATTTCCTGTTTGGTGCTTTTAACTTTCGGTTAGTTTAAGATTATAATTTTTTTTTCTAAATGAAAACTTTTTACTCACTCATATTTTCCTTCGACTTTTTTACCTCTTCTAAGTGTTGGCATGTTTTTTCTGTATTTCTCTCTGGTGAAAATGAAATGAAAAAAAAAAAGTTAAAAAAAAAAAATAATAATGAAAACGTAACAAATGCATAAATTCTTAATAAATTAAATTTAAATTTTTTTAAATATTTTCTTTTTTTTGATTTTTCGCTAATTATTATTTGGAACGTAAACCATTTTTCAAGGAAACTTAAAAAAAAAAAAAAACGTATCCATCATCATGAATAAATACTAAAAATAATCTTTCCTGACTATGTGCATCTATCTTATTCTCTTCATTATCTATCTATTCTTTTAATACTAACTAGAGAACTGAAGACATAATCTCAAATTGCCAAAACTAAAATATTTTGCATTAAATTTTATTTCACTATTCAATATTTCTTGTAGTTGTTCTTAAATTTACGTTACTCTTAATATTTTTCATTTTATTTTTATTTGAATGAAAACAAACTGTCCTGTATTTTTAGTCACACAGAAAACAGACAGCTTTCCTTAAAAAAAACAACTAAAAAAGCTAACATTTCAAAATCAAAATAAGGATCAGCTTTTGTCATTGTTGATATCTTTTATTGAAATCAATATCATTGTCCACGTGTGAAAAATAAATAAATAAATAACTGAATGTTTTCCAGTTTATTTTTGTAAGAAACAACAAAAATTAAGAATTCAAATAAAAAAGTTTAAAATGCAACGTCAGTTGCCATCTTCTATCTCTTTGATTTCCGTCCATATCTTATCCTTGTTTTGACATACCCTCTACCTTGTTTTTTTTTCTTTCACTGTAACCCCCTATGCACCAGAGTCTGTCCTGCCTTGCTTGGGGTGAAATGATTATAAAAAGAATAAAAGAAATGCCTTCTCCCTAATAATTTGATACTTTTTACATCTCTTAAAATAATAATTTTATCTTAGTTTTTTTAGAACTGAAATAGAATTTATTCCAAATGGAATGACTTAAGTTAAATTTGTTGCAAAAATTGAATTCACAGTGTTAAGTTCAAATTTATTGTAATTCTGTTCTCTTTTTTTTTTTTTTTTTGTTTTTTTTACAAGAAATTGGATCTTTAAAATTTTTCCGAACTTCTATTCTTCAATTTAGCTCACGGTTTGACAAACATAGGTTAATCTTAAATCTTATTATGAGCCCTTAATCTTTAAGAAATTTTACAATATTACAAATTGATACTTTTCTTAACAAAAAAAATTTTTTTTTTTAAATAATTGCTCACTGGTTTAATTTTTTTCCAATTATTTCTGACTGAGTCAAAAAAAAGTTATTTCTTTATTTGAAAAAAAAAAACTACAATTACAAGCTTCTAGAATGTAACAAGGAGTTTCACAACATAGATTTCATAGTCATAATGTTTAACTTGAATAAAATCTACACTGATCATCATAAACGTATTTTCAGGAATGTTTCTAAGATGCAGGTGCCAACTGACCATTAAAATAATTGATGTGTTTTAATAGCCAAAAATGAGTTATCGTTTCTCCATATTAAGCAGCACTTAAGAAAATACAGTCGGATACAACTTAACTTTGAAAAATACTTTTTTAGAACCTCTGTGGATTTTCTATTTGCATCTAATATTTAAAACTGATAATAAATGGTACTTTTGAGGTCAGTAACCTTTCATTGTTTACATGATAAAATGGTTTCTTTTTTACTGTTTATTACAGAAAATAAAAAACAGTCTTTGTAATTTAAGCCTAAAAATATTATTCATTTGTTGATTAAAGCTTTCATAACAAAAATCGCCATAATTAAAATGAGTTTAAGTTTGTTTTTTTTTACAATAAAAACTAAACGTTTTTTACAACGTTTAAAAAGTTGCTAAAGCCTAATGGATAATAACATTGTTTTGCTGTTTTAAAATGTGTAAAATGAGAAAAAAAAGAAAGTCTTATTTTTAATTATCAAATATGGATTTTATTCTTATTTTTCTCTCTTTATGATATTCTGAGTAATTTACCATTTTTTCCAGAAAAAAAAATCTTTGTAATTCATTCTTCTTTTCACCTTCTTATTAAGATGGGTGTTTTTGTTAGTGTTAGGTTTTTAGGTTCGTTTGATGCAGATGAAAAAGAGACCAGAATAGATAAAAGGCTAGTTTTTACAGATGTGCAGAATAATTATTTCATGATTTTAATTTAGACAAGAAGATTAACTTGAAAATCATCCAAAGTACATATATGTATATTTACAAGAATTTACAATGTCTTTTATGAATATAATATTTTTGCTTCACCAGCTTTAAGGTAATTTAAACCAAAAAAATGACTTTTAAACAAAAATAAACAGAAAATAATAATTGTCATATCCATATAATGATTAAATTAAAAGACATCGTTGTTAACTTGAAATCTTGCAGCGTTAATTTATTCTTTTCATACTCTTAGAACCTTGGCTTTAAAGTTCAATAAATGGTCAATATTTGGCCACCTATTTGTTTTGATAAAGGACTAAAGAATAGTTATGGCTGAATTCTCAAACAGTAAGGAATTTGACACAATATTTAGACATTTTAATGAAATTTATAGGTTATACTTAATTTACATTTTTTTTTATTTTGTCCCTTTTCTTCTTTGTCTATATATGCTATGTCTCTTTAGAACTTTGGTGATCATGGCTTAAATTTCCTGTCTTTTCTAGCTTTGCAAATTTTGTCTTTTTGCTATCTCTTCTAAATCTTGTTCTGCCATGTATTTATACCAGTTTGTTAGGTAAGTTATGCACTCTTTTCCTCTTGCCTTCAATATGTTCTGTTGGTGTTAAATTTTCCAAGCCCTCTTTCTTCATTATATGACTTAGAAGTTTTAAATTTCGCTTTCAAAAGCTAAGTATAATTGTCCCTTTTGTTCCCATTTTCTCTAAAACTTTGTTCGTTCCCTAACTCAATAAGAATTTCATTCCCTAACTCAATAAGAATTTCCTACAAAATGATTCACTTATATTAGATCACAGTTATGATTGACTAATACTAAAAAAAACAAGAACATCTTAAATATTTCATTCATTTGAATGACCATCATCATTTCTGTGTTGTGTCTCTTTAGGATGTGAGGGAATATGTCTCTCCACAACTTTCTGCCCCTTGTATCTATAAGCAACATTTGACTTTTTACCATCCCTCCATGGCCATTGCCTGTGATGTATTCACATCAACTTATTAGTTAAGTTACTTGCCGTTCTCTTCTTGCACTCTTTTTCTCAATGGTTCCTGTGAGTATTCAATTTTAAAAGTCATCTTTCTTCATAATGTGTCCCTGTCGACACTTCAACATAGTGTAATGGTTAGCAAGATTGTCTTGCTAGAATCATTACAATTGAATAGTGAGTTTGATCCTCACTTGGTGCCCTATACTTTCGCCCTTGTGTCATGTTTAAGCTGTGCTTGGAAAATCACCTCTTCTTCATCATGTGTCCCAGGAATTTTAAATTTCTCATTCTGATTTTAAATATTAGTCATTTGAAAACCGACAAAAATTCAAAGAAAATGGAGACGAAAAGTACACTGCACTTATACTTAACATCGGGAAGAGAAATTTCTAGGGTGCATAATGAGGAAAAAGGGCTTGGAAATTTGATACTCACAGAGCAGATTGAAGGCAAGAAGAACATTGGAAAACAATGCATAACCTATCTAGCAAGTTGAGTAAATGGATGGTGGAGCAAGGTTGAGGAGAGATAAAAAAACAAAAATTATTAAGAGCTACAAAGGACAGGAAATTGTGAAGAGTAATGATCACCTACATCCTGAAAAGACATGGCACATAAAAGAAATCATTTTTTTCTAGTTTCTGGTATTCTCAGTATCCATCTGTAGGACTACATCACTATTACTTCAAGTCTTTTCCTTATCTGTAAGAAAATTGTCCTACACTCATTGCCATACTTGAGAAAAAATTTGACAAAACAGTTAAACCCTCTTTTGTTTGTTTCTGATGAACCAACTTCATTCCTTTCATATTCTATTAGTGAGATGTAAGCTCCACTGAAGTAGCTTCTTTTTTGTGGAACTGACTCGCAAAAAGATGCTTCCTGGACCACTATAATAATCTTAACCTGTTCACGTATAGGATTAAATTCCCTGCATAGATCTATAAACTATGTTTCTTACTCTGCAACCCTCTACCTTGAGTGGCGCTAGGGCTTTGTACAGGGTGAGCATCATTAATGCAAAAAAATAATACTTTATATATTTTGCTTAATTTTTGGAAGACATCTGCTATTAGTTTTGTTACATCGGGTAACAGAATTGTGAAAGAATACAAAACAACGTCATAGTATAAAAGTAGGTGTATTGACAAGAAAAAGAAGTATTTACAAGAGGTGAGGATTAGTAGGATACAGAACAAGGTAATTAGTATACAGTATCATCGTAGAGACGTGATAGATTGACTAGTAGAACACTTCTGGTGGCAATACCGGAAATACCCGACTGACTCGCTCACTCGAGGTATAATCACTACTATTTTTTATAGTGATTCAAATAGTCCATTTCTGTGGAAAGGTGGAGAGCACCCCAGCAGGTTTGTGCCTTCAATTTCTTTTGTCACACTTTTTGTTGTCTTTTATTATACTCTACCAAACCCTACAAAAGAACACTGAAACATCCTAGTCTAACCTACTTCCCAAAATCTAACCAAATGAATAACATCATTGTTTTGTCAGGGAAAGGCTTCTTGCTTAGACTAAAAACTTTTCAGCAAGCTTTCATACGTATTTCCAATGCTTTTTAGAAAATTCATACAGTCGGTTAAGTACCATATATGATACCCATTTGGGAGATCATGTCTCTTTTGATACATGACTGACTAGGCAGAAGATTTTCCTGCAGTAAATTGACATTTCTTTCTGCAGTAGACTGGTTGCCAACCAAGGCTATAGAATCCAATCTGTATTGCTGTTCAACCCATAGCTGGAGGGAGAAGAGATGGATTAATACCTTTACCAAGGATATTTGTGCAGAAGTAAATGCAACAGATTCAACTTGAATTTGAACTTGGCTCTTTGATTTCTCATTCTGAGCCAATATACACTACACCACAATGCATATAATTTAGAAAATTACTGTTCTGATATTTATTAAATTTTTTGCAAATTTTGTTTACTAGAAACAAGCATTGTTTTATATTTACTAATTTTTCATCTTTTTTTTTCTTATGAAATTTTCCTCTTTTAATACTTTACTTAGTTTCTGGAAGGCAATTTCTGCTATTCTGATGTGCCCTCAGATTTATCTGTTACACTTTCTGTTATTAAAGTTAATATCAAATGTGAATAATTGGGGTAGGGAAAATGTGTTACTTCTGACTACTATGTGGAAATGCTGACCTATCTTAAAAATCTGCATTAGAAATCTTGTCTTTTTAAACACTGACCACTGGCCATAATCAGTAATACTCATCTACTCCACCAACAAGGCAAACATGTATCTATATTCATGAAAGCCAGTTTCTATTGCTTTGTAAAATACAAAACATGTCACACAATATTTTTGTTCTTATCTATATGTATAGACTTGATATCTTTTATATTTTGCATTTGAGTTATAAAGGATAGAAACTTGTGGAGAGCCATGATCTCCATGTCCTAAACAAACAGAAAATAATAAGAAACACAAAAATGTATTAGTTACATGCTGCTCATCTTCACAAGCTTGATGCCAAAAAATATTACATCTCCCTGACTTCCACCATTTCTTATCCCCAACACCTCCTGAATCTTGTTCTTCTCACGTAACTCTCTTAACACCAGTATTCTCATCCTTCTCTTGCCCATTCTATATTTATGTAACCTTTTGATCTCCTCTTATGTAGCCCCCTATGCACCAGTGGCATTACTGCCTTGCTTGGGGTGAAACAATTAAACAAAAAAAAATTCGAGCAATGATGGTGTACTTTTTTTTAAAATTTAAAACATAGTGCAGTAATTTAAATACTTTACTTAATTTTTTCATACTACTTTTAATTGCAGTTAAATAGTATGTTAGTCAAAGAAACGTATTTTTATACTGAAAGCAGTTTAATGCCAATTTTTTGCATTCAAAATTACCTTCACTTGTTTCCAGGATTTATATCTACTGACAAAAAAAATTTAAACTTTTAATTAAAATTCTTAATAATGTAGTTTTTATAAAAATGTATTATTATGAAAAATTAATTTAATGACTTCTTAAATGGGTTTAAAAAAAAGAATCTTTTCACTTAAAATCTCTTCAAAAATATATTTCTTTACATTGTCAACTCAATTTAAAGTTCAAATGGATACAGAGTCAACTTTTTTTACAAATATGTTATAAAAGCTTGCATTAATTTCTAAGCATCTCATGAGACGAAAGATGAATAATCCCAAATTGATGAAACTGGATATAATACCCAATGACAAAAGTATATTCCTAATATGTGTCATTTTAAGATGTGAGGAATCATGACTCTCCACTATTTTCCATCATTTTTAGCTCTTATTCCTAACATTAGAATGTCATAATATGATTGGCAACGTGCTTCATATTTGATTAGCTTGGTATAGCAGAAAGCCACAACAGTATTAAACTTAGTACAGCAGTAATGGTTTTCAATATAAACTTACAAATTTGAGTTTGAATTTTGTATAGAAGCATATCAACCTCTGTGGGTTATTTAATGCCAAAAAGGTAGGGTTTTAAGGGATATTTTTTTTAACGTTCGGTTATAGTGAGAAAGTTGATTTAGTTAGATTTTGATGAAAAATGTTTTTTTTAATTATTTTAGGAAACTGAAGATGTCTTTGAGTTTTTTATTCAAAAATGTGTTGTTGGTAATAATTTTTTCCTTCAGAAAGGTATTGTTGGTAATATTTTTTTTCAAAAAATGTATATCTAAACTTATTTATAAATGAAACTTTGTGTGTGTCCGTTACCTATAGACTCCAAAACGGCTGAACCAATTTTCTTGAAAATTTACACAGTTGTACTATAAGCATCTGTGAGTGTTCTTAGCTAGGTTTTGTGTCGATGTAACCCCGATAAATATCGAAAATCGATAATCGAAAAAATTGGGTTATAGAAAGAGTGGTCCGATTTTAATCAAATTTGATACACTCATAGACAAAGACATAAGAAATGATATTCAGAAGTTTCAAGGTTGCAGTTCTTACAATAGTGCAGAAAATTTGATATCGATACCAGGAAATCAAAATTTGACTTACATCCATTCATTTTTCTTTCAGTTTTTTTTTTTTTTTTTTAATCATGTCACCCCGAGCAAGGCATTCCACTGCCACTATAGCACAAGGGGTTACACAGGGCGATAGACGAGTTAGGATGTACATAGGGGGAGAGTTGGAGAGAATGGGAGGGTTAGTGCGTTGCTTTTTAGTTTGCCAATGTCCAAAGTGTCTGAGCTTCAGGATCATGGATTAGTTTTAAAGCTTTCATTACACCCGAGCAATGCCGGGCTATACTGCTAGTTTTTCTATAAAAGTCTATTTTTATGTATATATATTTCTATAAAAGTCTCTGCCTATTTTTATACTTTTATAGTGTTTTGCCTCCAGTTTGGGGGTTAACTATTTGACCATAGCTGGTACCCTAACTGGTGCTACCACTCTGGGTTAGGGTGGACCTGGGAACAACAGCAATTAAGAGGTGGTTCCATGTTACTCACAACCTCCCAATCAGAGGCCTTGCTGCTGGATGTAGTTTACTGTCATACCCAGGACCATAAACGTACAAACATTATCTTCTGAGATTTAGTTTGATGTTAGATCTGTAAATCCTGTTAACTTCATAAGCCTTTGTAAAAAAAAAAAAATAACCTCATAAATTGATGGTTTTTTTTCTTTATATACTTTGTTCATAAAGCATCAAAACTATTGAAAAAGACATTAATGATCATGGCTCTCCATAACTTCCTAAATTTTGTAGCTCTTAGCTTTTGTTCTCTTTTTATTATCCCTTTCAGTCCTTGTTCTGCTATTCATTTACACAAGCTACTTAAGTAGGTTACTTGCTGTTTGTAGAGTGATCATCTGGTTATTGTAAGACATCACTGAGATATGGTGTGGAAGATTTTTGATTAGCTGTTCCTTCACAAAATCAGACCACTGCACCCTCTCGATAGCACAGAGCATGCAATTTGAAGTCATCGATGCAGGGTGTCTTGCTGAAATGCCACTTCTGTCAAATTTTCCAATCCTCTTTTTCTCATTATGTGTTCCAGAAAATTTGATTTCTATTCTAAGTATAAGTATCTTTTTTGTTTTCATTTTTTTTTTTTAAATTCTTTATTGCTCACATGCGTTATCCACAGCATTTGCAATTTAAAATCACAAATCTGTTGCCTCAAGATTCCTCTTCATTTTACAAATGAAGAGAAATCTTGAGGCAACAGATATGTCAACACATGTTGAGCCTACCAAATATGATCTCCATGTCCTGAATGGAGATCCATGATCTCCAGCATGTAACTAATACATTTTTGAGTTTCTTATTCTATATTTTCTGTCCATTCAGGACACAATATCTGGGGTATTGTTTAGCATTCTTTTTTTTTTTTTTTGTTATTTAAATTTTCCTTGAAATACTTCATTTTTATGCACCATGTCCTTTCAGCTGATCACAGACCTCCACTTACTCCTATCTCTTGTCACTCTTAACACTTTTCCTCTTAACACTTTTCCTCTTAGCATCTTTCCCAAACCTTGCTCTGCCATCCACTTGCTGAAGCCCATCAAGTATATTACTTTCCCCTTAATCTCTTTCCCTCTATCTACTCCATGAGAATTAGATACTCAAAGCTTTTCTTCTTCATTATATATCCCAGAAACTTCAGCTGTCTTTTTGTGATGTTAAGTATATATTTCTTTTTTATTTTCATCCTCTCCAAAACCTTGTCATTGCTCACATTTGATCCAGGGCATCCTCAGCATCTTTCAGTAGAACCACATTTTCTTATCCAGCATTCACTACCATATGGGAGGACAGATCATATAAGTCTATTACTCTTTTCTTTGTTTCCAACAAAATCTTTCTGTCTCTCATTACTCTGCTTAGCTTTTGAAATGTATCCTTGGCAAGAATTCAGAAACTGGAAAAAGAAGTGGCAGAAAAGAAACTTAGTATAGAACTTATGGTTACATCTAGGCATTTCAACTGTAAAATGATGAGATCATGCCACTAATCTAATACAGCACTTAAATTGATAGTATCTACGTGCCATAAAAGAAAGTTCATCAGATCAATTATCATGAATGTATTTATAGAAAGAGCACAAGGAAGCTACATTACAGTGCTGTAAAAGTTACTAAAGCTGAGATGCCAGGTCAGAACCTATGACATTGCAGATTCTTTAGATTTAAAAGGATTTCTAATTATATAGCTAAAGCAATAGACCATATGTGACAGCAGTATTAAAAGTGAATGAATGGTAAATTTATAAATATGTAAGATTTTGATGAGAAAATTGTCTAATATGACACAGTGAATCAACGTTTTTTGCAGCATGTCTAGAAATTGATTCAATATAATCTTTCCTCTTCATGTTAGTGAAAAATTTTAGCACATTCCTGCATATTAGCATCATCCATGCTGATGGAACCAGAAAAGGTTTTCTTTTTACTACATATTTCAAAGAACACATAAAGTAATTGCTATTTTACAACTTGTGAATGAGTAAGCTAGCTTCAGAGTAATTATTTAAAAATATATAATGCCAAAATTAGCTTATTTTTCTTATGTTTTTAATCTCATTTAGACGTATAGTTAATGAGCTGCTTCAGTTTCAAAGTTTATCATCAGTGATTAAAATTTAACACTTCAGTTTATAAGAACATCACTTTTATTGGTAAAAATACATTAGACTATTTTTTTTATATAATTAGAAAAATATTGTAGTTGGTCAATTTTTAAAAAGGAAAATATTTTGAGGCTTCTTCAAAATATTGGCAATCATTACTCTCTTCTGGTTTTGTTTCTTTACCTGTGAATTGTCATGCCTTAGAAAAGATAGTGGGAGTTTCTTGTTAACTTTTTTGTGATTTGGAATTAAAAGTTGTCCTTCTATTGGCTGTCATTCAAGGCTAGGAAAATTCAGTCTATCCTGTCTAGATCAAAGTTGGAACAAGAAGATGCAGATTCATGCCTTTGCCAAAAGCATTAGGGCAGAGTGAACTTAATTGATGAGGCTGAAACTTGCCTTATTGCTTCTCATTTCTGTGCAAATAACCATTACTCCACCCATTACTCCAAATAATCACTGTCAACTTAATTATTAGTTTTTTTTTATGTATTTGTCTAGTTTAAAATTGTTTGATTGTTTTAAAATTAATTAGAAGTTATGCTTGAGATTATAAAAATAATGGTCTAAATACTTTTTTGCTGTAGATTTAACTGTTAAACTTTCACAGAACCATTGTGCTCTCAAATGTTCAGGTGTATGTTGATCTGTGTAAACTACAAGGAATTCTGAACCAAATACTTTATTCAGTTGATGAGGGTAGACTATTCTCATTTAACTGTCCAAGGTCTAATAATGTCTGCTTGGTTTTTTGCTCATTTATTGCTTGCTCTGTTTCCAATGAGTCCAAGTACATACTGATTGGCCCAGGGATTGAATTCACAATTACTATGTCACCCAATGCATACCAGAAATTCAGACAGAAAATATCTGTAATGTTTTTTAATTTTATTTTCATTCATTAAAAATATTTTTCCAAACTGTGAGAGAATGCAGATAAGTTTTTGGTCTAACTCAGTTCCCAAAACAGTATTCTGATATTTGGTTCTTGAAATATTCATTTTTGAAAGTAAGACAGGTCAAGAACTTTTCAGCACCCCCTCATATATTAATTAAAATATTTATAGCTGCTTTTCAAAAAACATGATTATTAAAGAAATAAAGCTGTAATTCTGTGCAATTATTTTATGACTATATCACTTAGATATACAACTTCAATCTAATAATGAATTAAAGACTATGGAAAATTCCCCATTTAAGCTTTTGCAATAAAGTAAGCGTTTCTTTGATGTTTGATAAAACTTGTTTACAAAAAACCAATATTACTATTTCTTTAATGTTTACATTCTATGCCAACTTGGCTTCTTTTACATTATTTACTTGAGTGTTGCCCAGTATATAATGGTATTTAAATACTGGTAATAAATTTCTGGCATTGTGAGCAATATCAGGTTTTCTCATTTTTGCTCATTCATACTGCAATTGTCCTCCTATGAGATGCTTAAAGATGTAATAAATATTTTATCATGCTTGTATAAGAAAAGGGAGATTAATTTTCACTTTTTCAGGTTTACATTATCCACTTACAGAAGTGGAAAGATTAAATTTGAATTCATTGCTAGGTCTGGTGCTAAGAAAGTTGGTTCAACCTGCCGTGCTAGACAACTTTTCTCTCCTGAATTTATCTTGCATATTTATAAATCTACCATTCATCCATGAGAGTGACTTGTTGTACCTTCTCAGACTAACATAAATGACTGATATGGAGTGGAAAGATTATATTGAATTCATTGCTAGGTTTGGCACTAAGTGAGTTAGTTCACTGTGTTGTGCTAGACAGTTTTTGTGTCTTTTTTATAAATACTTTCATGGCAGTTGTTTTGATGAACTCTTTACTACTGTATCTAGACTTTATGAATTTAAGTGCACTACTAGATTGGCAACTAAGTCTCACAAATTAACAGATGAATTGGCTAAATATAAGTGCAAGTTCTATGAAAACAGTTTATTTTCTCCTACTTCTTACTTGTGGAATTCTCTTCCCAAATTTAACCATCAAAATTTTAATACAATGTTAATTGTTATCTATTCTATTCTTGATTACTCTTCTATTGTTCTCATTCCTTAATAATGTTTCTCTTTTTCCTTATTCCTTCTTAGAAACTCTTTGTGTCTTAGTGGCTTTACTTCTTTGCATTGGGTGAAATGATTTAAAAAAAGACAAGGAAATATTGTAAAATGAGTGAACAGAGAACAGACACTTACTGTAAACAAAAGTATTTCTTACTACAGTTTTTAAAATCTTTAAAAAATCTGGTATTCCTCAATAAAATCCTTTCATCGAATCTGATATTTTCAATAATGTCAGTTTTATTTGTCAAAATGTTTTAGAATCACATTTAATTAAATTTTTGTCAGCAGCTACTATTCATAGCATAAGGGTAGTTAATGTGTCAAAAATTGGTATTAAAAAAAGTTACATTCTGTCAGATTTTATGTAAGTCAATATTTTTGCAATTACTAGGTCAGTTAAGTGCCATACTTGAGTGATCATGATTTTTTTCAATTCATCACTAACTATAGGCAGAATATTTTTCTGCTTTAGGTTAACATTTCTTTCTATGGCATATTGGTTGCCAAGCAAGGCTATAAGATCTAGTCTTCGCTGTTATTAAATCCATCTTTGAGGGAAAAAGAGATAGATTCACACATTTCTTAATGGTATTTGTGCATAAGTGAATGTAAGAATTTTGACTGGAGTTCAAATTTGGCTTTTCAACTTCTCATTTGTTATTAATCAGTATCAGGTGGTAAAACTTTCAGGATATTCTTATATGTTAAATATACTGTGTGAATTGTATCTTTTCTATAAGACATTAACAGAAATATTTATATTTCTGAGATGAGGTAGTATTTACAGTATTTACATTATTTGGACTATTGTCTTCATTTTTGTTGCCATGTGATCATAGTTCTTAAGGACACATAACCCAGTGGATATAGACATTGGTTAGTTCCTGTGGCTTAACCCAAAAAGTTGTGAGTTCAATAGCAGGCTACAGCAGTGGTGAACTTAGAGGGTTAGAGGAAGATAACTCATGACTACCAAAAGAGGCACTACTACGTAAGGAATGGAGTTCATATACCCCAGTGATTGTAATAAAAGGTTCGGTTCGAAATTTCTCAAGTCCCAAGTAGGCATCTACGCAGATGACACTACAATATACTCCCGCACCAGTAAGAAACCTGTCGCGGTGGACAGACATAATCTCGCTGCTGACCTTGAACGGGATCTACACTCTGTGGTGAACTGGGGCAAGAAGTGGCTTGTCAACTTCAATTCGTCTAAGACCAAGCTGGTGTCTGTCAACCATTACAGGCAACCTCTCCTGCCTCCATAAGCATGGACCAAGCGATTCTCCCTGAGAGCAATACACTACGCCTCCTCGGCCTTACCCTGTCCTCAGACCTCAAATGGAACCACTATATTGAATCCATAGCAAAATCTACTGCTAAGAAGGTTGGGTCACTGTGTCAATCCAGGATGTTTTTTCCGCCTGAATCCATCCTGCATATATACAAGTCAACCATCCATCCGTGCATGGAGTACTGCTGCCATTTATGGTCAGGTGCCCCTGCCGTTCTCCTCAGTGCTCTTGATAGGCTCCAAAGGAGAGTCTGTAATGTGATAGGTACTGATCTGGCGGCTCGACTGCAGCCACTTCCCCACCGTCGAAATGTGGCCTCCCTTTGTCTGTTCTATAAATACTTTCATGGCTTCTGCTCGGACGAACTTAAGTCACTGGTGCTTCCTCAACAGGTGTTTACTCGTGCAACCAGACTGGCAACTGGTTCCCACCCATTCACAGTCAGGTTAGCCAAATGCAGACGACAATTCTACTCCTGCAGCTTCTTGCCTGTGGAACTTGCTCCCATATTCTTGCTTTCCTGACGGCTACAACCTCCAGAAATTTAAATGCAAAGTCAATACTCATCTACTAACCACTGGACTCTAGCTCTCTCCCCACCCCCGTATAACCTTCCCTTTCTCTCCACCTATGTATCTGTTATCGCACCTGCATTCTCAGCTTTCTATTGCTCCTTTCTAACTAGTTTGTACTCCTCGCTCTTTTCTAATTTTTTTACAGTTATGTAGCCCCCTGCACATCAGTGGCATTTCTGCCTTGCTCGGAGTGAAATGATTAAAAAAAAAAAAAAAAAAACCAAAACAAAGATGAGAACAATAGTCTAAATAATGTAAATACCGTAGAAATATTTAATTTGAAACAAAGAAAAGAACTGTTGATTATCATCTGATATCAATCCTCTTCTAGGGCAGAGGATTGGACAATCTCTCCGGAGAAAAAATGGAGGCAGCAGAAATGTGGTCCTGCAGAAAGATACTGAAAATTTCACAGAGCAGCAAGTAAAGCCTTAAAGAATGGCAACAGAAAGAACACAATAAGAAAGTTAACTGAAATACCTTGGACACATAACGAGGAAGGAAAGTTTGAAAAACATGCATCACAGAGCACATCTAAGAGATAGAAGAAGGCAGTGATCCACTTACCCGACAAACCTGTGTGAATGTATAGTATAACAGGCTGAGGTGGGGGGGGGAGCTGGAGCCCTAGCAAAGGAAGGAAAACTACTAAGAGCAACAAAGGGTAGGAAGTAATAGAGAACTATGATCACCTATGTCTAAAATGCAAAAGACACATAAAAGAAAAGACCCTAAATGTTGATTTAAGATTTTATTATGCAACTTTATATTTTAAACAAATATGTATATTGTTATAGTTATTAATATTTATTTTTTAATTTCAGATATCTAAGACTCATCATGGATCATATAAAAGATATAAACTTTAAAAAAATGCCATAATGCAAAGTTCCCTTGTAATTTGAACAGGAGTAGAGGGTTTGTCCCTTATTTCCTGTTAAGGCTTTTTTTTCGTTTCTTTTAAAGTTTTCTCTTTCACTACCAGAAACCCCTTTGCATTTTAGTAGCAGTATCGCCTTGCTTAAAGTAAATTGATTAAAAAAATATTAAATGGAAAATAGTAAAAACATTGAGATCAAAGAACTATCCAATGGGAAATTTTTATGATAAAAAAATGGGAGAAAAAAAAAAAACTTAGAAAAGGACATCTGAGAAAAATATAAAATGTAACATGCAAGAAAATTGACCAATAAAAAATATATGAAGAATCTGGTGTTGCAAATGCAAACAGAAAAGATGCAGAGTATTAAGAACACATACTAAATATATTAAAGAAGCTATGCAACCATCTTTTACGTCAGAGAAATATGTATGAAAATTGATTTCTCAGTAGTAAGTTTTAGTGATGAACATAGAGGTAATTTAGATACATCTGAGGATTGGACCAGAGTTCAGTTACTTCATGGAAATAGCCAACCAGTATGACTTACAAGACAACAGAATGAGTAATGCCTTTGGTTCCTATCTTAGGCAGTAGAATTATTATTCCATTCAAAGTTGATGCTACTATCTAGATAAATTCAGAGAATTACTGTAAATTCTTAAATAAACCTTTCTGAGTTGAACAGGTCATAACCAAGAATCCTTAAAGTATATTGATCAAAATAAATTTCATTCATGTTCTGCAATATATGCTGGCTATATCTCACCAAGTCACAAAAGATTTCAGTGTCACCAAATTAATATAATGACTTCCAGTTTCCGTAAATATTTTCTGAATAGATAATGCATGTGTCCCAGTATGAATAGTTATTGACTGACTTTATCATTGTGATATTTTTGCATTATATCAAGTATTAAGGATAGGGTTTACAAATTAGAGGAGAGAGTTATCAATGATACATTTCTGACTTTGAATCCATGGCTATCACCTTTTAATCCTCTCTCTGTTTTCGTTTTTTATTTTTAAATGTATCCCATAAATTTGGTTTATGTGTAAGTAAATTTTCATTCCAAAAATGCAGTGCAGAGAAAAAATTTTGTGAACCACTACCTTATGAGGAAACATTTGGAATACATTAACTGAAAAGCTAGTTACTTTCATTTGAAATTTCTATATTTACAATATGTATCCTATAAAATTTGGTTTATGCATAAGTAAATTTTAATTCTAAAAATGCATCCCAGAGAAAAAAACGTTGGTGAACCACTACCTTATAAGAAAACATTTGGGATGCATTAACTGAAAAGCTAGCTGCTTTCAGTTGAAATTTATAAAATTTTTCTCTTTAGACAATATTTCAGAAAAATAGGTTTTTTGAATTCAGCCGTTTTTATCACTTTTCCAGTATTGATGAAGGTTTCCCGCGAAACATTTTATTTGAAGTAGTGTGGAATGTCAACACGTTATATCATTATTTTCTGTTTAAATTACATGTGTTGTCCATTTTAGCTGTTACTGCTGTTGCTAGTTCTTATTATATCCAAATGTGTGACCTGCCAGGACATAGTTTGGAAATGACCATTGATTATTTTCTTTTATCCTTCACCATTTTACTCAACTTTCTTGAATTTCTAGCCATTCATATGTGACCTGGTCATTAAAGTGTAAAATTTACAAATTTAAATATGACGCTTTCTTCTTCTATCTGCCTTTTTCTATCAGAACATTGACGATCATGTCTCTCCACAATTTTGTGTCCTATGTAACTCTTAATAACTTATCTTTTTGCCATTTTTCTTAAAACTTGCTACATCATCCATACACTCAAGCTCTCCAGGTAGGTTGTGCATTGCTTTCCGCTGGCTCTCTTACCTTCAATCTGTTCTGTGAGTGTCAAATTTTGTGCCTCAGAAATTTCAAGTATCTCCTTCTGATGCTAAGTATAAGTTTTATTTTTGTTGCCATTGTCTCTATAACTTTGTTGTTGCTTATATATTCAGTCTATGGTATTCTCAGTATCCTTCTGTAGAATCACATTCTGTTGTTTCTTCTTCATCTGCACAAAGTGTCAAATACCCCCAAAACATCTTGGCTATGCATTTTGGGTTGAAAATATATTATGATAGTACAGTCCCAAAGAAAAAATTATTATGGCACCTCATGATGTATTTGAGAACAGGAATCAATACAAACTGCTGCAAATTACATTAATATCAAAACAATAGAAAAATTAAGAAATTAATGGCTGAAAGATTGATGAACGTTATAGAATATCAAGGTACATATATTAATGTGTAAAATTATTTATTCAGATATATGGAATATTATGTTAATCAGATTAATGAACTATGTATTTTGAATTTATTTATAAGTTAAACTTTATTTACACTATTTACATTTGACTATTGTCCTCATCTTTGTTGTTGTTAGCACAAGGTTTCAACTGTTCTTCCCTGTGATCATCATCAAGTGTACATCGATCTAGTAACCCTTGGGGAATTCTCAACTAAAACCATTATTTAATCTACAGGAGTAGACTGTTCTCATTCCACTGCTCATGACTAAGAATATCTCATTTAGCTCATATTTTTAGTACTGCCCAGTTATTACTTGCCCTGCTTCCACTAAGTCCTAGTGCATACTGCCCAACTCACAGATTGAACTCAGAATTACTATGTCATTAAATTCATGAATCAGTACTTGAATCCATTAGGACCCAGAAATTCCTACAGGAAATAAAATTTTGTTTTGCTTTGTTTGCATAAAAAAACTGGCATCTGCAATACAAATTATTATTAATATTCTAAATACAGATGGATATAAGCATAAATTTATATTATATCATATAAATATAAGTGAATCCAGAAAATGTTTGATAATTGGTTTTATTGATTCATTGTTGGTTTTAATGGTGTAACAACTCTATCTGCTATTTAATGACAAAAATACATATTTAAAAAGAATATATATATATTATAATCCTTACTTATACACACAGTAAAAAAAAACCCTCAGATATTGGAGGCCATGTACATCAAATCTAAACAACCAACACTTAATAAAATCACCTTTAAATCTGGACATAACACGTTACATTGCATTTGAATACATGGTTCTGTTATCATTTCGCACTATCACGTGGTGTGACGTCATAGAACCACATTGCAAATTTGCGAACTGCGTTTGTTATTTTTGGAAACTATTGCCATTGCCTATCGGAGTTTTATGTCAACACAAAATAAAATCGTCGGTGATGGTGGATGTTACTGTATTACCGTCTTAATAACCTCTCTGAAGATGGCTCATGTGAGCTGAAAGCTTAGAACTAAATTAATAAAAAATTATCCAAATGTTGGAGAATTTTTGTTTTTATTTTCAACTGAAATTAAAGCCAAAATATGACGTTTATAACGGCTCATGATTAAGCATAATAGACATTCATTGTCTGTTATATTTAACAGTATATGTTTAGAAAATTATTTGTTGCCTCGATACACTATATATATATAGTTTATAATTGTTATGTCTGGTATATTGCAGTTTTAGTACACAATGCATAGTACACCATTACTTGTGATGTAATGAAGTGCTGACAGTTATCAGCTTAGAACTTAAATACAACTCAGCTAATTTGCCTAAGATACCACAATAATCATTTCACCCAAGCAAGGCAATACTGTCACTGGTGTGCATGGGGTTACAGTGAAGTGAGACAGATGACAGAGAAGAAAACAATATAGGTGATATTTTAAAAAGGGTAACAGAGAGATAGGAATCACATAGAAGATTTCAATTGACAATGCATTTAAACTTTTGAAAATTGTAGCTATCGGAGAAGCAAGCATGGGAAAGGGAGTTCCACAGGTGGGAAGTGAAGGGAAAGAAACTGCTAGAAATCATTTAGGTTGTTGATTCCATCCTTCTCCAGTTAGGCCATGAGAATGGAGTTATCTACTGCTATAATATATGGTATAGACCAACGATATTCTCTGGATTAGTGATATCTAAAATTTTGATTGATTGGGACAAGGTCACTGCAATTGATAAAAATTTGTTTGACAGTATATTTATGGTATAGCCCAACCTCCATCAATTAGGCTTGGGTAGTCTTTAATTTGATTTTCTTGAAAAGTTTTCTCTGGATTAGTGATATCTAAAATTTTGATTGATTGGGACAAGGTCACTGCAATTGATAAAAATTTGTTTGACAGTATATTTATGGTATAGCCCAACCTCCATCAATTAGGCTTGGGTAGTCTTTAATTTGATTTTCTTGAAAAGTTTTCTCTGGATTAGTGATATCTAAAATTTTGATTGATTGGGACAAGGTCACTGCAATTGATAAAAATTTGTTTGACAGTGTATTTATGGTATAGCCCAACCTCCATCAATTAGGCTTGGGTAGTCTTTAATTTGATTTTCTTGAAAAGTTTTCTCTGGATTAGCGATATCTAAAATTGTTGATGTATTGAGACAAAATCATTGCAATTGATTAGAATTTGTTTCATAGTATATGCCCTCTGACATGTTGTGCATTCAGGAGTATGTTCAATTGAGTGATATAGGTTTAACATATTTCCATAATCTACACTTGGTATCTTATTGAAATACATTGACTTGCATAATAAAATATCATTTAAAAATTACTTTAAACTATAGCAGATAATTTGATTACAAGCTTATAAGTTAAATTCTTCCAGCTAATGTAGCACTGGGTCACCTGGAAATTCTATTGGTTATTCTTCCATTAGTGCCTTAGGTATTATTTAAATGGGTTTAATTCTCTGCCATAACAAATGCTTAATTTTACCTTTCATTTATTTGATGTGTGCACCTATCTCATTGATGTTTCTAAAATTATGAAATAGATTTGCTATAATAAAATTTGTTACTGAGAAAGATAAATATTCATTGCCAGGATTAAATCATAAACTGTGTATTGCACAGTTGTTGCCCTGTGTTATACTTAGCTGGAAATGACACATGAAATAGTGTTATACTTTTTTGTGTCAAAAATTCCTTTAAATAAATTTAAAAATAAGAGTATTTTTATATATGTAAGAAAGCAGAATGTACAAATTTGCTGTATTTATGGGAAAAGAGTGCTTGTTCAAATTTGTTGTATTTATAAGAGTAGAATTATTGTTCAAAGTTGCTATATTTATACAAAAAGAATGCCTTTTCAAAGTTGATGTATTTATAGTGCTTCATGTATACTGCGAAAATCATATTGAAGTATAAAACTGACAGTCACCCTCGTGTACTGATCTCAATGTTCATTCACTTTCTATCTCTCTCCATATATATATATATATATATATATATATATATATATATATATATATACAACAATCCAAAGTATTGTTAAAAAAACAGTACAGTCCTGCCGATTGACGAAAGAATAAAACTAATAAATCAAAACTAGAAAAGGAAATATAAACTGAGAGGAAAAAAAGATAGCCAAAATTCTACCAAGCAAAATGATTGAAAAAGAGACAAAGTTCAGACTATTACTTGAGATTCATTCTACTGCAATGGTCAAGCAGCCATAAAAAAAACAAGTGAGCAGTGGTTTACATGTTGTCTCTTTTTGAATCTACGTGTGTGTGTGTGTTTATATATATATATATATAGTTAAATAAAAAGAAGACAAGAGGAAAACTGTATTTAACTCGCCTATGCGTTTCATCCTGTGATGGACTTTATCAAGGCAAAAAGTCAAAATAAGCTTTATTCCAAATTATGTATCTGTAAACAAACAGAATTGGCAACCATAAAAAATACTCACAAATCATTCAAAAAGATTAACAGAATATTTTTAGTTTTAGAATTCTTTCATGTGTAGTGCAATGTAATGAGATGTTAAAATGAAGGGAATATAACTGTTTTCTTTGGACTTTTTATTATGTATGTTAGTCTGTTAGTGATTCACAGAAATGAATTCTATCACAATTTCGATTTAAAAAATGCCACACTAATAAAAAAAGTAAGAAATATATTCAGAAGGAAAATTTTCAAGAATGCCACTATCCAATACTACTAAAATATCAATTTGCACCCTGGTTTTTTCCCAATCTCACCTTTTCATATGGAAATGATACTCAACAGAATAACATACATAATAAAAAGTCCAAAGAAAATGGTTAAATTCTCTTCATTTTAACAACTTGTGACATTGCACTATACATGGAGGAATTTTAAAGCTAAAAATTTTCTGTTAATCTTTTTCAATGACTTGTGAACATTTTTTAGAGTTGCCAACACTGTTTGTTAATAGATATGTAATTTGGAATGAAGCTCATTTCATCTTTTTGCCTTGATAATGTCCATCACAGGACGAAACGCGTAGGTGGGTTAAATACAATTTTTCTCTTCTCTTATTTTCATTTAACCATCCTTTCCTTAATGTCAGATCATAACTGAGTATATTTTTACACACACACATACACATATATAACATGTGTCATCAATGTGCATGGTTCAATTCTGGGTACTAAAGCCATTTTTTAACAGAAATCTTTAGTCTAAAAAGAAAAAATTCAACTTTACCTGATACCACTTGAAGTGTTAGGATAAAGAAGCAAGTGTGATGATACTCATCAGAATAATTTACATTTACTATTTGTCATACTTGGACAAAGTGAAAAAGTTTTCTGACTTAGAAATTCAAATCTATTTCCTTTATTTTATTATCATTATTATTAATACTCTTTATATCAACTTTTGTCATGTATTTACTGAACTTGGCTACAAAGCAAAATTTTAAAATTCAATTCAAAGTCTTTCATGTTCAGGTTTTAATTAAGAATTTTCAATACAATTGTACCATTTTTTAAATCCTTGGATTAATGATATATAAAAGTACTGTTGTTATTAGGATTAACCTAGACTTTCCTCCCAGTAAATTTATTTTATCAATTCTACTTTTAACATTTTTCAGCAGGCAGAAAATATAGAAAAGTACATTTCTGAATTTCGTCTACAGATGCATAGATGAATTGTCATGTAAATTATGCAGAAATGAAAATAAAAATGGCATGTCATTTTAACTGGTATATTTACCAAAATTACACAAAAATATCTTGAAATACTTAAGAGTAAATTTATTTGATAACATCTCCATTGCCTTCAACCACATTTTCCAAATGACTTGATATTTTCTGCATATCTTCTGGGCAGTCCCTTTGTTAAAGTTAATGAATTCTGCCATAATCTATGCCTTCAGTTCATCATTTGTGTCACAAAGAGTTTTGTCTGTGTCCCACTTAACTGCTCCCTATACTTAATAACCAAGGGTGGTTGGGGAGTTATGTGGCCAGATGTAAAGGGTGATCTGCTTGCATGACTGGGTTCTTCCACTTGTGTGGCATGGTGCCAGACATAGGGTATTCCAGCACTCACCCTCCTAACCCAGGGGAGCACTACCTTCTCAAAGCACTTGATGTAGCTCTTCATGTAGAATCTGAGTCCCTGTGGTAAAATGAATAACATTACCATCATAGTGCTCGTTCTAAACATCTTAATTTACATTAGACTAATCTAACTCTTTCTGAATCTTCTGCACTGTCCTCAGATTGGTACCCAGACACACTGAAATGTTCATATTAATCTTCAGACATGAATTCTAAGCAGTACAACATGTCATTTCCAAATTTCTGATAAAGTGAATGGTGTCATGGTGCTTTTTTTCTCACAGACAGTGCCCAACTGACTCTATTATGCTGTGTAGTCAACAACAAGTGATACAGATGAGTAAAATTAAAAATATAAAATGGCAGCAATTTACCCATCAAAAAATGTACCTTAAAAAAAAAAAAACTGTAAGTTATTTTTTTTTAATTTTATTTATTTTTTTTTTAAGAGTTTCTTGGTCAAGCCAAGAACTTTTCACTAACCCCTTATATAAATTGGATAGAACTCTTTATTTAAATCTTATCTTTACCATACAGTTTTATTCCCCATTTTCAAATGTTTTATGTATTTCAACTGTGATATACTTTCTACAGAAGCACTTTCGACTTGAATATCAGAACATTAAATTAGACAGTTTAGAAGAAAATTAGCAATCCAGTTTTAGAAAAATATGGTGATAGATAAATAAGTACAATTTACAAAAAGAAATCGGTGCTTCTGTTATTTAGAGTTAAATGCTTCAATGAATAATTTTTTTATATATCTGAATTCCCAACAAGGACAAATATCCCACTGGGTAAATATGTTGAAGGAAAAATTGCACAGTTGAAAATTCTGCTGACAGACTTTCAGCTTGAATGTCAAAATTTTGAAATATACAATTTTAAAGAAAATTAGCCATCCAATTTTTGTAAAATATGTTAATAAAAAAAGCAGGTCAAAATTTCTTAAAATAAATTAGTGCTTTTGCTATTTGGGTGAAATACTCTAGTGAATACATTTTAGATATCAAACTCTCCAACAAAGAAAAATATGCCACGGAGTGAATGTGTGGGAAGAAGGAAGAATTGCCCAGTTGAAAGCCTGAAATGAATGATCTAAAATCCTCCCTGTTAGGTGCAATGAGGTAGTACAGCATTAAAGTTAAAATCCCTACAAGCTAGACATATCCTCATCACTTTTATACTCTGTCTGACTGAAAAACTTGGTAGAAAAGATTTAGTTAAATTGTATATCCCAGTATATTTTTTAAGTCGGCACTTTGGATTAAACTTATTTGGAAGCTGTTGTCAGTTTGCTGTACTGAATTAACAGGAGAATAACTTTTACAACATATTAACAACTATGCTTATATAAGTGCACATGTGGAAAACTTCTTCCTTCATTTGCTTCAACACAGGTGGCATGTTATTTTTATGAGTAAGAAGGATAGATTCCAGAAAAAAAAAGTATTAAATATATATCTGAGCTATTAAAAGAAATATTTTTGGGGCTTTTCCCATTGTTTATGAACATTTATTGGAATAAAAAGTTTGAAAGTATGTAAATCAAAGTTTAGAAAAAAGATTTTGTATTATATAAACAGTTAAATTCCCTAGTCATCATCATCATCACTAACAACATGATCTTAATGATTCTTATTATTTTCATCATGACCATGTGAATTATTCCTTATAAATGATCATCTCAATCATTCATGTATTTTTATTTTATTGTCAACATTTTAATTGTTCTTCATAAGTCATCATCTAAACGATTCATTATTCTTGATAACTCATCATCTAAATATTTACATATTCTGTATAAATCATCAATATCATCATCATCTAAATGATTCATTTTTCTTTATGAATTGTCATCATCTAAACAATTCCTTATTCTTTATGAATTGTCATCATCTGAACAATTCCTTATTCTTTACAAATCGTCATCATCTGAACAATTCCTTATTCTTTATAAATCTTCATCATTTAAACAACTCTTTATTCTTTATAAATCATCATCATCTAAACGATTCTTTATTCTTTATAAATTGTCATCACCTGAACAATTCCTTATTCTTGATAAATTTTCATCATCTAAACAATTTCTTAATCTTTATAAATCATCATCATCATTTTAATTATTCTTGTATTCTCATCTATCATCATCCTCATTTTAACAATTGAATTAAAATGTAATTGTCTGTCTAATTTTTTTCCATGTCTTGCATCTCTCAAACATCTGAACTTTATACTATTATAACTAATATACTATGTATATACTATTATATTAAGCATGTTTGACAAATCCTAAACTTCTTCTTCCTGTGCCATGACTTGTCAGGATGTAGGCAATCATGGACTTTCACTTACCCTATCTATTGTCGCTCTTTCCTCTTAGTATCTCTTCCAAACCCCACTCTGCCATCCATTTGCTCACACCTATCAAATATGTCTTTTGCTGCTTTCCCCTGTCTCTCTTTCCTTCTATCTATCCTGTGAGTATTATATTCTCCAGCCCCTCCTTCCTCATTAAGTATCTCAGGAAACTCAGCAGTCTCTTTCTGATGTTAAGTATGAGTTTTCTTCTTGATTGCTTCCTCTCCAACACCTCATCATTGCTCATGTGTTCAGTCCATGGTATCCTCAGCATCCTTCTGTAGAACTACATTTTTGCTGCCTCCTTTCTTCCATCCTTGAAGAGATTGTCCAACATTTGCTGCCATATAGAAGGACATCTATCCCATAGCAGTCCAGCACTCTATCTATTCAATCCTGAACTAGAATGTTAAAAACAATTTGCATCACAGTGCCTTAAATTTGAAAGCAGGATCTTCTCATTTTCTACTCCCATGCTCACCATAATAGAGTTAGTTGGTTTCTGTTAAATTAATATTATTATTGTTATGTAATTTTAAATTTCGCCATTGTTTCAAATTTAACTATCACGTCATTCATCCAAACAGCAGTAGGTAAGTACTGTGATACTTGTCTAAGTACTGAGTTGTTCAAGAATAAATTACTCCCTGTTTAGGATGTGGTTTCCGGCTTTCTCTTTTTCCAATCTTTTTACTCTTACGTAGCCCCCTGCGCATCAGTGGCGTTATCGCCTTGCTTGGGGTGATATGATTAAAAAAAATAAAAATAAAATCATCTGAAAGAGAAATGTGAACTTTTGCTCACATTACAAATAAAAAAACGGAAAAAACTTTATCTCCCAAATTCACTTATCTGACAAATTCCACATGTTTCCATTCACCTGCCACTTTGTAAACACCTAAAGACTAACAGGGGTAACATTGCCAATAAAACTTGGCAAGATCTAAACACCTTGACAAGAAACATTTGATATTCAACATTTGTACATAAGTCAGCAGGACACATATTTAGCTTGGCACAAAGAATTTTTTGTAAAAGAAAGCAAGCAGAGTATGTTATCTTTAATTCATAAATGTTGCTAAAACATTAATAGTGTATTTTTCTGAGAACAGCCAAAACCATCTTACTTACATCTGTATAGTAGAAAATAGAAGACATTTTATACTAAGTGACATGATTTATTATGAAGAGAAAAGATTGACTGCTAGACAAAACATGTATGAAATAACAAAAATACTTCTGTGAAATTAATACAATTTAGAGTAACATTCTCTCTACTAAGTAGTCATGAAAAGGTGTCATAAAGAAATGCAAGTTGTAGAATAAGGGATAAGAATTCTATATGGCTCTGTCATTTTAGTAGCAAAAATAGAGGCATTGTTACATGACATAGCAAGCTCTTATGGTATGGAATATAAATAAGCTCTTATGGTATAGAATATAAATTCTGAAAATTAATGACCTGAATATGAAATAAGGCATATAAGAGGAGAGATATCACATAACTGTATTCTTTTTTTTTGTTTCTAATAAAGTTTTATCGGTTTCTTGATACTCTGCTTAGCTTTTGGAATACATCCTTGGCCATCCCAATACACCTTCAGATGTTTTAGGTTCTGTTCCCTGTCAGTCAGTTCAAAGGGTTGCCATTACTTTCTGCAGTAGACTGGTTGCCAACTAAGGCTATAGAACCCAATCTGTCCTACTATTTAACCCATAGATGAAAGAGGAGACGGATTAATACCTTTCCCAAGGGTATTTTCTTGTGAGTGAATGCAACAAATTCAACTGTACTGATCCCATCTTCTATGCCAGTAATGAATAAACTGCAACAACCATTTCCGTACTTTATGTTCAAAAATATAATTTATAAACATTAGTGAAGTTTTGAGAAGTTTCAAATAAAGAAAGTTGACAAATCTTTAAAAGATTATAAATAAAAATTCTATCAAATAATATAATTCATTATGTTAAAATTATAAATTGTATTAAAGAATAGATGATAACTATTATTTGATAGAATAAAAATTCTATCAAATAATATAATTCATTAATTGTCAAATTTATTTAGTAATGATTTTTATAATATAAACTATTTAAAAGATTATAAATAAACTGCAACAACCACTTCCACATTTAATGTTAAAAAATATAATGTATAAACATTAGTGAAGTTTTGAGAAGTTTCAAATAAAGAAAGTTGACAAATCTTTTCAACTCATACTACATAAATAAATGTTCTTAATTTTCATAACCATCAACTTTCTTTACATGGAAACATCCACAATACCAGAAACATTAACTACCCAAATCTATTACATTGTAAGATTCTTGAACATTGGAAAGATTATGTGAATATTCCATGCCTCAGGATGATCATGGCTCTCCACAATTTCTTGTTCTTTGTGGTGTGTAATATTTGTTTTGCTATTTCTCCTAAACCCTACCATCTATTTACTTAAGCTCATCAAGTATGTTATGCATTGTTTTCCTTTTCCCCTAAGTCTGTCTTGTGAGCATCAGGTTTTCCAAGCCTTCCTTCCTCATTATGCACCAAGGAATTTCAACTTCCTGATGTAAAATTTAAATTTCCTTTTTGTCCCCATTTTCTCTAAAATTTCATCGTTGCTCACATGTTTGGTCCATTGTATCCTTGAAATCTTTTTGTAGCACCACATTTCTGTTGCTTCAAGTCTCTTCTTCATCTTTGTTGAGATTTTCCCCCATTCACTGCCATATAAGAGGACAGTACTCTTACCTTTTTTTCTAATAAGATTTTTCTGTCTATTGATACTCTGCTTAGGTTTTAGAATGAATCTTTGGGTATTCAAATACATTTTGGGATTTCAGTGTTGCACTTTTTGTCATTTATTAGAACACTTGTCTGAAATTTAAATTTTTTTATTTGTTTGATTTTGGTCTTCTTAATAACCTAATAATGATTTATTTTTGTATAATAGCAAATCTTTCATAACTTACAATAAAAAAATCCACTGTTAAATTTATTAATATTTTAGGATCCTAATCTCAGACAAATAAAAATTACTATTATATTTTGGCAAATATTATTAGGTTTATAAATATCAAATGCAACAATTTTTACATCGCACCTTACTGACAATTTAATCATTGCACATAATGTTTCTAAAGTTTTTGAACAAACTAAGCACAAAAGAGGATATGAGATTTAATTTGAAAATGAACATCATTGATTGGTTGATATATTTAAATATTTCAAAAATGCCTACATACATGTGTTTAGGTCTCAAATTGTGTCAAATTCTGTGGAGCTTAATACATGATAATAAAGGTTATAAATTATCTATTGTGAAGCTAAATATTTAGTGAGGAACTTGAATTTGGAAGATACAGGCTTCAGTAACCTTTCTTGAACAATTTGAAACTTCAAGAATATTGCTCATTACATTTATGCAAGAACAAAATTTTTCTCACTTAATCATCACTAAACTTCAACATCTGCACATGAATATTCTTTCACCAAACATAATTTAATATATCAACATCTAATAAAATTGAAATCAACTTTGCATGAAATAATACTCAAGACTTTTCAGCTTATTTATAACAAAAGAAAGGGGGACTATTTAATTTCAGTTACCAGCTACAACTGTAGATAACTTTTAATAATTAAATATTTAAATCCTTTGTTTATAAGAATTGTTGAAAGAATATTGAATATTATTGAACTATTATACCAAAAGTCTATGGCTATATTGTGTTGAATACACCGGTTCCCATCTGATCACAAAAGTTAAGCAACATTGAGCCTGGTCAGTACTTAAATGGGTGACCATTTGGGAATACCAGGTGCTGTAAACATAAGGACCAAGAATGATCCACCGGTCCTCCAGGTTTGGGGGTTGGGTAACAACCCTGCCCTGTAAAAAACAGTTTGTTACAGAAACAGTAACAAAAAGTTGCTGCCCTATGTACCATCTGGGTGTGATGGATAAATGATGATGATTGTACCAAAAACAAATTTATATAGTGGCCATTTATTTGATGACTAAAATTCTTGATTCAGAACTTTGTAATTTATATTCATTAGTCAAAATCTTCAGACAAACAAACTTGTTTTTGTTAATGAAACAATTTTGCCATTGTAATAGAACAAAATTCTTACTAAAATATTTTTCCAGTATTTCATGTATATCTGTATATCAAATCTTTGTTATTGTTAAAATAATCTTCTTTTTGAATTTTGCTTGTTTATTATTCAGTGTCTTTGTGCCTTACAAACAAAAAAATTAAATGTTTGTGGATGTGGAGTTATTTTCATGCAGCCAACAGAAAAACTCGTTCTGATAAATATAAATTTAACTTGAATATTCCTAATTCTGCAACAATATTTTAGAAATAATGATGACCAAAACTTTGTCATCAGTCCAATGACTGGGGGTGGCTGTGAGATTGCTGTGCAGCTGAGTATCTGACCAGTTCTCTTCACTTTCCCTCATTGTTTTCACTTCACTCAGTGACATTGATAACTTATTTTTTCTGTTTTCTTCCTAAAGTGGGATGGTAGTGGAAAGTGCATTGGCTCTTAACAGAGTTATAAGTTCTTCCAGCAGGCTTGTTTCTTAGCTGATGGTGTCTTGCATTATGGTCTACGTAAGTGATGCTTAGGATATTTTTATAGCATTTATTGTTTTTTTTATTTTTTTTATAATCGTGTTGTTTTGCAGGGGAGTTACATAGGAGAAAAGTTATGAGAAAGAGTGACAGGTTATAGTGGGTGTCAGGAAATGGGTAAGAGAAAGATGAGAATACAGATGAGAGTGGAGTGGATGAAGAAAGGAGCATGAGAGAGAGAGGATGCAGGTTAGTGAGATAGAAGATGACTAATGACTTTACATTTAAATTCTTGGAGATTGTAGCTGTCTGGGAAGCAAGTAAATGGAAGGGAACTCCACAGGCGGGAAGTGCAAGAAATGAAGCTGCTGGAGTAAAATTTGCGTTTACAATTTATTGGTTTCACAGTAAATGGGTGGAATCTAGTAGTTAATTTTGTGGCTCAAGTAAATTCATGTATAGAGGGTACCAGTGAGCTAAGTTCATTTGAGCAGAAGCCATGGAAGTATTTGTAGAAGAGCCACAGGAAGGCCACATTGTGCCAGTGAGAAAGTGACTGTATTCGAGCTGCCAAGTCGGGATCGATCACATTAAAGATTCTCTGTTGGATCTTGTCAAGGACCCCTAGGTGGATAGCAGGAGCACCCGACCAGATATGGCAGCAGTATTCAATGCAGTAATGCTTAATATACATTTTATAGACAAAAGTTTTGAATATTTCTATCATTATCAATATAAATAGTTCTCAATAAAAACACAATATAAACATGATAAAGTCAACTATATGTTGTAGAATGGCTGACACCCTTGTAGCACTCTTAATGATAGAATGACTCATTGCCTGAAATGGTCTATTTAAGTAAATATAGTAGCATTTCAGGCGTATAATTTGAACTGATTACTTGGTGATGATCATGATCTAAACCTGTGTTGTAAGTTCTGTCTTGTCTGTCATTGTGAATATTGTACTGTTCTGTGTATATCCGTTTAGCACCAGATATTGTGCTGAATAATACCACAGCATGCTCTTTCTGAGTATCATCTGCACCTAAAATCAATAATATTGAACAACATTCACACAAAGATGAACAGAAAGACAAAAGTCTAAAATAGATAAAAATATTTCTGTGAAAACATTATATATACACACACACACATATACGATAAGAAATTTCTAACAATTAATGATTGCTCCCTCTTATAATCTGGGTAAAGTTATGAGCAAGCATAGTTAAGATTTTCATGGACATCACCTAAGCTACTTTTTATCCATGGAAGCTTTGTTCAGACAAGATTCGTTCTTTAGTATGATCAGTTCTGACCTTAACAGCTAAAACCCACCATGCTACATTCACAGATATGAAGCAGCCTTATTTCTTCTATATTCTAACTGTAAGGAAAAATTCCTACTTAACCAGCTTCTTCAAAAAAGTGATAGTTTGTAGAACAAAATACCAAATAAATATTTCACAAAATTCTAATACTAAAATCTTAACCTATTTAAGTCAAGAGTCGGTTGTTATAATTCCTCTATATTACCTCCTCATGATATTCACTTTCTACTCTTAACCAATATAAACACAAAACCTTGAGTCAACATGCAAAATCCTAGTACCTAAAGAAAATGCTAAGATTTTCTAACCAAACCCTTTATTACAATGACTAAAATGTCATACAAATGACAACAAAGATGAGGACAATAGTCCAAATAATAATGTAAATACTGTAAATACTACCTCATCTCAAAAATATAGAAAAATATATATATATAGGATAGAATAAGGAAGAAATGTTTATAAATTTAATCATTCACTTCTATCCAAGCCTCATCGAAAAAGGAAATATAGAGGAAAAAAAATTCAGATATATTTTTTGTTGTTTGTTTTTCATAGGTTAAACAGATGCAATGTGCATGTCATGCAGTATCTGTGTGCATAATTCAAATGTGCTTGTGTAACACAACTCCAGCTGGTCTCTACAGGAGTTAGTTGATAATGTCTGCATCTGACCATCCAGCGGTTATTTTCTTTTATGTCTGGTAGTTGTCTGTATATTGATTAGTCGGGCATGCATTTGTCTCTTCTGTTATCTTATTATATATATATATATATATATATATATATATATATATATATATACACATACATACATATATACATGTAAACCACAAATTTCACAGCATACTTGTATTACATATATCTAAATGTGGTGTAAAATTTGTGATTAATATGTATGTATGAATGTGTGTGTGTGTGTGTATATATATATATATATATATATATATATATATATATATATATATAATATTAACTATAGCAACAACAATACCAATAGTAAAATTAGTATTAATCAAGCTATATTTTAAATTGTCTTATATAACTCACCGAGAACAAACTCGGAGGGAAAATAAGGGGAAGCAAAAAAAGAAACAAACGAAGTACATGAACAAAAAGTCAAACATTCGTAAGAAAGAAAAAACTTCCCAAGACGAAAACCCTAACACTAAAGCGTTCAATACCAAAGTAGAGCAAACAAAGACAGAAAGTCTAAGCAAGAGCCAACAACCGACCACGGTTTCACCTAACGGCTCGTCAGGGAAATTGGCCGTTAGCTGAAACCATGTTCGGTTGTTGGCTCTTGCTTAGATTTTCTGTCTATATATATATATACATATATATATATGTAGTCATCTGCAGACAGATCTGTTTTACAGCTCATCAGTACAGTTAGACTTCTGATTGCTTTTAGCCAAGATTGAAACCCAACAGAACTGACATCAGTTGGCAATTCTACCACTGACCTATGAGCACTTGGTAAAAGAAGTCGGACTTTTAAAGGACCTTGAATAAAGTCCCTCTTTTTTCTAACATATGGCAGTCTTAGAACTGTGTGTGTAGTTTTGAGATGGTAACACATCTATGAGTAAATATTATAAGCAAGCTTGAAATTCAGTGTATGTCATTTCACTGAAGTGTAAACAAGTTTGTTTTTTATAGCGTTAAACATGTCAGATTTCATACCAAAGAAAGTGTATTTGTGGGGAATTTTCTGCACTACTTTATTCAAAATAAATCTGTAGCTAAAAAACACATAATTTTATTGAGACTTACGGTGACCATGTTCTGTCAAAAACAACATGCAGAGATTGGTTTAGATTCTTCAAAAATAATGATTTTGATGTTGAAGGTAAAGATGACTTTGGTTTGAAGACAAAGAACTGGAAACATTACTTCCTGAAGATGAATGTCAGGTACAATCTGAACTTGTAGAATTATTAGGAGTTGATCACACAACATTTTCAGAACATTTAAAAAGCATTAGGAATGATTCAAAAAGTAAGATGCTGTATGAATTGAAGCTAAGAGACACCAAATGGTGTCTTGTTCTGTGTGAATAGCTGCTTCAATGACAAAAAAGGAAAGGTTTTTCACATCATGACCAGCATTGAAAAAAAGATAACCCTAAGCATAGAAGATTGTGGGGCAAACCCGGCCATATATCAACATTGGTGGCAAAGCCAACTATTAATGGTTCGAAGCTTCTACTCTGTATTTGGTAGGATCAGTTGGATATAGTCTATTATGACTTGTTCAACATGACCAAAACCAGCACTGATGTGTATGAGCCAAGTATTGAAGAAAAAACAGTCTCTATACAAGTAGAGACATGACTTAGTGATATTGCAACATGAGAACATTAGGCCACATGTTGCAAAACAGGTGAAAACCTACTTGGAAATGCTTAAATGGGAAGTCCTACCCCAACTGCCATATTCACCAGACATTGCCACATCTGATTATTACTTGTTCCAATCGATGGCACATAGTCTGGCTGAGTAGCACTTTCATTCTTATGAAGATGCCAAAAAATGGGTTGACTCATGTTTAACGTTAGAAGTCCTGTCATATTTCTAATGTTGAAATCTAATGTTGCCAGAAAGAGAGTGAAAAAGTAGTGGTTAGTGATGGACAATACTTCCAGTGACAGGTTTCTTACTAATTTTTGTAAATAAAACATTACTTTTCATGAAAAATCAGCAAAAACTTATTCAAGATCTTAATATATAAATACAATCTAAATCTGATGATGTAAAATATCATAAATATAAAATGAATGGTTTTGATTGATACTTAAACATTTCCCGCCTGTGAACTCACTCCCATATTCTTGCTTTCCTGACGGCTACAACCTCCAGAAATTTAAATGCAATGTCAATACTCATCTATTAACCACTGGACTCTAGCTCTCTCCCCACCCACGTATATCCTTCCCTTTCTCTCCACCTATGTATCTGTCATTGCACCTGCATTCTCAACTTTCTATTGCTCCTTTCTAACTAGTTTGTACTCCTCACTCTTTTCTAATTAATCTTTCTACAGTTATGTAGCATCAGTGGCATTTCTGCCTTGCTTGGGGTGAAATGATTAAAAAAAAAACAAAAAAAAACCAAATATAAACTGAATGATAAAAGTTCAAAATTGTTTAAAAATTTACAGAAAATATTTCTTTGAAAGAATTATACAGGTGCACTAACGATTTTCTGGCAACTGATGATTGACCAGATAAAAGGATGAGCAAGCATTTGAATTTCATGTGATCACTACACTATTTCACCTGGTGACCACAGCTGATACATGGTGCGCACTAAATTAATTGTTTACACTATTAGTTACTAGCTAATGCTACTCCATTGATTTTTGTGTAAATATTAGCCTCTTTTTGCTGATATTTAACAGCCTTTATTGAATTGTTATTTCTTGTCCTAGAAAAACTGATTATCCGGCATGGTCCTGGAAAAAGGGTGGATGCTTGGATGTGTGGGTACACACACACACACACACACACACACACACACACACACACACACACACACACACACACACACAAGGTGCGATGGCTAAATTGTCGCCAACTTAGATATTTTATTTCTGCATGAACATTGTTTCTTATTTTACTCTAGTTTCATGAATCATGCCTCTTTCAGATGTCTCAGTATCAGTTATCTCCCTTTAAGTCATCTGTTTTTTGTTTGCCTCTGCTGTAGCAAAGTATTGAATTTAAAACTCTTTGAGTCAAATCATATGTCCAATCATGTGTCCAATCCATTAAAACTCTTTGGGTCAAATCATGTCTCCAATCCATTGGTCCATGTGTCCTTGGTGATTACAATACCTCATCTCAGAAATATAGATAAAATCAAAATAACATGTCCTTGGATTTATATATGAAGTTGCAGTATCTGATATGCTAATATTTACCTGATGCTGTGATCTACCAATACTTGTACATAGCCTAACTCCATAATACTGTATTATTAAATGTAAATAATAGTTAAGAGTAGATGCCCTTGCCATAAAGTAACTGCTAATCTGATTGAAACCCTTAAGTCCATAGTTACACTCCTTTATCCTAATATTTATGAGAGAGCAGTTATAACATTTCATAATTTTTTCTTTTGTCAAGATTTAAATTGAGGTGTGTATTTGTTATTTAGTTTTTATATATATATATATATATATATATATATATAAGCCTGGTAGAAATAAAAATAAATATATAAATATACTGTTTGATTAAAAATAGAATATCTCTTCAAATATGAGTATAAATTAAAATTAATGTTCAGACAAATAAATTAAATATATCGATTGTTAAAACCATTTCGTTAATCTTCAGGATTTTCCATAAAAAATATATATATATATTATGTTTGATTAAAAAAAAATCCACATTTCTACTCTACAAGTTAAAAACATTATTGAATAGCTCTTAAGTTAAAGATAAAATGGCTATTTGGTAATGCAATTATTTTAATCCCTAAGCCTATAAGAATTAAGCTTAGTCTTTTAAATTCATTAAAAGAAAAAACCTTATTTTTTTTTCTATTTCCTATTGTTGTGAAAATAGTCTTCAACACTTTCTAAAAATACAACTCAAAATTTATGGATGATATTTATATGGCTTTAGAGGATGGATTGAATGGCTTCTGAGTACAACCAAGATACAGTATCTATAGTAACAATGAAAGCTGTTTTGTCCAATTAAAAATTTCGTAATGCAAACTTAGGAACAGTATCATATGATACCTTGGATAAAATGACTATTTTTACTTTATTCTTCTAAGTATTCTTGCGATCAAGTTTATTTAATCAGGAAAAAAAAAAGACAAATGCTTTGGGATGCCAGTGTTTAATCATGAAAAGATTGAAAACATCTTTCAACTCATGCATATCTCTGTTAAGGAATTAACAATTGTTTTTACTGCATTATTGTATTATGACAGTATTTTATAAAATGATACTTCTTTCAAGAAGTATAAAAGAATTTGTCTTTTGTTATATATGAAATAAAAGTCTGTCTCTACAAATCTTTGACTGTCTTGAAACAGGGCTTTCTTTGATCATATACAAACAGGTTTCTCATTAATCATATAAAAGCAAGGCTATTTTTACCATAGTCTTGTTGAAATTATAAAAATAATTCCTGGAGTTACATCATTTGAAATGCATTTTTATCCTTTCTTCATGGCACATTTACATTATGAATATTCTGTCAGAAATGCTTGCATTATAAGTAACATTTTTTCCTGTTTTTCAATGTATAGCATAAATATTTTGATAATTAAAACCATGCGTTCATGCTTTGAATATTCTGCTGCATAAGTTGTGGTGCTCTGATATATATTTAGAGATTCTTGATAAAATTCCAGGAAGAATCTGCAATAATGTTGGTCTTGACCTGATATCTTCAGACACTTTCCAACTGCAGTAATGTAGCTTTTTTGTACCTTTTCTATAAATACTTTCATGGTAATAGTTCTGACGATCTCTTCTCTATACCCCATGAATTTAAGCACATTACTAGATTAGCAGCATAATTTCATCATTTTACTGTTGAAATGGTTAAATGTTACTGTAATGATATTTAAGTGCCACTTTCTGACATTTAGTCCAAGATTCTCTCAGACATTGGTCCAAAAGAGACACTATTTCAGATGTTCAGTCAAAATGTCTCTTTCTGACATTTGGTACAAGTATCTTTTTCTGACATTCAGTCGAAGTTTCTCTTTCTGACATGTGGTCTAAGCATCTCTTTCTGACGTGCTGTAGAAGTGTCTCTTTCGGATGTTCAGTCCTAGTGTCCGTTTCTTGAGTTCAGTCCAAGTGTCCGTTTCTTGAGTTCAGTCCAAGTGTCCGTTTCTTGAGTTCAGTCCAAGTGTCCGTTTCTTGAGTTCAGTCCAAGTGTCCGTTTCTTGAGTTTGGTCCAAGTGTCCGTTTCTTGAGTTTGGTCCAAGTGTCCGTTTCTTGAGTTTGGTCCAAGTGTCCGTTTCTTGAGTTTGGTCCAAGTGTCCGTTTCTTGAGTTTGGTCCAAGTGTCCGTTTGAGTTTGGTCCAAGTTTGTCCGTTTCTTGAGTTTGGTCCAAGTGTCCGTTTCTTGAGTTTGGTCCAAGTGTCCGTTTCTTGAATTTGGTCCAAGTGTCTGTTTCTTGAATTTGGTCCAAGTGTCCGTTTCTCGCATTCAATCCGAGTGCCTCTTTCTCGCATTCAATCCGAGTGCCTCTTTCTCGCATTCAATCCGAGTGCCTCTTTCTGATGTTCAATCCGAGTGCCTCTCTCTGATGTTCAGTCTGAGTGCCTCTCTCTGATGTTCATTTCAAGTCTATTTTTCTGTTGTTTGGCACAATTGTCTCTTTTTACCATTCAGTCCAAATCTCACTTTCTGACATTAGGTATGAGTGTTTCTTTTTGCTAATTAGTATAAATTTCCTTTTGGTTTCAATTTTCTCTAGGACTGTCACTGTTCACATGTTTGTTCCATGGTATATTCAGTATCCTATTCACAATATCATTGTTTACATAAACAACCAGTTATTTACATTTAGTGTAGTTGGTCACTAGTCATTTACTTGAAGGCTAGTTGAACAGTTTTTAAGCTCCTTATAAAATCTTTGCAAAGATGAAAGTAAATATACTTTCACTTTCAGTTGTTTTATATTTTGATATTGAAATGTACAAATATCTGCATTTCAAAGCAATTTTGAATCAGAAGTGTTTAACCCACATGTTTTTTAGCTTTTCAGAACTCAAGAACTTTTCAGAGAATGCTAGCAAAATAAAAGATAGCAGTTTTCTGGGTGGGTGGGTTGAAAATTTTCTTCCCAATTCCAATTATCCTTAAGCAATCGTTCAATTTTCTCCAAGGGCTCATTTAATTTTTATTGGTGTTGTTCCAAGAGCATCCATTCTACCAGAAATCATTTCAATAATCATGATCTATAGGTTTTCAACTCCCAATTAAGATGATTTTGCAATTATTATTGCTTTATATTAGACAGTGGTTTTCTTTTGTTTTTATTTTGGGGATTTTATGAATTGATAAATATAAAATATTTTTGCATAATTATGGCATTAGTAGATAGGTTGCAGTCAGTGATATGATGCAGATAGCTTTTAAAATCTGCAATCTTTTTCAATAAAAGACCATATTCCCTGTATTGATTTATGCCTTTATTAGCCTCTGTGGAATCTTTATTAGTATAGATAACCAAAAATTAAATAAATAATGCTGAGTTTGTACTTCCATTTTTATACTGTTCAAAATATTAAGATAAGAGGTAAAGTATTTTTAGAAGTCAAAAGTGTGAGAGTATCCCACACTGTTCATTCATAAGATTTTGACTTCAGTGACAAAAGCAAGGAGGAGAAGAAAAAAATTCTAATATAGTCAATTGTTTCAGTCAATATGTTCACAAAGGAAAGGTAATCTGTAAATTAAAACACTACTTCATATCTACTTACTTTTGATATAGTGAATGGGTATTCTTTTCTTGAGGTACGGTTTTAACAAAACTTTCAGAGAATCCTAGCAGAGTAAATGATGGCAGGTTTCTTGAGGTCTAGAATCTTGGTCTCAATTTCAATTCTGCTTAAACAATTTTTTCAATTTTTAAATTGATAAATATAAAATATTTTTGCGTAAATTATGGCATTACTGAATAGGTTACAGCCTGTGATATGATGCAGATAGCTTTTAAAGTAAAGGTTATTATAGCCCCAGACTACACACCTCAAAGCTCTGGTGTCATCACATGACCATGACTCAGCAAAATGAAAACAAGGCTCATAATAACTGTGGCATACACACAGGTGTATAAAAGCAGCAATTTAAAGCCAAATTTCTTTAGTAGCCAGCCTGTCATAAGCAAAGGAGGTACAGGGAATTTGATGCTGCCTTTCAAGTGACTTGAATGATAACTGATGCCTCCAATTACAACCACTGCTACTGCAATTGTCCTTTTCAGAACAACAACCAGGTCTTCATTGAATTATGACAATTACCCTCTTCAAAGCAAGAAAGTCTATCTTACCACAGTATGCATCAGCTTGATACAGTGACTCAGTGACTTCCAGCATAGTAAGCAGTCCAGCTCGATGTAGCAACTCAGTGACCAGTTTAGTTTGACCTGCCAGTGATCTCCAGTGTAGCAACCCTGCTTTGATTCCAGAATGATCAACAACTAGTGCAGTCTATGTCACCCTACTGCAGCAACACCCAATGAACCAACAGCTAATAATTCATTCCCTGGTATACAAATTGCTAGCTACAAACAACGATTGACTAAAGTCTGCAAGTAGTTGACACCACTTGATCAACAACAGTTTCATGCCAACACAAGAGATCATTTGAATTGTAACACTTATAGTCTGGTTCGCACTTCTTCCCAGTCTTTTGAACAGGAATAAATGCCTGTCTCTGCTTCCTGTTTAGGATTTTGTTTCCAGTTACTTCTGAAGGTGAATGAATTAAAAAAAATATTATTTTACTTGGGAACAATAGTCTACTTGTAGATAATGGATACAAAACATATTTAAACTTTAAAATTATTAATAATGGCATAAGTACACACTACCAGGCTTAGCGATTGAACTCACAATTACTGTCACCAAATTCACAAACATGTGAACCACAGATAGAAAGGAACATCAATGCTTGTCAAACACCAAATGTCAAAAAATGGTTTCTGAGTTGGAGGATTGCACATTATAATTATTGATAAAATAATTAAAGCTTTGAAGATAAATATTTAATATTTTTCAACCAGCAGGTGTTATCACGTACAATAAAAAAAATAATGCTTATGATCTCTTTGAAGGGTATTTGAACAAAGTTTCTTGACAGACAAGCCAGCAAAGAGGAACAACAACAAAAGATGGCAACATTAGACTTAAAAGAGATTTCCTTACACATTCACATGTCTTCTCACCAAGCTATGAGACAAAATTTGTCTATATTTCTGAGATGAGATAGTATTTACACTATTTACATTATTCAAACTATTGTCCTCATCTTTGTTGCCATTTGTATGACATTTTGGCCGTTGTGTGCTCCGGCCTTCTTCAGGTGCTAGGAAATTCAAACTGAACTCTTTATTACAATCACTGGGGTATATAATCCCCATTCTTTGCATAGAACCTCATGAGTTATCTTCCTCTAATCCTCTAATTTACTTGTTCACCACTGCTGTGGCCTGGTATTGAACTCACAACTCACTGGGTCAAGTCACAGGAACTAACCAACATCTATATCCACTGGTCTTTAAAGAAATTCCTAGCACTTGAAGAAGGTCAGAGCATAAGATGGCCAAAACATTGTATAAATGGCAACAAAGATGAGGATAATAGTCTGAATAGTGTAAAAAGAGCTATGGGACACTTACACTTTCCTATTCATTTTTTCCCTTACCTCTTCTTTCTTACACAAACAGATAAAGAAATTGCATTTTTCCTCTTGGAAAATAATTACAAACAAATAAATGTAAGAATTTTAACACTTATTCATGCTAAGAAAAAATTAGTTGTCAAAAACACAAATTATTTGCAAGTACCTTTTTCTTTGTTGTGGGTTGATTCAAATCTGCAACAAACTAATGCTTTAATCCACTAGGGTAAATGGGATTAATAGTTTACATGTAAATGATGGATAAGACAGTATTTAAAACTTTAAATTATATTATTATTAATTTCAATAAATATTTTCTTAAACTTATTTCTGTTGGTTTTTACCACAAATCTCAATTAGTCTGTGGTCATTTTATAAAACTATTATATTAAAAAAAAAATTGTTACCAAGGTTACCAGTGGAGTTAAAAAGCAAAGACTTTATTATGATATGAGCAAAAGAGCAGAAGAATGAAAAAGGTGAGAAAGTGGTTCCTTTCAGGGAGTTTAGACTCTCAAACTTTCATCATGAGAATTACTTCCTCCCCATCCTAGACTAGTTCAGGATGTTTAAAATTAGTTTGCATTTGAGCTGACATTCTTCTTCTGCTTGTAGATTAAAATATATTTAAAAATGAATTATTTCATTTGAGTGAACTGAACAATAGTTTTAAATTTTTCCCTAAGATAAAGCCTTTAAAATTAATAGAATACATTCTTTCACTTTTATTCATAAAATAAATTCATTCCTATGCCTATCCTTGTCTCCTTCAATTTCTCAAAATTATGGTTTACATCTGTCTTCTATTTTAGGGAGGATGTTTGACTGGAAAACTCATTAGAATGGATGCTCTTTAACTAGCCACATAGCGGGGAAGAAATTAAAGTAATCCAAATTATAATATTATCAAAATATATGAATTATTTCATGTTCAGTTCATAATTTAATTTTGTTTTTTAATTATTTCACTCCAAGCAAGGCAGAACTGCCACAAGAAAGCAGAGAAAAGACTGGGTATAGAGGATATTGAGGAAAGAAAGATGAATAAGATTCAAGGAGATAGAAGATGTAAATTGACATTGAATTTAAATTTTTTTTTTTTTAGCTATCAGGAAAGCAAGTAAGTAAAAGAGTGGGAAAAGAAACTTTTGGAGCAGAAGTGGCGGTTACTTTTAACTATTTTAACAGTAAAAAGGTGGAACCTGGATGCCGATCTAGTAGCATGCTTGAATTCATGTGGTCAGGGCACCAGGTAAAAAAAAAAAAACTTATCAGAGCAGTTACCATGAAAATAGTTGCCAGGAAAAGACCTACTATAATGTTATGGTGAGAATAATCGTTTCCAGAGAGGAAATTTTTAGCCATCATTGATAAAAATGTTAAATTTATTTGTTAAATCATTATGTGAAAATCGTTTTTCAGGAAATTTGGCTTTTCAACTCCACTGTTACCATTTCTTTCTAGTATTAATAGGGGTTGCCTTCCAAACCTTTTGTTTAATATAGTGTAGAAAGTTAACGTCTGGGTTATGTCATTATTTTTCTCATTTAGTTTCATGTGCTACCCATTTCTTTTTGTTGTTGCTGTTGGAAGTATGAAATGGATGTTTTGTTATTTGATGATGTTCTTAGTAATTTTGTAGGAAAAGTTTATAGGGTTTGATAATATATTGTAGGGACATTATTATTAATAAATAAAGATAAAAATATAAATTAATGATAATAATAAATATCATCAATAGAAGAAAATAAAACAAATCTTTATTTAAAATAAAATTAATAAAACCAAAAAGTTCTGGCAGCATGCAACAGAAACCTTTTTCTGCCTGAAAATGGATATTTTGTGCAAAAAAATGCTGTACTCGCTCTCATCCTCACCAGCCTTCAAAGTGTCAAGACGTCCATCTCCTCTCCCCACTTTGCTTGTCATACAAGGTGACTTTCTTCTTCTATCACATGCAATTCCTCTATCAGCAATATATTAAGATGTAAAGAAATGTTGCTAGAAACAGCAAAGATCATGCTGAATTTCTGTGTCATATGTATACTTCTGTATTGCAGTGAAAGCCAGAATTTTTTTCTTACAGATAAAAAAAGAGTTTGAATTGACAAAGTTATGGTTCCTCAGATGACTACTGAGAATATCACAGAAAATAATGCATGGTCAATAATGAATTGGAATGCTTATTCTTAAAATCAGAAAGAAAAAGATAATATTTATGAGGCATGTTATGAGGAAAGCGATTTATAAAATTTAATACTCACAGAAGGAAAGCAGCCAGAGTGTCACCATCAATTATAAATCTTTGACTAGTATTACTTTCATCATAGTTTTTACTAGTTTTTCATTGCAGCCCTGTGCTACATATAAACTACAAGCTGTTTATGAAACTTGAATCTCCAAACCTTTTACCTGAAGAAGCTGCTTTATGTTTGAGCTACAAGCACTTTACAGTGTAGATCCATACAAGTTGGGGACAACTCAAACAGACCGAACCAATAATTGTCTCTTTGTATGAGGCTTCACACATTACTTCCAGTTTACATGAAAAAAAAATTAATATCTAAAAAGAAGTCTCCCATGCAATAAGAAGCAAAACCATACAGATTAAAAAGTTGATTTTTTTGACCAGCCACAAGGAAATAAAAAGATATGAGTCTTGTCTTGCATTGTAGTTAAATCAGTGGCAAAAGAACTGCTAGTCAGCCATGTGTCTGGAAACACTTCAAACCATAATAAATTAAAAGAATGAACTCTATTAACTTTGTGAAGATAAGTAAAACAATTTCAATCATGCTTACATTAAATATTTTCACTTCATGCTCCAAATCAATTTATAATGCTCAAACATACACTTGGCACATACAATCCAACAACTTCAAATGATATTTTTTTCTTTCTTGTATTGCCAAGTCAATAAAATATTAAGATAATGTGTAAATATATTTAATATTTGTTTGAATCCATGGCTTGTGCTCTAATTTTTTTTTTGTTTTTGTTTTTGATCTATCAAATTGCTGTCTGTTATCCATTTTATTACTGCTTGTATTATAATTTACCCTCACATAAGGTTGCAACAGTTACTTGTGGGTCAGATAATCCAACAGTCTTTTAGACATTTTTTATCTAGTCACTTTTCAGCAGTTAATGAAATAGGAAATCAAACCATGTAAATTTATTCAACATTTTTTTCCTGATCAACATAATTTTGACAACATATTTCATTCACTATAAATATTTACCCATTATTAAAACAAAGGGAAACATACATATTTTTACAGATAATTGCAAATTTTGCATAAGACTCCTTAACATTTGTTTTATTGTATAAGTTTAATTAGATTAGGCTTAAACAAAATGAGATCAGATTGAAAAATGTCTGGTATAAAGATTTTTGAGAACTGTAATAAAACAGTTGAATTTTTTCAGAAAAACAGTTTTTATAAAAGGGAAAAGTTTCAAGAGGTGTGTTATATCAAGCTTATGGTGGCAGAACAAAGAAGAAATGATGGAGGTTTATGAAATAAATAATTGTATTAACTAAAAAATACAACAAACTACTGGTAAATTGGTGTGAATTTCTCTCATTGACAGAAAGAGATAAGTAGTCATAAAAAGCTGTCTTCATATGATAGAGATAGGAGAGGGAGGGTGAGTTGTGAATTACTGTGGCAATGGCCTTTAGCAGGTAATGGAAATGGGAGGTCACTGTTGACCAGTGTTGTAAATCTTGGCTGATGTGCTAGCCAACTGACAAAGAAATCTCTTTGATGGGTTTTTATACAATTTTCTTAGGTACAGGTTGACTTCAATTTTTATATTGTTGCTTTAGGCAGGAGTGGTTGCTATTTGTGAAAATTCTGGATTGTGTTATGTAAGTGAAATGGAAGCTATGCTTGAAGTCTATGCATAGTTAACAAAGTTTTTTTTTCAGCCTTCAGTTTTAGAGTGTTCACATCTAGCCAATGGTAGAAATTTGTATAACATGAATCAGAAGAAGATCTGATTTTAGTGAGATTATAATAGGAGAAAATAACCTTACCAGAAGAAACCATTTAAATAAACTCACCATTTTTTTTCAGATTACTTGGCAACATATTTCATGTTATTACTTTTATGTATACTCTTGCTCCATTAGTGCAAGTATAATCTTTAATATTTTTGTAATAAAATAAGCAATGTTAGCCATTATTAACTTTATTAACAAGTAACTCTAGATGAAATAAGTCAAAGGAAGTGTTTGAGCAGCTGTTATATAAAATTTAGGCTTCCCAAAATAAAAGGAATGAAAGTTTAAGTCTCACTGAGAGTTTTTTTTTTTTTTTTTCTGATCAATGCTGTTTATAAAATTATTTAATAAATATTCTGGTTAATATGTTTATAAAGACTTTATTTAATTTATAAAAAGCACTTTTCAACCTGGCAAATGATTCATCCAATAATTATCGAAATTATCTTGCACTTGAATTAAACTAAAGTGATAAATAAAATATGAATAAAACATGAAGGGTGAATGCCTTCATTTGCCATTATTTATAAGTTCTTGATAGTAATAATGAGTTAAATAGAATATGACAAAGACACATTTTCTCAGTGAGTTGATTTAACCTATGCAACAAGACAATCCTAAAAGGACTAAAAGATTTATTAGAATTTATCATTGGCAGCTACAATCTTAACAGCATAAGATAGCCAGATGCAACTGCATTGATACTAGACTCTGAAGAATATTACAAACATTTCTTAAAAGGTTAATGAAGGAGACATGACAAACCATTTACTGCAAAAAACAATATATGGTCATGAGAGAGACAGATAACCAAATGCATGAGCTTTGCAAAGGAGAAATGAAATCATTAGATAAAAAACTGAATTTTGATAAGGTCAGAATGGTAGCTGATGTCCAAAACAACCATTTTGTTAACTGGGGCAAAATATGGCTTCTTAATTTTAAAGCTTCCTAAATTAAGTAACTCTCCATTAATGATCTGAGAGGCTCCTCCCTGTCTTCCATCAGCATGGCTGATGCTAACCTCTAGAACATTAACTCATTGCCATTTCTCTGGCTAACATTCTCAGCTGATATGACATGGAAAGACTATATTGAATCCAATGCTAGGTCAGCTTCTAAGAAAGTCAGATTCACTGTGTCATGCTAGACAATCTTTCTCTCCAGAATCAATCTGATATATCTATAAATCTGCCCTATGCCTGTGCTTACAATACTGTTGCCACATATGGACTGGTGTTCAGGTTATTTACCTTGAGCTTCTTGATAAAATCCAAAGAATAATCAGCAATATTATAGATCCTTACTTGGTGCTTCGACTTCAGTTATTTTTCCACTGATATTAAGTATCAGTCAGTCAAGTACCATATGTGATACACACTTGGGTGATCATATCCCTTTTCAGACATGACTGACGATGCAGAAGATTTTTCTACACTAGGTTGATATTTCTTTCTGCAGTAGACTGGTTACCACCTAAGGCTATAGAACTAAATCTGTCCTGCTATTCAACCCATACATGGAGGGAGAAGAGATATATTCATACCTTTTCTGAGGGTACTTGTATGACACTTTCATTTAAGTGTCAAAAAGTTGACTGGCAAAATTAATTAAATGAAAATTAAATGATAATTAATTAAATCATGATAATAATTATTTTATTAAACCATTATAAAAATAAGTTCATTCTGGGTATTCAACATTTTTAAGAACCAGGTGTAGTAAACCAAAGTTATTAAGTATAAAGATATCCAAACCCTAGCAGAAAAGGCTGACCTATAAACTGTCACTAAAACAAAACACTCTGCAGGTGTGATGACCTGTCAAAAATTACTTCAATTTCAAAATGTAAAAATATTTTGAGCGTGGCAATTATGTTGGGTTGCTTCACTTGGGATTGAGTGCAAGTATGGCACAAGGTAATAAATCATTGATCAACCAATCACAGGGCCTGCTTCTTGTTAGCCCACCCTGATGACTGCGACTAATTGGCTGATTATCTAAACCAATCAGATGCAACCCAGTGGGGTTGTTACAATGATAGCCAATGGCTGGTAATTCCTATAGGCTGACCAATCAGGAGCTAATTATTCAGGATTTTGGCCCATAAATAGAGAACACCCAGAGCAAAAAATTGAGTCGGTTCATTCTTTGCTGCCCAGAACCGAATCCGTTGCCGCTGTATACTCCATCACTGACACTGCCTAATTGTACTTAAGATTTCTTCGAGCTAAGGAAACTTTTTCCATCAGTCAACTACATTCACCCCTCACTTTGCGGTGTTTGTTTTACCTTAATAAAAATTATTGTATACCTGTGTAAATAAACATTTGTTACTGTTTATAAAAAACGCTTTTTGTCATTTCTTTGATGGTGTGGCAACTATTCTTCTTCTCCGACACCAAATTCAACACTCCATTGACTGAATTGTATCCATCCCCCCACCTTTTGTGGATCTTAGGAAGCAATGTGGGTGCGGAAGGAATCAGAGAACAACCAGTCTGGAACATGTGGTAATCACGAAGCCATCGGCCAACCCGGTATCGTGAAAATATAGTACCACACTTGCGCGTAAGTGAATGCTATGAATTCAACTGGAATTTGAACTCTGTTTTCTTCGATTTCTCCCTTTGAGCCAATATCTATTACATCACAATGCACATCTGTTAAGTATATGTGTATTTTTTGCTTCCATTTTCCCTAAGTGCTTTTCAATGTAAATGGAAAACTTGTGAATTTTTGACATTTTTTTTTCAGAGTAATGATGCTTTTCTAATTTTTAAGCAGCTGGATATTTACCAAGTGATAAAATTATACACAAGGGAGAAGAAAAAAATGATAAAAACAAGGAACCTTTAGCAAATGGAGTTTATTAATAAAGAATCAAAAGAGAGAGAATGTCACTGATAATTTCATGGACCCTTGGTTTAAAGAAAAAAATATTTTATTGTACACAAAAGGAAATCAGTGTTTTGATGTTTGCTACTGAAAACATGTTTGTTAATTGAATTGTAAATTATTGATAAAGTTCATTGGCACATTGACTCTTGATATTTATTTAAGAGGATTATTTACAAAAAATACCCTGGATTTTACAATTTTAAAATATTTTCATGTAATTACTTTTTTCTTTATTTACTGTGTACTTTCAGGACATAGAAGATCATGACCCTCCACATTTCTTGGACCTTGTAGCTCTTAATAAATTTTGCCTTTTTGCTATTTCTAACCTCAAAAACTGTTCTGCTATCTATTTACTCAAGCTCATCAAGTTTGTTATATACTGTTTTCCTCAGATTCTTTTTCCCTCAATCTGTCCCGTAAGTATCAGATTTTTCAAACCCCAATTCTTCATTTTGTGGCCAATAAATTTCAACTACCTCAACTGACTCTTCATCTTTGTTTTCATGTCACATGTCTCTTCTATGTCTTTGAGAAGATTGTCCAGCATTCACTGCCATATCAAAGGATAGATTAACAAGTAACACTGTTCTGCTATCTATTTACTCAAGCTCATCAAATATGTTACATACTGTTTTCCTCCGATTCTTTTTCCCTCAATCTGTCCCGTAAGTATCAGATTTTTCAAACCCCGATTCTTCATTTTGTGGCCAATAAATTTCAACTACCTCAACTGACTCTTCTTCTTTGTTTTCATTTTCTGTAAAACTTTGTCATTGCTCACATGTCTCTTCTATATCTTTGAGAAGATTGTCCAGCATTCACTGCCATATCAGAGAATAAATGAACAAGATCCTACAAGAGAAACTAGACTTTGATCTGAAATTGTCAAAAGACTTTCAGCTCTTCACTGTTTGGTTGAATTTGTTTAGCATTATGTTTAAAAAAATAAAATCTTATGAAACCATAAAGAACTGAATTTCCATCAATTTACTAAGTGGTGCTTAATAATTGCTGAATAAACTCTAGAGTTTACAAATCTTCAAATATTTCCTGACAATTATTATCCAAATATCTAATAACTGCATGAACCTTTTAAGCATCTCTTCAAAATGGTTTTTGCTAATAAAATAATCAGTTTGGATAGAGTAAATTATTATTTCAGGAAATGGTTATTATCATTATTATTTCAGGAAATGGTTAATAAAACAGAAGTCGAATATTCTGTTACTGAATTTCTCTCAGAAAGCAACTAATAAAATGTTTGCATTTTGAGAAATATAATTTAGAACAGAAAAAAAATGTAAATATAGAAATAAAAAAAAGTGTGAGTATTCTCATGGCTAAAATAGTTGATAATCTTATTAATCCGTATATATATCAAGCAGACAAGGACACTAAAACATGAAAATATTGATGTTCTCTCATAGAAAGAGAAATCAAAACATTCAATAATGTTAAACTAAACTTGTTTAAAAGAATTATTTCTGCTTAAATATACCTTATACATACAGGGTGGCAATAAAGTCACTCTCAGTTACTTATAATAACAATTAAGTATAGTGTATAGTGACTTTATTGTAATCGTGTATGTGTGTGTGAATATATATATATATATAGAGAGAGAGAGAGAGCGAGAAAGATTCATACTTCCTATTTAGTACATAAGTGAATGTATTAAACTTGACAGGAATTTGAATGAGGCTCTCTGATTCCTCAATCTGAGCTGCTATCCATTACTCCACCATGACTCTTCTCCCCACAACCCATCAACTATGGGTAAATAACATGACAGATTTGATCCTATTACCTTTGGTGGCAACCATTTAAGAAGGACAACTATGAATTCAAAACCTGAAGAAGGGTTTTTGGAGACCTTGTGGCATGCTTTGCACCATTTCTCTGTATTTGGCGGTTTGAAAAAGTGGGTCAGTTCTTCACAAGCCTTCACCACTATAATCAAATCATGTGTGGGTGGTTTGGCTGTTTGTCTCTAAGAGCTGAGTTACTTGACCCTCATAAGCCAAAAAATGACAGGAGTGACCTCTATATATATATATATATATATTTATATATATATAGTCATACGCAGACAGATTGGTTTTGCTGTATCACAGCTCATCAGTACGGTTAGACATCCGATTGCTTTTTTGCCAGGATTGAAACCCAAGCGAATTGGTGTCAGTTGGCGATTCTATGTCTGAGCTATGGACTCTCGGTAGAAGGAGGCAGACTTTTTAGCGAGTATGTGTGTATGTATGTATATATATATATATATATATATATATATATATATATATATAAAATTGTGATACTATTTGACACCAAGGTTGTTATTTTTCAGTGGTTTTTACTGATAAACTATATTCTAGCAAACAGGTTTTTTATCAAAGTTCTTGATATCAGGGTGTAGACAGAGCATTAATAGATACAAAGTGTGTGTCTCTTTAATAGAGTGTATTTGTGCTAGCTTTGAAGTTTCATGAGGACACCGTTATAATGTTCTCAATCATCAGGAATGTTTTATATTTTTAATTTTGTGCATGCAAGTTATTTGTTTTGATTTTGTTCATTGCACAATATAGTAGGGTTAGTTGGGCATCATCTGTGAGAAAAAGAGCACAATAACATGAAAAAATAAGGCTATGATGGTGCAAAATGCTGTGATTTTATTAATGCTATGTCATGTTTTCATTTAATCGCATTATTTTAGTAAAAGCGACATTTTTAAATTTGCCCTCCATGACCCACTTTGATTAACATATGTTATTGAATGTAATTATATATTTTATTTATGTATTTATATTTATTATAATTCTTTAAATTATTTGAACTAGAGATCTTTGTTTTCACATTTCAATTGTGACAACTTTTAGATTTTAAAACATTGGTAACTGAAAAAGGAATTTAACTTCAATCCAAAAATTGCTGAGATAGTTTAAAATCTTTCAACTTGAACTAAGAAATGTATCACTGACTTTTTTGTAAGTCATTCTTTTGCATTCTTTTTTCATGGGAAATGTTAGCTTACGGAAAAAGTAATAAATTTCATTTTTTTATTTAAACATCAATGAATACATACATACATACATGCTTTTATCTCTTTCATTTTAGATTTGATGAAACCTTAAATTGGCAAAACGTGTCAATGATTTGATCAAAGCTCTCCTCTCTTTTTATGTAACATTCCCATGTATCAAATTTTAAAACTTTGTCCATTATCCTATTTGCATTATTCGGGTTATTGTCCTCGTCTTTGTCGTCATTTTCAGAACGTTTAAGTCGTTGTTTGCTCTGGCCTTCTTCAGGTGCTAGGAATTTCAGACCAAATTTTTTTATTACAATCACTGGGGTATATTATTTTCATTTCTTGTGCAAAGCCACCTTTGGTAGTCATGACTTATCTCCCTTTAACCTAACTCTCTAAATTATTTGTTCACCGCTGCTGTAGTCAGAAGAAGGCTGGAGCATACAGTGGCCGAAATGTTGTAAAAATGACAAAGAGAACAATACTCCGAATAATGTAAATAGTGTAAATACTACCTCATGTCAGAAGTATAGACAAATATTGTCTATTATGTTGACATATATTTGGCATTTTCAACCTGATCAAAATTTGGAGATTTACAAGAAATTTAAAGAAAATAATAGCAGGTTACAGAAGAGGGATGTAATGATGTCTCTCAATGGATTCCTGATTTTTATTATTTATGAACAGATATGATTTCTTGGGGAAACCTCTTGGAGTGGTTTCCTGTTGTCTTTATTATTTTTTTTTATTCAAAGTTGTCCTGTTCTAAGGCTAACTGCTATCCCTATGTAGGGGATGTATTCGGTGATATTGCAGAAATGCTTCATCTTCATGATAAGAATATTGTTAAATGAACTCTTAAATTGCTATTTTAGATGAACTTTTGAATGTTTAATTGACATAATAAAAAGGAAAAATAAGAAAAAAAAGTTAACATGTTTTAATCCTCAACAAATTATTGCAGTTTAAACCACCATCACTGCCATTATCGTCAGCATCATTATCATTACAATCATCATTATCAGTGTACTCATCATTGTCTGTCATAATCATTATCATCACTGTCATTGTCTATTTGAGGCTAGAGAACACAGTCTACCTTGCTATTTAACCATAGCTTGAGGGACTCATATTTTTCATAGTGTGATACTAATACTTGTCTACTGACAAGAACAGAACTTGAACTCTGCTCATAAATACTCAAGATTTTTAAATGAAGAGATTAAACAAATTATGTGCCATGCCCCTTTTAGACATGGGCAGTCATTGCTCTCCCCAATTCCATCTCCTAAGCAGTGTTTGTTACTTTAGTATTCCTCTCAGTTCATGTTCTGGTATCCATTTATGAAAGCTTCACAAGTAAATTTCTCACTAATTTTCCCTACCCCTAAATATGTTCTGTAAGTGTCAAATCTTCCAAGTCCTATTTCCACATTATCTCAGAAACTTTAACTTTTTCTTTCTAATCTTAAAGGAGATTAAACTAAGCTTTGTAAATGTACAATATTTTTTTTTTATAAGCGTTTCACCCCGAGCAAGCCATTTCACTGCCACTACTGTGCAGGGGGCTACATAGAGTGGAGGAAGGATGGTTAAATATAGGAAATGTCAGAGGGTGGGTGATAGGCTGGTAAGGATACCGAGAATGAGGGTTGGGTAGATGAGAGTGTTCTGAGAATAATTGGAAGTTAGTGTGATATTGACCCTACATTTAAACACCCGGAGATTGTAGCTGTCGGGAAAGCAGACTTGTGGAAGGGAATTCCACAGGCGGGAAGCGCGAGAAAAGAAGCTGTTGGAGTAGTATTTACAGTTACATCTTATCTGTTTAACTGTAAAAGGGTGGGATCTAGTTGCTAATCTAGTATCTCGTGCAAATTCGTGCTTAGGCGGCACCAGTGATCTAAGTTCATCGGAGCAGAAGCCATGAAAGTACTTGTAGAAGAGGCACAGGGAAGCAACAATATATTGCATGCCTAAATAATCAGCATTTGGAATCCATTTTTATCTTGACTAAGAGTTGGGTCCTCACTGATAAAATAACTATTTTATCAGTGAGGACCCAACTCTTAGTCTCGTAGACCATTGTTAATATAACTTGTTGACCATAATATTACACTATAGATCTTATGATATGTATGTATATTGTAATTTTTGGCAAAATTATTAATTATGGATTTTCCTTGCAAGCTTTGATCTCTTTAGCTGACTTTAATTGGAGTAAAAAATGGTATGAAACAAAATACAGGCAAACATGTTATATGTTTATCAAGATGAATAATAATGACTGTAAACAAAATAGAAATAATGATCTGATTTACAGTCAGAATATGCTTTCCTTTTCATTCTCTTTCAACTTCAAAGTTTATTGTTTGACTAAAAATTGCATAAGTAGTCTGGGAGGTCATGATTTATCTAGTGCAATACGAAGGATTCTGTTTAAATGCAGAACAATGAAATTGGCTTATAATGTGTGCCTTAAACTACTAGCAATCTAATAAAGATCACATTTGAGTTGTTCCAAATAATTTGATAGATAAGATTCTCATTAAATTGATTAATCTTTCCAGTCTCCCTAAATTTAATAGATGAAACATATTGTAGCTGTGTAGCCATTATATGAGTAAAGGATCAAACTAGTGCTGGAGTTATTTTTGTTGTATGCTTTTAATATTTTATATAACAAAAATAACTCTAACACTCATACCAGTCTACCCCATAATAATAACCTTTGTAACTGTAGAAACCCAATCCAATGCCCCATTCCTAATAAATGCTTAATTAAATCCCTGGTATATATGTGTTCGATTTCATCCATGGCGAATCATAAGGATGCTCAAATTTACATCAGAAAAACAATAAACATATTTAAAAAGTGTTTTTACAATCACCTCTCATCCTTCAATAACAAGGACAAACAAAATATGACAGCACTTTTGAAATATTTTTGGAAGTTAAAAACAAAAATAAAACAGCTAAAGTTAAATGGAAAATCCTCAAACAAGCCAGAACATCTAAATCAATAAAAGAACCATATTTCCTTTGTCTTCAAGAAAAAATGGAAATCATTAAATACATGAATAGCAACATACTATTAAACCACAGGCATGAAACCACAGTAAACTGCAAACACATTAAAAAACTAACCTTACAATCATGCTAAAACTACAAAAGCCAAAGTTAGGATCCCTAGAAACAATAAACCTTTATAATATTAACAACACTCTTACATCAAATATTACCTTATTTCATACCACAAACTATGATCTAATTTAAAGTTTTATACTAAAAAAGTGATTTCCTAAATTTCAAATTAAGGTTAAATATACAAAAATAAATTAATTTAAAAACTAAGTTTAAATACAAAAATATTGTATAGTCATACAATAATAACGATACATTAAAAAAATGGTAATTACTATTCCCACTTCATCACATCTACTCTGACTCCTCCCCACCCTATATACATTTTCTTATTTTCCCCTTAGAAAATCAGCCATTAAGCTATAAAAGACTATACCTTATCTTTTAATGTTAAATCTGTCTACAAAATTTTTGACATATTCATTAATCAACTCTGTCCCCTACCTATTCCCTCTTTTCACTCAAAATTTTAACAGACAATTTACAAGACTTAATCCCTTATCCCTCAACCCACCTACATCTCACACACAACTTGTCAAATATAAGAAAAAGACTTTCCATTCCTTTTCACACTACCTGATGAGACATTGTCATTTCAATGTCAAAACAAAATATACACTTTGTAGTGGATAATAATTTGTGCATGTTCTAAACTATAGTTTAGGATAAATAATCACATCTCTATATTGTATATTGAGCACTGTTTTAAATTAATGTTTTGAACATTGTAAATTTTTCTTTGTTCTTTATTCACTCATATATATATATATATATATATATATATATATATAGCCTCCTGTCATGCTCTGGAGGAATAGCTTGTGAGGAAAGAGCTAATAATCCTCTCAAATATTTTGCCATCTTTTTTATGGTAGGGATACAGTTATATTAAATAAATGGCTACTGAAATATTTAAATCTATTGTAATGGTTTAATTACAACAAATTTTCTAATAACATTGCAAACATATGCAAATAAATGTTGGTGCAGTATGAAATAATAAATTAAGAATTATTGACCTATATAGTAACCAGTTTCATTGCTTATATATATATATATATATATATATATATATATATAGCATATTTGGGCAACAATCTTTCTTTTACATAGGTTTCATTAAAAATGATAGACAAGGTAGTATCATTAAGTTATTTAATTAATTTTTCATGTGTTTGTATAAATTTTTCTTTTTAGAACTGAAATTATATAAGAACTGTCCAAAGGTTTTGTACTATCGAGCACTTTCGGCTATACTTTCATCAAGAATTAATTCTATTTTCTTGTAATTAAACATGTGTGAAGTTTATGCATATAGAGTCTTGTGTATGTTAAGTTCTGAACATGGTAAGCACATTGTTAATGGGTTCATAATTGATGTTCTTAAGTGTAAGATTTCTCTTTTTTATTACTACTGCTTCAATTACTTTTAATCTTCTTTTGTATGTGGATGATACTATTATGAATGCATTATCAATGAGGATATCACAAATAGGTCCTGGAAGGTCTCAATATGTGTTTAAATGAGATCAGATGGAACTGTTGTGGGAAAAGTACAAGATCAATCTTCTCATCAATTTTGTTGGGGTATAATCAATGTAATTGTTTACGGATTTGGATAGTTGAGGAACACAGTTCTTCAAAGGACATATAAATTCATAAATGACACTGGTTCTCTGTAGTTTAGATTTTCCAGGTAAATTATTATTATTGATAATGAATGAGGTTGGCAGTTTTTAATCTTTTATAACAGATAATTAATTTAATTTTCTTGTTTGAATTGGTCGATGTTGCATAATTTTGGATGATATTGCAAAGTGAATATATATATATATATATATATATATATTATTTTAGCACAGTTTTTTAGTTTGTGTTAATCCTTAGTTTTTTTTATGCTTTTAAAATTTGCTGTCAAACTTTTTTTTCCATATTTGAAATTTATTCATGAATACTTATTAAGATTTGGCTTTAGTGTTTAGTTCTAGAGAATTAAGAGAACTGATTTCTGAATATTATTTTCACCTAGAAAATTCATTGAATGGCATAATTTTGTATATTTAAACAAAAAGGATTAAATTTCTTCCAGCTAGTGCACACATTATCATACTTGAAGTGAAGACACTTTTATAAAATTATAATTAATACCAAGCATGGTAGAGTAATAGATAATGGCTCAGATTGCGTAAGAGAACCGAGTTTAAATTCCAGTTGAGTTCATTATATTAATACACTCAGAAAAGGTATAAATACATATCTTCTCCATCGACACACCTATGGGTGAATAGTAGGACAGATTGCTCCTTATAGCTTTGGTTGGTAACTAGTCTAGGAGAAGATAAACTCTGAATTTAAAACAGTCTGGAGAAGGTTGGTCTCTGTTGGGCAGTTTTTTTTTAGATTTTATAATCAACAGAGAATTTTAATTCAATTTTTTTACAATTCATACTCGATCTTACTGTGGGTATGTATAGGTTAATATAATTAGAAGCAAAGTAAATTTATACTTATTTTTGTCTTAAATTTTTCTATTAAAACCAGTTGAAAACTTAGGTGAGTCCATGGTCAGTGCACAGAAAGAGAGAGCAAAACAAGAGATAATTTTATATTTTAGGTTGTCTGGAAAGTTCATACTGATTTTTAGTCCTTCATGTTCCAACACATTAGAACACATCAAATTTATTGACAAATATAAAATGCTTACATTTCTGATTAGGGCACATTTCAAACTAACTTGTGAGAAATTATAAAATCACTTAATTTATATCAATTTTACATCCCTATGAAAATAGAAAGTTGTTTGTATGGAAGTGGTTTGCCATGTTTAGATATGATGATTTAGCCTTATTAGTGAAGAATGCTCAAGCAGATCTTCGCCACAGATGGTGACCAAATTAAGACGTTAACTGAGAATAACCCATATTACACAATGCAGGAATTGGCAGAAACACTAAATTTATTAAAATCCATCATCTTCAAGCAATTAGTTAAGTTTAGGTGCTTAGATTTCTACGATGTTTGGGTAGCACATAATCTGAGTGAAAAAAATTTGGGGGGTCACATTTTTATCCATTATTTGCCGTATCAATGCAATATAAATGCATTCTTTTTAAAGCAAATTTTCATGGGTAATGAGAAATGTATCATTTACTACAATGTTCAGAGAAAAAGCTTCTGAGATAAGCAACATGAGCCAACTTTAGCCACCCCAAAATCAGGTTTCATCCTAAGAAAGTCATACTGTCCATTTGGTGGCATTAGAAAGGAATTTTGTACTATGAGTTTCTGCCAACTAATAAGTCAATTGATTCTAAAACATACTGTTTGTAACTGCATGAATTAAAGGCAGCAATTCAAGAAAAACACTCAGAATTGGCGAACATAAAAGGTGATGTTTTCCATCAGGTGTTGTTTCCAAAGATCATGTTTCTTTGGCGACCCAGCAAAAATTGTTGCGCTTTGGCCATCCATCATATTCACCAGAATTGCTTCTTTAAATTTTCATTTATTCAGGTCCTTGACAAATAATCTGAAGGGGAAAAATTTTAATTCCTTGGATGACATAAAAACCACCTTAATGAGTTTTTTGCTGAGAAACCACTGATATTCTGGAAAGAAGGAATCTTTAAGTTGAAGGCACAATAGAGAGAAGTTGTGCAACAAACTGTTTTCTGTTTAGCTGAATAACTGTTTAATAGCATAATTTGTTTTATGTTTTAATTTCCCTTTAAAGTTGGCATGAACTTTCTGAACAAGCAAAATAGTTAACAACATGGAATCAGTGAGCTAAGTTAAAATTTAATTTGCAAAGTTTTGTGTTTACAATGTCTCATGAGGTAATAAAGCAGGAAAGATTAGGCTTCTATTTTCTTGATAAAGAATAATTCTTAATTCCAAACAAGATGTGGAATACTCTTCTCTGTTCAGCTGCACGGACAAATGGTAAAATGTAGTAACTGGATTCTTTGATTATAAGCTGAAGGACTTTTCAGATCTAGGATCCTGGGATTTAACTTCCAGTATGATTTTAATTTTTTTGTTTTGGAGGGAAAACAGTCTTCAGTATGAAGTTATGGTATTTTGATGCCCACAATTTTTACCTGTTTTCCATGTTTGGGTTTTAATGCTTACTTTTTGACAATGTGATTATAAGATTAAATATTTTGTGTTTAAGTTTTGTTTATTCTTTTTTTATCTACTAGATAGTAAACAAACAATAAAGCATTGAAAAAGATTAAAAGGAAGAAATGACAATATTGATAACAGTTCTACCTAATTATAAAGCTTAAGGCTGATATGCTACAGGCATCATCCACGTAAATTGCCAAGATATTGGATGTGAAAAGACTTATTGAAAGCTACTTTTTTTCTTGCTTTCATTCTATTTATAGTGTAATTGTGAGTTAATCAACCATTTTTGTTATAAAAAAGACAACTAAAACCATTAAAGAATTATATGACTACTCAATTTGTTTGCGTAATTATAAAAATTAAGCTTGACAAACAAGACTGGACTTGATAACTATTGCTCAACTGACACCAGATAAGTGTCTATCCCTAGTCACCACAGAGTCTCCATAACCTTCAGGTTCATTCTTCCTTTGCTTTAGTTTTAACTAATTTATGCTTATTGATTTTTTTCCTGTAATTTACATTTAATATGCATGTTGTAACCTTATATTGCCATTGATTGTATAAATATATATATATATATATATATATATATATATATATATATATATAGATATATATATATATATATGTTAGAAAAATGATGTAATTGCCAGTACATGTGGATATTTTGTCGCTTCAGATCATTAATAATTTTTTTGTGGACAATTCTACCATTAACTTATTGTGTTTCTTGAAATAAATGACACTTTCTCAATGGCGCAACATGGCTTCCCTGTGTCTCTTCTGTAAATACTTTCATGGCTTCTGCTCAGAAGAACTTAGCTCACTGGTATCCCCCATACATGAATTTGCTTGAGCCACAAGATTAGCAATTAGGTCCCACCCTTTTACTGTGAAACCAATAAACTGTAAATGCAAATTCTACTCCATCAGCTTCTTCTCTTGCACTTCCTGTCTGTGGAATTCCCTTCCATTTACTTGCTTTTCCGACAGCTACAATCTTCAAGAATTAAAATGTAAATTCAGTACACATCTACTATCTCACTAACTTGCTTCCTCTCTCTCTCTCTCTCTCTCTCTCTCATGCTTCTTTCTTTGTCCACTCTACTCTCATCAGTATTCTCATCCTTCTCTTACCCTCTTCCTCATCCATGATATCCTCTCACTACTTTTCATAACTTACTTCCTATGTAACCCCCTTCTCAACAGTGGCAGTAAAATGCCTTGCTTGGAGCGACACGATAATAAAAAAAAAATGTCTAGGGTACATGATAATGAAAGAGGACAGAAAAGCAGTACACATCTACCAACGGTCACCTATGTCTTGAAGAGACATGGCACAAGAAGATTTGTTTGTATAGTTTTTACAAACAATGATCTTCTAGGCTTTAAGGATATGATGCAAACAAGTTTCTGCAGGTTTTGGTTGGTATTTTAGTTGATTTTTCTTAAATTATTTCAGATCAATGAAGTTTCTTGTCCCTTTGTACTTAAATTTTTAGTCTTTATCATAAATTATCTGTAGGATTTAAGAATGAAAACTAACCCACCTGCTCATAATTATAATATTCTCTTTCTGGAAACATTCTAGCATTACCTTGGCTGTATGTTGAAGTTCATCCCTGTTAATAGGTTCAATAATAAAGAGGAAAATAACCTCAGTCATACAATAAGTTTTTATTAGGATAGCAGAATAATTGAAAATGCTTACTATGAAATTTAGTGTTGCTTTACAAAAACTAAAGAAAGATTTGACATTTACTAAGACATCTTACTACTGGTGGCTGTCAGTCAGGAATACAGGCTTAAGGAAATTGTTCTATTTATTAATTACAGATCAACCTCTTACCATTGGGATCAAATGTTAATTGACAGGAACATCTATCAAAATAATGCTTGTTAATTTGGTTTTAATTTCTGCATGATCCAAATAATTCTATCTTTAGCCTTGAGGATGTTTTCATTAGAATTTTAACATTTCTGATAATCTGATTATAGTTAAAGACAGACCTTGATAGGAAAATTCTCATTTACAAGCCTTAGGAATTGTCTAAGTAGAAGTGAAGAGTAATTCTTTTGACTTTAATTTAAACACTTTCTCTTGAGTTCTACTTAAGCAGGAAGAAAATGTGTTTGCCAACAATTCTCATTTTAACTGTAAAACACAAATAACACTTTACTTTTTTATTTTTATATATTTTGATCTGTCTTGAAAGAAAATCTCTAATGAAGCCATTGTGCTGAATAATGATAATGTGAGGCATATTCATTCATATTTAACATTACATTTGGTTTTACTCCAATATTCCATCAATATCTGTTGGCCGAGTATGGGAGTAGCCCCAAGGCCTTTTCTCTGAAATGTTGACCTTAAATTCTCATCTGCAATGTGTGAGAGACTGTGCATCTGTTATTTTATCTTTCTCTACATTTTTTCTGTGCATAAAAGACAGGTTACTAAATAACATTTCTACACATGCTTTGATAAAGTTTCTTAAAGAACAGTATGTATTGGCATAAAAGGTTGTCTTTTCTTATATATAAATGCTAGCAACTCATTTCCAAACATGCTCATCTGCAAGAGTGCCCGGCCAGTCCCTGCTTATACACATTTGCGTTTATTCAACACGCACAGAGCCCAACTGTAGTTTATAGTAAATGCAGATCAGGCCATAATTACAGTTTCTGGGAAAGTTCACATTATCTGGCATGATCAGAATTTTTTTTTGACAAACCCAGTATGCTCAAAGCATTGGTCATGGTGACTTTAAACTTCATGCTAAAACAAATATCAGTTTTTTTCAAAACAATTTCCTACTAAAAATTTCCCTCAAAAGACATGGGTTAAGTTATAGTATGATTTTCAGACACTTTCCTCCAAATAATAAGTCATTTTCTTGATAAATCAACTATGGTAACATTTGAATCCAAGTCTCTTGGTCAGGAAGCAAATATTGTAATGATTCAGCCATATGCCCATATTCAGATGAAGAGAACCAACAGGTTTAGAATCCAAAGTTCTCCAACATTTACTTTTTAAAACAGTTCTCAATACAATGTGGATTGTAGAGTGTAATATAATTAAATTTATTTTTTTCTTTAAAACTAATTTAATTTACATTGCTACATGGAAATTTGTTTCAAAATTTACAAATTTTAATTCATCACCAGACAATGTTCAATAAATTTGATGAAAATGATTTAAATTTGAAAAGAGAAAAGAATATATTTCTTATTAAAGTGTTAATATGGAGGGAAAAACAGAAAATTTAGATCATATAGGAGTATTTAATTTAACTAATCAGAATGAAGCTTGACTTTGAAAATTTTAAATATAGATTAGATGTTAGAGGATGTGGGGTATTCATGCATGTCTAAGGAAATCTATCATATTTACAGCTAGACTGCTTTCAGCAAGATGTATATATTTTAGTTATAAAGAAATATTCTTAGAGTTATATCTATATCCCTGCCTTTGTTTTCTTAAAAATAAAAAAAAACTTTATTTTATACCTGTCTTAAAAGGAATTTTAGTATATAAATATTTCTCTCTCTCTCTCTCTCTCTCTCTCTCTATATATATATATATATATATATATATATATATATATATTATATATATATTTTTTTTTTTTTGTTCAGAGTACATTTCTTTATCAATTCAGAATATATTCTTAACTTATATCAATGCTAGAATTTATTAAATTAATATTTTTTGTATCATGATACAAAATAATGTAGTGGACATATGTAAGTTAATCAATATGCTTATATGAAGAATTTTTAACTATATTCTAGGTGAACATTTTGGAGTGTTTACATATGACAGTAATTTCATTACATTTATTTAATGGATCCTTATTTTTAAGAAATTAAATAATGTATAATTTTTCATATAAACATTTGTGTTTATATGAAAAATTATAAGTAATTTAAAGACTTACATATTCTTGTTTTTTTTTAATTTCCATTTTATTGTGAGAGTTTTATCGGTTTCCTTTAAGTACCAAAAATATTTGGATAGGGATGTTCAATTATGATACTTATTATTAAAAAAAGAAATTTGCTAAAAAAATCTTTGCTTAAACAAGTTTTTAGTACTCCCCACATAATTTTTTTATTACCAGGTTTTTCAGTTGAACAAATAGTACATTGATAGACAATAGATTCTGCAAAGCAGTTATTTTCCAATGGATACTCTATAGGGTTTCTACAATTACATATTTCATTGTATGAATCACATGTGTTATATATATATATATATATATATATATATATATATATATATATTTCATTTATAAACAAGTTATTTTGCTACCTTGGTTTCCACCATGAGTGGTTTCTTCAGGCGATTTTTAATAACTGTACTCTCAAAAGTTCTACAATATAATTGTATAGAACACTTTTTAATACAAATGTATACTGGTCTAACCCTATTAGGACCAAAAACTATGTATTAAACAATATATATATATATATATATATATAATCACATGTTTTATATATATATTTAGAAAATGAAATATGTAATTGTAGAAACCCTATAGAGTACCCATTGGAAAATAAATGCTATATATATATATATATATATATATATATATATATATATATAAATGTGCTGAAAAGTCCTCTTCCTAACAAAGAAAGAATTAAAAAATGATTTGCTCACATTTTGAGAAGAGGGTCAAACAGAACTTTTTAACACTCCACTGTGGGATATATAATTTCACATGTGTTTGCATACATTTTGCTTGTGACTGATCTGTTGATTGAATATATGAGTTGCCCCAAGGTCTTTGTCTGAAATGTGGACCTTACATTTCCATCTACAATGTGAGAGACTGCTAAATTTAAAATTATTTTATCTTTCTCCATATTCCTCCTGTCTACCTTGCTATTTAATCTATAACTGGAGAAGAAGAAATAGATTTATACCTTTCCAGATGCATTAGTGTGAAAGTAAATGCAATGGATGAGTCCAGCATTTAAACTTGGCTTGCTAATTTCACTTTCTATGTCAGTATCCCTTACTCCTCATACCTTTGTATCTATATATCAGTCAGTCAGTTAAGTGCCATATATGATATATGCTTGGGTGATCATGTCTATTTTGATCCATGTCTGAGAAGGCAGAAGATTTTCCCACAGTAGGTTGCCATTTCTTTCTGTGTTAGACTGGTTGCCAACCATGGTTATAATCTGTTCTGCTATTTAACTTATAGCTGGAAAAAGAAGAGATGGATTAATAGCTATCTCAGAGGTATTTGCGCATAAGTAAATGCAATGAATTCAACTGGAATTTGAACCTAGCTCTCCAATTTTTTGTTCAAAGCCAATATCCACTGCACCACAATGCACATCCATATATTTCAAATTCAGTTATAACTAACATATAAGTAATTATTCTTTCACTTGAATTAGAAATCAAATTTCCTGTTTGATTGTGTACATAATAATCCTAGTTAATGAACGATTTGGTATATTTGTTTCATAAATCTTGTATGTAATATCATGTGTGTCATCAACAGGTAGGATATCAATGTCAATAGGTCTTTGCTCATGGCATAACATTGATCACGCACTTGAAAAATCACGTGTTTTACCACATGACAATGTCTTTTCCCAAAATATTACATTAATTCTGTCTGTGATATCATAGGTTACATAAATTGTTTATTTGTAAATAATCAGAAAATAATTAACTTAAATGTTCAAAGTTGGCTAAAAAGATTAAAAAATCATCAATATGAAGAAACAGAAAAATTTAATTATAAACAAAGAAAAGATTACTGAAATGTTATGAAATATGGCAGTAAATGCTAGGTAATCTCACAGATAAAAAAAAAACTGAAACAATTGAAATGTGGTTCAACAGAAGGATGCTGAGAATATCATGGACTGAATATGCAAGCAGTTATGAACTTTTAGAGGAAACAGAAACAAAATAAACACTTGTACTCAACATTAAGAAAAGATAATTTTAATTTCTTGACACATAATGAGAAAAGAGCGTTTGGAAAATTTGATACTGATAGGAAGGATCAAGGTAAAATGAACAGAGGAAAACAATGCATTACATACATCATGAGCTTGAGTAAATAGATGTTAGAGCAAGGTTTAGGAGATATAGCAAAATGATAAAATTTTATCAGATCTACAAAGGACAGGAAATAGTGGAGAGTCATGATGGCTAACATCTTGAAACAACACAGCTCATTAAGTATATCAGTCAACATCAGAGACTGCAAGGGTAGAAACATTGTGAAAAAATGACTCGAGTCTTATATGTCAAGCCTTGAAATAATCCAATCTAACTTGGTAGCATGCAATGAGGAAGGAGAGCCTGGAGAACCTGATACTGACTGGACAGATAGAAGGAAGGAGAGACAGAGGAAGGCAGCGGATAACATATTTGTAGGGTCTGATCAGGTGGATGACGGAACGGGGGTTGCCAGGAACAACAGGAGCAAACATACTAAGAGCCACAAGGGATAGGGAGACGTGGAGATCCATGATCGCCTACATCCTGAAGGGACAGGGCACATAGAAGAAGAAGAAGAACTTGGTAGCATACATTCAGTCACTTTCTCACCAATGGGATGTCTTTTCTACAAACATTTTCACAGATTCTGCTCTGATGAGCTTCTTTTGCTGGTGCCATGACCACATGAATTGACTTGTGCTACTAGACTGACATCAAGATTTACTTTTACTGTCAAAATAGTTAAGTGCAATGTCACTTCTACCCTACTAGTTTCAAAGATGAAGACAATATATTATAATAAATACCAACTGCCTTAGCTGTGATTTTGAATTTTGCACTCTAGTTAACTACTCCCCACCTTCAATTCAACAGATTCCAACAGGCAGCAGAAGGTTTGTCAAACCAGCTTGTAAAAATGAACTGAACAGTTTGATTCGATATATAACCCAAAAAGTTTTACATCATAAGTTCTTTTATCTGGGCATTTAGACATTTTGTTAGTAATATTGTATTCGCTCGTTACTTGGTGTTCTATACATTCGGCATTGTGCCACATAAGCTTAGAAAATCACATTTGGCCTCATGCCACATTTGTACTTTTGATACAATATATACCTTCTTATCTGCCGGGGGAGGTATACCAATTGTGGCTTCTGTTCTTGCTATATTTACCTGATAAAAAGGTCTGAATCTCAACATAAATGAATAAATTTTACACTTTATGTCTCAGAATTTATATGAATTATCTTAATCAACTTTTATTATTTAAATAAAAATCAATACCAGAGTTCAAATAACAAAGAATTTATCAGTGGCTGGCAAGCTGGTGTGGGGAAAAATCCAAATATCCCGCCAGTTACTTATAAATTAAAACATATGAAATATATCATCTTCTTTTCGTTAATTGAATCAGACAGACCACACTTATTTAGTTTGTTTCCACAACTCTAATTATTTATCTTCAACATCATCTTTTGGGTTGGGCCATAAATAATTTCACTTGAATTATATGTTTCTCATGAGATCACATTAAATCAAAGGATTTCTGATAGTTCTTTGGCTATGAAATGCAGAAAGAAGTTAGTTATTGGTAAAATGTTGGGACATTTCTTCATGTCTGCAGCAAGAGGTGTTTTTTTTATAAATCCATTACAAAAAATGCTCATATGACATGTCTTACATCAGGTACGGCTTCAGAATTATTATTATTACCCTCCCTGATCTTTGTTGTTAACAATATGATGTTTTGATTAGGGTATTCTATGATGTTTTGATTAGGGTATTCTATGATGTTTTGATTAGGGTATTCTTCAATCATCCCCAGTTGTAGAAGTGATTATGTGACTTTCAATAAACTTTAAATGAAGTTATTATTCATTTTATTCTGAAGGGCACGTTGTTTTACATTTTATATCCTTTCTAGTAATTAAACTAACAGCTTGCAACACTTTCTAATAGTCAATTGCATATAAGTGTAACTACCATTATCCATTTATTTTAACCCCTGAGGATTTAAACCCTCAAATAATCTAACATGTATGTTAGTCAAAAAGAACAATAAGAGAAGAGACTATTTTGTGTTAAGATAAGTGCAGACTCTGAATAAGATAGGGAAGGCTACATCAATATCTGATATGGATTTTGCTGTCCATATTTTTGTTTGAGTCATCAGTAATGAATTCAAGCAGTATGCAAATATGTAATTATACCCAATACTAATGCAGAAACAAAATACACATTAGAATAAAAATAGCTAACAAATATGTTGTGTTTTTGCAAAATCATTTATTGAATTATTCGTTAGTTTTTTTCTTTTTCTTTTTTTTTTTTTTTTTTTTTTTTTGGTGAGGGTTGTTTTTCCTAATGCTTTTATTCCTTTAATTTAATTTATAAAACTTTAAAAACCTATTTATTTGTTAGACTTTACAATATTTACATTAAATGGACAATTGTCCTCATCTTTGTAGTCATTTTTACAATGTTTCAGTCATTGTATGCTCCGGCCTTCTTCAGGTAAGAATTTCAAACCAAACCCTTTATTACGATCACTAGGGTATATTATTCTCATTCCTTGTGTGATGCCACTGATGGTAGTCATTAGTTACCTCCAGTTAATTTAACTCTCTAAGTTATTTGTTTACCACTGCTGTAGCCTGGTATTGAACTCTTTGGGTCAAATCCCTGGAACTAACCAATGTCTATATCCACTGAGCCATGTGTCTTTGTTAGACTTTTATTCAATTGGTGAGATGTAAGTTTCACTCTAGCAGCTTCTTTCCACAAACCAATGCTTTGTGGAACCAATTCCCAAGAGTATACATCACTAATCACTACAGTCTTAAACTGTTTAAATCTATGGTCAACTGTTATCTTCCCCACATATTTGCATAAACTATGCTTCTTACACTGTAATTCAGTACCTTGAGTGGCTCTTGGGCTCTGTACAGAATGAACATCACTGCAAAAAGTGACTCAAGTTTTACATGTCAAGTACTGAAATAGTCAGACCTGACTTGGTAGGACCATTCAGTCACTTCTCACTGATGGGATGTGACTTCGTACTGTCTTTTCTACAAATACAGGGTGTGCATTTTTTTATGGGGACATGGTAAAACAATGCAATCAAACCTAGTTCATTAGAAGATTTGAAAGCTAAAATAACTAATGTGATTTCAGTCATTACTGTAAATCAGTTGGCAAATGTTTTCCTTGAACTGCAAAATCATATTACCTTTGTATTGCTAATGATGGAAGACATGTGGAAACTTAAATAAAATTTCAATAAAACCTTAATATATAAACTTACTTCTTTCCAATTCCTGTTACAAATTATTTCAATCCCAAATATAAATAAAGATATAAATTTTTTAAAGTGCATACAAACTTTATAGACACCCTGTATTTTTACAACTTCTGCTCTGATAAGCTTCTTTTGCTGGTACCCTGACCACATGAATTTACTTGTGCTGCTAGAGTAGCATCAAAGTCCCACTATTTTACTGCCAAAATAGTTAAAGGGAATGTCATTTCTGTCCTTCTAGTTTCTTTCTCGCACTTCTTACCTGTGGAACTGCTTTCCATATACTTGTTTCCATGATAGCGACAATCTCCAAAACTTTAAATGCAATGTCAATTGCTATCTTCGACCTCCCTAAATCCCATCCACCTCCCATCCTTTCTTCAGCACACCCTGTACTCTGTTTTCTTTCTCTTTGTAACCCTCTGCTCACCAGTGGCAGTTCTACCTTGCTCAGAGTGAAGTGTTTATAAAATAATAAAAATAAGAACTATAAAGCAAAATATCATTATGTTGATTTAAAATTGCTAAAATTCAAACCAGAAAAATCACTAAAAAAGATGCTATGAATGATATGGGTCATTTTCTATTCCTTTTTTTTTTCTTTTTCCTTTTTTTTTTGTTTCATCATTTGAAAATGTATATTTCCAGTTGATGTAATTCTGACGAAACTGTTCATCTCCTGTTTTTAGAAGTGAAATGTAATCCTCCTGGGGTCCTATTTTGAAATAAGAGTAACTCAAACTGCATTGAAATTGGGCAGTTGCTTATGAATTAAAAATATTGCTTGAAAAATATGAATAACTTAAGAGAGAAATTTCTGGGAAATGGGAGAAAGTATATTTGATATTTATATACAACCGATTCAAATACTGGCTGTTTATTTATATTTTTTTCTCACTCAACTTCTAATTAAAAAATAAAACAAGAAATAATGCGATATCATTAAATTAAATTTATCATTAAATTTGGTGCATTTTTTTGTGTGCAAAAACAGAAACACAATTAATTTCTTTTGATATGTGTTGCCTCATTTCCCAATCATGTTTTATTGTTGGGTCTAAGACTTGGAAGATTATAAAAAAGATGCCTCTATATTTTTAAGATGAGGTATTGTAACTATTAACAATATTTACATTGTTTTGACTGTTGTCCTCATTTTTATTGCAATATTCACAATGTTTCATCCATTGTATGAACTAGCCTCCTTCAGGTAATTGGAATTTTGAACTGAACACTTTATTTTATCCACTGGGGTAGATTGTTCTAGTTTTACATGCCATACATTTTCTGAATATCTCAATTTCAGTTATTTCCTTAAAAAAAAAAAAAATTCATATGCTGATATCCTCAAGGACACATGGCCTGGTGAATAAAAGCATTAGTTGAAGTAATCCAGAGACTTGACTCAAAGAGTTGTGAGTTCGATACCTGGCATAGGTGAATAAAAATTTGAACAGTTGAGTTGGTAAAAGGAAATAACTGAAACCGAGATATCTGGAAGAGGCATGGCACATTGAATTAAAACAATCTATCCTGGTGGACAATATAAAGGGTTTGGTTTTGCTGTACACCTACCTGTATACAAAAATGGGATGTTCTTATCCTTTTAAATACGTGGACACTATTGTAGTGATAGAGTAGAGGTAAGTGATTATACTGACTAGCATTGTATCTACTTCATGCAGTGTGTGAGTCTTGTACTTGTTGATATGCTATTTTTCTTAGCCTCTGTTTTGGTGATTACTCCTGCAGTAACCTTTTAGATTTATTTCAATTGAATTCATTGCATTCACTTATGCGCAAATACCCTTGGGAAAGGTATTAATCCGTTTCTTCCTTCCAGTTATGGGTTAAATAACAGGACAGATTGGGTTCTATAGCCTTGGCTGGCAACCAGTCTACCGCAGAAAGCAATGGCAACCTACTGCGGGATAATCTTCTGCCCGGTCAGTCATGTCTCTTTTGAGACATGATTGCCCAAGCGTGTTTCACGTATGGCACTTAACTGACTGAAAGAGTACTTACACACAAATACCCTTGAAAAAGTATTAATCTGTCTCTTCCCTGCAGTTATGAGTTAAATAACAGGACAGATTGGGTTCTATAGAAATTGGTCAGCAACCAGTCTACTGCAGAAAGTAATGGCAACCTACTGCGAGATAATCTTCTGCTGAGTCAGTCATGTCTCTTTCGAGACATGATTGCCCAAGTGTGTATCATGTATGGCACTTAACTGACAGTTTTGAAATTCTAATCACCTGAAGAAAGCTGGAGCATAAAATGGCTGAAATGTAATGAATATGACAACAAGGATGTAAACAGTGTAAATAAGGAAAAAATGTACATCAGATACTTTCAGAAATATGTTGATTACTAGCAGTATAGCCCGGCATTGCTCGGGTGTAATGAAAGCTTTAAAACTAATCCATGGTCCTGGAGCTCAGACTCAGCCTAAAGAATATTTGTGTGAAGTTTGGTGAGAATTGGATAAAAATTATGGATTTGTATATACAGACAGATAAACAGACACACACACAAACATCTTGCCTTTTTTATATATATTATCAATTTTATGCACTATTGTAAGAACTGCAATGTGGAAACTTCTGAATATTGTTTCTTATGTCTTTGTCTATGAGTGTATCAAATTTGATTAAAATCAGACCACTCCTTCTATAACCTTATTTTTTCAATTATCGATTTTTGATATTTATCGGGGGTACCTCGACACAAAACCTAGCTCAGAACACTTGCAGCCGCTTATAGTACAACTGTGTAAATTTTCAAGATAATCGGTTCAGCCATTTTGGAGTCTATAGGTAATGGACACACACACACACAGAGACACATACACACACACACACACACAAAGTTCCATTTATAAATAAGTTTAGATATGGTTGGCCAGAAAGTTTGTTTTATTAGATAAATTTTCTACTGAATAAGTGAACAAACTTTTAGGCTAACTCAATATAATTTCCTGTTATCAGAATTTATTTTTAGATAAAGTGTTCTGAGTTATAATTTTTGATTTGCATTTCTTTCATCACATTCAGAGTGGGAATTTACTGCACATTCAGAGATTGTCATTTTTATATTTCTGTTGTAATAATGAGCAATGAAAAAAAATTCACTAATCAAAAATTAATATTTATAACTTCCTGTGATAAAATGTGAAGATTTTTAGAAAATTTTTTACTTTGATGAATAAGATTTGAATCTATAAACACCTGGTTCATTATATACAAGGCCTGATCAAAAAGTATCTGACTGTTGCTATGGTAACTTAGCTAAAGTACACAGAGTGAAGCTGCTTGATACAGATTAATCTTGATTAACTTCATTGCACATAACAAATTGTAATGCTCTCATTGTTTATAGCAATTCTTGGAAGGAAAGTGTGTAGAGTGCAGTTGTCTAAACACACCACATTCCATCAATGATCATGGTTTGTGTAGCCGTTTTCTGAAGCACATCATTTCCCATCTTTGAAAACCTCTATATTTCCTAGATCTCATCTCTTGTGTCATTTTCCTATTCAAAAATCAAATCCCACTTTAAAGAAGATTTCAAGACATTGATGAAATCCAAGAGAATGCAACGAGAAAGTTACTCTCTGTCCTAAAAAAAAGAGTTCTAGAAATGCTTTCATGAATCAAAATAATGCTAGATAATGTGTGTGGCTTCAAAAGGGGACTACTTTAAAGGAGATTAAATGTCAAATTGATATTTGTTGTAGTTTTCTTTTTATTGCAGCAGTCCTGATAATTTTTTAAACCCCCATAATAATGAATGAATTTCTTTATTTTCATTTGATTTTATTGAAGATTTTTGTTCAATTTATTCCTAGTGTTCATCTTTTTTCTGCATATCTTAAGGACATCATTGACTGATAAAGAGATTAAAATGTGCGAATTAAAAGCAACTTTTCTTTAACATATTATAATATATTCAAATGATTTTACCCGAGAAGATCATGGTTGCATATGCGGTCAAATGAGGACAGAGCATGTAATCAGATCATGTGATTTAAATTATCATGATTATTATGCTGTTTTAACCATGAAAGCATAAAAACCAGTGCCAGCTTGTCCTGGCATATGACCAATAAATGGAAGTCAGAGAAAAGGATAATCTGTGTGGTCAAAGGTGGTCAGTTATTCAAAGTGTATTATTTCTCTGACTGAAGTAAAAATTTCAGTAATTTTAAACATTTGTGCCAACAAAAACCTGGAGTTTCAAAACGATAGTTTTTCCTTTGACACCAGTATTGTTTTAACTACCTTCACTCCTTGGCAATATTTATTATTTTCAAAAGCAATGATTCAAATTTTAATAAAATCTATTTACATATTTTTTGTTCCTGAGAAAACAAGCACCATTTATTAGATTGTTTTTTAGAATAGTTGGCAAAACATTGGCTAATTACTAATCAATTCAAACTTTATAAAATGGTAAATAATGATGGTTTCATTATAGTTGGTTCACATATTTTTATAATTTAGTAAATATTTATAAATTTATGAAGAAAAAGTTGTTTTCATATTTATTTCTTTATTAGCTACTAAATGATAAATATTGCATTGCATTAGTTTTTCAATAGAATTTTATTAGTTTTTAGAATTTTGTAAATACTGTTATTTTTGTACATAAACAATCTCATAAATAAATAATGTTTAATATTTTTCTTGTAAATTGTCAAGAACAAAGAAATGTATAAATTCACTTTCATCATATGTTTAGATTTTATTAAAATTCTGCTTATTGCTTTTTAAAATGATGCACATTGCCAAGGATGAAAGACAGTTAAAATAATAGCAGTATCAAGAGAAAAGCAATCCTTTTGATACTCTGTTTATTGCAGGCACAAAGGTCTAAGTTTTTCTGAAAATTCATCCTTTGTTTACTCTTAGACACTCCAAATAACATTCCAAATAACATGGAAAATTTCAACCGACAGCTAAATATTTCTGAGTTGTATTTTTTCCAAGTTCTATCAAAAGACTAAGATCAGTAGCCCGTCCATTTAGTCTCTTATCAATCTTTTATATTCCATTTAGGGTTGCTAAGAGGGCTTAAGTTTATTTTGGGTTTCTTTCTCTTCTCCATTAATCTGTAGTAAACAAAATAAATTCAAAATTTAAAATTTAAAACTGATTTATTGATTTTGTTAGGAAAAAAAAACTGAATTTTCTGGAATGTACAAACTTTGCACACAAAACTCGCGAAATTCTACACCTCATTGTGAAATGTTTTTTGGTAAATAACAAATTAGGAAACATAAAAAAAAATTCAAATAATCTTTAATTATAAAAAAAATATCAAATTCCTTTTATGGACCCTTTCCGTGAGCCGACACGAAGTTTATCATCCAATAGGAAGCCCAGAATTATATCCAGGGGTGAATCCCCAAATGACCTGTTTGGAGTCCCAGAAAATGAAATAAAAAGACAAGACAAGAAGATGGTTGCAGTAGAGAAAATACAAGCATAATTAACTGACCGGTACCCACCCGAAAGATGGAGCGAAGACTTCAAAGACACTCCTAACAAACAAACACTCACACATACATACACATATAATCTTTCAGCAATTACTACTATGAACATTTTTAATGACCTTGTACCAACCATAAGACATTACTTTTATTTGTAAAAACCTTGATATATATGAAATTGTTGTTTCTACATACAATTTGATATTCTTGTTTTGTACCCCTTTTATAGTGGGCTATCCACTAATAAGGCCAAATCAAACTAATCTGTTTCAGCACACATACACTTCATAATAACAGATAACCCACTATAAACCATTGTTTTTTTGTTCATTATGAATTTTATGCCCTCTTGATTTACAGGATATTTGCTTTAAAATGGTAAGATATATATAAAAAAATATTTATATAATGATCTTATAAAGAAAGTAATTATATTCATTATATCTCTATATTACCCAAGACAACAAAAATTATTATGTCTATGAATTATAGATATATCACATTATATAGCTGTATACAAGATGTGAATGCTAAGAGTCATCTATGCAAGCATTGTCTGTTAAGCCAAGAGGTTCCCATGCTCTCTTTAATTCTTTGGGCCTAGATAAAGTTCACTGTATGGAGCCATTTCTTATTGTCCTTGCTTATATTAAGTTTTGAAACAATATATAAACTTTTAGTAAAAAAAAAAAAAAATGAATTAAAACTAATAAGTTATTTTTCTCTTTTCTTCTTTTCTCTATACATAACTTTGCTTACCAAACAGCAAAATGTGTCAGAGATACTCTGGTTTTCTTTCACCCTCATATTCGAAAACAAGCAAACACACACACACACACACACACACACACTAAAATCAAAGAAAAGAAGTAAAGTTTTTCATTTGTGTGTATGAGTCTCTCTCCCCCTCTCTCTTTCTATATATATATATATATATATTGTCAGTACCAAAATATGCTACTCTGAGTTCCATATAACAAACAAACAAACAAACACACACACACACACTAAAATCTAAGAAAAGAAGTAAAGTTTTCATTTGTGTGTGTAAGCCTCTCCCCACCCCCCTCTCTCTCTCTCTATATATATATATATATATATATAGCTACTCTGAGTTGCATGTAATAGAAATCAATAGGCAAAACTGAAGTAGAGAGTATTTGATTTTTTTCAAGCACCAAAATATTAATGGATTTTAATTTTTAACTGAAGAAACATAAATACTACACTATATGTCTGCATCAAGTTTACAGAGTACTTGCTTGTTATATATATATATATATATATATATATATATATATATATAATGTCATCCACAGGCAGATCTGTTTTGCTGTATCAAAGCTCATCAGTACAGTTAGACACCTGATTCCTTTTTACCCAGGATTGAAATATATATATTATAGATAGATAGATAGCTATAATTTTTTTTTTTATTCAGAAGTACTGTTTTTGTATGAAGCCTTTTGGGCACCATGGTTGTGTAAAATAATGAAGCCATTATCTTGATTTTATATGAAAAATATTTGCGTATATTCAGGCCCCCACTAAATAACCTATAACCTATAAATACCTGCCTTGAAGGATTAATATACAATGCAATGCTTGACAAGTTAGCCAAATCTTTTGCTACATAACATTTCATAGAAATAGCCTACAAACACTTAGCCCTTTCAAAATTCTCCACTCCAAACAAAACATGCAGATGTATGCTAGGATATCTTCCTAGTCAATAAAGTAGGACATTTTTTTGTCTCATCTACTATATTTTTTTTCTGGCTTGTTTTGAAGTTATAATGCTCTGAAAGGTATAAATACATCTAGAGGAAGAATATATATCTGGTGAAAACTATATCTGGAAATGTTTTGCAGCACAGCTTAAATGCGATAGAACAGGTGTGACTTAATTGAATATAATTCTTTAGACAATGCAAAAAGTGAGAAAAAAATTGACTGAGGTAAAGAAAATGGTTGGGTTACTTTTTAATTTGGCAGAAGAGAAAGAAGACCAAATAAGGTCACTGGAAATTATTAGGGAATCTTTTACCAGAAATTAACTCCTGAATTGGTTCTTTGAATCATGTGACATTTAAGTACCTACTAGGGAAGATAGCAACAATTTCCTTTTATATCCAGTATCTGTTTCTTCTTCTGAGACTGACATTCATTAGATATATTTATATTCAGTCAATATATCATTATCTGTTAATGAAATATGACCAAAGTACCAGTTTAAAATAATATTATCAGCTCTTATGGTTTAGTTATCTATTTATTTAGAAATATTAGTAGATAGAATAACTGAGTGGATTGATTAAACTGCCTATGTCATAAAAAGCTTTAAAGTATATAAAATGTAATTTCAAGTTTCAATTTAGGCTACTTCCTCATTGCTGGTAGATTATGATTGTTTTATAATCATTAATGCAAAAGGACTAGAACATTAATGTAAAAAACAACAACAATAAAATAAAATGAAAGAAAATGTTATCAAAATTTAATAACAACACTGATTGATTGATTCATTCATTTTCCATGGATTATAAATAACCTGAAAAGATTATTTAAAGCCAGAAACAATTTTAGATTGTAAGAATTAATGTTTTAGATAATGAATTTATGATACAAGTTATACTAATTAACCTATGAGTTGAATATATGGATCGGAATCCGACAAGATGAATAGATTAAGTAAAGAACAAGTAGAAAATAGTGTCTTTAATCTAACATGTTTCACTTATAACAAGCTTCTCCAGAGATTTATTAAGGACAATGATTTAAAAATCTGAGAGACAGTATTTTTGAATGAGGTATAGTTTCAAAGATCAGATAGCTGAGGAGAGGAAGAGGGGAATTCCTACATTTGCCACAGAAAAATGTCTAAATGAATAAAATGAACCCCACTGAAATTAAAACTTGGCTTTCTGATTAGCAATTCTGAGCAGTTACCTGTTATACCACTTGCACATTGTTGTGAAGTAAGACACCCCTGATAACAGAAAGGTAAGACATGAGGTAAGAGACCTTAAATAAAAAACTGAAAAGGAATTAAAAAATACAGAGACAAAGTTATGAGAGAGTTCTGCAAGATTGTTTGTTTGAGTACCATTGGAGTCAAGACATAATATTATAAGCATTAGTAAAGATTTATAACAATGGTGGTGAGGTGCCAAAACTTTCAAGAAAAAATGCCTTTTTTGCTGCAGTGCACATAATAACAGTGACAATGAGAAATTAAAACCACATTGGTATAGTTTTTTTGTTATTGCTGAGTGTAAGGAAAAATTAAAACATATTCTTAAATATGGAAGAATTGTTAGCCCAAATGGGAAAAATACAACAACAGCAATAGCAGCAGTTGTTAGAACTCCAGAAACAACAACTTAATTGAAACAATTCAGAAGAATATAGAAAACTCCCCAATTTCTTTCACTTCTGATTTGGTGACAAATGTCATCGCTGAGCTCACATACAATTCAGACGATGGAATTACCTCTTCTGTTTATTTTACAAAATACAAGCAAATTTACAGAGAAAGTTGCAGTGACTGGAAAGACAAGAAAAAAACAACTTTTGATAGGAATGTTAGAATGTTCTAATTCATTACTGAATGAGCGATGTGTAGATGCTAGAGTGGCTACTGTTTTCAAAATCTACCATTCTTCCAGTATGCTCAATCAGGTGTGAGTGTGTAAATAGTCATGTGTATAATGATAATATACAAGCTAAAAAGTCTGCCTCCTTCTACCGAGAGCCTATAGTTCAGAGGTAGAATTGCCGACTGATCTGTCTGCTGATGACTATATATATATATATATGATGAGCTGTATCACAGCTCATCAGTATGGTTAGACATCCGATTCCTTTTACCCAGGATTGAAACCCAACTGCATTGGCATCAGTCGGCAATTCTATCTCTGAGCTATGGGTGTTCGGTAAAAGAGACAGACTTTTAGCATTTGATGTATCATATGCCAGTAACCAGAGTGCTCTAATTCATTAGTGAATAGAGTAAAAACTCATGAATATATATATATATATTCATGAGTATAGGGCTGGTATAGATGGAATAAAATTCCGATATTCAGAAAAAATATTATTCTTAAAAGGGTGCTCAATACAGAGCAGACCCCAAAAAATATTTATCCAGAATTTATAAGTATGTTATAACATCTCAACAAAGTAGCTATTTCATTTCAATACTTTGTGTGTCTTATTAAGTGACAAGTCAAGGTCACTTGACAAGACATAATATATATATATATATATATATATATACACACACACTACTATCTTTATTATAATAGAGAGAATTTTATATTTGCATTGTTTACTATTGACTCTCCCCAAGAGAAATATACTTATTGATTCTCTAATAGACTGAAGGCATTATACTATGCAGTCAAAGTAACTTCATCAAATTACATTCTTTGAGTTTTTAAAAAAATGAATTCATTGGATGTTAAACAGGAAAAACCAAATGTTAATCAGTCAGCATTAATTAAACATTATTCTAATGAGTTTTCTTCCTCCAGTTTTAACAATTTTAAATTGCCAATATCATCAGTTTACTTACACGTAAGCAACATTAAATAATTAGATGTGATCACCATTTATTGCTAGAAAGAGATATCTTTTTCTTGTATATGTTACAACCCTTTAGAATAAAGAAGTCATGCCTCTCCACAACCTCCTACCTCGTGTGCTTTTTAGCAGTTATTCTCCCTTTGATAAGGCCCTCAACCCCCATTCTACCTGCTTTTCATGCAAGTTCATCAGATAAGTACCTTCCTCTATCTCTTACCCACAATATACCCTATGACAGTTAAGTTTTTCAAACTCTCATTATGTGTCCAAGGAATTTCAGATTCTTTTTCTAATTTCAATTAGAAGAATTCTTTCTCTTTATATTTTTAAAACTTTCTTGTTATTTTAACGGCCTGCCCACACAATCTTCAGTATCCTTCTGTAGAACCATTTTCCTTCTGCCTCTAGCATTTTTGTCCATAGAGAGATTTTCCAACATTCACTGCTATATAAGAAGATGAACAAATAAGATGTAACCGTAAATTCTACTCCAACAGCTTCTTTTCTCGCGCTTCCCGCCTGTGGAACTCCCTTCCACAAGTCTGCTTTCCCGACAGTTACAATCTCCAGGTGTTTAAATGTAGGGTCAATAGACACCTCCTATCACACTAACTCCCAACTATTCTCAGAACACTCTCATCTACCCAACCCTCATTCTCGGTATCCTTACCCACCTATCACCCATCCTCTGACATTTCCTATATTTAATCATCCTTTCTCCACTCTACGTAGCCCCCTGCACAGTAGTGGCAGTGACATGCCTTGCTCGGGGTGAAACGCTTATAAAAAAAAAAAAAAAAAAAATCAAAGAGCAATCTAGCACACCTTTCAAGTAAATTTTTCCATTTCTCAGTACCTTGCTTAGCTTTAAGAATACTTTAATGCATGTTTAAATCTTGGTGTCACTTTTTCCATCATTTGTTAAAACTCTTCCCAAATATTTACACTTCTGCACTTGCTTGAGATGTCTAACTCATAACTCTCATCCGAGGCTTTTTCTCTTGTTAAAGACAGTATTTCTGGCAAACTTTCAAATTCTTTCAGACAATTGAATCTCTTTTTTGTGGGTGTCTTTGATCTTGTCAACACAATATTAAAGTATATCTATTCTGTGATGTTCCTCATGTTTACAATCTGTTTCAAAAGAGATCTCTTTTCCTCACAGTATAAAGACCCTCCCCCCCAAAGTTTTTTTTTCATAAATCAATTTAAACAGTATTGCTTATAATATTAGTTGTTACATTTTTCCCATATAGGTGTGCACTTTGTTCCTACTGTGGAGTTGAAGTATCAAGTAGGTAAAGTTTACTGAGATGCTGGAGACTATCAGTACTTGAACCTTTCCTGATTCTTACTTTAAATTCAAACATATATAATTTTTTTTTTTTTTTTTTTAATGATATCACCCCAAGCAAGGCAAAAACACCACTGATGCACAGGGGGCTACGTAAGAGTGAAAAGATTGGAAAAGAGAAAAACCGGAAACCACATCCTAAACAGGAAACAAGGGATGAGCCTCTTCACCTGTTCAATAGACATGGGTGGAGTGTGAACCGGGCGATAGTTTAGCCTATCTACTCCAATTGAAAAAAATAAAATAAAATAAAAAAAGAGTGAAAAGATTGGAAAAGAGGAAAACCAGAAACCACATCCTAAACAGGAAACAAGGGATGGGCCACTTCACCTGTTCAATAGACATGGGTGGAGTGTGAACTGGGTGGAATTATAAATGAATCAATTATGATAGTCTTTGTAAAACAATGCGTTAAGTAGAACACCTTTCCTAAAATAATTTAAATATAATATAATATATTAAAAAAATAATACAAGTATATCTCTCTTTATGGGATGAGTCAATAATGAGCCAGTCTTCATTTTTAAATCATCACATCTATTGGTGATTATTTTTGACAAGATAAGGATAGGTGTAAAGTGTAGTATGCATGTGCAATAAAGAAAGTTTTAAAAATGAAATATACATATATATATATATATACCAACAATCTTATATGGATGAAAGGCAGTTAATAACCATCTTCAAAGGCATTCAACAACAATAAAATTGGACTTTGGAATTTTGGAATAAACACTAAGCTACTTGGGTTTCAACTATTAGGTTTCTTCAGGCACATGTAAGGAACTCTAATAGAGGTCACTCCCAGATATACTGATACCTGAAGAGTGGGATGAAATGAAGAGGAGGAGAAAATAATTTGGAGGAAAGAAAGAGAGGAAAAACAAAAAAAAATTATTGAAGAGGGAAATAGGACTTGTTTACTACCAAAGAGGGGTAGTTGTACATATCCTGGTTTAAAGATATTGAAAATAAAAAGACTTCAGTGTTTGTAAAATACAATATCTGCAATTTTTACCCATGTATTTCAGAGAAAAATCTTAATGAAGTTCTTGATTTTGCGAAGGCAGTTCATAAACATCAAGCCAGAATGGATGGAGGTGATATTTCACTGCAGAGGATCAGCATTAATTCATGAGGGTGAGGCATGGATTAAATAAATTTGCAGTGATTTGGACATGTCCCAAGAATCTTTTGATGGAACTGAAGTTGCAGAACTAGTAGGAAGAATTGTCAAGTATTTTGGTAACAGAGATTTACATCAAACTTCTCATTAGTATTTGTCTATATTTCTGAGATGAGGTAATATTTACAGTATTTACATTATTCAGACTATTGTCCTATCTTTGTTGGCATTTGAATGACGTTTCGGCCGTTGTACACTCCAGCCTTCTTCAGGTGCTAGAAATTTTGAACTGAACCCTTTATTACAATCACTAGGGTATATCATTCTCATTCCTTGCATAGTAGTAATGACATGATTGGAAGTCATGAACAGTGGTGAATAAGTAACTTGCAGGGTTAGAGGGAGATAACTCATGATTTCCAATTGTGGCATTACTACTATACAAGAAATGAGAATGATATACCCCATTGATTGTAATAATTTTGGTTTGAAATTCCTAGTACCTAAAGAAAGCCGGTGTGTACAACGGCCAAAACAATGTACAAATGACAACAAAGATGAGGACAATAGTCCGAATAATGTAAATACTGTATACTTATTATGCAAAAATGAAATTGATGTACCTTCAGCATAAGATCTGTTTTTAGCCATTTTGTTACAAGGAAACATTCAGCATTTATTGACTGATCCACCAGTTGGAATTTATTAAATCTTTCCATGAAAACCTTTTTTCAGTGAAATAGGCTTTCCAAGATCAGTAATTCTTATCATTCTTTCCAGTATTGATGGGAGATTTCTTACTAACCTTATTTTTTAAGTAGTATAGAATGTCAATATCTTGATTATGTCATTAGTTTCTCTTTGAGGTACATGTGATATCCGTTTTGGTTGTCGCTGCTGTTAAAAGTCTTCAAGTGATGTGGTTTCTGTTATTTGGTACAGTTCTTTGTGATTCTGTAGTTCCAGGCTATGAGGTTTGAATAAGGATGCTCTTTGCTCTTTGAATCTATGATATCTGTAGATCATAATTTTCAAGTGATTAATAGATGTTTTTAGCAACCACATAACATTTCTTATATTTATATTTGCAATGTAATGTGTCTCTGAGAATCGAGATAGATACTCAGAAGTTACTGACCAACACCTGGGTGTTTTTGTCATCAGTCATTTTAGCATTTTATCCCATCATCTAATTTTTTTTTTTTGTTTTTTAGCAAAGATTTATAGCTCATTATATCTTGTGTATAGTGAGATAGAAGATGAGTGCCATAAACCAAATCCTTGAATATAAATGCTTCTAATGGCTTCGTAAACATTTTCTGCAAAAGCCATGGAGAGACATTTGAATTGGTCTTTACTATATCAACACACTTTTTACACAAATTCTGCCTTCAGAATAGAGAAAAAATATTAAAAAAATATTCTGTCATTGTAAATGGAAGGACAATTCCAGGAAACTATCAACGTTCATGTTTCTCTTGAGATTATCTATCAAGGCTTTATTTAAACACATCTTCTTTCTGCTCTGATCAAATATAATATCCAAAGCATAATAGATCATAATGATATTGACAACTATACACAGATGCTACCATTTAACATTCACAGTATCATTGCAATTTATCATAAGAAAAATATTGGACCATTATCAAATTGCTGCAACCTTTTTCATTCCACCTTTTTAAGAGAATTATGTAATTATATTATGAGTAAAGTAACTTGGAGATGAATTAATCTTGGAATGAGATAGCTGAATTTATTCCTTCAAAACTGTTGGCTATTTATTTGTTTCCAAGTAATTCCATGTTATGAACATTCCATCTCAAATTGTGAGTTTCTGTTTTTGATAATTAGCAAGACCTATCATTGCAAAGAAAATGCATCTACAGAAGTTACACCTGATCATTGGGTTTGCAGGTAAGTATTTATTTCAGTGAGCTGAACTGCCTGCCTTGCCTAGTTTCAGGTCCTTACATATTTCAGGTATTTAATCTGTATTCTTTCATGTTGAAACAGGCAGAAGAGGAATTTCCACAGGCTGTACAAGTTGAAGACACCAATGCTAGAAGTACTGGTTAATACAGACATATCTCAGTTTAGACTACAGTTTGTGGCAATCTGTTGCAATCTTGTTACCAAATCCTGCCTATTGCATATTATACGTGCTGAGGAGGATGGTTTTGAAGTAATAGCATACTGGTCATTCTCTAGCAAATCGGGATACATTTTTATCAAATTCATGCCAATGGGATTATTCTGTTATTGTCTTTTTATCCCATCTTGCCATTTTTTCAAGTGAAGATTTATAGCTCATTATATTATATGTATAGTCAAATACTAGATGTGCATTGTGGTGCATTGGATATTGGCTCAGAACGAGAAATTGGGGAGCCAAGTTCGAATTCCAGTTGAATTCCTTGTGTTCACTTACATGCAAATATCCTTGAGAAAGGTATTAATTCATCTCTTCCTTCCAGTTATGGATTAAATAACAGAACAGATTGGGTTCTATAGCCTTGGCTGGTAACCAGTCTATCGTAGAAAGTAATGGCCCAAGCATGTATCACATATGGCACTTCACTGACTTACATTTCCCAAGCATGTATCACGAATGGCACTTAATTGACTTACTCATAGTCAAATAGAAGATGAGTGTCACAAACTAAATCCTTGAATATAAATGCTTCTAATGGCTTTGTCAACATTTTCTGCACTTTCTGCATTTACTCCCTATTATTAAGGGTTCAAAATGACATTTAAGAAAGATGTAAAGGAATTAGAGATTAAAAATAACTGTAAATTTGCTAAACTTTAAAGATCTTTTGTTCTATATTTAGATTGTCTTGACAACAAAAAATACATAAATAAATAATTAAATGAACTATACTGCCAAGTTGTCATGTCCATAAAAAATAAATAAAACTTAATTATAATGTCAAAAATAATTATAATACTTGAAACAAACTCTTTAGTTGGTTTTGGTTGGTTGTTTTGTTTTTATGGCATATCAACCTCGGCGGGTCATTTATTGCCAACTAAATTTTATTTAGTTATTGCTGGTAATACCTTTTTCTTCAACAATTTATTGTTTTTTTTAATATAAGTTTTGTATCTAGTAATACTTTTTTCTTTTTGAGTATCAAGATTCATTGGGATTTGTTTTTAAGGGCAGGGTCCCCAAGTCCTACCCTTGTTATTTAACCCATAACTGGAGGGAAGGGACTGATTAATACCTTTCCCAAGTGTACCAGTGCTTAAGTGAATGCAGGGTATTCAAATGGAATTTGAACTCGGCTCACCAATTTCTCTTTCCGAGCTGATATCTACTGCACCACAACACACATCCATCACTAAGCACTTACAGCACCTGGTATTTCCAAGTGGTCGCCCATCTAAGTACTGACCAGGCTCAATGTTGCTTAACTTCGGTGATCGAGTGAGAACCGGTGTATTCAATATGATAGGGCATAAGCCCAAACTATTTAGTCAATGATATATATACAAATTTTAGCTATGTTTGATTTATTTTTATAAATATCTATTAATATTAGGTTAGTCTGGTACAATGTATCTTTATTAAGGGAGCTAATAATAAACTCAAGTATGTGAGTGAATTGGTTTATGACAGGGGGATCAAATGGTGGCTCATGAGCCACATGTAGATCTTTGACCTTTAATATGCGACTCAGCTAACTTTTTTTTATAACAGTTAATATAAATGGTAAACAAGAAAAATTTCAATCTTTATAATTATTTACTTGGTATGAATTGATACCCCATTTGATTAAAAAGTAGCTTTAATGTTCATGGCTAATAAAAAATATTTTAAAATTTTTATCTTAATTTCAATGCTAGATCTGAGTGAGACATTGTTCTTTACTGATGAAAGAGGGAATAGTTGGCGGCATATATATATATGTGTGTGTGTGTGTGTGTGTACTTTGTGATCGATTAAACCAATTAACATCTTAAAAAACAACATCTATAAATAAATATTTTTGCATACATGCATTTCTTAATATTTATATTCATATTTCTCACAGAATGTCTATGTAACAAAAATGTATGTGTAAATTTTGCTCATGATTTGCAGCTCTCAAACATCTGAACTTTATTGTATGTTGCTTTTACATTAAGCAAGTTTGGCCACCCCTGGTCTAGGAGATGAACTTGTTAATCAGTACACCAAAATAAAGAAATATTATGACTATTCACTAAACTTAGTCTGACACAAGGCTTAACAGTGGAACAAATAGAGGCAATTTTGATCCCTACACTAATGAATTAGTCTCTAAAAGAAGTTTGTTGACCATTGCATCTGGCTTATATTATAGTACACAAGTAATACCATTTTATGTTTGATAAGATATGTTAGTTCTACACAGACATTTATTTTTTGCTTGGCAAACAGTAATTCACAAAGATAAAATAGATTTTATCTCATGAAGGAAATTCAGTCAGCTCTTTATGAAAAATTGCTATAATCTTCCTAAAACCAGAACTTCTGATTCATGTTACACAAACCTCCACCACTGGCCAGATGTGAACACTCTGAAACCCAAGACAGAACAAAAAATTTCATCAACTGCACATAGGCTTCGCACATAGCTTCCATTTTGCTAACACACTTAAAGAAAAATACAATTTAGAATTTTCCTAATAGCACCCACTCCCACCTAAAAGAAGAAAATAAAAATTGAAGCTGATCTGAGCCTAAGAAAAGGATATAAAAACCCACCAAAAGGACGTCTTTGGCAATTATTTACCATAACAGCCATGATTCCTAGCACTCATCAGGATAAAACCTCCTATCTCCAATGACACTTGCCAAAGATCGTTACCGCAGTAAGTCACAACCTACCTTCCCTCTCCTACACTATATTTCTGCAGATACTTTTTATGACTCTACTTACCTCTTTCTTTTAATGAGAGACATTTACACCTATTTACCAGTTGTATTTTTTGTTAATACAATTATTTATTTCCTAAACGGCCATCATTTCTTCTTTCTCCTACTGCTATATGCTTAATATAACAAAATGTTATTGTGCTATATTTGCAATATGTTTAACTGTACACCTTGTAGGGGATTTATATTTCTAAGTAAATAATTATACCCCCTTAACACCAGAAGCAAGAAAATGAGTATCATTTATTATTTGGTTGTTATGTGGTGTTGGAGAAATTGTGAGTTGGAATCAAATGTAGATCAGAACCTGACAGAATGAGAAGATAATGAATGAGTGAAGTATATACAGTCTTTCTTGTATATTTTTTTGTACATGTGTAAAATGGGTGTCCAGATAATTTAGTTGGGAAATAAAAGAAATGTCTAGGATTTTCTTAACTGAAACTTTATGAAGTTTTAAAAGACAGATGTTATCATTGAGACCTGAAAAAGGAAAGGCATCAAAGTTTTCAACCTGTGTGTTGATTGCCTGTCTGATAATGAGGGCATCAAGTGTTTGTTTTGTTTAGAGATGAAAAATGGGGCTGATTTTCGTTGGTTTAGAATAAGTAAATTAATTATAATTTTTTAAATATTTTTTTGACATTATAATTAATTTTTTTGATGTGTGTTGTGGTGCTGTACGAGAAATTGGGGAGCTGATTTTGAATTCCAGTTGAATTTCCTGCATTCAGCTATGTGCAAATATCCTTGGGAAAGGTATTAATCTGTCTCTTCCCTCTAGTTATGGGTTAAATAACAGGACAGATTGGGTTCTAAAGCCTTGGTTGACAACCAGTCTACAACAGAATGTAATGGCAACCTACTACGGGGTAATCTTCTACCCAGTCAGTCATGTCTCTTTTGAGACATGATCGCCCAAGTATGTATCACGAATGGCACTTAACTAACTGAATTCATTTTTATTTATGATTTTAATGGACACAACAAAGTGGCAGTATAAGTCATTTTTATTTGTTTATTTTTATGATCACGACAACCTAAACATAGAATATAAGAAATATAAAGTTTAGTAAATTTATAGAAAAAAAAATTAAATTCTGCAGTTTCAGCTAAAAATCCAATTTTTATTATCTTTTTAAAAAATTTTTCCAGTTTAATGCAGCAGTAGTAGTGATTGCTTACAGAAAGTTAAAATCTATCCAAATTCTCCAAAATGGCACAAAGAAAAGAAATAGTTACCAATTCTAAGGCCTCCTCTTTCATATATTACATCTAGTCAACTTGAGAATTGTTTGGATGATGATTGTTTGTCTTCTGCCCAGGTAGGCATTAATAGCTATGACAGAGCTACACCATACAATTTATCTTACATTCCTGGAGAAACAGATATTTATTATCTACCTGGGGGATATTATACCAGTTGACACTATTCCTGTTATGCTGACTTAAAACTGGTAGCAAAGCATAGTTATGACTGATGAAAAGAAGGACTACAAGTTTTGGACCCTATCAACATAGAGGAATTAAACTATATTTTATAACAATAGGAAATTGAATGTAAAAATATAAACCTAGTTCACCAAAACAGAGAAGAGGTAACAAAGATTTGCAATTTACAGTGCACTACCAATATATTTGCTTGGAATGAGAAATTGAAGAGCCAAATTTGAATTAGACTTGAATTCATTGGATTCACTTAAGCATAAATATTGTTGGGAAAGATATGAATCCATCTCTCTTCCCTCTAGCTATAAGTTGAATAGCAGGACAGATTAGTTTCTGAGGCCTTAGTTGACAACCAGTCTACCGAAGAAAAAAATGTTAGCTCAACACAGATATTTATTATCAAAGAAAGAAATGGCAAATCTTCTGCCTCATCAATCATGTCTCAAAAGATTGCCCCAGCGTTTATCACATATGGTGATTAACTGACTGACTGACCAATTGCAAAAGTGAGAATGGTGCAGAATGAAGAAATAAACATTGATGATAAGGATGTGCAAATTTTTAATGTGTTAGCTGGTTTAAGTAAGATGTTCTTAGTAATGTATGTGAAACATGGCATATGTTTAAAAGATCTTTTTAAAGAAAGCATCAGTTACCGTGGATCAACTTCTGAATGATTATGAGAAAAAAGTTAAAGAGCTGTAAAAGCAAGGCATTACATTACATGACATAAAGTAATTCTAGCTATGCATCTTATTGACAGTACTAGATTGGATAGAAAAATAAATTGTTTTTACAGCAGTTGACTCTACCTAGAAAGAGGATCTGTATGAGGAAATGAAGAATGTCCTTAGAAAATTTGTTAGGGAACAAGTAATATCATACAGACAGAGATCAGAGGAGTAGTCTATCAAATAAAAACTGGAGTAGACAACAGAGTCATATGAAAAGAGTAGAAATATTAACCATACAGCCATAGTGATGCATGGTCAGGATATTGTGTGAAACAAATACAACTTGGGAGTATGGATTTTCAAAGCAGCAGAAAGTTAGGAAGAGAAGCATATTGGGAAAAAGAAAAAAAGTTCAGCTTTTAGTTATAGAAATCCTTGTGATAAAGTGGTAATTATCTAAAGTTCTTGGTGTGTGAATCAATTATGCATTTCAAAAAATGCTTGTAGACATGAAACACAGAGGCTGGATGGAAGCACTTTTGAAACTTCAAAAGGAAAAATATTTATATGGAGGAAATATTTGAGAGTTCCCAAACCTATATATAGGTTTGGGAACTATAATATATGCCTGCCTTGTCAAAATCAAGATTAGTCATTTTCCATGGTTGTTGATATTGTAGTGATTTCTATAAATAAATGACTATGTAATACCCAACCCCTGTTAGCAGACTATGTAGTAGTCTAGAAACAAAATAATAATTAATAAAAGAAAAATTAAAAGTTAAGCAATAAAAATACTTTAAATTGCCAGATTAGAATTGTAGTTAATAATAAAGAAAGAAAAATTAGATTATAAAAAAAGTTGAATAAAATATAGAATATTTCATAATGCATTAAAACAAGTATTTTATCACTAAAAGATATAAAAATCTTATCTCGTTCTTTGACATCAATTGCCTAAGAAAGCAGTCATTCAAAACAGCATGTTGCAGCTACAGAGAAGCAAATATTTATTTATTTCAGTGCTTGACAAAATTAGATACATGTATGTGCTTGTATCATACAATAATGTCTTTGATATGTATTCTTAAAAAACCCATCACTCTCAATTTCAACATAGGCCTCTGACAACTCCTCATCGTCAATGAGGGCGTCATCAATGCTTCTATAACTTGACTTTTTTACAGGTAGGAGTGTTGATCCTATGAAAACCCCTTATTCTTCAGGTGAGGTAGACTGGTTGCCAACCAAGGCTATACATCCCAATCTGTTCTGTCATTTAACCCATAGCTGGAGGGAGAAGAGATAGAGTGATATCTTTCCCAAGAGTATTTGTGCATAAGTGAATACAACAAATTTAACTGGAATTCAGACCTATTTCTCCAATTTCTCATTTCGAGCTGATATCCATTGCACTACAATGTATAATCTTTTTGACATATATCACTAAGATATAAAAGAAAGACTATAATGTATATCTATAAAAATGGATATGTTTGTGTGTGTGTTTGTGTGTCTCCATTCTAACAAACTCTACTCTTCTAAAACCCTTAGTCCAATTTTAACCAAAAATAGTTCACTTGTCAATCAGGACAAGAACTTTTGATGTATGCAAAAAATTTTCGAATCAATTAACAGGGTACGGCAGAAATCACCAAAAGGCTTAGAATTTATGAACTGTTCTCCTCTGAGATGCCTCATGTGGATTCAACCAAAATTGGGTAACTTGTAGATCAAGGTCCAAATCAATGTATACAAGCATTTTTTGAATCAATGTAGAGAGTTCTTCAAAAATCAACGACAAACATAATTTTGGGTTGTTTTTTTTGCGCACTTTTGTTCATTTATTCAAGACACTTCACTCAAACTCAACCAAAATAAAATCACTTGTAGATCAAGGTCGGATACCATGATATGTGAACAAAAATTTTAATTGACACACAGGGTGCAGCAAAAATTAAAGGAAAATGTTGCTTTTTGTGATCATTTATTTCTCCAAAATGCTTAGTTGTATTCCAACAAAAATCAGGTCTTTTTTGTAACTTCTATCTTATTATATGTCATAAAAATTTCACATTTTCTACAAGGTGCCAACCTCTCTGGCATTGCAGGGACAATGCACCCACTTCTGTGTCACAATGTCATCACATCACATTACAGGCTCCTGTAATGCCTGCCCTTGTTCTCACAGGTGTACATATGTCATTACCATTTATTGGCAAAATTGACCAAGCATAAATCCTGTTTTACAAATACAACAAAAACCAAGATTTACTTCACATTTTTTTAACTTACCCCTCACGTCAACCTCATACTGGAACTTTTTGAACAAGCACTTGACTTTACCATTTCAATATTACCACTAAAAACCCGAGTAATGCCAGGCTATACAGCTAGTTGGATATACACTAAAAAAGAAAACAAATTACTAATTAAGCATTTATTTCTCTAATTCACCTAAGTATTTAAAAATGTTTCTAAATTATAACAAATTAACTATGCCTTCAATGTTACTTACTGCATATTACTTGATATGCTGAAAATTTTATGCCTATAAAATAAAAACTGTTTCTAAATTGTATTTCATTGTACAGCATGTATAATTTTGTTTGTAATATTACAATCTTGTTGTGGTCAATGATGACCTTTTCTGCAGTATTTACATTATTTAGATGATTGTTCTCATCTTTGTTGCCATTTGTACGACGTTTCGGCCGTTGTACATTCTGGAGTGTACAATGGCCAAAACGTCATACAAATGGCAACAAAGATGAGGACAATAGTCCTAATCATGTAAATACTGTAAATACTACCTCATCTCAGAAATATAGACAAATGACCTTTTCTATACTAAATAAATTCAAAATAATATTCAGACGAGCTCAATGTGTCACTGAGCCACACAACATTATAAAATATGCTTGGTTGTTTAACTGAAGACATATACAGATTTTTTGTAGGTACTGTAAATATACTGTAAACCTGCTGGAAAGATATTTACAAATTTAAGTTATACATTTATGTAATTTTTCTAGCACTCTCATGGGGAAAATCTTATCCAAGATGCATTTTTGAGTCTGGGAATGCTCATAATTTTTCTATATAAATTAATGGTAATTGCCTCTTTGCTTCATGTCATTTTCACTTATGAAAGATTCCACAAGAATAATTTACATTTGGATAATAGAGAGGGTACCAGTATTTTAATGTTTAAGGAAAGTGACTATCTCTTTAAATATCATACAGCAAGTAATAGTGTGTTTTACTGAAAAAGAGAGAGAGAGAGAGAGAGAGAGAGAGAGAGAGAGAGAGAGAGATGTTTGCATTCAGAAGTTATTATGTCTTATGAATTTTTGACTAGTTTTCTTCATCATCTTGTTCTTTCTTTGTCTTTTTCCTTTGAAAAAATAATGGCACTTGGGCAACAATGTAAAGATTTCTGAAAAAGGAATAATGACTTTCCAGATCAGAAAGTCATATTCATGTGCTTTATCAGAATGGCACATTTTCTCTGACGGAGTGATAATTTGTAAGAATAACTGCATTCATTTTAGAGGTTTTGTGATCGATAAATTTCTTCAACATGTTCGTCTGCTGCAAAGTCCATATGCTATTATCTAGATACTTCTAATTCTTGCCAGTGATCTGGTTTTCTTCTTTTTTGTGCTGTGTTCTATCAAGATGTGGGTGATCATGGCTCTCCAGAACTTCATGTCCTTTGTATTTTTATTTTCTATAAATATTTTCATGGAAATTGTTCTGATAAGCATTTCAATTTGGTATCTTGACTTTATAAATTTAAGTGCAGTACTAGCTTGGCAGCTAGGTCTCAACACTTTACCCTTGAAATTTTTAGGTGTAAATCATCTGGTTCACATGTCTCCCCAATCTTTTGAACAGGACTAGAGGCTTATCCCTTGTTTCCTGTTCAAGATTGGGTTTCTGGTTCCTTCTAAAGTCTTACTCTATTTCCCTCTCAGTAGCCCATTGTGTATTAGTGGTATTACCCTGCTTGAGATGAGGTCATTAAATGATAATGAGGATTTATAAAGAAGTATGAATCATTTCGATGTTAATGATTTATAAAGTATAATGAATCAGTTAAGTTTTAGTTTAAAATTCCCAGAAGTTTAATAACATAAACTAAAATTCCCAGAAATTTAACAAAATAAAATACATGTATGACACTGTGTTGATACCAGATTCAAAAACATCTTCAAGACCAAGTCATAGAGGAAATCAAAAAGAAGATTTTAAAAGTATTAAATGTAAGAAGACTGAATTGTTTTATTGTTTTATTTGTTTTCTATGACTTAACCCTTTGCAGGTTATTTAAAGGCAGAAAATATTTTTAGTTTTGCAGAATGTTTTTTTTTATATAATAATGGTTTAGTAATATTAATTAACCCATAACTGGTTGGAGAATATGACTATATATATTTCCAAGGGTATTTATGTGTTAGTGAATATAACAAATGCAATGTGAATTGTTATTCAGCTTTTGATTAACAATTCTGAACCATTATCTATTACACCACCTATGCATTCAAGCTTACAGTATCTGGTGTTTCCAAATGGTCACCCATCTAAGTACTTACATTGTTTAACTTTGGTGATTGCAACAAGATGTGGCTGTAAACACAGAATTAATGATTGTCAGCAAAAGAATTAGCCTAAAATGTAGCCAATATATTAGAGAAAAATAAATGCAAAACATTAAGAGATATGAAAATATCTTTAGAAACAAGAAACATAATGCTTAACTGCTATGTAATATTTCATTTTCCATATGGCAGTGAATGTCAACCAATATCCTCAAAGATGAAAACAAAATTTCAAGTCACAGTTATGTGGTTTTACTAATGATTGTTTAGAAGGCCATGGTGTAATATCATATGTGAGCAACAAAGAAATTTAAAGAAGAACAAAAACTACAAGAAATCTTATACTTACAATCAGAATGAGACAGCTGAAATTTCAGGGACACAATGAAAAAAGATAACACACTGGATAGAGTGAAAGCAAGGTGAAATGACATTGTTTTCTTTTTTTTTTTTTTAATCATATCACCCCGAGCAAAGCGGTAATGCCACTGATGTGCAGGGGGCTATGTAATAGTGAAAAGATTGGGAAAGATAAAGCCGGAAACCACATCCTAAACAGGGAACAAGGGATGAGCCTCTTAACCTGTTCAATAGACATGGGTGGAGTGTGAACCGGGTGTGAATGATTGTTATAATAAAAGTGAGATAGAAAAGGATGAAAAGCAATAAAAGCAAGAATGTTTGGAATGACATGATTGTCAAAATTCTGCAGCATTATGCTCCATAGAAGGTTAGAAAATATGAAAGATACCTGAAGAATGTTGGTGAGTACACTTGCTAAAACATATTAACTATAAAATCCAAAATATAAACAATAATATCAGTATAGCTGAAATTTTAATAATTTTAGCAAATTTCTCACTTTAAGACTACTAGAAAAATTGTACCTCATAAATTTTATTTTCAAATAATAAGGAATGGATTTCATTAAAAATAAATAATAAGCATTTTCAACTATACCTATAGCTGTTGAAAATGTTGATCATATCTCTTATAAAATACTGAAATTTCTAATGCAACAGTATAATTATAAACTCATTTCAGCTTTAGATATTTCTTTTAAAGTGAGATTTACCATGTCAATTCTAAACTAAGGTTATTTTCTTTGTTTGAAAAATAAGGAATGGATTTCATTAAAAATAAATAATAAGCATTTTCAACTATAACTATAGCTGTTGAAAATGTTGATCATATCTCTTATAAAATACTGAAATTTCTAATGCAACAGTATAATTATAAACTCATTTCAGCTTTAGATATTTCTTTTAAAGTGAGATTTACCATGTCAATTCTAAACTAAGGTTATTTTCTTTGTTTGAAAAATCTCACCCCAATTTTAAGATTTTAAATTGTCTCTGAAGAAGAATTACTTTAGAAAATTTAGACCCTAATATTTTAGTGTTGAATTTTTTATTGTGAAAATAACATGTAAAAGTTCTTTTCATATATTTAGAAATATTTTATTTAAAATGACAGATTTCTGAAGAATATGAGTTTTTTTTATAAGCATTTTTGTTTTTATTCAGTTTTTATTCCATTCATGAAACTTAATATCTGATGGAAATTATTTATCAGCCCAAGTCCTCCTCCTCCTCCTCCTCCTTCTTACTGCCATTAACTTCTATGTCAAGAATAGGATTATAACCTTATGATGCTTCTCTGGCTTCTGTAACAAGAAAGTTTATAAGGTGTTACCAGCCCCATACTCTTCCATTTTAAAATTCAGTATTGTTCTTCTCTTAGAATTCTTTCCAAACAAAGCTAGAGAATCCAGATTGACCTGCTATTTAATCTTTATATTCACTTTTCCCTAATTAATTTTTGCAAAAGTGAATATAGTGAACTTGGCCGAAATTTAAACCTAGCATATTTACTTCACAAACCGTACTTCACAGTTTCTCAGTTTGGGAAAGATAAATTATTAGGTCATTTTGACCATGTCTCCATCACTTCAGTTTGAATGACCAATTGTGTACTTGAAAAGAGTAAAGTAGCATTCTGTATAAAGATAGACAAATTTGAGAGAGAGAGAAGTAGATAGATACGACAAAATTGAAACATAATCATTTATATTTAGATGTTGGGAAAGAGTAAGAAAAACATTTCTCAATTTCTGGTACCAGTCATTTCATCTTTTTATACTTGAAAACAGGATATCAAATGAAGGTGTGGAACTACTTAGAAAGCTAATACAAAGCAGCAAGTGCTTAAGATGTTCACATATATCAAAAAACAGTGAATCTTTATCATCATCAAAATATCCACCAATCACAGGTTAAATTTTAAACAAGAAATATGAGTATCTTTTTCCCTTACAAAATATTTTTTGACCAATCATTATTCTTTGCTAGACTTTTGTTTTGAATAAGTCACTCAAAAAATATTTTTAGTTTCTTCATTTTTTTTTAAAAATTTAATTTGTAAATATTTTGGTATGTTAGGTATAATGTTAAAGTTGGCTTATCCTCAGAAAAAAAATTATCATATTGCAAATAGAAGGCTTAAAGTTGGCTTATCCTCAGAAAAAATTATTATATTGCAAATAGAAGGTTTTTTCTAAGTACATATTATAACATTTTCTCAAAAATGACTGAAGAAATATCTGAATTTCGTAGACAAAATTTAGGTGTTAGGCTACTGTTTATTTAGACAGTATAAAATTGTATGTAGTTTTAGTTTATAATAAATTAATGTTAAAGGTAAATTAAAGAAAGGAAGTTATATGCCATTTAATATGGTAACTTTAAAGTGTTTTGTTTTTTGGAGATGACATAAGGTTTCATCAAGAATGGAAAGCAATAATCTGTGAAAAGAATAAAATCAGATATGGCTAACAGTGTATGGAGGAAAAATAGTGAAAAGTAAGATAACCGAATGAATCAGCACACATGTCATGTACAAATAAGTCAGTAAATCTAGTATTAGATATAAACAGAAACATTAAGACCTCTAATTAGAAGAAAATGGAAAGGAAGTTTAAGGCTCCATATCAATCATAGATAAAGTTACTCTGGTTTCCTGTGAATCATGAGTTCAATCACTGGGCCAGGTAATGCAGAAATGTACTGCAATTCAATAAAGAAGCAGAATGACATGGAAAAGAAAGTGAATGTTGTTAGAAAGGATACAAGAAATAACAGGTAAGAGAATTAGAATCAAATATTTGTGTAAATCAGATGAAGTGTTTGTGTTTAACATTCATGGAAGATGACTGAATCAGTTTGATTGTAGAAAAACCCTGAAAAGATAGGCTAAAGGTCAGTTGAATAAAAGAATTATTGTTTCAGAGAATTAATTTGCTTCCTTTTTAATGTCTGCTGCAAATTAAGGTGTAAAAACATCTAATAAAACAGGCAATATTTATGAGGGATGCTAAGAAAGTAATATCTCATATTTATTTCTTTGAAAACTGCAACAGATATAAGGAGCACATTTCCATGATTATATAGAGCATGTTTGCAGATACAAAATGCTCTTTTTCCACATAGAATATGTGTTTTTATCAGCAATGAAAAACTGTCAGCATGTAGAACCTATAAAAATATGCACGAGCAGAGGAAACTAATTTTTAATACATATTGTTGTTGACACTATTAAATATAACTGTAGTCACATTTATTCATATTCAATATTTTTTTTAAATGATGTTCATACTGTACAAGGGCCAAGAGCCAATCTTGATAGAGGATTAAATTAAAATACCACTTTTTTTAAGCTTTTGGCTTTGTGATGTTTTTTATAGTTTTTGAAAATGCAGTGTAAACTGGAAACTGAATTCTTATATATGTAAAAATTTTAAAAAGACATGAAAAACAATATTTCATATTTATTAAATAAATAGTTGTTACTTTAATGATTAAACTGTTTTTAAAATAGAGGCAGTATTTTGTATGTTAAATAATAAAGCTTAATTTTCAAAAAAGGTTAATAAAAATTTATTGTGGTAAGCTACACACCCCTAATAAAACAAACTGTACTTTACACTTTCTTAACTGTTTAGACTTCTCTCCAAAATTTAGATTCTATTGGTCCACGTGCAGCTATTTTAGGTGGTGTAATAGACAGTCAGATGGACTAATGGAAGTCGAAGAATTTTATAAGTAGTGAAAAGTTGAAGAATTTTATAAAGTAGTGAGACAGAAATTATCAACTTTGTTCAATAAAAATTATGATATGGTATAACTACTTTTGTGAATACCGTGTTTCAAGAGAAATGAAGAACAAGAACTGAGGCATGTTATCAAAACAGCTAAATTGCTCTCAATATAAATGAAGCATTAAGAATATAATTTGAAAAGATGGGACAAGCTCTTAATGCATAATTAACTGTGTGAAAAGAAACCAAGTAAAATGGAAACTATTTAAAAACAGATTTCTCATAAATTGTCATCAGGTGAAAAAAACAAAAACAAAAACAAAAAAAAAACATACACAAAGAGTGAAAAAATAAAAATATATTCAAGAGTCAGGGTCAAAGGGTTCAGTGAAAACTAATTTATTATTTTGTAAGTGGGGGTGATATCTCATCAGGTGTGGCATTTTTGTGGAGATGTGAAAAAGTATAAATGATGACCTAAAACTTTATGCTTTTTATGAATCATCGTAGTGGTCGTTAAACATGAATGTTAGTAATTTCATGTTCATGATAATAATAATATTTTGTTTATTGTTCATAATAACATTAATATTTTGCTGATAATAATGTGATATGTTTATGAATCAATATCTCAGAAGTAGCATTTTTGCCAAGTTTTGAAAAGACATAGAGAGTATGAAACTTAAGATTTTTTATGAATCATGCTAACAGAAATACTTTTTAAGATGAAAGAAAGTTGGCAGTGCAATTAATTCTACTGTTATCCTAATTTCCATGCCATTTTAAATAAAATCAAGTACTTATCCATTTTTATATATGGATATTTTCTGTCAAGTGCCTATTTTATTTAAGATGTTCATGCTATTTTACTTTTGTTTTGTATTTAACACATTTTTAATTACATCAAATGGAATTCTTTTGCCTCTTTCCAAGAAAGATGGTTCAGTGTAACATTCTAGACAATTTTTCACTTCAGAATCTATCTTTCATATCTATAAGTTTACCAGTCACTCATGCTTAGAATATTGCTGCCATGTATGATCCCTTGATAAAATCCAAAGAAGAGTCAGCAATATTATTGGTCCTCATCTGGATAATCTCCTTTGAAGAAAGATGGTTCGGTACGGCATTCTAGACAATTTTTTTCTCCAAAATCTATCTTACATTTCTATAAGTCTATCAGTCACTCTTGCTAAGAATATTGCTGCCATGTATGATCTCTTGATAAAATCCAAAGAAGAATCAGCAATATTATTGGTCCTCATCTGGATAGTCTTCTTGCAGATGAAGAAAAGAATTGAGGAAACAGAATTATGGTTCTACAGAAGGATGTTAAGAATACCATGGACTTATACATATGAGCAAAGATGAAGGCTTTGAGAAAATAGAAACAAAAATGAACCTTAACCTTAAAATCAGAAATAGTTTAAAAAATTTGGCACTTACAGGACATATTAAAGGTAAGCAGGATGAAAAGAAACAGTTTGTATTCTATATAACAAGCTGGTATAAATGAATGGCAGAACAGAGTTTAGGAGAGATAGCAAAATTTATCAAGAGCTACAAAGAACATGAAAGTGTAGAGAGCTATGATTGCTAACTTCTTGAAGAGGCATGGCACGGCACATAGAAGAACAACAATTACTACAGGGGAAATATAATTTAATTTTTATATTTAATGTCAAAATAGTTGAGTGCCTTGCAAAAGTAATTTTAAAGAACAGTTTATTTCCTGAAACAACTGCAAGCCACACCTCTTAACTGACATAAGCAAGTACTTCAGTTATCCCATAAGTTACTTTACCATAATCTTCTTCTTCTATGTGCTGTGTCCCTTCAGAATGTAGGCAATCATAGCCTTCCACATCTCCCTATCCCTAGTAGCCCTTAACACACTTTCTCCTGTTGTCCCTCCTAAACCCCACTCTACCATCCATTTGCTCAAGCCATTAAGTATGTTATGCATTCCCATCCCCTGTCTCTCTTTCCCTCTATCTGATCTGTGAGTATCAGATACTCCAAGCCCTCCTTCCTCGTTACAGGTCCCAGGAACTTCAACTGTCTTTTCCTGATATCAAATATTAAATTTCTTTTTGTTTTTTAACAAAAAGGAAATTAATACTTAACATTTCAGTTGCTTCAAATCTCTCCCTCATCTTTCAGGAGATTGTCCAGTATTCACTGAAATATTGAAGAACATCACAAAACAATCCAGTAATCTGTTTTTTTTGTTTCCCGCGCAATTTTCCTGTCTCTCAATACTCTACTCAGCTTTTGGAATGCATCTTTTGCCGATGCCAATTTGTCATTGGATTTCAATGTCACTATTTTACCATAATACTATTCTATAAACATAATTTCATTTCATCTCAAACATAGTTGCTTTTCAACTTCTATGTGCATTTCAGTTTGAATTTCTAAAATTCATGTATTTTGGTGCATTTTATATTATTTATTTTTTTATTTAAATGCTTTGTATTTTATAAAATAAAATTATAGTTTAGTAACTTTTGGGCCACTCTCACTCTCTCTCTCTCTCTCTCTCTATATATATATATATATATATATATATATATATATAATATAATAACAATAATGATAACAATAATTGTTATAATATATTTCAGTTCATCTCGAAAAACCCACCGAGAACAAACTCAGAGGGAAAAAAAGGGCAAGTAAAAAAAAGAAACAAACTAAGTACTTGAACATACATCAAAATACTTGTAGGAAAGAAAAAAACCCCGAGATGAGAACCCTAACACTAAAGTGCTCAATACAATAGTAGAGCATACCTATGCTCATGTGTATGAACATATTTAAATACACTAATATTGATGTTTTACACTCACATAGATACACTTCTAGATGTATCTTTCATCATGTACATGCACAAAGGTATGCTTATGTATACATTCATGCATCTATTTATCTTCACAAATATTAAAATATATATGTGCAGAAAGCTTCACATGGTTACATAAGTAAATAGAAAAAGATAAAAAAAACTCATTTAAGAGATTCAGATTTTTTTTCATACTATTTCTAGTCATTACTTTAGAAATGATAGACTTGCATTAGTACTGAAAATTATTTTGCAGAGTTTTAGAGACAGGGATTGCTTCAAGGGTCTTATGTCCTCACAATCTATGAAACACCTCCTCTTCCAAATCTATGATAGAGAACCTCCCACTTTACAACTATCTCAATTTTCATAAGGTAGTATTCATATAAAATAGAAATTTTATTGTAACTTAATTATGTACAATAATAGATTATATGCAATACAGGTGAAAAACTTAAGTAGAGAAATTGAAAATAATTACAATGTATCTAAATACAAATGGAAGACATGTCATAATAGATCATTCTATGTTGAATAAATCAACAGTTTTGCAACAATTTTTAACATCAACTTGAGACTGATCTTCTTAAAAAGTTGAATAATTTAATTCATTCAACATTACAGATGAAAAATAGTGAATTTTATATGATGTTTTTCAAGATTTAGCATGAGCAAAACAAATTCATGGATCTGAACAAAAAAAAAATCCTGAATGCCTTCAAAATCTGCAAAATTTTTTCATTCTTTAAAAATCAGTTGTGCTTAGTTTAATTTGTAACATATATAAGTGTAGGTAAATCAAAAGCAAATACTGATTAGGTCAAAATTAGTACTGACCAGACCTGACCCACTCCAAGTTGATGAGGTCCAGGGATAATACACTCCAACCCTGCTTAGAGATGATTGGTTGGAAGTCAGAAATTCAGTTGTCAATACCAAAGTACTCGGTTAAATTAACTTAGTTTCAGGTGGCCATAAAGATCTCAGTATAAAAATATAGTGAGAATTGAATCATTTCAACTGAACAAAATTGATCTCAAATGGTATTTTAATTCCTGCTAAAAACCAAATATTCACATCTGAAAATCAAAGTTGAGATATTTTACTATTAATACTGATTATTTTTACTATTAAAAACTGATTAAAATGTTCTATTTTTAATCAGTTGTTATATAAAGCAATGTAAAGTGCCAATTTATTTTTATATATGCCTCTAATGATTTTCCAGAAAGATGAAAAGCACTACAAAACTTTGTTTAATTCCTTGCTGCTTTAAAAATAGTTCTACGTTTTTTGTTTTTTTTTAATTTATGTAACTGATTTTCTTACTCATATAAAATGTATATAAAGCAAATCTTAATTTTTGAAGCATTCATTTCTTTGGGAATTGTTAAATCAAATTTTCAGTCTTTTTTTTTTTAAAGTGGGTGTTTGTAGTAATATCTATATTTAATAAGTTTAATAATTAATATAAAAATTTACAAGTTAAGTCCAAAAAAGCAGAAAAATGTGCAAATAAAGGCAAGTTCCAATAAGAGAAGCTACCAAAAATATAATATAAAATAAGATTAAAAATTTGCAAATATGAAGTAAACTATTAGACACAATAGAAAACAGATTACAAGATATAAAAAGAGACTTCACAACCAATTGCTGTTAGTTTGAGTAGATTAAGTATCATGAAGTTTGTATCTCTGAAAAACAGATAACTCTAAGACATGGCTCTCCACAATTTTCTATTCTTTGTAGACCTTAGTGAGATTTGTCATTTTTTCTCTCTTCTAATCTCCCTTCAACCAACTAATTATACAAGTTCTTGAGGTTGGTTATTCACTGCTTTTCTTTTGCCTTCAGTATGTCCTGTGAGTGTCAAATTCCTCAAGCCTTCTTTTCTCATTATGTACCCTAGAAATTTCATTTGTCTCTTTCTGAATCTAAATTTTTCTTTGTTCTTATTTTCTTTCAAATTTCAAATGTCAGGACATAAGATTTTCAGCATCCTTTTGCATAACCACATTTCTATTGCCTCAAGTCATTTCTTCATCTCTGAGGAGATTGTCTAGCATTCACTGCCATATAGTAAAGACTAATATACTACTAAGATATACACAAAAATATATTTACATATTTACACATGTTTCACACAAAGAAAAAAATTTCTGCACAGCAAGCAGATTGAAAGGAGAACAAAAAGATAGGGTTTTACATATAATATGGAAATTTTTCTATGTTTCTAGAGAAGACATGTTTAGGATTCCAGATTCAAATGAGCTAGATTCATCTATTATGTATAAGATGAGGATTTATTCCACCAACATGAAAAGATGAGTGTTGGATTTCCCTAATTGAGGATCACAAGTTGGAGTTGACCCAAATGACTATCTCAACCAATAGTGTATCCTTACACGAGCTGAACTTAACATTGTTTCATCTAAGAAATCTGAATACTATTATATCTTAGAATATTAGTTTAATAAAAAATCAACTGAAATTACATGAAAGGAAGGCTGGGAAAACAGTACATAATAAATGACAGTTCTTCTTATCAGGAATTCAAATAATTCTATTTCTTATTCCATACATTTTTCATTATTTTTCTTCAAAACATTCTTCAGCTTTAATAAAGATGGAGACAATGGTCTAGGAAAAATATAGAATAAAGAAAATACTTCTTTTCAAAATTTCATATAATGCATAAAGGCTAAAGAATGTATAATCTGAATTATTGTGTTTGGATCAACAAAAATGAAGACAATAATGTGAGAAGTAATGAAGCTTAGAAATTCAGCCAATACAAAAAGCTGAGGTCAGATTGTATTAGCAGCGACAAAAATGGAGGCAGCTGTGTGAAAAATATATGAAATAATAAAAATACTTTTTTTCATAACATCAAACAATTATAAAAAACCCTGTCAATTTTGAACTTTATCTAAAAACTATGAGCAAGGTTTCGTAGATATGCAATATAGTCTAAAGAATTGTTTTCTCTTATATTTCACTGTTTTGACTTTTATTGTGAAAGAACATCCATTTTTTGCTTTCATTTTAGATTTTTACATGCATGGCCATTATAGATATGAAAAAGTGAAAAAGGCCAAATATTTATTTTATTTTGAAGTATTATAATTAGAAGAGTTTTTGAAATCAAATTTCAAAAAAAATAAATTTTGGAAATTTCAAATTATTTTGACAAGAGTTATACTCTTGTGCTTGACTGAAAACTTTTAATGAACTTTTGCCGATTATTTAACAGGTTTTTAAATTATTATTCTTGTTATTTTTATTACTTACTATTTTCAAAATGTTTCAACTGAGAAGAAAATGAAAAAAACTGCTTAAAAACAGCAATAAGTATAAAAATCTGTATAAAATATAATTGGATAAATACAGAATTTTTATTTGTAAAAGCTTTTTTTTCCCAATATGTCATGTCATTTTCACTTTGAATTGGAAGGTTTTATTTAATTTTCTTTTTAATTTTAGAGTTATTATAAATATTTTTTATGTTTTATTTTAAGATATATTATGAGGGTGGGTTTGTAGCAGGGTCGACAAAGCAGGTGCTGTTAACCCCGCAAGGAGTTAAAGTAATACGATCGGATCAAGGATAACGAAGATGAGGATTTATAAACTCAAGCCAAATTTTATTTACAAAATCTGGCAAACGTATGTACAGAATGATTATTAAGTCGAGCAGTGCCAATTGAAAGGATCACCTGGTTTCAGGGCAGTAGACCAGCAGCTGGCAGGTAGCCTGTTCATCCACGGGATGATAGTTGCTAGAGGTTCTGCTTGGTAGTTCCAGGAAAGACTGTTGCTGGTGGCTGCTGCTCCTGCTGGTGGCTGCTGCTGGAAATGGTTAGTCCTTAGAAGGACTGTCGCATATGTGAAGGGTTAGTCCTTAGAAGAATTGTTGCATATGTAAACGATTCTTAGAAGAACTGTCACATACATAACTAGCTAGTCCTAAAAAGGACTGTTGCACATGTGATCAGCTAGACCTTAAAAGGACTGTTGCATATGAAGCCAGGACTGCAGCTTCTGCTGGTGCCTGGTGCTCTTGCTGGTATCTGGTGCTTGGTGCTCCTGCTGGTGCCTGGTGCTTGGTGCTGCTGGAGTTGGCAAACTAGGCTGAGAGCTGTTGGTTTTGCTAGGGCTGCTGCTGCTGACTGCTGGTTGTGGGGGGGGGGGCTATTGCTATGGTCAGTGACAAGGGTCCACCAGGAGCAGGTGGTAGAGGGAGGGCACTTTGCTCTACCCTGGAAGTTGATTTGGTGGAAAAAATCAGCCATGTTTCTGTTAGCCGCGGTCAGCAACATTGCCCAGTTAATGTCTTTTGTTTGTCTGTTAAAATTCTCCTTCTACTTTTGAATGTATACATGGGTTTTATTTGAACACCATGTGTACATAGATTAGTTTCAGGTCATTGTTTTTAGGTACGAGTGCTTGTGCATGTTTATGTTTCGTCTTTTGTATTTTTGTGTTTTGACTTTTGCAAACGCTGAGTCACTGGAAATTAATGGCTTCACTCTGTTTTCTGTGCTGACGCTTTCAGATGTTTGAGTACCCGGCAGTAACTTCCGGCTGGGTGCGATAGGTTTAAAGAAATCAACTTCTGCATTACCATTCTTCAAATTTTAAGAACAGCCACTTTGTGTAACAAACTCTTGATCTCTTCAAATGAAGAGCCAATCATTATCTATCCTACATAGCCTCATAATCTTCACTTCCTCCTCATGTCCATACAACATACCTCATTCAGTAACCTTCTACTTTCATTGACACCTTGACCTTATAACATTAGTAAAAAAAAAAAAAAATCCACAGTCAACAAATTTTACTTTGTGGCAAATAGTCTGTATTGTTAAATTGATATCTGCAAATCATTTATAGTAAATAACCCCATTCTGCTTGTAAGCTTGAAGATCTAATTTCTTGTAAAACAATGATCTATTTTTTTCAGTCATCATTTTGTTGTCTGCTTATTTTCTACTTCCAGAATGCCCTCCCCTTAAATTACACTCTTCCTTCTATATCAGAACCTCCTGTAAGTAAACATGATAATTCCTCATGTGAAAATCTTGCAGTCTTTTTTCACAGTTAGACGATTTTATTCAAGTAAGTTATTGATGCGATGTCTAGAAGAGAAACGGGCAACCTTTTTTGAACAGTGGGCTGCATACGATATGGTACATCATAAGGTGGGCCACACAACTAAAAGAATTAAGGTATTTTTTTCATTGAAGATATTGCAGCCATTTTTCCAACAAAAGCATCTGCCTTATAAAAAAGGAATTTTCATTTTCTTTGTATAATTACAAATGATTGAAGTCTTGGTATAATATTATCACTGACGATTTCATGATTAATCCACATTGTTGCATATGATTTGTTTCTAATTTATTCATTTGAGTAGACAAAAATATTTCTAAAAGAAGAATTATCATTGACATTTCCTTTTTCTGAAGCAAAAGTTATTTACACATATGATCTTTCTTAGTGAAAATCACCAATGGTTTAAAATATTGACATTACCTTCAACAAAAAGTTGCAAAATTCAAGAAACATTGTACTTACTCATTGTTTATCCATGTGATTATGCATAAGAGTGTGTGAGTGAACAAACTGAGAATAAACAAAACAAACAAACCAACATTATAATAAACATTATTTTCTGCACAAAATGTGGCATGCCATTCAGAAACCCAGTTGGCCTGCAGTTTTCCTAAAAATTTTCTAAAAGGAAAGTGATGGTAAGAAAGTTGAATTTTGTCACCTTTTTAATGTTTTAATACATTATAACAACAAAATATAAAAGTGATTCAAGGTTCATGTCTGTATCTTTTTTACAAAAGAATTTGAAAAAAAAACCTAATATTTGCAAATGAATTTTAGGAAAATATTTAAGTTTTTATTTATGTATCATTTGGAATAATATGTCTATGTTACAGTGAAATTTTCATTGAAATCTTTATCTCTATCAGGAAAATGGCTGAGAGGTAAATTTTCTCTAATGACATTTTCAATGACTTTAAGCTGGTAGACATCAATTTCACTGCTAAAAAAATAAAAAAAAACAGCAATGTCTGCTCAAACATTAGTACTCAATAAAATTAACATTACAAGAAATAACAGACTGAAATAAATTCCTCAATGCTTCCAAAATGAAGTTGCTATCTATTAACCATCACAGACAATCATTCCTCCCACCCATTAACATGGATCAGGCTTCTCTTCCTGAAAGCGAAACACTGCGCCTCCTTGAATTGACTCTCACATCAGACCTCAAGTGGAATAACTATATAGAATCCATAGCTAAATCTGCTGCTAAAAAGTCAGTTTTCTGTGTAGGAAGTTTTTCCCTTCCAAAACAATTCTGCACATATGCAAATCTACCATCCGCCCGTGCATTGAGTATTGCTGTCATATCTGGTCGGGTGCTCCTGCTATCCATCACGGTGTCTTCGACCAAATCCAACAGAGAATCTGTAGTGTGATCGATCCCGACTTGGCAGCTAGGATTCAGTCGCTTTCTCATCAACGCAGTGTGGCTTCTCTGTGTCTCTTTTACAAATACTTTCACGGCTTCTGCCCTGATGAACTTAGCTCACTGGTATCCCCTATATATGAATTTCCTCGAGCTACAAGATTAGCAACTAGGTCCCACCCTTTTACTGTGAAACCAATAAATTGTAAATGCAAATTCTACTCCAGCAGCTTCTTTTCTCACACTTCCCGCCTGTGGAATTCCCTTCTGCATACTTGCTTTCCTGAGAGCTATAATCTCCAAGAATTTAAATGTGAAGTCAATAGTCATCTCCTGTTTCACTGACTTACATCCTCTCTCTGATGCTTGTTCTCCATCCACCCAACTCTCATCAGTATTCTCTTCCTTTTCATACTCTCTTCCTGACATCCCCTGCAACCTGCCACTCTTTCTCATAACATTCCTCCTATGTAACCCCCTGCACAACAGTGGCAGTAAAATGCCTTGCATGGGGCCACACAATTATAAAAAAAAACAAAAAATAGTTAAAAATTGCATTATTTCTAGAATTAAATTAAAACTTGCCAATACACATTTTGAAAGGTCACAATGAAAGATGTGCATTTCTTAATAAGGGTAATTGAGCCTTGCTTTGATATGAGGTCTCTCATGGCTGAAATAGTAAAAGCACACCTGGTTACAAAGTGGTTTATCTAAGATAAAAAGAGAATGCAAGTTCAGTCTCTGACGCAAGGTACATTTTAGTACTTCCGATTCTTACAGTTTCACTGTTTAAAAATATAAAAAAATTAATATATCAACTCATATGTTTATAGTTATAAAATTTCAATTTACATTTTGTAAAAATAATATCATAGACTACGGTGATTCTCTAAGCGTAGCTTAGATGTGGCACAAGGCCAAAAGTAAGGGGTACTCAAGTGAGGATTGAACTCACTACTCAGTTGCAATGATTCTAGCAAGACAAGCTTGCTAACCATTACACCACCTCGAGGTGATCATAATATTATAGACTATGAGCTTTACATAGAATTGAAGAGATGCCAATTGATCATTTAAGCATTTCATACCACATCTCAAATGAATGAACTAATAAAATATGGTAATCCTGTTTTCCATCCTGAGACCAATGTACTGATGATGAGGCAGTCTATGCTGATGATATAGCTATTCATATTTTTGATAGGAATGATCTTGATGAGAAAATCAACGTACTCTACCTAGTACTCCAAGAAATAGAACTCAAAACAATGATCTGGATTTAGAATAAAAGCAGTGATTTTAGTACCTTGTATTTTCATAAAAATTCAGGATGTGGAAATAATAAATACTAAACACTTCAAATAACTCAGTATATGGATCCGTTACAACAAATTTATTATAAGAGAAAAGGAAATTTGACATAGAATATGCTGTACTAGAGGTAGTTTCATCCAACATTAACCAAAAAACTCCAGTCATTTCTTTTATATAATTTCATCAGATTGAGACTTTCATATGAATGTCATAAATGGCAGCAAACCATTCAACTGTCAGCTGTATACAATCAAATTTTTCAGATCACTGGTTAAAAAGAACTTTCAGTAAGTGAAGCTTGTTGTTCTTGGCCATCTTCAAACAATATGGTTTGGTGCCTCAAAATCCCAAAGATTAATACTAAATAAGAGAAAACACAACACTTGTAGTCTTACAACAGCAGCAACGTGGATAGCACAGGTAACTCAAAAAGAAAACAATGATATAATCAAGATGCTGACACTTCACACTATTTCAAATAAAAGACTAGAAAGGAATCCTCCATCAATACTGGTAAGAAGGATAAATTACTGGACTTTCAAAACCAATTTTTCCTAAACTGAGATTTTTTAAATTTCAACTGAATGCAGCAACTGGTTGCTTGATCAATGAATGCTGAATATTTTCTTATAATTCTTCTTCTTCTTCTATGTGCCCTGTCCCTTCAGGACGTAGGCGATCATGGGTCTCCACGTCTCCCTATCCCTTGTGGCTCTTAGTATGTTTGCTCCTGTTGCTCCTGGCAAACCCCGTTCCGTCATCCACCTGATCAGACCCTGCAAATATGTTATCCTTACTATTACCATTATCATTACTATATTGATACTCAGCAAACTTAAGTTTGTCTATATTTCTGAGATGAGGTAGTATGTAAATAGCGTAAGCTTAAGTTTGTCTATATTTCTGAGATGAGGTAGTATGTAAATAGCGTAAGCTTAAGTTTGTCTATATTTCTGAGATGAGGTAGTATGTAAATAGTGTAAGCTTAAGTTTGTATTTTACAAGACTAAAATAGAAGTATAAATGAATACTGAATATTTTCTTATAATTATTGTTACTATATTGTTATGTAGCAAGCTTAAGTTTGTATTTTACAAGACCAAATACAAGTATAAATGAATACTGAATATTTCCTTATAATTATTGTTACTATATTGTTATGTAGCAAGCTTAAGTTTGTATTTTACAAGACCAAATACAAGTATAAATGAATACTGAATATTTCCTTATAATTATTGTTACTATATTGTTATGTAGCAAGCTTAAGTTTGTATTTTACAAGACCAAATACAAGTATAAATGAATACTGAATATTTTCTTATAATTATTGTTACTATATTGTTATGTAGCAAGCTTAAGTTTGTATTTTACAAGACCAAATACAAGTATAAATGAATACTGAATATTTTCTTATAATTATTGTTACTATATTGTTATGTAGCAAGCTTAAGTTTGTATTTTACAAGACCAAATATAAGTATAAATGAATACTGAATATTTTCTTATAATTACCATTATCATTACTATATGTAGCAGGCTTAAGTTTGTATTTTACAAGACCAAATAGATGCATAAATGTTGTGTTGTGTTGTTTTCAAATCGAAAGAGCATTTCTGTTTTTCACAGATTCTAATACTGATGTCGTATGACCTTGCCAATATTTGGTCATCAAAACAGATATCTGCCCAATCACTTAGAAAAAAAAATTGAAAAATGCAACAAAGTATAAAAATGTGTTATATGCCTTCTCTCTAACCCAAATGAAAATCTAAGATGCAAAAGTCTGTCTCTACTCACAAGTCAGAAGCACATACTTCTTCTCTGACATATGAGAGAGAATCCTGTTTTTTGACAAAAACAGGGCTTTACTTATTGGCTGTGAAGAGTCACATGACCTGCTAAACACAGCGCATACTAATCTGAGAAGAAGAAAAAGTTATCTCAAGATTAAATGGTAAGGAGAAAGATATCTCAGATCCAATATGGACCTTATTTCAAAGTGCATAGAATTAATGTCAGAGCTTGATAGAGGTTAAATTGATTTGTAAAAACATCCACAAAAATGTTTCTTGTACCAGTTCTGCATCAAATTAGCTCAATCTTGAGTGAAGATAAAGCAACTTTCAAATGTAACTGACAACCATGTCAACACTTCTTTCTCCAATATTTGCTGGTAAACTCAGCTGTTCCCCATCACACTTTCTTCAATGAACACCATCAGTAATGTTGAACCATTAGAATCAGTAGCATCCCAAACCATGATCCTTGTTTGTTTCTGTCACTTGAAATGTGTTCTGACACCTTCAGAAATGTTTCCTGGTAAAGATTGATGCAAACTCTATCATTTTGGTAGTTGACCCCAGACTCCACAATAAAAATCTTCTCATCTGACCAAATGAATATTTTGTGTGCAGCATACTGCACCTCCTCCAACATTTTTATTCCTCTGCAAAACTGGTTTTGCTTTAAGACATTTGTCATCAGTGAATCTCGTATGGTTTAACCAAAATCCTTTTCCACAATCTTCATTAGTGACTTATCCAAAATATCCAGTTATTTTGCCATCTTCCTCATGCTTCTTTGAGGATTTCTTTTTAGGCTGTTCTAGATGCCTTCAATAATTTTCCCAATGCAAACTGCATGGTTCCTTCATGGAATGAGATTTAGCATAGCTGTTTGCTGCTCTTGAAACTTCTGCAACAGATTAAAAATATTTTTTCTGCAAACTTTCAACCGTATTATCACCTCAATATTTTTCATGCCAGCCATTTTCAATGCAAAAATTTGATGATGTTTTATTTGTGCATCCAGATTTAATTAAGCTGTAAGCAATAAAACAAAAGAATGTTAAAGAAGCCTGATACAAAATGAATGGGTATGTTTCAAATTTATATTTAAATAATGAGTAAATAGTTATGTCACATCTGGTTGAGTCAGTGGTTTATATTAGCTTTTGCAATATTTGTTACTTACTAGCCAGAACATGACAATATTTTCAGTTTGCTCTACTAGTCTCCTTTTATGGTTTAGGGATTGAGAATTTTGTAATATTTCAATATGAGTTACATTAATTTCTTTAAGAATTGCAATAATAAAACTTGAATCTTTTCTCATAATATTTTGAAGAGTTCTCATTTCTTGACATTTATAAAGTCATGTTTAATCTGACACAAGGTTATAAGAGAAGAAATGTAAGTATTATAAATGTGCTGTGCATGCTTACCTTGAAAATTAACATGTGAAACTTTGTTTTTGTCCTTGAATATTAATCCCTTGTACCAGTGGGAAATCAGAAATCATGTCTTAATTATCATTTATTAAACCTTTATACTTGGAAATTAAGTATGATCTAATTAGCAAATTTAGGAAGCTTAGCTTTCCTTATGTTTCATAACAAATTATAAAATTAGCATCATAATTACACACATATCAAAGGATATACATTGTTGATGCAAAATATGTATTTTTTGAATTAATATTTTATAAAACTGAACAAAATGACATTTGGTAAAAAATACTTAGCAAGCTTTGAAATAAAATGTAAGGAAAATCAGTCAGTCAGTTAAGTGCCATACTTGATACATGCTTGGAAAGAGACATGACTGACTTGGCAGAATATTTTCCCACAGTAGCTTGCCATTGCTTTCTGCAATAGACTGGTTGCCAGCCAAGGCTATAGAACCCAATCTGTTCTATTATTTAACCCATAACTGGAGGGAAGAGACGGATTAATACCTTTTCCAAGGGTATTTGGCTAGTTCTGCATTTTAGCTGTATGTTTAAAATGTTTATAAAATTATTGTTCTTAGACACTGTTTATGTGTTTATGCGGAAGTGAATGCAATGAATTCAACTGGAATTCGAACTCGGTTTCCCGATTTCTCGTTCTGAGCCAATATCCATTGCACCACAACGCACATCCTAAAACAATAACAATGCATTATTACGCAGCATGGCCTAGCGGTTTAAGCGCCAGACTCAGGGCTAATCTAATCAGTCAGTCAGTTAAGTGTCATACGTGATACAAGTTTTGGGTGATCTTATCTCAAAAGAGACATGACTGACTGGGTAGAAGATTGTCCTGCAGTGGGTTGCCATTACTTTCTGCAGTAGACTTGTTACAAATCAAGGCTATAGAACCGAAGCTTTTTTATTTTATAATCATATCACCCCAAGTAAGGCAATTTACTGCCACTAGTGCACAGGACATTAGATAAGAGGAAAGTTATGAGAAAGAGTGACAGGTTATTAAGGGTGTCAGGAAGTGGGTAGGAGATGGATGAGAATACTGATGAGAGTAGAGTGGACAAAGAAAGGAGCATAAGAGAGAGGATGCAAGTTAGTAACCCATAGAAGGGACGGATTAATATTTTTCTCATGGGTATTTTCACATAAAAGAATGCGTGGAACTCAAAAGGAATTCAAAATTGGCCCTCCAATTTCTTATTCCAAATCGATGAAAATGCTAATCCTTGAAGAAGTGATTGAATCTAAATTGGTATTTTTTATGGAATTACCCAATTTAGTTTAAAGAAGGTGATCATGAAAAAACATGAAATATACTGCTGTTAATATAGAAAAATTCCAGCAATTTTTATTTTATATTATTTGTTATAACTATAAACTAATTTTTTAGTTTCCATCTTTATTTTTAATTTTCTTTAACAGTGAAATAAATAACAGCTTGTCCAGATTGAGAAGTCCTACTAAAAAGATTTTGTGATCTAACAGGAATCAAATTTGTATCATTTTTTCATCAGTGAAACTGCTTCTACAAGGCAAAACAAGCCATTACCGGTTTGGCCTGGTAATTACCTATTTAAGCAATAAACGTCTTGCATTAGAATTTCTATGAATCTATATATGCTAACAGTAATTTGTGAATTAATTTTATATTCAACCTTATTTCGTACTAAATTATTATTAGTGGGTATTTAGTACTGGCAAATAACCTTGGATCCAGTAATTGTTTTTATTTACTAGTCTTTTTTCACATACCAAGTCATTTCAGTAAGTGGTTGATCATGACTTTTGATAACTTCCACTAATTTCTAACCATTTGCCATTCCACTTTGTCTTCTGTCATCCATTCACAGAAACTTACTTTCTACTTACAGATAGTTCTCTGGTTTTTACTTTGTTCTCTGGATATTAAACAACTCTCAGCCATTTTTTTCTTTTGTATTCCAGAAATTTCAGCTGTCACTTTTTGATTTTATCTATCAACTTCTTTATAGTTTTTATTTTCCTTAAAACCTCATCATTACCCACATATTATATAACCGTGGCATTTTTAGCATTTACCAGCTGAACCATGTTTCTTTTGTCTTGAGTCTTCTTTTTATCTGTGAAGAAAATGTCCTATGTTCAATGCTATATCAGAGATTAGAATTGAGATAGTTCACCACATTTTTCTTATAAAAAATATAATTCTCATCTTTTAATACTTTGCTTAGTTTCTGTAAGGCAACTTTTGTTATTCTTATGCACCTTCAAATTTCTTTATCACACTTTTTATTGTATATTACTGCATAACCCAGGTAATTAAATACACCTGCTTGATTTTAACTTCCGTAATACTTAGCTCACACCTTAGACCATATTTTTGCCACCAACCATTTGTAACTAATATTAAGAAATATTTCATATGCCCTAATGAAAATTCTTTGGATCCAATAATTGGTTAATTTGTTTTCTTTTTAATCAGTTACCAGCCAATGTGTATACAATTTAATACACCTGCTTGATTTGAACATACGTGATACATAGCTCACATCTTAGAATATATTTTTGCCATAAACCATCTGTAATTAATATTAAGAAATATTTCATATGCTTTAATGAAAGTTCCTTGGATCCAATAATTACTTATTTTCTAGTTTGTTTTCTTTTCAATCAGTTACCAGCCAATGTCTGTACTATTCTGTAAACAAATGAGAACTCACTACTCTTCTTTTGGTAAAATTTTATTTCTATTTCAATCAGTATCTCCTGGAACAGATTTAATTAAGTTGAGTCTATCTGATATTTTAATAAGTATAAATGAGCAGCAGAACACCAAACATTTTGAAAAGTTCAAAGTATTATTTAAACTTGTTTTGAATTATTGATAGCCATCATCTGGATTAACATGTAGTAATTACACTTTTGAAGTGATGAAATATCTTCTAATCTTTTGAAAGCATTCTCCAGTGTTTTTTTTTTCTTTATCTTGAATGTGCATTAATACATTTTTTTATAGCAAGTAAACATGATCAACTTATTTAAGCTAGGCTTGGTCATTTCACACATTTTTGTTGTTTTTATCACAACTTTTGGCCAATATATTTTTTGCCTTTTCATTAATTTGCAGGAATTTCAAAGAAATTACTTCAGACAAAAATTAAACTCAAATGCACCACAAGAACTTGCTATTCTTTTACAAGATATTTAAGTCTATCTAGATCCCATGCACTGAATTTTTTATGTGAATTTTTTTAAATTCCTGTATTTTGAAAGTTTTGAATTCTTAAATGGGATGAAATAAAGCATCACAAACATGAAATTCTTAATAACTTAAAAAAAAGAACTAAATATTTGAAGTTTTATAGCCAGATATTTAGTAAAACCTATTTGGAGAGGATAAGTTCCTTTTTATCTTACTCAGATGAAGACCAATTTATGGATAGAGAACATTGTTAGAAAGTGAGAAAATTAAAAGAAGAATCATATGGTTTCCAGCTTTCTCTTCTTCATTCTTTTCACTCTCTTATTTTTTTTCCTCTCCTCAATTGGAGTAGATAGACTAAACTATCGCCTGGTTCACGCTCCACCCACGTCTATTGAACAGGTGTAGAGGCTCATCCCTTGTTGCCTGTTTAGGATGTGGTTTCCGGCTTTCTCTTTTCCCATCTTCTCACTCTCTTCTTTCATTTTTTTTTTCTTCAATTGGAGTAGATAGACTAAACTATCGCCCGGTTCACACTCCACCTATGTCTATTGAACAGGTGTAGAGGCTCATCCCTTGTTGCCTGTTTAGGATGTGGTTCCTGGCTTTCTTTTCCAATCTTTTCATTCTTACGTAGCCCCCTGCGCTTCAGTGGCATTACTGCCTTGCTCGGGGTGATATGATTAAAAAAAAAAAAATCAATCATCATCCAGTTGGAAAGATACATTAGGAAAGCAAGTATAATTTTTTAGATCATCACGGAGTAAACAAACTGGTTGCTGAGAATAATATTGTCTGTCTGACTAAACTTGCTTGGAATCAGTAGAACCAAATAAGCTTCAATTATTCTTTCTATTTTACCAAGTTATAATTTTCCCAAAAAAGTAGCATTGTACCCAGAGAAAGGGATGTAAAATACATTGTAGAAACAACAAATACAAAATGAAAAATTAAATAGATCCACAAGAAATTTGAATAATAATGATTTTTTGATGCTTTAAACAGTATATCCAAATAATGTTCAGTTCTTTTGTTAATTATAAAGTTATTTTACATAAATTTAGCTTTAAATTATTGCAGGTTATAGACAAAAATTACATGTATAATTTTCTGAAAGGGATGATGTGAATTAATTTCTGTTAAAAGAACTCTTCCCTTATTGACCATATCTTTCAGGAGTGTAGCCATATTCACCACACTTGGACAAGTTCCACTTACCTTCATCACCAGACCAGGTTTTGGTGAGGGATCTGGTTTAGTTACCAACCACTTGATCATATTAAAGTTTTTCTTAAATATATGCTAGTCAATAACAGGTAAGGCAAATGAAAGTTACAAAAATTAAGTTCATTTTTAAATTTTCAATTATCTCATTTTTTAAACACCATGAATAAGGTGAATTTGAATATAGATGAATAAGGATATTTGTTTTGAAAGTGGAATCAATAAGCTAATTTCAAATTTTGGCCTAGTTTGCTGCATTTACTTTTGCAATAACACCCTTGTAAAAAGCATTTATCTGTGTCTTTCCCACTAGATTGGGATTAATTTGCATAGTTGACTGGGCCCTCTAACCTGAGCTGATAGCCAGTCTAAAAGAATTATTTTGAATTCAAACTCATAGAGAATGTAATTGGAAACCACTCTGCTATTTTTCCAAGAAGTCATGGCAAATAAAGGAATCTGTGGAGATCTATGATTGCCTGTGTCCTGAAACATTGCTTTAAAAATCATTATTGCTCTAAGAAAATAATGAGGAATTAAATGATTCACTTGTGATTTTTTTCACCCTAAGCAAGGCAATAAAGTCACTAAGATGCAAAGAGTCACTGAGTGTTAGAGAATATGAGAAAAAGACAAATAAGGAAAGAGAACAATAAAAGAACTGTAATTAAGAAGACAGAAGATAACAATTGACATTGCATTAACATTTTTGATAATCAAAGTTGACTGGGAATTAAGAAACCAGAAGAAGAAATTATTAATATAGAACTTGTTGAGACCTTGCCAATAATCTAGTCAGTTAATTGTCATACATGATACACACTTGTACGATCATGTCTCTTTCACAAAATGACTGACTAGGCAGAAGATTTTCCTGCAGTTAGTTGCCATTTCTTTCTGCAGTTGTTAGGTTGCCAACTAAGGCTATAGAATTCAATCTGTCCTGCTGTTCAACACATAGCGGGAGGGAGAAGAGATGGATTAATATTTTTCACAATAGTATTTGTGCATAAGGGATTGAAACAAATTTGACTGGCATTTGAAATGTCACCAATTTCTTATTCTAAGCCTATAACTATTACACCACAACACATATCTTATCTAATCAGTCAGTTAAACATGCTTGGGTGATCATGTCTCGAAACGTGAAACATGCTTGGGTGATCATGTCTCGAAAGAGATATGACTGACTGGGCAGAAGATTATCCCACAGTAGGTTGCCATTGCTTTCTGCTGTAGACTGGTTGCCAGCCAAGGCTATAGAACCCAATCTGTCCTGTTATTTAACCCATAACTGGAAGGAAGAGATGAATTAATATCTTTCCGAAAGGTATTTGCACATAAGTGAATGCAATGAATTCAACTAGAATTTGAACTCGGCTCCTCAATTTCTTGTTCCAAGTCAATATCCACTGCACCACAACACACTTCCATCCTATCTGGTAGTATGCTTAAATTCATAAAGTTTAAGTACCAGAGAGGATACTATAGTTAATCAGAATAATTATGATGAAATTATTTATAGAAAAGGCACAGGGAAGTTATGTTAATAATACTGGCTGCTTTGTCAATGAATGCCAAATGTTTTCTTGCAATGAAATATCCAATAATGCCATTACCATTTCAATGTCCCAAAAGGTCACATGGATGAAGTAGGTTTATCAACAAATCTTCGAGAGAAGTTCTGACAATCAGAGAAATTTCAATTTTACTGTATCATTTATTCTCTTCTGATGTTGCACTGCAGATATCAACAAAATAGGTATTTGCCTTGTAGACTTTATATCCCCACATCTCCTTGTTGGTAGTCTCTTTTGTCTATATGTGCAGATGTTTTTACAGGAGATTTGGATCCATTTTAATGTATCCATCTATCACATCAAAAAATCAAATAGCATGTTCACCTGATTGACATTATATCATCATGTTTTTTTCTTGGTTGTCTGATTTGATCACTTGTGATAGTTGATTCAATATCTTTGAAAGATCATAATTTATCAACTTAATATAATTTTGTCATGAAATCACCCACTTTTGTGTGCAAACTTCTACTTGCAGTTTCTCTACATGACATGGACATCATAGTGCTCTATAATTTCCTATTTTTTGTAGTATTTAGCAATGTTTGTCTTTTTACTGTATCCTTGTATTCTTGTTTGACATTTGTTGGACATACTGTATCCTTGTATTCTTGTTTGACATTTGTTGGACATACTGTATCCTTGTATTCTTGTTTGTCATTTGTTGGACATACTGTATCCTTGTATTCTTGTTTGACATTTGTTGGACATACTGTATCCTTGTATTCTTGTTTGTCATTTGTTGGACATACTGTATCCTTGTATTCTTGTTTGTCATTTGTTGGACATACTGTATCCTTGTATTCTTGTTTGACATTTGTTGGACATACTGTATCCTTGTATTCTTGTTTGACATTTGTTGGACATACTGTAGCCTTGTATTCTTGTTTGTCATTTGTTGGACATACTGTATCCTTGTATTCTTGTTTGACATTTGTTGGACATACTGTATCCTTGTATTCTTGTTTGACATTTGTTGGACATACTGTATCCTTGTATTCTTGTTTGTCATTTGTTGGACATACTGTATCCTTGTTTGACATTTGCTTACCCAAGCTCATTAGTTTGGTTATTCACCTTTTCACTTTGTTCCTCTTGCCTTCTATATGTCTTTTGAGTGTCATGTTTTCCAAGCCATCTTTTCTCATTAAGTATTTTAGAAATTTTAACTCTCTCTTTCTGATTCAATATGTAAGTGACTTTTTGTTTCTATTTTCTTCAAAACTTGCTAATTGCTTACAAATTCCAACCATGGTTTTTCAGCATCCTTCTGTTGAATAAAACAACATTTGTATTTCATCAAGTTTTCTCTTCATCGGTAAGAAAGATTTCCACATACAGGTGGATTGCATTTATAGGGAGCATCAATCATGTTTGCATAACTGACATTATGCCAAACATAACCAAACTGCTCGCATTTAAATCATCAGAAGATTGAACAAGCATCAAAGGATAAAAAAGAGTTCTTTTTTTATAATAATATAAATGAAATTTATTAATCAAAATTTAACATCAATTTTGTTATTTATGAGTATTGTATTTCAGTGAGAAAAGTTCATTTTTGTTGAATTCCGAAGGAAATGTTTTTTTTTTAAGAAAATTCTTTTAGGCATGCCTGGTAGTAATAAACATTTGTATGTTGATTTTTGTTCCTCTTTTTCTTTACTTGCTGGACAGTTGGGAGGAAGGAGAAATGTCAAAGAGAAATAGAGAGTGATAGAGTGAGATATGTGTGTGCCATGTGATTTTCTTGAATGTCTAGACAGACAACTCATATGCTCTTTCTTTCATTGCATGAGAAGAAAAAAGGAGAAGGTGAGAGAGTGAGAAAATGCATGTCAAATGGATGAGACACTCAACTTAGACTTGTGACTCTCTTGAGGGGGTAAAGAAATATCAACACATCTTTATGTATTTTGATGACCAAGAACAGGATCAACTCTTTTTCTTCTGGTTGGTCAATAATAAAATGCTGTATGTATTTGGTCCTCGACTATGTCTGAATATAGCAAAAATATGTAAGGGATTTTCTATTGGTTAATTTGTAAATATATGTGTTCTTTACATTGGTTTTGAAAGGTTATAGGCATGTGTAAAGACAGATTTATTAAGCAATCAAATATTGAGAATTTTTTTTTTTAATTAAATTTTTCCTGATTTTTAGCATTTCTTTTTTAGTTTTTGGAATACTTCTTTTGCTGTTTTAATGTCTTCTGTTAAAATGCTTTCCAGTTATTTAAACTTCTGTACTCATTTGATTTTGACTTCTTCAGTTCATCTTGTTTTTTTACTTTTGCTGATAACCACATATTTTGTCTTACTACAGTTGATAATTAGCCCCTTTCTTATCACTTTCTCAATAATTTTATTTGTTAGCTATAAAATTATTGATTCTATTCTGTCATTATCATTAACATATCAGTAAAGAAATAAGATATCTTTCCTTTTGAGTATAGACTTTATGTGAGCAAGCAATTTTTTAAAATTAGTTATGATGTTGGGGGATAAAATTTGCAACAGAAAAATATTGTTTTAAATTTTGGCAATTGACTCACTGTCCTTTGGGTACCTAACATTGAATGATTGTTTGTAAGCTTGTCTATTCTCTTAGACCAATTTATCACTGTAAAATATTCAATTCTCACTGGATATGATTCTAATAGCCATCTTCTTGACTTTAAATGAGAAGTTAGAGTGCTTTATATTTACAGAGTCTTCTCATAATTAAGTATTTACTATCAAGCTCATATTATGTCTCAATGATGTGCATTGTGGTGCAGTTCAGAATGAGAAATGGGAGAGCCAAGTTTGATTTTCAGGAGAATTCATTGCATTCCCTTATGCACAAATACCCTTGGAAAAGGTATTAACCCATCTCTTTTTGTTATGGTTCACTCCTATGAGGAATAGACTCTTCCTTTTGTTGTAAGTAATTACCTATGTGACTTTCAAGAGCAGTTCACAAAAGCAGTTATTGGAAGGCAGTTGATGACAACTACTAGTCAGGCAATAAGCAGCATAATAATACCATCAGATTTATTTATTTCTATATTACTTATTATTAACACTTCCTTTGAATATTTTGTTTCTTGTTGTACTTATATACTGTTTTGAAACTACCTCTTTTGTTCTTTGTCTTACTTCCGGCACAAACTGGTTGCTACAACTCCACAACAAAGTGTCGACAAAGATCCACAATACTTTTATCCCCAGCTACGGATTAATTATCAGCACAGATTTGGTTCTATAGCCTTGGTTGGTAACCAGTCTACAAAAGGAAGAAATGGCAATCTACTGTGAGAAAAATTTTCTGCCTAGTCAGTCATGGATCAAAAGAGATATAATTGTGATTGAGACAGTTGTTATTTTCAAGTTGTGGTGCAGGTTATTATTGGAACCCAGGTGAAAAGTTATTATTTTAAATCCTTACATTTTAACTGGTTTATCTATTCTTGGAATTTAGGTACTTTTAATCCCAATTACACTACATTTGCTCTGCTGTAAACTTTAACAAATGCTATCATCTACTTCTGTATTGTCATTATTGTTAAAGTGATACAGTTATAAAATTTTAAAAGAAGAGTTGGATGACTGAATTTCAGTCAACATATGCTATGATTATTATATAAACATGTGCACGCTTCAACTTTTAAACCTTTGGGCTAAAAATGTCATCATTTAATTAGTATTCAGTTTCTCATGAGATTTGAGGTTAATGGAACAAAAAGTTAATATACGATAACACCATATTTTGCATCTTAAACTCTCACTAAAAATCTTTTCACTTTCTACAAATTAAGTGTCAGCACAAACTGTCCTCCTTTATGGCAATGAGTGCTGGGTAATTTTCTCAAAGATTAAAAGTTGACATGAAGCAATACAAATGTGGTTCTACAGAAGGATACTGATGATACTGGGAACCAAACATTGTAAGTAATGATAAAGTTTTGGAGAAAATGGAAAAAAACTAATAATTAACTTCAGAAAAATACAGTCAAGGTTTCTGGAACATATGATGAGGAAGGAGGGCTTGGAAAATCTAATACTCATAGGACAGATAGAGGGAAAGAAGGACAGAGAAAACATACTTGATGAGTTTGGGTAAATGGATTGAAGAACAGGGCTTAAGAGAAATAACAAAAAGACACAAAGTTTATTAAGACCTACAAGGAACTGGTTTCCGGTCAGGGATTGTGGATAAATCTTTTGCCTTTTGCTACAAGGAACTGGAATTGGTGGAAGACCATAATTGCCTACATCCTAAGGGGATATGGCACATAAAGAAGAAGAAGCATGACACTTTAACTGCCAAAAACAAAACAGTTACCATTTCTTCTTTTTCTATGTGCCTTCAGGATGTGAGAGATCAATACTGTCCACAATTTCTTATCCCTTGTAGCTCTTAGTAAGGTTTATCTTTTCACTATCTCTCCTAATCCCTGTTCTGCCATTCATTTATATAGACTTATTAGGTAGGTTACATTGCTGCTTTCCTTTATCACTCTTGCCTTCAAGACATATATCCTTTGATTATCAAATTCTCCAAGAAATGTTTTATTTTCATTATAGTGTATTGAGAGAGAATATTGTTGAAATATTATATATTATGAAAGTCACTGTGAATATAATGTTTCCTATTTTATTTTTTTGGCCTATGATGTCAATGATAAATGTTATAAATATATCAGCTGATGTTGAACCTTTCCAACAGTGTGAAGAAATGGGAATAGTTTCAGATCCCAAAATCGAAAGACCATAATTGTAATTCTAAAGGTAATAAATCTGTCTTGTAATACCAGAAAACGCCAGTGGCATAAATCAAAAGGGGTTAAAAATCTGCAACACACACTTATCTTCTACAGCTATGAATAACAGAAAACCTCCCATACGTCACCCATGGTAGCATTCATTTGTAGGGATAAAAAAAGGCTGTGATTTGTTGAGAATGGTAGGCAATTACAGTTATCATATTTCAAGACCTACTAAAATCAAACCAATCTTTATTTGGATTTTCTATTTCAGCAAATAGCACTGAGAATACTTTTTTTCAAGATTAGGTTTTCTCCTTCATTGTCACATTAACACCTTATCTCATAATCACAGTAGTGACAACACAAAATCTTGTGCTTCTTCTTAGTAGGACAATCACTGCCTCTTCCCCAGATGAGTCATCTCCTAAGGAGTTATCAGTCTGAGTTGTCCAAGGAATTATCAGGTTCAGTTGTTTGCTTCTAAGGACAGACTGGATACATCTCTTATGGTGACTAACCATTCCCTCTCCGAGGAAGGACACATAACTTGTCTCACTCAATAATGTGCCAGAATCCATAAAGGTATAATTCTTTAGTCGTGTAATGATAACAACTGAGAAGCAGTAGCAGCTTGACAAAATTGTGTCTGAAAGGAAAATGTGTATAAAGTAAAGGTGTAATATTTAATTCCTCTATATGGTCAAAATTACATGCATGTACATCCATTGATACTAAACATCTGTGGAGACCAGATAGTGGATGTAAGCACAGTGTGTCATGTGTCTCAGCCATGATTATAGTAATGTATGTTCTTGGCATCTGTGTAGTTTGAATTGTCTAATACTTTAACTGGTAAAATTGCATTGTAATCTACATTGTTAGAAATAGTCAGGTGACTCAAAATAAAGAAACCATTTCCTTGTTTTATTTATTCAAAATAAAAAAAAAACTTTGTTTCACCAGAATGATTTGAAATAAGAATTTATCTTTCGTCTAAGCCAGATGATTTCAAATCAGGAAAATGGTTCATCCTTTCTTTCTTGCTACATTCTAAATCTTTAAAAGTAAGAAAAAAAAAGTTAGTGCTATATTTTCCACTACTATCACAACAATGGAAATTTACAAATCATAATAAAAAATGCTTTTATTAGATTTGCTACCATGACCAACTGATATAACGCTTCTTTGTCTATGTCCATTCAGAACACTATCATTCTGCAATTTTCTGTTCTTTGTAGAAATTTTTCTAAACCCTGATCTACTTACACAACCTCACTAGTTAAGCTATAAATTGTTTTTTATTTCTCCTTATTGCTTGCAATCTGTCCTCTGAGTATCAAATTTTCCAAGCCCTTTTTCTTTATTAGGGGTCTTACAAATTTCAACTATTTCTTTCTAATGTGAACTATAAAATTATTATTTATTTCCATTTTCTCTAAAATTTTGTCATTTTTGACATGTTTGGTTTATGTTATTCTCAGCATCCTTCTGTAGAATCACAGTTCTGTTGCTCTTTTTAAAATGTCTGGATCAGTGAAGACTGAAAAATCTTAAAAATTACAATACACAATATAGACATGATGATGAACATTTCAAATGAAAAATAAAGGTGAACATACTACTACAACTCCTTTTATGTGCCATATTCCTTCAGAACATATGTGATCAAAACTCTCCACAACTCACTGCCCTTTGTGGATCTTTGTAAGGTTTATCTTTTTTCTATCTATTGTTCTGCCTACCAATTACCCAAACTTGTTAAGCAGGTTGTTTGCTGCTTTTCTCTGTTCAACTTGCCTTTAATATGTCCTGTCAGTATGAAATTCATCAAGCCCTCTTTCCTCATTATGTTCTCTAGAAATTTCAATTGTCTCTTTCTGATTCAGAGTATAAGTATCAGTTTATTAAACAATAACATAATTCAAGTTCAAAACAAATTCTCTCTGCAGGCAAACTTTTTGAAACAGTCTATCACTTGTGCATCTTTTTTTATTTCCCATGTTCTTTCATGGCATGGGAATTCATAGCTCTTCACAACTTCTTATTTTTTGTTTGCTCAAAGTGATGTTTGTCTCCTCACTATTCCACCCAGTTTCTATTCTATCAATCATTTACACCTACTCATTAGATAGTTTACTTGCTGTTACTATCTGTCCCTCTTGCCTTCAAGATGTCTTGTGTTTGTCAAATCCTCCAAGACTTCCTTCCTTGTTATGTGTTCCAGAAATTTCAACTATTCCTTTGTGTATTTTAAAAGTTTTTTCTTTCCATTTTCCTTAAAGTTTCTTCATCATTCTCATTCATAGTTTCTTCATTGTTATCATTCATAGTTTTCACAGCATTCATCTTAAGAGTGACATCTATGTTGCTTCTAGTTTCCTCTTTATCTGTGGAGAAATTATCCAACATTGTCTGTCATATAGGAGGGTTGATATTGAATAGCAATTCAGAAGTCACTCATAATTTACCCAAAATGGAACCGACAATACCTTGTATTAAATAATAGCACAAAGAAAATCAAAATGATTCCTATCAGTAATTTTATGTGCACAGACATCCTTGAAAAATGAAAATATGTTGGTCTTTCAGAATAATCTTTTGTGTTGATAATTCATAAATGTAACCTTGTTGCTACTAAATTATATTTTGGGGTGAATGTTATTTTCATTTTTTGTCCTTTCACCTGATGCTGAACCTTAAAGTTATTTGACTCTGGTGCTATTCTGGAAGATTTCCAAATCTGAAAATGTTGATTGATTTTGTTTGATAAGAAAAATGTTATTATTCACTTCCCTTTTAGAGGAACTATGCGGACGATACAGTACTGATTGCGGACACGGAAAGTAAACTGCAAGATCTCATACAGAAAGTAGCAGTGGAGAGTGACAAGAAAGGACTACAAATAAACTTTAAGAAAACTGAGTGCATAATCATCAGCAAAAGATACAACCCAAAATGCCAAATACAGGTAGGGGATAACAGAATCAAACAAGTCCAAGAATTTAAGTACCTAGGAAGTGTTCTAACAGGAGATGGAAAGTGCGACACGGAGATCCGAAGGCGAATTGGCATGGCAAAGGACGCGTTCCAGAAGATGAGCAAAATACTAACACACAGGAAAATCTCAATAGAAACGAAGAAAAGAGTGCTAGACTTCTACGTGATGTCAGTTCTTCAATACGGCTGTGAATGCTGGACAATATCATCGAAAATGAAGCGGCTGAAATGTGGTTCTACAGAAGGATGCTATGGATATTGTGGACTGAGCATACAAGCAACGACGAAGTGTTAGAAAGAATGGCAACAAAAAGGAAATTGATGCTGAGCATCAGGAAGAGACAATTAAAGTTCCTGGGACATGCAATGAGGAAGGAGAGCCTGGAGAACCTGATACTGACTGGTCAGATAGAAGGAAGGAGAGACAGAGGAAGGCAGCGGATAAGATATATTTGCAGGGTCTGATCAGGTGGATGATGGAACGGAGGTTGCCAAGAGCAACAGGAACAAACATACTAAGAGCCACAAGGGATAGGGAGACGTGGAGAGCCATGATCGCCTACGTCCTGAAGGGACAGGGCACATAGAAGAAGAAGAAGGTACAGAATTTCACTTTTGGCCAGAACTGTTCTTCTCATTTAAGATGGGAGAAGGCACCCAGTTCTGAAGATTCCAATACTGTAGCAACACCTGTCTCATCACACTAAAAGATGTGGTTGTCACTGTAATATCAACTTGACACCTTTTGTTCTTTACCTATATGCATATGTATAAGCATTAAATATAATATTTCAGCACTATTTTGTAATAACTCACTGTAATGTAAATAATAGATTTCTTGAAGAATTTAATACTCACAGGATATATTTCTTGAAGATAAGAGGGATGGATGAATGCAACAAGTAACCTATGTAGAAAATGTTACACAATCTCCTCAAAGATGAAGGAGAGACTCAAAGCAACAGAAATGTGGTTCTACAGTAGAATGCTGAGGAAAACATGGACTGTTAATGTGAGCAATGACAAAGTTTTGGAGAGAAAAAAACAAAAAGAAAACTTATACATCAGGTGGAGATAGTTGAAATTTCTGAGAAATATGATAAGGAAGGGGGGATTGGAAAGTCTGATACTCACAGTACAGATAGAGAGAAAGAGAAACAAGGGAAACAGTGCATAACACATTTGATGGGCTTAAGTAAATGAATGGGTTTTGGGAAAATAACAAGACAAAAAATATGATGAGCTACAGCAGACATGAAGATGTGGAGGGCCATGATCGCTTATGTCCTGAAGGGACATGGCACATAAATGAAGAAGATTGAACAGGTATTGGGAAGGACAGTGAAAAGATAAACCTTACTAAGACCTGCAAAAGATAGGAATATGTAGAGGAGTACAGGGGGCTTTTTAACACTGCTGCTGAGCATATAAATATGAATTTAGTTTTTCATTTTGCTTTAAGATTTTTTTCATGGATCTCAGCTGCTGGCATTAGTTATAGAGATTTAGTTGGATTAACTAATTTTTTCAGAAAATGTAAATGAAAAGAAAAAGAGAAGTGAAATTTGTAGTATTCATACTAAAGAACAAAGACTTGGAGAATTTGTCGCTATGGTGTAAATTAATTTTTTGCAGTTAAGATTTTACATAGCTATATATGCTTTTCCTAGTAAAAGGATTAACAAACTGTTCAGTTCAATAGTAAGTATGATTGATAAGGTCAAATTAACAGCTGATCTAAAAATGACCTGCAATCAGTCTGTTGTTAACTGGGGCAGGGAATGGTCTGTTAGTTTTAATGTCTCCAAAATGAAACTGCTCTCTATTAGATGTCTAAGAGAAACCTTTCTACTTTCCATCAGCATGACTGATGCTAAAGTCCAAGAGAGTGACTTGTTGGGATTTCTCTGGCTAACATTTTCTGCAGATGTGAAGTGGAAAGATTATTTTGAATCAATTGCTGGGTCTGCTGCTAGGAAAATTGGTTCACATTGTTGTGCTAGACAATTTTTGGACCAAAATCTTTTTGGTATATTTGTAAGTTTACGATCTGTGTATGGTTCAAATATTGTTGTCACATATGATCTGGTGCTCCTGCTAAATACTTAGAGATTCTTGATGAAATTAAGTAGAATCTGCAATGTTAATGTTCTTGAACTGACATCTCAGTTTCAGTCACTTTTTTATTACTTTAATGTCACTTCCCTCTGCCTTTTCTGTAAATTCTTTTATTGTGATTGTTCTAATGAACTTTGCTTTATGGTACATAGAGTTCATCAATTTAAGCACAGTACTAACTTGGCACTAACTCGGCTCCCCGATTTAGTACTAACAGTACTAAATCGGGGAGCCGAGTTCGAATTCCAGTTGAATTCATTGCATTCACTTACGCGCAAATACCCTTGGGAAAGGTATTAATCTGTCTCTTCCTTCCAGTTATGGGTTAAATAACAAGACAGATTGAGTTCTATAGCCTTGGCTGGCAACCACTCTACTGCAGAAAGCAATGGCAACTACTGCCGGATAATCTTCTGCCCAGTCAGTCATGTCTCTTTCAAGACAAGATCGCCCAAGTGTGTTTCACGGATGGTACTTAACTGACTAACTTGGCAACAACATCTCATCAGTTTACAGTTTAATTGGCTTGATGTAAGCATAAGATCTTTGCTAACAGTTTCTTCTCTTGCACTTCTTGCCTGTGGTACTCTCTTCCAGCTTCTTACTTTCCTTCCAATTTTGATCTTTAAAAATTTAAATGCAATGTCAGTTGTTACTAACTGCCTCTTTTATTGCTCTCACTCTTTAGGAAATTTTTTTCTCATATTCTTTCCAACTCAGTAATCCCTTATGTTTTAGTGGCTTTTATTACCTTCTTTTGGATCAGATCAAAAAGAAATTTGTTAAGTTACCTAAAAGAAAAAAATGAATTCAGCTTAGCGCTATCAATATTATTTACATATTTCATTTAATTTTTCATTATAAAAATTATATTTCTAAATTTTTACTTTAAATATTTCATCTTTAATTTCATTTTATTTTTTTTAAATTTTTGACGAAGATGCAAATAAGTATTGCGCAATCAACACCATCAGCAACATCTTAATAAATACAAAAGTGAATCAGATTTTCTTCTTTTCAATATAAGTATGAAGTCTCCCACTGTGTTTCTAGGTATCATTGTTTCATGTCTAAAACAATTTGTGTATACCAAATTTTTCAGATTTACCTAGCCTCATATTCAAAGTATGATCAATCTTTGAAAATAAAAACAGCGTAGAATAAATAGATATGTGAATCATTTTCATTGAAATTAAGCACTGTTATATAAAACTAGCAGTATAGCGTGGCATTGCTCGGGTGTAATGAAAGCTTTAAAACTAATCCATGGTCCTGGAGCTCAGACTCTTTGGATGTTGGCATGAAAGACTAAAAAGCAATAGTTGTTTCAAGTTAAAGTGAAACTGTAGACTGAAAGAAAAATGAATGGATTTAAGTCAAATTTTGATTTCCTGGTATCGATATCAAATAAGTTTTTTTGTCGTAAACTGAATTTTGAAGGCTAAATAAGTCCTCTGAGTAAATGGTATCATGGCTGAGACTAAGAAATACAATTATACCTACTTAGAGCCAAACCCGAAGCAAAAACTAAAATAAAAGGGCTAAAAACAATACAGACATACAGGCAGACAAACAGACACACACACAAACATCTTGCCTTTTATATATATATATATATATATATATATTATTGATTTTCTGCACTATTGTAAAAACTGCTACCTTGAAACTTGTGACTATCGTTTCTTATATCTTTGTCTATGTGTGTATCAATTTTGATTAAAATCGGACCACTCCTTATATATTTTTCGATTATCGATTTTTGATATTTATCAGGGGTACCTCGACACAAAACCTAGCTAAGAACACTTGCAGATGCTTATAGTACAATTGTGTAAATTTTCAAGAAAATCGGTTCAGCCATTTTGGAGTCTATAAGTAACAGACACACACACACAAACACACACAAAGTTCCATTTATAAATAAGTTAAGATTTAGATTTAGATTAGATTGGTGAAATAAATTATATTGTATTTCAGATCTTATCTTTCATTTTATTTCTCATCCAAGATCCAAATAATGCCAGTCCAGCTTTACTATTTTCATTATTTATTTTATTTTAAAAAATTGGAAGTCTCAGTCGCTAAAAAAAAAAAGAGTTGATTTATATTTCAGTTTCATTTTTGAAAAAAATGTGCCCAGAATGAAGTAATTAAGTAAAGCTTCTTCGTTTCTCTCATGCCCCTTCAGGAAAAAGGTGATCATGGCTCTCAACAACTCATATGATTCTTAGTAATTTTCCTCCCTTTGCTAAGGCCCCTGCCTCCTGTTCCACCATCCATTCACCCAAGCTTGTGACATAAGTGACTTTTTACCTTCCCCTATCTCTCTTGACCTCAATGTGCCCTGTGAGGATTAAGTTTTCCAAACCTTCCTTCCTCATTGTGTCCAAAGAATTTCAGCTGTGTTTTCCTGATTCTTAGTAGAATTGTTCCTTCTGTTGCTATTTTCTTTAAGACTTTGTTGTTACTTGCATGTTTAATCCATGGAAATTTTGGTCCCCTACTGTAGAAGTTTTAAATCTTCTTGGCCATAAAAAAGCAATTATATATCTCTTTTTTTTTTTTAATGGCAAAATATGTGCCAAGAATATGAGACAATTTAAGGTCATACAAATGATACAGTGCTGATAGCTGACAAAGAAAGAAAACTACAAGACCTCCTAAAAAAAGGTAGTTGAAGAAAGTTGAAAGAAATGACTACAAATAAACTAAAAGAAAACCAAATGTATGGTCATCAGCAAAAGGAGGAGCTAATTACAGGTTGGGGATACTGAAATCAAGCAGGTACAAAAATTTAAGTACTTGGGAAGTGTTCTAATGGAAAATGAAAAGTGCAACACTGAGATCCGAAGGTAAATTGGAATGGCCAAGGACACATTCCAGAAGCCAAGCAGAGTATTAAGAAACAGGTAAATTTCACTAGAAACAAAGAAGAGAGTTCTGGATTGCTATGGGATGTCTGTCCTTCAATATGGCAGTGAATGCTGGACAATATCATCAAAGATGAAGAAAAAACTGAAATGTGGTTCTACAAAAGGATGCTGCAGATATCATGGATCAAACATGTGAGCAATGATGAGGTTTTGGAAATGATGGAAACAAAAAGGAAATTAATACTGAGTATCAGGAAGAGATAGCTGAAGTTCTTGGGACATGATGAAGGAAGGCTTTGAGAATCTGATACTCACAGGTCAGATAGAAGAAAAGAGAGACCGGGAAAAGCAGTGGAAAACACATTTGAAGGGCCTGAGCAGGTGGATGGCAGAGCAGGATTTGGGTAAGGTAAAATGAGCCATATAAAAAAATTTATCGTCCAAATCCTGATGAATAGAGTGAGAAGCAAAATCAGGCCAGAGATAGGACAAGAACAGTGTGGTTTCATTAAAGACACGGGAACAAGGAATGCCATATTTATGATTAGGATGCTCTCCGAAAGGGCAATACAAATGAAGAAGGACTTATACCTGTGCTTTATTGATTATGTAAAGGCATTTGACAAAATACACCACAAAGAACTGATGGAGATGCTAGGCAGCCTGGACATATTTGGAAAAGACTTGAGAGTAATAAAGAATCTTTACTGGCAGCAAACTGCTTGCATATGGACAAGTAATGAATTGAGTAGATATACAAAGATAGAAATGGGCGTAAGACAGGGATGTGTCTTTTCACCGGATCTGTTCAACTTGTACAGTGAGAATATTTTGAGGACCCTAGAAGTTATGCCTGGATTCATAATTGGAGGCCACAATTTAAACAACCTAAGGTAAGCAGATGATACAGTGCTGATAGCAGACACAGAAAGAAAACCACAAGACCTCCTACAGAAGGTAGCAGAAGAAATTAACAAGAAAGGACTAGAAATAAATTGTATGAAAACTGAATGTATGGTCATCAGTAAAAAGGGCAGCCCAAAATGCCAAATCCAGGTCAAGGGTACCAGAATCAAGCAGGTACAAAAATTTAAATACCTGGAAAGCATTATAACAGAAGACGGAAAGTGCAACACAGAGATCCGAAAGGCGAATTGGCATGGTGAAAGAAGCATTCCAGAGAAATCCTTCCAAATAGAGGGAAAAAGAAACAGGGGAAAGCAATGGATAACATATTTGAACAACCTAATCAGGTGGATGACAGAACGAGGATTGCAAGGTCTAACAGGAGAAGGCTTGCTCAGAGCCACCAGGGACAGGGAAACATGGAAAGCCATGATTGCCTACATCCTGAAGGGACAGGGCACATAGAAGAAGAAGAACAGAAGAAAGCATGCTAAGAGTTACCAGAGATAGGAAGACATGGAGAGCCATGATCACCTACGTTCTGAAAGGACATAGTACATAAAAGAGGAAGAAATTAGTATTTGCTCTTTGATAATGGTTTAGGGTACTAAACTCAGTAATACACTTCCAGCCATTTGAACAATCTACTATATGGTCAAATCTGCATGAATTAAAATAATAATGAAATTTCATATTCATATATTCCCAGATGGAAGAAGGCAAATTTGCACATACGAGGCTGCAAATTATATGGATGTGATCAAATTATAGCTCTGTCTATTTCTTTATAAAAAATAGAAAAATGATGGTCATCATTATTTAATTGCTTTTGTGTGAAATTGATTACTATGTTTGGCAGCTATAATTTACCCAAGAAAAAACTATTTCTATCAAGTTAGATGAATTTCTCTGATTTGTTGTTTGTTAATATTTTTAATCTGCTTGACTTATATCAAAGGCATGGCAGAAACTTTCTGACAGTTTGTAAAAAAAGTAAGTTATATTTGAAGAAAATGCTGAAGACATTCTGGTTTCAATTATGAATTTAAATTTATTTCTGATTAGAACCTTATACTTATTTCAAGTCACTGTTTAAAACAAATTTTACCAAAGACGGCATTATGTAAAAAAAAAGAGGAATTCTTTTTCAAGATCATATTCTTCAGAAATATGAGTTGCAGGTTTCAAGGAAAATGATAGGTAGTAAAATTTGATTTAAAAAGAAAAGTTTAATTTCAGAAAAGAGAAAACTTGAACTTTTTTTTGCAAGTTTTTATTAGATTGGCTTAATACATATGGATAATTTAAAATTAACACAGAGAATATAGAATTGGAAATAAATGCATTGCTATATTTGATGGTATACTTGTTCTCCTTTTTATCCCATAAAAGCAGCTAAAAATTATTTGCAATCTTAATATGAAGTTAAAGCCTAATGTTTACCCTGATACCGTAAGAGTTGTACAATGTCTGTCTCCATAAAACTGTAATATTATGTGTAAATATAGAAGAGAGGATTAATGCTGTAAATAAAACATTTTTAAAAGGGTATTTGAGAAAAAAGAATTGCTCATATATTAGAAAATGGAAATTTTATGATGAAAATCTTTGACAATCAAATATTAGTTGAACTGTCTCAATCCTCAGAAAGCCTACCATCAACAGATATTTTGCATACAAACTTTTACTCTCAATCTGCTTTATGTAACCCAACACTATTTACTTTGTTTGAACTATTGTTCTCTTCTTTATTGCTATGTTTACAAGGTTTCAGCCGTTGTATGCTCCAGCCTTCTTCAGATGCTCGGAATTTCAAACTGAACTCTTTATTACGATTTCTAAAGTATATCATTCTCATTCCATGTATGATGCCACTTCTGGTAGCCATGTAGTTATTTCCCTTTATCTTAACTCTCTTAGATATTTGTTCTCCACTACTGTAGCCTGGTATTGAACTCACAACTTTTCAGGTCAAGTCCTTGAGGAGACATGGCCCTGTGGATATAGATGTTGATTAGTTTCAGTGACTTAACCCAAAGAGTTGTGAGTTCAGTATCAGGCTACAGCAGTGGTAAACAAATAACTTAGAGTTAAGATAAATGGAGATAACTACATGGCTAACAGAAGTAGCGTAACACATGAAATAAAAATGATATACCTCAGTGATTGTAATAAACGATTTGGTGCAAAATTCCTAGCACCTGAAGATGGCTAGAGCATACAATGACTAAAACATCAGAAACATGGCAATAAAGATGAGAACAATAATCCAAACAATTTATATCTGTGAAAATGAGATGTCAGCATTATTTTCAATTTTTAGTAATTTAAACAACAATTTATCCTCTGCATGGTATATATTTTATATATATATATATATATATATATATATATATATATATATAGACTGATTTTTGAACAGTTTATCTACAGTTTTGTTTGAGTGTGCAACTTCTTATTCAAGAATTGGAAATATTCAATAAAAGTTAACATATCTTTTTCTTGGATTTAGCAGAATGTGTATTATCTATCTATCTATCTATATATATATATATATATATATTAATATACATATTATCCTATGTCTGTGGCATGAATTGGAGTTTCATGTCTTATGCAATCATCAGGTGCATATTTCAAAAAAGCAATAGCTATAAATATACATACATATATATATATATATATATGTGTGTGTGTGTGTGTGTATTTATAGCTAGTGTTTATTTTTGCTTTGAGTTCTTAGAAGCCACATATAATCATTTATTTATTAAAATGAATATAAAATTTTGCAGTTTTGACTTCTAGCATTTAGATTTTTACACTGATGAATAATTTCTTTCAGTACTGATATTTTTCCGTTTTTGTTTTTCAGGTAAGTCTGCTAACTTATTCTTCTTGGATGAATCAATGAAAAAAATTTGAAAAGAAGTATTGGAAATTTTGTTGTAAAGGTAATAATTTCTTTCTCCTTTTTTCTTTCTTGATTAATTCTGAAACGAGTCCAGTCATTTACTAGGTGTTCAAATCTGTATGAATTAGAACAGAATAATAGATTTTGAAATGAAAATAAATATATTGTATTTGATGTTATTTAATAAACCCACTTTTCTCCCCAAAAAGTGTCTTGCAACATAGGTTTTAAGTAGTGTATGTGAAGTGGTGTGATATGGTAGGCTAATCTTATATGCAGGCATCATATATTACTAGCACAATCTTTTGTCTAACTTCATATCATATTAATATAAGTAAGGGAATTTTATATGTTTTCAAATACAATATTTTAACCATAGATTAGACTACTGAACTGTAAATGTTAATATTTTGTTATGAATTAATATCAAATGCTCTTATAGATCCCATATCTCAAATAATACACTTAATATCGAATCTCATATCACATTCAATGCATTAATCTCTATCTTTGTCATGATACACCAATACTTCCACCTTTTTATATACTTTAACTTGTGTGGTAAGGTGGTAGCAGAATGACATTAGCAATGATAGTGACAATGATAAAATAGTAATTTTATTATAAGTGAATTCTTTGTTGATGTTGATAATAATTTCCCATTCATTTAAAAAAAGAAACTTGAAAAATTGAAATAAAATTCACTCTTTTCAAGGATTATCATCTCATGGTGTTTAGCTTGGGGATTAAGATAGTTGCATAATCCACACCGATGTTTGTATTTGGTGTTTATCTCCACATAATTAGATTTCAAGATTTCATCTGCTGACTTTCAAGGCAGGTAAGCAGTTAAAATAATGATGTAGTACAGTTTTTTTTATATGAAACAATACAAAAGTATTGTTTTATCCATAACTTTTCTCAATTGACATTGCAAAAACCTTTGTAAATTCCATATATTTTGATGTTCCCATTTTTTTTTTTTTTTTTTTTTTTATAAGCGTTTCACCCCGAGCAAGGCATGTCACTGCCACTACTGTGCAGGGGGCTACGTAGAGTGGAGAAAGGCTGATTAAATATAGGAAATAACAGAGGGTGGGTGATAGGCGGGTGAGGATACCGAGAATGAGGGTTGGGTAGATGAGTGTTGTGAGAATAATTGGGAGTTAGTGTGATAGGAGGTGTCTATTGACCCTACATTTAAACACCTGGAGATTGTAACTGTCGGGAAAGCAGACTTGTGGAAGGGAGTTCCACAGGCGGGAAGCGCGAGAAAAGAAGCTGTTGGAGTAGAATTTACGGTTACATCTTATTTGTTTAACTGTAAAAGGGTGGGACCTAGTTGCTAATCTAGTATCTCGTGTAAATTCGTGCTTAGGTGGCACCAGTGATCTAAGCTCATCGGAACAGAAGCCATGAAAGTACTTGTAGAAGAGGCACAGGGAAGCTACATCACGCCGGTGTGAGAGCGGCTGCAGCCGGTCTGCCAAGTCAGTATCAACCACGTTACAGATCCTCCTTTGTATTTTGTCAAGAAGCCCAAGGAGAGCAGCAGGGGCACCCGACCAGATATGGCAGCAATATTCAATACACGGGCGGATGGTAGATTTGTATATGTGCAGAATAGTTTCAGGTGGGAAAAATTTCCGGGCCCTGCACAGGGAGCCCACTTTCATAGCAGCAGATTTGGCAATGGATTCAATATAGTCATTCCATTTGAGGTCCGCTGAAAATGTAAGGCCAAGGAGGCATAGTATTTTACTCTCTGGGAGGCTAGCCTGTCCCATGCTAATGGGAGGTAGATGCGATTGTCTATGGTGGTTAGTTGATAACAGCTTCGTTTTAGAGGCATTGAAATTTACTAGCCATTTCCTACCCCAGGCCACTATGGATTGGAGGTCCCTTTCAAGTACAGCAGCGAGGTTCACTTTGTCGTCCAAACCTGGTTTCTGATCGATGCAAGAGTAGATTGTTGTGTCATCGGCATACATGCCAACTTGGGATCTAATGGTGTCGGAGAGATCATTAATGTAGATCAGAAAGAGCGTGGGACCTAGGATAGAACCTTGAGGGATGCCCACGTTCGGATGGTAGTTTTGGGAGGCATTCCCATTTAATACCACCTTCAATGTGCGGTTAGAGAGGAAAGACTGGATGAGGTCAAACAGATGTCAGTTATCTCATAGCTCCGTAGTTTGCACAAGAGGCCAGCATGCCAGACCCTGTCGAATGCTTTGGAGATATCCATGGCAACGGTTCGGGCTTCACCATTCTTGTCGAGTGCCCGGTATATGTACTCGGTAATGGTCGTTAGCATATCAGCAGTAGACCTGGTGAAGCGAAACCTGTACTGTTTGTCAGAGAGAAGCCCGTTGGCCATGAGATGCTGAATCACCTCGGCGTTGATAATGGCTTCGAAAACTTTGCCAAAGATTGGAAGGAGACTAATAGGGCGGTAATTGGCGGGGTCTGAGGGCTGGCCAGAATTCTTAAATATAGGAACTACGCAGGAGGACTTCCAACAGGCAGGAAAGCAGGAAGCAGATAGGCAGAGGTTATAGAGTTTAGAGAGGACAGAGGAGAGTTCTGGGGCACATTTCTTCAGTACTATGACTGCGATTCCGTCACCGCCGCTCGCTTTGTGTGGGTCAAGTTGCGCAATTATCTTGGCGACCAGCGAGGGTGAAATGTGGACGTTATTTAGTTGAGCCTTAGTTCTGGGTGGGAAGTCTGGTGTAGGTATTCCTAACGAGTCCAGTGTCGAATTGGTTGAGAATTTACGGGCAAAGCATTCAGCCTTGTCGGCTGGGGAGGTGAGAACTTCAAATTCATTGATTAGTGGGGGTATTGAAGTCTTGTTCCTGCTGAGCACGCTTTTGCAGAGACGCCAGTAATCTTTGGAGCCAAACTTAGAGGATGCTATGCATTGCCTAATTCTGGTAGCAAACGCCCTCTTGGCTTCGTTCAGTACTTTTTTACACTTGTTCCATGCTGAGGTGAAAAGGCGCCTGTTTTGGTTCAACGAGCAGCTTCGATAGAGCCGGAAGAAATGGTTCCGGTGGGCAATAGCGGCCGAGCAAGCGGGTGAGAACCAGGGGGACGAATTAGGTTTTAGTTGGAATTTTCTGGCAGGGATAAAAGCATCGATGCCAGCCTTAACCCAAGAGGAGACTTCGGAGGCACAGTCTTCGACAGGAAGATCAAAGACGTTGTTCCAGGGGACGTCGCAGAGGAAGTCCCTGAACGAGTCCCAGTCGGCTCTTTGGTAGCAGTATGATATTCTGCTGGTCTGGTTTTCTTGGGTAGAGTTAGTGCGGATTGATATGTTTACGGAGACTACGGCGTGGTCAGAGTTTCCAAAGGGGCAGAGTTGCCTGGTAGTGCAGGAGTCTGGGATGGAGGTAAAACAAAGGTCGAGTAAAGAGTCCCTTCCGTTAGGGTTTTTAGAGAAACGCGTGGGGAAGTCCACCACTTGCGTTAGAGCTTGGGCTATTGAAAAGTGCATGGTGCGGATCCCAGCAAGGTCGGTGGCTGTGTTTTCAAGCCACTTGGTGTGGTGGGCGTTAAAATCGCCAAACACAAATATATGGGCAGATGGGTGAGAAGAAATGGCCCTGTCGATGTTAGTCGAGATGCAATCAAGTAACGTACAGTCAGAGGAGGAGGGGGAGCGGTAGAGGAAGAAGAGATAGCTAACCGAGCTTAGAAGTGAGAGACGGAAGCACATGAAGGAATGATCAAGGGATTCAAGAGATGTGACCCTGGCTAGGGGGAGTTGTTCGCTGACATATACACCAAGCCCATGCATATGGACATTGGAGTCCTTCCTGAAGAGAGGAAGGTAACCAGGAACGAACAGCTCTGAAGAGGGGATAGAAGGGTCAAGGTTAGTCTCACATATAGCTAAGATATCGGGTGAGTTAGTTAGAAGGAAAGACTCTACACTATTAAAGTTAGTGCGAATACCTCGTATATTTGTGAAGGTAACGCAGATAGGTTTGGGCGATTTACGACTAGCTGGTTTAGGCTTGCTATTTTGTTTGTTAAATTTCATGCTGGTTATAGTTGTGGATAGAGAGAGGTCTAGAGTAGGGTCAGATGGTCGTTAATTGCAGCAGGTGAAGGATGGAGAATGGCGCCGCCTGCAGCATAATGTGGCCTCGGGGTTGCCCATCGGAAATTCATGCAGGGACGCCCGTCCATGCGCGAAATGGCACTACAGGAACCCCGATATTATTCAACTGTTGATCAGAGCAGCCTCTCGAGACGCTACGCAAGAGTTCGGGCTCCTAACTACCAGTCGGAAGCAGCAACCAGGAAACTGCCAACCCGGTACCCTCAGAATGAAGAGACTTTGCCACCATACTCACCAACTGCAAAAAGCTTCCAGCCGAACCGACATAAAGACCGAAAAAGAGAGAGATGAACCGGGAACCCCTTCCTAAACAAGAAACAAGGCGATCACCTCTACTCCTGTCCAAAAGAAGGGGGTGGAGTGTGAGACCGGGCGATAGAAGGTACTATCTACTCCAATTAAAAAAAAGAATAAATGTGTGACTGAAGTTAATTAAGTTTTAACTTAGTAAAAGTCAAACCTAAATTTGATAATTAAGAACAATTTACACAAAAATTAGGCAGAAAAGATAGAACCGAAAAAAATAAAATAAAAAATACAAATGAAAATAAATAAATAAATAATTAAAAAAATAATAAAAAATAAGATCACACTGGCTAAACTCACCAAGTTGCAGGCTGGCTGACAGAAAAAAGTTAAGAAAATTTCAAAAATTATCTTCATTTTGTTTCTTCTATACAGTTCTGGAGAGTTCTGGAGAGATTAAGTTACCTTAAGTAAGCAGTAACAAACAGTAGTGTGATGGAGGTGGGGATCACCTCCAAGCCATGTGTCCAGTTAGCAAGGGAATGACAGAGAACAATAAAATAAAATAAAAAACAAACATGGCCGGTCTTAGAATTCCTAATTTTATAATAAACTTATTACTTCAACCTTCAGTTGGTGATGATCACATCATAAGCACATAGATTTATTTGTGTATTAGATGTAGGCAAAAGATTTCAGTAAACCAGAAATTGAATACACAGTTGAAAATAGTTGAATTTTTGTATTTTTATTGATAAGTTTCATGTGCACCTAAAACCTGTTTGTGTTTGTCCCTTTCTGTGAAAGAAAATAATTTCCTATTCATAAAGAAAAGAATCATTAATAGGAAATTCACTTTTTTCAAGGGTTCTTGGTGTTCTGCTTGAGGATTAAAAGAGTTGGAATTCAGCTCTACATAAGAACCAGGATTATGAATTCTGATTTTCAAAGCAGGCAAACCTGTCTTCTGGCGACATAAGATAGTAATGTCATACAATCATTTTAGTACTTAAAATAGCGATGCCATACATTTATTTTATTACTTAAAATAGTGATGTCATACAATCATTTTAGTACCTAAAATAGTGATGCCATGCAATCATTTTAGTAAAAAATAGTCATGCAGTACAATCATTTTAGTACTTAAAATAGTAATGCAGTACAATTGTTTTAGTACTTTTGTAACAGGGTTAATGTATTTATTTACACTATTTACAATGTTCAAATGGTTGTCCTCATCTTTGTTGTCATATTCATGATATTTCAGCTATTGTACACTACAGTCTGCTTTAAGTGATTGGAATTTTGATAAGGTTTCTTTATTTCATCCAACTGGATAAATTGATCTAGTTCTGTGTGCCATACCTCTTCTAGATATCTCAGTATTAATTATTTCCCTTTAACTCAACTCTTTTTGTTTACCTCTGCTGTAGCCAAGTATTGAAGTAACTGGATTACTACAACCAACGCAAAATAGGTGAACAGGAAACATTGTTTTCCATCAGGATAATGTCAAATCTCATGTTTCTTTGGTGACCTAGCAAAAGTTGGTGCAGCTTGGCTGGGATGTATTACCCCACCTGCCATATTCACCAGACATTGCTTCTTTGGATTTTTATTTATTCATGTCCTTGCAAAATAAAATCAGTGGTAAAAATTTTAATTCTTTAGGTGATCTAAAAAATCACTTTAATGAGTTCTTTGCCAAGAAACTGCCAAAATTCTGTGAAGACAAATTTTTAAGTTCAAGAAAAAATGGAGAAATGTTGTACAACAAAATGGTTCATATTTAATTGAATAAATATTTAATGGGATACTTTTGCTTTGTGTGTTAATTTCCCTCAAAAATCAGCCTCAACTTTCTTGTCAACCCAATACATTCTCTTGTTATCTAGAGTAAGAAATGGCTTATTAATTTTAATACCTTCAAAACAAAACTGCTTTCTATTTCATGTCTGAGAGAAACTTTTCTGCCTTTCATCAACATGATTGATTTTAACCTCCAAGAGTAACTTATTGCACCTTCTATGGCTAACATTTTCTGATGTCATGAAGTTGAAATATTATATTGAATTAGTTCCTAGGTCTGCTGCTAGAAATATTGGTTCAACGTGTCATGCTAGACTATTTTTTCACCCAAACCTATCTTACATATTTATAAGTCTGTCATATATCCATGCTTTGAATATTACTACTACATATTGCGCTCCTGCTATATATTTAGAGATCCTTGATAAAAGCCAAAGAAGAACCAGAAATATTATTGGTCCTGACCTGGCATCTTGGTTTCAGTCACTTTCCTTCCATGATAATGCAGCCTCACTATGCCTTTTCTATAAATACTTTCATGGTAATTGTTCTGATAAACTTTACTCTCTGGTAACTAGACTTTATGAATTTAAATGTAGAACTAGATTGGTGATGTTTTTACTCTTGAAATGGCAAGATATAACCATAAGTTTTATGCGATTTCTTTTCTCCCACTTTCTGCCTGTGGAACTTTCTTTTAGCTTCTTGCTTTCCACTTAAGTTTGATCTGTAAAAATTTAAATGCATTGTCAATCATTATCTTTTATTTGTTAATTTCTGTTCTTTTATCATTCTTGCTCCTTTATAATGTTTTTTTTTTCTTATATTCTTTCATACTCAGTAACCCTTTGTGTCTTTGTGGTATTGCTCGGGTTGAAATGCTTTAAAAAAAAATAAAACCTATCACATGTTAAGTAATTTGCATTTCCCTGAGAAATACCATGAAGAATAATGACTGAGCATGACACCTTGAAAATCTAATATGTCATGAGCTCAATTGAAACTTTATATTTCTTAAACAAAAAAGGAATCTTTAAGAAAAGAAAAAAAAATCAACCATGTAGTTCCTTTGCAAGGAAATTAAATTGCCATTTCATAATTTTGATACAAGAGTGATAGCTTGGAAAAAATTAATAATTAACAAAATTAACACATTTCATGGAACTGAATTAAATTCTAGGAGATAATGATAGAGATGAAGCCTTGCAAGAGTTTTTCTCTTTTATTTGGATTATAGGATTGTCATGTTAAAAGAATGATTGCCAGAGAAAAGAAATACTTAATTAGTTTTTTTATTGTACAAGGTCAAGTTGAGAAAAGGATATTGGATGTGTGTGTCGTATCACTTTACTGGTGAGGAAATCCTTCTTCTTTTATGTGCCTTGTCCCTTCAGGACGTAGGCGATCATGGCTTTCCACATCCCCCTATCCCTGGTGGCTCTGAGCACGCCTTCTCCTGTTACACTATGCAATCCTCGTTGCATCATCCACCTGATTAGGTCCTTCAAATATGTTATCCGCTGCTTTCCCCTGTCTCTTTTTCCCTCTATCTGGCCTGTTAGTATCAGGTTTTCCAAGCCCTCCTTCCTCATTGCATGTCCCAAGAACTTCAGCTGTCTCTTCCTGATGCTCAGTATTAATTTCCTTTTCATTTCCATCATCTCATCATTGCTCACATGCTCAAACCATGATATTTGCAGCATCCTTCTGTAGAACCACATTTCAGTTGCTTCAAGTCTCTCCTTCATCTTTGATGATATTGTCCAGCATTCATTGCCGTATTGAAGGACAGGCATCATATAGCAATCCAGTACTCTCTTCTTTGTTTCTAGCGAAATTGTCCTAGTGGTTTTAAAAGTTATCATCAGCAATTCTCACTAAAACTTGGGCTTTAAATGTACTTCTTTTTTAAATTCTATCAAGCTATTGAACAGGTGAAGAGGCTTATCCCTTGTTTCCTGTTTAGGATGCGGTTTCCGGTTTTTCTTTTCTAATCTTCTCACTGTTTTTTCAATTGGAGTAGATAGACTAAACTATCGCCCGGTTCACACTCCACCCACGTCTATTGAACAGGTGAAGAGGCTTATCCCTTGTTTCCTGTTTAGGATGCGGTTTCCGGTTTTTCTTTTCTAATCTTCTCACTGTTTTTTCAATTGGAGTAGATAGACTAAACTATCGCCCGGTTCACACTCCACCCACGTCTATTGAACAGGTGAAGAGGCTTATCCCTTGTTTCCTGTTTAGGATGCGGTTTCCTGTTTTTCTCTTTTCTAATCTTCTCACTCTTATGTAGCCCCCTGCACATCAGTGGCATTACCGCCTTGCTTGGGGTGATATGATTAAAAAAAAAAAAAAAGCTAGTATTTCTTGGTCAAAAAAGGGCTAAGAATCTTTTAGTACGACATTATGGAGCAAAGATTCTAATTTAGCAAGCTTTATGATTTGTTAGAACTTCTTTATGTATGAAAGCTGAGTTTTTATTACAAAATTAAGTGAATCTATAAAGCTTATAAAGTCTGTTAACTGCTCTTACTACTTATTTATTAGTTCTTTCAATGTAAAGATATATGCCAAAAACCTTCCACTCTACCCTGACCCTTGTCTCATGCCTTTTGTCTGATAAAATTTGTACTTCTAACACTATCTCAGTCCGACACTAGTGTTGACAAGATAGACGACTGACATCTTTGCCTACGGAAATAGACTATTACCCAGATGAGGTGGTTGAAAATTTATTGCTTAATAAATATTTGCTTTGTAGTTTAATACATTGAGTTTTTTTTGTGGATCATTTTTAATATTTGATAATCTTTAATGTTATATTATGAGGATCCACTTGGATTATGTACCAAGAAAAGTTTTCTTACCATGGATTGTTACAGTTACTCTCTCTCTCTCTCTCTTTCTCTCCCTATATATATATATATATATATACCCTCTTTTCTTGATACATTTGTATGTGATTGTGTTGTTATTTTGTTGAGACAATTATATGAAAAGCAAGCAGCATATGATACAGAACATATGACACCATTTTTCATAATCTGAGTAACAAGGAGGCAGTTATTTATTGCTTTCTGGTTGCTTTGTAAAGAATGCAGCCCAATTTACGAGCTTGTGGTTATTCAGTCTCCTATCTTGCATAACTAATATATTTTACAAGAAGCAATATATAAAACATACTCTTGTCATTGTAAATGAATTTAAACGAAGCATAACACTCATATATATATTTTTTTTTTTGGCTGCTGTCATCACAGTTTATTTTTTCTTCGATTTCTGCATATCATATTTGCCAGTGCACTTTTCCTCTGTCACAATACATATATATTACATTTGCTGCCTTGGTATTATTGATGTCTAGAATCAAATACTTAATGAATCATGGAACTTTTTGTGAGTAGAAAATTATGAAAAAAAAACATCTTTCATGTACTGTACCAGAACAAGTGATAGTGGCTCTCCACAGCTTTCTATCCCTTGTTGCTCTATGCAGTGTTTGACCAATTAGCATTCAAATTCGTTGCTGTTCTGATTTCATTTGTACAAACTCATCAGATAGGTTGCTTAATATTTCCATCTTTTTTTTAAAAATTTTGCCTCAAGCAAAGCAGTTTTACTGCTACTGGTGCACAAGGGGTTACATAGGAGGAAAGTGATGAGAAAGAGGGACAAGGGTATAGGAGGTGTCAGGAAGTGGGTAAGAGAAGGATGACAATACTGGTGTGATGAGAGTGGAGTGGACAGAGAAAAGAGCATCAGAGAAAGGATGTAAGTCAGTGAGATAGAAGATGACTATTGACTTTACATTTAAATTCTTGGAGATTATATCTATTGGGGAAGCAAGTATACGGAAGTGAATTCCACAGGCGGGAAGTGTGAGAAAAAAAGCTGATGGAGTAGAAGTTGGGGTTACATTTTATTGCTTTCATTGTAAAAGGGTGGGACCCTAGTTGCTAATTTAGTAGCTTGAGTAAATATGTACATAGGGGGCACCAGTGAGCTAAGTTCATTGGAGCAGAAGTCGTGAAAGTATTTCTGTCGCTCACTTTTTCTGTGTGAGTGTATATATATTTCATTAAATTTTCAAGGTGGTTTTGTTTTTGGTGTTGTTAGTTTCTTTTCTTATCTCTCTTACCATCAGCTGCACTTTGTTTATCAATGTAAACATTGGGTTGAAACTTTTTTACAAATAAAAGGACATCCACTTGCATTCTAACTGTGCCTAACATGCGGTAACTCAGAATTAAAACTCCAACTAGAAATTCAAAACTACACAAACAATACATGTCATACAATCAAAATATAAAAAGAAACTAACATCACCAAAAACAAAACCCCCTTGAAAATGGCTAAGGATGTTGATGAAAGTGCTTGGGACAATAGACAGTATGGACAGTTGTATTCCCTCACTCCGCAAAATGAAATATTGTATGAATGTTGTATAAACTAAATAAAAATTAATAAAATTCTCCTTGTTTGTCATATTTAACAAAAGATGTTTAAAATAAAGGTTGCTGCCCACATATACATTAATCCTATATATATATATAGTCATCCGCAGACAGACCTGTTTCACTATGTCACAGCTTATCAGTACAGTTAGATATCTGATTGTTTCTAGCCAGGATTGAAACCTGACTAAATTGATCTCAGTCGGCAATTTTACTTCTGAGCTATGAGCAATATATATATATATATATATATATATTGTTTCAGTCATTGTGCACATAAGGCAGCAGACATCAGTTTGTTTGTTTTTTGTGTTTGTTGATCAGTTTCAAACAGTATTCCTGTACCATTAACCCAATTTTTTGTTTCTATTTTAAGCTAAATAATTATTTTATAATTTCAGTTTTTGCTTTTTGTCTCTTTAATTTCCTCACCTGTGCTCTCAAAACTATTTTTCAAATGTTGAATTGAATATATAACTTAAAGCTTTCCTGCCTATCACTTGATTTCTTTGGTTCATTTGATTATGGAATAAGCTTTTGTCAAATGAAAAAAAAAACTTGTTTTTAAATTTTACTCTTGCTGTGTTGTATCCCAATTTCTCCAGATCTTATCAGATTAATTTTGCTTTATTTATTTTTCAAACTAACATTTTATTATTGTTAGCCAAATAATTGTATTTACACTCAACACCAAATATTACAAAACAATAACACAATCTTTATTTTCAATCAATATAATTTCCTTTCTCCATTAAACAGATTTCTCTGTCTATCTTTATATATTTTATTTTAATCATTTCACCTCGAGCAAGGCAGAAATGCCACTGATGAGCTGGGGGCTACATAACTGTAAAAAGATTAATTAGAAAAGAGTGAGGAGTACAAACTAGTTAGAAAGGAGCAATAGAAAGCTGAGAATGCAGGTGCGATGACAGATACATAGGTGGAGAGAAAGGGAAGGATATACGGGGGTGGGGAGAGAGCTAGAGTCCAGTGGTTAATAGATGAGTATTGACATTGCATTTAAATTTCTGGAGGTTGTAGCCATCAGAAAAGCAAGAATATGGGAGTGAGTTATTGTAATAGTTGTTACAATGGTTTATAAATTCATAGTATCACTACACAAAAATTTTTGTGTTTCGAAGCTACCTTTTTTAGGTGCTTCTCATCGGGTGACGAAAATGGAATGAAAATTATCTGACAAAAAACAGTTTATTTGTGGTGAATATGCTTTTTAAGTGAAAGTGGGGTTGGGAGATTATTTTTATTCTGTTGGCCATATTGTAGTCTTACAGTTAGGGGTTGGGAGAGGTGGCTTAGTTCAGGACAGGTTTCCTATTTATCTTCTCTGAACGTAGTAGTCATGGCGTTACATTTGTATTGAACACTCTTTATAAAAGTAAATGCATGAACAGCAGGGTCAAAAAACCTATGTGTTCCACAACTTTGTTACAATCTATATATATTTCTAAACCTATATTGTTGAATATAGGACAATGAATGTCTGTTATGTTTAATCATGAGCCATTTTAAACATCCTATTTTGGCTTTAATTTTAGGTGAAAATAAAGACAAAAATTGTCCAACATTTGGATATTTTTTATTATGCTGGTTCTAAGCTTTCGGCTCACATGAGCCATCTTCAGAGAGTTTACAGATTCTTTTATGCTTAGAACCAGCATAATGAAAAATATCCAAATGTTGGACAGTTATTGTCTTTATTTTCATCTGAAATTCAAGCCAAAATATATTGTTTAGAACAACTCATGATTAAATGTAATAGGCATTCATTGTCTGTTATATTTAACAGTATATGTTTAGAAAATTATCTGCTGCCTCGATATACTATAAATATATATATGTATATGTAAATAGAATAAAGAACAAATAGAAAAAAGTGTCTTTAATCTAACATATTTTGCTTATAACAAGCTTTTTCAGAGATTTAATAAGGTTGAATGATTTAAAAATCCGAGAGACAGTATTTTTAAAGTGAGGTATAGTTTCAAAGGTCAGATACGTGTCACATGTGATAAAGCAACAGATGAATATTAAATGTAGAAGATAAAATGTGTGTTTGTTTAACTGTATGTGTCAATGCATCCTTTTTAAATAAAATAAGAGAAAATAATTATGAATATATGCATTGAGAGAAATCAAATGATGGAATGATTTTGATTCTAATAAATAAATCATGTATGAGTCATAAATGACTTTTGAAACTATACTATATATGACCTTTGAAACTATACCTCATTTTAAAAATGCTGTCTCTAGGATTTTTAAATCATTCATTTCATTAAATTTCTGAAGTAGCTCGTTATAAGTGAAACGTGTTAGATTAAAGTACTTTATTCTTATTTGTTCTTTATTTATTCTATTAATTGTGTTGGATTCTGATCCATATATTCAACTTATATATAGTCATCCGCAGAGAGATCTGTTTTGCTGTATCACAGTTCATCAGTACAGTTAGACAGCCGATCACTTTTTACCCAGGATTGAAACCTGACCTAATTGGCGTCAGTCGATGATTCTACCTATGAGTTAAGGGTGCTCGGTAGAAGGAGGCAGACTTTTTAGCGTGTATATTATCATTATACATGCCCAATAGCTGAGAGTGTTCTAATTTATTGCTGAATGAACAATGTATAGATGCCAGAGTAGGTACTGTTTTTCAAAGTCTACCATTCTTCCAGAGTGCTCAATCAGGGTGTGAGAGCATAAATAGTCATCCACAGACAGATCTGTTTTACTGTATCACAGCTCGTCAGTACAGTTAGATAGCCGATTGCTTTTTACCCAGGATTGAAACCCGACCGAATTGGCATCAGTCGGCGATTCTACCTCTGAGCTACGGACGCGAGGTAGAAGGAGGCAGACTTTTTAGCATGTATATTATCATTATACATGCCCAATAGCTGAGAGTGTTCTAATTCATTGCTGAATGAACGATGCATAGATGTGTAGATAAATATAATAGAGTGAACATTGAAGTCAATACTCAGGGGCAACAGTGTTTCACGCTAAGCGCAGTCATCAAGACACATCACGTGGCCTGATGTTTACGCTTAACATTAAACATTGTTGCTCCTGAGTGTTGACTTCAATATTTACTTTTTATATTTACATACACTTTATCTCTGATATTGAGCACTTTATCCTATAAATATAGCACACCTTAAAACATATATATATATATTAGTCCTCCATATACAAGTCTGTTTTTCTGTCTCACAGCTCATCAGTGTGGCTAGACACATACACTTGCTTCTGACCGGGATCGAAACTCAATTGATTTGGTGTCTGTTGGAGTCACTACCCCCTAAACCATAGGCGCATGTAATCAGAGAAGGGAAATGTTAATGTATTGTATATAAGCAGTGTATACACACATGCAGGCACCAAAAGAACTCAATTCAGTTCTGAAGAGTAATGTATATATCACAGAAATGGAAAACTATATTTCTCTGTTTATCTCTCTCTCTCTCTCTCTATATATATATATATATATATATATATATAAATATATCCATTCATTTATTGGGGTCAACAAGGGTATGATAATAAACTACATCTGGCAGGAGATTGGTGGTTTTGAGAGGTGTGGAACCACCTCTTAATTGCTATTGTTTCTAGGTACACCCTCACTAGGAGTGACAGCACCTGCTACAGTCCCTATGGGCAAATCATGAACCCCCAAACAAAATTCAGCAGTACATTTTTATAATAAAATGACTCAGAATACTTTTATTTATACCAAAATAAGAATCAATGCAACACTAAAAAAGTACATTTTATAGTAAAATTACCAACAATAAATTTTGTAAAAAAATTACCAATAATATAATTCAGTAGTAAAATTACCAGCAATATATTTTTAAAAATTAACAAAAAAACACATTATGTCATCTACAAACTATACATCTAATAAATATGTTTATGCTGGAAGTACAGAATTGTGTATAAAATATCTATAGTTAAAAGCATAAAATTACATATAACATATGTCAATTTCAGGATTGAATAACCCATAGAGGTCACTTTGCTGCTAAAAAAAATAACCAACCATTTATCAGGTTTAAACCAATTTGCTTTTACCTTTCCAAGTTTTCACTCCATTACATTATAACGAAATAATAATAATTGGTATACTGTATTTAGTCATATATAAGCCAATTTTATATATAGTATGACCCCTGATTTTTTGCATGAATTTTGACTTTTTCAGAAACAAATTTTGTGCATATAGTGCAACTGGTCACTTAAAATGCATAATTTTTAACCTTTTAAAAATAGATTATTTTTATTTAGTACAATTCTCTATTTTTGTGTAAAATCTGATCCTAAAAATTCTCACTATTCTCAAGTATATATATATATATATATATATTAAAAACAATATGGACAGAGTAATGATAGAAAAAACAAAAAAACAGAATGGTTAAAGTTTTGGAGTTTGTCCATCTTGTAAGTTTATGCAGACTAAAAAATTCTGTAAGGAAACTTGAACCAGATGAAAATGTCATATTTATGCAAATATCACTTATAATTGTCATAACTGGATGTCCATTTCTGTCTTTTTCTCTTGATTGCAATGACTACAGAGTTGATGAATGTGATAATGTAACAATTTTTGCCATAATCAATCAATCATGTCCTCTTTGATCACTCTTCAAACACCTTTAGGATCAAAATATGAACATAAAATATGTAATTTTTTCTGTTTACCCTGAAAATATTTTAACCACTGATTCAGATTTGCAGATTTGATGTATTTCTTAAAATATTTTCTGATGATTTGTTTTAAATTGTATCAGATATATCACTCATATGGCAATAAATGTTGGAAAATCTCAATGAAAAAGAGTCTTAAAGCAACAGACATGTGGTTTCACAAAAGGATGCTGAGAATAACATGGTTCAAAAATTTGAGCCACAACTTTTTTTAAAGAAAATGGAAATCAAAAAGAAACTTATGCATAACATCAATAAGAGACAGTTGAAATTTCTAGGACACCAAATGAGAAAAGAGAGCTTGGAAAATTTGATACCCACAGAACAGGAAAATAATGCTTAACCTACATAGTGTGCTTGAGTAAATGAATGAAAGAATAAGGCTTAGAAGAAATAACAGAAAGACAAAACTTATTAAAAGCTATGGAGGACAGAAAATTAGGGAGAGCCATGATTGCATACATCTTGAAGGGACATGGCACATACAAGAAGTAGAAGAAAAGTGAATTTCATGGTAATAATCATGCCTTGATTTGAGACAATAAATTTATATTTTTGTTTATCCCATATTTGTAGGCTTACAGTCTATCATGTTGAATATACCGGTTCTCGCTCGATCACCGAAGTTAAGCAATGTTGAGCCTGGTAAGTACTTAGATGGGTGACCACTTGGGAATACCAGGTGCTGTAAGCGTATAGTGACGGATGTGCGTTGTGGTGCAGTGGATAACGGCTCAGAAAGAGAAATCGGTGAGCCGAGTTCGAATTCCAGTTGAATGCCCTGTATTCACTTAAAGCACTGGTACCCTTGGGAAAGGTATTAATCCATCTCTTCCTTCCAGTTATGGGTTAAATAGCAGGACAGACTGGGTTCTATAGCTTTGGTCAGCAACCAGTCTACCGCAGAAAGCAATGGCAACCTACTGCCGGATAATCTTCTGCCCAGTCAGTCGTGTCTCTTTCGAGACATGATCACCCAAGCGTGTATCACGTATGGCATTTACCTGACTGACCCTTGGGAAAGGTATTAATCCATTCCTTCCCTCCAGTTATGGGTTAAATAACAAGGGTAGAACTTGGGGACCCTGCCCTTAAAAACAAATCCCAATGAATCTTGATACTCGAAAAGAAAAATGTATTACTAGATACAAAACTTATATAAACAACAATAAATTGTTGAAAGAAAAAGAAATTACCAGCAATAAATAAATAAAGTTTAGTTGGAAATAAATGATCTGCTGAGGTTGATTTGCCATAAAATCAAAACAACCAACCAACCCATATTTGTGACTTTTTGTAGTAAACAATTTCTTCTTCTATATGCCATATTCCTTCAGGACATTGGCAATCATGACTTTTCACAACTTCCTCTGCTTTGTAGTTGTCATTAAACTTTATCTTTTTGCCAACTTACCCAAAATTTGTTCTACCATCCATTTACTCAAACTCACTATACATGTTATATGTTTTTTCCACTGTTTCTCTTGGCTTCAATCTAACTTGTGAGTATCAAATTTTCAAAGCACTATTCCCTCATTATATGTCTTTGAAATTTCAAGTATTCTTCATTTTAAGTGTATGTGTCCTTTTTGTTTCTATTTTCTAAAAATCATCATTTTTGCTCATACGTTTTGTCCATAGTATTCTCAGAATCCTCCTCAAGAAGCATATTACTGTTGTGTCAAGTTTCCTTCTCATGTGTGAGACTAACATTCATTGTCATTTGGGTACCAGATATTGCATAACAATTAATTTCTCTTTTATCATTTCTTAAAGTGATATATTTGGTAATATGATATGATAAAGATAAGGTAAGATAGCATTGTAGATGCAAGTGATATTTTTGCAAACCAAAGATTGCATACAATATTGTAGAATGAATAATGTTTTATTGCCTTAGCAAACTACCTAGAATATAAAAAGAAGTAAATGGAAGCATGTGCTTATAGAAATTTCTTTATTTGTACATAGATGTGTGTACAAGTATTTCTTGCTAATTTGGTGAAATTAGCTTAGGGTAGCAGTTTTTTTCAACCTTTTTAAGCTATGGCACACCTAGGAGCAAAAAAATATCTAAGTAAAATTTTTAATGGGTATATGTGTAAATATTATGAAATAAAACTATGGAATTAAAAAAAATATGCACATAAATATAAATTTAGTTAACTATTTATGTAGCTTATTTAGTGTGAAAAACCTGTGGCTGGCGTTTTTTCATGATTTCTTAAATGTTTGTTTGAATGTGGTAAGAAGACCCTCTTTTCTTCTTCAGCTGAGTGTAGTTTTTCTCTTCTAATTTTTTATATTGGGTTGAGAATCTTAATTCACATAAATAAGAAGTGGAAAATTGCAATAAAACTGATAAAGCTTTTTTAGATAATATGGGATATTCTTTTTTATTGAAATTCAGGATGTATCAGTGGGTCCTGTCAAATATTTATTTTGAACATTCAGTCACAAGAAATGGTGGCTAATTCTTCTTCATATTACTGAAGTCTAATATTAGAAGAAACATTTATGAAAGAATTTTGAATCCAATCATACTTTTCTGTGATAATATTTTGTGGTACACTTAACAGCAGATGTGAATCACTGGCTGAGAGCATTTGTATATACTATACAGTGAGATATGCATTTTTCAAGGAGAATTATATGCCCAGTCATGGGGAAATGAGGCACATCTTGTGAAAATGATGGCAAACTGGGGATAAATGGAAAAAGAAGAGAGAAAGTGATTGTACCATTTTGTTGTATACTATTTTTTTGTTAATGCTATCTAGCAATTGTTTGCTAAAATTAATTGGCAGACAAGTGGGTTAATCCTACAATCCTCAAAGAAAGCTATAATCTCTTCAATTAACAACTGACTTAAGATTATTGAATGATATGAGACCAATATTTGTTAACTTCTTCAATAATGTTTCTTTTTCTGAAATTTCTTGTTCTTGTCAAAGATTTTTCTCAAAAGTAAAATTGGTTAATGAAGTTTTAGGAACAGATTTCTGACTCTAAAATAAATTTTCTAATTAGAAAACAAGTGAGAGAAGCAACAAGAATATTAATACAATTTTTCAGATGGCTGAGCAATTGTCTCTTAAGTCTCTTAAATCAGTTAATGCTAACATGGCATACCTATAAAACATTTTGAAATAACAGATACTGGCAGTAAATTTGTTTATACTTCAAATTGTACTCAAAATAAATTTTTCACAAAAGAAGAATTTGAGCAGAACATAATAATATTTTAGATCCTGAACATAAAAACAAAAATTCAATAAATATGCAAAAATAGAGATGGATGTAAAACAAGGATGTATCTTTTTCCCAGACCCAGAATAGGATATGCAGATGATACAGTGTTGATAGACACAGAAAAGAAACTACAGGAACTCCTATAGAAGGTAGTAAAGAAAAGTGAAAAAGGACTAAAAGTCATTTCCAAGAAGATAGACTGTATGGTCATAAGCAAAAGGAATAGCCCATCATGCATATTATGAATTGGAGAGAGCAAAATCAAACAAGTGCAAAAATTAAAGTAATGATGTAATACTAATAATAAAAAATTACAATAATAATGTACGTAATAAACTGTGCCTCCTTGGCCTCACTCTCTCAGCCCATCTCAAATGGAATAAATATACTGAATCAATAGTTACATCTACTGCTAAGAAGATTTGCTTCTTATGCCAAGTCAGGAAGTTTTTCTTGTCAAAATTCATCTTACAGATTTATAAATCTGCCATTCATCAATGTATTGAATACTGTTACCATATCTGGTCAGGTGCTCCTGCTGTTCATCCCAAGGTTCTCAATAAAATCCAAATGAGGATCAGCAATGTAACTGGTCCCAATTTGGCTGCTTACTTTCAGCAACTTTCTTATTGATGGATTTTGGCTTCCCTCTGTCTTTTCTGCAGGTATTTTAATGGCTTCTGCTCTGATGAGCTTTATTCCATGGTGCCCCGCCCTCATCAATTAACCTGTGCAACTAGATTGGCAACTATATCCCATTCTTTTACCATCAAAATAGGCATATGTAACTGCCAATTCTACTCCAGCAGTGTTTTGACTCGCACTTCCCACCTGAGGAACTTGCTTCCTGATACTTGCTTCCCTGATAGTTACAATCTCCAAAAGTTTAAATGCAACATCAATTCCCATTTTCTGTCTCTGTGACTCCCACCACTCTCCTACCCTTTCTACAATGTCACCTGTACTGTTTTCTATTTTGTTATCTGTCCTTTCTCATTGTAACCTTTTGTGCACCAATGGCAGTATTAACTTGCTTGGGGTGAAACAATTATAAAAACCAATGAGGAAATGTTTTAATACCGGATGGAAAGTGCAACACTGAAGCCAGAAGGCATATTGTGATAGTGAAAGATGTCTTCTAAAGGCAAAGCAAATTATTAAGAAACAGGAAATTTCATGGTCATCTATGTCTTGGATGGAGAAGAAGCCCATCAAAGTCTGTAAGCAAATGTTGCTTCTACTCAGTAGGTGTTTTTATCCTCATAACAAAGAAACCTTAAACCTGATCTGCAAGAGAAAGAAAATCAATGTCCAGGTATGCTGGTTTCTGACCAATAAAAAATACATTAACTTTGCATAATTACATTTCAGATTTGAGTTGTCTCTCACACAGTTCGAAGCGAGACAACTCAATATCAGTGTGTATGATCAGGCGAGACTGGATTATCTCTAGCAACTGTGTCTCTATTGGTTATTTTGTCATGCGTTATCAATATTGTGATATAAATATGTTGAAGCCTTTATTAATTGTATTTGCTTTGTCTTCACATTTGGCTATCTTTTGTGTTTTTTTATGCTTTGAGATAATTGTAGTCAAAACAGTCCTGATGATGAGGTAGTTATAAAAGTCATGGTGATGATGATTAAGTAGCCATAAAGGTCATAGTGTTATTCATGTAGTTATATAATCATTGAGAGGATGTTGATAAGATTGTCATAAAAATCAATATGAATGATGATGATGATAATGATAATGATGTAGTCATAAAAATCAATCAAAATGATGATGATAATGATGATGATTCTTCTTTTATGTGTCATGTACTTTCAGGACATAGACGATAATGGCTTTCCACATTTCCTTATCCCTTGTCACTCTTAATACCCCTTCTCCTATTATCTCATTCAATCCCTGCTCTACCATCCATCTGCTCAAGTCGTGTGTTGCTTTCCCTTGTCTCTCTTCCCCTCTATCCATACTGTAAGTATCAGGTTCTCCAAACCCTCCTTCCTCATTCAGTCAGTCAGTTAAGTGCCATACATAATACACGCTTTGGAAGATTCTGTCTCAAAGGGGACATGACTGACTGGGCAGAAGATTATCCCGCGGTAGGTTGTCATTGCTTTCTGTGGTAGACTGGTTGCCAGTCAAGGCTATAGAACACAATCTTTTCTATTATTTGACTCATAACTAGAGGGAAGAGACAGATTAATATCTTTCCCAAGGGTATTAGTGTGTAAGTGAATGCAAGAAATTCAACTGGAATTTGAACTCAGCTCCCCAATTTGTTGTTCTGAGCTGTTATCCACTACACCGCAATGCACATCTTGATTACATGTCCAAAAAACTTCAACTGGCTTTTCCTGATGTTAAGTATCTGTTTGCTTTTTTAGTGTTCATCCTCTCCAAAATATAGTATCTTCAGCATCCTTCTGTAGAATCACATTTTGCTTGCCTCAAGTTTTTCCTTCATCCTTAAGAAGATTATCCCAAATTCACTGCCATATTGAAGGACAAACATAACATAACAATCCAGTACTCTCTTCTTTGATTCCAGTAAAATTTTTCTGTCTCTTCATACTCTTCTCGGCTTCTGAAATGCATACTTTACCATGCCAATATGCCTTCAGATCACACATTCCATCTTCTGCCAGAACACTTCCCAGGCATTTAAATTTCTGCACCTGCTTGATTTTGTTGTTGGTATTTTCAACTTCTCTTTTTATGTATTCAGTATTTTTGTAGTTGATATTTAGTCCTTTTTTTTCCATTTTCTTTCACTAGTTCTTGTAGGAGATCTTGTAGTTTCTTTCCTGTATCTGCTATCAGCACTGTATCATCTGCATATCTTATATTGTTTAGATTGTGATCACTAATGACAAATCCTGACAGGACTTCTAGAGCTCTCAGAATGGTCTTGCTCTATAGTTTGAATAGATCTGATGAGAATACACATCCTTATCTTACGCCCCTTTCTATCTTTGCATATCTGCTGAACTCATTTCCTGTTCATATGCAGGTAATTTGCTGCCATTACAGGTTCTTGATTACTCTCAGGTCTTTCTTGAATATGTCAAGGTTGCCAAGCATCTCTTTCAGGTTTTTGTGCCGTACTTTGTCAAATGCCGTTGTGTAGTTGATGAAACATGGGTATAGGTCCTTCAGCATTTCTTTTGTCGTTTCTGATAACACTCTAACCATAAGTATTGTGTTCATTTTTCCAATGCCCTTGACAAAACCATACTGTTCTTGTCCTATTTCCTGTCTAATTCTGTTGTGTCCTCAGTTCATCGAAATTTGGATGATGACTTTTGTTACATGATTATGATTGTTCGATGGAGTTCACATTCATTTGCACTTGGCTTCTGAGGCAATGCTATGAAACTTGATCTGCTTAGATCTTCCAGAATTTCACCACTGTTTTAGATTTCATTTATAAATTCTGTGATTTTATCTATGCCGAAATCATTTAAGGCTGTCAACATCTCTCTTACAGTGCTGTCTGGTTCACTTGCTTTGTTTCTATTCAATTTGGCCAGTGCAGCTTCCAATTTGGATTTTAATATTTCTAGCTCATCGGTATTTCCATGTATTGTCAGTTGCTCTCTCTTGTTGTAGAAGAGATCTCTTGTATATTCTTTCCACTACTGAAGTATTTCCTCCTCTGATATGAGATTTTCATCCTTGGGTTTCATTCATCCCATTGAGGAGCATGTTTTTTGTCCTGTTCCCTTATTTCTTTATGAATGTCTTTTTTATTGGTTGTGCTCAATCTCTCTATTTCTGCACATTTGTCATTGATTTCTTCCTTTTTTGGATGTCTGCATTTGCTTCTTATTTCCTTGTGTAGTTTTCTGTATTTTGTTCCATGTCTTGGCATTATTTTCTGTCTCCTTTTCATCTGCTGCCAAACGAAATCAACCAACTAAACAACCAACATAAAAAAAATTCTTACATTTATACTTCTTGTCTGAACATCTCAAATGTTATGATTATTTCTGATTACAGCCATTTCATACTGAAACACTAGTTCTCATCCAATCACTAAAGTTAAGAATGTTGAACCTGGTCAGTGTCTAGATGGGTACCTGCTTAAGAATACCAGATGCTGTAAACTTGAATGTGTTGATGTTATTATTTAACACCAGGTTCTCCAGACAAACAACAATCATCTTGATAGAAGGAACAAGAACACACACGCATATATATATATATATATATATATATATATATAAACATATTTTTATTCTTCATCAGTGATGGTTGTGTGGAGAAAGAGGGTAGCCAAAGAGAATCATGCACATGCAGGAGTTTCTTTTCTGTTCTCTCTCTGTGTTTTGACTTCTTTTTTTTGTTCTCGGCCAGAAACCGCAGACTTATATAACCCAAAATTCCTTGGAATTTTTGGCTTTGTCAAGTTCTCATTTAATTGACATCAATCTTATCTTTGTCAGCTATCACCTTTAAGCCTTTGTTGTTCTCTTGTGTTTTCTGCCTTTGATGTCAATCATATCTTTGTTGGCTATTGCCTTTCAAGCCTTTGTTGTTACACTCCACTGCCACCATCCACAAGCAAAATATAATAATAATAATAATAATAATATGATACATGTGGTACAACAGATAACACCTTGCAATGAGAAATTTGTGAGCTGAGTTCAAATTCCACTTAGATTCATTATATTCATTTATGTTACGTCTTGATCAGAGAAGGTTATTTAAAAACATGACTTAAGTTTTTAGATTAATATATGACAACACAATTTACGAACCTGGCTCTAGTGATAATGTTCTGTTTTATTACATGAGAGCTTTGCATTGTCCAGTACAAAAAGGTATATTTTGCTTTTCTTTTTAAGCAACCAAACCAATCAACTGTGGATTTTCAGGGTAAATACAGAGCCTGGAAAATCGTTGTTTTTATTAAATCAAAAAGAAAAAATGGCAGGTCTTTGATCGACATACACAAATTGGCAGAAACAATTATTTTTCATATATTTGAAGAAAATCTCTTTTCAGAATTAGTTTTAAAAAATTAAATTTAGTAAGCGAGAATCTGCTTAAGAGATAAAAGTAGAAGTTTTCAGCTCTTTTCCATATCTTTCCATCTGCTTTTAAGTACCAAGTTACTTTGGAATTGAACCAATAATCAAACAGTAGAGAAATAATAGGAAAGAAGCCAGAGCAATGTTTGTCCAATGGATCTAGTTTTTAATCCCTTAATCAGTTTTTCCATTAATTGTTTTTTTGTTGCAATGTAATTGGGAAAAGAAACAATCCTACAATATAATACACCAAATTTATTTGTATATATTAATATATAGTAGTGTCTGTAATTTTTAATGTCACTAGTGCAAGGGAGATAATTTTTTTTTTTTTTTTTACTAGTGTTTATGTTAGAACAATGACAGACTGTTCAAATGAATCAAACTAAGAAAGGATTGTCTCTGAAATCTAGAAATTACAAAAAAAACAAAAATGGAATTGAAGGAGACCGGTGTATGGATGCACAAATGGATAAAATGCAAAAATTGGAAGAAATATATTTAACTACTCCCATGTGGAAACCTTTTAATTTAAGACTATAGCACTTTTTCAGCCTGGCCTGGATAAACTAGTTATAAAGTTGAAAATAATATCATCTAATGTTTTAAAATTAAGCTATGAATATAAATGATGAAGTGGTTGGCAAGGTCATTACTGTAATTATTAAAATTGTACTGAATTTGTACCTCCTAAGTGTTCTACACATATGGCTTTGTACCATATTAAACAAAATATTCCTGAAAAAATTCTAGATTTAGGTAAGTGTTAGACAAATAAATTAGTACAAATATATAGAAGAGAAACTGTTCGATATTATTTAGTTAATTTTTAATTTGATATTCTTTTCTTGTTTACTGATTCTGTTAGTGGTAACCAATCCTTTGCTCTCTCATGTATGTATGTGTCTGGGTGTCTGTGTGTGTGTGTGTACACATCTCCTAACATTCTAAAGATGAGACTATGATCCCAAAATATTAATGATTAATAAATAGGTAATACCCAACACCCTCATTGCCCTTTATTTTACTAAAAACATTGTGATAGCCTTCAAAACCTATCTATACACCTAATATACACAATGCTTCAAGCAAATTACAAAACTCCTATATATATATATATATATATATATATGTGTGTGTGTGTGTGTGTGTGTGTGTGTGTGTGTGTGTGTGATCTTTACTGAGGAAAGTACATTCCACAATTAGATATTTACTTTAAAAAGTGCTCAATATAAAAATAGACCATAAATATATGGTAATTATTATTATTATAATTATAATTGAATACTGCAACTTGATAGCTATGAAGTTTCAGTGCTAAAACAGTCAGGCAGTAAAATCAGTTTACTGCCTGATTATGGTGTTTTAGCATTAAAACTTCATAGCTATCAAGCTTCAGTACATATCTATATATATATATATATATTATCATTTCACCCCAAGCAAGGCAGTACTGCCACTGGTGCACAAGGGGTGACATAAGAGGTGAGTGATGAGAAAGAGGAACAAGTTATGAGAGGGGGGTCAGGGAATGGATAAGAGAAGAATAAGAACACTGATGTGAAGAGAGCTGCATGAGAATAGTGGAAAGGGAGAAGAACATGATACAAGGGTTGTCAGAGAAAGGATGTGAGTCAAGAAGACGACAGTTGATATTGCATTTAGATTCTTGGAGATTGTAGCTGTTAGGGAAACAAGTATACGAAAAGGAATTCTGCTGGTGGGAAGTGCAAGAAAAGAAGCTGATAAAGTAGAAATTGGATTGCAGCTACATTTGCTCAGTTTCACTGTAAAAGGGTGGAACCTAGTCACTAGTCTAGTAGCTATAGATATATCTATATTTATATATCAATGTTTTTCTTCAGTATGATTAGTTAGCCTAACTGACTTGCCAAAGAGAGGAAGAAAAGATAAATATTTTAATGTTTTCTTTTGAAAACCCTCCTGACAATTTAAAGCAATATTGGTATTAAAGTAGCTCTTTTTTCTATTGGCAATATGAAACACATTTTAAGTTAACAATGCAAAATTTTTAGAAAAATGAAATATGGTTAAGTTAATAAAAGATAAAGATATTGTTCACTTTAAAAACTTTAAAAAGTCATTGAAGTGCTTAAACAAAGGCTTGTTAATACAAGTGCCTTGTCCCATTAAAAAGTGTTTATCTCAAGAATCTAAATAAAAACAATATAATTCATTTTGGATCAAAATAAAAAATGTGATAGCCAAAAAAAAAAAAAAAAAGAAAAATGTTAATGATGTCCTCCCTATAAATCAATAGTGGAAAAAATCAGCATATTCGACAAAAAATTGATTGCACATAAAAGTTGCATTAATTAGAAAATGAAATTAAAAAAGTTTCACCAAACTTCTGTCCTTCTCAGACCCCTTTTAAAAAATAGATTGTTCAAAGCAATGCTAACCTCTTTAAAAAAAAACAAACAAAATTATAAAAAAAAGCTTCACTTTTTCCAGTAATAAAGATTACTGAAATCCCTGGTTGATTACCTCAGGTATGTCAGACACAAGGCTACAGAAGTAAAATACTAACTGAAATTATCTTCAACAGGCTAATTTTCACCTCATCCTTGCATGGAACAGCTCAAGGAACAGCCCAACATGCAAAATAGAATTTGGAGATCAGTCATTCAGTTTACTGCCACACATAATACACATTTGGGTGATCATGTCTTGAAAGAGACATGACTGTTTAGGCAGAAGATTTTCCCACAGTAGGTTGACATTACTTTCTGCAGTAGACCAGTTGCCAACCAAGGCTACAGAACCCAATCTTTCCTGCTGTTCAACACATGGCTGCAGCAAGAAGAAATGGATTAATACTTTTCCCAAAGGTATTTGTTCATAGGTGAATGAAATGAATTGAACTGGAATTTGAACGCGGATCTCCAATTTTAATTCCAGGCCAATATTCATTACACCACAATGCACATAATTTTGACATACCAAAATCAAAAGTGTACAACAAACATCTGAGAAGTATTTAACAAGAGGAAGGAAAGTGTGACACTGAAATCTGAAAGCATTTTGGGATACCAAAAGATACCTTCCAAAATGTAAGCCTTAGGAAACAGGAAAATTTCATGAGGAACAGAAAAATAGTACAAAACTGTTATGTAATAGGTCGTCCTATATGACAGTGAATGCTGGACAATTTCCTCACAGATGAAGAAGAGACTTGAAGCAATAAATATGTGGTTCTGCAGAAGATTCTGGGAATACTATAAAACTAAAAATGTGGGCAACATGAAAGTTTAAAGACAATTCTTCTTCTTCTATGTGCCCTGTCCCTTCAGAACGTAGGCGATCATGGTTCTCCACATCTCCCTATCACTTGTGGCTCTTAGTATGTTTGCACCTGTTACTCTTGGCAACCCCTGTTCCGTCATCCACCTGATCAGGCCCTGCAAATATGTTATCCGCTGCCTTCCTCTGTCTCTCTTTCCTTCTAACTGGCCAGTCAGTATCAGGTTCTCCAGGCTCTCCTTCCTCATTGCGTGTCCCAGGAACTTCAGTTGTTTCTTCCTGATGCTCAGTATTAATTTCCTTTTTGTTGCCATTCTTTCCAACACCTCATCGTTGCTTGCATGCTCAGTCCACGATATCCACAGCATTCTTCTGTAGAACCACATTTCTGCTGCTTCCAGTTTTGTCCTCATTTTCGAGAAGAAAATTTAACTTATCATGTAAAATATATGGTATTATGTCTCTTAGGCTTAATATCACCTGTCTAAAAATGGAAATAAACACCAAGACAATCAAACTCTAAATGACAAAAAACGGTTTCTGAGACTGCGCATTTCTTCTGGTTAATAAATGAATATTTTGAAAATAAATATTTAACATTATTCCACTAATGGGTCGCATTCCTGCCAACAATAAAAAACATGTTTTGTGATTCTTTGAAGGGTACTTGTGTTTCTACACAAAACAAGACAGTGAGAACAGACAGATGGCAAGAGTTTCAAACAAATTCCCTTACTCTTTCTCCTGTCTTCCTCACCAAGCTACATGACCCTTACACTTTCATCCTCACTGTCTCTCTTGCCTCTTTTTCTCACACACACACACACAAAGAAATCAAATTTCTTTTCATCTTAAACAACTACAAAAAAAGGACTGTAAAGAACAGTAACAATCATACATGCTAAGTAAAATTATGTACAAAACTCAAAAATGAAAATATCTTATATCTTTATATTTAAACATTTTTTTCACCTTTTTCTTTGTTGTGGGTTGATTCAGACCCACAACATCCTCATAAAAAATTTTGTTGAATGATATAGTCTAGGCCTCAGATAAAATGCTATAATTTATTTGATTAGAATCAGTTCAATAATCACTTTCCTTCAATAAAAACCAATTGAGAACAATTAATGTTGCAACAAGAGTCAAATTGATTTGGAGAAGGGTGAGAAGCATCATATACACCATAAATATATACAACAGTGTTTCAGTAAGTGAGCAGCTTCATTGAGTTCATAAGTTTTATGGCAGAAAACTGGGGATTTGACTGAATTTTGCATTCAAAGAGAATAACTTTGTGCACAAGATATTTCTGCCATATATGATCTGATCCTTCTGCTATATATTTCAAGATTCTTGACAAAATTCAAAGAAGACTTTGTAGTGTCATGAGTCCTGACTTGATATCTCAACTTTGATCACTTTCTCACCAACATTATGTGGCTTCCCTTTGTCTTTTCTATAAATGTTTTCATGCTAGTTAGTCTAATGAGCTCTCATCCATGGTTAGTTGGTTGGTTGGTTGGTTGGTTGGTTGGTTGGTTGGTTGGTTGGTTGGTTTGTTTAACAGCATAATAACACCTTAGAGAGTCCATCTAATTTCTTGAGCATTTGGAAGTAATAAAAATGATAGATGTTATTCTGCTTTCATAATTGATTACATGGTAGATGATACTCAGTTTTTGTGCATATTCATGTTTATGTGAACATGATTACTAGAGGCAATGATATGTGTGTTTTATGCTGCAGTTTTCTTTGCTTATATTTTGGAATACAATTAGATTTCCTTAAGAAATTATAGGATATTATATGGACTAATGTCATGAAAGAATTTTTTTATGTTGGTTGTTTAATTGGTTGATTCTCTTTGGCAGCATAGGAACCCTTATAGCTTATTTAATTCTGAAATCTATTTTTAATGTAATTTTTATCCTTTCAACAGCAGATATTTTATACAAGATTTTATTCTTTCAGAGTAAAGTTATGTTTTCTAGATATATAGTTTGTAGATCATAAAATGTATTGTTGATAATTTTACTATAAAATGTACTGTTCATTTTTGTTTTGAGGTTCACTATTTGCCTATAGCTGGGACTTAACAGGTACTGTCACCCTGAGTCAGGGAGGACCTGGAAATAACAACAATTAAAGGTGGTTCTATGATGCTCAAAACATCCAATATTCTGATCTGTGGCCTCTCTGCTGGATGTACTTTATCATCATACCCTGGACTTCCTCCATGCTATCTTGATTGCATGAATTCAAGTTTATGATTGGCTACTAGGTCTCATTATTTTATTGTTTAACTTGCTAGTTGTAAACATAAGTACTTTTCTAATATTATATTTTCTTGCACATTTCACATGTAGAACCCTTTTCCGACTTTTTACTTCCCTGCCACTTAGAATTTTCAAAAATTTAAATAAAAATTGTTGAATGCTGTTCTTTTACTAAAGTATTCTCATTGTCTTCCAGTACCAATAACCCCTTGCATCTTAGTGGCATTATCACCTTGCTGAGGGTGAAGTGCTTGGGATTATATATAAAAAGTGGTGCCTCGACTACATAAATTTAAACATGCTACTAGATGGGTAACTAGGTCTCAGCATTTTATTGCAGAACTAGCTAGATGCAAAAGTCACTTCTATTCTAACAGTTTCTTTTCTCACACTTTAATTGCAATGTCAGTCACCATATTCAGTTTTCTTAGTCCTTTTCTCACTCCACCATACTAAAGTCTTCTCATTTTCTTTCACTCCCTGTAACCCCCTGTATCCTAGTAGCATTATTGTCTTGCTTGAGGTAAAACAATTAAGAGAAAGCGAATATATTTTGCTGTATGAAAATAATAACTAGCAATTCTCTGTCCTGATTAACAAGAAAATGTCATTAAATATAAATATGATATATTTTTGTTGTAACTTTGCATAAAATAACAAAATGTGAGCAATTTTTCTTTTGTTTTACAATATCTAAAGTTTGAACTGTTTTATACACTAAAAATATGATGTTTTTAGTATAATTTATTATTCACATATTCAAGCAAAGTTATCAGCGGGGGGTATGTAGTTTATTCAATAATCCAAAATCTGATTTTTCTTAATATATATATTAGTCTAGCAATCATCTATGCAAACCACATCTGGAAAGATAAACTTTTGTATTAAAATTTGCAATAGCAAACTCATAGAATTTTTTCCTTTGGCTAATAAAACTCAGGCTCCTCAGCTGCTGATTAATATTATATAAAAGTTTAAATTTCTTGAACTCTGTTTTACAGGCCAAAAATATAGTGTTTGTTAGTCTAATTTATTATTCACATATTACAGTAAACATATCCATGACGGATATCATTTTTTCTATAAGTCAAAATGTGGTTTTAGAGATATGTATTAGTCAGGTAGCCTTCTTTGCAAATCACATCTGGATAAAAAAGTATACACATTACCATGTCTGGAATAAGGCCAAGATAATTGATAATGAGCATGAGGAAGAGTGAGAGAGTTGAAGGAAATGGCATATATTGGTATATTAGCCAGGTGCATAAGTCGAGTTTGTCTGCATTTCAACACTATAAGGTTTTGTTTGCTTAGCAAAGTAAACGATGGGAAATTCTGCTGTGTATAATCTGGAATGGCCTAAGGGTGTTTGTATGGTTTTGCTCATGTTGTTGAAATGGATTGCTTCACTTGGTTGATTCATAATTATCTTTTTTCTGTCACAATATTATTTTTTCTTTCCGAAAAAGATTTAAGTTTTCTTCTGATGGGATATGCACCTGCTTATGATTTAATCAGCCTAAAAACACTGTTACCAACATCAAGTATACAAAAAAGAGATTCCCTGTCAACATTTAAAAGGTTAATGAGTTTTTCTAAAGTTTTCAACAAGATAGGTAAACATTTTGCCTTGAAAGAAGGTTCTTCAAGATCATTGATTCTTCATTTAAAGGTGAAAGAGTTTTTTAGTGTGAGTTTTCTTGGAATGTGTTGTGTATTCTATAAAATAGGGTATATAGCTAAATTCTATGTTCAGATATTTATTATTTTATATATAGCACATAAATTATTATTTTCTTACCTAAAAACCAAATGTTCAATAATACACATATATAAAATGTAAATAATTTATGTTATTATTATACGTTTAATATTATGTTTTGTTCAGTATTAAATATAGTCATATTAATATACTGTTAAATATAAGAGATAATGAATGTCTATTATGTTTAATCATGAGTTGTTCTAAACATTGTATTTTGGCTTTAATTTCAGTTGAAAATAAAGACAAAAATTCTCCAACATTTGGATAATTTTTTATTAAGTTGGTTCTAAGTTTTCGGCTCACATGAGCCATCTTCAGGGAGGTTACAAGGACGTTAACACAATATGATGTTTAGAACCACTCATGATTAAACATAATAGACATTTATTGTCTCTTATATTTAAAAGTATATGTTTAGAAAATTATCAGCTGCCTCGATACACTAAATTCATATTGATATGTAGATGATTTTTTTAAAATCATCTTTTATTTATAAGTTTTCATTTATTCATTAGTTTTACCAGTGTTTATTTTCAAAAAATAATTAAAGAACATCAAATTTAAAATTGGAAACCCTAAAATATTGGTTCATTTTTTCTCATCTTTCCTAATATTAACAATTGCATATATTTTGAATTAATAAATATCTTTCCCTGCTTTTTTCAACAGCATTTACTACTCAAAATTCGATTTTTCATTTATATATATTTTTATTATTTCTCTCTAATCAAGGAGAGAATGCCACTAGTATAATGGGAAAAACTGCGAGAAAAACTGAGTATAGAGAGGATTGAGGAACAGCATTCAAGGAGATAGAAGATGGTGAATGACATTGCATTTTAATTTTTTTTTTTTTTTTTTTTTAATCATGTCACCCCAAGCAAGGCATTCCACTGCCACTATAACGCAGGAGGTTACATAGAGGGATTGGGTATAGGAAATTTCAGAAGGAGGGTGATAGACAACTTAGGATGTACATAGGGAGAGAGTTGGAGAGAGTGGGTGTGAGTTAGTGTGTTGGGAGGTGTCTATTGACCTTACATTTAAACTCCTGGAGGTTGTAGCCATTGGGGAAGCAAGCATGTGGTAGGGAATTCCACAGGCGGGAAGTGCGAGGAAAGAAGCTGTTGGAGTAGAAATTGCGGTTACATTTCATCGGTTTCACTGTTTTTGGGCGGAACGTAAATTTTTTAACATTGTATTTAAAGCAAGCGAATTGAAGAGATTTCCACAGGTGGGAAGTGTGAGAAAAGAAACTGTTGGAGTAGAAGTAGTGGTTGCATGTAGCTACTTCAAAAGTAAACAGGTTGAACCTAGGCACCAATCTAGTGGCACACTTAAATTCGTGCAGTTAGGGCACCAGAGATAAAGGCTTGTTGGAGAAGTTGTCATGAAAATATTTGTAGTAAAAGAGTGTGAAGCCATGTCATCTTGTTGCATCTGTCTTGAATATTTTGTTTATTTTTTTTAAATGATCAACTCATTCCCCAAGATGTCATTTACAGAATTACTTTTCCCAGTCAGTAACAAATTCACAAAGATAGAAAAACAGATTTAATTTGAAAAATTCATTTGTAGTTCACGAACAACTTTTTCCTCAACAAATGGTTAGGTCATGAAACATGATTTTAACCTCTCACTAAAAACAACAGCCATTATCTAAGATGGCCTCCCCCAATCACTCCCTGCATTGCACCCACTTTTTGTCTCTCTATGTCCTTCTATCTTTTATCTTTTATGTTTTTGTTCTCTCTTTCTATTTGCCTCTCCAATCCCTCTATGTGGCATACTGTGTCTTTTTTGTCTCTCTGTCCCTTTCTCTCTTACTCTCTATGTCCCTTTCTCCTTCTGTTTACCTCTCAACCAAGTATGGCAAATGTATTAATATATCTTCTTCTCCTATGTGCCATGTCTCTTCAGGATGTAGTTGATCGTGGTTTTTTCACATCTACCCGTCACTCTTAACACACTTTCTCTTTTTACCTCTTGTAAACACTACTCTGCAATCCATTTGTTCAAGCCCATCAAGTATATCATGCATTTCCTTTACCCTGTCCCTCTGTCTTCTGAGTAGCAGATTTTCCAAGCCTTCTTTTCTCGTTACATGTCCCAGAAATTTCAGCTGTCTTTTTCTGATATTAAATTTTTCTTTTAATTTCCATACTCTTCAAAACCTTGTCATTGCTCACATTTTCAGACCATAATATCCTCAGTATCCTTCTGTAGAACCACATTCTGGTTGCTTCACGTCTTTCCTTCTTCATCTTTGATGATTTTGTTCCGCAGTCTCTGCCATAGTGAAAGACAGACATCACATAACAACCCAGTACCCTTTTCTTTGTTTAAGACAAAATCTTCCTGTCTCTCAATACTCTGCTTAACTTTTGAAATGTATCCTTGGCCATGCCAATATGCCTTCACCTCCTAGTGTCACACTTTCAGTCCTCTCTCAGAACACATCCCAGCTATTTCAATTTCTGTACCTGCTTGATTTAGTATCCCCAATCTGTAATTTGCATGTTAGCTCCTCTTTTTACTTATAACTATGCATTCAGTTTTCTTGAAGTTTATATTTAGTTCTTTCTTTTTGCTTTCCTTTAGCTAACTTCTGTTGGAGGTCTTGTAGTTTCCTTTCTGTGTCTGCTGTCAGAACTATATAATCTCTGTAGCTCTTTTAAATATTCTGTAAAATTTTAAGATCATAATTTCTGTATTTCTTAATAGATCTTCTTTATAGAGTGAGTAATAGCAAATATATTTGTGAAAAATAAAAACATTAATGTGTGTAAATGTTTTCTGTCGTGTATTAATTCTCTTTAGAAAAACCAGTGACAGAAAGATAGTATATATATATATATATATATATATATATATATATATGAGAGAATAAGAAAAAAAAACAGGTAGAAAATCTAATGTTTGACTTTATTAAGCTTCTTCAGAGATTTGTTTACAAGATACTAAATTAACAATTGAAAACAATTTTTTAAAAAACAAAGAAACAGGATGCTGGACAGCATGAGTGGAGCTTGATTCCATTGGTCAAGTATGTGTCAAATGTAAAATGTAATAAAGCAATACGCATTCATTTTAAATGTAAGTGTATAGGAACACTTGCCTGTTTGTATGTGTAATAAAGCAATATATGTTTATTTTAAATGTAAGTGTATGCATGTAAGTATGCATAGGAACACTTGCCTTTTCATATGTATGTGCATATACATAGAAAAATATACGTAAATACCTCCTGAAGTGTTGTCAGGTTTGCCTATAAAACTTGGGAGTCTGGAAGATGAAGGTAACATCAATTTAATAAAAGATGTTTAAAATGAAAAATAAAGATGAAGGTAACATCATTTAATAAAAGATGTTTAAAAGAAAAGTTGTTGCCCATATATATATATATATATATATATATATATATATGGGCAACAACTTTTCTTTTAAACATCTTTTATTAAATATGACAGCCAAGGAAGATTTAATTAATTAAATTTTCATCTAATTCTTCCAGCCTCCTTATGCTTTACTGTTTTGTAGAAGTAAGGGAGCACAAAAATTTTCCATAATTTTTATTGTCCCTAGCACTTTTGGCCACTTCTTTAGCCATTTTCAATGGACTTTAGTTTAATGAGTTTACATAATGACTTGTTCTGATTTTGCTGTCATTATCTCAATGATTTGGTCATTATGCCCTCTGGCCTTCATCAGGTGCTTGCCAGTCAATCTACAGGGAATTTTGAACATCCCTAGACATGTTGATCAGAAGGAGAACAATCTACCACCATAGATAATATGAAGTGTTCACTTCATATTATCTATGGCGGTAGATTGTTCTCCTTCTGATCAACATGTCTAGGGATATCTTGTCTACCTCTTATTTTGTTCTGTTCAAATATGACTCAGTCTGTTTCTGCTGAGTCCAAGTACACAATGGCTGACCCATTGAAATCACAATTGCTATGTTATTAAATTCATGAAAGAACACAAGGCTATTTCTCTTTGTGACAATTCTCAGTTGGAACTAATATGTATGTGAGAAAATGGAAACCCATGAAGATAGAGAGGATAATCCAAAAGATTTTATCTAATTAATATAAAATATCAATTAGATGAAAATAGAGAGCTCAACAGATATTATCCAGAGCAAATATATTAATATGAAAACGTAACACATAATTAAACAGTTATAGATCCAGAATTTATTTCAGCAATGTAAATAAAAAAAAATTACTGTTGCCTCATTCAGACTGTTGAGGAATAAATAAATGTTAATTTTACTCAGAATATTTAAAACAGAGGGATTTTTAAACAGGAAATAAATTGAGAATAGATACATCAAATCATACATATAGCACAATATAGAATAAGGAATTAAATAACAAGAAAAATTATAAGGAATCAAATTATGTGTTGAGTTTTCCTCTCAAAATATATATATATATATATATATATATATATATATATATATATATATTTAGTATATCAAGGCAGCAAGTAATTTTCTAAACATATGCTATTAAATATAAGAGACAATGAATGTCTATTATGTTTAATCATGAGCTGTTCTAAACGTCGTATTTTGGCTTTAATTTCAGTTGAAAATAAAAACAAAAATTCTCCAACATTTGGATAATTATTTATTGGTTTTCTTCTAAGCTTTTGGCTCACATGAGCCATCTTCAGAGAGGTGTGACGTCATAAAACCGCATCACAAACTTAAGAACTGCGTTTATTATTTTTGGTAACTATTGCCGTTGCCAAGCGGAGTTTTATGTCAACACAAAATAAAGTTGTCGGTGATGGTGTATTTTATAATATTTCAGTTTAAACAACCTCTCTGAAGATGGCTCATGTGAGCCGAAAGCTTAGAAGAAACCAATAAATAATTATCCAAATGTTGGAGAATTTTTGTCTTTATTTTCAACTGAAATTAAAGCAAAAATACGACGTTTAGAACAGCTCATGATTAAACATAATAGGCATTCATTGTCTCTTATATTTAATAGTATATGTTTAGAAAATATATATATATATATATATATATATATATATATATATATATTTGCACATGTGTGTAACTTTGCTGAAAAGATTAAAAAAAGCTTTCAGGATCTCTAGAGTTCAGATTAAAATATCTGAAACTAAATTGTAAATAGTTTTCAGCTTGTTCAGCTTTAGGCCATTCATTTAATTAAATTCAATACAAGCATTGTATGTATCCTGAATGCACACTATTTTACGATATTCAACTTCAGAAAAGAATTCAGTGTCACTTTTGTCTATTAATACTCAATAGATGTAATCCTTTTGTTCACTCAAGCAAAATTGCTATTTTTGACAAATTCAGAAAAAAGGCAAAACTTCCTGGGAGGTTTTAGAGTCTGTAACGTGAGGTTCTGATTCTTGTTCTCCGTTATAATGATCATTGAACCATTCAAAGAAAAATACTAATCTGGATTTGAGTTGACCTCCAATCTCATATTTTTATAAGCACTATTTTTCGAGATATCTTCTTTTGTGGAACAGGTCATTTCAGGATGTAGGCAAACATGGCCTTCCACATCACCCTATTTCTCTGGTTCTTAGCACAACACTTTCTCCTATTACCCCACCCAAACACCACTCTGTCATCCACTTGCTCAGACCAGTCAAATATGTTACACACTGCTTTCCTCTGTTTCTTTCCTTCTATAAGACCTGTGAGCATCAGATTCTCCAATCTCTCCTTCTTCATGACATGTCCCAGGAACTTTTTTTGATGCTCAGTATTAATTTATTTTTCATTTCCATCCTTGCCAAAACCTCATTATTGCTCACATGCTCGATCCATGATATCCACAGCATCCTTCTAAAGAATCACATTTCAGTTACTTCAAGTTTTTCATTCATCTTTGATGAGATTGCCCAGCATTTACTGCCATTTTGAAGACCAAACATCACATAGCAATCCAATTGGAGTAGATAGACTAAACTATCGCCTGGTTTACACTCCACCCATGTCTATTGAACGGGTGAAGAGGTTCATCCCTTGTTTCCTGTTTAAGATGTGGTTTCCAGCTTTCTTTTTTCTAAACTTTTACTCTTAGTTTTTTTTCTTTTCTCTTTTTTTTTTTCAATTGGAGTAGATAGACTAAACTATCACCCAGTTTACACTCCACCCACGTCTACTGAACGGGTGAAGAGGCTCATCCCTTGTTTCCTGTTTAGGATGTGGTTTCTGGCTTTCTCTTTTCAAATCTTTTCACTGTTATGTAGCCCCCTGCACATCAGTGGCATTACCATCTTGCTCAGGGTGATATGATTTTAAAAAAAAAAAAAAAGGGTTTCTTTGTTTCTATTGAAATTTTCCTGTCTCTCAATACTCTACTCAGCTTCTGGAATGCATCCTTTGCCGATGCCAATTCACCTTTGGATCTTAAAATCACACTTTCTGTCCTCTGTTAGAACACTTCCCAGATATTTAAATTTTTGTACCTGCTTGATTTTAGTATCTCCCACCTGTATCTGGTATTTTGGGTTCCTCTTTTTGTTGATTGCCATGCATTCGGTTTTCTTGTAGTTTATTTCTAGTCCTTTCTTTCCACTTTCTTCAGCTACCTTCTGTAGGAGATCTTGTAGTTTCCTTTCCATGTCTGCTATCAGCACTGTGTCATCTGCATATCTTATGTTGTTCAGATTGTGGCTGTTGAAGATGAATTCTGGTATAACTTATTTTACCTAATCTTTACACTTTCCCAAGAAGATATTGTCACTATTTCAGATGGATCAATACTATAATTTTGATATGCAAATTGAAATACCTGGGAAATGTTTTGACAGGGGACAAAAAGTGTGACACTAAAATCTGAAGGCATATTTGCATTGCCAATGATGCATTTCAAAAGCTAAGCAGAGTATTTAGATACAGGAAAATTTCATTTAAAACAAAGAAAAGAGTACTTAACTATGATATGATATTTGTTTTCCCATATGACAGTGAATGCTAGATAATCTCAAAGATGAAGAAAAGACTTGAAGCAACAGAAATGTATTTGTACAGAAGGATGATATAGATATCATGTACTAAACAGGGGAGCAACAACAAAGTTTTGCAGAGTATGTAAACAAAAAAAAAACTTATACTTAACATCAGGAAGAGGCGGTTGAAGTTTCTGGGACATGTAATCAGGAAGGACGGCTTGAAGAACCTAATACTCACCGAACAGATAGAGGGAAGAAGGAGAAACAAGGAAAACAATGCAAGACATTGAAATACTGGAACAAGTGGTTGACAATGCAGTGTACAGGCGAGATACCAAGAGAAAAATATTAAGAGCGACAAAGGATAGAGGTAAGTGGAGATCAATGATCGCCTACATCCTGAAGGGACATGGCACATCTATTAAACCTGTGAGTATCAGATTCTCCAATCCCTCCTTCCTCATTATATGTCCCAGGAACTTTAGCTGTCTTTTCCTGATGCTCAGTATTAATTTCCTTTTAGTTTCCATCATTTCCAAAACCTCATCATTGTTCACATACTCTATCCTTGATCTTCACAGCAGAAGAATATTTTCTCCTTTGGGAGGACAGATCGAGTTCTATAGTGTTGATTCACAACCAGTCTACCATAGAAAATAATGGCAATCTGGTGTGGGAAAATCTTCTGCCTAGTCAATCATGACTTGAAAGAAACCTGATTGCCCAAGCATGTATCACGTATAGCAATTAACTGACTGAAAGCTTAGACAGGGGGTCCCTCTTTACAAGCATTAATAGATTCAAGGCTCCACCTGCCAAAGAGAGTGAATACAACTGGTGGTTCAGACACTGTAAAGCCTCCAAGAAAATTTTGAAATTAAACCAATTACAGGGAAATTTTGAGTCTACATGAAATGGGCACAAGAGAATATTTTAAGTCTAACATTAGCTACTTCATTTCATTGGCTTATGTTTCTATCTCTAAAATAGAGCCTTAATTTAATAACAGTTTTAAAAAAAGACATCAATTTTGTTGAAAAATTTACCCATTTTTGCTACAGGGACCCTCTGCGATTAGGAACCGGAAAGCTTCATTAGTTTTATAGTATATTTTCTGCTGTCTATATTAACAAGTTATAAATGTGTGTATTTTCTTTCCTTTTGTTTCTATTTTTTAGTTGGTGTGTATAGTGTTATGAGGGACTTACCCATATGACACATGAACTCATCTAAACTATATATAAGCATTTGTTATGCTTTGTAGAAGTAGAGAGAAAGAAAGAGAAAGAAATCTATTCCAAGATAACTCTGACAGCTGCACTAATAATTGTTCATTGGCATATGTTTGTACTTCTGTTTTTGTAATATATTTTTTAGCACTATTCTATCTTTGTGTCTTTATTTTTGTCCCAATGGACTACAGTAACTTGGTGACGAGGTCACAACATATAGCATTTTAATTTCCTTGGTTGAGTTATGATTAGTATGGAGCAATAACCGGTTAGCTCATACTATGATAGCTTTTTTTTCTTCTATACATTTTTTTTATTGCCAATTACTATTCTGCTTAATTTTTCCTCTTTTCCTCTTTTTATTATGTCTGTTTTTATCACATTATCTAAAAGAAAAAAATCAGTTTTAAATCTACCTGTATTTAAATCTACCTGTATTTCATACTTTATTTAGTCTAGTATCTTGAATTTATTTTTCATCATGATGTTTCAACCAAAATATTCTTTGATCTTCCTAAGATCTTTCACAGGTCAGTATTAATTAACATAACACTGGTTATGATGAGAAAGTTTCCCTGAGTATTATCTTGAAACATTCCAACCACACATGCTTCATCATGTAACATAAGAAAATAAATAATAACTTGACTAATCATCTCTCAGGATTGATATCAAGTTTCTGCTTACTTTCTTCTCTTCTAAGAACCTACTTGAAAGCCGTTTGATAACAACCGACATTTGTTGTGTACAAATTGTTTGGTTAATTAATAAAATAATAGTCTGGCTAGTCCATATCAATGTTGACCTAAGTGATAAAAGTTTTTATTGTTTCTGTCTGGTAATTTAAGGTAGTTATGGGAAAGTGGTTTGTGCAAATCCTCACTTATCTTTTTCTTGATTTTTCAATGTGAGATAACAGTAACAAGATATTTTGTGAAGTGGGTTCATGCCTTTCCCAAGTGACATGAACATAAACCATCTCAGTCAGAATTCAAACTTGATCCCCAATTCTGTTTTCTGACAGAGCAGGGAGAAGTGGTGTCATGCCTTCCTTTTCAAAGTCATTTGTATGAAGAGAGCATAAACAGTTTCAAACAGAAGGATACTGAGGATATCACAGACTGAACATGTGACTTTCTAGAGAAAATGTAAAAAAAAAAAAGAAATTTATACTTAACATTAGGAAATTTTGATTTATGAAAAGTTAAACTTCAAGAAAGTGTGGTCCAGAATTTAATGTTGTTTGGCGATTGTTAGTGTTGAAGATACAATCTTCCAAAGAACATAAGAATTCATAAACAAAATTATTTTTACATTGGTTAGATTTATGAAGTGATGAATTATTTCTGTTTCTTATAATAGATGATAAATCAAAGCTATTTGATAAAATCCCAAACTTTTATTTGCTGGTAGATTATAATTTTAATCGTCTTTTTCTCTTTTTTATAATTAGGATGCATCTGGTTATAATAATACAATTTTATATATATTAACATTAGACAAATTTTAGTAGATAACACCAAAATTTTATACAGGACACAGCACAAAGAAAAACTCCAAATTCTGGAGGCTGTTGTAATAAAAAGGAAGCAGCCAACATTAAATAAGGCTACTTTCTTCATAAGGAGACCATACATTGAAGTGTTTAATTTTTTTTTTTCACTTTTCTCTTCTTTTTTCTTTTTTTCTTTTCTTTTTCTTTTTATTTTATCTACTTTACCTTTTTCTTTTTCTGGTTTAAAATTTTTGACGTGTCTGGCCTTCCGTGGCAAAATATTGCTACACTGTCTATTGAGTCATACACACACCATTCTTTGGGGGTTATAACCACACACCCCACTTCATTCATTTCATTGGCTGACCTTTTTTTATTTATTCATTTTTATTTTTCATTTTTTATATATTTAAAAAAAAAATCTCTTTATCTATATATTACAAAATAAATTGATCACATTTTACTGCCTGATGATGGTGTTTTAACACCGAAACTTTATAGCTATTAAGTTGCAGTATTCAATTATTATTATAATAATTACCATATATTTATATTCTATTTTTGTATTAAGCACTTTTTAAAATAAATATCTAACTGTAGAATGTACTTGCATTTGTAACCATTACTTATTATTATTATTTGATTCTCTCATAGTTGAGTACTATCCTCATTTACTTTTTTGCTACCATGGAAAAAAACTAACTTTAAAATATCCCTAAAAAATATTCCAATCCCTTGCAAATGGGATCATTTCACCAAATTAGTCCATAAAACTGAGAACTCAATTAAATTAGAAGAATGAGTTGGAAAGCCTATTTCTTCTTTAACAAAAATAATTTTCCAATGGAACAACAATTATGGGTTTAAAAACTTGAAAGCAGTCCATCTCATTGATATATTATTACAGTTTGAATATGATTTGTTTCAAACTATTAACATCAAATTCCACAAACACAAATTAAATTTCCAGAAACAGCTGTACTAATGCTAGAAACATTAACACTTCCATCAAAACATAATTACTGTATAACTACACCACAGTATTACAACTCTATTTACTAAAACCCTAACCAAAAATTATAAAAAAGTTAATATTTGCACTAATAACATAGTTGAGAATATTAATATTGCTAGTAACATTATAACTGACAAAAATTAGTAACAGAATAAGCAAACCCAACCCTATTGAATCTTACATCATTATCAAGGATCACAAACTGGATTTTGATAGAAACTGCACAACTAGAATAATTAACTCTATGAAACCAAAAATTGGTAGAATTAATAAACAAATTGTAGAGAGAGTTAACCAACAAATCAAAAATGGATTAACCCAGTGGAGGAATACCACTGAGGTCTTAAATTGGTTCAAACAAATTAACAACAAACATAAATACTAATTTATCCAATTCAACATAGTGGATTATTACCCCTCTATCTCAAAAGATTTGTTTACAATTACTTTGGACTTTGCTTTGGAATTTTAGGATCTCACTAGTATAGAAAAAAAAATTAATTTTAAACTCAAAACAATCTGTTCTCATCCATAACAACAAACAATAGATAAAATTTAATTCTGAGGACCCATTTGATATTGCCATGGGAGCACTGAATTCTGCAGGATCATCAGATCTTGTGGGTCTTTTAATTTTGTACAATCTCACAGCTCATTGTGATATTGATATAAAAGATATTGGATTGTTAAGAGATGGTCTCATGATTATTCATAATTCCACTAACTCAAAAGTAGATAGAATCTATAAATGCATACACAGAATACTGAAGAACTTTAATCTTAAAGTAATAGTAAATACCAACCTTAAAAAAATTGACTTTCTAGATGCTACACTTGATTTAGTTAATAGTACTTAGTCACCATATGTAAAGCATAATGCTAATTGTATCTACATATATCCTAAATCAAATCACCCACCATTATTAAACATATACAATATTCTGTTAAATACATCCTGTGAGTATTAAATTCTCCAACCTCTTCTTCCTCATTATATGTTTCAGAAACCATCTGTCTTTTCCTTATGTTACGTATGAATTTTCTCCACTTTTCCATCATCTCCAACACCTCATCATTAGTCATGTGCTCAGTCCATGGTATTATCACCATCCTTTTATAAAAACCACATTTCTGCTGCCTGAAGCCTCTCTTTCATCCAACATGGATTGCCATACAAAAGAACAGATATCCCATAATAATCTGGCACTCTTCTTTGTCCTCAATGAGATTTTTCTGTTTTTCAGTAATCTGGTCATCTTTTGATATGTGTCCTTGCCCATGCCAATGCGTTTTTGGATCTTAACATCACATTTTCCAACCTCTGTCAGCACGTTTCCCAAGTATTTAAATTTCTTTCTTCTTCTATGTGCCCTGTCCCTTCAGGACGTAGGCGATCATGGCTTTCCACGTTTCCCTATCCCTCGTGGCTCTGAGCATGCCTTCTCTTGTTACACCGTGCAACCCTCGTTCTGTCATCTACCTGATTAGGTCCTTCAAATATGTTATCCGTTGCTTTCCCCTGTCTTTTTTTCCCTCTATCTGGCCTGTTAGTATCAGGTTCTCCAGGCCCTCCTTCTTCATTGTGTGTCCCAGGAACTTCAGCTGTCTCTTCCTGAACTTGTTTTATTTTAGTTTCTTCGACCTGTATTTCGCATTTTGGGGTCTTTTTGCTGATGACTATACATTCAGTTTTCTTGAAGTTTATGCACAGTCCTTTCTTCTTGCTTTGTCATACTACTTTCTGTAGGAGCTTCTGCATTCTTCTGTGTCTGCTATCATCTGCATATCTTACATTGTTGAGATTGTGACTGCCTGTTAGTTCCTTCATTTTTTATGCATATCACCATTATTTGTCATGCTCAGTCTCTCTACTTTAGCACATTTGTCATTGTGCCATCTTTCTTTAGCCTGCCTGCATTTTATTCTTACTGCCTTGTGTAGTTTCTTGTATTCCATTCCATATCTAGGCATTGTTTTTTGTCTCTTTTTGCATCAGGTCAAGAATCTCTTCAGTGATCCACTAATTTTTCTTCTGATGTGCTTTTTTCTTTGGGATGATTTTGTTTCTCGATGTCACTAGAGCCACTCTTAGTGTGTCCCATTTTGAACTTCCATTTCCAATTTGTCCTTCATATTTCATTTTCACACTGTTCATATATATTTCTTGCAGGTTGGGGTCATTGATGAATCTATTGTACTGAAGACTTAGGGCTGTGTTAGGTTTCTTTAATTGCTTTAGTTTTATTCTTAGTTTGCATAAAACTAGTATGTGATCACTTCTGCAGTCAGCACCTGTGTATGCTATGCAGTGAAGGACTATGTTTCTGAATCTCTTGTTGATACTAGCATAATCAATTTTGTTCTTAATTTCTCCCCTTGGACTTCTGCATGTTCATAGTCTTCTTGGGAGCTCTTGGTCATTCACTGTTCACCATTGCACCCATTTCTCACCACAGCCATTGCAGTGTCCTAGTCCAAAATTGTTAACCACTTCACCTTTTCTCCCTTGGCCAAATTTGGCATTCAGATCTCCCATGATAATTCTGATTTCTTGTGATTTGCACTGTGCCTTGCCATAATCTAGCTTGGAGTAGAAGGACTCAATTTCTTTTGTTGTCGGTGCTTATATCACTATCAACAATATATTGAGAGGCCTCCCTTTCCATTTAACTACTAGAATTCGTTCAGATATCTGACACTATACCATAATGCATTTCCTTGAGTCTTAATCCAGTATAATACTGACTCCTTTTTCATTATTTTCACCTCCCGCATATATAATTCTGTAGTTGTCCCTGATGAAGACTTCCTTATTTGGCCATCTCATTTCACATATGCCTAAAATGTAATTACCTCCACTAAATCATTGAAAAAACAGCATAGTATGAATAAAAAGGCTCCATTCTTAATAAAAACGAACTTTTCCGTCAAAATTTTTATTAAGAGGCAAAATTAAAGTATTTTTAATTAATTTTTATAATTTTTCAATCCCTTCTAGTATATTTGAAATTTTGGCAAAAAATCTTGTTTTGATTTTAGTTAGCAGGTAATGAAATCATTATGAGAGTTTACAATGGAAAACGTAATATTATATACCTCAGTTTTTTGCAGTGACAAACATAAAAATCAAATAATTGTCAGATTTTAATGAAACTTTCAGAACTTATTCATAAATGAATGAGATTATTTTTGAAATTATTCTTAAAAATCTTGGTAAAAATATTTTTTTACAACTGTTACTCCCACTTCTTTCAAAGAGGAATGATGTCACATTGCAAAAGTTGGTACAAATACTACGGATGATGGAGAAAGAAATATTGTGGGGATTTAGGTGTTACTTGTGTAGAGGGGGCTAAGAAGTCCCTCAAACAAATAATATAAAGAAAAATGCACTACAAATAAAGTAAAAGAAACTTTTGTTTATTTTCGTAAAAAAAAATAAAAGAATTATTTTTTGTACAAAATATGAGATTGTCCGTACAATTGTAGAAAAAAGAGAAAGAAAGGAACTGGGAATGTGAGAGGGAAAGGTAGGACGATGTGTAGCGAGTGAGATGAGAGAAAGAGAGGGTGAAAGAAGGTTCACTGATACGGATTCTGCCTGTTGTGTGAACTGCTGGATTCTCTCTGTGTGTATGCTCGAAGCTGTCCGTGTGCCCTTTTGATGTCAGCTTGTCACTGGTCTTCCTCTGGTTTGTTGAGAGTTTCTCCCTTCCTTATATCTGAATGGTGAGGCTCCAGGGAGATTGAAAAATAGGTTTCTTATGTCGAGCCCTGATTGGTCAATAAATCATATTTTTGACCACATGGTGTGCTTTCCACTACGTCCGAACTTTTGGGTGCGTCGTCCTTGTTTTTGACCCCACAGGGTATGGAAAGGGGTGAATTCCCGCGCAGCTGTATTTTTTTGATATACACGTGTGTGAATTAATTTTTGTTGCGTGTGTGTGTGTGTGGAAAATAAAATAAGAAACAGCACACTTGTTTTAGCTGCTTTAGTTTCATATCTTTGCTTATGGACACTGTGAGCTATTTTGGTAAAAAGATGCTCAGGGTAGTAGTAGCAGTCAGTTAACAAATGTAACCTGTGCCAGAAGGGAACTGGTACAGACTGCAGCATACTGTGGCTTCAGTGTTGCCCAGTGGAGATGCTTGCAGGGACACCCATTCATGTATTATATGGTATTGCAAGAACTTCAATATTATTCGGCTGTTGATTAGAGCAGCCTTTCTAGACACTACACTACACTACAGTCAGGTAGCAGCAACCAGAGAACTGCCAATCTAGTACTCCCAGTATAAAGAAACATTGCCACTATCTATACATATCATAAAAAACTTGTAACAGCATAGCTATTAAAGCCTAAAGAGAGGAAAGGAACCAGAAACACTTTCCTAAACAATAAACCAGGACTGAGTTTAAACTCTTGTTTAAAAGAAGTGGGAGAAGTATGAACTGAGTGATAAGAAAAGCTTATCTACTCCAAAAAAAAACAGTTACTAAGTTTTAACTTAGTAAAAGTCGAGATATCCATTACAGATTAAACAAAGAATTAAAACTGGCAGAGCCATACTGCTGAAAAACATTTTGACAAGACCCAGTCAATTTCATCACCAGTTAAGTTAATTTCTTCAATTTTTGGTAAGAATAACATATTTGGTCAGTTGAATTGGCTATTAACAGATCTTTCTTGACCTTGCTATGTTTAATGAACATTCTCATATATTAAGTGTGGAGGTAGTTGCTACAGGTCAATCCCAAGAATCAAATATATACGGCCATCAAACACTGGCAGTTGGTTCCAAGCTGCTTCACCCTCATATGTAAATAATAATAGGAGAGTCTAGTATATATATATACTGTTAAATATGAGAGACAATGACTGTCTATTATGTTTAATCATGAGTTGTTTTAAACATCGTATTTTGGCTTTAATTTCAGTTGAAAATAAAGTAAAAAATTCTCCAAAATTTGGATAATTTTTTATTAAGTTGGTTCTAAGCTTTCGGCTCACATGAGTCATCTTCAGAGAGGTTACAAGGATGTTAACATAAAAACATCCACCATCAGCTACGATTTTATCTTGGTCATAAAACTCCGCTAAGCAACGGCAACAGTTAATGCAGTTTGCAAATTTGTAATGTGGTTCTATGATGTTACACCACGCAAGAGCTCAAAATGATAACAGAACCATATATTTAAATGCAATGTAATGTGTTATGACCAGATTTAAATGTGATTTTATTAAGTGTGGTTTGTTTGGATTTAATGTAGATGGTTGCTTAGCGAAATTTGTGTGCATGTATGCACGCATATTTTTATGAAGAAGTTTCTGGTTCAATGAAAAAATACAATAAAAATGATTCCTTTTATTAGCTGCAGAAATTTGATACAATTCTCTGAACTATTTTTAATAAACTCAAAAACATTATTATCAATTTTTATGAAAAACATTTTATCAACTTGCCTATATGCTTAAATTTTTTTGTGTGTGCATGTGTGTGGTTGTGTGTGTAAAAAAAGAATCATTCATATCCCAAGCAAGTGACTCAGATGAATGAATAATAACACATTTGAATTTTGCAATAGTGTTGTCATATCCTGCTATGGCAACAGAAAATAATCATGACTGAAATTAAGTAGTGCAATAGAAGAGCCTTAAAAACAAAGCAGTGGAAAGTAAAGTAGAGAATAATGCATGTGTTAAAGGTTAATATATATTGTTAAGATAGACAATTGAAGTTGAAGCCTGTTTTTAGCTTCTCATGCGACTACCTGCTGATAATTAAGAAATGTGGATGGTGCAGTTTGTCATAAATATTTTTTACTAATATTATCACTTGCCAATAATATGACAACATCTCTATGACTGATGGTCAGAACAAATGCAAAGAATTTTGCTGTTTCTTTGTTTTGTAAGAGAATCCAAACAGAAAGCAGTTGCAGTTATAATTTGAGACCTTTCTTTTTCTAGTCAAGTTCTGTCTATACTGTTGTCACATCTAGTTGGGCATCCTTGCTATTCATCTTAGGGTTCTCTACAGGCTCCAAAGAAGAATCTGTAATGTGGTAGGCCCTGACCAGACAGCTTGACTCCAGCCACTTTCTAACCAACAGGATGTGGCTTCTCTTTGTCTCTTCTACAATTATTTTCATGGCTTCTGCTCCCGACAAGCTATGCTCACTGGGTCCTTCTCTACACGAATTTACTCAAGCAATCAGACTGTCTCACCCTTTTACAGTTAAATCAGCCAAATACAACCGCCATTTCTACTCTAGCAGCTTCTTTTCTCACACTTCCCACTTGTGGAACTCCGTTCCTTATACTTGCTTCTCTGATAGCTACAATCTCCAAGAATTTAAATGCAATGTCAGTTGTCATCTTTTTTCCACTTGACTCCAGTCTTTCTCTTATCCTTTCCACATCACCTTGTGTATCTTGTTCTTTTCCTTCCTCACTCTACCCTTGCAATTGTCTTCACACTGGTATTCTTATCCTTCTCTTGCTTTTTCTCTTCACTCTCCTCCTGCTTAAACTTTCACTATTCCCTATTGTAGACCCCTGCACACCAGTAATGGCACTTCCTTGCTTGAGGAGAAACAATTAAAAAAAGAAACAGGAAGTTAATATTTCTTTATTTGCACAAAACAATATATATCCATATAGTTTCTGGCAATGTTTAATCCTTGTGCCTATACAAAATACAGTTTTATCAATTGACATTGCTATTATTTTAACTACTTTCACTCAGTAATATTAATTGCTTCAAAAAGTGATGATTAGAATTGTAATAAAACCTAAACATATGAAAGCAATTTATATATTTTCATTTTTGATTGTGACAACAAAAATTTTTAAAAAATATCTATATATTATATTGTTTAATGGTATGGTTTGTAATAAAGATTTCATTATAGTTGGTTCATATATTTTTTATCATTTAATGTTTATAAATTGATGAATAAAACATTGCTTTTATATTTAATTCTTTATGAACTTGGAAATGATAAATATTGTATTGTAGTAGTTTTAATACAACTTTTTTAGAATGTTGTAAATATACAATTATTCTTGTAAATGAAAAATCTAATAAATAAATTATGTGTAATATTTTTGGTATAAATTGTCAAGAACAAATAAAATGTATTAATTGACTTTAATCATTTGTTCAGGTCTTAATAAAATTATAATCATTACTTTTTAAAACAATAGATGTTTCTGAAAAGTGAAAGAAGTTAAAATTATAGCAGTGTCAAGGAAAAAATAATTGTTTTGGTGCACCACTTTTTGGAGGTAAGAAGGTTAAACATTACCTAGTTTTCTGTGTGTAAAATGCTTGGCACAGAAACTTTACTTATGGTTCTAGGCAGAGTACACAGATTAAGTAAGTTAATGATTAGATGATCATGTCTCTTTCAAGACATGATTGACTAGGTGGAAGGTTTTTCCACAGTAGGTTACTATTTTTTTGTGGTAGACTGATTGCCAATAAAGACTATAAAACCCAATCTTTCCTGCTATTTAACCCATAGCTGGATGGAGAAGTGATTGATTAATACCATTCTCAAGTGTAATTGTACATAAGTTAATGCAACAAATTCAGCTTGAATTTGAACTCAGCTCTCTGATTTTTCATTCCGAGTTGATACTCATTGCATCACAATATACATTCATTTTCTGTGTGCATAACGCTTGACACAAAAAATAACTCTAAGTTGATAACTGGGGAGGAACCGTTTGATCATTACATAATATCATTACATAAAAAATATTTTTTTTATTTTTGATGAGTATAATTCCATGTTATATAATATGACACAAATCTCAAGAAGTTCATGAAAAATTATTAAAGGAGTAATAGAACAACTAAATCAAAATTTTAACTTGGTTTGCTCATGACACTCTCTAAACTGTCAACCATTGTACCACCCACACATCTTTATATAAAGAATTTGCACAATTACAAATCTACCATTAGCCTTTGTATCAAATATCGCTGCCATATCTAGTCTGGTACTCCTGCTGTACATCTCAAGATTTATGTCAAAATTCAAAAAAGGGTCTGTAATGTAGTAGATCCTGACCAAGAATCTCGACTTCAGTCACTTTCTCACCAATGTAATATTGCTTCCCTTTGTCGTTTTTACAGATATTTTCATTGCAACTATTCTAATAAGCTTTTTTCCATGGTGCCTCGGCTACATGAATTTAAGCATGCTACTAGATTGGCAACTAGGTCTTGCTGTTTTACTTTTGAACTAGCTAGATACAAACACCACTTCTATTCTAATGGTTTCCTTTGTCACACTTTTACCCTGTGGAACTTCCTTCTGATTTCTTGCTACCCTGCCACCTACAGTCTTCAGCAGTCTTTCAAATAATTGATACTTTTCATTCGGTGTATATTATAATGACAGTAATAAATAACAATCTGAAACTGCAATCATTCAATGTCTTTAAAAAATTCTAACAAATGTTGCATCATAACCAAAGAAACATAAGATCTATAGTTATTTTAATGGAATATTATGATTCAATTCTGTTAACAAATTAACAATATAACAATATTGCATTTATATAGAATATAAATGCAATGTCAATCTCTATCCTCTTTCTCCCTGAACCCTGTTCCTTTATCCTTCCCACTAACATCTTCTCATTTGCTTTCATGCCCTGTAACCACTTCTGTCCTAGTGACATTATTGACTTACTTGGAGTAAAATGATTTTTTTTAATTTCCAAGAAAGTTGAGAAATACAAGTTATTTTTCTACATAAGTTATATTTCTAAATTGTTGTCAAAAACTTTATGAAATTTGACCATGTTATGACAAGTGTATGGCTGCAAAAGAAAGAACACACAAAGATTAAAATTTCTACAACAAGCAGTCATCAGTTTTCAAATTTATACATAGTTGTGTGAAAAGGGGGAAAAATTTACCTTTCCTTATGCTCCCCACTAAAGTTTTCTCATTCACTTTCATTCTTTGTAGCCTCTTATATCCTATTTTCAGAATATATACATAGTTGTATGAAAAGGTGACAACGCTTTTGATTTGTTGGTTTGGTTGACTGAGGTCACATTTGGTGTCAGGAGAGAGGCCTGGATAGGATTAGTGAAGCAGTGTGGTAGCATATGTAGAATGTTATTAGTGAAGTTGAGCCATCTTTCTTCAGAGTTGAAATTGATGATATGTGTGTATGGACCAATGTGATGAGGTTGATGTATTGTGCCAAACTGCTTGTTGTTGGTGAGGCAGTATATGTTTTTATGTCTGTGCTTTAACAAATGCAACACTATTCTTGTGGTCTGGTACTTTAACCCATAAATATAGCATTTCTTGAAACTATATTTTTATAACCTTATTTCTTTGATGTCATGCATATATTAATGAAACAGAATTAATCATAATATAAGTGAAACAGTACACATCATAAAGCAATTAAAATAAGAGAATTCAGGTTTCCTGCAATTCAAATTTTCATGAACTTTCTTTGTAATAAGAAAAATCTCAAGTCTTTTGTGCTATATCTATTCTTTCCTTCTCTTTTGTATGTCTCCAAAGTGGTTGGAGTGATTAAACAAAATCTGAAGAAAATTAAACATGTCTGGATAATAATCTTGGTTCAAAACCACCATATCCATTTCTTGTTAAATTAAAAAAATAATTCAGAAGTTTAGTTGATTTTTTTTTATCTTGCATTTTAAAAAAAAATAGTTGCTTTCAAAACAAAATTTTTTAAAGAAAATCACAGACAGGCTTAATGAATTGAGATCAAGGAAGCTTAAAATGTCAGCGATCAATATTTACATTTTAATACATATATATATATATATATCACTGTCTACTTAACCTATAGAATTGTATTGTTTGTGTTTCATTCTGACATCTACAGAGATATCTATCACAGATACTTCATTTTTTTAATAAATGTATGTATTAGGAAATACCAATTATTTTAATTCTGTTGCTAGAATCAAATTTTAAAATCAAAAAGCAATGAAAATGTAGTTGACATTTAGTCATAACTCTGATGTTTTAACTGGACAAAATTTTTGTAGGAAAACTGTATACTGTTTTTTCCAAAAAGTATCCAAAGAAGGATCCGCAATGTAATTGATCCTGACTTGGCATTCTCAACTTCAGTCACTTTTTCACTGACATGATATGGCTTCCTTTTGTCTTTTCTAAAATTATTTTCATGGCAACTGCTCTGACAAGAGCAGCTTCTAGTTCCTATCCTTTTACAATTGAAATAGTAAAATGTAACCACCACTTCTACTCCTGCCATTTCTTTTTTCACATTTCCCACCTATGGAACTCCTTTTAATTTAATTGCTTCCCTGATAGCTTCAATCTCCAAAAATTTAAATGCGATATCAAGTGCCATCTTCAATCTCCTCAAATTCTGTTCATATTTTACTCTTTCTTCAGCTCTCCCCCCCATATACAGTTTTTTCTCATTGTAACCCCCTCTGCACTAGTAGTGGTCCCACTTTGCTTGGGGTGAAATAATTAAAAAATGTATGTTCCTGGCTGAGGCAGAGCAAGAGACAACATTTTGTAGAAAAACTGTATAGAATCTCTTCCAAATAGTATATTCCTGGCTGAGAGAGAGAGAGAGAGAGAGAGAGAGAGAGAGAGAGAGAGAGAGAAAATTGTGGCTTCTATTGTTATAGAAGTCATGAATGTAGAGCAAAAAGATTATTTTTCAAGACACCATTTTGTTTCTTCAAGAGTGTTTGATAAATCATGTAAAAGAACTGTCAGAATTAGAACTACTCAGTAACCTTGATATATTAACGAAGGATATTAGAGAGATCCTGAACTTATTGGGAGCAAATTGCCTGCATGTTGATAGAAAATGAATTTAGTTTAAATACAAAAATAGAAAGGTGCATAAGACAAGCGTGTATCTTCTCATACAGTGAGGTGATTCTGAGAGAATTAGAAATCCTACCAGGATTTATGATTGGTGGCTACAATATCAGATATGTAAATGGCACAGTGTTGATAGCAGAAATAAAAAGAAAACTCCAGTAACTTCTACAGAACATAGTGGAGGAAAGTTAGAACAAATACAATTGTAAGTTAGAATGTATGATTGTTTGCAAAACAAAAAAAGAAAAATACAAAAACAGCCCAATATATGAATTACAAATTGGAGATACCAAAACCAAGCAAGCAAAAAAATGTAAACATCTAGGAAGTATTTTGACAGAATGGTGGGGAGAGTAAATGCAGTACTGAAAATTCAAAGGTGCATTGGAATAGTGAAAGACATTTTCCAAAAACTAAAAAAGTATTACAAAACAAGAAAATCACACTAGAAACGAAGAAAAGAGTACTGTCCTTCAATATGGCAGCCAATGCTGGTTATTATTTGCACAAATAAAGAAAAAACTTGAAGCTACAGAAATGTGGTTCTACAGAATGATGCTGAGAAACCCATGAACTGATCATGTAAGCAACAATAAAGTTTTAGAGAAAATAGAAATGAAAAAGTATCCTTTTTACTTAGCCTCACAAAGAGATAGTGAAATGTTTAGCTTCTATAATGAGGAAAGAGAGCTTAGTAAATTTGACACTTGTAGGACATATTGAAGGTAAAGGGAAACAGATGAAAAGTAGTACATAACCTACCTAATGAACTTGTGTAAGTAGTTAGCAGAACAGTGACTAGGAGAGATACCAAAAAGTCAATATTTTCTAAGTTAAGCCGTAACTTCTACTCCAACAGTTTCTTTCCTTGCACTTCCCGACTGTGGAATTCTCTTCCAAACGATTGCTTCCCAGACGGCTACAATCTCCAGGAGTTTAAATGTAAGGTCAATAGACACCTCCTAACACACTAACCTGCTCCCATTCTCCACTTTGGAGACATACAAAAGAGAAGGAAAGAATAGATATAGCACTTTTCCCATCTGCCCAACCCTCGTCCTCGCTATCCTTACTCATCTGTCACCTTCCTCCTGACATTCCCTATGTCTAACCACTCCTTCTTTTTACCTTCCCCCATGTAGCCCCATGCTCAATAGTGGCAGTGGAATGCCTTGCTTGGGGTGAGATGATTAAAAAAAAAAAAAAAGTTACAAAGGACAGGAAATTGTGGCAAGCCATGATCAATCTTCTTCCTGAAAGGATTCCGCACATAGAAAACATGGAAGAGGTGATTTACAAATTACTTAAAAAAATGCTATTTTGCGGAATCAAAAACATTATTGTCATATGTATCACATCTACCAAACAGAAACATAACCTTAAACACAAGATGTTACAGTGAAAACCTAATCATCATAATTGAATTATTAACTGGTAATTGTCTAAGTCAGGCTGTCACACCAAAAATATGGAAATAGTAATTGTAAAAAATTATTGTGTCTTAGTTTTCTTGAGTTATTGCAGAAGGGAGTAAGACTTTATTGTTCATTTTTATTATATATTTTTGTTTCAAAATTCTATGATATACAGAAGCTATTCTTTTTGCCTGAATGCCATTTATTTCATGTTCAAAAGTACCTCATGATTCTTTTATTTATTTACCTTTCTCAATCTCCTCATTTCACTGTATCTTTCTTTCAATCATTGTTCAGATGAAACGTGGATTACCTATACTTACTTTGTATATTATTATCTATTAGGTTGGTTAAAAAGTCTCTTCCATATTTATCCTTAGATGATATCAGCAGTTTTATCTTTGCTCAAAAAGATTGTTTTTGATTGTACGATGACAGCTGTCATATCAACATACATATTTTTATAAAAGCAATTCTCAAATTTGACATTATTTTACTCTATTCATAACTTGGAAATTATTGTAATAGACAAGCAAAAATATAGCACAGAAATATGAAGCTGCAATGAAACAGCAAAATATATCTTCCAAAAGCTAAACAAAGTATTAAGAAACCGGAATTTTCATTAGAAAAAAAGGAGAGTGTTTTGATATCAATCCTTCTATATGGTAGTAAATACTGGATAATTTAATCACAGATGAAAAGTAAATATGCGAGATGTGGTTTTGCAAAAGGATGCTTAGAGTACCAGGGAAAAAACATGTAAGTAACAATAATGTTATAAGGAAAAGGTTAACAAAAGGTGTACTTTTAGCAATATAAGAGGCAAGAGGGCTTGGAGAATTTGATACTCATAAGACATATTGATGGGCAGATGAAAATAGCAAATAACCTACCAAACAAACTTATGTAAATAGCTGCCAGAAAATGGAGTGGGAGGGATAGTAAGGAGACAAACATTATTAGAGCTACAAAGAATGGAAGGTTGTGGAGAGCCATGATCCTTCATTTATTGAAGGAACATAAGGCATAAAAAAGGACTTTTTCTAACTGTATGAAATGAAGGCAGCAATAAAAGAATCACCTATAAGAATTGAATCATAATATTCCATTAAAATAACTGTAGATCTTATGTTTCTTTGGTTATGATGCAACATTTGTTAGAATTTTTTAAAGACATTGAATGATTGCAGTTTCAGATTGTTATTTATTACTGTCATTATAATATACACTGAATGAAAAGTATCAATTATTTGAAAGACTGCCAAAGACATTTTGAATAATTCTTTACCAAGACAAAATCTATTAGTTCGGGTTAAAGCTAATTTAATGATATTCAAGCTCATGTCATCTTATCCAGTATTGAATAAAAGTCTTATTAGATAAAATCACAATAATTAATAAATAGACAGAGGATAAGTTTCTTCTATGTGATCATGACCCTCCACAATTTCCTCTCTCTCTCTCTCTCTCTCTCTCTCTCTCTCTCTCTCTCTCTCTCAAACCTTGTTCTGCTATCCATTTATTCAAAGTCAATTAGTAGGTTTTCTTGTCTTTCTTGCCTTAAAAAAATGGGAATAAAAAAATGTTGACTGTTTTTTTTTACAGTGAGTTTCACTCTGTGTAAGGATCAGGACACATGGCCTGAAGATTACTTTCAAGCATGAAATGCAGTGTCACCATTCTATGTAGAGGCTTATAGTGTAAGAGGCACAGTTTATATAAATAAGTGAAGGAGATAACAGTTAACTCTAGACTAGAACAAGTTAAGATTGTAGAGATTGAGGAAGCACCCACTTGGGATTTGACTCACTGGAAGAAGCTGCTCAAGTGGAACATACTTTTCACTAATGGAAATGGGGAAAATGGTGGTTGTTCACTTCATTGTGCATAGCATGGCAGGTCCTAACAGTGAAGGATAGAACTGGTGGAACTAAAAAATGTAGTTCATCTGAGCACTTTCTATGGTAGTAGCGATAGAGCAGTAAGAGACTTGTGACATCTTGTCTCTGAGAGAGGTATTGCAGGGTGGAAAATATTTTGTTACCCACAAGGACACAAAGATGCTTTTGAACTCTTTCATGATCGGAAAGTGAAGACTGGCCAGGTCCTGCTCTAATATGACAGTAGTACTCCATAAAATGAAAAAGGTAGGTATAGATCCTGTTTATAACTGAATTTGTAATTATCTACCTGGAAACTGGCTGTCTTTGGTGGCGATCTTACCTCTTTGCACTTGATGCAATCTTAACCCTGCTGAAAAGTCAAAAACATGTTCTAGAAGATGGGAATTATTGAATTTTCTGAAAGATAGATTATTAATGAAAGAAAATGGTAAATATGTTGTTAAATTAAACTAATGAAGAAAATACAATTTTATTTGAATTTATATAATGAACTCAATAAAGATTCTATAGAATTACCAAGTAAGTTGCTATAGTATATGATTTGCTTTATTCTGTGCTACATTGACTTCTGAAGAGTGCATAAATGGTATGGCAATGGCTAATTCTTCCAGGGTCTATTTTTCCTAATCATTTTCTGATTTTCCTGGTAGCTGTCAATTTTTAGAATCAGCTGTATAACAACAGGCATTGAGTAATGGCTTCTCTAGCTTTCTTGTTTATAATCTCGCATCTTCACATCTCATTATATGAGACCTTATACCCATAATAGACAACTTGTCTACATCTTTATATAAAATCTCACACTGCCACATCACATTATGTAGTGGGGGAAATAGAATATCTCTTTCTTTAAACATTTTTTTTTTTAATCATTTCACCCCAGGCAAGGCGTAAATGCCACTGATGTGCGGGGTCTACATAACTGAAAGAAAATTAATTAGAGGAGAAAGAAGAGGATTACAAACCAATTAGAAAGAAGCAATAGAAAGCTGAAAATGCAGGTGTAATGACAGTTGCAAGGGGGGAGAGAAAGGGAAGGATATACGGGGTGGGGGAAGAGCTAGAGTCAAGTGGTTAGTAGATGAGTATTGACATTGCATTTAAATTTTTGGAGGTTATAGCTGTCAGGAAAGCAAGAATATGAAAGCAAGTTCCACATGCGTGAAGTGTGAGAGAAGAAGCTGCAGGAGTAGAATTGTCGTCTGCATTTGGCTAACCTAACTGTGAATGGGTGGGATCCAGTTGCCATTCTGATTGCATGAGTAAACACCTGTTGAGGAGGCATCAGTGACTTAAGTTCGTCTGAGCAGAAGCCATGAAAGTACTTATAGAACAGAGAAAGGGAGGCCACATTTCGTCGGTGGGGAAGTGGCTGTAGTCAAGCCGCCAAGTCAGCACCTATCACGTTACTAACTCTCCTTTGGAGTCTGTCGAGAACACTGAGGTGAGCGACAGGGGCACCTGACCATAAATGGCAGCAGTACTCCATGCAGGGTCGAATGGTAGACTTGTATATATGCAGGATGGATTCAGGTGGAAAGAACATCCTGGATCGACATAGTGACCCAACCTTGTTAGCAGTAGATTTAGCTATGGATTTGATGTAGCGGTTCCACTTGAGATCAGAAGAGAGGGTAAGGCCAAGGAGGCGCAGTGTATTGCACTCAGGGAGAATCGCTTGGTCCATGCTTATGTGAGGCAGGAGAGGTTGCCTGTGATGGTTGACAGACAACAGCTTGGTCTTGGATGCATTGAAGTTGACAAGCCACTTCTTGCCCCAATTCACCACAGAGTGTAGATCCCGTTCAAGGTCAGCAGTGAGATTATGTCTGTCCACCATGCCAGGTTTCTTACTTGTGCGGGAGTATATTGTGGTGTCATCTGCGTAGATGCTTACTTGGGACTTGATCTCATCTGAGAGATCGTTGATGAAAATAAGGAAGAGCATCGGGGCCAGGATAGAGCCCTGGGGGATGCCGGCATTCATGCTGTAGGATGAAGAGGCATGCCCATTCAATACGACCTTCATTTTGCGGTTGTTTAAAAAGGACTGGATTAGGTCAAGCAGGCGTCCAGTAATGCCATAACCCCGTAGCTTGCAAAGGAGGCCAGCTACTGGCTTGCACATTAAAATCCATTCTTGAAAATAAAACAAAACACATATACATATACACACACATATCTATATAATTGTTGTAACCTAAAAAGGTTACTGAATGAGAAATAACCAAAATGGAGGTTGGAAAATGAAATTGTAATCTTTATAGCATCAACAAAATACAATATTCACCAGCTGTGTGAAGTAGATAATCACTGCTAGTGGTGAACAGCTAGACAGCAATATGACACCCCTCACTATAATGTCCAATGTATTTATGACAATTGGGACATATCTATTAATGTTCATAGTATATAACAATAATAATTGCAATAATGCATACATATATAAACATTCAGTTGCTGAAAAAATGGTCAGTTCCTTGAACTGCTCCACTTCCTTTACAATGCCCAATAAAGCTGAAAATGGAGAACAGTTGCTTTATTTGGGTTAGTACTGCCTAGTCTTCACTTTCAAAGAGTATTTATGCAACCATGTTGGTAAAAAATTATTCTCTATCCTACAACCAGTGGTGGCATCCTACCAGTTTACATGAACCAATACTTAAAATTACAAAAGCTTATCAAACCTGCTTTTAGATTATCCAAAAATAATCTTACATATCAATAGCTGATGGTCTAGGTAAAATGTTAGTTATACTGTACTCATCTGCATGCCTATTGAAACTATAATAGACACATGCCCCCTACTATTTTGAAGTTAAAAATGTGGCAAATCTTTTAGTCATAAATTTGATAGGTCTTCCCTTGGATTTTTGTGACTGCAGTAATTCAGTTCAAAAGTGGCTAAGAAAGCATAACACAGCTGATGGCACTAGAGTCAAAAGGCATCATACTTCTGAAGAAAAATATAAGAACAGAATTTCAGGCTGGAAATATCTTAATAAATAAATCTTCTATTAAATTATCAAATTGGTTTAATTCTTTTTTAATATTATAAAGTGATATTTTTCCATTATCAGAATAGCAGTAGAATAGGTCTAATGATCACCTGCATTTATAGAATCAATTCCTGGAAATTTAGGATGCACCAAAGCCTACAACCAGCTTCCCCACAAGAAGGCGCCCCTGCTGTTCATTTCAGTGTTCTTGACAGACTCTAAAGGAGAATGTGTAATGTGATAGGTCCTGATCTGGCAGCCTGACTCTAGCCACTTTCTCACTGATGGGATGTGGCTTCCCTCTGTCTCTTCTACAAATATTTTCATGGCTTTTGCGTCAACAAACTTTGGTCACTGGTGCTCCCTCCTCAAGAATTTTACTCGTGCAACCAGACTGGCAACAAGGTCCCACCCATTTACAGTTAGATCAACCAAATGCAGACAACACTTCTACTCTATCAGCTTCTTTTCTTGCACTTCCCTTTCATATACTTGCTTTCCTGACAGCTACAACCTCTAGGAATTTAAATGCAATGTTAATTCCCATCTCTTATCCACTTGACTCCAGTCCTTTCCTCGTCCTTTCTACATCACTCCGTGTATCTTGTTCTTTTCCTTTCTCGCTACCTTTTGCAACTGTCTTCACACCTGTGTTCACATCCTTCTCTGACACCTTCTGTAACTGGTTCATCTTTCTCTTCACTCTCCTCCCGCCTAAACCTTTTCTCCTCCTGCTTAAACTTTTACTCTTTTATGTAACCCCCTGTGCATCAGTGATGGTACTGCCTTGCTTGGAGTGAAACAATTAAAAAAAAATTTTGTAAGTCTCTGACTTTTCCCTGAATAATGTGCAAATAAGCTACATTCCTTAGATTCCTGAACTCAGATAAGATCCACCATGTTGTTTTGCATTGAGGTGAACCACCCTCAGTTCCTTTGTATTCCTTATGTAAGTAGCAAGCTCCACTCAGATTATTACCATGAATTGTTGGTTTGTGAAACATAATCCCAGGTGGAAGCTTTTCTGCACATTACAAACTTATCCTCTTCTAGTCTAAGTTTAATATTTCCACATAAACTGTCTCTTACTCTTATTGCTCACTCATAGATTGCTTTTAGTATCTGCCTACCTTGAGTGGTTCTTCAGCCTTGTATAAGGTGAAAATTAATAAAACAAAAAATTAAATAAGTAGCAAGCAGGAAATCTATAAATGTTCTATTCTGCTATTTATTGATTTTCATCAATAATTTTGAGAATGAAGTTATATAAGTAGTAAAATATTACATTTACAAAGATTTCTAACTTGTTTAATTAGTCTTTCAGATTTCATTGATATTTTTCATTCATATTTATGGTATGGATCTTTTTGATAAAGTAGTAAAAATAATGAAGAGACTTCATAAATATCTTCTTTCTCTACATGCTGCATCTCTTTCAAAGCCTGAGTGATCATGGCATTCCATAACTTCCTGTCTTTTGTTGAGTTTAGCAGTATGTGTCTTTTTTGTGTCCTCACTCTTTCTCGTCTGCTATCTATTTATAGAAGCAGTGAAAATATATTTGACAATTCAAACATCTTGAGAATAGGTGAGACTAAGGAGTAATTTTACTGTTTTATACCTATGTACGACAACTCTAGTTCTGTTCTTAAATACACTCATCGGATTATGACTTTCACATGGATTTCCTGCACAGCTCCAGGCCTGTTCAGAAATATCTAAGCTGTCAGCTGTATAGATCCGCTTTATCAGATTAATGGTTAAAAATAACATTGGGCGAATGATGCCTGTAGAACCTTCAAAACTACAGAATCATAAAGATCAAAACAAAATTATCCTTCTTTGAGCAATGTGGACTGGGGCAACAGATTTACAAAGAACTGTACCAATCATATCATTTGAGAACTTCCAGCAGAAGCAACAGCTAAATTGGGGATCACATGTAACTACAAGGGAAATTAATGACATAATCAAAATGATGACTTTTCAAAGTATTTCAAATAAAAGGTTACAAAAAAAGCCTCCATCACTACTGGGAAAAGCGACAACAGCTTCTGGATTTTAAATCTATTTTCCTGGAAAATTGTTTTAAGAGAAAGATTTTATGAATTTCAACAAAAAGTAGTAGAAGCTGCTCAATCAATGAATGCTAAGTGTTTCCTTATAAGGAAATGCTGAATACTACCACTACCTTTTGGAAGCTATAAATTTTGCATATTAAAACTAATACAAATTGTTATTTATCTTTTTAATTAGAAATGGTATTAAACAAAGAAGAGACAATTGCTCATCAAAATATATCTTAAAAATTTTATCTGTGTTTACTTTTTGTGGCAAAATTGATATGCATGATAAAATCTAAAACATGCCTCCAGGCAGTCATATATATTTTAATCATTTCACCCAAAGGTAGCTGTTAATACTATTGAGAGGCCAGGATTTATTGAGAATGAGAAGACTTTAGTGAGAAAATATGAGAAAAGAACAGGATTCAGAAAGACAGAAGATGGTGATTGATATAGTATTCAAAAATTGGAATATCATAGATACCGGGGATGATTTTATGCGTATCAAGTAGATTGAAAATTTACTTGAAAACATATCATCTCCCTTTCAATAATAACATCTTTTATATTGCCATATTTATGTACAGATACACACAGACACACACACATATATGTATGCCAGCATATCTTCATTCAAGCATGTTTCATCAAACAATATGGACACGTACCTATTTTCAAAATAATCCTTTCTAATAAGATAATTAATCTTCTTGATGTTAAATTGAAATTCATCAAGGAAGGTGCCACATTTTTGTTAACCCAAGTACTTTTGATCTTCTCCGAGATTATCTTCTAGGGTAAATTGTGAAGACAAACTTAATGCAACTGTCATAGTTAGGATAGTAATTTTGCAAACATGCTCATTGTGATATTAAAAAAAAATATTGTATGTCCTTCATTAACTGCTTGAAAGGAAGAATTTGTACCAGTAGATATGATTAAAATTTCATATCCTTCAAAACAAGTTTCAAGTTGTGTAATTCCTTCTATGATGTTTTCTCTCTTCACATGAATATTTTTGCATCAAAGATCACATCAAAATACAATATTTGCCTAATCTATAAAGATTATTTTAAAATTAGACATTGTAGTTATGATATTTTGTAAACAAGCATTCCCAGTGCAAGGGGAATGATCAGAGATGGTGAATTGAAAAATGGTGTTAAATGTTAGAAACACAATTACATATTAAAACATTGCCACTATACTCATAAAAACAATTGTTCAGTGTTGGTTGGAAAAGTTTTCTTCTTCTTTATGCACCATGTCCCTTCAGTATGTAGTTGTCATGGATTTCCACTTGCCCCTATCTCTTGTCATTCTCAAGACTTTTCCTCTCAGTATCTCTCCTGAATCCCACTCCTCCATTCACTTGCTCAAGTCCATCTACTTGGATTAATAAAAATATTCAGCACATTACTTGATGAATTTTAAGTTAACATCAAGAAGCTAATTAGAGAACCAGAAAAGATTATTATGAAAATACACAGACATAATATGTCTATATTATGTAATAAAACATACTTGAATATAGATACACTATTATTATTATTATATAGATACACTATTATTATTATTATTATTATATAGATACACTATTATTATTATTATTATTATTATATAGATACACTATTATTATTATTATTATTATTATCATATAGATACACTATTATTATGTCATTTTTCATCATATTTCGATTTCTGCTTTGGTCTCACTACCAACCAAGTCTGCGGGGAGACCTAAGGCAGGTAGTGGCGTGTTGTTATGGCTCCATTTCATGTTTTTCTATCTTCCCTATCATCCCCAGCATTACATAGATAAAGTTTTCCTTAGTGTGTGGGCTGTACTTAATAAGACAATTTTTTGTATATCTCTTAAGCTGGGGTTTCCAGGGATTCTTTCAATGTGTTGTTTTGTTCCATTTTTTATCATTCCAAGTGCACCTACTATCACTGGCACAACTCTTGTTTTCAATTTCCACATTTTTTCTATTTCAATTTCCAGGTCTTTATATTTTGACAGTTTTTCAAATTCCTTGATTGCTATGTTACAATCCGCTGGACAAGCCATATCAATTAATAGACAAGTTTTCTCCTTCTGGTTTTTAACAATAATGTCTGGCCTGTTTGCTTCAATTTTTCTGTCTGTGTAGATGGTGTAATCCCAGAGAATGGTTACATCTTCTATTTCTGTAACCGGTGCTGGATGATGTTCATACCAGTGTTTGTTTAAAGCTTTTCCATAATGTTTGCACATTGCCCAATGTAAATATTGCCCAACTCTATCGTGGCGATTTTTATATTCGTTTGGGGCAAGCACAGAACAGCCTGAGATTAGGTGGTCTATTGTTTCTTGGTGTTTATCACAAAACCTGCATTTTGGATCCATATTATTATGCATAATATTTGCCTGAAAGTTTCTCATGAAAAGACTTTGGTCTTGTGCTGCAAGTATAAATCCTTCAGTTTCAGACTTTAATCCAGATGCACATAACCATCGATGAGTATTAACTTTGTCAACATTGGATTTATTGGCACGTACTGGATATTGGCCATGCAGAGGTTTGTCTTGCCAGCGCTGTTTCATCTTTTCAAGAGCTTTATCTTTGGCTTTCATTTTCATATTTTTTGCCGCAATAGTTGGTTCTTGGCTACTGTTTTGCTTTTCTACAGAATCTACTAACTGTAAATCTTGTTTGTATTTATTATTATTATTATTATTATATAGATACACTATTATTATTATTATTATTATTATTATTATTATATAGATACACTATTATTATTATTATTATTATTATATAGATACACTATTATTATTATTATTATTATATAGATACACTATTATTATTATTATTATATAGATACACTATTATTATTATTATTATATAGATACACTATTATTATTATTATTATTATTATTATTATATAGATACACTATTATTATTATTATTATTATTATATAGATACACTATTATTATTATTATTATATAGATACACTATTATTATTTCAACCATTGCCCTCCTTTCCGTTGTGATTTCCTAGACATTTTACTACCTCATCTCAGAAATACAGGCATATATTGAATATATATATATATATATATATATATATATATATATATATATGTTTGTGTGTGTGTTTTCTTTTCAGTACATAAATTATATGAAAAATGTCTGAATAATTTATATATCTATGTGCCATACTTCTAGCCATTATCAAGGATGAATTTTAGTTTAACTTTTAACTTAGTATATGGATTCCACCTTAAAAATGTATACATACTTCATGAAAAGCCAAACTTGTCTTCTATAGTTTTATCAAAGTGGAATATGCTGTTTATTGTAGTATGATATTTTCTTAGCTGATGACATTACATTGTTAACCCTTAGATAAAATATTAAATCTGCATGTGCAACATTCTCACTGAACACTTTGGCTAACATTATCCAAATCGTAGTTTACTATAGCAATAAATGTCTGGAAGCTGAAAACCACCATTTGGGGTATCTCTTATGATTGTAGAGTCCAAAGGTAACTTGTAAAAGATCTCTGAATTAATGTCTGAACAAATTTAGTATAACAATATCTATAAAAGTTTTTTCTTTCCTGAAATATGTATACATTTTTTTTGAAAAATCTATAATTTATGCAAAGAAGGGAATGCTGATGCCAACAATATGTTTTATGCTTGAAAATACTCTTCAGGCCTTGCGTTCATGCATGAAACAGACTGTTGCCACTCAGTGTTGACCTCTGTGTCGACTTTTATATTTACATATACTATATTCCTGATATTGTCACTTTCACATAAATATATTATATTTTACAACTATATTTTTATCGGTTCACTGTGCAGGGTCAGGAAGTTTTTCCCATTTGAGTCCATCCTGCACATATATAAATCTACCATCCACCCTTGTATTGAATACTGATGCCATATCTGGTCAGGTGCCCCTGCTATTCCCCTTGGAGTTCTTGACAAAATCCAATGGAGAATCTGTAATGTGATCAATACTGACTTGGCAGCTTGGCTGCAGTTGCCATCTCACCGGCATGATGTGGCTTCCCTGTGCCTCTTCTATAAATACTTTCATGGCTTCTGCTCCAATGAACTTAGATTATTGGTGCCCCCTATGTATGAATTTACATGAGCTACTAGATTAGCAATTTTACAGTGAAACCGATATAATATAACCACAATTTCTACTCTAACAGCTTCTTTTCACACACTTATCACTTGTGCAATTCCCTTTCATATACTTGCTTCCCTGACAGCTACAATCTCCAGGAATTTAAATGTAAGGTCAATAGACATCTCCTATCTCACTAACTCGCATCCATTCTCTCAAGCTCTTTTGTCCACCTACTCCACCCCTGTTCTCCGTATTGTCATCTGTCTATTACCCTCCTCCTGACATTTCCTATCACTAACCTCTCTTTCTCATCACTTTCCCCTATGTAACAACAGTGGCAGTAGAATGCCTTGCTTAGGGTGAAATGATTTAATATATATATATATATATATATGTAAGGAGGTAAATTATATATATGTGTGTATGTGTGTATGTGTATATACACATTATAAATATTAATCAGGTGTGAATGGAACAGTGCTCAATGCTGTATAACAGCAAATATACATATTAATAAACATGCATATACAACACAGAATTTCATGCAACTTTCAGCATTTGTTGGTTGCTTATCATATTATACTCAGGGTATATAAAACTTTAATAGAACTTTTCTTTTCTTGCACACACTCTCTCTTTGATATAATTTTATATAAATAATATGTACAGAAAGATCATTGTGATATAAAAAAAAGTATTGTATGTCCTTCACTAACAGCTTGAAAGAAAGAATTTGTACCAGTAGATATGATTAAAATTTCATATCCTTCAAAATAAGTTTCAAGTTGTGTAATTCCTTCTGTGATGTTTTCCCTCTTCACATAAATATTTTTGCATCAAAGATCATATCAAAATACAATATTCGCCTAATCTATAAAGATTATTACTGTCTTTGTTTCACTATGATGCATTTTTTTGTGGCATTCTAAGCCATTCACATAAAAACATATCAAATAAATTGCCATTGTTGGCAATTCTTTTTATTGAATCCATAATGGACCATTAGGTTATGCTATTATATAAACTTGTCATTGCTCCATGAATATTAGTCATAATTAATATCAAGCCTCATAAAATCCAAGATCAATTTTTATGCAACTTTGCATTTTAGCACAGTTCGTAATGACAGAAAAGCAAAATAATTCAATGCTTAGGTAGATAGCAATTATACAAGGAAGTATAGGAATTGAACCAGTGACTTCACCATAAAACTAATTTCTGTCATTGTAGCAACTTAAAAAAAAATGAAAAAATACTTTACACTGTTTAGATTGTTCAGACCTTTGACCTTATCTTTATTGCCATATCTACAATGTTTTGGCCATTATAGACCTCGGCCTTTCTCAGGTGATATTTGTTTGAATTTGGTACCAAACTCTTCACTTTGTTGTTTTTGAAGACTGTTTGATGACATTTGTATAAGCATTCTTTTCACATTTATTTCCTGATATGGGCTGACATATAATGTTCATATTCCTGGGTTGCTCAGTAAATTCACTGAGGATCTGTTTCATTTCCTCCACATTCTCAGTGACTTTACTGAGCTATTCAGCAATGTGAATGTTATATATCAGCTCATTTCAGGAAATAAATATGAGAAGAACATCTATGCAAAGGTCATCAAACCAACCCTGAAAAGCACCATCATACAGATTGACTATTTTGTGTTAAGTTTGAAATTCAAGCAAATATCACTTGAAGAAGGCCAAAGCATACAATGACTGAAACATTGTGGATGTGACAATAAAGATGAGAACAACAGTCCAAACAGTGTAAATAGTTAGAATATATCATCTGAGAGATATACATAGTTGATGAAAAGACCTGTATTTGAAAATTTAATGAGATACTAAAAGGCTTTTCAGAAATTTAATAACATTTGATACTGCAATAAATATTTGATACCAGATAAAATTTTTATTGCATCTGCATTTTGAGATTCTCCTGTTTATTGATTAGTTTCAGTTTGTGAATTTCTTCATTTTATAAAATCAAACAAGATTATGGTGAACAAGTTTTAATTAGCATTCTTTATTGCTAAGCTGAAAAGGAATTGAAATATTCTAAATATTTATCATTTTTAGCTCAAGTCTCAATAAAACTTTTCTAATTTTATGACAAATTAGTTTGATGCCCATCACTTTGCTGATGGTAAAACTAATTTCAAATATAATTTTTTCATCTATTTAAATTCTACCTTTATTCAACTAATATATTCTTTTTAAATGCAAGAATTCTAAGAAATATTTCAAAAGGCTGCACATGTTAGATTATATTCTTTTCCTGTTACCCTGGGGTTGTTGCCAGACATAAAAGTTAATTAACCTTTGCAGCACAGATGTCCATTATTTTTCTTGTTATAACTTTTATTGCTCAGCCTAAGGTACTGATTATTTAGACTGAGTTGAAGGAATTTTTAAAATCTCTTGCCATGGATTCTCTTGCATTTTTCACAGGTTGATAAGCATTTATGTCACAGTTCTTGAACTCTTGCCAGTAATTGAAAAGCTGTTTGCACGTACAGGTAACCAGAGTGGATTGTGCAGTCATGTGTGTGATGGATATATCTGGCTTAGAGTTTGTAAGATACAACCAGTTTTGGGGTGTTTTGATCAAGACAAAAATGCCAGGTTCTAAATAAAATTGGTGGTGGTACTTTTGGAAGATTGGTGGTCTCTGGGATCAATTGTGTTGGCTTGAATTGGCTCATTTGAGTCAACCGCCTAGAAGGCCTTAAAGATGGTCAGTAATCATCTCAGTGGGGATGATTGAGGTGGTATAGTAGGCAAAGAATGCTTTCATGGCATGTCTGTCATATTGGGTGTTGCATTGTGTGTGTCATATAGGTGTATACTTGTTGATTTAACCAAGGTACTAAGATGGAATGTAAATATTTAGACTGAAAACTTGAATGTTTCATCAGTGGAGGTGTTGTGAGCTGGTAGTGTCTCCTTTTTTGACCATTAAATTCCTGGGCAAATATGTTCATTGACTGAAGATGTCTGCACAGGTGTTCGATTTGCCTTCAACATTTTTAGAATGAGATTATAGCAAAAGATTTCTTCTTGTAATCATCATATTTTAGCATTGTTAAATTTGTATTAGACCAGATGTGCCAGTAACTGATGGTCAATTATCAAAATAAAGGCACAGTTATGGAGGAAGTATTCAAATTCAGTTATGGCCCATTTTATATCCAAAGCTTAGTGGTTGACCAGTTCTGTTTTGCTAAGCTGAAATTACTTAAAAGTGGCTGCTATTATCTTTCTTCATCCATTTTCAGTTTCATGTATTTGTAGTGAGTGTCAAGAGTGCAGCAAAGCCAGAAAACCTGATGCTTAATGGTGAAGCAAAGTGCTTCTTGATTTTTTTAAAGTCTTTATTGCCTCTTTATGTTGAGTTCATGTATGGTGAAGAATGAGTCTGATCCAGCAGATCCATTCATGTAAATGGGTCTTGAAAAATTCCCAGATCTAAACAACACACTTGATGAAGCATTGCAGTTCTTTTTTGTTGTTGGATGTTTCAATTGCTAATGACAGGGAAATATTCAGTCAGCTTAGAATTGCTCATTGTTTATGATGTGACTGCAAAATTTGGCTTCAGTAACAAGGAAAGTGCACTTTGAGAATGATAAAGAGTTGTTCAAGTGCAATCACATACGCCTTGAAAGTCTTTGTGGACAAGGTTGGTGTCAATTTAGGAGCATATGTTTGCATATTTGCATGTTTGGGATGTGTGTTGTGATGCAGCAGGTATAGGCTCAGAACAAGAAATCAGGGAACTGAGTTCAAATTACAGTTGAATTCATTGCATTCACTGATGCGCAAGTACCCTTGGGAAAGGTATTAATCCATCTCTTCCCTCCGGTTATGGGTTAAATAACAGGACAGATTGGGTTCTATAGCATTGGCTGGCAACCAGTCTACTGCAGAAAGTAATGGCATCCTACTGTTTGATAATCTTCTGCCCAGTCAGTCATGTCTCTTTTGAAACATGATTGCCTAAGCATATTTCACATATGACACTTTACTGACTGATGTTTGCAGGGCATTGACTATACATTAGTAAAGATCTGGTAGGGTTGGTGGAGATGTTAACAATTGTAAACCTTGAAGCATTCACAGCAGATAGTTTAATTTAATTCCTGCAGATAGTATGGACATGATTTTGACTGGTGTGTCTAATTCTGGTTAGAAAGTATTGGGCCATGTGTGTTCAGGTTGGTGAGTTGTCTGCTTATCCAAATAGTTGCTGTCTTGATCAGCTGGCACCTGCTTAGGTTCATTGTGGTAATGGTTTGGTTTGTCTAGCTGCTGCATTTTTTGTGTTTCTTATGGTGAGATGAAATCAAAGGTAGTTGTGCTAATCAAAAATCCCTGGTCAAGATAGCATTGTGCACTACTTGCTAAACTACTCACTGAGTAGTGGTTGTCCATAGTCCTGATGAGGTGAGGGTAAATGGTGGTCATGCATGTTTGTTCTTTTGCTCTTGTGCTTAGAACTAATTAGAGAGAAGACAGTGGTAGCACTTATTTCTGCATTTCTGTTGTCAGTCTTGAATTTCACTTTGATATTGACAGTAGCTTCTCAAATTTTGTTTTTAAGCCAGTCTGTAAAGTCTATCAATTTTTCCCCATTTTGTCTTTGGAGGTCACATGTTAGACTGAAGGGCTGAAAATTTGTCATTTGGCTGCTGTGATTTACTTTAAGGTAACTGTCTATAGATGAGGGTGTCTTGCTGCAAGTTTTATATTTGTTGAAATATATTTTCATCAAGGAAGTTTTTTAGCAGTTTGAACGAACTCATCCTTCATTCATGAGTAGGTGGGGAGTTCTGGTTTGATTGAGATTATATATTTTTAGTTTAGATCCATAATGAAGCGGTTGACATTGTTGCCCTGTTAAAATTTTCTGTTCTCAACACATTGTATCAAGCAGTTTTTATTAGTTCGTAGTCTGTGGGTCTAGTCGTAGCAGATTTTAGAGTGGCCAAGAGAGGTCTGATTGAAGTTCATTGATGACTGCTTTTGCCCATTATTTGTCAGTGTGGTTGAGAATTCCTGTAAAGGTGAGGCTAGTTTAATCCATTTCATGAGTTTCCCTGCTGTATACTAAGATGTTATGTTCCAGTTTTGGTTGGATGGGAGAACAAAGGAAAATGACAATAAACTGAGGTGAAAGGTAAAGAATTGACAAGAATTGTTAAGATAAATTATTTGTATTATCGATACAGAGGATATGAGTGGAATGTCTCTTTGTGGGCAATAAAGTGACTTGTATGAAGAGGAGATTTGGTAGGATCTGGAGTTGATGCATGTGTTGGGTTAGCTGACTGAGGTCACTGGTGGTGATATTAACACATTATCTGTTTTCTTCTACTGCTTACAATGTCATAAACTGAATTCTTAAAAGTAGATCTGGTGGATCATGACTCATCATTTTTTTCTTCATGTTTTTGCTTTAGCAGCAACTTTTTTGTTTGGCACTTATCATATTGTATATTTAGTGGGAATTTGTTTGTAAGTCAGATTTGAAGCCTGGGCAAACTGATTTTTTTAAATTTCTACTTTTGCTTTGTTAGTGTTCACATCTGGTCAACATGTAGAGTGTATTAAAAAGAAATCTAATTTGAAACAGTGCATGGCTCTTTAATATATGAAGAGTGATATTGAATAATATTTGAAACTGCTATCTTCATTTCAAATTAAATTTTTCGGATTTTCAATATTGTGTTTACGATTTTGAAGGCATTTTTCACAATTTCAATGTACTTTTAGATTTCTGTATGTCTTATACAACAGTATTATTTATATATGTTTGTATGTATGTATGATATATCTGGTTGCTGGATATACTGAATTTATTGTTTGATAGGCAACAATGTATAACATTTGTTAATAGCAAAATCAAATTGTCAGATACATGGATTAGTACCTTATCAGATGAACAATATTCTGTTTTTTTATTGCTTACAAGACTGTTTAGAATTTCTCAATTTTTGATACTGGAATAAGTTCAGAAGATAGCCAATTGCACAAGGGTCACTCTTTTCTAATATAAACACTTGATCTGTTTTTTATATCTTTATCATCTTTATGTTGAACAGAAATTTCAATAAAGTTGTTCAGCATCCTTTTCATATAAAAGAAATGGTCATACAAATGTTCTAAGCCTGAATCATTTCTTGTGACATTTTTATTTTTCCCATGACTTTGATATTAGCCATGACAAATGTTTTTCTGTGAACATTAAAGACATGACCAATCTAAATGTAAAAATCTTTTATTGATATGTGTAGATAATACTGGCCTTGGGTTGCCATCAAGTAACAAGATTCAGTGATAAACATTTCATTACTTTGCTAACAGACATTATATTTCATGATAATCTCAAAACAAAAAATGTGTGTATCCAGCAATTGAAAGAGCTATAAAATGCGCAAAAATCCTGGTAATAAAGATTCTCATTTGTAGAAATGTTTGATTTAAACTAGACAGTTGCTGATTATTTTTTTTAAGTGAGTAAACATTTGAGGTTGATTAAATCCAAATCTTCCATATATTATAATAGGCAACATGAAGTAAGTTTAATACACATAAAGTTTCATCCTACATATAAGGAGATTCAATGAAAACTGTTTTGTCAATATTTATAATTTTTAAAGTAAATGGTAACTTTATAATGATTTTAACATTCAATTTAATTCACCAGTTGTAGCCAATTATTTTACTTGAAAGTATAAAAGAAAGCACAATACCAGTAATTTCCATTTAACATCAATAATTAACAAACAACACTTAATTTCTTAGTGTGATGTCAACCCTGATTTTACAGGCTAAGCTTTGCTGACACTTTAGTTAGAAGGAAACAAATAATATTTCTTTACTCTCTGCCATCATAGCTTAAAAGGGACAAGAATATTGTTTTGGAAATTATTGCCTGTTAGATTCAAAGGCGAATTGTCATGGCCAAGGATACATCCCAGAAAGCTGAGGAGATTGATAAACAGGAAAATTTTGCTAGAAACAAAGAAGATAGTACTGGATTGCTATGTGATGTCCATTTTTCAATATGGCAGTGAATGCTGGACAATCTCATCAAAGATGAAGGAAAAACTTGAAACAGCTGAAATATGCTTCTACAGAAGGATGCTGAGGATATCATGGATAAAACATGTGAGCAATGATGAGGTTTTGGAAAGAATGGAAATGAAAAGAAAACTAATGCTGAACATCAGGAAAAGACAGCTGAAGTTCCTGGACATATAAGGAGAAAGAAGAGACTGGAGAATTTGATACTCACAGGTCAGATAGAGGGAAAGAGGCATAGGGAAGCAGCATGTAACATACTTGCTGGGCCTGAGCAAGTGGATGGCAGAGCGGGGTTCAGTTAGAGTAACAGGAGAAAGCATACTAAGAGCTATCAGGGATAGGCAGACATGAAAGACCATGATCAGCTACATCCCGAAAGGACATGGCACATAGAAGAAGAAGAATTTGTGTGCTGATAAAATCTATTTGAGTTAGCTCCCCTCCCTATTCTAACTATTTTACACTTACATCTACCCAGCAGCCTATATTAGTGCCTAATTCAGTCAGTTAAGTGCCATACGTGATACACGCTTGGGCGATCATGTCTCAAAAGAGACATGACTGACTGGGCAGAAGATTATCCCGCAGTAGGTTGCCATTGCTCTCTGCGGTAGACTGGTTGCCAACCAAGGCTAGAGAACTCAATCTTTCCTCTTATTTGACCCATAACTGGAAGGAAGAGATGGATTAATACCTTTCCCAAGGGTATTTGCGCATATATGATTGCAATGAATTCAACTGGAATTCGAACTCGGCTCCCCAATTTCTCGTTCCAAGTGGATATCCACTGGACCACAACACACATCCTAGTGCCTAATTAAGCTTCCGTAATCACTATTCCAACTCCCTATCATTATTTATTACAATATAATGTACTCTACTAAAATTATTATTAAAAAGATCTCACAATCAGATATGGCAAAACATATATTAATAAATAAATGGAATTTATCCACCCTTTTTGGAATAAGATTAATAAAACACATCAGGAACCACATTTCCCAGTGTGTAAGATAAAGAAGAATGTCTATATAAGTTGGTCAAATGGTATCAGTAATGCACTATATGTAGAGCTTTATTTCATAGGAAATCATTTCTCAAGTGAGTCAAACAAAACAATTTTAATTGTTAAGGACGTTCTTGTCGGCAGTAGAGAAGAATACTTTACTTACATCCAGCACAAAATTGAGCTTATATAATATTAATTTGTTTTTTGAAAATTTTTCTGGTTATATTTCATGACTGACTCAAACCTTTAAGATTCAAATCTTTGAGTAGATCCATTTTTTGAGCAGAGAGCAAAATTAGTAAAAATGATCCAAAACTTTATTGGTAAAATATTTTTGATAAAGATTAAAATGTTTACTAAATAAGTAAACCAGGAGAAAAATTCAAGATTTGTCTGCACTCTTCTCACCATCATATAAGTGATGATCAAATGATTTTAATATAAATTTTATTGAAGTGATATGGCACTAAGCAAAGTATGTTAAAGTGTTGTTTGAGTAAATTATTCAAATGTCTTGGTAGATTCACCTCTTATTTTTTGCAAGTTCTTATGTTTTTACTTTATCTTTTTGCTGAAAATTTTTCTTCAATTCATTTTCCAAGATTCTTTGTCTTTCAAATTTACAAACCATTTCTAATCTACGACAGTATTGCTATTAGCTTCAGTTTTCCATTGTCTTAGGTCCCACTGCACTTTTTCCCTACATGAAATATGATGAAAGAATTGTGTCAAATATGTACTTGATATCCAGTCATTATTTTCATCAGAATAAACTTAACTTTGTATTTTTCTGCAAGCAGTGATAAAGAATAAACTTCAAACAATAGAGATTAAATTTAAGAAATTATTTCTATAAGTTCTTCAGGTTGATTCACTTACAAACAAAATGGAATAAATTTTAAAGATTATTTCCAAAATTTTCCTAACATTATATAGAAGCTTATACTGGAAACTTCTGTTTAATTCTAATATTCAGAAACAGCTTCACTCTAGAAGCATGTTGCCTAGCATTATAATGAGAGAATATTATACTCTTTTCTCATAACTAATTTTTTTTTATTATTAAGGTTTGAGTTACATTAATATTCCATATAAAAAATGTTGCTGTTTTACACAAATACATAAAATCACTGAAACCTTAATGATTAAGCAGTCCTGGGTATGACTGTAAACTGCATCCTGCAGCAAGGTCTCTGATTGGGAGGTTGTGAGGAGCATGGAACCACCTCTTAATTGCTGTTGTTCCCAGGTTCACCCTGACCCGGACTGGTAGCACCTGTTAGAGTCCCAGCTATGGGTAAATAGTTGACCCTCAAACTGGGGTCAAAATGCTATAAAAGTATTCAACAAAACTTTTTTGAATAAAAAAACGTTACAAACAAAACTTTTTTGAATAAAAAAACATTACCAACAAACCTTTTTTGAAAAAAAAAATGAACAAACAAAAACAATAAAACAAATAAACTAAATAAAACAAATCAAAATGATTTTCAGCATTAAATGACCTAATGAAGGTTGATATGCTGATTAAATGAATCAACCAACCAACCAACTAACCTTAATGATTAAGACCAAAACAAAGAAGCTTTTTTTGTTTTTGTATCATTGCAATCAAAGTCTATGTTGCAATTAACAGACATAAATAAAGCTTTAAATTCCCAATTGTTTTGTACGTGTCTATTATCTGATGAAAAATGTTAAAATTTTAAGAATGTTTTCAAATTTCAAAAGTTTGATATCAGAACTAAAGTTGAATTTGCCATACAAAAATGGATCAAATGTAAACCAGGAACTTGTTTTTTGAACAAAATAAAAAGAAAAACTGAAAATAATGTTTGAAATATGTACAACTTTAAAAGTGACTATGTTGAACTATAATTGAAATTTTGAAGATTTCTAGTTTTCATCAGCATAATATTCAGAAACAGCTTCACTCTATAAAAAAGTTTCTGTTGAGTCAAGCCAAATAGATGAGAACATGAAAAAATTTGTGTGTACTCCATACATTGAAGTGGCAAAGAATATAAAGATGAAACAAACTACCTACTAAAAGTAAGACAGGTGGAGCATGGAATAGCCATAGTGAGGGGAGATACAATGACATTAAGCCTGACTGATCATGTATGGAGGCAAAAGAGTAGTTTGTTAGATGAAGACCAAACTTTGCTATGGAATGAGGCTATTTGTTTTGATTGCTCCACTATCTCTTCAACTCCACATTGTTGTAAAATATCCACTTTTCCTTGTCTGTCAGACCTTTTAAAAAACAGAATATTTTCATGACATTTAAATCAGAGATCACACACAAGCATTCTCCTTCATTATATAATGTTGATTATTCTCCACCAATGCCTTTATTTGATTGCTGTTTACTTCAGCTGATTTATCTAAACAGGGAGTATCATTCCGTAAGAAATATCCAGGACAAAATATTAAAAAAAAACATTTTTAATATATTTCATCTTTCACAAGGGAAAACTGACAATTTAAGAAAAAAGAAATGCATACATTCATTAAAAATAAAATCATTTAAGGCTAAATAATTCTAATGCCATTATAGCAATGCTTTTTATAGTCTTCTAAGGAATTGGAATTTTTACATTAAATCTGTGAAATTTAGAATAAATGTTAATCTAAAGGTTTAATTACAGAAGATGAGTGAAAAGTTCCAAGCCAAACTGGATAACTTTTTTCCTAATCACCAAAGAAGCATTATCCTGAGAGAATTTTACACTCTTTTCTCATAACTAATTTCTTTTTATCATTAGGGTTTGAGTTATATTAATGTTGAAGTTGACTTGTTCAAATCTCATTTATTTCCCTGAAGGAAATCAGAGAGTACTTTTTCAATCCCTCTCCTGGCATTCTTTTGATATGGGTTGCATCTCAAATATCAAATCAAGCTGATTTTGAAAATCAACAAAATAACTCCAGCATTTAATATTTAAAAGGAGCTTTTTATTCTCATATCATACAACCTTAGCTGGGTTACTTTGCCATGCTGACTTAGGGTTCAAAAGTGAGTGTCTGCCGTAGAAACCAGAACTAAGATGTAACCTATAATACAAGAGCCAGCCCTTGAAAATACTAGACAAGAAAGAACAATGGAAAGTTAAACATCTGAAAGAACCAGTGCCTATACTATGCTATGAGAGCCTTCTTAGCAGGCCTAGCATAGAAATAAAAGAGATATGGGAGCCACTTAAAAAGGAAAAAACAAGAATGACAAATGGCAGCAAGTTCCAACAGCAATAGCTGTCACTAAACAGAAGCTATAGTGGACAGTAGCACTCATCAGCTGTCAGATTAAGTTTAAGGCTCCAGGTTCTCTTTGCTAACATAGATAATGATATACTGTGCAATTAAGTAAATAGTATGATTAAGAAGAACATGATAAAGCAGCTGGTAGTAACCATAAAAGAAAATTTCATAGGCTATTTTGAATAGTGGAAGAAGTATTTCCGTAAGTGTGTGCATGTACAGTTATGGAAGTTGCTACTTCCCTAGGTAGGCTATTTTTCATAAGTATAAAATCACTGGATGCATTTCAGATAGACTTTGTATCCTGTATTGGTAATATCTAGAAAACACTTTTTTTTCATTTCTTCAGTGATAACACTTCATTAACTGGGCTGAGTATTTATATCTTATATTCATAGTATTGAAATGGAAATTTGATAGATTGTCTACTCTTATCAAAGGATCAACCTTCTTGCTCATGTTAAAATATTAATGAGCTTACAGTGTCAGAGTTGATTTTACAAATGACTTTGTATTGATAAGTAGGACTCATGAACATTCTAGTAAGGATCATTAAAACTAAGAAGGAAAATGCAAATCAAACCAAATATGCAAATTAGCTGAGTTTTATTTAAATACTAAGCTGCTAACTGTTGAGACTCGTTTTGGTGGATTATTTTGTTGGTTGGTGGCGTGTGAGTAGAACCAAGTTATATTGCAATTATCTTTTGTACTTAGTAATTCTATTTGTTTTACAGTTATTAATGTCTTTGTACTGTTTGTTTGAATTTTCGTTTCATGTTTGTTTTTCTGCTGTGGTGAGACAACTATAAGTGAGTCTCCCCAGCCAAAAGTTGAACCAGTGGTAGTGCCATCTGTGTTGGCATGGACCAGGACTGTAGAAAAAAAAGGTGCGATATAGTACGAGCAGATGCACCTGGAATACGGACTGTTTATTAAGGAAAAATGAGTAGGTCACCATACCAGAGGCGATAAATGTAATTGCTCTAAAGATGATCTCCTTGCTGACTTGCAATGTAAAAATATACAAATTTATTGGCATCAGCAGGGAGACAATGGAGGAGGCTCTAAAAAGCCTAAAGATTGGAAATTTCCTGTGACCATGTGGGTGATTTCTTTGTTCAGTTTGGAGCTGTGGAGGAGGTAGGCAGAGTAACAAGTAAAGTGGATGTGTGGTGCTGCAGGAATCCGGTGGCAAAACCAGCAACTCTGGTGGCAAAAGAATCCACAAAAAAATCAGTAAAGGAAACCAACATTGTAAAGTTTGGCCAAGTAGTTCAATCAAGCAAATGGACTGAGGTTGTGAGGAGGAGAAAAAAGCAGCTACTCCTTCCTCTCAGCAGGACACCCCACCAAAAAATGTAGGAAAACAACTGACCTCAAAGGAGCAGCATTGTAAGCCTGAGCAGCAGAGGTGGTCAATGGAGTCCCCCCAACCAGAAGGGAGAATGGAGACAAAGGAAATGCCTCTTTCATGTTCATCATCAGTAAAGTGGGAGAGGGAAAACCAGGAGGAAGGAGAAAAGAATATAAAAAAGAAAGAACTGAAAGTGGATCAAAGCAGAGTGGAAATTTGCCCTGGGTACTACTAAGACCCAATCTCCTCCTGCTTTGTCAACAAAGAAACAGCAGAATCTACAGAAGGTAAGGAGCCATTCATCATTTCCAACCAGGGCTCCTCCAATTCTCTCCCCCCAAACCATCACCTACACCATCCCCAAACCAGTTTCTAGCTCTTTGCAAGAGGTAGGGAAGACCCTAAAGAAGAAAGTCTTCTACAAAGAAAAAAGAACCTGTGAGGTTGATAGGAAGGCCCTTGAGAGTGTGATAACAGTGATCCAAAACACTGGGAGTAATTTGAGAGTGTGAGATCACCTATTCTTGGCCAAGGATACATTCCCCAAAATTCGCATGGCCCAGTTGGGGATCCCAGAGTTGCAAAAAATGAAATTATTGTTCAGGGAGGACCCTCATTATTCTTCACCCCACTTTATATAGGGCACTAAAATTGAACTACTTAATGAATGTTGGCGGGATTGTCCGAGCCAGATGAATTAAATTCTCATTTGTGCTGGAAGTCTGGGACAATCTGTTGGGGTCCTGACTCCTGTGAATTTCTGACTTGAAAAATCTCTATCCAGATAGCCAGCTTGAGAGTGAGGGACTTGAGAGATCTGGGTAATGCTACCTGCCTGCTTTATGATCTCTTATCCCTAGGAGTAGATGTTGCTGCGATCCAGGAGACGCACTTTGTTTCTGATGTTGATGTTTGTGTGCTGTCTAGTGACTTTGTTGCCTATTCAGCGTACAGGGACCAGCAGGCCAGAGATCTCTCCTTGTTGGTTAAATGTACCCTGGGTGCAAGGGTTGACCATGTCCATATCAGAGTAGGGGGCCAGTTGATCATGGCTGGTGTTGCCATGAAAAGTAGTTTGTTTTGGATTGTTGCTGTTTATGCACCCAACAATCAGGAGCGCATCTCTTTTTTTCTGTCAGTTGGGGCTGTTTCTGGTGGATTCTTCACACCTAGTTTTAGTGGGAGACTGAAATGCCATCCTGGACCCCAAGCTAGATAGGGGGTGGTGAGCTAGTGGGAGGGTACATGATCTCTTGTTGATAAATACTGGGTTGATCATCCTGTGGGGAAGATGTAGACATAGGCATTTAATTGGCTATCTACCAAGGTAGGTAGCTACCTGGATAGAATGTTAGTGAGAGGAGTCAATGTAGACTTACTAGATTATCCAACATTCCACTGGTTAGGCTATTCAAACCACAAACTCGTTTGTGCCCGGATAGCGTTAGGTGGTAGACCTAGTTTGGCTGGACACTGGAAGTTCAATGTGTCTTTACTGGACAAGCTGGACTTCTGGCAACAACAAACTAGAATAGTGCAGCAGGAATTAGTAGGGGTGGTTATTGGGAATAGGTGGTGGGAGAGGCTTAAGGATAGCATTAGGTCTTGCACTGCTGACTATAGCCGTCAACTCACCCTAGCTAAAACTAACAAGGTGAAGACAATTAAAGATAGTCTACTCTGGGTGGCTAGAGGAAGACCCTAGGAAGAATTACTATGTTTAGGTAATTAGGCATAGGTTAAACAAGATGTCTAATGAAGCCGTGAGTATGGGCACTGAATTGTGCAAGGAAAAGATCTGTCAAGGTGGTGATCGATATATTAGAGAGGTCAAGACCTCAGAGGGACATACTCCGAGGTCGACCGACAATATGTGAGAGGTGTTTCAGCAGCATTTTACAAGCGGCTTTACCTATAAGCCTGCTCTATGGAATGAGCTATTTGGCTGACTTTCCTCGGCTTGGTCTGACTGAAGCAGCTAGCTGCAAGGGTGAGATCACGGAGGGCAAAGTCCACTTGGCATTGAAGAGGGTTGGCAGTGGCAAATCTCCGGGACTTGATGGTCTACCCTATGAATTGTACTCGAGGCTTGTCACACATCTTTGTACTGATTTTGATGGTAGTGTTCAATAACTGGTTCCGATAGGGGTCCATCCCCAATTGGATTTCCAGGGGTGGGATCACACTGTTGTAAAAGGTCAAGGGTGATTAGATGATTACAAGTTCATAACTCTGCTAAACACAGAGTTAAAGATTTGGGCCAAGATCTTGACAGGGTGTTTGCAGTCGGTTGCCAAGATTCTGTTGGGACTCAATCAGACTTGTTTTGTGAGGAGCTGAACAATTCAGAGCAACCTGCATAATCCTAGAGGGTGTAAAAGACAATGAGCAAGCTGCATTGATCAAATTGGATCAGTCCAAGGCATTTGGTAAGGTTGACCATTCGTATCTGGCAGCTGTCCTGCAGGCCACCAGATTCAAAGCTGACTTCTGCAAGTAGATCAGACTCTTATATCACTCTTCCAGTGCTATGGTACAGGTAAACAGAAAGTGGTCAAGTACTTTTTTGCTGTCTTTGTCAGTTTGTCAGGGTTGCCCGCTGTCGCCCCTACTTTACACTTTGGCATTGGAGCTATTCCTTCACTGGCTAAGGAACAGTGCATGCAGTCTGGACCTGCACAGAATCACTGTCTCTGGTGAGACTTGAGCCAGGGATTTTGCATAAGCTGATGACATATCCATTTTTCCGTCATCTCTGGATGACATTGAGGTGCTACAGAAGACGCTTGAGTGATACAAGATGGTTGCAGGGCCAAAATTAACTGTGACATGTTTTCTGATTTGTGGTTAGAAGGGCATTACTCTCCCGGGGTCCTACGGTTAGAATGACAGATTTGTCCTCATTGTTGGAGTCTGGTTCAGATCAGATCTCTAGCTGGAGAAGAATTGGTTGGAGGTACTGGCAAAAGTTGAAGCGTTGGTCATGACTTGGCTTTGACAGTGGTTGTCTGTGAAGGGGAGAGCTGAGGCATGTGTTACATATGTCTTTTGTCTCATCCTTTACTGGTTGTTGGTTCTCTCTCTCTCTCTCTCTCTGTGATGACCATTGGATGCTAATCAAGCATTTTTTTTCCTCCCTCTTGTGGGGTGGTCACAAGCATCAGGTCAACAGAGATGTCTGCTCCAAACATCAGTATCAGGGGGGCACTGGGAATGCCACACATGGTGAGTCATAAACACACCTCAAGGTTGGCTTTCCTATGCCATGTGTTGATGGAGAATTTGATTTTGTATGTCTTCCCTAGCCTTACTATAACTCCTCCCATTTCAAGGGCTGAGCACCAACCTAGGTCTCGAAATCAGTCAAAATTCTTGCTTGAATGTCAAAAGGCCTTAAAGGTCATTCCTCAGTCTACAGACCTTTCTCAGCCTTGGAGGCTGTATCGTCTTTTAGTGGAGGTGGTCACAACAAGAGACTGCCTACGTGATCGGCTTGGCTTGGCTTGGCTTGATGGTTGCTGAGTCATGCTTCTTTTGGTCTTGGGTACCAACAGCAAATTACCTCAACAAACCTGAGTTTTTGCTTACATGGTGATTGATTTAGAATAGGCTATCTCTCAATGACAAAGCCTTCAAATGGGATGGAGCGGATTTGTCCAACTGTCATTGGTGTGACCTTGGTTTAGAAGAAACAGCTGTGTATGCCTTCTACTATTGTCCTTTGATTAGATTCTTTGAGCATCAGCTCAAAGTGAAGATTAGATCTGATAGAAAGTGTTTGATATTGACAGATTTCAGCAAATGGTGGGTAACTAGCAAATTTGGTTTGTGTGAATGGAGCCAGTCTTGATTTTCTTTTTTAAGTTGCTGATAGCATAATAGAGCGGTTTTCTGCAGACCCTCCCCTGGTCAATTCAGAGTTCTTATGTGTACCTAGTTAATGTGAGACAATGCTGTTCCTAGCCTGTTCTTGGATTTCTCTTTTGTTATAATCCAAGTTGAGATTCTCAACCTCCCCAGTTTGTTTTCGGCCCCACTTTTTTCATCTTGACTTGGTCAATCTTAGATTTTCCCATTCCATTATTTACTTCATCCCTCCTCCTTCCTTAGTGAGTGTGCTACTTCATTTCACTGTATGGTGGAATGCAGCAGCCACTCTTGATTTTGTTGGGTGGATGGGTCTTACTAACATTTGTTTATTTTTGTTTGAATATTTTTTAATATTTTAGTTTGTTTAGGGTTATTCCTTCCCTCCCCATCTTATTTTCATATCATCATATTTTTATGTATATTTTATAAAAAAAATGTGTTTGTTACTCCACCTATTTTTAGGTTCCTCTGTAAATGTGTGGTATTACGGTACATGTAAGATTGTAAAATGACGGATGAGTTTTTGTGGTAAATGAAGAAATTGTTAAGAGTGATTGGGTCATGAATGTGATTAGCTAGATCTAGGATAGTTTGTGATGATACTGAGCAAAAGTGATGGATTGGATGTTTGCGTTTTCACAACCAAAAAGCAAATGTCCAAAAGTTGTCCGTGCGCCGCCAGCTCCGTGCAGATGTTCCGGTTGAAAACTAAAAATTAATTAAACATTAAATTTCCAGTTTGTGAGCCTACATGAATTTTATTTATGAGCCAATGGGAAGCCCAGAACCAAATACAAGTGTGAAATCCTAAATGAGCTGCTGTGATCCAAAAAGAAGATATAAAAAGTGGATACAGAAAGCATTGACAGGCAGACCGACTCAAGGAGAAGAGAGTAATTACTAGCTCCCTTGACTGAAAGTCAAGCGGCTTACTACGCCCGCCTCCCTTACCTCTTAACTTCTTCCCTGCCTCAAAAACTACTTACTGACCTAAGGAGCAAATACATCAAAGACATTCCTTACTTACAAGCTCCCAAATTCCTAAGCATTAATTCTCTTTCAACATTTTATTGCCATGAACATTTTAACCTCCGTTGGACCTATACTTCATGTATTACTTCAATTGTAAAAACATTAATTGATATGTGTTATATATAAAATATTATCTTTCAACTCAATTTGCTTTTCTTGGTTTATAACCTTTCTTTATAACTTATAGTGGGCTATCTATAACAAGGCCAAATTCCATTAACCTGCAACAGTATACCACTGCCCTTCACTAGAACGGACTCTCCACTACTAACAGAACCCACTATAAATTAATGAAAACTACCCTCTACCCACCCTACTTTTCAGCTATGTGCAACATTTGTATTTTTCAAGAATAAATATTCCATTAAGTCAGGTGTAATGGTGTACCATATATCAAGTCCTGAAACTGCAAAATATACCAGACACAACAATATTAAAAACAAATATTTTTTGAAAGTGTAATTGAAAGTAAGTTCTCCAGTCCTATAAAACAAGTTTTAGACCAGATGCAATAATGAACCTAGTATTAAAATGAAGTAAATTTATTTCTCCTGGTAATTATGAAGATTGATAAAATCTCCAATCCTACAAAGTAAGTTTTAGAATAGATAGAATAATGAAACTCTGATAAAAAGTAGGTAAATTTATTCCTTTATTATTTACATGTTGACTGTTGTCCACATCTTCATTGTTGTTTTCATAATGTTTTACCTATTGCGCCCTCCGGCCTTCATCAGTTGTTTGCCGATCCAGGTAATCAACAGGGAATTTTTAACTCAATGCTTTATTTAACCAATGGGGTTAGATTGTAGTTTTTCTGACTTGTATTTAATTCCTATAATTCATTTCTTTAAATCAAACAATCCACTGACTACAATACCTGTTTTTTGTTCACTACAGTAATCACCATTCTGTCTGTCACCTGCCTCGTTATGCACTTTTTTATATCTTTATTGACAGCCAAAATTAATGTATGTAAAAAGAAACTCTCATGAGGGTCTTTTCTATCAGTTTTATTTTTAAATGTGTAACCCATGAAGCTGCCATTTTTCCTTTTGAGATACTTTGCATACAAGAGAGGGATGAATCCATTTTTGTCCTGGAGGTAAACCATTTATTGACAATTGCAAAAATGCATACAACCTTGAGTGCCTTTGCTCTCTGTGGTAGTTCACTGCATTCATGCTGCCCAGCCCTTGAATTGAATCTACAGTTACTATGTCAAAAAATTCATAAATCAATGCTTTAATCCACAAGGCTATTTTCTGCAAGATTTAAAGATTCTACTTGATTGATCATTATGAATTTGTTGATCAAACAGTACCCAAGTGTATTCACTGCTGATTAATTGTAGAGTTACACCAAAGCTGCACAACAAGAGATTCAAATTGGCTGGATACATTCCGGACAAACCTCTTACATGTGATAAATGGTCATAAACATATTGGATAAAATATTATGTGAGAAGCAACAAATGTTTCAGCTCAGAAGTTCAAAAAGGAGTTGTTGTTGTTGTTGTTGTTCACATTATAAACTCAAGTAGCAGTAAGACATCAGTTTAGTTCCTGAAAGGGTCGCTTGAATGGCTTGAGGACCAGTTGTGAAAATAACAAATATCAGTTTGAAGACTGCTCACTAAGATCTACACTGATTCATGCTTAAGTGACAAATGACCATCTCTTAAATATGTCATGTGCACTCACATTATTCACTTCAAAGGTTGCTGATCTTTGGAAATGCCAGTTGAGCCTCCCAGTAAATGAATAGACAGTTCTTTCTGAAATTCAATGTCTACTGTTATCTACCACTACTGTTATTCATCTCCCAAACTGTATGGACAGAGGAAAAATCAACTTGAAGTCTCTCAGTTCTATAACTGGTTTTTAACTGAATGTGCTGTGTCCCTTCAGGACAGTGGTGTTCATAGCTCTTCACAATTTCCTGTTCTTTGTCGTGCTTAATAATTTTTATCTTTTTGTTCTTTCTCCTAAACTTATTTCTGGTATTCATTTCCTGAAACTTGCTAGGTAGGCTATGCATTCTTTTCCACTGTCCCTCTTGCATTCAGTTCACCCTGTGAGTATCAAATTTTATAATTCCTCTTTTTTTATTATATGCCCTAGAAATTTTTATCTATCGCTTCCTGATCTTAAGTAGAGGTATCCTTTTTGTTTTCATTTAACCCGTGACTTCATTGTTGCTCACATGTCCACACTATGGTATTCTCAGCATTCTTCTGTAGAACCACACTTTGTTGATTCAAGTCTCTTCTTCACCAGTGAGGAGATCAAACAACATTCACTGCCATATCGAAAGATTGATATTACATCACAGTTCACTACACTTTTCTTTGTTTCTAATGATGTTTTTTATTTCTTAATACTTTGCTTAGCTTTTGGAAACCATTTTTTGTCATCCCCAATGCACCTTTGGATTTCAGTTTCAGACTTTCTATCTTCTGTTAAAACACTTTCCAGATATTTAAATTGTTTTACTTGTTTGATTTTGGTCTCTTTGATTTGTAATTTGCATGTTGGGCTGTTTCTTTCATTAACAATCATGCATTAAACTCCTTGCAATTAATGTTTGCTTCTTTCTTCTTGTTTCCCTCCATTACATTCTTTACAAGTTCTTGTAGATACTTTTTTGTGTTTGCCTATCAATACTGTGTCATACCACATTAACAACTTAAAATTGCTAGTTTATAAATAAGGAATAGGTCAAATTTGACTTTGCATTTATACCTACATCATTGTGGCTGTTATTAGAGGCTATTAGTCGAGAAAGATGTAAATAAAAATGAAGCAATTTACCTACTGTTGGGTAATTAGGTTTTATTGTTCTTTACTAGAATTGGTTAATTATAAAGTAAAAAGACAGGTTAATATAGAAATGCCATGATTTAATACCTTAGATAGTAGGTTTCTCTAATTATTTGAAATATATCTTAAATGAATTATTATTTGCAGTCATTTAGTCTGCATTAAATTGCATATAATCTTGCTATGACTGTAAGAGCATTTGTAATTTATGTCAGTCAGTCAGGTGCTAAACATGATATACACTTGGGTGTTCATGACGCTTTTGATTCATGACTGACTAGGCAGAGATATTCTCACTATAGGTTGCCATTTCTTTCTGTAGTACTGTCTTGCTATTCAGCCCAGAGGGGATAGACGAGCTAGATTTATACCTTTCTCAAGGGTGTTTGTAAAAAGTATAAATCTAGTTCTCTTTGTTGTAAGGAATCTATAACAATGCAGCCATCCTTCTGTCAGGATTTTGTGAAGACCCCCCCCCACCAATGCCACCACACACACACACACACACACACACACACACACACACACACACATAATTGAAAGTGCTTAGGTTCTTTGATCAATGTGGGAAAAGAAATGTAGTAAAAATAATAAAACTATCTATATGCTCACAATGAAGAAAGATAAGCTAATTTATTTGTATTTTTACTAATTTACCAGAAGTACTTATTGCATAATTTACGGTTTTAAACTCAGTCCAGAGGAAGTAAAATTTTAAAGATGCAAGGTACCTTTTATGTTTATTGATTGATTGACATTTTTTATGGCCTGTCAATTTTTTTGCAGTCTATTTAAAGCCAGAATGTATTTTTAGATTAAAAGAATTTTTTGGAGATAATAATGATTTACTCATACAAGTCTTACTAATTAAACCATAACTGGGGAGAAAAGAGATGGATTCATATCTTTTCTAAGGGTATTTGTGTGTAAGTGAATATAACGAACCTTATTGGAAATAGAACTCAGTTCTCTGGTTTTCCATTTCAAGTTGTTATCCATCACACATCCGAGCTTACAGTACCTGTTATTTTTAAGTGGTTGCCCATCTAGGTGATGACTACACTTGACGGTGCTTAACTTTGATGATCATATAAAAACTGGTGTTTTAATTTGATATGGCCATAAGCCCTCATGCTTTGTTTATCTCTGGGGAGTAAAAATATATCTGAAGAAAAACAGAATTATCTTTGAAGGTGTTATGAGAATTGGAGAAGCAAAATGACCATGAGACAGAACCCAAATAGAATCTAATAGACTAAAACTAGAAAGCTATTCATCTTTTTTTTCTGTAACACCTCAAGCAAGGCAGTAAAGCCACTAAAATGCAAGGGGTTTGAGGTTGTGGAAGAATTAGGAACAGAAACATTAATAGAGAGCAGAAAGAGAAAAGAGTAATCAGGAGGACAGTAGATAGAAACTGACATTGCATTTCAATTTTTGTAGATTAATGTTAGCTGTAAATAATGGAGCTGGCATGGAGTTCCACAAGTGAGAAATGCAAGAAAAGAAATATTAGCATAGAGCTTATGGCTGTATCTTGCCAGCTCAATTGCAAATTGATGAGAACTTGACACCAATCTAATACTGTGCTCAAATTCATAAAGTCTAGGTACCAAAGTGAAGAGCTCATCTGAAATATTACCATGAAAATATTTATAAAAAGGCATAGAGAGGCAACATTTCAGTGGTGAATAAGTGACTGAAGCTGACCCACCAGATCAAGACCAGCAATATTGCTGATACTTCTTTGGATCTTATCAAAGAGCTCAAAGTAAGTAACACAGGCCCAGGACCATATGTAGCAACAATATTCTAAGCATGAACATATGGTTGGCTTATATATATGTACGATAGATATCAGAGAGAAAAAATGTTGACAAAATGACGATTCTTAATTTTGAGTATATATAATGATTATTTGGGTAGTTAAGGATAATAAGCAACAGAAACTAAAATGAAAGAAAGTGTTGTTATTTCTTTAATCATTTCACCCTAGGTAAAACCAAAAGAAACTAAGATGCCAGGTTTTACAAATGATTAAAGACAATAGTGTAGACAAATTTAGAAAAATATTACTGAGCACAGAATAAAGGAAAATCGACAATAAAAAGGATGAGAGTGAAGAAAACAGCAAGGAAATAAAGCCACTAATATACAAAGAGTTACTCAGGATGAAAGAAACTGAAAAAAATGTTATTGAGGAGAGGGAACATTGAGAGACCAGGATTGAAGGAGTCAAAAGATGACAATTATCATTGCATTTAAGTTTTTGAAGATTGTTATTGACAGGAAAGCAAGAAGCTGGAAGAGAGTTCCATAAGATGTGTGAGTGATGAACCTATTAAAACAAAACTTATGGTTATATTTAGTAATTTCAACAATAAAATTAGAAGACCAAGCTGCCAATCTTATACTGTAAGATTGGCAGCAAATACTACTTAACAATTAATAATGGCTAAATGTACATGTTCATGAAAATTTTATCCTGTTGTAGAAATAGTCTCCAAAAATAGTGTAGAAAAGATCTCCAAAAAATCATTGATATATTCAATATTAATTTCAGTAGTTTTATCTTAGTACAAAATAGGAAACTTAATACATTGAACCTTTTATTTTCCTGAAATGGTAGTTTGTTTTGTGAAGTTAGTAATTCCATATTTGTATGATATCAAAAGCATATATTTAAACAGCATACTTTATATCAAAGGAAACATCTGGCATTAAGTTTGTCAAAAGATATTGTTGCACTGAAATTTCAATGACCTTTTGTTAAAATAAGAGTATAAATTAAAAATGTTGTTTGTTCCTATTCATTTCACTAGTCTAAAGTATTCAATTTTCTGTATCATATTTTCATTTTTGGTGTTTATTAAACAACTTGTATGTTACTCATAGTTTTTAAGCATATATATCTAAACTTATTTATAAACGGAACTTTGTCTCTGTGTGTGTGTGTGTCTGCATGTGTGTGTCCGTTACCTATAGACTCCGAAACAGCTGAACCGATTTTTAACTGGAAACAACTATTGCTTTTTAGTCTTTCATGCCAATGTCCAAAGAGTCTGAGCTCCATGACCATGGATTAGGTTTAAAGCTTTCATTACACCCGAGCAACACCGGGCTATACTGTTAATATATATATAATTAAATATGGCTGACAAGGAAGATTTGATTCACTTTTATTAAGTTTTTCCATCATCCTAACATTTTTTTGTTTTGTTGGAGTTGAGGAATTAAAAAATTGTCCATAATTTTTATTATTCCAAGCACTTTCAGCCACTTCTATAGCCATTTTCAAGGGTGTTTACATCTCTTGTGTTGTTATATTAGGGATTTATCTTTGAAATTAAATTTGTGGCTTTCCAATAGGTAGCTGCAGACTATATGTATATATATGAGTAATTAGAATGTTAGCTCTGTATATACGTATGAGGATGAGTACTTAGAATGTTAGTCCTATTTTTGAATCTTCTAAAAATCTTAACAACATGCTCTTAGCAACAAAAATCTTAGCAACAAGCTCAATTTGTAAAGGAGATGATTTCTTGATAATGTTGACCTGGGGGGATAATCTCAGTAGGTTTTGAAAGTGCCTGAAAATGATACCATGGATTGCCTCAAGCCTTATAATTGAAAATAAGGAGACAGAACATTTTGGTAAGCATTGATAGTTTTGATAGAACAAAGTCAACAAGTCATCTTTGTCCATGGGTTTGAACTTACTGGCCTTGCTCATGAGATTTTGCCAGATTATGGAATCTCTCCCAGAAACTCAGTTCTGCTAAGCATAGTTGCAATATAAACCACAGGGTGGCTTTTTGGTGTTGAAGAAACAAATTTGCCTAAGTTGCTTAAGTAGGCATCTGCAACAGACATACTTGGAAATGAGCAAACTGCCATTTCATATGTATATAAACAAATATTTGGAGGTACAAAATTTGTATACTATTTTAAAATCAAAGAATTTATTGACAGTCCCTAAGGTCCCTTTGTCCAACATCTCATCAGGAGAAAACCATTGGAAATATAAATTTAATGAAAAGGACAGCAACAAAAATGAAGAGCAAAAAAAAAGGGGGGAAAATCTGTTAAAATAAATATACATATAAATATATATACTTATAATGAGGAGAAGAGCAGTCGCTCTTCATTTTAATTGGTGTTCTTTTCGTTTAATTTATATTTCCAACGATTTTCTTCTGATGAGATGTTGAACAAAAGGGCCCTTGGCACTGTCAATAAATTCCTTGTTTTCAAAATAGTATTAGAGCACTCTGGCTATTGGGCATGTATAATGATAATATACACGCTAAAAAGACTGCCTCTTTCTACTGAGTGCCCATTGCTCAGAGGTAGAATCGCCAATTGACACCAATTCGGTCGGGTTTCAATCTTGGATAAAAAACAATCAGATGTCTAACTGTACTGATGAGCTGTGATACAGTGAAACAGATCTGTCTGCGGATATATATATATATATATATATATATATATATATATATATATATAGGATTAATGTGGAGAAGTTTATCCCTTGACTGAGCAGAGTTGTACTGACTTCAAAGTTTTGTGAAAGCACCATTATGATGTCCTCAATCCTTTTTTTCAATCTGCAGATTGAAGACATCATAATGGTGCTTTCATGAAACTTTGAAGTCAGCATGACTCTGCTCAGTTAAGTGATAAACTTCTTTACATTAATCCTATTAATGCTCTATCGTGATATCAATCACTTTACGACAAAGAACCTGCTTACAAAAATATTTTTTTATCAGTAAACTAATGAAAAAAAAAACAATCTTAATACTAAGCATCATCGCAGCTCAGCATATATATATATATATATATATATGACTTCACTTTCTGTTGATGAGAAATTCATTTGTTACATAAATGCATTAAGTTATTTTTCAATATAATCATCTTACTTGATTCAGTGATGAACATTATTCAAAATATAAATTAAAAATTTTAAATCAAAATATTTGTTTGATAATTGTATTAAACTATGGACTTATTGATTAACACTTCTAAATGCATATTTCATTACAGTGACTATTTCTCCATATAATTACTTTGTGTCTATGTCAAGCAACATGAAAAAGACATGTCTGTACACATTGACCAGTGTTCTTTAAGTTCCTGTAAAACTTATTTCCAAAAGTTTCCTAGGGATTCTATGTGATATGCTACAGCATATTGACTACACATGCAATGAAGGGTCAGGTAAAGTTCAGAGTTTTATATAACATTATGCCAAAGATCGTGGTAGAGACATTTTTATCAATTTAATATATCACAGTATTTACATTATTCAGACTACTGTCCTCATCTTTGTTACCATTTGTACAATGTTTCGGCCATTGTATGCTCCAGCCTTCTTCAGGTGCTGGGCCATGTGTCCTTAAGGATACAGATGTTGGTTAGTTCCTGACTTGACTCTTAGAGTTGTGAGTTTAATACCAGGCTACAGCAGTGGTGAACAAGTAACTTGCAGGGTTAGGTGGCGATAACTCATGACTTCCAATCAAGGCTTTACGCAATGATTAAGGATGATATACCCCAGGGATTGTAATAAAGAGTTTGGTTCAAAATTCTTAGCCTTGAAGAAGGCTGGAAACATTGTACAAATGGCAACAAAGATGAGGACAATAGTCCGAATAATGTAAATACTGTAAATATTACCTCATCTCAGAAATATAGACAAATATTAAAATATCACTCTCTCTCTCTCTCTCTCTCTCTCTCACACACACACACACACACACACACACACATTAATTATGCACTTTACTCAACACTTCATTGCTTCTGTAATCAGTATGAAGTAGTATATCTTAATCTTCCACAGTGGGTCTAAGTGATTATGACTGTCAGTTTCCTGTGCACTATAAATGCATTCTTCAGATAGTCGGAATTAGATGCTCAGTGATTTGGGTCTTTATTCCCATTTTAGCTCATCGAAGATATTTTAATAAAGGTAGCTATTGAATACATTTAAAATACTCACCAGCTGAAATTCCCAAGGATGGAACACTCATTCAGCTAAGAATGGAATAGTTAAAAAGACTGCTATTTGAGGGAAAGCAGAAACCAAAACATCAGAATATCTTTATCAGTGTGTCTAAAAAAGTTATCAATGAAAAAAGAACAATAAAACTTTGGTAAATTAGCTTGTCAACAGCAAAAACTCTTTCACAATTCTGGGGCTAAAAAAAGGATCCATACTAGAGTATAGATTTATTGACACTGAACTCTTTTTTATTGTGAGATGTGATATAGATAATGGCTAGCTGCTCATAAAGCTGTCTACCCAAATTCACTCACAAGTCCTGAGTCAACCTGTGGTATGGTTTTCAGGCATATTCAAAAGGTGCTGCATGCAGGGATTGCCTCCTCCAGACTGATAACAATAAGAAGTCACTTTCTTGACAAATCAGCCATGATGAGATTCAAATCCAGGCTTCATGGTTAGAAACATTCTAACCGCTCAACCATATGCCCAATATATATATATATATATATTGATTGATTGATTCATTGTTTAATACTTAGTTTTTGATCATAATAGGGTTAGACCAGTACACATTTGTATTAAAAAGTGTTCGGTACAAATATATTGTAGAACTTTTGCATATTATCCATTTTTAAACAAGTTATTTCACTACCCAGGTTTCTACCAGGAGTGGTGTCTTCAGGTGATTTTTAATAACTTTATATTTTTATTTTAATAAAAATCACCTGAAGATACCACTCATGGTAGAAACCTGGGTAGTGAAATAACTTGTTTAAAAATGGATAATATATATATATATATATATATATATATATATATATATATGATCACAAGTTCATGACTCCCCAGAGTCATAGGGGCACCACAGTACTCTAGCTGAGTAGAAGGCAAGATAGCCTGATGGAACCCAACATTATCCAAGGTGTATGTATATATATATATTTTAAAATTTGTGTTTTTAGGCAGCAAATATTCTTTTCAGCATGTCAGATTAAATAAATTGCAATCATTGTCTGGTTATATTTAATAAAATTCGTTCATACTCATTGATAATCTTTTGCATATTATAATTGAAAGATGTAAGAAATGTACTGTAACAGGTGATTTTATTATCTATTTCTTGATGTTCCCAAGTACATTCCTTCCAAGATCAATTTCAGGGGAGTAAGTTGTGGTAACAAAAAATAATTGCAAAACTGTGTTGCTAAAAATTACTGTAAATTTTCTTATTGCTTTAAATATACTGCTTGACAAATTGCTTAGGGTTCATTAGAACCTGAAAATTATCCACATTGGAATTTCTTATGTTTTAAAAGCATGAAAAAACTGTTCTTTTTATAAACATTTTAAAATATTACTACAGTATTCATAGCTGATTCTATTAAGTGATATTAATTAAATTAATATATATAGTGTGTATTGTTTATGTATATCTATCTGTCTATCTATCATATACATATATATAGTGTGTTTGTTGCCCCACAGATAAAAATCAAAAGGATTGAAATCAGGGAAATATGCAGGCCATGGAACCAGTCCTCCCCTATTTATACATCTTTTATGGTTTAATGTCAACCGGTGCATTGTGAACAATATGACCCCATCATGAACGAACCAGATGCATCTTTGAATTTGCAGGGTGCTTCCTCTAGCAGTTCTGGAAGTGTGTTCAAAATAAAGTGTATATAGACAGCTCCTGTAAGATGTACTGGGAGAACATATGGACCTACATGACAATCACCTACAATTCCAGTCCACACATTAATTTTAAACTAGTGTCTAGCCTGTATTGTATCATGGGAATTTCAGTTCACCCACAAATGTAGGTTGTGCAAATGTGTTATTTCATTTCTTCTAAATGTTTGAAGAGATATTTTTCTCAAAGACTTGGTTCAGAAGCAAAACATTATTTCCCTCAGTATGACCAGTATTTTTATGTGTAACTTTTCCATATCAAACATTTTTCTCAATTTATAAGAATTTTCATTTTTACTTAAATAAATTTTTATGGAAATGTACTTATTACTTTATCCTGAATTATTTACATTTTACTTTATTCAATGTTTTATAAGAGTAATCGTTTTTTTATTTTTCAGGTAAGTTGAAAGGCACGATATGTCATTTGGAAAATGGTTTTATAAAGAAAGGTAACATTTTCAATATTTAAATAAAGACATTTTTATCACTAATGTGTTACTTAATATTTAAGAATATGATTTATATTTTATTTGTTCCTCAGCAGTGTTTTTTATCACTGTTAAAAATATTGTCAGATTTTAAATTTATTTTGTTTATCAAAGCATATTGTTAGGGAAACATGGATAGTGTATGTAGATTCAGAAGGAAAACAAAATTATTACAGAAGGTAATCAATGAAAGGCAGAAAAGCCACTAAGGCACATGTGGTCAATGAGTGTGGAAGAATAAGAAACAGAAACATTAATAATGATCAGGAAAAAAAGAGTAATCAGGAGGACAGTAGATAGCGATTGACATTGCATTTAAATTTTTGCAGATTAAAGTTGGCGGGAAAGCATGCAACCAGAAGGAAGTTCCACAAGCAAGAATTGCAAGAAAAACTGTTAGCATAGAATTTATAGTTACATCTCACCAGCTGAAATATAACTTGATGAGATCTTGACACCAGTATAGTATGCACTTAAATTTATGAAGTCTAGGAACCATAGCAAAGAGCACATCTAAACAATTACCATGAAAACATTTATAGAAAAGGCACAGCAGCAACTTATGGTGGTGAGAAAGTCATTTAAGTCAAGATGCTAGATCAGGACCAATAGTATTGCTTGTTCTTCTTTGGATTTTATTAAAGAGATTAAGGTAAATAGCAGGGATAACAGAACATATGTGACAGCAATATTCTAAGCATGGATGAATGGTAGCCTTATATATAATAGATTTTGGAGATAAAAATTATCTCACACAACACAGTGAACCAACTTTCTTAGCAGCTTATCTATTAATGGATTCAATATGGTCTTTCTATTTAGTTTTATTGGAAGAAATGGAATTGTCTGTGTATTCTACTGCTCAACTATGAGTTACAAATCAAAGATATCAAAATCAAGTTTTTACAGGAATTCAACCCAGTTTTGATAGAATGTGTGATGCAGAAATCTGAAAGTGCAGAGGTATAGTAACATATGCTTTTCAGAAACTATGTCAGGTACGAAGGGATCAAATGGTAACATTAGAAATGAGAAATTTGCCAGACTGTTATGTAATATCTAATTTAGAATATGTGAATTAATGTTAGACAAGGTAATTGAAGAAAGCAAGAAAATAAGACAAACGATGAACTAAAAGAAGCTAATGCATGTTTGTCAGCAAAAAGGGAATGCTGAAGGAGCAAATTTCATTTTGGGATATCAAATTCAAGAATGTGTGGAAATTTAACAATCTGTTTAGAATAGATAATGGAAAATCTTGAACAAATATGCAAAGAAATAATGAAAAATGCTTTTCAGAAACTCAGTGAGGTATTAATAGATTGAAAATGTCATTTGGAATAGAATAAAGACGTTCTTGCATTGTTATATCTACTTGGTAGTTAATATTGGCAAGTTTTCTCACTGTTGAAAAAACACATTTGAAGCAACAGAGATGTTTTAACATTGGATGTTAACAATACCATAGACAGAATATATGAGGAATTAAGTTTTAAAGAAAAGAGGTTGTTCAAAGAAATTATGGCTAACAATAAGGAAGAGACAGCTGAAATTTGGGGGACAGATAAGGAGGACAGAGGATAATGGTACATGGGTTATTTTGTGTTTATCCTCTTCTACTCTTGCCTTTAAGTAGACAGAACAAGTACCACAATGACAAAGACGGGTCATCAGGGAGAAATTTGGGGACAGATAATGATGAGAGAGGATAATGCCAATTAAGTTATTTTCTGTTTACCCTCCTCTTATCATACCTTTAAGCTGATGGCCACATCATGTTGAAACATTGGCTTCTGTATGATCCCTGATGTTAAACAATAACAAGCCAGTCAGTACCTAGATGTTAAGCTTTGGAATTATGCATAGTGTAATAAATAATGACTTGGAATCGTTAATGGAGATTCAGGTTCCAATTCATGTTGGAGTTGTTATATTTACTTATATGTAAATATCCTTGGGAAAGATTTGAATCCACTTCTCCAGTTGTGGGTTAATTAGTAAGACTTTTTTCTTAAACTAAACCATTTATTTTTTTATCTAAAAAAATTCTTACTAACTGAAAAAAAAAATTCCTGTTTTTAAATAACCTTCAGTGGGTTGATAAGCTATAGAAAATAATCAATTCTCTTAAATGGACAAAACAAGTACAACAATGGAAAAGGAGTTGTAAAGGAGAAATTTGGAGGACAGATAATGACCCAATATAATGTCAATTAGGTTATTTTCTGTTTGCACGCTTCTTCACATATCTTTAAGTGTCACATTGGCAAAAAGGAGTCATAATGTAAATGTTACATGACAGATCTTTGTACATGCTTCATTAATTCACTTTACTCCAATATTTTTTGTTTACATCTCGAACTAAAAGTTTTAGGTTGTTCAAACCTTCTTTTTAATGAAGTATTTTCTTGTTTAAGTTAGTGAAGACTTGAAAATTTCACTACAGATGAAGAAGAGGCTTGAAGAAATAGAGATTTGGTTTTGCCAGCAAATGTTGAGAACTGTATCCATGAGGAAAAAAAGAAAATTTGGGAATAATAATGAAAGAAACATTTGCTAGCAATCACAAAAGTACAACTGTATATTTGACAACACAAAACAAAGAAAGAAGGCTTGGAGAATTAAACACTCATCTGGTATATCAGAAGCAAGAAATGAAATGAGACACAGAAATAACCTACTTGACAATTTTGAGTAAATGGATAGCAGAGCAAATGTTACAAGGTCAAAGAATGATCATAAAGTAGAATATATTGCTGAAATGAAGTTGTAGAGAGCCGTGAGAGAGGATTCTGTAAGAGATTCCATCTAAACACAAATGTTTTTTAAATAAGATTTGAGATTGAAAGTTTGTTTGGGAGGTTTTAAATTGGTCATTATTAATGATGAATATAAATAAAGGTAATAACAGGAACAATTAACCAAATAGAAATGAATTGTCTGATTGTAAAAAGCATGAATTTTAATTAAAATACTTGAAAGGTTTCATTTCTACATCTTAGAATGCTGCTTGTTTCCCTTGTGTAAAGAATTACAAATTAAAGTTGATTATTTTTTTAATGTAATCTATTCAGGTACAGAGCGAACATGATGAGTCAACCAGAATAAACCTTTTATCATTTCTTGGGGGACTAATATTTCAAGTGATTATATGATGCTAATCACTAAGAATTATTAATTGATGCAAAAATTAATATCTTTTTTGTCCTCCCATCCTTCAGTTGACCTTTTCAGGAAAAATAAAAACATCAAATACGTTTTTTTCAGTTGCTTCTGAAATGTTTGGGATTTTTGCCTGCATTTAGTATCCCTAACTAGGTTTTCCTTGAGTATGCCATGACTTGTCTTCATCACGGTTTAGTTTCCTTGAGTATGCCATGACTTGTCTTCATCACGGTTTAGTTTCCTTGAGTATGCCATGACTTGTCTTCATCACGGTTTAGTTTCCTTGAGTATGCCATGACTTGTCTTCATCACGGTTTAGTTTCCTTGAGTATGCCATGACTTGTCTTCATCACGGTTTAGTTTCCTTGAGTATGCCATGACTTGTCTTCATCACGGTTTAGTTTCTTTGAGTATGCCATGACTTGTCTTCATCACGGTTTAGTTTCCTTGAGTATGCCATGACTTGTCTTCATCACGGTTTAGTTTCCTTGAGTATGCCATGACTTGTCTTCATCACGGTTTAGTTTCCTTGAGTATGCCATGACTTGTCTTCATCACGGTTTAGTTTCCTTGAGTATGCCATGACTTGTCTTCATCACGGTTTAGTTTCCTTGAGTATGCCATGACTTGTCTTCATCACGGTTTAGTTTCCTTGAGTATGCCATGACTTGTCTTCATCACGGTTTAGTTTCCTTGAGTATGCCATGACTTGTCTTCATCACGGTTTAGTTTGCACATATATTTGAAAACTCAAGACATTAGTGTTCCAATGGTTTCCATCTGACTCAGAATAATTAGGTATTATCCATTGTCCAGTATGAAGGATCTTTTACATGAAACCATTGCACTTCAATACTATAAATCTGGTCTGTTAGATTCTGCTATTGACCACACCCAACTTCCTGCTGCGGAAGGCTTCATTTTAACATTGAAAGGGTTGTATTCCGGGTTGTATGCCAAAGAGCAACCTGTAATTTGGTCCAGGTTTTTAATTTATAGTTGTCCTTCTCCTAGACTAATTGCCAACCATGGCTAGAGAGTAGCTACCAATATAGTACTCTACTTAAATTCATGAAATCAAAATGAAAATTTATAGAAAAGGCACAGGGAAGCTATGTTATAAAGGTTGGAAATTGGGTGATACTGAGATACCAGGTCATATCTGTAGCATTGCAGATTCTTCTTTGGACTATAGAGATTTTTGAAAAGTAGAATAAATTTACAGGATTTCACTCAGGAAACTGAAGCAAATTGCAAAATATTCAGAATATTTGAATATTCAGAGAGAAAAAATTAAACACATTCAGTGATTTTTGATTTTGTCAATATCCTAACATTAATTAAGAGGATCTTTCTGACAAAATTTTCACTAATAGTTTTTACCTTTAATTTTGAATAACACTAATGAACTGGCAATCTTCTTTATTCTTTTTTGTCCTTTAGGAACCTATTTCCATAGCATATGATATTTTTCTTTGTATTTTGGAATAATGTAGTTTCGACAGAATCATGATTAATGTCAGGATTGTGTAAATGGCAATTTTTTTGAGGAGAACAAAAAATGAAGTAATTTTCCCATGAGATTGAAAGAAAGATGACGGATAAGCACAGGAGGGAATTAGATAGAATCATGATTCAGAGAGAAGATGTAATGAAACAAGCCTCTTTCTGAACAGTAAAAAAAAATATATGGTTAGAAGTTGAAGATTAAAATGTATCATACGTCTTAATGAGGAACTGGAATACAATTTTTTAGTGAAAATCATGTGTCAGAAATTGTTTGATGATCTATTACTTTTGCTTATTAATTTAGGAGAGAAAAATAATTATTTTCCTTGTATTACTACCTCTATCCCATAATAGACATTATATACCGCACATCCCTCCCATTAGCATGGAACAGGCATGCCTCCCGGAGAGTAAAATACTATGCCTGCTTGGCCTGACACTCTCATCGGACCTCAAGTGGAATGACTACGTCGAATCCATTGCTAAATACACTGCTATGAAAGTTGGCTCTCTGTGCAGGGTCCGGAAATTCTTTCTGCCTGAATCTATCCTGCACTTATACAAATCTATCATCTGCCCGTGTTTTGAATACTGTTGCCATGTCTGGTTGGGTGCCCCTGCTATTCTCCTCGGGCTTCTTGACAAAATACAGTGAAGAATCTATAACATGACTGATACCGACTTAGCTGACCGCCTGCAGTCACTCTCTCACCGGCGTGATGTGGCTTCCCTGTGCCTCTTCTATAAATACTTTCATGGCTTCTGCTCTGATGAACTTAAATCACTGGTGCCCCCTAGGTGTGGGTTTGTACGAAATACTAGATTGGCAACTAGGTCCTACCCTTTTACAGTGAAACCGATGAAATGTAACCGCAATTTCTACTCCAACAGCTTCTTTTCTTGCACTTCCCACCTATGGAATTCCCTTCCGCATGCTTGCTTCCCCCATGGCTATAACCTCCAGGAGTTTAAATGTAAGGTCAATAGACACCTCCTAACACACTAACCCTCCCATTCTCTCTAACTCTCCCTCTATGTACATTCTAACTCGTCTATTGCCCTGTGTAACCCCCTGCTCTATAGTGGCAGTGGAATGATTAAAAAAAAATTTTTTTTTAAATATTTAGTTTATAATTTAGTTCAGTTTTAGTTTATGCGAATGTAATGACTGTTATGGGACAGAGGTTGCATGAAATTCAATGTCATGATAATCAATTGATAGTGTGTTGCTTGCATAATGCAATACATGAATAAAAAATTAATTATACTGGCTCTGTGTAAGGTCCAAAAAAAATATAAAATAATAATTAAGTGTCAAAAATAATTATAATTATCTTTAATTTGCTCATTCTAAACCAATGAGAATTGTCTCCACTTTTCTCTTCTCTGCACATAAACACATGACAGGCTCACCATCAAACAAGCAAACTGTCAATATATACGTCAAAGAAAATTTCAGCTCTTTTTCAGGGCATAGTAAGAAAAACCCAGACAATTTTTGTATTTTGCGATTAAATTATCTGGACACTCATTAAACACATCTATAAAAAAAATATACTCAAAAGACTGTATACACTTTACTTATTCTTTATCTTATCATTCTGTCAGATTGTGATCCATATCGGATCTACATTTGACACCAAAGTCACAATTTTACTTAGCATTACTGTCTCTCATGTCTTCAGCAACACATTACAACCAAATAATAAAGAAGGCTCATTTTTTTATTCCCACATTTTATTGTTTCTCATTTTCTTTGAGTATTTTTGTAAATATAAGTGTTTGGGTTTTTTTATTATTTATTTACTCAGAATTATAACTTTTTTATGGGTGGATAAAGAAAATGCTCAAGTTGCTGTCCTCATAATTTTCTTGCTTTAACTCAATTAAGGAACAATCATTATACTTTCTTTCCTTTATATGGACTTTTTTCATTCAGTCAGTCAGTTAAGTGCCATACGTGATACACACTTGGGCGATCATGTCTCAAAAGTGACATGACTTGCTGGACAGAAGATTATCCTGCAGTAGGTTGTCATTGCTTTCTATGGTAGATTGGTCACCAGCCAAGGCTATAGAACCCAATCTTTCCTGTTGTTTAACCCATAACTGGAGAGAAGAAATGGATTAATACCTTTCCCAAGGGTATTTGCGCATAAGTGAATGCCATGAATTCAACTAGAATTTGAACTCGGCTCCCCGATTTGTCATTCCAAGTCGATATCTGCTGCACTACAAAGCACATCTCATAATTGACTTTTTCATTTAGTTTTGTTTAAATATCTGAAAAGTATTTTAACAGTGGATGGAAAATCTGACACTCAAATCCGGGATTGGGAATAGCAAAAGTTGCCTTTTGTAAACAAAGCAAAATTTTCTTCTTCTTCTTCTTCTTCTTCTATGTGCCCTGTTCTTTCAGGACGTAGGCGATCATGGTTCTCCATGTCTCCCTATCCCTTGTGGCTCCTAGTATGTTTGTTCCTGTTACTCCTGTTACTCCTGTCAACCCCCGTTCCGGCCCTGCAAATATGTTATCCGCTGTCTTCCTCTGTCTCTCTTTCCTTCTATCTGGCCAGTCAGTATCTGATTCTCCAGGCTCTCCTTCCTCATTGCATGTCCCAGGAACTTAGTTGTCTCTTCCTGATGCTCAGTATCAATTTCCTCTTTGTTGCCATTCTTTCCAACATCTCATCGTTGCTTGCATCCTTCTGTAGAACCACATTTCCGCTGCTTCCAGTTTTGTCCTCATTTTCGATGATATTGTCCAGCATTCGCTGCCGTATTGAAGAACTGACAAAACAGAAAAATTGTGTCAAAACCAAAGAGTGTTAAACTGTTATGTAATATCAGTCTTTTTATATGGCAACAATTTTCTTAAAGTTGAAGTGAAGACAGGAGGCTGCATGAATGTTGTTCTGTTGAACAATACTAAAAATACCATGGATAGAGCATGTAAACAGTAAGGAAGTCTGAAAGAAAATGGAAACAAAGTCTCTTATGCCCAAAATCAGAAAGAGAGAGATGAAATTTCTGGGACACAATAAGGGCTTGGAAAATTTTAAACATGTAGGACATAATGAATGAAAAATAAACATGATGAGCTAACATGATTGGATGACAAAACAGAAAGTGGGGTGGGGATAGTAAAAATACAAACATTATTAAGAGCTGAAAAGAGCAGATCATAGTGAGCCATGCTTGTCCATGTTCTGAAAGGACATGGCACATAGATGTTTTTCCTTCATATGCATCTTTGCATATTTTCACTAAAAAAGAAGTTTTCTGCTGCAAATGCCAAACGCATAAAAATGTTCAAAAATAAAACAAAGTACTTAATGATTTAAAGGAAACAGCAATCTAATTTCAAGCTAAAAGTAATTATAGCAACTCAAATTATTCTTGGCACTTGCAGCCGGGTGAGCAAAAAGAAGAAAATGAATGAGCCAACAATTTACTACAATTGAATTTAGCTCAATCTTATGTGCATTCATGTCTAACAAAGGGTGTCTATATAAATATGATAACTTGAGGGTTTTGTAAAATTTGATTTCTTATGAACCCAACAGTTTTAGGTTATTTTTACTTCATATTTTGACTACAGGAACAAAGATTAAAGAAAATGATTCTATAACAATTGCAGATTTCTTAATACTCACATAAAACAGACAAATCTTTTCTTTTTGGCTGCAGGAAAATGTCTGACAACTAGAGGCTCTTCTACTTTTATAATATTATCTATATTTACTTCAGGTTGTTTGGAAGTGTTTATGTATTTATATCTTTTGCCTTAGTGGTATTGGATTCTACAAAAATATGAGGTCTGTATTTTACATTTTTATATATAGTTTTATTAAGAAATTTGTTAAAATTATATTTTTCATAAAATAAAATAAAAGTACAGAAGAAAAGCAAGAAGAAATGATTAAACATCAAATGCAAGAAGACAAAATGCATGTTTGTTAAAAGAAACAGTACAATATACCAATTATAAACAGGATATACCAAAATCAAGCAATTACAAAAATTTAAGTATTTGGGAAATGTTTAAATAGAAGTAAATAGAAGTAAAGAGGTTTGTCTATCGCCCACTTCACACTCCTTGCCAATTAATTGAGCAGGAATAGAGATATATCCCTTGATTCTGGTTTAGGATTGGATTTCTCTATCATTCTTTCACTCTCCATAACAACTTCCACCTTTGTCACTTTATTGTCTTATTGAAATGACTAAAGTGCAAAAAATATACAGAAAGTACAATGCTGAAATCCAAAAGAACATTGAGAAGGGGCAGCAAAAATCACCTTCCAAAAACTAAGCAAAGTATTAAGAAACAAAGAATTTTGTTAGAAACAAAGAAAAAAGTACTGAACTGTTAGGTAAAATATCAGTCCTCCTATATGAGAGTGAATGCTGGAAAAGTGTCCTAACAGATGAAGAAGAGAATTGAAGTAATAGAAAAATGGTTTTGCAGAAGGACACGAAGATTACCAAGAAATAAACACATGAACAATAGTGAAGTTTTCAAGAAAATTCAAGCAAAAATAACACTTATACTTAACATTTGAAAGAGATAACCAAAATGTCTTAGGTACATAATGAGAAAGAAGCTTACAAGACAAATTGATGGTAAGAGAGAAACAAAGTATAACCTACTTAATGAGCTTATGCAAATAGATGGTAGACTAGGGTTTAGAAATGATCACAAAATGACAAAATTAACTAAGAATTATAACAGACAAGACATTGTAAAGAAGCATGATCAACAATCTTCTGACAGGACAAAGCACCTAAAAGAGTATATTGAAAGTAAATTACCTGTTTGTGGTAAATAAAATGAAACTGTTTATTTACATTTTATGTCTTTCATTTAAAAAAAAATGGTCGAAAAGTTCTAATTAGCACTACTTACAAGCCAGTACTTATGGCCAGTAAATTTGTTTCAGACTGAACACTTATGTAGCCAAGAATTGAACTTAGTTTTGTCTAAAAATTAACTGCAAATGCACATCTATACAAATATAAAATGTATATATTTTCTTTTTTATTTACTCAGATCTACAAATGTATTACTTGACTGTTTTCTCTGTATCTGATTTTATTTTTGGCAGTTTTTCTTTTGGTACAACACAGAGAAGGCAAGGCTTTGATTAATGCTTTTAATAAAACAGTGACATCCAGAAGTTTGGTAATTCCCCTTGATTGTATTCCCCTAAGACTCAAGTAAGGGGGCTATAGAGCCTTGTACTGACAAATATTAGAAAAGATGACATTTTAAATATGCAAAAACAGATAAAACATGAAATCAACATTTTATTCAAATTAAATATAAACTAAATTTTTATTTCACCCTTTGATTGGATGCCCTTCCAATATGGATTCCTGGAGTTGTCACACCCTCTAACCCCCTTTGTGCAATCTACTGGATGTGTGTCTACAGAAAGTTGCTGAAAATACTATAGACTGAACATGTTAACAATGCAAAATTATTAAGGAAATAGAAACAAAAAGAAAACTTAGACTTAGAATCGGAAAGTGACAATTGATATTCCTCAATATATAACGAAGAAAAAATGATAGAAACTTTGATACTTATAGGACATAATGAAGGCAGAAGAGACAGTGGGTACAAGCAATGAAACCACTAACTAGTTTGTGCAAAAGGATGGCAGAACAACAGAACAAGAAGGATAATAAATAGATAAATGTTGTTACAAATCTGCAAAGGATAGAAAGCTGTGGAGAGCCATGAGAAATGTGAGAAAGGAAAAAACAGATAAAACATGAAATAAACATTTTATTTAAATTTAATATAAACTAAATTTTTATTTCTTCTTTGATTGAATGCCCTGATGATATGGATGTCTGTGGCCATCACTCCTTCTGCCTACCTAGAATTTGATCCTTTTTTTAACTTCTTTTCCATTAGCTATATAAAAGATCCAACTTGATAAGTACATGAGAAAATAATGGCATAATCCTGATGCTAACATTCCACACCCCTTCAAACAAAAGGTTAGTAAGGAAGTTCTCATTATACTTGAAAGAGCAATAACTGCTACTGAAATTGAGAAACCTATTTTCCTTAAAATTGTTTTTAAAGAAAGATTTTATAAATTTCAGTCAGCTGTGGCACTGGCTACTCAGTCAATGAATGCCAAGTGTTTCCTTATTAGGAAACAGCTAATATCATCATTGCCACTTTTTGCTTCTTTGATGATTTTAAACTTTTTAAACACTTGAAAATGTATCTTGAAGTTGTTGCTTGCTTAATGTTAATTGTATATTTCCACTTTTATCATTGAATATCATATCAATAATTTGTCATGAGAAATATAAATTAGAGAAAAGAGGAAGAAAGTATAGCAAAGCTTGTATAATTCTATCTTCATTATCTAAGTTACAGAAAAGAATCACTTAGATGATGCTTCCATAATAAAAGCAAATCAAAATTTGTTAACAAAAAATAAAAAGTCCTTATTATTCTGATGGAAATAAAAATATATTCAAACTTAATTTGTTTACCTCAAAATCTTTTAGACCACTTTCCCCACCAGTGGAGCATTGCATGTACTTTGCTACTCTATCATTACCAAAATGGCAAGTACACTGATAAGCTACATTTCTTTGTTTCACCAGTTCTGACCTTTTTAAGTATGATTTATTGTCATTCCCTTCATGTACCATTATTCATAAGTATGTTCCAACAACTCCTCTTTTGTGGAATAGACTGTTGCCGGGTGTTTTCCTGATCACTGCAATGTTAACCTCTTCATGCCTAGGTTTAACCCTTATCTTTCCTCCATAAAATTATAAACTACTCTTCTCACCTTCTCTTATGTTCATACAACATTGCCCCAGACATAAGTTCTGACACAAATAGAAAAATAGTTCATTATTTTTGGCTATTCCATTATGATGATTTTTGAAGAGAAGAGACATTTATATTATGACAGTGATTTTATTTATTAGTCTTGAAACATAGATTATTTCTAGGATTTCCACTTGGGATTGAGACTAATATAGCATCTCATATTTCGTAAGGTAAGATCAATTTGGTCTCATGTGTATGAAAACTAGATCAATTGCATTTTTAATAATTGAACAGCAACAAATTTTACTGACCCATTATTTTTAATATCTGAAAAACGTATCCATTGATTTCACAAATGAAAATAGAAAGTATCTTGATTTCAACATTAACATCAGCTATTTTATTTCTGCATTGCCAAGTAAATTATGCTTCTTTGAAGTGAATATATTCACACTGACATTTTAATCATTAAAGTTCTTTTATGTGATGTGTACATATATGGGTAATCATCGTACTCCACGGCTTCCTTTCTTTTTTAAGCTCTAAGCAGTTTTTTTTTTCTTTAATATCTCTTTTGTGAGGTGTCGTGGTGCAGTGGTTATTGGTTTGGAACAAGAAATCGGGGAGCCAAGTTCAAATTCCAGTTGAATTCCTTGCATTCACTTACACACAAATACCCTTAGGAAAGGTATTAATTTATCTCTTCCCCCAGTTATGGGTTAAATAATAGGACAGATTGTTTTTTATAGTCTTGGCTGGCAATCAGTCTACCATAGAATAGAATGGCAACCTACTGCGGGATAATTTTCTGCCCAGTCAGTCATGTCACTTTCGAGACATGATCGCCCAAGTGTGTATCACATATGGCACTTAACTGACTGAATATCTCTTGCTATCTCTAGTCTGCCATTCATTTATACAAAGACACTAGCTAGGTTACCCATTGTTTCTTTCTGCTCCCCTGTCTACAGTATATCCTGTAAGTGTTAAATTCTCCTCCTTCTTCCTTATGTTCCTTAAATTTCAATTGTCTCTTTCTGATTGTAAGTATAAGTATTTTTTAATTCTGATTTTCTTGCAAACCTCCTTGTTATTTGCATGTTTCTTCTATGTTATCTAAACTTATTTATAAATGGAACTTTGTTTGTGTGTGTGTTCATTACCTATAGACTCCAAAACAGCTGAACCGATTTTCTTGAAAATTTACACAGTTTTACTATAAGCGTCTGCAAGTGTTCTTAGCTAGGTTTTGTGTCAATGTATCCTGGATAAATATCAAAAATCAATAATCGAAAAAATCAGGTTATAGAAGAAGTGGTCCGATTTTAATCAAATTTGATGCACTTATAGACAAAGACATAAGAAACGATATTCAGAAGTTTCAAGGTTGCAGTCCTGACAATAGTGCAGAAAATCGATAATGTATATATATATATATATATATATATAAAAGGCAAGATGTTTGTGTGTGTGTCTGTTCATCTGCCTGTATATCTGTATTTTTTGCAGCCCTTTTATTTTAGTTTTTGCTTTGGGTTTGGCTACAAGTAGGTATAATTGTAGTACTTAGTCTCAGCCATGATAGCATTTACTCAGAGGACTTGTTTAGCCTTCAAAATTCAGTTTACGATGGAAAAAACTTATTTGATATTGATACTAGGAATCAACTGGAATTCGAATTTGGCACCCTGATTTGTCATTCCAAGTCGATATCCAATGCACCACAATGCACATCCAGTGCAAGGGGTTACAGTGAGAAAAAAAAACAGGTTACAGGGGATGTTGAAGAAAGGTCAAGAGATGGATGGGATTTAGTGAGGTGGAATGGATTTAGGGAGATAAAAGACAGCAATTAACATTATATTCAAACTTTTGGAGATTTTAGCTATCAAAGAAGCAAATATACAGAAGAGAGTTTCACAGCCATGAAGTGTGAAAAAAGAAACTGATAAAGTATAATGGTGGTTACATTTGACAGTAAAAGAGTGGGACCTAGATGCCAATCTAGTAGCACAAGTAAATATGCATGGTTCGGAAACCATGGAAAGAAGCTTATCAGAGCAGAAGCCATAAAAATATTTGTAGAAAAGACAGAAAGAAGCCACATCTTGTTGGTGAAAAAGTGACTAAAGTTGAGCTGCTAAGTCAGGATTGATAATGTTGTAGATCCACCTTTGGAATTTGTCAAGAACTTTGATATGAATAGCTGGACAACAGTATTCAATGCACAGACAAATGGTAGATTTATAAATGTGCAAGATAGATTGTGATGAGAAAAATTTTCTGGCCTGACAGAGCAACCCAACCTTCTTAGCCATAGATGCAGGTATAGATTTGAAGTAGTCATTCTACATGAGCGAGGTGGAGAGAGTGAAGCCAAGGAGGCACAGTGTATTACAAAACAAAATCAGTCTTAGAGTATTATTAGTGTTGCATGTTAAGTAGTTGAATACTACAATTGTACCATTATATAAATTAGTTTTGAACTTCTTTTAACTCAGTTTTTATTTTTATCTTTTAATTTTTATTATTCATTTCTTATTTATTTATTTCATGATTTACATATTATAAAAACAGACGATAAACAGAAATAGCCAAGTTGAATATTCATCATTGGGGACTTGTAGATCATGTCAATTTCAATGCATCTTTGTTTGTGTAAATTATATTCATTTTTTGTTAAAACTCCATTTTCTAGATTAGAATTATATTTGTAAAGTTGTCATCTACTTAATATATAGGTCGTGTAGATAAATGAAACTTCCAATTCATCTTCATTTAAGTAAACTGTATTCATATTTTGTTAAAATGACATGAAAATGACAAAAGTATTTTTTTTGAGAACTATTTTTAAAAAATTTTCTGAGAAAGGTTTTGCTCATGGTTCAATATTAAAGATGTTTTCACAATATTTTTCCTGGAAATATATTGTTACTTTTCCCATTCTGATATAATAAACAATTCAAAACATACTGCTAAAGCTATCAAATACTTTTATGCACACTTAAAGATACTGCCTGTCGTGAAGAAATATTTTTAATGTAGATTGATTTTTTGTATAATAATTGCTTCTAGAATTCTGACACTGTCCTTGTAGTGATTTCTGTATGGTTATTATCTACTATTATTCGTCATGTTGATTTTTTAGTTGTTTGTGATACTGTATATACTCATTTATAAGCTGACTTTATGTATAATGTGACCTCTGAATTTATTTTTGCAGTAATTTTAACCCTTCCATTAAAATTTTGTCGCTGTATCATGATTCAAAAAAATTACTTGTGTATAATTTAACTGCCTATTTTTAGCATAAATGGTAAGTGATATGTGCACAAATTGCACTAAGTGTCAACAAGTGACAAGTCAACCTACAAGACAATGTGGTACACACACACACACACACACAATTATATATATATATATATATATATATATATATATATATATATATATCCAAAAAGAAGTAGCTTGAAGGCAAAATTCCAAAAAGTCCTATTAATGTTAATTATTAAAAATTAAATATTAAAACTGATTCAGTCAGAGGGCTCAATGTAATTAAAATTATTTATTTACAGAGCCAATATTTGTTACTTATAAAAAATTTCTAATTTTTCAAGATCGTATGACCATTTCAATGAGTGAATCTAACACTCATTTCATTGATGATCATAAAATTAACCCATAGAGGTGTTATGCTGCTAAACAAAATTGACCAACAAACCAACTACTCAGAGTTTCTTTTAACATAAGTGCCTCACAATAACATATCATTGCTTAGTATGTAAATATATATATATATATATATATATATATATATATATATATAGTTTGTTGGTCGGTTTTGTTTAGCAGCATAACAACACCTTTATGGGCTATTTAATGCCAAAATCTAAATAGTTTGAACACAATTTTAAGGCTTCAACTAAATATATTTGGATCATACTTGTATACCTTCAACTACAGATAAAACGTATTGTTGGTCATTTTACTATATGTATTCTGACACTGTCCTTGCAGAAGGCAACAGTTATGGTTATGTTTACAAAATATTACTTATATTACTTCTTGTGAGTCTTTTATATAAAAATGTATTGCTGGTATTTTTGCTATTAAAAATATTTTCATACTTTTATAGTGTTTTTGTTTTGGAAGTTTGCCCATAGCTGGGACTTTAATAGGTGCCACCATCCTGGCTCAAGATGACCCTGGGAACTTTCTTTGTGTTTCGCAAGTTAGTGTTAGTACTCTGTCTTAGTCTATTTGGCACAGTCATTGAGCACTTTAGGCAGGTATCTCTCTTTTTTTATTTGTTGTCTTTTTATGTTTATTTTTTATTGGTTCTTCCTATTTACTTTTTTCAGATTCAAGTTTTTTCATTTAGTGGGATTTTCATTGGTAGTATAGTATTTGGAGGCTATACCAATAGCTTGGCTTGTACTAAATATATAGTCATCCGTAGACAGATCTGTTTCACTGTATCACAGATTATCAGTACGGTTAGACATCCAATTGATTTTTACCCAGGATTGAAACCCAACCAAATTGGTGTAAGTTGTTGATTCTACCTCTGAGCTATGGGCGCTCGGTAGAAGGAGGCAAACTTCTAGCAAACTTCTAGCATGTGATATACCATGTATACATACACCAGTAGTTAGAGTATTCTAATTCTAATTTTCAAAGTCTACCATTCTACCAGAGTGCTCATTCAGGGTGTGAGAGCATAAATAGTCATCCGCAGACAGATCTGTTTTGCTGTGTCACAGCTCATCAGTACAGTTAGACATCTGATTGCTTCACACTTGCATGTGGCCAAGTGGTTTGAACATTCTCTTTCTGACCATGATACTGTTATAATCTTCCTTAAACCAGATCTTCTTCTGATTCATGTCACACAAATTTCCACCACTGGCCAGATGTAAACACTCTGAAATCCAAGACTAAAGTACAAACTTTGTGAACTGTCCATAAGCTCCACATATAGCTTCAACTATTACAAACTCAAAGAAAAATACTACCCAATAGCACCTACTACTGACTAATGAAACAAAATAAAAATAAAAGCTGATCTGAGCCTTAAAAAAGGAATAAAAAACTATCAAAGGGATTCTTTGGCAATTGGTTGGCACACGAGCCATGATTCACAACACTTGTCAGGATACATGACACTTGCCAAAGACTGTCACCACAGTAAGTCACAACTCACCCTCCCTTTCCTACTGTATACCTTTGTTGGCAACTTTTATGAATCTACTTATCTCTTTATTTCACTGCGATATATAATACAAATTTACCATTTGTTGTATTTTTTCATTAACACAATTGTTTATTTTCTTAAACCTTTGTCATTTTTTGCTTGGTTTCCTACCATACGCTTAATATAAGAAGATCAAGGTGACTTCTTAATGTTATTGGCCTGGGGAGGCAATTTTATATGCAACAATAAAAAAAAACACACACACACACACCACAAATTGACTTAAGGCTCGTGTGTGAATTTACATAGAGGGAATTGTTCATTGATAGTTCTGCTAATACAAAATCATGTTATTGTAACCAAGAGTTTGAGTATAGAGGTTTTGTTCAAACTGTTTATAATGCTGCATCATTTGCTTCTTCCCAGAAACTGTAACTAAGGTCTGCTCACCTTTGTTTCAGTATAAATCAGAGGTTAGTTCTGTGGGTATTGAACAAACACAAATGCACCTGAGCAAGCATCTGCAACTGGGATTGGCTAGTTGCCCTAACTGACGGACATATTTGGAAACCAATCATTATTAGCCAGCTATTATTATTATTACGACATAAAGAGAGAATGAGTGAAAATATAATTATATATAATTTTCCAGACCCACATGAAATATTCTTCTTTAAAGAAGCATAAAAATTGTTCTGTACTTGATATGTCTGTTACAAAAACAATATTAATTGCTGGCTGCCTCAGCCTTTGTGATGCTGATAATATTGCTTATAATACAGGATAATGGAAAATTATGTAAATTTTAAGAAAAAATAGGAAACATACAAAAATGAAAATATAGGACATTCTCACCAATGCATTATTTTCTTATAATTTTAAAACTATATAAAAGAAAACTGTGGTGCTGTCATCTTTATTTCCACTGATTTTTATGGTAAAATAATAGATTAAATCTCTTGGACATATTATCATCAATAAGAAAGCTGTCGAATTAAGTTTTCCAGCAGTACTATCAGAAGTATCTGATATAGATGTATCAAGGTCTTTGTGTTCAGGCTCCAGATACTTGTCCATAATTGCATTAAATAAATTGGAAAGAAAAACAGACAAATCTTTAACCTTGTAGCAAAATCTTATTTGATACAATTTCATTACTTGTGGAATTCAACCATTTTTTTTATAGTCAAATACTTCAAGAAGATAACTATAGTTGCTTTCACTGTATTAAACAAAGAACAGTGTGATATTGTCTTCTTTATTACCACTGATTCTTATTTTAAAACTTAATAGACCCTAAACAATTGATAGTTATTGGACAATATAAAGCAGAATCAAAAAGAAAGTGTAGTCAGCTCTTAAAGGGACCTTAATAGAAATTGGACATCAGTTGTTATCAACTAAGGGTATTATTTTTAAAATGATATACAATAAAAATTAAATGCTTTATTCACAAATAACAAATTAATTTGAATGAATTTTATTATGACTATAACAAAATTGAAAATCATTTCTTTACACATCACAACTGAATTGAATGCAGTGGGTAGTGTATTTGTATATTGTCTGACAATTGTGTTTGTATAAACGAAGACACTAATACCTGTGAAAATGGATATACTTTGGAAAATCTTAAGAAGATTGATTGGTTTTGTAAATATATTAGACTTGTCCACAAAGAAAATGGAAAAAAAAAGATAGCATATAGAGCAAATCTAAAATTTTTGTGTTCCATCAAAATTGTTGAGACATTTTACAAAGGTTGTTTCATTTTTTCATCTAGTTTCCATAAATTTTCTATATTATTCAGACCATAATAAATTCATACTGTTTAAAAATAAACATGGATCATTTACTCAAATATGGATATCCACTAAAACTAACATCTTAATGATAAAAATCTCTCAGACTAATAAATGTTATACACACTAGATCTCATATATATATATATATATATATATATATATATATATATATGAGAGTACAAAGATCTCCCATGTTTTGCAAGAACTTTTTTGTTGTTCCTTCCAGTCATAGATCCGGAGATTATTTCTCTTGAAATATACCAAATCTCTACTGTTGGCAATTCATGCTGAACTAAGTGTCACCTGGTGTGGAAAAACCTGTCTTGATTTTTGCAAAAATGTGTTCATTTACCACAGAGTTATTTAGACAATTTTTGCACTTTTGTTCAAATTTCATTACTTGTATTTCAAAGTATTGTTTTACATGAAAATAAGCATGAATATGCACAGTAACTTGAAAAAACTGAAAGTGTTACAAAATGTTTTAATTCTTTTAAATTCTGTTTATTTGTCATTGTTTCTGACACCGAAAAGCATATTTTTGTCAGTTTATTAAAATATAATTTATTCCTTTTCTCATTGTTTTATATTTCCAGCCTTGAACATTGTTTCTGTAGTATTTTACTTCTGACTGAAATAATTTAATATAAATTATATTCTGTCTTTGATACAATACACTTTTTTTTCGGCATTCCAGTTTTGATTGAAATCATTGCATGTTTTCTTTTTCACCTTTGACAGAAATAATATTTATTTAAGGTTAATTATATTCTGTTGGTCCCCAGAATATATAACAGCTGACATTATTGTTATTAGTATCAATTTTATAAGTAATATTTTTTAAAACATAACCATAACTGTTGCATTCTGCCCAAGTCAAGATATTTAGAGCCAAACAGTATCACATATAATGTAGTAAGATGTTATTTTAAGGGATACCAAAAAATTCCTAAGAAGCCCTTTAAAAATATATTGGGGAGTGGATTTGGCCATGAATCTTTTGTACACCATCATATTTAATGTCTTATGATATTCACTCAAGATTATGAATAACTGTGTCAAACTGCAAATCCATGTTATTACTTGGTTGATTTTGTTTAGAGGCATGTCAATCTCTATGGATTATTTTTTCTGAAATCTAAAAATTTTGTATATAGTTTTATGCTTTCAACTACAGATATTTTGCACATAATCCCAAACTTTCAGGGCAAAAGCATACCATCCAGATATATGTTTTGTAGATCATAAAATATATTGTTGGTAATTTTACTATAAAAATGTATTTTTATTGGTTATTTTATTAGAAAAATGTACAGTTGCTTATTGTTTGGAGCATCACTATTTGCCTATGGGTGGACTTCAGAAAATCAACAAATAAGGGATGGTTCCATGCTCCTCAAAATGTCCCAATTAGAGCACTTGATGCCAGATGTATTTTGATAAACCCCAGTCATGTAGGGCTGAAAATGATGAGAAAACAAGTTTAAAAATATACAAGAATAATCGATATTTTATTTCTATTGGTTTATTTGTTACAAGTGAGGTCATTTATCAGAGTTTGTCAACAAATTAAGCTTTACTTGTTGACAGTGAATAAAATAATGGTTCATGTTTATTCATATTACTGTTTTATAGTTTATCATTGTAGTCATAAAATACCAGAATCATATTTCATCTGTTGTATGAATTTACACGAAATACTAGATTAGCAACTAGGTCCCACACTTTTACAGTAAAACAGATAAGATATAACCGTAATTTCTACTCCAACAGCTTCTTTTCTCATGCTTCCCACCTGTGGAATTCCCTTCCACATGCCTGCTTCCCTGACAACTACAATCTCCAGAGTTTAAATGTAAGGTCAATAGACACCTCCTAACACACTAACTTGCATCTATTCTCTCAAACACTCTCACCATCTAACCAACCTATAATCATTCTCGGTATCCTTACCTGTCTATCACCCTCCTTCTGACATTTCCTATATCTAACCATCCTTTCTCATCACTTCCCCAACCCTATGTTACCCCCTGCGCAATAGTGGCAGTGGAATGCTTTGCTTGGGGTGAAATGATTAAAAAAAAAAAGACACATATATTTATGGCTATCTATTGAATGAATTCAGAAATATGAATTAATTTCTATTGGAAATCACAGGAAATTATGAAATATTTTATTAAGACTTCATTCAGATGACAGAAAAACTGAGAAGAGACCTGCAGGAAATTAGCTGCTCATTGTTAAAATTACTTTTCTTTTATTTCATAGGAATTCAACATTTATTTTTATTTCTCCTTGACACTTCTTCCTTCATATTAGCTTCTTCAAGAACCTTTTGCATATCATGTATCATCATCGTAAGTGTTTAAAGGGTTTGAATCAAAGTGTTCACCTGATCAAAATAATAATGAAAAGAAATAAAGGAATAATATGTAAAGGAATTTATTTTGTTTTCATTACTGTAGGATTTAATTAACTTTAATGATTCTTTGTCAATGTGCTGTGTACTTTCAGGATGTGAGCAAACATGGCTCTCCATAGCTTTTCTATTCTTTGCAGATTTGTAGCAATATTTGTTATTTTGAGATACTCCTTATTCTTTATCTTTGTTGCTTGCTTCCCACTGTTGATTTGCCTTCATTATGTTCTGTGAGTTTGAGTTTAGTTCAGCAGCATATCAACCTCTGTGGGTTATTTAATGCCGAAAAGATAGGTTTTTAGGGTATATTTTTCTTTTTAAATGTTCTCTTATAGTAAGAAGGTTGATTTAGTTAGATTTTGATGTAAAAGTTATTTTTTTTTTAAATCTCAAGATGTCTTCTGGTTTTGTATTTTGGAGAAGCAGTTTGTAGATCAGGTTTCAGTGACATAAAGAAGGTTTTATCAAGAGTCACATATATTGCTGTTATTTTTTCTTTTTAAATTACTGGCAATATTTTTTCCTTCAAATTTCTTTTAAAATATATTGCTGGTAATATTTTTTTCTCTAAAAAGTATTGCTAGAATTTTATGATAAAAGAATATTTTTATACTTTCATTGTGTTTTGACCCAAGTTTGGGTGGGGGTAACTATTTGCTCATAAATATGACCTTAACAGGTGCTATCGTCTTGGGTCAGGATAGATCTGAAAACAACAGCAATTAAGAGGTGGTTCCACATTCCTCAAAACCTCCAAATTTGAGGCCTTGCAGCCAGATGAAGCATATCACCACACCCATATATTCTTTGAGTATCAAAGTTTTTATTTCATTTTCTTTATTATTTACCCAAGGAATATCAACTATCAATCTAGTTTTACACATAAGAATTCTTTTGGTTTCCATTTTCTTTAATACATCTGCATTGCCCACATGTTCAGTATATAGCATTTTCAGAATCTTTCTGTAGAACCACATCCAGTAGCATGCAGAAGCATGGGGCAGAATGGGCAATGGCACTGGGCTTTCATATCGGGTGGGGGACATCAAATAAAAAAGTGAAATAAAAATTTAGTTTATATTTAATTTCAATAAATATTTCATGTTTCATCTGTTTTTACATATTTAAAATATCTTCCCTTCTCACATTTTTACATGGCTCTCCACAACTTTCTGTCCTTTTGCAGATTTGTAGCAACATTTATCTATTTATTATCCTTCCTATTTCTTATTCTGCCATTCCTTTGTACAAACTTGTTAGTGGGTTCATTGCTTGTAGCCACTGTCTCTCCTGCCTTCATTGTGTCCTGTAAGCATCAAAGTTTCTATCATTTTTTCTTCATTATATATTGAGGAATATCAATTGTCACTTTCCGATTCTAAGTCTAAGTTTTCTTTTTGTTTCTATTTCCTTAATAATTTTACATTGCTCACATGTTCAGTCTATAGTATTTTCAGCAACTTTTGTGTAGAACGACATTATGTATGAACATAAAGGGTTTGTTTTTACATACTTAAAATGTCTTCCTTTTTCACAATTCTCAATACTAGGACTCCTTATTTGAGTCTTAGGGATATATATTCAAGGAGTTGGCCCCAGGCATTGCCAAATGTCACCAAACCACTGAATGTTACTGACCACATCTCCATTGCTTCTAGTTTTCTCTTCATCTGGGAAAATATTTCTGAGCATTCACTCATATACAGAATGATTGATAGCAGTTGAGCACCTTTTCTTTGATTTTATTAAAATATTCACTTTCTTTATACTTTCCTTAGATTTTGGAAGGCATGTTTTGTTGTTTAAATGCACCTTCAGATTTTGGTGTCACATCTTTTTGTTATCTGTTAAAACACTTACCATATATTTGAACTTCTGTACTTGCTTGATTTTAACATTTCTGATCTGTAGTTCACATTATTTATTACATAAAACTCTTACATTTACAACTTGATTTTTTCTGATATCAATTCTGCATTTTGCATTCTCAAAACTGATTAAGCAACATTAATTTATATTATAGATTTTAGAAGGAATGAGTGTGCTAAAAAATTATGAGTCTAAACATAGTGAACAAATATTAAATTTTTATTTTGAAGGACTTCTGGGTAATGCCAAGAAGCTACTGTTCTGTAAAAAAAATGAATAAAAATTTTTATTTTGAAGAACTTCTGGGTGATGCCAAGAATTGGAGTATCGAAATTATGAGTCTAAACATAGTGAACAAACATTAAATTTTTATTTTGAAGGACTTCTGGGTAATGCCAAGAAGCTACTGTTCTGTAAAAAAAATGAATAAAAATTTTTATTTTGAAGAACTTCTGGGTGATGCCAAGAATTTTTCAGCTCTTCTTTGGAGTATCGAAAATTAAGTTTGTGGAGGAAGAAGCCATGGTCAAAGGCAAAATAAGTAAAAGAACTGTCCAAAAGACAGAATTGAAAAAAGGTTTCAGTAAGCAATAACAATAAAAAAAACAGGGTAAAAAAAAACATATAAAGCAAGCAAACAATAATGCAAGGCAAATTGATAATAATAAGGCAAAATAACAGTAAGATGGCAAAAAGTTTCACAAACTTGGGTTAAGACACAAAAGCAAGTTCAGACAAGCAAATGTAGCATTCGGACTTCAAGACAAGACAGATCCAGACTGAATCAGATAAAACTGAGATCTGGTCTATTTTATTGGCTAGGAAAAAACAAAATCTCAGAATACATTTGTGTGCTTCTGCCTATAAATTGGGGAGAGATAAGTGTTTTGCAGACATTCCCAGTGACTGAAATCAACAAAAATCCTTGATGATAATGGAAGTAATATTTTTAAACTGGTTAATTTAATAAAATATGGTCTGTATGTTTAATAATTTTTTCCAAATGTTAATCTAGTTTAAGAGGTAAAAATACAATTTTGAGTAACATTTTTACTTTGGATTTATCCTGTTTATCAATGAATGATAAAATCTTGTTGGTGTTCACCAACAAATTCTTACAGAATTTTTATTATCACCAATAAATTCATATAGAATTTTTTTTTAAATAACATTAATTTCTCTTAAAAACAATACCTGAAATCCACCCATAAACATTTTTCCTTGCTTGAGTGATTTCAAAAGAAATGCCTGTTCCAGTTAATCAGATTTTACACTCCATCAATTAAAGAAATTGAACAGTCTATCACTGTGTGATAACTTATTTCAAAAGGAAAAAAACCTTTATTGAGGAGATTTGTAAAAGAACTGATAAACAAATACTGATTAATTAATATTAGTATTCAGAGTTGATAAATTTATCAGAATAATAATGTCTTTTCTGTATGACAAGGTTTATGAAGTACTGTTTACATAATGATCTGGGATTTGTTATTTACTCATTTTTTTAAAAAAAATGTGAATTTCTGTTATAAACATGCATTTACTAGCATGAAAGTACTCATAAAGTAATAAGTACTGCTGGTAACATAAGAGGAAAGACAAAAATTGTTAAAATAAAATTCTTTATATTGCCATTACAGAGAATATTAGTGGAATGTCTCTATGTGGGCAAGGAAAGCACTTTGAGGGAAAGTAGAGTTAGTAAAGCCTGCAGTTGATGCATTTGTCAGCTCGATTGACTGAGAACATGGGTCGTAATGTTGAGAGCTTGTTGGGAATTGACAGCTTGGCTTTTTGCTGCAGTACTAATCCAGTCATTTGTAAGCAGCATTCTTAAAAAGAAAATGTGATGGCTTCTAGGCTGTTCTATTTTTTTTAGCAGTAAGACTTGTGTTGTATTTTATATTTTTGAATAAATTTCTTCTGTGAACCAAATTTTTTATTTTTGGTTTCACTTTCTTTGCATTCGTATCTGTTTGTCCCTTAAAGAAAATCAGAAAGAGATGAAATTTGAATCTAAGTTATGACATAACGAACTCATATGCAATTAGGACCCGCTATAGTAAAAGCTAAGCTGGAGATTTTTTTTTTTATCAGAGTATCAGAGTAATCTTCTTTCATATAAACTACCTAACAGGCCTACACAGCCATGTTTTTTGCCAAGTTAGGACTGGGATTAATCTTGCACAAAGTAAGATAGTTCCTGCCTGATATGGGATTTGTTGATGATCTTCCTGACATCCAACTCAGACAGTTATAGTCCTCCAAGTAAGCCAAATATTTTTAATGAGACATTATCTCTAGGCTAAGAAGATGCCTTTCAAGGCTTGAAACCTCATCTTCCCCATATATATATATATACACACACACACACACACACACACATATACATGTTGGTCATTGGTTTCTTTAAGAAGCTCAATCCTCCTTTGACAGGTCTTGTTTTAGTCTTGTGGGTGACATGCCACCTTCCTTGATAGCAGAAAACCTAGTGGAGGAGCTGTTTTAGATGCCAATTACCCATTCATGTGGCAGCTTGTTCTGGGTTATATATTATCAGTACCAAACCTAAGTCTGACCTAACCCAAAAACCTTACTATTTACTTATAACCTAATGTCTGGGGGTAAAAGGGATCCATGCTTTCCACTAGGGTATTAATGCTGACTGAGGCCAAGATTTTAATTTGGTTTATAGATTCCATTTCCTCTGGTACTAACTGTTATCATACACTGCACTTCTAGGAAATTTATACCTTTGATAGGCATGAAGTAAATGATATCAAATATACAACATATATTTTAGAAGTACTGAAAATTAAATACATTGGTGAGAGGTGATGAGTATTTGTGTTTAATTTAAATAAACATCTCTTTGCATAAAAATAGTACTTTGAGTATTTTTTGTAGAGCATGTTACCATTAGAAAGATCAAATTTCTGCATATATATCTGCTACTATAACACATTAAAAACATCATATTTCAATACAGTTTTTCATTAAAATGCTCTAACTTTAAGAATAGATCAATTTTCTTTCCTATCTGAAGATATTTTCTACGTAATTTTTAATGAAGCATAATTTGAAAAAAAGAAGTTTTTTCCCAAGGTAAATAACTTCAGATCTATGAACTGCTAATTCCAAAATTATTTTCCTTGAAGTGTTTGTACTTGATCAGCCATTGTGGTATATCATCATCATCATCATCATCATCATCATCATCATTCTCCTTTTTTTCCTTTTCTTATAATAATAATAACAAAAAGGTTACTTGGTTTTAGAACTGCAAATAATTATCATATGAGTTCCATAAAAATGAGGGTTTTAATATTGAACAGGGTTTAGAAATGCATTATGTATGCAGAAAATTTTAAAAATCTGTTGTCTTGAATGAAACAGCTAAAACATGATGATAAAAAAAAGGGGGATTCAGTTGTTGAAAGATTTCTTGGGATTGATTTATTTTCTATGTTGTATTTTAAAGATGTTATTATCTATGGGATTTGTTTGCTGTAACAGTTGACAGTGTTGATTGATGAATGAATTCTTCAATGGAAGGAAAACTTGCTTTGAAAAATGTATGGAAAATGAATGCAAATTATGATAAAAAATGTTATTTCAAGTTTTAAGGATTTACAAGAAAAAACTTCAAAATATAAAAAATAAAGTTGAGTGATGAGAAGAATTTGATCATTGTAATAGAACTTCCCTTTATTGATTTAGCAAGGAGTATATTTAGGTGATGATAATCTATGTGTGATAACATGTCCCAAGTTGTTATACTTCATTTACATGTTCATGCCAGGGTTAGATTTGATCTTCTACCAACAATAAAATCTCAATAGAAACAAAAAAAAGAGTACTGAACTGTTACATCATATCTGTCCTTCTATATGGGAGTGAATGCTGGACAATCTGCTCAATGATGAAGTAGAAGTGAAACAACTGAAATGGGGTTCAACAGAAGGATGCTGAGGATACCATGGACTGAATATGCGAGCAACAATGAAATTTTAGGGAAAATGGAAACAAAAAGGAAACTTATACTTAACACCAGGAAGGGACAGTTGAAATTTGTAGAGTACATAATGAGGAAAGACAGCTTAGAAAATCTGATACTCACAGAACAGTGTGAAAATTCGTAACCCCCTGTGCAATAGTAGTGGTCTCGTGTTGCTCAGGGTGGAATGATTTCTAAAGAAAATAAGAACAAGAAATACAGAGGCAAAACAACACATAACATACTTAGTATGCTTCAGTAAATGGCTGGCAGAAAAAAAGATAACAAAACAATAAAATTTATTAAGAGCTACGAAGAATGGAAAGTGTGGAAAGTGAGGGACATGGCAAAGAAGTCGCTCAGTTGGCAGAGTAGCTGCTGTACATTTTACGCAGTTTTTCTGAGGTCATTGATGGTGTTGATTCTATGGGGGTGCAGAAGAGGGCCAAGCTCTCCCAATTTTGATTCACCCCTTGGTTGGTCCCCCACTTCTATAAGCTTAAAAAATTTATGAAACTAATCAGTCTCTGATTTTAATAAGATTTGCTCTTCAGCACTTTTCCCTCTGCATTTTCCTTTTGCTTAAATTAGATTTTTAAGGACATACAGAGACCAGTTTGAAAGAAAAACAAACAAAATAAAACAACCAAATAGATAGAAACAGACGTATTTTGATATCTGAAGGAAGACGTTAATTGGAAACAATGTCCCCAACTTGATATGTAGCTCTATAAGCAGTCAGTGTTTTATGGCTGAGTGAAAGAATTTGTCAGTAATTTTGTGAATTAACATACTTATATTCAGACTCATTCCTAAGCTGTGTTTGCAATAGTAGTGGAGTATGAAAATGAAGACGTAGCTTGAGTTTGCCCCCCTCCTCCTCAGAAAAATCTTGGCCCTTAGTTTTCCCCTACTTTTAAAGTTCTACAATCATCACTGGTCATTGAGATGTAAGCTATTGAACTTTGCTTAGTTTTTATTTGTTATTTATTTCTAATTCAGACTTCTTATTCACTGTTTAAGACTAACAAATCAAAATTATCATGAAACGATACTAGTCACAAGTTAATCATGCTGAGTTCTGTAAGTTGTTGTTACTTTGTGACTAGTATTTTCTACAAAGATTTTCATGACTATTGTTCTGATAAGCTTTATTCCTTGGTGTCTTGACTGCATGAATTCAAATGTGATTCTGGATTGGTAATTAGGTCTCACTGTTTTGCTGTTCAACTAGCTAGATGTAACCATACATTCTGTTGTAATGGTTTGTTTTCTTGCACTTCTTGCCTGTTGAACTCCCCTCTGTTTTTTTGCAATTCTGCCTCCTACCATCTTAAAAAATTTAAATGCAATGTCATTCACCATCCTCTGTTTTCCTGAACACTGTTCTTTTTTCTTCATTTCATTTTTTTCATTCTCATTCAATTGTTGTACATCAATTCAATGAAGATGGTTATTATTTTGATAAAACGACCAATATTGTATAACCTAGTGCCAAGGATGATGATTATTAATTTAGCGACATGGTCCCAAAACTTATTATCAAAACTTATTATCTTCTCTATTATAAAATAACTTGCCTTTTTCACGCTGATAAAATGATAATATTCTCACTTAATAAAATGATGACCATAATACGTATATAGAAATAAAGGCATATAAAATTTTCTTTCTTCTTCAAATGACATGGCATGGAGTAGGAGGTGGGGTCAGAGGTGTCGGCACACACTCATGAGCCAGTTAGAGACTGTGCTTCCCCATGGTTTTCCCTGTGTCTTTCCCGGTCTGAGTTCCAATCTCAAATGCTCACCAACTGTCTACTACTAATCCGTCTCTTATATAAGTGATTACATCATCTTTTAGCACATTATTTACTCCATTTCAGGGCCCACATTATCTGACCTTGGCTATGCTGGTTTCAAAACAATCTAAACTTTCTCTGACACAGGGAATTTTACCCACATTCTTAACTTTGACAACAATCAAATACTTATTAAAACAATGTTTACTTTTCTTTTGCTGTTTCATAAAAATACACTTCTTTGCAAAATTATGCACCAGCACAGGTAATATACAACACAATCCCAGTAACCCTTTGTATCCTAGTGGCATTATTGGCTTTCTTGGAGTGAAATAATTTAAGAAAAAAATTAATATGCCTTAAGAATTTTAATACATTGCAGCACTACGGCATAGGTAAAAACTAGTGAACAATAATAACTGATAATGATTCATCTAAAAAATTCAAAAACCAATACAACTTGAGGAATATTTTTAACACAGCAAGATAATTTGTTCAATCAATTTAATTTTTCTTGATTTTGATCTTTATAAATCAGACTATTTTTTTGGTCGACCATAATCTAATTTTAAGCAGGTTTATGCATTTGTAAATTCTATAACTTGCTATAGGTCATAACACGATACTAACACCAACAGTTTAAGAGAAATAACCACCAATTTATAAGCTACTGTTCTGTAAAAAAATGAATAAAAATTTTTATTTTGAAGGACTTCTGGGTAATGCCAAGAATTTTTCAGCTCTTCTTTGGAGTATCCAAAATTAAGTTTGTGGAGGAAGAAGCCATGGTCAAAGGCAAAATAAGTAAAAGAACTGTTCAAAAGACAGAATTGAAAAAAGGTTTCAGTAAGCAATAACAATAAAAAAACAGGGCAAAAAAAATCATATAAAGCAAGCAAACAATAATGCAAGGCAAATTGATAATAATAAGGCAAAATAACAGTAAAATGGCAAAAAGTTTCACAAACTTGGGTTAAGACACCAAAGCAAGTTCAGACAAGCGAATGTAGCATTCTGACTTCAAGACAAGACAGATCCAGACTGAATCAGATAAAACTGAGATCTGGTCTATTTTATTGGCTAGGAAAAAAAAAATCTCAGAATACATTTGTGTGCTTCTGCCTATAAAAACTTCACTTCCTACTTGTACATTATAGTGCCTATACTTGCTGTTTATTTTATAATCATCTGTTTGAACCCACATTTAACTACATGTTGTTAGAAGTGGGATACTTATAAAACATTACCAAATACAATAGAAACTTTGGCAAGTCGACAAACATCATAGAATTAATAATGCTAAGGACAGCAAGAATGAATAAAAACAAGTAAACATGAATAACCACCATTGAGCACACTCAAACTCTTGTGTTTAACAATTTTTTTTCCTTCAAATCATGTACATGGCTGACAGATTCACATCATCAATAATGGATCAGACTAGCCTGGGAGACATTCACAAAAAATTTAAAACCTTTAAGCAAAAGTGTGAATTAATTTTTGAAGGCTAACTATACAAAACGAAAGAAGGTTAGACTTATGGTTCGAAATATGCAACATCACCAAATCTGATAATGACAAAGACTAATAGAGGATAAAACCAATCCTTGACAAGCTTGAAACTACCGCAAACCTCAAAACAGCCAGAATCAGCACAGGAGCCTAAAAAAAGGCAACATGTCTCTACAAGAATTCATCACTAGAGCAAAATTACTTATTGAGAAAGCTGGATACATTGAACAAGTGAAGGATGAAATTCTAAGCAACACGCTTACAGTCTGATAACGTTTTATGAGATGCCATTAAACTTAGAAATATTCTCACTGTCAGACAAGTATATGACCTGGCAAAAACAGAAGACAGCACAAGAATGCAGATAGAAGCCCTCTCCATTGGTAAAGAGAATATTACCCTTCAAAGAAAATGGCAGAAATGCTACCCATCTTACACAGGAAGAGATAATTTTTTGTCATTAATGTAGAAAAGGGATGCTGGCACCAGAAACTAAATCACCAACCAAATCTACTCTGCACTTTCAGCACATCTTTTAGGAGGTACAGATTCAAACATCTACCTTTTGGACTAACAATGTCTTAGGATGCCTTCCAATGTAAATTGGATGCAACCTTCTCAGGCATTACAAATGTAACAGGAATATTAGGTGATATCCTAGTAGGAGAATCAACAGAAGTAAAACATGACATAACAATGACCCAAGTTCTCAAAAAGGCAACAGAGATCAACATAGGGTTCAATGCAGAAAAACTACAATATGAACAGAAAAATATCTTTTTTTTTTTTACATAGTTTCACAGAACATGGTATATCCCTAAGTGAAGATAAACTCCATGCAATAAGGGACATATAATCCCCCAAGAACAATAAATAGCTACATACACTATTTGGAATGATAGCATACCTCAATAGATTACAGGATACAAATAATCAGTTACTATGACACTGACCCAAACACAACCATAATCTTCCAGTGCATTGCCAGTACACAGGACATAAGAGCATGGATAAGACAAATTAACCCAAGAAACAACTAGAAAATAATGGGAATGGCTTCAAGGTGTCTCACCCTTACAGAATCAAGATGTTCTAACATTATGATGGTGTCTGGCAGTCATAGATGGCCTAAAAAGATTTGAATATTATCTGTAGAAAGTAATTGTAGAAATGGACCACTCACCATTTGAACAAGAAGAATTTTGCTGAGGTCCCATTAAGGTTTCAATGATTTATATTAAAATACCTGAAATTTGGCATTCAAGTAAAATAAAAATCTGCTGATGCCCTGTCAAGAATCTTCCTCAATAACAACAGAAGTGAGACACCATGTCAACTCATTGTTGACTTCATTACAGCAAACACAAAGCTAATTGAATAAAGGAAGCAACTAGAGCAGACCCATTGATGAACCTCCTGAAAGATACAATTTGTCGAGAGTGGCCAGTATATAGAAAACAATGCCCAACAGCACTTTGAGTATATTGGACTTCCAGGTGTGACTTTGTACTTAAAGATTGATAATTCTCAAGGGAGACAGAATCAAGATACTTGAAACTCTGAGATGCCAAATTATAGATTTTATTCACACTGGACATCAAGGAGAAACAAGTGCATACTACTGATCAGGGGGTCAATGTTCTGGCCAGAGATAATCAAGAAAATCAGAGACACAATAGAAATATGTGCGACATACTATAAACAGCACAGTCCAAGTCGGAACTATCACAACCAGCCTTTGAGATTTCACTCACCTGATTGACTCAGTTGATTAAAAACTTAATTTAGTGATTAAGGTTTTTACTTTACTTGCCCGCGGTCGATTGAAAATCTCACAATGAAACGTAATATAGACAAAGGAAATCTGATTCCTTTTACAACCCAAAAGTATGTCATTGAAGATTCACAAGTTACTTAGAATGATCTATAATGACATTATTGAACTCTTTGGTCTTATGCATGGCACCTGATTTACATTGAAATGTGTGGTTAAACAAAAAAACAGTGACATCCCGCAATCATCAAAGTAAGATCTGACAAATAGAATTTAAACTGACAAACTCCTGTCTTGCTTTTATCATGCCGGTCAGTGTAAACATTTGTTTAATTAATACTTCCAGAGTGGAGCCAAAATGTTTCTGTCACCCAGTTTAAAGATGCTCACAGACTTTTAGAAACTCATTTGGAAAAATATTATCCTTAACTCATCATCTATATTTCCTCCCTGCTTACAAAAAGTAAAAACGAGCATTTGAAAGAAAGAAAAAAAATACTCATACTTCTTTCAACCAAATTAACAAATTTGAAAAACAAATTATACAAGTAAGTAATTTTTTATAGTAAATTGTTGAGAAAATCAGATTTGTTTTTTTTTGTCATCTATGAGATGGAGATTGTAGTCAAATAGAAAAAAAAACTACAAATTTAGTTACCTCCACACCTCCATGCAATTGCCAAAAAAAAAAACCCCAGCATATCAGGATGTTAAAAGGACTCAAACTTAATAAAAACGAAGTTTTATGATTAAAATGTTTATGCTGTTATTAAGAGGAAAAATCAAATTTTGTTATTATTATTTAAAAAAATTTTAAAATTCTTTCTAACACGTTCAAAATTTTAATTAAAATTTCATTTTTTGTTTTTCGTCAGTGATTCATGCTATGTTTATATAAGGAAATGGAGTTAGTCGAGTAAAATGATTTTGGGGCTAGTAAATTTTCCCGCACTCTTGACCACCAGTTGAGTGATTTCATTTTCAAATTTCAAAGGCTAGTCACAACCAGTCATACCTAAAAACAATAGGCACTGAAATCTATGAACAAAATGGAGAAAAGTATCTACTGACAGCAGACTACAACAAGATACCCCATCATCAGATTACTATTGGGTACATCAGCCAAAAAACTGCATACATTTCACACACATAATTACAAAATATGGGTTGCCAGTAACGATCATGGCTGAATGTGACCAACAAGACATGAGTGAAAAATTCTATAATGAATGTCTAAACAAGCTCATCATATCACCACCAGATGAATTGGGGAACAAATGGTAAGCACAATCAAAAGCCCTTCAGAAGAAAGCCCAAGAAGAAAAGAAGTGCCAACACACAGGATTCTGGATTCATCATCAGATCACCATACCACACCAGCAATAAACTTAACAATGCCAACAGCATAAAACAAGGTCTACTACAAAGTTACAGAATCAGATCAATACAAAGTTTTTTTTAATAGGTGAGGGGGAAGTTTAATATCAACATTCTAAGAAAAAAATAACACACCAATTAATAAACCACTTTTCTGTAAAAAGAAAGTATAAAAACTTTGCTTCCTGCTAGTACCTTATTGTACCTATATGTGTTGTCCATTTTATCATGTGTTCAAATCCATATCTATAGAAATTAAGACAAAACTAATGGCTTCTATTATTACAATGATAGAAGGAACATTAAAATTGACCTCTTAATTAATTTATTGGTTGTCCTGCAAAGAACTTCATGAGTTTTGATCAGAGATGTACAGAGGTTTGGAGGTGTTTGGTGATGCCAAGTCAATTTAATTATATGCCCCTAAGACTCAGGCAGGAGGTGGGGAGCTATAAGAGCCTAGTACTGAAGAAATGTGACAAAGAAAGAAATTTGTCACATTTCCCAGTACTAGGCTCTTATAGCTCCCCACCTCCTGCCTGAGTCTATCATCACATTAAAATTGACCTCTTAATTAATTTATTAGTTGTCCAGCTGAGAAAGTTTGATTAGAGATGTGCAGAGGTTTGGTGATATTTGGTGATACTCAGGGTCAACTTGCTAAGACTCCATTAGGATGGTCTATAGGGCCTAGCACTGAGAAATATAAAAAGACATTTTAAATATGTAAAAACAAATGAAACATGAAATAAACTCTTTATTCAAATTAAATGTAAACTAAATTTTATGTAAACTAAATTTTTATTTCACTCCTTGATTGGATGCCCAGGGCCATCACACCCTCTGCTCCCACTTCTGCATGCTACTAGTTTTGACTGATAGTTCTAAGCTATGTTAAAAAACATTTTAAAGTGTTAGTTTTAGGGGCAACATTTAAAAGTGTTAGTTTTATTTCTTATAAACCTAATAAAGAAAAAATATGTGTATTTTGTAGGATCTCAATCAGCTTTTACAAATACATATATTTAGTTACTTATATAATTTTATATCTTCAGGACAGAAAATAATGGACACATACTTCAGCCATTTATTGAGAATTATATTGTATTTAAAAGTATATAGACTTTACAAAAGCAATGCAAAAAAATCAATCAGTTTAGGATCAATATAACTGAGCAGGTGATAGGAAATAGAAACTAAAGTAAATTTAATATTCTCTTACACAGTTCATGGTCCCTGTGCAAATATCTTGAATTGATACAGCATCCTGTCATGAATTGAGGTCTCTTTTGTAATTAAATTTTGATATGGAGCAGCTGTCTGATAATCTTTTAAGAAATTAGGACACAAAATGCATTGAGATTAGTGAAATAATGAAACATAGGATCCCAAAATAAAATCTATTTAATCTATTGTGCAAACTATATATACAAATAATTGCTTAGAAATGTGCACTGATATATATAAAGGATATGTTTCATGTTATCAGGAAAATGGTTATCAACTGTCGATCACATTTATAGTTTTCAGAATAGCATTTTTGGGACTTTTTCACACATTTTGTTTCTATGACTTATATATATATATATATATATATATATATATATATATATATATATATATATATATATAATGTTAACGTTCCTTGTAACCACTCTGAAGATGGCTTATGTGAACTGAAAGCCTAGAACCAATATAATAAAAGAATATCCAAATGTTGGACAATGTTTGTGTTTATTTTCACCTGAAACTAAAGCCAAAATATGATGTTTAAAACAGCTCATGATTAAACATAATAGACATTCATTATCTGTTATATTTAACAATATATATTGAGAAAATTATCTGCTGCCTTGATGCACTAAATATAGATATGTGTGTGTGTGTGTGTGTGTGTGTGTGTGTGTGTGTACAGTAATGGCATCCTAAATTTCCATGAACCATTTCTTTAAAGGCAGCTATTGTTTAGGAACCTATTATGATTATTTTCTTTTTAATCTGAGAATGAAATAAATCACTTTATAGTATCAAAAAAATTTAACTATTTTGATAATTTAATAGAAAACATTTATTGATTAAGATATTTTTAAATTGTTGGGTGACGCATGGTGTTAAAAAATTAATACTTGTATAAAATAAATGGTATTATTTTCATCCTTAGGTCATTGTCTTATTGTACATCATCACATTGTATTAAATATTTTAATATACATTTTGAGCCTTATTACCTTAATTTTGTTTGAATATAAAGATAAAAAAAATGTACATACATTTGTATACATTTATATTTCATGAATGTTTTATATGCATATATGTGTTTTAGGATTTTGTTTTTTAAACTAAAAGCCAGTAAAACCAAAGGTGTTCTATAATTTTGTATATACCAATGAACATTGAGAGTTTTGATGAAATTTAAAACCTCTTTGAAAAAAAATGGGTAAAACTAACAGAACAAATGTATGAGCAAGAATTTTATGATTACTTTTGGGATGATAAATAATTTAAAAAATTGACAAATTCTCTTGCTGCCATGTATCTTGGATAAAAATGAAAAACAAAGCTTCGTCTTCAATTCTTTACTTCTAAAAGATTATAATCCTCTTTCACTTGAAAAGGTCAAACATTTATTCTTCTAGAAATGTAATTTTGATCCTTTGTCTCTTTATTTACCTGTTATTATTTATGTGTTGTTTGTGTTAACAAATATCGGTTTTCATCTAAATACATTTTAAAAAGTAAATATAACTAACAGTAAAGGTATCATTAATTGTAAGAAGACAGAATGTAGAGTGGTTAGCAAAAAATGCAGCCTATAATGCAGAATACAGATTGGAGATATCAAAATCAAGTAAATACAGGAATTTAATGATCTGGCAAATATTTTAAGAGACAAAAAAATATAGCCCAGAAATTTCATAGTGCATTGGAATATTGAAACATGACTTCCAGAAACTAGGAAAAGGCATTAAGAAATAAAAAATTTCACAGAAAATTAGTAGAATGGTGGCAGAGGGTGTGATGGCCCTGGGCTTCCATATTGGGTTAGCATCCAATCAAGGGTGAAATAAAAAGGTGAATAAGTGTTTATTTCATGTTCCATCTTGTTTTAAATATTTAAAATGTCTTCCTTTCTCACATTTCTCCATACTAGGCTCTATATGATGCCCTACTTCAGTATTAGGGGCATACAATCAAAGAACAACCCCCAGGCATCACAAGACATCTCTGCATATCACTGCTTGTAATATAAATAGTTGTACTGAACTACAAAAGATATCTTCCAAAATCTAAACAAAGTACTAAGAAATATGAAACTTTTGTTAAAAACAAAAAAAAAAATGCTTAACTGCTATGTAATATTTAGTCTTTGGCAGTGAATGCTGGACACAGATATGTAGTGCAACATGTTGTGAATTGTTGCAAGAGAACACATGAAAACAACAAAGTCTTGCTCATGAAGTATAAAGAAAAGAAGACAAGATATGTTAAAACAAAATTGTTTGTATTGCTGGCATAAAAGATCAAGGTAGTATGTTTCTTTGTGAGCAAGGGAATCAATAAGGAAGATGGGATATTTGAGTGTTTATGTGCCTAGTGTTAAAGCTTGTGTCAAGTTGGGTGATCACAGGGTGGGCACTGAGAAACTATGACTGTCTGCCATCTACCATGTGTTGACCTTTTTAACCAGTCAGGGTGGTGGATATGCATTACTCAGAACTTTTTGTTATGATGTTTGCTTTAGTCACAAAATCCATATTGTATTTTATGTTTTGTTTTTTGTGTGAGAGCCAAGTGCAATGCTAGGAGTCCCTGCACAGAGAGAGACATATTTTTACTTTTAATTTTGCTTTCATAGCATTCCTATCCAGCCGACAGGTTTTAATGTGGATTGAATCAGAAAGAGATGTAGCTGCACCTGAGTATGGCATACAGAAGGTTGCAACATAGGTAATGAAGAAATTTAACAGAAAATGGAAACAAGAAGGATGCCTGTACATAGTATTAGAAAAAGACAAAATTTCTGCAACAATAATAAAGAATAAAGGGCTTGAAGAATTTGACACACAGGACATATTGAAGGCGATAAGAATAGAAGGAATAGCAAATGACCTACCTAACAAGCTTGTGCAAATAGATAGCTGAACATGCCTGGAAGTAATAGTGAAAAGACAATCATTACAAATAAATGCCTACAAAGTATATGAAATTGTGAAGAGCTACAATTGTCCATGTCCTAAAGAGTCAGCACATAAGAGAAAAAGATTTACTTTCAGATCCATACAATTGTTTTTTTATATAAATAAAGTCATGTGATTATTAACTATTAAATGAGTTATTACTATATATATATATATATAATGATTTGTTTGAACATTATTTTTTATCAATACTCATATTTAAGTAGATATTCTGTTTTTAATTAAACATAGGGAAAGCTACCAATTGATCTGGCAACATCTTAGACCTTTCAACCACAAATGACCTCCTATGTGGATAGGGGTAGCAGGTTCGAATCCTGCCAAATGACACACATTTTTGTAATAAAAATTTATCGTAAATAATCAGGCCAATAGATATAAATATATAATACTGTTTAATTAAAAACAGAATATCTACTTAAATATGAGTACTGATCATATATCATTATTACCCCAAGCAAGGCAGTAAGGCAACTAAAAGATGAAGAATTAGAAACAGAAACAATAATAGTGAACAGGAAGAGGATAGAGTAATCTTGCGGACAGTAGATAGCAATTGATATTGCATTTAAATTTTAGCAGATTAAACTTGATTGGAAAGCATAGAGCTGGAAGAGATCTCTGCAAGCAAGAAACATGAGAAAAGAAACTTAACATAGAACTTACAACTACATCTAGCCAGTTCAACTGTAAATTGATGAGATCTCTATGTCTGCCTTAAATTCATAAAGTCTAGGTACCAGAGCAAAGAGCTCATCTGAAAAATTACCATGAAAGTATTTATAAAAAGTCACAGTGAGGCAATCTTACGATGGTGGGTTATTGATTTTAACCAAACTGCCAGATCAGGACTAATAATATTGCTGATTCTTTATTAAATATTATAAAGGAAGCTCAAAGTAAATAGCTGAGGTGCCAAATCATATGTGGCAGTAATATACTAAGTATGTACAAATGGTAGACTTATAGATATTTTGTGTTTTTTTTGTATCATGTTATTTCTACACAATATTACTTTTATATAATTAAGACATAGTAATCAGATTATATTTGCTTTATTGATGATAAAGCTGTGGCAATATCTTTTAGAAGACTGTTTCATCAGATAATTTTAAGACACAAGAAAAAAATAACTTTGAAAAAGATTATCTTGGGCATTTCTTATTATTTTTTAAATATTCTGTTAGTTAGAAGATAAAGCATTGGAAGTTTCATCTATTAGTTTCAAGACACATATGTGCCTGAAATCTCTCTATAAATAAAACATGAAGTTGTCTTCTTAGGGTGTCAAGCTATGTGTGGCCAATGAGAAAGTATCAGGCTAATTAAAATTGAGGGAGAACAGATATAATCAGTCCACCCACCGTATGTTGTCTATCTATACATCTCTATTAGTTTATATCGATCTCAGTCTGTTCACATCAATCTATCTATATTTCTATGTGCGTATCTATTTAAATGTCTTTTCATATTTACTATATATTTTATATGTCAACTTATTATTCTTTTTCTATTTATCTCTCTATTTAGGTTGTAAACTAGAAATATCCATGAAAATTTCACTATTTTCCTACTTGTATATTCTGATATATCTTAAATCTTGAGTTAATTACTGACTAAGCTTAATATGTTAGAATTAACATAATGAGGAAAGAGGGCTTGGAAAATGATATTCACAGAACAGATTTAAAGCAAGAAAAACAGGAAAACAACATATAAAATACTTGGTGACCTTGAGTAAAAAAAGACAAAATTTACTAATCACTACAAAGGACAGGAAATTGTGGAGAGACATGATTTGCCTACATACTGAAGAAGCATGGCAGATAAAGAAGTAAAATTGTAAGACACTAAAATATCATTAGAGATTCCCCTATTGCATCATTAAATATTAGAGTTGAACTTTAACAAAATAACAATCATAAATATGATTGCTGGTCATTATTTTAAGAAGTAAGAGGGTACAAATGAAAAATTTGAAATTGGCAACATTTTTCATTTTACTAAAGTAGATATTAAAAAATTCCTTTCTTTCTTTCATTTTCTCACTGGAATCAAGTAGTGATTATAATATGTTTTTTTTTTCTTCAGTATTTTCCATGTAACCAAAGCAGTAGTCTCTTATTTATGAGGTATTGGCAAGATATGTTAAACACTTCTATCTTTCCTTCTTTCTTTTATCTTCTCTCTAAAACAAGTAGCATCTTTTTCATATTTTCACATGATCAAAACATTATTGTCTATTATTTATGAGATATTGGAAGGGTATAACAGTTGAGTTGACAAAAAGGGGAACATGCAGAATTATAATAAGATATATTATGTTACAATTACCTTCCAGCTTAGAAGAATCTACTTTCAGAATCATCATTTGAACTCTTCTAGCTGATTTATGTGGTTTCTTTCTTAAACTGGCTAATATTCAAAGTCAGGAAAGAGTACAGTTTTTCACTTTTTAACCTCATGTAGCTTGTAACTTTCATGTTCTCTTATTCTTGACATATTCTGTGAAGTGTAACTCCCAATTGAATGAAGATATTTATATCTGATCAATCATTGGAAATACATGAAGAGGTCCAAGAATGACCTGTTAGAAACAATTAAACAAATGGTAAAGTTAAAATTACATTTTTTATGGTAAGTTTTGAAGATAGTTTTTCATTGCTGTAATTTGTATAATTAGTTCAAATAATGAAAAGTCTAAAACTCAATCAAAACTTAATTACATGCCTACTAAAATGCAACAGTAAATGCACACACATATTCAAAATAGACATCATAAATAATAAATAGAACACATTTAATATACTTTCTACACAATATTTCTTAACTATTTACACTATTTACATTGTTTGTACTATTGTCCTCATCTTTATTGTCATAATCACAATTTTTTGGCTGTTATACACTACAGTCTTCTTTGGGTGATTGGAATTTTGAACTGAATCCTTTATTTTGTCCACAAGGAGAGATTGCATCATTAAATATTTGCGGTCAACTTAAACAAAATAACAATCATAAATATAAATGTTAGTCATTATTTTAAGAAGAGGGCACTGATGAAAAGATTTAAAATTTGGCAGCTTTTTTTGTTTTACTAAAATAGATGTTAAAAAATTCCGTCTGCCTTTCTTTCTTTTATTTTCTCACAGGAATCAAGTAGTGACTATGATATGTTTTTTTTTTTCAAAGCAACTAAAGCAGTATCCCATTATTAATAAGGTATTGGCTGGAAATGTTAACTATTCTTATCTTCTTCTCTTTCTTTCATTTTCTCATTGAAACCAAGCAGTGTCTCTGATATATATTTTCTGTTTTCCCACCTCATCAAAACTAGTCCCAAGTGCCATGTCTTATTTTTGTATATTCATACATCAATAGTCAATATTAATATCGGCCAATAGAATACGTCATTTATAATGAATAATATTGTTCATTCATCTTGTCTATGCTCTGAATTTCATAAAAATTATATCCACTCTTTAGGAGACTTGATTGCCAAACTGAAGTGGAGATTAAATTTATCTGAAACTCAGAGTAGAGACAAGTGAATTTTTTAATTTTATTTATTAATATTAATTCTTTATCTCTTGATTTTGAGCCTTTTGTTTACAAAAAATATTAGCCTAAAAAAATATGGCATTCCAGAAAAACACTGATCAACATTTAAATATTTACAAAATGGATTAATAACTGACATATTTTAATTTATTTGTTTGAACATTAATTTTAATAGATACTCATATTTGAGTAATTACTCTGTTTTTAATTAAACAGTATATTTATTTATTATTAATTATTTGAATTCTGCCAAATGACACATTTTCCTAACAAAACAGTTAGATATATATAAATATACTGTTTAATTAAAACAGATTATCTTCTCAAATACATATATATATAAAAAAATGTTCAAACAAATTAATTAAAATATATTGGTCATTAATCTATTTTTTGAATTTACAGATCTTTCCGTAACATAGTCTGTTTAGGTTTCTTCACATTAAGATATGCATTCAGAGCAAAGATGAATAGTATGAGGAATTGGAAATTTGTGTTTAAAAAGCTTGATTTACCTTCGTTTAAACTGTGTAATCATTCATAGCTGATCTTTCTAAGACACATCAAATAAATTGACAGCTTCCTCTGTTAAGGGTCACAGGTTCAAATACTGCTGAATGACATACCTTTTCCTAACAAAATTTCTCAAAGATATTCAGGCTGGTATATATATATATATATATACACTGTTTAACTAAAAACAGAGTATCTACTTAAATATGAGTATCTATCAAAAATAATGCTCAAACAAATAAATTAACATATGTATGTGTTTTTTCAGTTGAGTCTTTTTTACCCTTTCCCTTCTGATTACCTAATGACATTTTTTGATAGTCAAGGTCAAATTAAAAGAGTTACAGTTGATGCCTTTGTGAATAACTTGAACATCAATAATCTTGGAATTATTTTGAACTTTTGTTCTCATCTTCGTTGAACCAGGCAATAGTTTAGTCTATCTACTCCAATTGAAAAAGAAAAAAAAAGGAGTGATAAGATTGGAAAAGAGAAAACCGGAAACCACATCCTAAACTGATGATGACCAGAGGGTCAAAACATTGTATCCATTACAGCACCTATATCAACCAAGATAAGAACAAAAGTTTGAAATAAATCCAAGATTATTGAAAATTACTCATCTCAGAAATAAGTACAAAATTGGACATTGATGTAGTTAAAAAAATTAAATTTTAAAACTTTATTTTTTTTCTGTTTTAAAATTTGATTTTTTTTGTTTGACACTGACTTATGTCAACTTTGAAATAAGCAGCAGTAAAATAACTTTTATAATCTGACCTTTTCTTTGTTCTTAGAGTGTGAGTCATTAAGAAGTGTTTGTTTTTTGTTTTGATTTTTTACTAAACTCAGTAATTGCCAGTGATTATATCATCATTAAATATGAAGACCAAGTTAAATTATGTTGTTCATTTACATAAATCATGTCTCTGAATACATAAAACTTTGGCATCTAATGCTAATGATGAAGATAACTGCTAAAAACAGTCTTGTAATTAATCAATATTTGATTAACAAATAAGTCAGATTACTATCATTTTTATAAAATGACAAAATGCGCTAATGAAGAGCTGAGTAAGCATCACAACAGGAAGAAAATTACAAGTTTTGTTTCTGTATTAAATATTGAAAATATAGAAGCATAGTTTTTGAAGATTGTTTTATATATTCTAGTTTATTTATGCTATTGAAAATAACAGCAATATTTAAGTTCTTTTTATAATACTTATCAAATATCAAAAACTTTTTTGAATCTCTGAGTTTTTGTTCAGTACTTCTTGAATATTAAACTAAACTTCCTGAATAATAAACTGAAAGTAAAATTAAGTAAAGATAATAATCGGTCCTCTATCTTGTCTCATTACTAGAAATGAATATATATTAAATAAAATTAACTATTGATATCTACATATCTTTAATAAGTTAATATATTTTAAATTAGCTTAACAGTTGTACTCAGTATGGATGTTTAAGCTTACTCCTGTGCAGGGATAATTGGTCCTCCAGTGCAAAACTAAAGGGAACTCTGGTCCAGCTTAGAAAGCAGCAATGGTAATTTTGAAGAAATAACTTTGAATTCCTCAATTCACTACATGGAACTTCAAAACTTTACTTTAACTCTGACTAGCAGTATAGCCCGGCATTGCTTGGGTGTAATGAAAACTTTAAAACTAATCCATGGTCCTGGAGCTCAGACTCTTTAGATGAAGGCACGAAAGACTAAAAAGCAATAGTTGTTTCCAGCTAAAGCAAAACCATAAACTGAAAGAAAAATGGATATAAGTCAAATTTTGATTTCTTGGTATCGATATCAAATAAGATTTTTCGTCGTAAACTGAATTTTGAAGGATAAATATGTCCTCTGAGTAAATGTTATCATGGCTGAGACTAAGAACTACAATTATACCTGCTTAGAGCCAAACCCAAAGCAAAAACTAAAATAAAAAGGCTGAAAAAAATACAGACATACAGGCAGATAAACAGACACACACATAAACATCTTGTCTTTTATATATATATATATATATATATATATATATATATATATATATATATATATTATCGATTTTCTGCACTATTGTAAAAACTGCAACCTTGAAACTTCTGAATATTGTTTCTTATGTCTTTGTCTATGAGTGTATCAAATTTTATTAAAATTGGACCACTCCTTGTATAACCCAATTTTTTTGATTATCGATTTTCGATATTTATTGGGGGTACCTCAACACAAAACCTAACTAAGAACACTCGCAGGTGCTTATAGTACAACTGTGTAAATTTTCAAGAAAATCAGTTCAGCCATTTTGGAGTCTATAGGTAATGGAGACACACACACATACACAAACAGACAAAGTTCCATTTATAAATAAGTTTAGATTAGATTTGGGTTCTAAGTCCAATTCTGACCAAAAGACTGATTTGTGCCGAAAGTCTCATTTAGGTCAAAATTTTAAATCAAGCCAAAAATTGAGTTCTTCAAATCACAAACTTCGAAACTTCACATTACAGAATCTTTCACTCTGAATCCTTGGCATTTGGAAAAAAAAATTAAAATTGATTTCCTCAATTCACAAAGTTTTGGAGATATTTTAAACTGAATTTAAAATAAAACAATTACTTTTTGTGTTACTATAAACTCAATATAAATTCGTCAGTCGGTTAAGTGCCATAGTTGATACACGCTTGGGCGATCATGTCTCAAAAGAGACATTACTGACTGGGCAGAAGATTATCGCACAGTATGTTGCCATTATTTTCTGCAGTAGATTGGTTGCCAGCCAAGGCTGTAGAATCCTAATCTTTCCTATTATTTAACCCATAACTGGAGGGAAGAGATGGATTAATACCTTTCCCAAGGACATTTGTGCGTAAGTGAATGCAAGGAATTCAACTGGAATTTGAACTTGGCTCTCTGATTTCTCGTTCCAAGCTGATATCCATTGCATGGCATATATTGCATCCAACATAAATTAGTTGCTTTTAAAATCACTAATTTATTTCAGTTATTTCAACATTTGAATTTTTAACTGCTTTCTATTTATCTGGACACAGATCTCAATGCTGGATGTTCAAATACCAGATGAATGGCAGATTTTCAATCCTGGTATCATTCTGATTTTCAGGTATAATATGTTTATGTAAAACACATGTAGACCAAGTTAGAGGGGTTTAAGACACACAGATGGACAGACAGAACTTCCATTTATTTAGAAGATAGAAGATTATTTATCTTTAGAGTTCAGCACTATTTAACATGATATTTCTTGTTCGAAAATATTATGACAAGTAAAATCAATAACACAAAGCTTAGCCATTTGCCCATCTCTATGTAGTATCTGAGGATGAAGAAAAATTTACACAATCAGGAAATATATGTGGATGTTACATGAGAAGGTGTAAAAAGTTTTTACCCCAACCAAGAAGTGCCAAAAAAACATTTTGATATTTGATCATATGGTCAGAGATTTTAGGTAAGATCTACTTTTGTTATACAATATATATTAATGTATATTTGGGCAGCAAACCTTTCTTTTAAATGTTTCATTAAAAATGATGTTACTAAAGTTTGATTTCATTTTTCTAGTATTCTTGTTCTGTAATTATTATTTATCAAAGCCCTTTCAGCCATTTCTCTGACCATTTTCAAGGGTGTTATATCTCCAATGTTGTTATTCTTTTTTTCATGTTTTGACTGTAATGTAATTTATTTTGTGTTTTTTGTTCATTCAAAGCTCTCATGTGCCACACATGACTGGAAATCATATGAGCATCTTTCTATTAAAAAAAAACATTAAATACTCCATTTTTACTATTAAACAATGCAATAATGATTGTAGGAGAGACTTGTCTGATGTATACTGCCTCTCTTCCAGTTTTGCACAGCATGTGAGAGCTTTGAAAGAACAGTCTTTTCAAAAAGACAAAATAAATTACATTACAGTCAAAATATCAAGAAAAATAACATCATACCACAACACCCTTGAAAATGGCCAGTGAAGTGGATGAAAGCACATGTAAGAATAACAATTATGGAAAATTTTTATCATTTTTAACTCCACCAAAAAGAAGCATGAAGGAATACTGGAAAAAATTAAATAAAAAATTAAATCTTCTTAGTCATTTATTCCCAATTATATATATATATATATATATATATATATATATATATATATATATGTGATAATGGCAACCCATGAATACAGAGAGGATAATCCAAAAGATTTTATCTAACTGATATAAAATATTAATTAGACAAAAATAGAGAGAACTCAATGGATATTATCCAGAGCAATATAAAATATTGAGCGGAAACTATTTAATTATGTGTTGAGTTTTTCTCTCAATATATATATATATATATATATATATATATATAAAATTACTGATTTGCCAAAAGTAATGGGATGATATAATGTAATGTTAATGGATGATGGTATCATTGGACCTTGATTTCATGGATATGTCTAGACCTATATTAGTTGTACTCTGACTCTAGTTTAGCTGTAAGGTAATGCGAAGTATTGGTGTTTGACTGTTGCATGATAGTGGATGCCAGATAGATGGGGTATTCTGTTTCTGAAACTGTTGCAATATTTGACATCATGTACAATGTTAAATGTATACCAGCAATTCCTAACGGAATGCATTACTGCCCATTATAGACAGCATGTTGTCCTATCAATAGTCCTTAATCATTGTGAGCAGAAGCATCTTGTAAGAAATGCAAGCAGTATCACACAGGTTAGTTTGGTTCTCTTTAGCTTCCATTGTTAAGGTAAAAGAAGACTCACTAGGAGGGAACCAATTAGCATTGTAACATTTGGTCTTCTTATAACATTAATTTGCCTCTAGAGGCCTAGCAATATAGGTTATGGTTCCAATTGTTTTGGGCTCTCGGTTTCGGCCTATTGATAAAATCATGAGCAAATAAGAAAATTTTATCAATCTAACATGTTCACATTTATTAAAACTTAATCAGAGAATGAAATATGTAGAAAAAGAAAAACTAAATTCTTGTCTTTTAACTTTTGTATTGTTTATAATTGATTAGTCATGTTTCCTTTTGCATTTGACTTGTTAAACAAACATTAGTATAATTTGTGGAATTCTAAATTCAAGGAGAAATGATGTGTCCATTTAAAGTTTCAAGAAACTAATGAATTCCAAGCCTAACTGAAAAAACAAATATTGCTTTATTCATATAATTGTATAATTATTATAGTTTGTCTTTGTGGGATTCAGATGATAATGTATATTCTTAAGTGTATGTGTTTATATGTGTCTACATCTAGTCGACACTATGTTTGTTAGTTTTTCATATGTTGATTTAAGAATGTTTTTACATACATACCAATTGTTTTACATAATCATATGCTAGATTTTTTAAGAATGGATTCAATAAAGGTTGAAGATATAATTAGTTTTTGATATACATTTATATTTGATAATATTGATATTATTAAGCTCTGCAAGTACTTTCAATGTAAATAATTGTTTTTTTTTCAATAAGGGTATCATTTCGAAAATCAAATTTTGGGTATAATGCAGATCCAATGAGATGATAGATATTACTGGTGCTTCTATAATAGTGGTGTGTATTTAGCGGCACAGGTTGAATCCACTAATATGTCTAAATATGTCATTGCCTGATGACCCCTCTATTACCTGATTGGTGACAATTTACACCCATTCATGCATTCCATGTGTCCCATCAATAATAGGATACTTCAGCCATACATATCAAAATTTTATTTGAGCAGCATTTAGTGGGTGTAATGGAGAAGTTAAGCTATAACACAACCCCTGGTGCATCCAATCAACCTCCCTGACCTTTGGCAGATTCAGCCCATGCTGTGTTGTTGATCTCAGAATAGCCAAAGCAGGACTACTTATTACCACTTGATGAGAATGGACCAGACTTGTGAGAGATTGGTATGTCAGATTCAAGACCACAACGACATGGTGTAGATTTATATATATATATATATATATATATATATATATATATATATATATATATATATATATAATAATTACAAGATTACAAGCAAGTCAAAACTGGTGACACTTAACAGTTGGCTGGTATTCAGTAGAATATTCATGTTGTATTACTTCTACAAGATGATCAGTTGGTTGAATTTGCAATATTTCTCTCTTCCATCTTTTTTGTTTTACTTCTAGCAACAGGCAAGTTTTTCAAGCTGACCATATTATTAAAACCACCTTCAAGTCACTTCCCCCAAATTATCTTCTCCCAAGCACAAGGCCTGACTGACTAATTCATCTTTTCATTCTGATTTTGATAAACAAGCACTTCAACTGGGTGGTAAGGTTAGGTAATGGGGTTCTATTTCCCCCTCCTTATATATATGACTTACTATGTTGACATGTAAACAATATTATTCAACATTTCAACTTCCAGAGAAAGGGGAGAAAATCTCACTCCCTGTTATTGTCTGCCTGCTATTATGAACTGTCCCAGTAACCTAGTACACATGAGATTGTCAAGGCCTCTTTTCGACCTAGGGTCACATATCGTCAAAATCCATTGACAAATGTTGTAACTGGAATTCTCTCAACAAAAGGATTTTGCAGCCAATGGATCCTTGTATCTGTATTGTCCACTTTTTTAACATTTTGGCTACTTTTTCCAACAAAAAATAATTATATTCTCCAATTTTAGAGAAATTTTTTCTCATCTTGAAAATCACTTAAAATTAATACCAGGCATCTGAAAATAGGGTTACAGTGCCATACAAAAGATTCTGCACCTAGAAATATCAAGGAGTTATGGACAACTGTCAAAAGTATAGCTCAAAATCTCTCTGGGGGTCTGCCAAACATTTGTAGAATTGAAACCACATGAAAAGGTGTCTTACATGACACTAAATTCAATGATGTCTGGCATATTAGAGTGTCTGTATATGAGGCATTTGGAATTAGATGGTACTTTCCGACACAAAATGAAAGATGAGAGAATTGTGTTTAAAGTTTGTTGTTTTTTGAAATGCCATAACTTTTGATCTATTTGAGATAAACCACTTGGTTTTTTACAGGAAGCTAAAAGCATCTATTTAACATAGACACACTTATAATGGAAAAGCTGCATGCTATTTTGAAGCAAAAAAACTTTATAGATGTATAATGCAAACTGAACACCACTATAGAATAACTTTTGCTCAACAAAATAGTGACATTATGCACCCAAAAGCCAAATAAAAGTTTTAAAATATGTCTAATAACAAACATAAGCTTGCACATAAACACACTAATCGAAAAATATTTTGAAGGGAAAAAATGATTAATGTGAGATGTTATCATAAAGGTAAACATTATAGATTGTTAATAATTAGATAACAACCATAATGAGTAGACAAAAATATTAAAAGTGCAAAAACATAAACAAACACTACCAGGATGAGACAAAAGGTAACAATGAATGTCTTTTATGTTTAATCTTGAGTCATTCTAAACTTTGTATTTTGTTATGTTTGTTATTAGACCCCCTGCACACCAGTGGCAGTATTGCCTTTCTTGGGGTGAAATTATAAAAACACTGCATAGACAAAAATTTATTTGGATGTCAACAATTTGTTAATTATGGGGATCTTGATGAAAGCAATAACATTAAACACATTCTGGTATAGACATATCTACAAGGCTTATGTTCATATCACGTTGAATACACCAGTTCTCATTCAATCACCAAAGCAACGTTGAGCCTGGTCAGTACTAAGATGGGTGAACACTTGGGAATACCAGGTGCTGTAAGCGTTTAGTGATGGATGTGCATTGTGGTGTGGTGGATATCAGCTCGGAAAGAGAAATCGGTGAGCCAATTTCGAATTCCAGTTGAATACACTGCATTCACTTAAGCACTGGTACCCTTGGGAAAGGTATTAATCCATCTCTTCCTTCCAGTTATGGGTTAAATAACAGGGTAGGACATGGGGACCCTGTCCTTAAAAAAAAAAAAATCCCAATGAATCTTGATACTTGAAAAGAAAAAAGTATTACGAGACACAAAACTTATATAAAAACAACAATAAATTGTTGAAAGAAAAAGATATTACCAGCAATAAATAAAATTTAGTTGGCAATAAATGACCAGCCGAGGTTGATATGCTATAAAACAAAACAACCAACCAACCAACCAACCAACATCTCTACAATAAACTGACCGGGATGTATGTTTGTTACTTACTCACAGAATTAATTACTATTTGTAAATTACGTTTTGGGGGAGGCCAAGTGCAGCAAAAATTTATAGACCAGAATATATTATTTTTCTGGGGTCAGGGTAAAATAGACCAGAATATATTATTTTTCTGGGGTCAGGGTAAAATATGAGAAACAATAGAAAGCAATTAGCAGAAGCAACTAGCAATGTAAAGATACCAGAAATGAACATTACTCAGGAAGATATTTATATGACAAACCCCCCCCTTTTTTTTTTAGTTATTAAAACAAATAAAAAGCAATGAAACTGTTATTTATTGTTAAATAGACAGACATTAAGTCCAGGTAGATAATCATAAATTTGAGGTTATCTGTGTGACATGATTGTTACTAGTGGTAGTTACATGACTACAAAAGAATTACCTGGAGAAAGTTAAGAGAGCTGTTATCCATATTAACAAACTTACATTCCATGTTGCATTCAAGGCAATGCTTACACTTCCTGTTTTTGTAGTGTCCTGACATTCACTGGTGATTCCTGTGTGCTGAGAACAGTTTATATTTTCTATGAAATGATTATTCTATGCTCAGGCGGACATATAGTGCCAAACCTGTTAACAGAATGGTATTATTGTATGAAGCGAGGGCACCTCTCAACTGCATTTCTTGTTGAGTACTGTTGTGTCATGGCTCATACCATGTGACATCCGGTTGCCCAGATGTATAAAAGAAAATGTGAACTTAGCACGGGGAGTGTTGTCATTATCACGGACTTCAAGAAGGTACACCTACTACTGCAAGAGACTGTAAATATTGTATATACATCTTGGTTGTACCACTCCGTTAATAAAGTAGTTTAGCTACATGTCTTGGTGTATTCCTTCATTCTACGATACAACAAATACCTAAAAAGAATGATGATTTTGGAATGAAACAATTTATGACAAGGTCATCGAGAGAATTTGTGGTAGAGGATAGCCAAAGAAATCTTGAAGAGAAGTGTTGACAATAATCTCAAAAAATTGAAGTTAAAAGAAGTTTGGTGAAGATCAGTAAAGTTAACTTTTAAAATGTCCAACACTTGTATTAAAGAATGATAATAAATCTTCTAGTGAGTGATTGTCAATCCAATAAAAATGAAGGCACCTTGACTGTATTCATTTCACTTTGCACATTAGTTGAGAAATTTTAAAGGACTATTCAATTTGAGATGTTTACTGTTAATTTAAAAAAAAATGAAGAAACAGAACAGTAAACATGGATAGTAATGAGAATTTGAAATTTTTAGTCATAAACAAACTTCTGTACAAAATATTTTTCAAATTACATTCCCTTTGCTTCTTATAGTTTTGGATATTTTAAGAATATCCGTTTTTATTCTGTGTCAAGTTATGTTTGGTCAGAGCAGTAGCATTCCAGGATTCACATAAAATAATAAAATTCTTTCAGGGTTCCTTCTTTAGGTACCATTTTTACTGTTGTTAGATTCTACAGTAGATCTGTTGCCAATCAAGGCTATAGGATCTAGTCTGCCCTTCTATTTAACCCACAGCTGTGGTTATTACTTTAAATATTTTACTGCAGCCCTACCACCAAGCAGAATTATAAGAGTGGGCTACATGTTCAGAGTTAGAATTCTTTTGATAGCTCAGCACTAGTAAATCTAAAATTGACTTCTTATCAGTAGTCTGAGTTATTTTAAGTGTTGTTCTAACAATTGCAGAATTGAGAATTTAGTAGCACTCCTTTTTCAGATGTTGTTCAATCGGGCAACCCTCTTAGAAGATTAATTTTTTTTCTGTTGTCTGGCACAAAATGAGCTGAAGAAAAACAAAACAATGCTAAGTGCAAAACAATGGAAGATTGTTTTGGGCCAATCTTCAGTGAGGAGAGGGCCAGTCTTCAGTGAGGAGAGAGTACCGCCTTCCCTTGGATCAAAGATTGTACCTTTTTAACATGTCACACCCTGGCATGAAGAAAACATATAGCTACCTCAGCCACCAAGCAGGTTATAAATTAAAAGCTTTAATAGACAATTCTAGAATTATCTTATCATTATTCTGTGGTTATTAAATAAACAAAATGAGTTGGAACCTAGGTTTCAGCAAAAACTTCACTTACTTTCTCACCAACATGATATGGCTTCCTCTGCCTTTCTAAAAAATATTTTCATGGTAACTGCTCTGATGAGCTTTTTTCCTGATGCTAGCATGTTATTAGATTGATATCTAGTCCCCACCCTCCTGATGGTTGAAATAGCTCAATGCAACTGCTATTTCTACTTTAACAGTTTTTCTCTTGCACTTCTCCACTGTGGAACTCACTTCTGTTTACTTGCTTCCCTGATAAATACAATATTCAAAAATTTAAATGCAACATCAACTTCCATCTTCTATCTTGAATCCCATTCATCTTTTGTCCTTACCTTAATCCTTCCTATTTTCAATCTTCTCTTTCACTTCCACTCTCTATCATCCCCTACATACTAGCAGCATTTCTGTATTGCTTTGGGTGAAATGTTTAAAAAATAAAAGGACTCAAACACTTTGCTTCTAAGCCAGGAAATCAAACTAAAATAAGCATTTTTAGCCTTCTTTTTCTTTTATATGCCATGTCTTTTCCTTCTGAGTATGGATGATTGTAGCTCTCGAAAATTTTCTGTTCTTTGTAGCCCTAACCAATGTTTTTCTTTTTACTAAAATTCTCAGTCCCTGCTCTGCTATGTATTTACTTAAGCTCATTAAGTATGTTACTTACTATTTCTTTCTTTCCTCTTGTCTTCAACATATCTTGTGAGTGTCAAATTCTCTAAACCCTCTTTCCTCATTATTTGTTTCAGGAATGTCAGCTGTCTCTGATATTAACTAAAAGTGTAATTTTCATTTTTCCTAAAACTTCCTCATTGTTGTCCATGATATTCAGAGCATGGTAGAACCACATCTCATTTGCCTGTAATCTCTTCTAAATCTGTTAGAAAATTGTCAAACATTTACTACAATTTACTACAATGGAAGATTGATATTACATATCAGTTTAGCACTCTTTTAGCCTAATATATTATTTTTACATTTTTATCAAAGAACACATTTTAAGAAATTTGACATTCAAGAAGTAATTTATGTTTTCCAAACTATGGTTAGACATTTATCAAGCAATGTAAGACAATTATGGGCAGGTTAGCTCCATTGAAAAACACAGTATATTCTGTCTTGTTAAAATTAATGCTAAACTAAATGGAATTGTCCATTTTTGATAGCTGAAAATTTATTCTGAGTAGAGTTAGGGCAGACAAAGTAAATTCTTCTACAAATGAATATATGCCAACATATACAATTTAAATGTGAGAAACGTCCATATACTTGAGAAGAAACAAATTTGCCTTTTTATTAATTGAACATCGTCAGAAACATACCATTTTAAAAGTTAATCACTTTTATCTCTTTGCTAAAATTATCTATAAAAGAAAGTAAAAATGGTTGTGTTATATTCTCTTCTCAGAAGATGTATATAACAAGGAAAATTGGAAACCCAGCATACACAAGGAAATATTACATTGATTATAACCTAATGACCATATTACAGAAAATAAAGTAGGAAATAAATCACAAGAAAAAAGTTACAAATGATTTTTCAGGGAAGCTAAGAATAGCGCACAGTATCATTTCTCCTGTATCATCTTTGTTTTGCTCTTTGATAACTCTTTATTTAATTAAATATCTTTACTACCTTTTCTTTTAAACATCAATATTGTTTACATTTCCCACTGTTATATTTTTATCTATCTCTCTTTTGATTTCTTGCCAGAACACCTCCATATGCTCCGAATGTTAGAGCTGGTTATTTTTAGTTTTTGTATGTTTGATAGAGTTTAGCTGTGCTTTGCAGTGCAGTGGATATCAGCTTAGAATGAGAAATCAGAGAGCTGAGTTTGAATTCCAGTTGCTCAATGCATTCTTATACACAAATACCCCTGAGAAAGATATTAATCTATCTCTTCTCCCTCCAGCTATGGGTGAAATAGCAGGACAGATTGGGTTCTATAACCTTGGTTGGCAACCGTCTCCCTTGCCCTGAGATTAATGGAGCTTGCATAGAGTCAACCCTTCTACCTGTAAAAAAAGATAAGTCACAGAATCATTTACAACTCCCTCATCAATGACATATGCCCAACTGGGAGTGATGAGGTTTAGGTTGGTAGAGTTGGGTTGGACAATAGTTATATTTCTTTACTTTATCTGATCTAGTCCAAAAGTATATTTGAGTGAAGTTCTAAGTATTCATGTTAATCTGTTTTTTGGGCATATTAGGATAAAATTCTAAATTTATTGATTACTCTATTTAATTGTATATAAGAATCATTCATCCAATGTCTTTCTATGTTTGCTTGAATGCGTATATATATCCATCTGTACTGATAATGTTTATGAGTATAATGTTGATTGGGGTCACAGCATTTAGCAATGTTTTTTTTGGTTAAGACTGACAAAGGAATATGAAAATGCAGTTTCAGTGATCGTATACACAGAGTTACATTAAGTTAAAACTTTTAAAATTGGAGGAAAAAGTAAGGGAAAATAAAGCTTAATAATTCTTCTTCTCCCTACCTTACTAATTCTGATCAATAAACCCTTTCCTTGTAAAAGATAATGGGGTACAAACATTTTTTTATACATATGTGGGGATATATATATATATATATATATATATATGTGTGTGTGTGTGTGTGTGTGTGTGTGTGTGTGTGTGTGTGTGTGTGTGTGAGAGAGTGTGTGTAAGTATATATTCCACTCCTAGAGTCTCAGTGACTAAATCAGTTACACCACTCCATGTTCTTGCAAGTGGAGCAGGCTGTTAGCAACCCAGTAGGATGAAAAATAAGTTCTAACAAATGTTGGAAGAAATCTTGATGAGTCAATGGCTAGCTAACTAGAAGCAATGACTCAATAAGTCACTGTGGAGAAGGCAATAAGAAACTACTTCACAATTTATTCCAAGAAATATTATAGCAATAATCAATCAAAATATGAAGCCTAACTGTGTGAAGAGGGTTAAGTCTATAGGAATTATCTCCTCACTCAGTAAGAAATGGCATGCTCAACAGGTGTTACTAACATAAGTAGGTTAGACATCAACCTTTTAGGTGCATGTGAAACTAGGTGACCAAAAAATAGAGATTTTGTCAGTGACAACCACAGTATTATATATGTAGGCAGAGAGTTGGATTGATACTGGATCAAGAGATGAAGAAATGCATTCTGAGATAATCGGTTATCTGAAAAAATTCTTGTAGTTAAACAGAATAGAAAACCTTTCAACATATCTATTATAATTGTTTATATACCAACAGAACAAAGTATAGAAGAAGAAATCGAATTTTTCTACTCCTTGCTAGAACAGTGCCAAGGCTCAGGGTAAATAACAAGAAATTATAATTATCATGGGAGACCTGAATGCCAAAGTAGGAAAGGGAAGAGGAAATAAGTAGCAAATTCAAACTAAGAACCCAGACAAAGAAAATAACCAGGTAATAACCAACACCTGCTTCCAAGAACATTCAAGACAATTATGGACATGTAGAAGTCCAAAAGGGAAAACTAAAAACCAAATTGACTACATAACTATCAACATGAGAGTCAGGAATGCAGTTATTCACTGTAAAACACTATGAGTGAACTGTGGAAGTGACCATCTCCCTTTTATATATAAATTAAAAGTGAAACTACAGAAACTGAAGAAGCTTAATGCAGAACCAAAATTGAAATACAACAGACTCCTGAATGATATGAACCTAAAGGAAAAGTATATAGATTGTATGAAAATAAGATATAAAAAAAATAAGAGAACTAACATGACAAAAGACATGCTTATCAACAGGATGCATAAAATCAAAGGACAGAATACTAATATTTGAGAAAGAAAAAATACTTCAGCAATGGAACAAATGTATCAAAGATCTCTTCCAAAGTGAAAGAACAACAGGCAATACACAGAGGCACTGATGATCTGGAAATATTTAAAACCAAAATAGAAGCTGCACTAGCTAAATTGAAAAGAAACAAAATGGCAAGACTAGATGGAATTTCATCCTTAGACAGTTATGGCATAGATGGGTCACAAAAATAATAAATAAAATCTACAACAATGGTGATATACCAGAAGACCTAAGCAGATGTATTTTCCTAATACTGCCCAAGAAACCAGGCACAAACAAATGTAAACTCCACCAAACAATCAGCTTAATGAGCCACATCACAAAACATCATCCAAATTCTGATAAATAAAGCACACAGCAAAATTGAACCAAGGATAGTACAAGAACAGTGTAGGTTCATCAAAGACACCAGAACAAGGAATACAATATGCTCAGAATGTTATCAGAAAGAGCAATACAAATGCCAAAGAATGTGTACCTGTGTTTTAAAAACTATGAAAAAGCATTCAACAAAGTATGCCACAAAGATATGCTAGAGCTGCTCAGCAACTTTGATATATTTGGGAAAAAACTTTAGAATAATCAATAATCTATACTGGCAGCAAACCACCTGTATATAGACAGGAAATGGGTTCAGCAGATATACAAACACAGAAAGAGGTATAAGACAAGGATGTATCCTCTCACCAGATTTATTCAACATATATAGCAAAGTAATTCTTAGATAACTAGAAATCCTGCCAGGATTCATCAATGGTGGCCACAATTTAAAGAATATCAGATATGCAGATGACATAGCACTGATAGCAAATACAGAAAGAAAACTACAAAGCCCCCTACATAGTAAAGAAAAATGAAAAAAAAGGACTAAATATAAACTACAAGAAGACAATGCATGGACATCATCAAAAGGAGGATCCCAAAATGCAAGTTGCATGCCAGAGAAACTAAAATCTAAAGATTCTTTTTATATCTATATATTTCCTTTCAAACATATGCACCGTAATGGGGGCGCTAGAGGGTATCGTCAGTGATATCAGCGCGAAGATCACTAGGGGGTTTCGAGTCTTTCAACATCCTATCCCCCTCACCACGCCGACCCGACCAGAGATGATCAGCCTCCGGCCCACCCTTGATAAGTGCTTTCAGACACTGGAAAATTACGTTTAGGCCCGGTACGAAACCCTGCAAATGCTTCCGATTGGCAACAGTCAGAGCCACTTTCCATTTAGAGGCTAACCGCACATGAGCTTGTCCAAAACATTAATTTAGACGCAGAATTTCGGGGAATTTTAGCTAACAATTTGGAATCCAGGCAATCTCTCTTTTGATCCATAACCAATTAACTGTTCTTTCCGCTGTTTTGGTTATGGACTTGAGTGCTTTTCTTTTTTTACTCCCACTATCCCAATATCTGTTAAGGCTTTGCATAAGGACCTTGCTGCAAATCCTCTAGTCCCCACTTCTATAGAAGTGCAGCTAGCCCTCCAGCCTTTAACCCTGCAACTCTCCAGCAGTTCGTCATATTTTAACTTCTTCCTTTCATGAGCTTCCTCTGCGTTTTCTTCCCAGATATATGTATATATATATATATAAAAAGTAAATAAAGTGATAAATAAATAGGAGGTTTTATTGTAATTTTCGTGGAGGAACATGACACAGACATGCTTCTTAACTGCCAATGGCTGCTACATCTGTCTCCCTCAAGGTCTAGGCAGTAATTAATTTTTTCATCTGCTTCAGTTACAAACTATGCATCAACTGATCTTCATTAACAATAGAATATCAATAACAATACTGCTAATGACATTAATAAATTTGACTTGTCAAAAAGGGAGTTAATTGCTTTCTACATCCCTACAAGCTGAATTGGCAAACTAAGTTGAACATTCAGCAGAGTCTGGGTAGTGAAATGAAGGTAGAAGTTCAGAGTGCTGTCTGAGTTTGTGTTTAGGATTTGGGAGATCACGGACTGAGTTGCTTCTTTTTGTATTTCGAATTACAGTATTCCTTTTGGTACTTTTTTGAAGTGATTAAATGCACATGTAATTCAATGCCTTCACACTTGACTAAATACTAATGTATTTGAACCAGTAAAACTATTCTTTTGGTAACATAGCAGTCTGTTTATATGTAGTTTCTTTTGAGGTCCTTAAGAAAGGTATAAATCCATTTTACTCTTCAATCTGTTTCACAGCTAGATATCTTAACACTGACTGATAAAGTGGGGAGTGTCTGATTCAGATCTCCAATCTTTTATAGCTACAATAACTGCCTTGGGAAAATCAACAGAGTAAAGCCATTACTGTCCTGTACATAATGAAATTTAAGGTGTTAAATGAGAAATAAAATAACACGAGACAAAAAGAAGTTTAAGAAATAAATGAGCTTAAAATATTGATTTGTTCTGATTTGGTTTATATAAAAATCTTTCAAACTTGTGTTCTGTTTTCAGATTTGATTTATGATTCATAGGAATTTCATTAAGCTCAACTTTTAAGAATAAGAAATGTTTTTATTTTCCTTTGCAAAAAAGTTTTATATTAAATTTTCATTATGAAATCCTAAGTTGATGGATAGAAACTAAACAGAATTTCTTTTCTGATATAATTTACTTTCATTCCTCTGGCCTATCCTTAAAGCAAAGTCTATTAAAATTTTCTATCATGTGTGATGAACATTATTGAAGTTTTGATTAATAAAAATAAAAATAAAAGGAAGTTCAATAAATAAGGTGTTAGATGTATTTCAAATATTTATCCCTTTTGATTCCAGTTTTATTTTCAAATTTCTGACATGCAAAAGAATCAGTTAACTTTCAAAGCTCTAAATATATCCAACTAAAGAGATTAAACGTCATGAAAAAATAATAGAGAGAGATTTTCCCTCAAAGAATATTTAGCAAGTACATCTCAGAGAAACTCTTTGGATGCTAGAATATTGTAGTTTTTTGCTACAGTTAGCTGTGTAAGTACGTTAGTGTATATAGAAATCCACACACAATAAATGTCACTCTAATAAAACTGGAACATAATCTATTATGTTCAAAATACTTAAAAGGAATCCTGATATTTTCCCATTGATAAACAAATTTATTAAATTACCAACTTTCATAAAATCCTTACTTAAATAATCAAAGATCAAAACCAAAGTCTGTGTAACCTAAATTCCACACAAAACATCCCTCAATAAACATACAAATACTATCAGACAGGAATAAAATGCCCACTAGATATGGTCATTCACACACATTATCAACCAAATCCTGTATAGACCAACTAGAATTATGATACGCAAACATTACCAGACAAAACAAATACACATGATATCTAGTTAACCAATGAAAAAACAAACACAAAGCTAAAAAATGCAAAAAGCTTTCTCTTTCATATTTAAACTGTATCTATAAAAATGGATGTGTGTGTGTGTGTGTGTGTGTCTCCATTCTAACAAACCCTACCCCTCTTAAACCCTTGGTCTGATTTCAAGCAAAATTGGGTCACTTGTCGATCATGACATGAACATTTGATGTACATAAAATTTTTTCGTATCAATTTACAGGGTACAGCAGAAATCATTGAAACACTTAGAATTTATGAACTCTTCTTCTTTGAGATGCCTTATGCAAATTCAACCAAAACCAGCTAACTTGCAGATCAGGATCCAAACTTTCAATGTAAACAAAAGTTTTTCAAATCAATGTACAGTGTTCATCAAAAATCAATAATAAATATAATTTTGGGTGTTTTTTTGCACACTTTTATGTATTTCTCCAAGACACTTCATTCAAACTCAACCAAAATCAAGTCACTGGTATACCAAGGTCTGATGCCTTGATATGCAAACAAAAATTTCAGTTGACACACAGTGTGCAGCAAAAATTAATGGAAAATGTTGATTTTCACAATTGTTTATTTTTCCAAAATGCTTAGCTGTATTCCTACAAAAATTGGGTCTTTTTTGTAACTTCTCCTTTAACATATGTCATAACAATTTCACGTTTTCTACAAGGTGCCAACCCCTCTGACATTGCAGGAACAATACATCCACTTCTGCATCACAGTGTCATTGCATCACATTACTGGCTCCCATAATGTCCACCCCATTCTTCCAATTGTACATATATCATTCCCATTTATTGGCAAAATTGACCAAGTATGAATCCTGTTTTACAAATGCAACAAAAACCAGTACTTACTTTGCAATTTTTTTACTTTCACATCATGATATCCTCATACCGGAGCTTTTTGAATGAGCACTTGACATTACCATTTCAACATAGCCACTAAAAAAAAACCAAGCAAGAAGTTTGTTTCTGATAAAGCTTAAATAAAAGTATCAAATCTATAAATGTTTCTATTTGTTTGTTATCCTCTCACATAGTGTGTACCACAGCTGAACTTTGACCTGAAATTTTCAATGCAAAATCTATGGGATTAATATTAATCAATTAATTAAATGCATTAATAAGGAAAAAAATTATGTTAAAAAATGAAATATTTATTGTATGAAATAAATGCTTTTCTCCAAGTCTGAGCTGAGAAATTGTAGGATCCAACTAGAAATATTTTCCGCTGGGTCCCAGGTTTGCAGTTAAGATCTTAGAACCTTTTTACAAAACTTTTCCTAAATATTTCAGAGTTGGTCCGTATTTAATTAATATATTATTTAATTCAAGTAAAATAAAAATAATTAAAACATAAACAGAATAAAAAAGAATTATATGACTTGTTCCTTTATTAGTTAGTTGATCATGGCTCTCCACAAGTTCTTATGCTTTGTACTTCTTAGCAGTGGTTGTCTCTATACTATTTGTCCTAGTTTCCACTCTACATGAACTTGTTAGGTATGTTACTCAAACTTTCACTCTTCCTTTCTTATGTCAAATTCTCCAATCCCTCTTTCCTCATTATTTGTCCCAGAAAATTCAAATCTGATTGAAGCATTTTTAGATTCTAAATACAAGCATTCTTTTTGTTCCAATTTCCACAAAACTTCTTCATTGCTCACATGTTCTATGCATGGTACTCTCTGTATTCTACTGTAGAATCACAGCCCTGTTGCATCAGGTCTTCACTTTATCTGTGAGAAGACTGTCCATACTTTACTAGCACAGCAGTTCAGCACTCTTTTCTTATTTTTTTAAAACAAAATTTTCCTGCCTTATAAAACATTGTTTAGTTTTTGGAAGGCATATTTTGCTGTCCTGATATGTTTTAAGATTCCTGTATCAGACTTTTTATTTTCCTTCATCTTCTAATATATTTCTGTGACTAAAGAGAAATATGATTGATATCAAAAGCAGTACTAACAGAAGGGTGGTCAATATCAAAGGATGAAAATATAAACTGGACTAACAGAAGTGTGATTACATAAAAGGCAGCTAGTTTCAAAAGCAATCATTAGACAAATGATTGACAGATGTGCCAAGCCATAGATGACTTAATTAAGCAAAAGCTTGAGAAGGCAAAAATATGTGGAAATTTCAGATGTAAGATTGGGTTTTTTCTGGCCAAGAAGAGGATACTTGTGAGAAGATTGAGAGAATGCAGAGAGGAGAAGAGAAGACAACTCCTGCAAGTCAATGACTCCTGACAACTCCCTTGTATACATGTGATTCACTCTGACTACCATTCCACACAACAAATACAGACCAATATAAATTATGACACTATCTTCTTGCTATTGATGTTTAGTCTTTGCTTACTTTCCTTCATAACTTTCAGTAGGAGTTCTTGTAGTTTTCTTTTTGGGTTTGCTATCAACACTGGGTCATCTGCATATTTTATGATGATAAAATTGTGGCTGATAATAATTAAACCTGATAGAACTTCTAATTCTTTCAGAATCACTTCATGGTATATGTTAAATAAGTCCACATTCTTGTCTCATACTCCTTTTGTATATTTACTGAATGCATTTTGTATCGATATAAAAACTATAAAAAAAAACAAATATACATTGTGTTGTTTTCATTTCATGCAATCAAGACATGCATAGCTGAATTATTAACAGAACACTGGCAACTGGGTCCCACCCATTCACAGTCAGGTTAGCCAAATGCAGACGACAATTCTACTCCTGCATCTTCCTCTCTCGCACTTCCCGCCTGTGGAACTCACTCCCGTATTCTTGCTTTCCTGACGGCTACAACCTCCAGAAATTTAAATGCAAAGTCAATAATCATCTACTAACCACTGGACTCTAGCTCTCTCCCCTCCCCTGTATAACCTTCACTTTCTCTCCGCCTTTGTATCTGTCATTGCACCTGCTTTCTCAGCTTTCTATTGTTCCTTTCTAACTAGCTTGTACTCTTCACTCTTTTCTAATTAATCTTTTTACATTTATGTAACCCCCTGCACATCAGTGGCGTTTCTGCCTTGCTCGGGGTGAAACGATTAAAAAAAAAAAAAAAAAAAGAACAGAGAATAAATTCAAGCTCTTGTTAAGACAGTTTTTATTCTCTTTACACTAGTATCCTTAAGAATGGCATGAATTTTTTTGTCATTTCACTGATGAATAAATACCAAGGCATTTTGAGAACTTTAGCTTTATAATGACAATTCATCTTGAGTTTTGAATAATAGGTTAGATTAGGGATCATTTCTTTGTACTGGTGTATGTCAGTATAACGTGTTATATATATATATATACAGCTTGGAGAGATGGGCAGTTCTAAATAAACCTATTTACTTTTAATGATTCTATGATTTAAGATGGAAAATATCCCTGTTCACTATCAGTTTTTTTCAGAATGACACCCTAATTTGCATTTCAATATAAAGTTTGGACACTTGTGTCTGTAAATTGTTCCATTTGAGGAAATATCAATATTCGTGAAAAATATAAAATGAATAGAGCACTAAGTGATGACTTAATTTAAATATAGATCTGAAGAAGGCCAATGACTATATTTAATGGAATTTATGATTAAATCATGAATATCCTGGTATGAATAATTAATTGAATAAAATTAATTTAATACTTTTTATAAGTCATATGTACATGTACCAGTCAACTAATATAATATTTTTATTTTATGTAGTAATCCTGAATGTGCATTGTAGTTCAGTGGGTATCAGCTTGGAACAAGAACTCAGGGAGCTGAGTTCAAATTCCAGTTGAATTCCTTGCATTCACTTGAATTCAGTTGAATTCCTTGCAAATATCCTTGGGAAAGGTATTAATCCATCTCTTCCCTCCAGTTATGACAGATTGGATTTTATAGCCTTGGTTGGCAACCAGTATACCACAGAAAGTAATAGCAATCTTCTGCCCAGTCAGTCATGTCTCTTTTGAGACATGATTGCCCAAGCGTGTATCAGGTATGGCACTTAACTGAGTAACTGACTGAATCCTGAATTTCTATAAGATCATGAAAGTAAATATCCATTTTGTTCAGAACCCATTTTGTCCCATTTTCATTATTTTCGTAATGGTAAGAATTATTATTTCAGTTTACTTTTGTAATGTAAATCATTAGTTAGCTGCCAAAGTGCTTACATTAATATAAAGAGGTCTCAAAATTTTTATTTACAGGTCTTTTACTAAATTTTAGCTAACACATTTGATACACTTGGTAAATAAGGAAAAGTTTTGTAACAATAGCCTGCTCTTTGTATTTTGCATATTATCTTTGTTGAAATGGCACCATGCTCCATTTGAATAAGATGTTTACAAGCTCATTTTTAGTATTTGTTATTGATAATGGTAGTAGAATATGAGTAGAAAGTTTGGATTCCTTAGAATTTAATCAAACTTTGTACTTATGATCTGTGAGTTCTTTAGCTTTGTCACAATACTTAACAATACAATGAGTATTGTTAAGTATTTCCTGGCTCTCCATTAAATCTCCAGTTTTGGCATATCTGTTCTTTGAAGACATGTGTTGTGGTGCAGTGGATATCGACTTGGAACGAGAAATCGAAGAGCCAAGTTCGAATTCCACTTGTATTCCTTGCAAGCACTTACATGCAAATACCCTTGGGAAAGGTATTAATCCATCTCTTTCTTCCAGTTATGGGTTAAATAACAGGACAGATTGGGTTCTATGGCCTTGGCTGGCAACCAGTCTACTGCAGAAAGTAATGGCAACTTACTGCGGGATAATCATCTGCCCAGTCAGTCATGTCTCTTTCGAGACATGATCGCACAAGCGTGTTTCACGTATGGCACTTAAATGATGTTCTTTGAAGATGCTCTACGCTATGAAGAATATACAAAATGTTTTTATACTTTAAAAGATTCCCAAACAGTAAATAGGGTTGAAACTTGTCATTCATTTACATTCATTATTGAGTTTAATGTGAAACTATTTACCCATCTCAGTGATTACAAGAGTTATACAATGAAGAATCTGATGAACATTGTTGCTTATGGTGTTCCAACAATATTATGTTAGATTAATTCTGCAGTCTTTTGATTACTATTTTCCAGTTTCTGTATATTGAGTAAATAAACATTCGCTAACTTACCATGTAGATTCTGCACCTGAATAGACTTATTTGGTAAATTTTTGTTTTGTTCCCTGAAGGCCTTTAACCCTTCAAATCTATCAAAAACATCCCTATTTCTGTGCAAATGTATATGCTGAACTCAAATCGGTAATTGTTTAATGAAGAGACATACCTTTATTTCATCAAGCAGAAAAATATGGAACTTCTTGTTGCTGTTTATCTCAAGCTGTAACCACAGTTCAAAAATGTTATACACTGCTGACTGAATTCACTCGTAGTTTTACGTTTTTTCGTACTTATTTCAATCCCTACGCGCAAAATGAGTTCCGAAACTGAACAATTCGTGGAGTAATTGCTCAAATGGAGAAAATCGACCAAAAAAAAGAAACCTACGCTTCAATTCATTCAGCGGTGAATCAGAGATGACAATGGTAGTAAGGGGTGAGATATAGTCCGATGTATTTATGGTCGATACCATGAAATAAAGGTAGGTTTCTTCAATAAACAATTATCGATTTGAGTTCAGCATGTACCTTTGCACAGAATTAAGGATGTTTTAGACAGTTTTGTTGGAGCAAACGCCTTCAGGGAACAAAACAAAAATTTACCACTTATTTAAACCATTCCCACCCCCCAAGCAAGACAATAAAGCCACTAATATGCAAAAGATTATGAAGAATGAAGGAAACTGAGATAAAATTGCTGTGGAGAAAGGACAATAAAAAGATGTAGGGACAAACAATGTCGATTGATGCTGCATTTAATTTTTTGAAGGTTTTAGTTGACAGGGCAGCAAGAAGCTGAAAAGAAGTTTCACAGGCAAGAAGTATGAAAGAAGAAACTATTAGAATAGAACTTATGGTTTCATTTAGCTATTTCAACAATGAAATGATAAAATCTATTTGCCAATCTAGTTATATGCTTAAATTCATGAAGTCATGGTACCAAAGATGAGAGCTCATCAGAACAGTTGTCATAAAAATATTTTTAAAACGGTACAGGGAAGCCATATTAAAGCACTGTTAAAATAATTGAAGCCAAGATGCCAGATCATGACCAATAACATTGCAGATAATTATAAATTTACAGATGAATGGTAGATTTATAAAGATGTAAAATAGATTTTGGTGAGAATATTTTTTTTTTAGCAGGACACACAAACAATGAGAGACTTTATTGTGGTAGTACTAAAAAAATAAAAAATAAAGCTAAATGATTTCAGTAATCATAACAAGTTCTGAAATGATAATGACTGATATGAAAATTATAGAAGGAATCTAAGTAAATGATAAATTCTGTTCAGATGCAATATCAATGGTGAACAAATAACAATCTTTATCCATCTATCACCCTCCTTTTGACATTTCCTATATCTAACCACTCCTTCTCATCAGATTCCCCTATGTAACCCCCTAACCACTCTTTCTCATCACTTTCATCTATGTAACCCCCTAACCACTCTTTCTCATCACTTTCTCCTATGTAAACTCCTAACCACTCTTTCTCATCACTTTCCCCTATGTAACCCCCTGCACAATAGTGGCAGTGAAAAATGCCTTACTTGGAGTGAATTTTTTTTTTTAATCATGTCACCCCAAGCAAGGCATTCCACTGCCACTATAGCGCAGGGGGTTACATAGAGGGATTGGATATAGAAAATGTCAGAAGGAGGGTGATACACAACTTAGGATGTACATAGGGAGAGAGTTGGAGAGAGTGGGTGTGAGTTAGTGTGTTAGGAGGTGTCTATTTACCTTATATTTAAACTCCTAAATGTTGTAGCCGTCGTGGAATCAAGCATGCGGTAGGGCATTCCACAGGTGGGAAGTGTGAAGAAAGAAGCTGTTGGAGTAGAAATTGAGGTTACATTTCATCGGTTTCACTGTAAAAGGGTGGGACCTAGTTGCCAATCTAGTATCTCGTGCAAATTCACATCTAGGAGGCACCGGTGATTTAAGTTCATCAGAGCAGAAGCCATGAAAGTATTTATAGAAGAGGCACAGGGAAGCCACGTCACACTGGTGAGAGAGATACTGCAGGTGATCAGCCAAGTCGGTATCAATCACATTACAGATTCCTCACTGTATTTTGTCAAGAACCCCGAGGAGAATAGAAGGGGCACCCGACCAGATGTGGCAGCAGTACTCAATACACGGGCGGATGGTGGATTTATATAATTGCAGAATAGATTCAGGTGGAAAGAATTTCTGGGCCCTGCACAGAGAGCCGACTTTCATAGCTGCGGATTTAGCAATGGATTCGACGTAGTCATTCCACTTGAGGTCCGCTGAGAGTGTCAGGCCAAGCAGGCATAGTGATTTACTCTCTGGGAGGCAAGCCTGTTCCATGTTAATGGGAGGGAGGTGCGGTTGTCTGTGGTGGTTAATTGACAACAGCTTCATTTTGAAAGAATTGAATTTTACGAGCCATTTCTTATCCCAATCCACCACGGAAAGTTTTTTTTCATTACAATTTGATATGGTATATTGTTTACTTGTTTCGCAAGCATTTTGAGATCTTTTATCACATTTACAATCATATAATCTACACACACATATCATAAGCACAAATGATTTAGCAATGGATATTTATAAAAAAAAAATTAATTTTCTTTCAATTAATCTCTCTTGTAATCAAAATCTGGCATGCATGCTGCAGATAACTTATACTACATTGGCATTTGTTTTAGGAAATGATGGTGTAGCATGTGAGAAAAGAAGGTGGTTAGAAAAACTGGGGTGATATAAGGGAAGTGGGGTAACTAAGCACACTCCTCCCACTTTTATTGAACAGGAGTAGAGGCTTATTCCTTGTTTCCTGTTTAGAAGGTGGCTCTCTTTCTCTTCTCAGACCTCAGTCTTGGTGCTCCTACAATTTTTCTGTGATATGTGTGATGGGTGGCAACATCTCTTCATTGTGAAGGTACCAGGTTGTTAGTTTTCTGGTTGCATCTTCGAATTGGTAGTTAAGGACCCTAACTGTTGCATAGCATCAATAGCTGCTGGGTTCTTGCAATGCCATGATATGCATGGATAGGTATCCTTGCAAACACTTTCGGTGGGCAAACCCGAGGCCGCACTATGCTGCAGTCAGCACCAGCTCCCTTCCTGCACATGTTGCAGTCAATGACCATCTGCCACCTCTACATGGGACCTCTCCTCACCAACAACACAAAATGAATAATAACATCTCAAAAAATAAAACTAAACCAGCTAAACAAAAATCATCTAAACCGCTCAAGGTTTTCTTCATGAATATACATGGTATACATGCCAACTTCTGCAGTATGGAATCTTTCCTCCATGAAAATACTCCTGACATCTTTGCATTTTACAAAACTAATCTTAACTCTTCAATCCTCTCATCTGACTTCTTGGTTCCTGGCTACCTTCCCTTCTTAAGGAAGGACTGCACTGTCCATATGCATAGTCTGGGGGTTTATGTCAATGAACACCTCCCTCTAGCTTGGGTGATTTCTCTCAAATCTTTTGACCATTCATACATGTGTCTGTCTTTCACTACTAAAACTGGTTAGCTATCTTTTCTTTTTGTACCACTCCTCTTCCTCTCCTGACTGCTCCTGCTAGACAGTATCTCTGACAATATAGGCTACTTCCTCCAACCCATTTGCTAACATACTTGTGTTTGATGATTTTAATGCCAACCATGCCAAGTAGCTGAAAAACACTGTCACCAATCCTGCTGGCATTCATGCCATGAACTTTGCGATTACTCAATCTCAGACACAAGTAGTGGATTTCCCCATGTGTTTCTCCAGTATTCTTACAGGACATGCTTCTCTGTTAGATCTCTGCTTCTTCTCTGTCCCTTACTCTTGCCAAGCCTTGCAGCTTTGCCTTCTTGAAAACTTATATCATGCTGTCATTTCTATTAATGTTTCTCTCCACTCCCACTCCCTTCAAGAAACTCCTACCAGCTGAATTTCTTACTGCTACCAAAGAGCAGACTCAGATTCATTACCTGATTTGCTATGTGACGTCCCTTGGGAAAAAATCTTTAGCCTTCCCATTAAGGACTGTGCCTCTAAGGTCTCCTACTGAGTGAAAGCTGACATCGATGCTTTCATCCCAATCATGAAGTTCTGACCTAAATACCATTCATTCCCTTGGTTCTCTTCTGCCTGCTCTGCCACCATTGCCCACAGGAATCACTTCTTCCAACTATATCAGAGTCACTGACCACAATAGGCACCTATTTGCCTCTGCTCGTAATTAGTGTAAGAAGATCTTAAATGATGCTAAGCTGTTGTTTGCTGAGAGAATGAAACAGAATATAGCAGCCCTCAAGTGTGACTCCAAAGATTACTGGTGGATCTGCAAATGTATGCTGAACAACAGCAAATCCTTCATCTAACCTTTAATCAATAAATTTGTGGTCCTCACAGCCACTGTGAAAAAAGGCAGAGTGCTTTGCTTGCAGATTTTCCTCCAACTACAAATTTCACTCATCTGAAGTATCCACATCTGACTTACTTCTTAGAATTGAGATTCAACTGAGAGATGTTTACATAACCCCCACTCTGGTCTTTAAGATAATATCAAAACTTGACTCCCATAAGATAAGCAGAGGCAATGAAATCCCAGTCTTTCTCTTGAAGAAATGTGCCCCTGAACTCTCCTCTGTCTTCTCTAAACTCTATAATTACTGCCTCTCTGCTTTCTGTTTTCCTACCAGTTGGAAGTTCTCTTCTGTGGTTCCTGAATTTAAGAACTCAGGAGAACCCTTTGACCACTCTAATTATTGCTCTATCAGCCTCTTACCAATTTTCAGCAAAGTGTTCAATGCTCTTGTCAATACTGAAATAGTTCCACATCTCACTGCCCATAAAATATTCTTAGACAGACAGTATGGCTTCCACTGACGATACCACTATTTACACCCGGATCAGTCAGAAATTTGCCAAGCTGGACAAAGATAACTTCACTGCTGATTTTGGGAAGGACCTCCAATCTATGGTGGACTGGGGTAAGAAATGTCTCACAAACTTCAATGCTTCCAAAACAAAGCTGCTATCTATCAACCACCATAAACCATCCCTTCTGCCCTCCATTAATATGGATCTAGCTAGTCTCCTTGAAAGCAGTATCCTGCACCTCCTTGGCCTCACTCTTTCAGCTGGTCTTAAGTAGAATGACTACATTGAATCAATGGCTAAATCTACAGCTATGAAGGTTAGGTCACTGTGCTGGGAAGTTTTTTTTTTTTTTTTTGCCTGAGTCTATCTTGCACATATACAAATCAACCATCTTCCCATGCATTGAATACTTTTGTCATATCTGGCTGGGTGCCCCTGCTATTCATCTCTGGGTTCTCGACAGGCTCTAGAAGAGAATCTGCAATCTAATTGATCTTGACCTGGCATCTCAACTCGAGCCACTTTCACACCAATGGGATGTGGATTCCTTCTGTTTCTTTTACAAATATTATCATGGCTTCTACTCCACTGAGCTTAGCTCCCTGGTGCCCCCTTTATAAGAATTTACTCAAGCAACCTGGACTGGCAACAATGTACCACACTTTTACAGTCAAAACAACATAATGCAGCTACTATTTCTACTCTAGAAGCTTCTTGAATGAATGCTTGTTGGGCAATATTTTAACTGATGATATCAAAGAAAAACATGTGATTACCCTAAAGTAAGTATGGTATTTTGTTAAATTACTTTTTACTCATGTACTATAAAAAAACTCAAAATCAATATAAGACCCTGAAAAAGGCTGTAATACTGATATCTAATTTGAAAAAATATTTTTAAATAGAACAAATCTTGTTTAAAGTTTCAATTTTAATTTTAAGGTAATAGATTAAAGTTAATAGCTCCAAAGAAAAAAATACTTGGTTTATTTCCAAAATCAATTTATAATTTTTCTCATCAGTAAATCTGTCTACCTAAAAATTAACACCATGTTAAAATCTTTCAAATATAAGTTATGCTTTTCTTAAATTTTATTAAAAATATTGCTTAATTTAAATCCTAACTGGATTTAAAACAAATATTGTGATGTTTTTATTAAAACATAATAAAATTCATTTTTAAGACATGGATAGTCCAAGGTATGATGATAAACTACACCTGGCAGCAAGGCCTCTGATCAGGAGAATGAAGGTTTTAAAAAGTGTGGAACAGCCTCTTAAGTGCTGCTGTTATCAGGTCCACTCTTACCTGGGTCTGGTAGCACCTGTTTGGGTCCCAGCTATAGGTAAATAGTGAACGCTAAACAACAACAAAATACTATGAAAGTAAAAAAAAATACATTTTTATAATAAAAAAAAAACAGAAATACATTTTTATTTAAAAGAATTACCAGCAATACATATTTGAAGTGAAATCACTAACAAAGGAATTGTAAAGCAAAATGAACATTTAATCTGCAGTTGAAGGCCTACAATTGCATTCAAAATATATTTAGTTGAATTCATAGAATTGTGTTCAAAATATTTAGATTTTAGCAGTAAATAATCTGTAGAGGTTGATATTCCTTTAAACAAAATAAACCAAACTAAACTAGTTGTCTGCACAAATATGTATAAACACAAAAGCTGAATATCAATTGAGAAAGCAACATAATATATATCATATTTTTATTACTTCAAATCTCCCAAGAAAATTAAATTTCAGCATTAAATATCCATAAGAAGTTGATATGCTATTAAAAAAATCAATCAACCAATTTAAGACATGGATAAGTTGATTATTTACTAGAATAGTAGAACTGTGAACACAAATTTTGGTTAAAAGTTCATAAATATTGTTTTTTTTATATTACCTCTTCCCATTTACTCACTTTCACTACTGCCAATGACATATATGTTTATGTGAGGTGCACAAACATGACAAAATTTCTTGGTGTGTTAAGTGATTAAGTGATGTATACTATCAGTAAATAATCATTTTTTACATTCCATACTTAAAAAATCGTTTAGTAAAGTTTCTTTACTAAAATACAAATTAAAAATAATTTTACATAAAAATATTTTCCTTGTAATGTTGTTAAATTTTAATTAATAAACATCAGTTATTGGATTCCATGAGACATAATAAAAAAAAAAAAGAATTTTAAAAGTTCAAAAATAAAAATTGATTAAATTAATTTTTTAACTGAACACTTTGTACTGTTCAGAAAAAACAATTAAAATATTTTAAATTAAAAATGTCTTATTTTTTTGTATTTTCACTTTATGATTGAGAGCAGATACTCAGTAATTGTCATTTTTCTCTTTGGAGACTTAACATGATAAACATTTTGCAGAAATTTGATAAAATAAAATGGTGTATACAAAACATATTCAGATAATGGAAAACCTTTGGAGATATGTGTGTTTAAAGTTCATACCAATTTCTTAATAGTTTGTATGCATCATTGCTGATTATTAGATCCGGTGTGTCTTATAGAATTGGAGAAAAGCTTCATAAGAGAGTTTCTGCACAGTTTTACACAAGTGACCAGTTGTAAATTATAAAAGTTATTTTCCTGAGCAATATCTCTATTTTAAAAAAGGATATATGCAGTGATTGAAAACGATAAAAAAAACATTGTGTAGCATAGTTTAAGATAACAGACTTTACATAAGATTCTATTCTAGCAGGTAATGAATCTTTGATTTTTGCTTAGAAGCAATTGATCTTTGGTTCTTGCTTTGAAGTTTCATTAAAGGTAAAAATTTGGTTCAAAAGCTGTTATTGACAAGACAACTAAACACAGACACAAAAAGGAGTTATTATTTCATGTTCCTTTTAATTTTTTAAAAGATAATGACATCTTGTTTACCAAATTTCTTGTTTATGTAACAGAAAAGTCTCCATGGCTTTACTAGTTTCTTGAAACAAAAGATTACCTGGTATGTTTACAGTTCCCTGTGTTATCTACAGGTGACACCTGTTCATAAAACAAAACATAATTGGTCAACTTCACCAGTCATTGAGCACTTATTTACAGATTTAAATAAAACCAGGTAAATCCTATCAGTTCAAAACATTTTTCATAGTCAGTTAAGTGCCATACATGATACACACTTGGGTGATCATGTCTCAAAAGAAACATGACTGACTGGGCAGAAAATTATCCCACAGTAGGTTGCTATTGCTTTCTGCGGTAGACTGGTTGCTGACCAAAGCTATAGAATCCAATCTGTCCTGTTATTTAACCCATAACTGGAAGGAATAGATGGATTAATACCTTTCCCAAGGGTATTTGCGCCTTAGTGAATGCAATGAATTCAGCTGGAATTTGAACTCAGCTCCCCAATTTCTCATTCCGAGCCAATATCCAATGCAAAAAAATGCACATCCTGCACCAAAACGCGCATCCTGATAGTACTGTACTGAAAAAGATGAAGTTAAATGGCTATCACAAGAAAACTGCCTGGGAAATTTCTATTCCCTTATTAACACACTTATCAAATTCTTTTAAGATTCTGATTCTGTTATCTGTGACGAACTAAGACACATCAAGCATGACATTGCTTACATGTCAGATTCATTCAGAAAGATCAATGAAGTTAATTTGCAACTGCAAGGAAATTAAGTTAACCTTATCTTGGTCAATTCAGTCCTCTGTTTCTTTCCAAGTGTAATATTTCCTATGATTAACTTTTCTCATTTCCATGCTTCTTTGAATTGGAGAAAGAAAAACCTATACAACAATAGCCTTCATTAACTCTGGATATCCTGTGAAGAGACATATTGGACAGGGGTTTCAAAATCTTTATTTTTTTTTTGTAGTTAAAATTCAAATCTTGGTGACCAATCCATCTTTAAATTAAAAATAAATTGATGCTGAAAAACCTGGTTTCAGTCTAAATTGACATTTTACAGAGGTCAAATTTTTTAAAAATCACATCAACTTTTTATCTTACAATTTTTCTTGCAAAACACATTTCCGACTGCTACCCTACATTACGGAAGGAAGTTTAGGTGCATTTTATTGCCTTACTAAAATCATATTTAGTTGTGATGGTTTTAGTGCAGTTATCCAGTCTTTTTTAAGCAAACTCAGGAAATTAGAGAACATTGGGATCTACGAATTCTTTTCAGTGACTTTCAGCCTAATATTGAAACAAGCTGATATTCCAGCACCAATTACATCTTTTAATACCATTTATGTAATAGTGTTGGGGTCCAGTGATGACACACAACACAACAAAAAAACTTAGGCTACCCTTACTTCTACATTCAATGCTAAAAGATAAATCAAAGCAATAGTTGTTAGATGATAACACTGTTCACCATTTCTACTAAAGCTGAATTGTAATAAGAATGAAGGAGGTAACATTGTGTTACATAAATTCTCCAAATCTGATTACCTGCCTTGAAAATCAACATCTGATATCTGGACTTTTACTTATGCAAACAACTTTGGCATCAATAAGAAATGCCCCCTACAAAACCAATAAGGCTTTTCACTGCTTATACAGGTATGTACTGAAACTAAACAAGAGGCAATAGGAAAGCTAATTTCTCAAGCTGTTAAGGGGAGCTCCAATTAAAATATTTAAACATTGGTATCAGTGAGCAATACACAACTATCTCAACCATCAGACAGACCAATCACTCTAGTAAAATTTCTTTTCCACATCATTATTATTCCTTCAATCAGGTGTGATTGTAGGGTGGGTTACTTTTCAGCTGAGCACCTGACCAGTTCCCACCTCATATCTGGGTTGAAAACCAGAGGGTCATTTATTTATCTTATGTCCTGTAGCTTGAAAACTCATCTTTGTCATGGACACATGGCCATTGATTACATTGATTACAAGAAAGACTTTACCCTAGCCATTGACTTCAATCTGGGTGATATCATGGCATCACCCAGTAATGCTGTGATATCATCATACTAGTTCCCTGGAGCTCAATCTTTACCATTGTGCTAGATAGCCATTAATCTTATAAGAAAGTTCATCTTTTCTTTTTGTTTTTGTTGGGACGCCTGCTCCTATTCGGCTACAATGGACTATTCCATTACTATGTAAAGTAATGGTGGCATCTACGGGAGAGTGTGCCGAGCAGCCAATCGACAAGTCAGTCGGAGACTTCCGGTGACGACCCGGAAGTACCCATTGCTCATACCACGTCTTATGATGGTTGAGACGATTAACCTCTATTCTTGTATTGGATACTAATAACCTTTGTAAATACTATTTTCACAGAATACAACAATTAACCTATTCCTGTTGTTGAGTTATTTATTCTTACTCACAACATAACAGTTTTTAAATGCTTTTAATCTGGGGACCTAGCCACCCTCCTCAAAGTCTAAGGTGGAACTACTTCAATTGTTGATGACCCAACCAGGTATCAAGTGACCTGACCTGTTTTTTTTTTGTCTTTGTTTTTTGGCTTATGTTTTAAAAAATTCACAAGTGAAAAAACTGTTCTTATCCTTTTATGCATGAGTTATTAATACTGCCAATTACAAAATTGTTCTTATTTGAATATTCTTCTTTCATTCATCCATTTTGTTAGTGATATTTTTCCTTGTCAGCCTTGACAAGAAGTGAATGTTATCTGGCCATATTGATTGACAAATTTGAAATGTTCTTTCATTGATAAAGTCTCTTCATATGATGACATCAGATTAGATTGATTCTCTCATGGTATTTGAATTTGGAAATATTTTGCATAAACATTTTTGTCTCTTCATCTTGTTGCTTGACATTTCATCAGTTTTTACTTTATAACATGGTTAAAATCAATATATATTTTTTAAGTAGAAAAGGAGAGATAATGTTTCATCTTTAAAAAATAAATAGATGAAAGGCTTTTCTTGAGAGAAAAGAATGAAAAATATAAAAAATGAAGGAAGAAAGAAACTTCATATTGTTTTGTTTTTATTTTTAACACTCTCTGGAATCATAAAAATATATTCTAAGATATGAATTGGCTTTTCTAGTGTTACTGCATACTTTATAAATCTAACTATATGTATATATATATATATATATATATATATATATATATATATATATACAAACAAAAAAGAGATGCTAGAAAGTAAAACCTGCCATTTCCATAGAAGCTACAACAGATACAGGATGCACAAAAACATATTTGGAAAGACCACTTTTTCAGCTATGTAACACAAACTGTGCTCACATTCAGTGTTTAGTCTCCATAAAAAATTACCAAGCATTAATAAATAGGAGTTTGGTGCATTTCTTCAGTGTGGAGGAATATTATTATTTAAACATCATTTTTATGGATATACATATTTTTCATTTATTTCTTTATTAAATATTATAACATACTTGTGTACCATGTGACTTTTAAAGATCTAATTTTGAGATATAAAATCAGCATATTTACTGCTCAGTATATACACTAATTTTATATTTCATGTATGATGTGATTCTCTTAAAATTAGGTTTTCAAAAGTCACATAATACATTAGTATATACAGTATTTATTTTTGTCTACTGGCCTGAATGTTTGAGAAATCTTATTATAGAAAAATATGCACACTCAAGCATGTCTCCCTTGGTAGTAGGAACCATTAGTAGAGCCAATGTGCTTTAAGTTCCCCAGCCATGACAATAAATAAATATACTGTTTAATAAATAATCAGCATCAACTCAGATCCACTAAAAATAAAATTTAATACTCAAGATTTGCTACTATATCAATTTAAATGTGGGTATGTATATATATATATATATATATATATATATATATATATATATATATATATATATAAGAGTGAATCAAAGACCTGTAGAATTTTTTAAGGTGAATTTCAAATACTGTATTCCAATATTTTTGCATACATATATTCAACAAACTCTGTGCCATCTTTTAGGCAACATCATGATTCCATCATCCTAAATCTTTGTTTAAATGACTTACAAAGGCTTTCAGTGAATTTAGTAGAAGTTGAAATAAATGTTAACTCAAAGGTGCAAGGTTAGGTGTATCAATTTCTGCTATGTTTGCAGAATCCACAGGTCTGACATTGTCTTAGTGAAAGATGATAACCTTCTGATTGGTTATTTCCAGACATTTTTCATCAGTTATTACCTTTAATTGATTCAAATAAAGCTAATAAGCTATATAACAAAACTTATCATTAGAATTCTTATAAATAGTATGCATAGCAGAATCAAACCAGAAATGGGACTAGAACAGAAAGTTTTTGTTAAAGATATTGGAAGACATATATAATATTTATGCTTAGAATAATATCAGAAAGAGCAATAAAAAGCTAGAAGGATGTATACCAATGTTTTATAAATTATGTAGAAACATTTGATAAAATATATCATAAAGAACCATTCAAACTGCTAGATAAGCTTGATTTTTTTTTTTTTTGATCATTTCACCCCAAGCAAGGCAGAAACGCCACTGATGTGCAGGGGGTTACATAAATGTAAAAAGATTAATTAGAAAAGAGTGAGGAGTACAAGCTAGTTAGAAAGGAACAATAGAAAGCTGAGAAAGCAGGTGCAATGACAGATACATAGGTGGAGAGAAAGGGAAGGTTATACAAGGGAGGGGAGAGAGCTAGAGGCCAGTGGTTAGTAGATGAGTATTAACTTTGCATTTAAATTTCTGGAGGTTGTAGCCATCAGGAAAGCAAGAATACGGGAGTGAGTTCCACAGGCGGGAAGTGCGTAGAGGAAGCTGCAGGAGTAGAATTTATTTATTTATGAAAGATATTAGAATAATCCAGAACTTATAATAGTAGAAAATCACCTGTATATAGCTATATACTGAATTCAATAAAGAAGCAAAATTAAAAGATGTATTCACCTGAGCAGTTATACCCAAGCTAGGTAGATTTTTAGTTTTTCATTTCACCCCAAACAAGGCAAGACCATCTCTAGTGTGAAGAAAGAATAAGAGAAAGATGGGAATCAAGTAGATAGAAGATTGCAAGTGATGCTAAACTTTTAGAGATCATAGTTATCAGGGAAGCAAGTATGCAGAAGGGAGTTCCATAGGCAGGAAGTGCAAGAAAAGAAACTGCTAGTGTAGAAATGGCGATTACATTTGTCTATTTTGATGGTCAAAGGGTGGGACCTATTTGCTAATCTAGTAGCACAAGTCAATTCATGTGGTCAGGGCACCAGGGAAGGAAGCTTATCAGAGCAGAAGCTAGAAAATATTTCTAGAAAAGGCAAAGAGAAGCAACATCTTGTCTGTAAGTATATTACTAAAGTCAAGCTTCTAAACTGTGATCAATTACATTGCAAATCGTCCTTTGAATTTTCTCAAGAACCATGAAATTAACAGCAGGAGTAACTGATCAGATATGGCAACAGTACTCAATGCACAGACAAATGGTTATAAATGTGGAAGATAGATTCTGATGAAAAAAATTTCTTAACCCAACACAGTGACCCAAACTTCTTAGCGGTAGATATAGCAATTGATTCAGTATAGTCATTCTAGATGAAGTTGCTTAAGATAGTGAGGTCAAAGAGGTGCAGTGTATTGCTTTCTGTGTGACTAGCATCATCCATGCTGATGGCAGATAGAAAAGTCTCTATAGTTGTTAAAGGAGAGCAGCTCTGTTTTGGAGGCATTAAAATTTATGAGTCATTTCTTATGCCAGTCCATCATAGATTGAAGGTTCTTTTCAAGAGCAGAAGCAAGGTTTATTTCATCAGCTTGGGTAGATTTCTTATTGAGACAGGTATAAATAATGAACTTTGAAGTCAACATGATTAAAATAACACTGCTCAGCTAAGTGACAAGTTTCTCCACATTAAGTTTATTCAATTTCATATATATATATATATATATATATATATATATATATATATATAAAGGACCAACTTTCCATGAAGATCCAATTTGGTGAAACCTTGGTAGGTTCGTTGGCTCTCTAGGTTAGCTACTTACTTGCTTGCTCTACTAGTGTATTGAGTGCTTTATGTGTTAGGTTACTCGTCTCGAGGTTTTTTCTTTTGACTAGTACTTTGACTGATGTTCAAGTGCTTAGTTCGTTTCTTTTTTTGTTTCCATTCCCCACCCCCCGCGTTTATACTTAGTAGGTTTTTTGAGATATGTTCAAAGACAAATTTACAGTTATATATATATATATATATATAATAACAAGACCGACTCTGTAAGTATCTAAATCCTAAAATTATACGAAAATAAACTTTGAGGACAACAAATAACAGACAGAATCTAACTCCGTTATTGTCCGTCGCTATAAGGTGTTGGACAAGAGGGGGAAAAAAAAAGAAAACTGCGGAATACAGACAATACATACAATACCCCGCAGTAAAGAAAAAAAAACCCAAACGGAACCAACCACAAAGAAAGAAAAAGTGCTCGATACAGAACTAACCAAAGCGGAATAACAAAGAGGAAGCAATGTAGAGCAAAGACACGTAAAAAAATTTTTTTTACGTATATATATATATATATATATATATATTCTGAAACCTTGTGAAAATCTTGCGATTTTTTTCGTGTGTTTTTTTTTCGTGTATATTCTGAAACCTGTATGTTTTGTCTCTGGTGTCAATGTTTTTCTCAGCAAATATGTAAGATAAAATAAGGTAAATTGGTCTTTACACAAAACTTAATGTTGCGACTCTAATATTAAAGCAAGCATAATGGTAGGGATTTTACAGATTTCTAGAATTTGTGAATCTTTGATAAGTTGAAACAATTACTTGGGGGTACCTTGGTTTATGGCATATGGCTATCAGAATAATATTTGTTACCAACAAAAATGTTATCTTGTATCACTTATTAGACAAATAAAACTGTGCTGCAAATATTAGAAAAAGTTTGAGTAGTTCTAGGAACATAATGTTCAGAGGGTATCAATTTAAAGTATATAAAAAGTAGTTCTTAACTTTTATTACCATAATTTTTGCACACATTAATGTATTCACAATGTCAAATGAAATTGATATCTCGGAAGCAGTTTTTTCTGCAGCTGTTGAGATAATGCAATCAACAGTCAATATGACATAAAAGAGAAATACGTAAATAAATCCTGTTTGATATTCAAATCACAATCATGTACATTATTGCTTCTTCTCACTTTGAATGTATTAATATAAAAGTCTTTCTGCATTAAATTTTTTGTATTTATGATAAAAAATGACTAATTCTTCAAGGTTCTATTGGTTAGTTTTATTTCTTTGCTAGAAATTACAGTTTTGGTTGTGTTTTGTCTCCTGGTGTCAGTGGTCGTTTTTCAAGACAGGGTAAGAAAGAGATTTCTGAATACTGATTTTCAAGGAAAGGTTTACCAACATCCATGGATGCTGCAATACAGACTTTCAATCTCCATTTTGTTTTATCTAATGTTATATTTGCTGAGGAAGAAAATTTCTTAAGTGTAGAATCTTCACAAATCTAATTAATTCAGAATATTTAATCATTTCACAATCATCAATTTCATTCACATCAAAGCCTTTGCAATGTTTGAGACAAAAATTGATTTCTCATGAAAATTTAAGAATGTATTTGCTATAAGATTTACAAATGGATTTCATTTTAGTTGACTCAAGACCCTAAATCAACCAGGCATTCAGAGAAAGAACTATCAGGAATTTGAGTTGGTCACAATGTGTAATCAATTCAGATTTGAGATATTGAACTAGTTTACAAGTGGAAGCAAGTATTCATTTTTAATGAAAAATAAATATACGTCTCATATAAGATTTCCAAGTGTGTTTCTGGTGAGTTCAATCAAGACTTTAATCAAACAGATATTGAAAGAACTATTATGAGTTCATGTGTTGGTCAGAAAATGTGATTATATGAAATATGAGACATTGAATCAATGGCTAACTACCAAAGTTGGATGAGGAAAAGCTGGACTGAATCATGAAAGCTTGTCTACAGTTAACTCGCAGGAAAGAAACTATTATCCAGATAATCTGTTAGGAGTGGCTTACAAAGTGCAAACATAAATTTGAGACACTGGATCAACTTTAGTATTAGAAACTATCGATTTGTATCAGGATGACTTGTAATGAATCACAGAAAGTCATCTACAATTGACTGAATGAAAAATGATGCAATATGCACCCTACATTTGCTGAAGTCATTTAGCTGCATTCAATAAAGTCCTTGAACTTGGAAATTAAGTGCAACATTAAGTGATTGATGACAGCTGAAATTGGACATGTTCATGTCTGTCATTTCTTTGAAAATGAATGCTGCATTTCACTGATGATCAAAATTACTGTTCGATTACATATGTCTTTGGTTTATCTGATATACACACATGCATGACTAGACAGTCTCATTACAGATGAGAAACTGTTATGCCTGTACTTGAATGTCATGCACAAATGAAACTAAAGAGACAAAGTGACAACAGATATGGCCATGCTAAAAACAGTGACCTATCATATGATTAAGTCTGTGTTGGCAGAGTGTGCTAAGCTTTGTTTACTCTGTGCTTGATGTGAAATAATGTTTTTGTCAATGGGCATTTATTTTTTTTAAGTTTATCATTAATATTTTTATGTCAGTTGAGTCTGATTGCTGCTGGTACGATATAACTGCATGGTCAGGTCATCAGTTACAAAACTAGCTTTTCCACCAGGTATTTCTGGAGAGGAAGCCAGCTAGACATTCAAAAGAATTTAAAACAAAACCTGTTAAAAAACAGATGAACCTTCTTGCAAGGTCAACAGCCATCTAGCACAATGGTGTAGACTGGGCGTCATAGTTTTGTGATAGTATAGCACCAGTAGATAGCCAGAGCAGAGGATTACCCTGATTGAATCAGAGCTATCTAACATGAGCAAGCTAAGTCTTTAATCTTGACTGTGTTTTCACATGGCAAGGCATAGTTTTTTTCCAGCTGTACTTGCCCAAGACATGCTATGTATCAATGAATACCTCTTCAGCTTTCCAGATATGTGGAGAGAAATTGTTGGGTGCTCAGCCATGCCACAATTCTATGACCATACCCAGTCATGGCATTGATGCTGATGATGGTAATAATCTGATTTTTTTAACTTTTACACAACTAATGTTTCTTCTTTACTGAAATGATTAGATATTTCATTGATTATTGAATAACATAGTCTGTGTTCATTGGATACAATTAATGACAATGATATTAAACATTGAGCAATCTAGTTCACTTTAAATTCTAGAACAAAATATGCCTTACAGTTGGTATTTGACTGTATGGTAGAATAATAATGAAAATCAAACAAAAAAATTTTGCCTTTGCATGATTATATAATCCCTTCAATTTTCCTCTGTTTTATTCCATAGTAGAAACTAATAGGCTTGTCCAATTTTTATGTTGCACTTAAATTTTCATAGATGGACAGTCATAGAAATTTTATGTTGTTCATAAATTCTGTCACTTGAGTTTGGTTATGATATGTGCCCATATTTATTGACATGGAAGAGAATTGAGTGGAGATGGCTTCTGCCTGGCTGTGTCAGATAATCTTTCCTCTTGAAGTATGATTAATCATTTTTCTGTCTGCTTTTCATGTTAAAAATGTATTTTTATGTTTTAGACAGCCATAGTAGATCTTCCAAAAGAATACTTGTTTTCTTTTTATCTGCACAGGTAGATCGAGATAGAAAAACAAAAGATACATGTAAAATTTTAACTGGCTATTTTATATATATATATATATATATATATATATATATATATATGCATGAAGGGGTTCTAAATAATACTCAACTTGACTAACTTAGCAAAATTTGAGAAAATTCCAAATTTTTTAAAGAACTTCTTGATAATGCTGAGAATTTTTCAGCAAGTGAATATCTGTATTTAGAAAGTATATCTTTTTTCTTATCTTTAGAAGTAAAATGAGATGAAAAAAAGCAGAAAATGCATAGAATTTATATATATATTTATATATACACACACACAGAGGGTACAATCATTAAATCATCACCTTTTTTATAATTTTGTGTATGTGTGTTGCTTGTTTTTGATTTTGTCGACTGTACTGTATCATAGGGTCAGTTGGGCACTGTCTATGAGAAAAAGGGCACTATGACACAAATCACCCTGCTAGAAATTTGGAAACGACATGCTGTACTGCTTGGTATTTTCACCAGAAGATCCAATATGAATATTTCAGAATGTTTGGATGTCAATCTGTGGACACTGCAGAGGAATCAGAAATAGCTGGGTGAGTCTAATGGTGATTATGAAGGTGTTTGGAATGATCACTAATAATGGTGATGCTATACCTCTATTCATCTTCCCACAGGGCCTCAGACTTCAACATGGAAGCCTACATTAAGTTCCTTGATGAGGTACTATTGCTCTGGGTAAGGAAGGTAGCTGCTGAAAGACCCTATTTCTGACAACAGGACTCTGCCCTATGCCACACAAGCAAGAGAAACCAATCATGACTGTCAGACAGTTATTGCAACAACATCACCCCTTACATCTGGCTATCTAACTCTCCAGACCTTCTTGATTATTATGTATGAGGTGCAGTTGAGTGTGAGAACAAAAAAACAAGGCAATTGTCTCCCTTCAGTAGATATCATCACATGAGTCATGTGACAACCACTTATTGAAATTACTTCATACAATGACACAAAGTGTCCAGTTCATCAGTTTGTTCACAGAAGCTGTTGTAGAGGAATATCCTATCCTACCCAGGAATGGATATGGTCCAGTCTATATAAGACTGTGACTAGAGTGAGCTAGCAGCATACATCACTAGACGGAAGCCAACATCACTAGACTAGGAGCATATGTCACTAGATGGAAGTATACGTCACAGGCAGAGACATTTTCTACTTGATCGTTATATCTGTTACTATTCGTTGGTGTTCTTGTATGTCTATTGGTTTATTGTACTGTGGTATAATAAATCTCTTATAATCTCTCTTCAGTGTTAAGTATTATTCTTGCACTATTCTTATCCCTGATTATCCCCTCCCGGGATATATCAGAAGCCAAACTGAGCGATTGTTTTTTAAAAATTAAAGCATAAAACAGACTGTTGCCTTTGAGTATAGACTTCATTGTTCACTTTTATATTTACATATGCTCTATTCCTAATATTGAGCACTTTAACCCATAAATATAGCATTCCTTAAACTATATTTTATCATTATATATATATATATATATATATATATATATATATAGTCATCTGCAGACAACTCATCAGTATGGTTAGACAGCCAATTGCTTTTAACCCAGGATTGAAACCTGACCAAATTGACGCCAGTTGGTGATTCTACCTCTGGGCTATGGGTGCTCGGTAAAAGAAGGCAAACTCTTTAGCATGTATACTATCATTATACATGCCCAATAGCCAAAGTGCTTTAATTCATTTCTGAATGAGCAATGCGTACATGCCAGAGTAGCTACTATTTTTCAAAGTCTACCATTATTCCAGAGTGCTCAAACAGGGTGTGAGAACGTAAATAGTCATCCGCAGACAGATGTTTTGCTGTATCACAGCTCATCAGTATGGTTAGACAGCCGATTGCTTTTAATCCAGGATTGAAACCCAACCGAATTGGCATCAGTCAGCAATTCTACCTCTGGGCTATATATATATATATATATATATATATATATATATATATATATATAATGTATACTTAGGCAGCAACTTTTCTTTCAGATATCTTTCATTGAAAAGGCTGACAAAGAAGATTTAATTGATTTTTTTTATTATTTTTTTCCAGCATCTTAACATTTTTAACATTTAACATTTATAATTGTAGACAATTTTTATATTCCTTATCTCCAACCAAATGGAAAATTGCAGGATGTTAGAAAAAATATAAATATAAACATCAGTTAAATCTTTCTTGCCGACTATATGTAGTAAAATATATATATATATATATATATATATATAGGTAAGTAAGAAGAAGGAAGGTGTGTCAGTGAACACAGGGAAATCGTAATGACCGAGGAGAAAATGAATCCAATAGTGCACAGCAAATGGCCAGGTAATAACCAACAGCTTCCTTCACAAAACATCTAAGATGATTATGGGCATGAAGAAGCCCAGAAGATGACATGAAAAACCAAATTAATTATATTAACTATAAACAGGAAATTCAGGAATGAATTTGTTCCTTACAAAACTTATCCAAGTGCCAGTTGTGGAAGTGACCCAGTCATAAGTAAAAACGGATTAAACTTTGGAGACTGAAGAAGCTTAGTGTAGCACCAAGACAACAAACTTGTGAACAACCTCAACCTTCTGGAAAAATACATGGACAGTGTGGAAAAAAAATAAGAGGAACAAATTGGTAACAGAAAATCGAAATGAGATAAACTAAAGGAAGCATTAGTGACATCAGCTAACAACATTGTCCCAAAGAAAAACAGATGAAGAAAAAAATGAGTGATTTACACATGAGATTCTTGATATGATGCAAATGAGACAGAAAATAATGCCAAGACATGGAACAGAATACAAAAACCTACACAATGAAATAAGAAGGCAATGCAGGCAGGCTAAAGAGGAATGGCTCAACAGCAAAAGTGTAGAAATAGAGAGACTGAACACAACTAATACAGGATATATGCATAAAAAATTTTAGAACTGAGAGAACAAAAGACATGCCCCTGAACAGGATGTATAAAATACATAGATGGTATGCTCATATTAGGGACAAGGAAATACTTCAGTGATGGGAAGAATATATAAGAGTTCTCTTCCATGACAAGAGAGAGCAACTGACAATACATAGAGATACTGACAAACTGGAAATATTAAAATCCGAAGTGGAATCTGCACTGGCCAAACTGAATAAAAACAAAGCAGCAGGACCAGGCGGCATTGTAATATAAATGAGGGTAGCCTTAGACGATTTCAGGGTAGACAAAATCATAGAAATAATAAATGAACTCTACAATATTGACAATATACCAGAAGACCTAAGAAAGAGGAAATACATCAGCGATGGGAAGAATAAATTGGAGATCTCTTCCATGACAAGACAGAGCAACCAACAATACACAGAAATACCGACAGGCTAGTAATATTAAAATCTGAAGTGGAAGCTGCAATGGCCAAACTGAATAGAAACAAAGCAGCAGGACCAGGTGGCATTGTAATAGAAATGCTGACAGCCTTAGACGATTTTGGAGTGGATAGAATTACAGCAATAATAAATGAAATCTACAACAGTGGCAGTATACTGGAAGACCTAAGTAGATCAATTTTCATAGCACTTCCCAAGAAGCCAGGTGCAAAGAAATGTGAACTCCATTGAACAATCAGCTTAACGAGTCACATAACAAAACTCATCATCTGAATTCTGATGAATAGAGTGCACAGCAGATTCAGGCCAGTGATAAGGCAAAAACAATGCAGTGTCATCAAGAACGCTGGAACATTGAACACAATATTTATGTATAGAATGTTATCAGAAAGAGCAATACAAATGCAGAAGGATGTGTACTTGTGTTTCATAGACTACACAAAGACTTGATAGAGATGCTCAGCAACCCAGACATATTTGGAAAAGACATTAGAGTAATCAAGAACCTCTGTTGGTGGCAAACTGCCTGCATACAAACAGAAAATGAGTTCAGCAGATATACAAAGATAGAAAGGGGCCTAAGACAAAGATGTCTCTTCTCACTGAATATATTAAACTTATACAGCGAAACAACTCTGAGAGCCCTAGAAATCATGCAAGGATTCCTCATTAGTGGCTACAATCTGAACAATATAAGATACACAGATGATAAAGTTGTTGTTAGCTTTGCCTTACTGCAAATTTCTTTGTAGTCAAGTGGTTAAAACACTATTGATTGTTTCACCTATGCATAAGAAACAGGTTTGAATTTTTTACCAAAGGACATATTTTTCTAACAAAATTTCTCGAATATTTAGGCCATTATATATATATATATATATATATATATATAACTACACTGTTTAATTATTAAAACTAAAGTACCTACACAAATATGAGTATCCGTTAAAAGTAATGCTTAAAGAAATAAATAGAATTAATTTACTTAATCCAATTCTACTTTTGTTTTGAGCCCAGAATATTTTTTGTTAAATAACTTGTAGTTGTTATGGTAATTATTAACCATTGAAATTATTAGATTTAACTGTAAGTTCTTTCCCAAACTTCTCACTTTCACTTCCAGCTTCTTGCTTTCCAGTCGACTTTGATCTCCTAAATTTTAAATACAATGTTGTTATTTGCTGCCTTCTTATTTCCTGTTTTTTATTGTTCTCTGTTTTTAATAATATTTTCTTTTTTTTCATATTCTCACACCCAGTAATCCCTTGCATCTTAGTAGCTTTATTGCCTTGACATGGGTGAAATGATTTTTTAAAAGTTGTGTTTAAACTATATTCTCTTGACTTCTTCACTCTGTACAATCTCTATGAAAGAAAATGAGGTTTCTTTTTATGTTAGTGCATACCATAAAATGTCTACGGCTATATCGTCCAGTCTGATCACCGAAGTTAAGCAATACCGAGCTTGGTCAGTACTTAAATGGGTGACCATTTGGGAATACCAGGCGCTGTAAACGTAAGGACCAAGAATGGTCCACCGGTCCTCCAGGATTGGGTGCAGGGCTAACAACCCTGCCCCGTAAAAAACAGTTTGTTACAGAAACAGCAACAAAAAATTGCTGCCCTATGCACCATCTGGGTGTGATGGATAAATGATGACGATAATACCATAAAATGGTGCAAACAGAATCTATAGTTCATATAGGGCAGGCCAGAGAATGGATTGGCTAAAGTTTGTTGGAACAGTAAAAGCAAAAAGAAACATTGTAATAGCAGATATTAAAAAGAAAGTGAATAAATTTAAACCTCAAAAAAGTATTTCACCCATGAAAAGGAACAATGTAAAACAGTTTGGACAAAAAAAAAAACATTAAAAAAGAAGGTACCACAATTTAGGTATAACATGATAGTTTGGATAAAAATTCCTAAATGTATATATGGTTATGTCTTGAAGGCTGTCACAATGCGTTGATGAAAATAAAGGAAGGTAAAGAAATTTTTGGGTATTACCTATTTATTATACATTAATATTTCGAGATCAAAATCTCATCTTCAGAATGACAGAGAAACATGTGTCTGTCCGAGTGTGTTCCTGGCCATTCTGAAGATGAGATTTTGATCTTGAAATATTAATGTATAATAAACAGGTAATACTCCAAAACTCCTTTACCTTCCTTTATTTTACTAAATGCATTGTGACAGCCTTCAAGACCTAACCATATACCTATTATACACAATGCTTCAAGCAAATTACAAAACTTTACTATCCCTAGATGTATATATCTCCTTGATGGTTTAGCTATTTATTTTATGTTAATCTCTAAATCACATTGAAAAACCGGTTCCCATAAGATCACTGAAGTTAAGCAACATCAAGTCTGGTCAGTCACTACCTAGATAGGTGACCATTTTGGAATTGGGAATGCAAGGTTTTTTAAGCTTGAAGGTGTGGGTAGTGTAATGGATAATGGCTCAAGATTGTTAATCAGACAGCTGAGTTTCAATTTTCATTGGGTTCATTTATATTTACTTTTTTTTATAGTCGTTTCACCCCAAACATGGCAAGAATGCAAGAGAAAAAAAGAGAAAAAGGCGCAGGGTATTTTGAAGAAAGAATAAGAGAAAGATGGGAATCATGGAGACAGAAGATGACAATTGATGTTACATTTAAACTTAATGAAAATACTATTAGGAAAGATATGAATACACCTTGTCTCCCACCAGTTATGGGTTAATTAGTAAGACTTGTATCACTGAACCATTATTATCACCAAAAATAAAACAAGTTTTTTATAAATATATTATGGCTTTAAATAACCTGCAATGGGTTCATAAGCTGTATAAAATCAATCTCTGACATCCACCATTTTTAAATTTCAATGAATCAGTATGTGATTTTAATGAATTTCCATTATAAATATTCCAATATTAATTTTTATATCTATCTGTATATATATATATATATATATATATATATGTGTGTGTGTGTTTGTGTTTGTAGATATATATATATATATATATATATATAGATACAAGTATATGGTAGGTATGAATGGAATAAAATTCTGTATCCAGAAAACACTATTCTTAAAAATGTGCTCAATACAAAGTAGAGCAAATAATATTTATTTAAAATTTATAATATCAGTATGTTATAATATCACTATAAAAGTAGCTATTTTGTTCTAATACTTTTGTATTTTATCATGATATATATATATATATATATATATATATATATATATATATATGCATGTGTGTGTATAGTGTTGAGTTGTGATGATGTTTAGTGCCAAGATTATTGTTTTTTCAGTAGTTTACTGATAAAAAGTTATTTTCGCAAGCAGTTTTTTTGTCATCAAGTGCTTGATACTGAAATAGAGACAGAGCATTAAATTAATTAATGGGGAGAAGTTTGTCACTCAGTTGACCAGTCAGGCTGTCTTTGAAATTTTGTGAAAGCACTATTATGATATTCTTACTCCTCAGGGCTTTTTCTAATCTGCTATTTTTCTTTTATGTATTCCAACTTAATTATTTCTTTCTACATTGTTTCCCCTCTCCATTTTTGACCACATTTTTGTTAGTATTTCTTCAAAAATTTTAAATAAATTTCTAATAAACCTTCATTTTTCTGCTTTCAGGTAAGTTGTCTTCTCAGGATGTTGTCCATTGATCAATACAGCTCATAGATACAATGGTCGGGTAATTTTTCTTTTTAATTTATTGCGCTTATTATTCCCCCTTTGTTAAAAATATCAATGTTATTATTCTTATTTAATTATTTATTTAAGTAGAATTAATGATTGTACATTAGCCATTTTTTAGCAACTGTTTTCATCATTTGTACACGTTTTATGGTGTATTCTTTCTTATTTTTATGGGCAGAGGAGAAAAACAATTTCATTCCTTCATAAATCAGAATATTAAAAATGAATTGTATTTTACAGATTTTCCAATTGGATTTCATATTTATAAATTATCCTGTTATAAAATCAGAATGAATATCAAGGTTAGATTTTGGCAAATTTTGCAGACAAGAAGTATAGCAATGAAAATATAGTTAAACATAGTTATAAAATATTCAACTTATTTCTGTTTTTGAAGATCATTATAAAATCAAGATTATAATTTACAATAAACTTCACCATTCAAAGCTTGATTGTTAACTAATTTATCTCAGACATGTTTTTATTGATGAAATTTTTGATGCATGAGGAAAATTAAATACATTTACAAAAATTTAGAATAAATTAAAATTAGAAATGATTTATTTTTGTAGCTATTACTCAATTTGCTTTCCATTTAATTAAACTGTCATTTAAAACTACAAATATGAATATCTCAAAGTCGTAAACCAGTTACATTTTCTTTCACAATAACAGCCATTTTTACAAAGTATTTTTAGGTTCAATTATATCAGAAAATTTATTATCTTAAAAAGAATATTGACAAAATGAAAGTTTATTTTTGAGTTTAAGCAAGTAGATTTTGATGTAATGTTTTACAATCATTACTAATTTAAGCCAGTATTTTGTTGGTTGTTTCTTTTTATTTTAATAATCTTGGAATTCTTTTCATTAGCAGGGAAACTTCAGTTTAAATCTCATTTAAGTTTTGTATTTCTAATATAAAATTAATAATGTTGCACAAAACTTGACAAGAAGTTTCTTAGTATCTCATTTGCCAGTTTGAAACTGTTTTTATTTGACTTTCAGGAATTAAAACTAGAAAATTAAATGATTTTTGTATTAATGTTTTTGTCTAAAATGTTCCAAATCACAATTCTGCCTAATTATGATGAAAGTTAAGATCATGTATTCAGTAATTTATAATCAATTTAAATTATTCTGTAGTGAGTCTCAATAAAAATAAAACAAATACACAAAATAAAAAGAATTTAAATTAAAACAAGGCATTTGCTCTTTTCTTTAAAACCTGTATCTCTTTCTTTCTTTCTTTCTTTCTTTCTTTCTTTCTTTCTTTCTTTCTCTTACACTCACTCTAAAATTCTTTCTATACTTCTCTCAACTAACAAGAATGCAACCCTCAAATAAAAAAAAGAAAAAAGAAGAAATGACTGAACCTGATCAAAAATGCTGGAAGTTTGAAGAATTTAACTTACTTATTTGTGACTAAAAATACAAAAAATAACTTCCATTATGAAAAAAAAAAAATGAAAAAAGAAAAGAATGCAAGAAAATAAAATAATTTTAGACTATCAAAAAAATAAATACAAAAAGACTTTTGATATTATTTGAAACCAATGTTCTTACCAAAATTGCAGAGCCTGGTCAAAAGAAAACTGACACCTCTGAACTAAAAGCAGAAGGGACAATGAGAGTGACATCAAAAGAACATAGCCATGAAAGAAGCCTGCCATACATGACACATGAAGAAATATTTAAGAGATCGTCTGCTAATTATATTTCTACTCATCTTTGGGCTGAGAGAAACATAGATTGACATTGACGTATTTCTAATATTACTATGACTACTATCTAGTTCTGATTTCCCAAAATCTTAAATACTAAGATAAAATGCATATTTCTCCAATATCCTACCAATATCCGCTTTTTATTATGTTTGCATATTCTCTTATGCTCCAACATTTTATGTCCTATGTTTCCAATAAACATTACAAAGAATATCTATAATTCTTAATATCACAATTCTGTACATAAAAATCAATTATGATACAAAATCAATTATGATACACAAATTTAAATATTTTAAGAACATCTAAAAAACAAAACTGACAAAAACTAGAAATTCTTACATTCAATATATTTATCTTATTAAAATTCAGCTTGCTTATTATCATTATTCCTTCTTTAGTACTAGTCAGATATACCTATTTTGCTTTGATCATGAGGGAAGGTGGCAAAGAAATATCAAAGGCACTCTTTAGTTTCATTGAAAGAAAGAATGAAACAAACTCCTTGTCATAAATAATGAACTATTCTGTTTTGAGAAAAGACCCATAAGACATACGAGAGATGTCACTTTGTTTCAGTGAGAAAAATAAAGAAAGATGTGATAATACTGTTCACGTTCTCATGTTTTTAATGACTTAGATCACTGGTGCCCCCTAAATACGAATTTGCACGAGATACTAGATTAGCAACTAGATCCCACCCTTTTACAGTGAAACCGATAAAATGCAGCCGTAACTTCTACTCCAACAGTTTCTTTCCTCGCACTTCCCGACTGTGGAATTCTCTTCCAAACGATTGCTTCCCCGACGGCTACAATCTCCAGGAGTTTAAATGTAAGGTCAATAGACACCTCCTAACACACTAACCTGCTCCCATTCTATCAAGCACTCTTCCCATCTGCCCGACACTCATCCTCGCTATCCTTACTCATCTATCACCTTTCTCCTGACATTCCCTATGTCTATCCACTCCTTCTCTTTACCTTCCCCTATGTAGCCCCATGTGCAATAGTGGCAGTGGAATGCCTTGCTTGGGGTGAGATGATTAAAAAAAAAAAAAAAAAAAAAAAACTGCTTCACTGAAATAGTAAAGCTTGTTAGTTTACTTTTAAATCTTTGCATTTTTACGCTCTTACTTCTATAAAATAATAACCTGCTCAAATGTTTAATGATGCAGTAGAGATATTTCTATGAGTAGTCATCATACTTGAAATGGTTTCATTAAATATTATATCAAATAATTCAAAAAAAGAAAAGCATTCAATTTTTGTAGGTAGCTATAGTAAAATTTTTATTGGGATTACGGCTATATCATGCTGAAACATTGTTTCCCATATGATCACTAAAGATAAGCAATGTTGAACCTTCTCAGTACCTAGATAGGTGACAGCTTGGGAATACCAGGTGATGTAAGCTTGGACGTGTGGGCGGTGGAATCAATAATAGCTTGTAATTGTTAATTAGAGGGATGAGTTTCCATTTCAGTTTGTTTTGTTATAATCACTTACACACAATTATCCCTTGGAAAGGCATGAATCCAGCTTTTTTTTCTTCAGTTGTAGGTTAATGAGTAAGTCTTGTATCACAGATTCATCCTTATTACAAAAAAAAGTTCTTACAATCTAAAAATATTTTCTGGCTTTAAATAACCAGCAATAGGTAGATATGCTAGAAATTGATCTATCAATAAAGCAATTATTCTTCCACTCATCTTGACACACAAAAAATTACAGGATCTAATTTTGTCAGTGCAGGATGAAATATATTTTCATTTAATAAAATTAAACTTTTTTTTGCAAGTGACACTAAATCAACATACTATAAATTTTTTTAATTGATTACCTATCAGATGTTTCAGGGAATCCAATTTAGTTTTAAATGAGTGGAGGAGATTTCTGAACATTTGTTGCTCACCATTTAATTTCTTCTAAAATTTTGCAATCATCAAATGCTGTAAAGAATATTGCTGTATTTCAAGCAAATTCTAAGAGGACATTTCAGCATGCTTTCATAATAGCTTCAAGATTCCTGGCATTATTGAAATCAAAGGAAATTCTTAGATGCCTGTCAAATACACCTTTTCAGAACAAGCTTATTCAGTCTGTGCTTGACTTGGAACATGGTAAATGCCATCTGTTTCTTCACCAATAATTTAACTGTCAAATTCCACCAAAATAGGTAATCGTTTATTCTGATGCAAAACTTCCTTAGAAAATGGTATGTAAAACTATGAAGATCACATGACAAGAATGTTAGGACTTAAAAAATATTTTAATTTTTGTTTTTAATTGTATCACCCTGAGCAAGTTGGAAATGCCACTGATGTGCCAGGGGCTACATAAGAGTAAAAAGATTAAGTAGAAGTGAGTGAAGAGGAAGACGAACCATTTAGAAAGGAGCAAGAGAAGGATGGGAATACAAGTGTGGTGACAGTTGCAAAGGTGGAGAGAAAGGAAAGGATATACGGGGTGGTGAAAGAACTAGAGTCAAGTGGTTCATAGATGAGTATTGACATTGCACTTAAATTCCTGGAGGTTTTAGCCATCAGGAAATCAAGAATATGGAAGTGAGTTCCACAGGCGGGAAGTGTGAGAGAAGAAGCTGCAGGAGTAGAATTGTCATCTGCATTTGGTTAATCTAACTGTGAATGGGTGGGATCCAGTTGCCAATCTGGTTGCACGAGTAAACACATGTTGCAGAGGCACCAGTGACTTAAGTTCGTTGGAGCAGAAGCCATGAAAGTATTTATAGAACAAAGGGAGGCCACATTTCATCGGTGGGGAAAAAAATTGTATATGCTACTTTGTGAGTAAAATATTCACTTAAAGAAGTTGGTTTTATTATGAGTTATCCCTTTGAAGTTCAGCTCTTACATTGCTGTTACACTAAAAACATTGAAGTAAAATAAAATTAGCTTTTACTTAGAACCATGGCTAGTGTATGATTATCTACCAATCTAATAAAATCTGTTTCAATATTGTATGAATTAACTAGAAAAGCAGCCTTCATTCAGGAGTTTCTTAATCTATTCTGCTTTTGTATTTTTAACTTTCATTTATAATCTCGTCATATTCAATATTAATCTATTTAGAAAATTCATCTCAGTATCAAGACAAAACTATATTAAAAGTTAAATTAACATTTTGGTGGGTAACTGTCAGTTAAATTGTAAAAAGAATGTTATTTGGTGAATCGGGAGTACTTATTAAGTTCTCATTAAAATCTTAAACTGAAAAATGGGAAAGACTAAAAGGAATACTGGAAAATGAAATAAAATCAATATATAAAATAATAATGAATAATAATAAAAAAGAAAAAAAAATAAGAGTAAAGCAACTGGTAATATGATTATCCCAATTATTATTGCCAAACACCATTAAATGGCACTGTTTGACATTTTTCTTCATTACTCTCTTTCTCCCCCTTGCTCCAAGATGTACCACCATGTGGCAATTACGTCCTGACTGGGGAACATGTGTTTCCCTAGTCTGCTGACTCTCTTTTCCACTTTCCAAAACATGGCATTCACATCTATCTTCAAAAACATACACCTACTAAGTAAATCAGCATTTTCTTTGGTTTCTTTTGGTTTTCTTAAACTTGAGTTTAACCATTTTAATGATGTTTATCCTTACTTCTGAGCCAAGAAAAAGAAAACAGGCATACCGTAACTATGCTTAAAGCCTCCATAAGTGCAAACTGTTCTTTGGTTCTTATCTAACTCTGCACAAGGCTGACTTGAGCACAACCATTATAACAATGCTTATACTTACTTATAAGTGTTGGACCAAGAAAGATTCCAAAGAGACATTTAGAGTTTTGTTTCACTACAGTTTATATGTAAAAAAAAAAAAAAATTAACAATCTGTCGTAGAACTCTAGAGTTTTTGTATGCTTCTCATTAATTGTTTACACATGAACATGCACACCACCTAAAATAAACACAAACATGCAACCTTTAAAATTCCATAGGAACAGTTTTCTATAAATACTTTCACGGCTTCTGCTCCGATGAACTTAGATCACTAGTGCCCCCTAAATACGTATTTGAACGAGATACTAGATTAGCAACTAGATCCCACCCTTTTACAGTGAAACCGATAAAATGCAGCCGTAACTTCTACTCCAACAGTTTCTTTCCTCGCACTTCCCGACTGTGGAATTCTCTTCCAAACAATTGCTTCCTCGATGGCTACAATCTCCAGGAGTTTAAATGTAAGGTCAATAGACACCTCCTAACACACTAACCTGCTCCCATTCTATCAAACACTCTTCCCATCTGCCCAACCCTCATCCTCGCTATCCTTACTCATCTGTCACCTTCCTCCTGACATTCCCTATGTCTAACCACTCCTTCTGTTTACCTTCCCCTATGTAGCCCCATGCGCAATAGTGGCAGTGGAATACCTTGCTTGGGGTGAGATGATTAAAAAAAAAAAAAAAAGTTAACAAGCAATCGCATAAGTTTAAAACAAAAAGTTATTCATGTCACATGAACAGATGTTCTTTAGGGTGGAATGAAAAAATCAAAATTCTGAAATCATTATGATTTCAGAATTTTGATTTTTTGATATTACTCATAGTAATAAAAAGTTGCATCTTTACCTTGAAGCAAAAAATCTAAGATATAATCAAAATTGATTGATATCTTGAGCTACCCAAATTAGTTTGAAAAACTGACATTTTATATTAAATGTGCAATTTTCAAAATTTTCTATTTTTTAATTTGATGGTGTTTATGATCTAATAAATGATCTTACTGATTATAGTTGTCAATAATCATAATCTTTATTTATCCATTTAAGTTTTTTTGTTTCAAATTTTCTCATTTTTTTGTCTAGAGAAATACATTGCTCAAATGAATCTATCCCAATTATTTTGTCCACACACTGAGGCACAAGCTTCAGTTACTGCCTTTATACAACATTTAACAGTTCGGGTGTGACAAGGCAGTCCAAAAAATGGGAGAGTTCTACCCTTTTCCTGCAATTCCTCAATTGTGAAATTCAGGGATAATAAATCTTCCCAAGGAATCAGAGAAAAGTAATCAGAAGCACCAAAATTGATTGTTGGTAATCTGAATTGTTGAATTCTGTCTTGTTCTTGTTTGGTTTTAAAATTTCACTTGATGGCTAATTCTTGCACAAATTCTTGTTCATCACAGAGCATAGAAATTAGAATGTTCTCAGGGTGCAGAAAATATCTATTTCTTTGAGGTACAAGATGTACTATTTCTTTTTGTCATTGAGTAAGACTTTAGATCTCTGTATCATTTTGGGAATATGAGGAGCTCCATGAACAAATAATCAAAATTGTTTAATATCAAACCTTGAAGGGACATATACTTTTATGATAAATGCTGCAATTGCTTTCAGTTTTTATTCTTGCTCTTTGATTCCAACAAAGAGACATAATGTTCTGTTTGCCATTGTCACTCAGCATGAGTGGGAGAATTTTCTTGGATTTTTTCCAGCCAAGGCATCTGGAACTTTGCCTTTGTCAATAGCTCAACACATGTCTCGAGGGTATCTTTGATCTGTGGTTAATTCAATATCATTGTCTGGAAACTCATATTGAATAGAAATCTTTTCAAACTTTTTCACTTTTAAATGTTCACATTCTGTTTGTGCTTTTCCTACATTACCAAAATGGCTCTCGGGACATATAGTTGTTCCATCCAGGTATTTAATAATGTGACACAGAGTTAACTCATTCAGATGAATAAGACAAATAATCCTCTGTAATGGTTTCTACATTTTCTCCTCCAGTAATCTAATTATTTTTCCTGAATAACTAGTATTCATGCTAGTTCCATCACATCCAAGGCCAACAAGATTTTCAAGAGATATACATTCCTTATAGCAGAAGTCTAGTATTGATTGAGAGATATATATTGCGGTCCCACTTTTTGGTGCAACATGTCTTATCTATATGGATTATGGCTCTTGTATTAAAAAATATGTTCCTCTGTGATAACTTTCCATTTGTTTTTATTTCAGCACAATTGTTTTATAAAGAATATTTTGATTCCATATATTCCATATATGGCCATATATGGCTTTTGGTGCTTTGGATTAGTGGGTTTCATTGTTTTTCAATATGCTCCTTGCTTTAGAATGCTATCTTTGTAGTTTACTTCTGTCAATTATATTACCTGTTTCTTCAGGAGAAACTATTCCTGTTTATTTCAAAACATAGGATGATAATGCTGCTGCAGCTCTATCCGACACATTGAATCTGTTGTAAGTCATAGCAAAATTTGGTAGTAATTTCCGCATCTGCTTTGGCTTTAAGCTGCTTGATATTCCTGCTACATGTTGTGGTTGCTCTTGTGCCTTGCCCCCTGATTCTGAATCATCTGTTGAAATATCAGAAGATTTAATTTGAGAAGTAGTAGCTGATTTCTTTGCCATTTTGACTTTTTGGACTTCATGTTTTTGTATTGTTTTGGTTTCTCCTACATCAGTGTTTTCTATTATCATTTTCTAAGCAGACCTTTGGTCCAACAAAATAATTTTCAAAGCTGATTGTTTGACTGGGTTGCTAACTGCCTTCATACTTACTATTAGATCACAACCAGTATCAAATTTTAAAAAATAGAAAGTTTTGAAAATTGCACATTTAAAAAGTTTATTTTTCAAACTAATTTCAGCAGCCCAAGGTATTAATCAAATCTGATAATATTTTGGATTTGGTACTTCTAAGTGAAAACATATTTTTTTATTACTATTAGGAATATGATTTTAGAATTTCATTTTCTCATTAATTAATAGATCTTAACTATACTCAGTCATCACCAAAAGAATGCTTTCCACTTTTCTCACTGAAATTCCAGTTTTCCAGCAAAATCTTCAAATTGCACCCTTATAAATAGAATCATTGGGTTGACCTGATATGAGGTGTGAGTTCTTTTAAAATATCTTCTTCACAAGGAAACAATATGTTAAAAAATATTTTTGCGATACTTCTTGTAATTGCCATTGCCACATGAAACATGTGTAAGAGAACTGACAACTGCGGATATATATTATAAAAAGTTTTATTTCCTTCGTGATACTTGTGCAGCTGTGAAAACTGCAATTAAGACAAACAAATAACATGAGTACATGGAGGAAGAATGTACACAAGGATAGATAATTACAAAAGCAAAAGAAAGTAAGGAAATAAACAATGAAATTTACATAAATAGTTATAGCAAAACAAGAGAACTTATAACAAGTGTTTAAATCAACAGGAATCATTTGCATTGCCAAAGCAATACATTTTCCCATATTAAGAAAGGGTTTAAAAGGCAATAAAATTTTAGAAGAATTAAATTCCATTAACTATAAAATTTATCTAGGGTTTGCTGGAAAGTTAAGGGAAAAATGTTAATTACCTCATTGGCATCTCATGTGGTCTGTGGCAATTGAGATAGTTACTCCCTAATAGTACTGAAAACAAATGTGCTGCCACTGGAGATAACACATTTACTGTCTGACCTCTTAGAAGGTCTCAATCCAAAAAACTTTTAAGGGGGTTTGTAATTCTTACACAGAGGCCAAAATCCTAGATTCTAGAGAAGTTTGCCCTAAAAACAGCTTATTTGTTATATTTTTACTTACTTATTTTAACTTTACTATTTCTATTTCATACTTTTCATTTAGACCTCATAATTGTTTTACATTGTCATAAAATATAAGGAACTATTTTTTCTGACAACATTGTCCTAAGATGGTGACAAGGCTGTTAGTCAAGAATACAGGGCTGGCAAGAAAACAAACCTGCTGATTTTACATTAGGGTTTGGTAGCAATGAGAAACTGAATCTTTCCCTATGGTTCCTATTGGCAGCTACACTTCTATAACATGAGTGACCAATGGAAGACAGTTTTATATTTCCCTATTGTGAGCATTATGATATCCATGATATAATAACTCTATATTTCATGGACAGCACAAAATGGCTGAAAGAAAAAGTAAGTTTTTCAAGGCAGTACAGTCCTTCCAACTTGAAAGAAGAAAGTAACATAATCTTTTAAATTCATGTTATTCTAAATTAAGATAAAAAAAATTTAAGCAGATGATAAGAGTGGTTGAAGAGGCTCAATCTGATCAACTGGCTTGTCATGTCAAGCCTTAAGTCAAACTAATAAACAAACAATATTCTCTCACATTTATCACACCAGACTTAGTAAGCAGTGGAAGCTCCCCACATTTGATGACTAATGTGTTAGTGATCATTCACCTATTTTCTTAAATATAATTAAGCCTACTCAAGAAGAAAGGAATCAAGAATAGTAAATACACAAAGCTAACTGGATAAAGTTCAATGAACTCTACTCACCCCATATCAACATGAAAATTCTCCATGAACCAGAACCAATAGTCTCCTTTACAAACATGCTAACACAAATAGCAAGACAGACCCAAAGATTCCTTTAAACCACATGCAAAATTAAAACTCTTGTTTACAGCAGAATGCTGAGAATCAGTTAAAACCAAGAAAACAATGCTAAAACTTTTCTGACAAAACTCAACCCCAATCAACCTACAAAAGTACAAGCAAGCTTGAGCAAAAACAAGCTGTATAATTTAAAAATTTTAATAAGAATCTTGGCAAAACTACACATATTAAACAGCAAAAGCCCAATATATAAAACATGGGGAATCATGATAAAATTAATGAAAAAAAAAACACAAAATGCAGTAGTACACTTAACCAAAGCAAATGGCAATAAATGTGCTGGAAAAAAATAAATAGCTAACTTTATAGCAACAGATTTTCAAAGAAACTCCTCAACAAAACACTCCCAAATTTTAGAAATATAAAAAGATTATGGAACAAGGCAAACTTATGTTCACTTCAAACAATAAAGAACAATATAATATTCTCTTTACTATGACAGAACTAAAAATAAAAATCTCTGCAACCAGTCCAGATGAAATTCATTACCAACTTTGAAAATACCTACCACAAAAGTCTTTTTTAATACTTCTCCAGATCTTCAATGATATATGGTGTTCAAAGACATTTCTAAAATTGTGGTTTGAGTTTGTCATCGTTCCAATTTCTAAACCTGACACAAATTACCAAGCCATTTTACTAACAAGTTGCATTTGCAATATGATGAAAAGAATGATAAATACTTGACTAATATGGTACCTGGAGAGAAACAATGTATTATCTAGCTACCAAAGTGGATTAAAAAAAAAACAAGGAACCACTGATCAATCTTTTATTCATGATGGCTTTGTCTGAGGTCATCATGTGGTATCAATATTCTTTGATCTTGAAGAAGCCAGTGATACCACATGGAATTATGGTATCTTAAAAGACATACACAAGATGTGAAAAAAAAGAATGACTATATTTATTCAAAACATTTATCAAGCTGAACATTAACACAACATTAGACAAATTGGTGGCAGGAGTATCTCAAGGTAGCATTTTTTCAGTTACATTATTTATTCTTAAAATAAAAAGTATTATTAAAACCATGAATAGATGAACTGAAAACTCATTATATATAGATCATTTCTTAATATCATACTCATTACCAATATCTCTTGAAAGATATTATACAGGGTAGTCCAAAAGTAGGTGAACAGTAGATGGAATAGATACCACAGTTTACTCTCACCTCGATCAAAAATCTGGTGTTGGTGAAAAGGCGAACCTCGCTACCGAGCTTGAGAAGGACCTCTAATCTATGGTGCATTGGGGTAAGAAATGGCTCGTAAAATTAAATTCTTCCAAAACGAAGCTGCTGTCAATTAACCACCACAGACAACCGCAACTCCCTCCCATTAGCATGGAACAGGCTTGCCTCCCAGTGAGTAAATCCCTATGCCTGCTTGGCCTGACACTCTCAGTGGACCTCAAGTGGAATGACTACGTCGAATCCATTGCTAAATCCGCAGCTATGAAAGTCGGCTCTCTGTGCAGGTGCCAGAAATTCTTTCCGCTTGAATCTATCCTGTAATTATATAAATCCACCATCCGCCTGTGTATTGAGTACTGCTGCCACATCTGGTCGGGTGCCCCGTCTATTCTCCTTGGGGTTCTTGACAAAATACAGTGAAGAATCTGTAATGTGATTAATACCAACTTGGCTGACCGCCTGCAGTATCTCTCTCACCGGCGTGATGTGGCTTTCCTGTGCCTCTTCTATAAATACTTTCATGGCTTCTGCTCTGACGAACTTAAATCACTGGTGCCCCCTAGATGTGAATTTGCACGAGATACTAGATTGGCAACTAGGTCCTACCCTTTTACAGTGAAACCGATGAAATGTAACCGCAATTTCTACTCCAACAGCTTCTTTCCTCGCACTTTCCGCCTGTGGAATTCCCTACTGCATGCTTGCTTCCCTGATGGCTACAACCCCCAGGAGTTTAAATGTAAGGTCAATAGACACCTCCTGACACACTAACTCACACCCACTCTCTCCATATGTACATCCTAAGTCATCTATCACCCTCCTTCTGACATTTCCCATACCCAATCCCTCTATGTAACCCCCTGCGCTATAGTGGCAGTGGAATGCCTTGCTTGGGGTGACACGATTAAAAAAAAAAAGAAAAAAGGTTTTCGAATCAGTTTTTTTTCATTAAAGTGGTGTTGAAAGCCAAAAAGTGCTGGTGATTTGAAAAATTACATAGATGCATTTCAAGAAATTAATACACAAAGAAGTATGAAGGATAGACATCAAAGCTGTGTAAATTGTTATGGACAACATTTTAAGCACCTGCATTGCTAAAATTTAAGCACTTTTGTATTATTTGTGAAATAAAATTTAATAGTCAATTTAATAACTGTATAAGTAAATATAATTCCATAAGTAATCTTAAAATCCAGTTGAATCCATTGTATTCACTTACGCGCAAATACCCTTGGGAAAGGTATTAATCCATCTCTTCCTTCCAGTTATGGGTTAAATAGCAGGACAGATTGGGTTCTATAGCCTTGGTCGGCAACCAGTCTACTGCAGAAAGCAATGGCAACCTACTGTGGGATAATCTTCTGCCCAGTCAGTCATGTCTCTTTTGAGACATGATCGTTCAAGCGTGTATCACATATGGCACTTAACTGACTGACTGTATCTTAAAATAAACATTATCATATAATGTCCACCTACTTTTAGACCACCATGTGTTTTGAAAATTTATCAAATATTTTATATCATAACTTTAATTATAAAAGTTTTGCTAATACCTTTATTTGGTAGATGAAAAAATCTCATTAGCAAAGAAACAATGGGGCAGTGTATTGCACCAAAGAAAAGACTTGCTTCATTCAAGACTGAGTTTCAAGAAAAAGTAAAAATCAAATTTAAAAATACAACATCCTCACTAACATCAAAGGAATTAAATATGAAAGACTTTTTTTTTATTGTTTTTCTCATCTGCTATGCATGAGATAGGATATGAATGCAATTGTTATGATTTAGTATTTGAAATGACTTTAGAATTTTGTTAATATTGATTATGACAAGGGTTACGTTTGTCACCATTCCAATTACTTCCGATAACAGAAATAATGAAAGGCAATAAATTTTCTGGTTGTTTTAAAACAGAATTTAGTCAGAGATTATCCAAATGACTTCATGCCCTTTAATCATCATTGTTAGTTGCTTTATTTACATTTGTAGTAATAGTAATATTGAATCTTATTAAATGTCAGCAGTTATTATTAATTTTTTACTATTGTTTTTTACCTTAATTCAGTTACTTCATTTATAGTTAGTAGTATTAGTAATTATTCTTCTTCATGTACCATATCCCCTCAGGATGTAGGTGTTCATGGACTTCCATTTGGCTCTTTTCCTTGTTGCACTCAATATATTTCCTCTTTGTATATCTCACAATGTGCGTTGTGGCGCAGTGGATATCGGCTCGGAACGAGAAATCGGGGAGCCGAGTTCGAATTCCAGCTGAATTCATTGTATTCACTTACGCGCAAATACCCTTGGGAAAGGTATTAATCCATCTCTTCCTTCCAGTTATGGGTTAAATAACAGGACAGATTGGGTTCTCTAGCTTTGGTCGGCAACCAGTTTACCACAGAAAGCAATGACAACCTACTGCGGGATAATCTTCTGCCCAGTCAGTCATGTCTCTTTTGAGACATGATCGCCCAAGTGTGTATCGTGCATGGCACTTAACTGACTGATATCTCACAAACTCTGCTCCACCATCAAGCCTATCAAATATGTTTTATGCTGCTTTTCTCTGTCACTCTTTCCTTCTATTCGTCTTGTGAATAAAAATTCTCAAGGACCTCCTTCTTCATTACGTGTCCCAGAAACCTCAGCTGTCTTCTCCTGATGTTAAGTATGGGTTTTCTTCTCATTTGCATCTTCTCTAACACCTCATAATTGCTCATGTACTCAGTCCATGGTATCCACAGTATCTTTCTGTAGAAGCACATTGCTGCCACCTCAAGGCTCTCCTTCATCCCTGAGGAGATCATCCAACTTTCACTGCCATTCAGAAGGACAGATATCACATAACAGTCCAGCACTCTTTTCTTTGTTTCCAATGAGATTTTCTGTCTCTTGGTATTCTGATTAGCTTTTGAAATGCATCCATGGCCATGTCAATGCCCTTTCTATCCTCTGTCAGAATGCTTCCTAGGTATTTAAATTTCTTTACTTGTTTTATTTTAGTTTCTCCAACCTGTAGTTGGCATTTTGAAGTCTTCTTTTTGCTGATGATCATACATTCCATTTTCTTGAAGTTTATGCTCAGTCCTTTCTTCTCGGTTTCTCTTGCTATCTTCTGTAAAAGGTCCTGCATTTCCCTTTCCGTGACTGCTATCAGCACCGTGTCATCCACATATTTTACATTGTTGAGATTGTGACTGCCAATGAGGAATCTTATCAAGGGTTTTATTTTTCTCAGAATTGTTTCAGTGTAAAAGTTGAATATATTCAGTGAGAAAACACATCCTTGTCTGACACTCCTTTCTAGTTTTGTATACCTGTTGAATTCACTTCCGATCCATACACCAGTGGTTTGCTGCCAATATAGATTCTTGTTTATCCTAAAGATTTTTTAAAAAAAATGTCAAGGTTGTTGAGTATCTCTATCAAGTCTTTGTGCCATACTTTTTATTTCGTACTATGCCTTTGCATAGTCTATAAAGCACAGATAGAGGTCCTTATGCATTTGTATTGCCTTTTCAGATAGCTTTCTGTTCATGCTGGTATCTTTAACAAAGCCACACTATTCTTGTCCTATCTCTGGGCTGGTTCTGCTGTGTATTTTGTTCATCAAAGTCTGGATAATATGTTTTATTATGTGGCTCATTTTTTTATATAAATAATTGTAAACCAACTTTTTTTTTACTTGAACTACTTTCATTTTAATTTCAGTAGCTTTATTTAGACTAGTAGTATTACTATTGCTTAATTGTAATGAGCTGCTATGTAATCTTAGTCATCCTATATGGCCCTAAATTCTGGATAATCTCCTCACTGACTTGAAGCAACAGAAATATGGTTCTACAGAAGGATGTTGAGAATACCATGGATTAAACATGTGAGCAACAACAAACCCTTAAAGAAAATAGAAACATAAAGTACACTTATCTTTACATACTTATCAAAAGGGGAAAGCACATAGTAAAGGGTTTGGAAAATTTAACAAACACAGGGCATATTGAAAGTAAGAGAGACAGAGAAAAGTAGTGCATAACTTATGAGCTTGTATAAATGGTTAACAGGACAGGGATTAGAAGATATAGCAAAAGACAAAATTAACTAAGAACTACAAAAGTTCTCAATTGAAATTTATAAGGCTCATAATGAGCAAAGAGAGCTTTAAAAAATTCATGGTCACAGGCCATATTGAAGGCAAGAAGGACATAAAAACAGCACATAATCTACTTCATGAATTTGTTTAAATAGATGGCAGAACAGGGCTTAAGAGATAACAAAGAGACAAAAATTATTAAGTGCTACAAAGATCAGGAAATTGTGGGAAGACATTGTTATATCAATGTTCTGAAAAGGCATAGCACATAGAAGAAGAAGAATGAAATGGGTAAATGGATGACAAAGCAAGGTTTAGAGGAGATAGCAGTAAGACAAAATTTATTAAGAGCTACAAAGATCGAGAAATTGTGGAGAGCCATGATCGCCAACTTGCTGAATTGGAGATGGCACATTGAAGATGAAGAATGAGCTTGTGTAAAAGGATTGGAGAACAAGATTTAGTAGAGATGATAACAAGGAGACAAAATTAAGAGCTATAAAAGTTATAACATTGAGAAGAGACACATGGTGAAGGGGCATAGCACATAAAAAAATACACCTAGAAATGACTGTATAATGTATTAACCAATATGTTTTGGGAACAACAAAATTAATAACAAAAACTTAAGTTCTTTGAAAGTCTCTTTGAATAAAAAAAAAATTCTCACATATTACCAAATAAGTTTTCCAGCTGAAAATGTTTGGAAAATGTGATGGTAAAAAAACAAAAAAACAAAACAAAGCAGAATATCTTAGATTGATGCATGTAATAATGGCAATACACCTTAGAATATGAAACAGCATTTCACATACTTAGAGTTGATATCAGCTCTAAAATAAAAAAATATTAATTGAAGTTGAGGCTTGGAAATAATTGGGCTGGTTTCAAAAATGACTTTTTTTTATTTATGTTAATATAGACCTATTCTTTACTGTATATATTTGTGTTACTTTGTTGTGCATTTGAAAATAAATGGTTAAAACCAGTGATGACAAAATCATTTCCATATTTGATATTTATTGTTGAATTATGTCTTGTATTTTTTTTTTGGCTTTTATCTCTTCCAACTAATTTTTCTCACCTTTGCATGATTTTGCCTTTTCCAATATTTAGTTAGTTTTTCCTCACATCATTGGTTTTTGGTCATTATTTGTTTGACTCATATTTTACAGTTAAGAAACAATATTGAGAAATGTTTCTTATATTTTTTAAATTCAGATCAATATTATTTAAAAATATAAGTATTTTATTACTTAAATAAAATTCACTTCCATTTAAATTATTTTGAAATGGATCTCAAAATTTTACATCTTGATGAACAATAAGACTTTGGCTTTAAATAATATAAAACCCACATGAATTGGAAAAATAATTTCATGAAAATTACCCTAAATTTTGGGTAGGTCTAGTACATTAAGGATTATAAAATCAATTAAAAAATTATGTTTATTTATTTATTTATATGTATAGAGTACAGTTCAAAAGTTTGTAGCAACCTCCAGAATTAGCATGGTATGAACTTCTTAAAAGAATGAGAAAAAAAAAGTGATAAAGAGCTCTGACAGTCATTGTAAAAAAAATGGAATCAATAATCTAATTTATACTTTGAGAAACTTTTGCAATAAATGCCAATACTTTGTGCTGCACTAACCAAGGCTAAAGGAGGGTATTTTGATGAGACAGAATTTAACCATAATTTTTTTTTTCGCATAAGAATATTTCTAATAAAAAATCAGGTCTCACTTTTTTTAACCATGTATAATAATTTTCATTTATTTAAAGTACAAAACAACTACTTTTAATGCCACTTTAAAAAAATTTCAAGGGTCTCTTCAAAATTTTGATCTGTAGTATATATATATATATATATATATATATATATATATATATATATATACACATACACAACACAAACATATATACACGCACACACATGCAAGTAATATTCTTCTGGTGTAAATAAAACAGTGTTCAATGTAATATAACAGAGTTATTAAGTATATATTAATAAATATATATATTATCCTATGTCTAAAGCATGATTCAAAGTTTCATGCACTATGCAATCATCAGGTGCATATTATGAACTATGCACCTGATGATTGTATAGTTCATGAAACTCCAAGTTGTGCTATAAGTGTATTAATATATATATATAGATAGTAAATAACTAACCTAGAGAGTCAACGAACCTACCAAGCCAACTTTCCTTAAAGATCCAATTTGGTGAAACCTTGGTAGGTTCGTTGGCTCTCTAGGTTAGTTATTTACTTTGTTTGCTCTACTTGCATATTGAGCGCTTTTTGTTTTAGGTTACTTGTCTTGGGTTTTTTTCTTTGGGCTACGTACTTTGACTGATGTTCAAGTGCTTAGCTCATTCTTTTTTTATTACCATTTTTCCTTCCACATATGTACTTGGAGGGTTTTTCAAAACGAGTATAACCACAAGTTTACATTTATATATATATATATATATATATATATATATATATATATATATATATACACACACACACACACACACACATACACAACACAAACATATATACACGCACACACATTCAAGTAATATTTTTCTGGTGTAAATAAAATAGTGCTCAATGTAATATAACAGAGTTATTAAGTATATATTAATAAATATATGCACCTGATGTTTGCATAATGCAGGAAACTCTGAGATGTGCTATAGACATAGGTTAATATGTATATTTATTGATATATATATATATAAATTAGTCCTTTATTTAAAATGCTGTCCTTTGTTACTAAAGACATTTTGTTTAATGTGTATTGTATAATAACTTTTCAGTATTTTGAAGCTTTCTTTACAGTGAGTTCTGTGAAAGCTGATATACAAATCTAAATATCAAACTAATAGCAGGTAACTGAATGACAAATTATTGTTTTTTTTTTTTCAATTTTATTATTCAGTTACCTAGTGAATGTTGTATAGTATTTTAGTATTATTTACAAGTATTTAACTGATGTTAATAGTCATAACATCCTATATAAGAATTTATTTATATAGTTTTTAATAATTGGTATTGTTATATATCGACAAACAACAAACACGCATATATATAAAAATATAAAGTTATATTTTTATTAATGACGATGAACCGTGTAGAATAGGGAACAGAGAATTGAGAGAGCGCGCTTCTAATGGGTTGACGGGAGTGTAGTCTTATCTGTTGTGTCTCTCTCTTCACCGGCCGATCTCTGTTGCTGGTCTACTGGCGAATCCGTGTGCCGAGGTCTTTTTATAATCTTCCAGAACCGGGGACTTTTTCTTCCGGTTTTGCCTCGCCCACGCACGCCCACGTAATTCTCAGAGACACCTGTTCTGTTTGCCTCTGTAGTTATTTCCGCTGCTGTCGGAAATAAGGTCAAACGACATCCGTTCCTTTCAACGACCGGAAACACCCTCGCTTACATCAGCCTTCCTCGGGTGGGGCCAGATTGTTATATTACAGTATGAAAAATGCATTCTCTGGATATGGGGTGAACTGTATTATTGGTAATGATTAAGTTAGATGTTATGGATTTATTTTTATAATAAATGCTAAATGTTAGGAATTTATTACTATTAAGAGATATGTCATGATGAATTACATTTTAATGGCTTTTATATTTTGAAATCTTGAGATTCTTGACAAAATCTAAAGAAATGTCTGTAATGTAAACTATCCAGTTATGGCATCACAATTTCACTCACTTTCCAACAACCTCTTAATATTTAGCCAATTGTTTTAGATAATATTTTATCCTACAGAACACAAGCACCTTTTTATGATCATGATGGTAGAAGGTACATACACTATCAATTACCAGTCATTCTTACTTCACCTAATTTCTACATGGTTCATTTCAAAGACAAAATCTGTAACAAACCTAGTAGACTGGCACTATAAAAGCACAAACAAAGAACTGTAGCATTTAAGCACATCACTTGTAGACTTTTACCCACAGCAATAACTAAAATGAATCTGATATATAAGTTGTAGGAAAAAATAATGTCACAATCAAGATGTTGACATTCACTACCACTTCACACAGATGGTTAAAAAAGAAACCCCATCAATACTGGAAAGAATGATTACAGCTATTTGATAAGGGAAACCTATTTTCTAGAATAATTGTTTTAAGAGAATAATTTTATAAATTCTAACCAAAACAAGTATTAGCTGCTGGTTAATCGATGCCTAAAGTTTCCTTAAAAATCAGCAGCTAATATTACTATTATATTATTGTATCCATACATTCTTTGACAAGATTATAAATAAAAAAAAAATCAAGGGAGCTGTTATTAGTTTATTTTAGTGCATTACTAGCAGTATAGCCCAGCATTGCTCGGGTGTAATGAAAGCTTTAAAACTAATCCATGGTCCTGGAGCTCAGACTCTTTGGACATTGGCACAAAAGACTAAAAAGCATTAGTTGTTTCCAATTAAAGTGAAACCGTAGACGGAAAGAAAAATGAATGGATCTAAGTCAAATTTTGATTTCCTGGTATCGATATCAAATAGTTTTTTTCATCGTAAACTGAATGTTGAGGGCTAAATAAGTCCTCTGAGTAAATGGTGCCATGGCTGAGACTAAGAACTATAATTATACCTACTTAGAGCCAAACCCGAAGCAAAAACTAAAATAAAAGGGCTGAAAAAATACAGACAGGCAGATAAACAGACACACACACAAACATCTTGCCTTTTATATATATATATATATATATATATATATATATATATATATATATATAATCGATTTTCTGCACTATTGTAAGAACTGCAACTTTGAAACTTGTGAATATCGTTTCTTATGTCTTTGTATATGAGTGTATCAAATTTGATTAAAATCAGACCACTCCTTCTATAACCCGATTTTTTTCGATTATCAATTTTCGATATTTATCGGGGATACCTCGACACAAAACCTAGCTAAGAACACTCACAGACACATATAGTACAACTGTGTAAATTTTCAAGAAAAATGGTTCAACTGTTTTGGAGTCTATAGTTAACGGAAATACACACACATGCACACACACACATACACACACAGAGACAAAGTTCCATTTATAAATAAGTTTAGATTGGATTAGATTTAAAGAATATCTAAGATAATCTTTAACAATAACACATAATCTGTGAAAATATGTTTATGTAAAAAACAGTGTTGCTATTATCTTCTTTTTTAATTTCCTACCATTTGTGGAAATACATCTTCAACAACAAAACCAATTGTCCAAAAAGTAACTTCTTGTTGTTTGTGCTAGCACAAAATTAAAAGTCATCATAACCAATTATATGAATATATTTGAAAATGTTATGTAAGGAAGTCTTAAAGAAATTAGACACATAATGAGAAAGAGGGCTTGGAAAACTTAACTCTCTCAGGGTATATTGATGGCATGGGAAACAGGGGAAGACAGTGAGCCACATACTTGATGAGCTAGAGTGAATACATGGCTGGAGGTGGAATGAGAGCCTTAGAAGAGAAAAACTACTAAGAGCCACAAAGAATAGGAAGTTGTGGAGGTCTACGAATACCTATGAAGAGATGTGGCACATAAAAGAAGAAGTAACTTGTTTATTATTGATTAATTATGTGTTGTTTCTCAGAAACTGAAACTAAAGTTGGCTCAAATTAATTTTAGCATAAACCACAGGTTGGCTCTATGGATACTGAAGAAGTACAAATGCCTGAGTAAGGGTCTGCAACAAGGATTAACTAGCCACTTTAATAAGAGGATATATGCAGAAATGAGCAGCCTGCTATTATGTACGTAATATCAGTGAGTTAATTACCATGCGTAACACATGATTAAATATCCTTTTTGAGACATGACTGACTAGGCAGAAGATTTTTTTGTGGTAGGTTGCCATTACTTTTTGTAGTAGACCAGTTGCCAACCAAGGCTATAGAACCAAATCTTTTCTGTTATTCAACCCATATCTAAAGGGAGAAGAGGTAGATTAATACCTTCCCTAAGGCTTTTTGTATGTAAGAGAATGAAACCAATTCAACTAGAATTTGAATTTGGCTCTCCAAATTCTCATTCAAAGCTAATATCCATTACACCACAATGCACATATATATATATATTATATATTTTTCTATATGCAACATAATTTTTGTGTAATGCTATATAATAACAGAGGTTAATTTTATATAAATATTTATCAATATATGCCAAAATATTCTAGGAGCATTTAACTTGCTTTAATTTTAACATTCAGCAGGATTTTGTTTATTGATGTTAACATCAACAATAAAAGTGATTAAATGTTTTTGGCATATTATTTTTCTTATATTTAAAAAAAGTAAAAATGGTCTTCAAATACAAAAGAAGATTTGTGAAATTTATCAAGAAGATATAGTTACAAAACCACATCTCATGTTCAAACTGTCAAAGGTTGTTTGCAAAGTGTCTTCTAGAATATCTTCTTACTCCATGATCAAGTAAACCAATTAAAGTTAACAATGATAATGACATTAAATGAAAATAATGACATTAAATGAAAATTGACTTTACAGTCATTTTTCAAAATGTACATTCAGCTAACTTATTTGGTGAGTTGATCATTGGTCCGCAAAACTCTTTTTACCCATGCAATGTTTAACTAACATTCTAGTTTATTTTGGCACATTTGGAGTAGAGTAGTGAGTAGTAATCTAACCCTAGAATCATTGAAGAATAGCCAACTGGACAACTCAATAGCAGTGAAATAAAAAAAGAAGATAGACAACATACTCAAAAGAAGAAAGCCATGTGATAAAAATAATTGCACTGGTTCAGTTATGTTAATCACTTTGATGTATAGTTTCCACATAACCAAACAGTTTAATTTCAACAATTACTGTTTCTAATTTGAAGGCAATAATAAATTAAAAGCATTTTTGAGTTAGTCAAGAGAAAAAGCGTAATATTATATTGGGATAATACATGACAGCATGTTTCTTTGGGGACCAGTTAAATATTGCTTTATTTTGTTTGTAAATGCCTACACTAATCCGTTATATACAACAGATACTCTATTTTTGGATGAAAATTTATTCAGCCTTTACAAAAATCTCTTAATTGAAATGAAATTTCCAAGATGACTGCACAAGCAGTGAGAGTAATTCTTCTCTTAGAAATATTTTAAAATCATATTTTTGCTTAATACCCCGAATGAACAAATAAACACATGCACATATATATATATATATATATATATATATATAAGACATGAATGGTGTTGAAATAGCTACTTTTTAGTAATATTATAACATATTTATGTTATAAATTCAAAATAAATATTATTTGCTCTACTTTATATTGAGCACTTTTATAAGAATAGTGTTTCTTTGGATACGGAATCTTATTCTATCCATACCTACCCTATACTTATATATATATATATATATATATATATATATATATATACACATACAGAATGAGTGTTTTATTTTTTTTTTGCCTGTGGATAAAAAAATGAAATAAGTATGAATAAAAATGAAGAAACCATCACTCAGTAACATAAACTAGGAATAAATCCATGCTGTGCTGACCATGTTTAGTAAAATAAAATATTCCTGCACAATGGAATTGAAATTTGAAAGTGTGGTAACTGGGGCTGCAGATGAATGTCTTCTTTGTGTTCCTGAAACCAGTGCCGTTCAAACTGTACAGTGTGTCAGAATTCATTGTCCTGCTGAAAGGTGCTATTGCCACTACAGAACTGTACCAATGAAGTTGAGGTACCAATTTTCCATATGAATGACAATGTACCGACTTTCCATACAGAAATCTAATCTATCATACTGCTCTATGAGTCTACAATTTTCTCACAGTGCATCCTTATATCCCTTCTGCATCATTACACCACTCATGTACCCAGCTGTTCACTTTATATCAGTGAAAATGAGATCATTAGACTAGATGACCGTCTTCTATTGATCAGTCAGTTAATTGTGATACATGATACACACTTAGGCGATCATGTCACTCTTACAAAATGACTGACTAGGCAAAAGAATTTCCCACAGTAGGTTGTCATTACTTTCTGCAGTAGACTGGTTGCCATCCAAGGCTATAGATCCCAACCCATAGCTGGAAGGAAAAGCGATGGATTAATATGTTTTTCCAAGGATATTTGTGCATGAGTGAATAAAATGAATTTAACTGGAATTCGAACTCAGATCTCTGATTTTTTATTCCAAGCCAATATCTTTTACACAACAAGGCACATCCTGGTTAGTTAGTTAAGTGCCATACGTGATACACACTTGGGCGATCATGTCTCTTTTGAGACATGACTGACTGGGCAGAAAATTATCCCGCAGTAGATTGCCATTGCTTTCTACGGTAGATTGGTTGCCAACCAAGGCTATAGAACCCAATCTGTCCTGTTATTTAACCCATAACTGGAAGGAAGAGATAGATTAATACCTTTCCCAAGGGTATTTGTGCATAAGTGAATGCAACGAATTCAACTAGAATTTGAACTCGGCTCCCCGATTTCTCGTTTCGAGCCGATATCCACTGCACCACAACGCACATCCAGTTTGGTACAAGGCCTAATTTTGGTGCCTACATACATACTGAAGATTCTTTCTTCAGTAGACATTTGTTATCATACCTGACACACCTGTTGCAATATGGATTAATGTACATCCCTTCCTTCTCCTTGATCCATGTTCAAAACTTACCTGCTCAATGCCTTTTCTGTAGTTGGTGATTTATCCCTCTTTGGATAATTACTGATAAGTACTTACAGCAATATGAGCAGCCCGCAAGCCATTCTGTTTTAGATACGTCCTTATTATAAGATCATGACAAAATTCACATTATTTTACATTTTTCAGTTATTTTTTTTCATTTCCATAGTTTTCAAAACTTCAAAATGAAGTACTCAAGGATTTTATAGCTAATTATATACACTACTGGCCATAATTATTATTTCACAAGAATTACAGCTATTGTTTCAGGGCAGCCAGCAAGTCTTTGCTTCAGCCAGCCAATAAGAACAAACATGCATTGGGAAGAGAGCACAAAACCTGGGCACCAGAACAGTTCATTTGATGCATATGTTATTGTGCAGTATTAACAAAAGAACCATTCTATTTTCATTTAGAATTATCCACTTGGCAATAAATACTAAAAATAGTATGAAATACATAATTTTTTTTTAAACTGGGGTGGCTTAATAATTATGGCTGGTAATGTACCTCTAATCTTGCCATACAATTGTTATGAGACAATAGCTGTCATTCTTGTGATATGTTACTGAATATAAACTTTTGTCTTATGAGTGTATATAAAGTTATAGGCTGAGAAGATAATATAATAATGGTCTTAGACATATTTTAAGTACCTACACATTTGTATACATACAGAATAAAGACAGAAATTAACAGAGAAATTGATTGACCAACACACTAATGTCTTTTTCTTCAAGTTTTCTCTTGTGTCGATATATCATGGAATTCTTTCGCTAAATAGTTTTGTCCAAGTGATGAGCATACACCTGTCAAAATAGAGAAAAAAATTGCTAGATAATCTTGAGTCTCCATATTGCACTTCTTAACATTGGAGCAGAATCACAAGTCATTTGAAAGGCTGACCAGCATTGTATATTTAATTCTTATGATGAGCAGTGGCTTCTAAATATCAAATAACATTAGCCTTGTCAGACGCAGACAGATCTATTGCTGCATTGAATTCTAATCTCTTAATTTCTTGCCTTTTGACTCCTATTTTATTCAGAGAGAGAATTCCCAAAGAAATAAATCCCTAAAGTTTTGCAGTCAGGAAGTTTCACTTGATGTTTACATGGATTACTTTATTTGCAGGAAATCATTTATACAGGATTATTCATATTACTGTCCAAATGAGTGAACTTCAAAAATATTTGTTTTTGTCTAGCTGTCTTTAATATCTTTATTGCTGCTTTGTCATTTCTTTTTTCTTCTGTCTCATTGCAAACTAGTCATTCTTTTATAGATATTTCTTGTTAGAACATTGGGAAAATGCTAATTGGATTCTTCCATAAACAGCTTCTATGGAAATTTACGTTAAATGTTAATCATTTACTTTTCAATATTGTTTAATATATTCTATCAATATAAAATAATTTACACCTGAATATATAGTGGGCACAGAAATTTTCCCTCTCTCTCTTAGCAAATTTGTTAGGCAATTGGATAATTTTGTCCTTACATAAATTTTTATTTTCCACAGCAAAGAACTGCTTAAAGTGCCATTTGCAATCTTTCATGAAAATGGATTTTTTCTTTGAGAGAATATTGTGAAGACCTGAATAAATGGTAATCCAAAGGTGCAAAATCTGGTTAATATGACAGATAAAGAAAAATTGTCTATCCCTGTAGTAATTATTTTTAATTGGTTATTGAAAAAGACACAGAAATGCTTTTAGACTCTATTTCATATATTTTATTTTGCACATACACCTTTTTTCTTTTTTTTGTTGTTGACAATATAGTAGGATCAGTTGGGCACCATCTGTGAGAAAAAGAGTACCATGATGCAATTAACTCAGTCAAAAATTTAGAAATGGCATGGTATACTCCTTGGCATTTATGCCAGAAGCATAATATGAACATTTCAGAGTGTTTGGGTTTTAATATAAGGACAGTGCAGAGGAGTCGGAAAGAGTTGAATAAGTTTAATGGTGATTATGAAGCTATGGAGACTTTGAAAACTCAGATTGTTCTGATAAGAACTCCCAAATTTATTATTGATCACCACAGACTTAACATTGAGGTTTACATTAGGGGCTTTGAGAAGGTAGTGTTGCTCTGGGTCAAGAATGTGGCTGCTAGCAGACCCTATATCTAGAAACAATACTGTGCACCATGCCACATGAGCAGGAGAACCTTGTCATGGCTGTCAGACAATTTTTCCGATGACATCACCTCTTACATTTGGCCAACTAACTCTCCAGACTGCAACCTCCTTGACTTTTATGTGAGGGGCACAGTTGAAGAAAAGACCAACAAAAATCCTTATAACACCAAAGATAAACTGAAGGCAAGGATTATGGCAGCAGTCACCAACTTAAAGAAGAAGCCCATTCAGAAGAATGGCAATAATTTACCCATTGCACCATGTATATTGTTGCAGAGTTAGGAATGTTTGTTAAGTTTATATTTTATCAGAAGGAAATTTTATTTATGTCTGCATGAAAATTAATTCCAACAATATGTAAATTTTTGTTGTAAGGAACAAGGACATGGGTTGCAATAAAAAAATCAATGTGAAAAAGATTTTTAAAACAATAACAAGAACTTTCTAGACAAATTTATATTAATCACCAGACAAATATTTAGGAAGGATTTTGTTTAGATGAAATGTTCTTGAGTGAGTTTTGGTATTTCATTTTGCTTGATAAGTTGATATTGTAATGTAAGTGATGTTGAAGATGTTGGCAAGAGACTGTGTTTCTTAAGCAGAGTTGTTGTTAATAAAATATTAACTTTAGGCTAAGCAGTTGATTTTTATCAGAAATTCATGTGATGAGTTTGTTTCATTTTTTTTTGTTGTGTGGATGGCGATTAGGTGAACAGAAAAGAGTCCAAATGTGTGTTGTCATAGATTTGTGTGATGAGCTTGTTCCTTTCTTTCATTGTGTTGATGGTGATTAGGTGAAAAGAAAAAAGTGCTAATGTGTGTCATTGTAGATTCAGCTTGACAATTTACTGCTACATCATGACTGGTGTGGACAGTTCTGCTTCCTTATCATTAACTAAAAAATTAGCTTTGCGCTAAAGAATTTGTACACTTTCTAGTCATGTGACAGGCTCCACAGAAGTTGGTGCAATTTGAGACCTAAACACGTGTGTGTAGGCATTTTATAAATATTTATTGTTGTATCATGGAATAAAGAGATACACAGTGAAATGTAGGTAAACTACTTTATTACCAGAGTGGTACAACCAAGAGGTATATACAATATTTACAGTCTCTTGCAGTAGTAGGTGTTACTTCACGAAGTCTGTGATAATGAAAACTCCTCATGCTAAACGCACATTGTCCTTATACATCTGGGCGACCGGATGTCACATAGTATGAGCCATGACACAACTTTTAAATATATCAACAAATCAATGTTTGTTATTCCTAAATTAGTTCTTGGATCCTTTTTGTATTTAGAAACTTTACATTGTCAAATTTGCTATTCATAAACTTATTGCTATTTGCTGAAAATTGATAGTGATTTTCACTTGTCTGAGAGTAGGGTCCTAAAATCTGCAAACTCATAGAATTAAAGATATATAAAACTGCTATATTTTTTTAATGTGCCTTGCCAACTGTATATTTATGTTCTTCCTCTCACTCTACCAACTGCAGACTGCCAAATGTCTTCCAATTCACTGATAATCAAACATGTTTCTGGCTTAACAACTGTTCAAGGGCTATAACTCTTCTTCACAAGGTGTTTGTACATGTTTCCTATGACTGAGTAATTCTCTGTTTTTATTTCAATTAAGGCAATAATTATTTTGGTCAAAATGGGTGTCTGAGAACTGTAAATAAAAACAAATTGATTCATTTGTCTTCTGACTTCCCAAAACATGTCTTCAGTTTAACAGTTGCTATGACACCTCTTGAGAAGCACCCTAAACTTAAAATCTTTATTGCTTTTAAAAGATTCACTATTAGGATATCAAAAGCATTTTTGCTGAGCAGTTCTTTAGAGTCAAATTCTAGTAAAAAAGAAAAATATGTTTTTGTATGTATCATTTCAGTTGTCTCCTACCAAATATATTCCTCTTAAGAAAAAAATGGAAAAGTAATCGCAATCTTTTCTGTTTTTGGCACTCTTCCATTCTATTTTGAATCACACTTTTTAGCAATGTGCTTTAAAGTCAGAATTATTTCTGCCATAATCCAGTTAGTAACATCTGATATACAAATTCATTCATAGTCTGGAAATGTAGCATCAATGTAAATCAATAGCAGACAAGATAATTTGAATTTTTTACTTACTCATTATCTCTAAAAAAAAAAATAATTCCAGATAATGATTTAGTTACTAAGATTACTTAAATAATTCCACATGGTGTGCATTCTTGATACATTGCAACAAGAACTATCTCAATATTTTTCTGTCTATTTAGATGAAATGTTGGAATATTTTCCATCAAAATTATTGGTAGCGCATTTCAAAATTAAAAATGCATTAGCAGTAAATTTCATCAACATGTGTAGTTTTTTATACATATGTGGGGGATTTGGTATTTGCTGGGTTGTATGTTGATTATTTCCCCCACAAATACAACACTCAATTTTGCAATTGCGCAAAGTGAAGGAATAATTTACAACGGACATTCAACAACAAACAATTTATTATGTGACAAAATAAAATGGTATGTAGAAACCAACAAAATACATGATTCTAAAATTGCCTTTTTGAGAAATATAAACTTGGCAAGAAGTTAATTTTTGTCCAAAAACGTGTATGAGTTTGCATTAGCAAAGTCTGTAAATAAGCCTTTCCTACTTACATTCAGTTGGCGGCAGCGTGTCGCGTTGCTGAAAGAAAGTTTCGTCGGCTTTTCTTTTAAGGTCCTTGGAGCGAGGTCACAAACTTTTGGCATGGAAGAAATGACATGGCCGGCAAAGTATACCGTGTCATGCGGACTTAATGGCCTGCTTGGTTACTGCTTGTGACTGACTTTTCTTTTTCTAACTGTGTGTATTATATACATTAATAGGGGATCAACTAAGCTTCCTAACATTAGGGTGTGAAAACATTTACTGACCAATCAGATTTATTATTTTACTATTTTGTTTTGGGGCCTAAATATTTTTGTGTTAATTTACTTCCAAGCCTATTTTTCTAGAATGTTCTTATTGTAAGTTTTTAGCTGATTGGTTGAGAAATATAATCTAAATTCTACTGCTGTTTTGATCCAATTTCTCTAGAATGTTCTATTGTGTTTTCCTGATGCTTATTTTAATAAAAAAAAATATGTATCCCATACATACTTGTTTTAAGGCAAATTTAATTAAATTTCAGATTTCATATTTCAAGTTTATTGGTTACCAGATATTGAATTCCTAGTATAGTCTAAGTGAAAAATTAAATGTCTCTTCACAAAACAAAGAATCCTAATTTTATTTCCAGCTTCTCATTTAGGATTTCTAAATGGAAGGGCATATTTTAAATTTATTTCCTTCAAAATTTTTGATGGAGAATTTCAACTGTCATTATAGATCTGGTAATGCAACAAACAAATAAAACTATTTCATGATAAAAATAAATGTTGCATCTTTCAGTTGAAGAAAAGGAAATAAAATCCTTTCTATATTTCACTGAAAGAGAGAATAAAATATATTTCATTTGAAATATTGGCAAATCTACAGCTGAGTTATAAAATGTATACATACTTTCTTTATCAATATCAGCTAATTACTGGTTAATAGCTGTTGTTTTCAGGATTACCCCAATCCGGGTTGTAACACCTGTTAGCATCCCAGATATGGGCAAATAGTGAAACCTCAAACAAAAACAAAACACTATAAAAGTATAAAAATATCTTTTTATAGTTAAATAAGCAACAATACATTTAATAACAAAATGATCAACAGTACATTTTATCTGTAGTTGAAGGGATACATTTTTATAGTAAAATGAGCAACAATATGTTTAATAACAAAATGATCAACAATAGATTTTATCTGTAGTTGAGGTGATGCAATTGTGTTAAAAATATTTAGATTTCAGCATTAAATATCTCCTAGAGGTTGATATGCTCCTAAACCAAAAAACAAAAAAAAAAAAAAAAAAAAAAAAGAACAGCTGCAGCTGTAGTTAAATATTATCATAATAAAAAACAATTTTTGTAATAAATCTATTGTTGTTCTTATAACCAGTAATATTTGTAATAGCATTTTTATTGTTATTGATGTTTGTGGTACATTGTTTATGGCGGAATAATTAGTCCAATTTCTCGCACACCCAAAAATGAGATATTTTGTGAAGATATCTGTCAGTATAACAGTGTGAACACGGAAGTTAATACATAACTTTACCAAGGACATTAGTGAAAGATAAACTAAAGTGGTACTTACTAGTATTTGCTTTTTGATCTAACAATCATTATGCTAAATTGAGACACACCTGAAAAACCTAACCTGAAAAATGTTGTTTGAATAAAAAATGAATATAATTTGTTCAAGGATGCATTGAAAGTGCTATGAGCACATACAATTACTATATGCTGCTCACACACACATCTTTATCCATATTTCAACAAGTATTGGTTGAATATATTTTGCTCTCACAATTTCACTCCTAGGTGTTTTAACACGCTTCTTTTCATCTATGAGACATGCATCTTTCATCCAGTGTGCAGGTGATATTCCTACTTTCCCGCATATTTTGGTGTGGTTATTTAAGGAGGCACACATGTGTTATCTGGCAGTTAGGGCTCAGTTGCCCCGTGATAGTGGCCATATTATCATGGGGACATGTTTCTTAGACTTACCTAACTCACATATACACATCGCACTAACTGCAGGTTGCAATTAGGCACCAATTTATTTACTTACACACACACATGCATATGCACACACACATTTCCCAATACAAACTCAAAGGGGATTTCAACTCAACAATTCGAGTATTGTATATATTTCTACCTTTCAGCATTATCCTTTATTGACTTTCTTTCTTCAGTGAATATATTTAACTTTCATTCAACAAGTGACTTTCACTTGTAAACATGTTTCTTAACGTTACAAGGAAAAGAACTTTTCCTTCCCTTATTTGCATGTTTATTCAACCCTATGTAACCTTATTGTTAATACATGTCTTATCGTTGTTCACTCTGGTGTTGTTTCTTATTTCTTATGCTATCTTACGCCAAATTGAATCTCAAATAATAAATATTGTAAATGGACCGACCGTTCTCTACAACTATATGACTGACCTATTGCAATAAAAAGAAAACAAAATCTGTTTGCCAAAACTAAATTCACCCTTAGTAACAAAAAACGGTCAAAAATCCAATCCTCTTCTCACAACAGTGAAAATCACGGTTTCACTCTTCTTCTATGTGTACTGTCCTTTCAGGACGTAGGCGATCATGGCTTTCCACATCTCCCTATCCCTGGTGGCCCTTAGCATGTTTTCTCCTGTTACTCCATGCAACCCCCTTTCTGTCATCTACCTGCTCAGGTACTTTTATCTGCTGCTTTCCCCTGTCTTTTTTTTCCTTCTATCTGGCCTGTTAGTATCAGCTTCTCCAAGCCCTCCTTCCTCCTTACATGTCCCAGAAACTTAAGCTGTCTCTTCCTAATGCTCATTATTAATTTCCTTTTCATTTTCATCCTTTCCAAAACCTCATCATTGCTCACATGCTCGATCCATGATATTCACAGCATCTTTTTGTAGAACCACATTTCAATTGCTTCAAGATTTTCCTTCATCTTTGATGATATGGTCCAGCATTCACTGCCATATTGAAGAACTGACATCACATAGCAATTCTATACTCTTTTCTTTGTTTCTAGCCAAATTTTCCTGTCTCTTAATACTCTACTCAGGTTCCGGAACTCGTCCTTTGCAATGTCAATTTGTCTTTGGATCTCTGTGTCACATTTTCCATCTTCTGTCAAAACACTTCCCAGGTATTTAAATTTTTGCACCTGCTTGATTTTAGTATCCCAGACCTGTATTTGGCATTTTGGGCTGCTCTTTTTGCAGGTGACCATGTATTCAGTTTTCTTGCAGTTTATTTGTAGTCCTTTCTTGTTCCTCTCTTCAGCTACCTTCTGTAGGAGTTCTTGTAGATCCTTTCCTTTCGAAAAAAAAAAAAAAATTAGCAAACAGTAACAGAATATAACAGTCGTTGAATTTCTATTTTCACAACGGAGTGAAAGTTTTCATTTAAGAATAATGTTTGTTCACTTCAATTGGAGCTTTCAAGTTTGCAAGTTTTGAAAAATTTTTATCAGGGCTTTTCATTGAAACCTTACAGAAACAGCTGAAGTGGGATCTTTGTGGCAGCGGTGGTAAATTTGTCTTGTCTCTTTAGCTCGGCATGGCAACAACTACTGATTTGGCTCCCTGGAGTCTCGAATTTATGCAAGTCCCAAATTCTTTTAGGAGGTGCGTGACAGTCCCAGGGTGTCCATGCAAATAAAATCTTTAACCAATGAGATTACTCCCAGCTCACACTATGAGGTGGAGTGATTTTTGGCTTAACCAATAAATTAACAATATTTCTGTTGACGTCATTTCTTTTCATCTTCTTCTTCTTGATTCAATTGATTACGTCAACAAATCTAGCTTTTAGCTTGGAAATTTTAATTCCAATGAGATTTATAATTCACTTTTATTCCCATAACTAAAGCTTTAAACTTTTCTGCACCCATCAAAAAAATTTTTGACAGTCGTGTTTTGACTACTGCTATTTTTCACTTTCATCGGCTGAAAAAACCCAAGGCTTCTGATCCACTTTCGTATAAACAATGCAAAAATATGTTTCCTTTCTATTCTCTTCAATTTCTAGCTAGTTTTTTTTCCCAGATTTTACAAGTTTTATAACAAATATTCTGTTTTTAGCTTAACTCATATTGCGATTGACAATAAACTACAGAATTAACAATACTACTAGTAATAATTTCTTTCGCTCCGTCATATTAAACTTAGGATTACATTTTTTCACATGCAATATTATAAGTATCTTAAGCAAGGCAATTACATGTTACATAAGTATCTTAAGCAGGGCAATTATGGGTTACACTTTCCTCTGTCTCTCTTTCCCTCTATCTGGCCTGTGAGTATCAGATTCTCCAAGCCCTCCTTCCTCATTGAGAGACAAGATCAAAGGGAGTTGACAGTTGCTTTGGTGAGAAAGATGTGTCAACAATTTGTGTCTCTTTACTGTTGTCAGTCCTTCTGTTGAGTTGATTTAGATGTTTGGTTTATATGGGTTCTTGTAGACTCCAGAATGTTCTGTTTATTTATTGGCAAGAGTTGATTTTATTGGATCTTCTTTATTCTTCTCAACTTGAAATTTTGAAAATGTTTGAAACTGGAAGGCTGTGGGAAGCCAGTCTGGTGTGTTTATTTTTGTCCTTTGATATTTTGATTTGAAGCATTCAACTTCTGCTTACTCTACAAATGTGAATATATGCATTTTTGTTCTTGTAAAATAATTTACTTTCTCTGATGATGCCTATTCTTTAGTGAAAGTTGGAAAAATGACATGCATCTTGTAAGTGGTCAGATGACCTGGAAGAAAGACAGGTGGATCTACACAGACTCCACAATTAGTGCATGTCATCTGTGACAATTCTGTGAGAGTCAGTCATGTCATACAGCTCTATTTCTTCCTGCAAGACCCTAGGCTCAATGTCAGTGCCTACATCAAGGTGCTAGACATAGTAATCAAGACCATGATTGAGGAGGATGACTTATAAGAAGACATTTGCGTTTTACCTCTTCCCTCATAACCACTTTTCTCTGATTTGAACTACCTGATACCTGTAGACCAACCAGTGGTCTCACTTAAATAAAGAGTTGTTGAAAACTGTTATTTTGAATAATGAACATGAATCACCTTCCATCACAAAAGATGAGTATGTCATCTTTTATATAGAAGCACCAAATTAAAGATTAAAAAAGGGTTTTATAATTTAAGTTATTCCTTTTTTCTATTTTCTTAAAAGTGTACAAGTCTTAAAAAATATAGTAATTTTTTTCTGTTGCTATGTTTGCTTTTCTTTATAAAATAATTCTTCTCAGTTATCTTTCAAACCCCATATATTTCAATAAATTCACAATGAGTCTAACCACAACTAAAAATTACATGCCTGAGAACACATTAAATTTTTAATTGTAGTCAGATACTGTTCATTGGAAATTTATTGAAAAACATTAAGGCTCTGCTAGTTAATATGGCAATGAACTCTTTTTCTCCAATATGCCTCTTAGGCAGAGTCCATTAGGATTTGCTTATTTTGTGAATATATATATATATATATATATACCAGCAGTATAGCTCAGCATTGCTCGAGTGTAATGAAAGATTTAAAACTAATTCATGGTCCTGGAGCTCAGACTCTTTGGACATTGGCACGAAAGACTAAAAAGCAATAGTTGTTTCCAGTTAAAGCAAAATCGTAGACAGAAAGAAAAATCAATGGATGTAAGTCAAGTTTTGATTTCCTGGTATCGATATCAAATAAGTTTTTTTTTGTCGTAAACTGAATTTTGAAGGCTAAATAAGTCCTCTGAGTAAATGGTATCATGGCTGAGACTAAGAACTACAATTATATCTACTTAGAGGCAAACCTGAAGCAAAAACTAAAATAAAAGGGGTGATTTTGATTAGACCCAGTAAGATATCGGGTTATCGATTTCCGATATCAGAGTCAAATAAGTTATCCAAGGATAGAACTGCAACCTTGAAACTTGTGAATATTGTTTCTTATGTCTTTGTCTATGAGTGTATCAAATTTGATTAACATCAGACTACTCCTTTTATAACCCAATTTTTTCGATTATCGATTTTCGATATTTATCAAGGGTACCTTGACACAAAACCTAGCTAAGAACACTTGCAGACGCTTATAGTACAACTGTGTAAATTTTCAAGAAAATCGGTTCAGCTGTTTTGGAGTCTATAGGTAATGGGCATACACACAGACAAAGTTCCATTTATAAATAAGTTTAGATTAGATTAGATTTATATATATATATATATATATATATAAGAAAAAAGGAAAATTTTTGTCTTACACTTTTTGTCTTCTCAAGAAGAAAATACACACACACACACACACACACACACACACACACACACACAAGATGATAAACACACATACACACACACACAAACACAAGATGATAGGATTTCTGAGTAGTTTCTCTATAGGGATTTGGCTGAAGAAAAAAGGCTATTGCATAAGTATTTCATAAGTCTTGATGTTAATTTCTTCTAGAATGTTGACACAGGATTTGATCTAATGTGTAATGAATGTAATCATGTCTGGTTTAGTAGAGTAGGTCTCAAAAGTCATCAAATATGCTGCATATATAGAGAAGTTATTCATTATATGTTATGTAGCATTTCTACTTGCAGAGAATGTGAAAAGAACAAATCTATTGTTTGGCTAAAATATCATATTCACCTTAATATTAATGTGATAACTTCTGTAAAAGATGCCCAACTTTGCAACATCTGCATAATAGACTGTATGACCCTAGCAGAACTCAAAGGCCACACTCCCACAGCCCATAGCTGAAGATAAATTAAGTAATGACTTTCTCAAAATTGACATGTGGTCATCATTTATGTGTAAGCAATTAACATATTTCTTTTTTTTTAATCGTATCACCCCAAGCAAAGCATTTTACTGCCACTGTTGTGCAGGGGGTTACATAGGAGGAATGTTATGAAGAGTGAGAGGTTGCAGAGGGTGTCAGGAAGAGAGTAGGAGAGGGAAGAGAATACTGATGAGAGTGGGGTGGATGTAGAAAAGCATGAGAGAAAGGATGTAAGTTAGTGTGACAGGAGATGACTATTGACTTTATATTTAAATTTTTTAATCCAATATTCATTTTTACTAATAATACTCCTGTAAATTACTCAGATTTACAAAAACATTTTCTTTGTCTCTTTCTGTTTTACTCTGAATGCCTTTCTCTATTTTTGTTTTTGTAATGTTTTGCATTTCTTTGTGCATAGTAGTAGTAGTCATAGCACAGCTCTCCGTGTCCTTTGAGGCAACTTGTTTTTTTTACCTCCTTCACTTCTCCAGTTATTTTTTATTTATACTTGTCTACCAATTAGCATATAATACTAAAGTTTCTTATGTTTTCTCAGTCTGTAATAAATTCACAAAGATTAAAAAAAAAAAGAAAGATTTTAATTTCAAAAGGTCATTTGCAGCTGAGAGGCAAATTTGATTTCAACAGATAGATCATGAAACATGGTTTAGTCCCTCACAACAAACAACTGAATTTATCTAAGATGACATCCCAACATCCACCATACGCATGATGCAAAAAATATACAGTGGAATTGTTGTGGCCTAAAGCAAACATAAATGATCAATTCTTACTCATAACGAATCAACTTCCCACTGTTATATGCCTCCAAAAAATTTCCCTCGTTTAGATCTTACAATAAAATGTTAAAAAAAAAAATTTATAAATGTTTACACAAATAAAAAAACTTACCTTCAATCATTATTGAGAAAACAATAAAATCTGTTTTTAACCATAACTGATAAATAATAAAACTTCTATCTTATACATGGGAAAAATTTTTCTTCAACTATAAAAATTTCTTTCAATAATATTTAAAGAATTATAAATCTTATTCTCACTCATACTTGATGAACCTTAAAATATGTTTACAACGCAAACAGTTTGGCTCCAAATGATAAACAAGAGTTTGAAAGACTATTAAACAATATTAGCCAATGAATGAATCAATCAAAACTCCCAAGAAAATTAAATTTCAGCATTAAATGGCCCATAAAGAGCTGATAAGCTATTAAATAAATCAAATCATCCCCAGTCCTCTCTCTGTTTCACTCTCTTTTTGTCTCTCTACATACCTCTCTATCATTGTTTTAGTATATCCCTCTCTCTTTCTATCTCTTTCTCTGTATTTGTGACATGACTCACACCATACATAGATACAAGTGAACTAATATATAGATTGTAATATTATTTATAGTGGGTATGCATGTTTGTGTAGATTTTTTTTATACAGTGAAATTAATATCTATCAGTACCGAAATAACATTTATAGTATTAAGAAATATGAGTGAAAGTGAAACAAAAAACAAAAGGGGTGGGAAAAGTGTGAGGCATTGAAGCTTTGAAAGAATATATTTAACCTGAGAACACTAACCGTGGGTATATAGTACCCAGCTCAAATGACGCCATTTTAATTACAATGTGATTACAATTTTCAGTACCTGATTTTCTTACCTAAATAATATGTTTTTCAGTTCTTATTAATGTTAACTCAAAGTACAAATTTTGAAGTGACTGCATATAAAATATTTCAAATAAAGATTTATATTTAAAATTTTTTGATATTTTCAAAATCAGGTATGATATATCCATGGTTAGTAGTGGTGTAACTTTAATTGATGGTTAGTGTTCCAGGGTTAAGTAAACAATATTTAAAATTTGTTTTTATTGGAAATTTGTTTGATTCAGCATGCTCATATACATAAACACACAAAAAGTATCTTATTTTTAAGTTTCACCTTTAAAATCACCAATCGTTCTCCATCATGAAGGTCAGGTTTGGATTTGATACCAAATTTAGATGGCATTCTATCTACTGCAAAATATTGTCTGTACTTAGTACAGTTAGTGATTTGTATGTGTGTGTATTTGAAATAGTTAAAAAATAAATAAACTATTTTCTATATTTATCTTTTTATAATTAGTGATTTGTATGTGTGGGCATTTGAAATAGTCAAGAGTCAAAAAAAAAGGCAAAATGTTTTTTTTTTTTAAAGATCATTCATCATAATTCTATTCTGCTTGAACTAGTAACACTCTTAGCCAATTTGTAAAATCCAAATCATGAAACAGAAGTCAATATTTACACTATTTATATTGTTTGGACTGTTGTCCTCCTCATCTTTATTGCCATATTCACAACGTTTTGACTGTCGTATACTCCAGCCTTCTTCATGGGATATTTCTTGGAATTTCAAAATACACCCTTTATTTAGTCCATGACTGTAAATTGTTCTAATTCTATTGTGCTATGCACTTAAATATCTCAGTTTCAGTTAATTCAACTCTCCAAGTTTTTTAGCTGGGTTGGGGACTTAGATGTGCTTTGCGGTGCAGTAGATATCGGCTCAGAATGAGAAATCTGGAAGCTGAGTTCCAGTTGAATTCCTTGCATTCACTTACATGAAAATACCCTTGGTAAAGGTATTAATCCATCTCTTCCCTCCAGTTATGGGTTAAATAACAGAATAGATTGGATTCTATAGCCTTGGCTGGCAACCAGTCTACCACAGAAAGTAATGGCAACCTGCTACAGGATAATCTTCTGCCCAGTCAGTCATGTCTTTTTCGAGACATGGTTGCCCAAGCGTGTATCACGTATGGCACTTGACTGATTGGGGATTTATAATGTTGAAAATATTCACTCACTAATGTCCTCAATGTCATGCTGGTTGATTGATTCAAAAGTGGCTTGACCCAAAGAGTTCAAAAACTGGCCTCAGAATAGGGAAGAAAAAAGATTTGGACTGTTTAGTTGTCAAAAGCAATTAACTGAAATTATGATATCCAAAAGTATGTAAAATGAAAACACTCTACTCCTGTTGACTAACTAAAGTGTTCAGTTTGAAATTTGAAGAAATATCACCTGAAGAAGACCAGAACATACATTAGTCGAAACGTTGTAAACATGGCAATAAAGATGAGGACAACAGTCTGAACAATGCAAAGAGTTACATTACTTCATTTCAGAAATATAGACAGTTGTAGTCAATATGTTAGGCAATCCTTTGGGAAAAAGTTTAATTATCAGCATGATATGCCTTATAAATAGTTCCTTTATTAATAGTATTAATGACAACAAAGGATACATGTTGAAATAAAAGAAAAAGTAATTAATTAGTTTGGATGCCTCATAAGAAAATAAAATTGATCACCAACTTTCATTCCTTTGACTGAAATAGTGTTTTCTTTAGTGCCAGTTTTGCTAGTTCTCTTATGTGAGATATGATTGGTCATGTAACTTTTATAATTGAGATGAAAATAATATCAGTTATGTGGTTGGGTTTTTGTGCAAAGTTCAAATAGTCACCTTTTTACTGTAACATTTTTACTGCAGATTGTTCCTGATGTTCTTTAATTAATTAGTTTTGATCTCAGCTTTAGGATCAAATCAATGAAGGTCTTTATATACAATGAAATAAAAGGAAAAAAATGTTATGAAAAGACTGTGAAAATGATTTCCAAGTATAAATTAGTTATTTTAATTGATTTCTTTAGTAATTTAAATGCATTCCTTTGTATTTCAAACCATCTATTTTTCTCTTGAAACTTTGCTTTACTTATTTTTTAAAAAAAATTTATTAGTTTTTTTATAAATTAAAAATAATATGAAAGTTTTTTGTTAAGTTTTATTTAAAACTCCCTCAAAATCTTAATTTTAAATAGCAGAAGGTCACTCAGAAACAGAAATTCTAGGTAATAATGAGAAAAGCTTATTAAAACAATTACTATAGAAATATTTATAGAAAAGACAGGCACTTGTTATGACTGTGGAAAAATAACTGAAACTGAGAACCAATAACACTTCAGATTCTTTTTCATATTTCATCAAGAATCTTTAATTTTCTCATTCTGACACTTGTGGAAAAACTAAATTGTCACACAGTTGTTTCATTACTAATGATTGATACTGACTTGGCAGACCGGCTGCAGCTGCTCTCACACCGGCGTGATGTGGCTTCCCTGTGCCTCTTCTACAAGTACTTTCATGGCTTCTGCTCCGATGAGCTTAGATCACTGGTGCCGCCTAAGCAGGAATTTACATGAGATACTAGATTAGCAACTAGGTCCCACCCTTTTACAGTTAAACAAATAAGATGTAACCGTAAATTCTACTCCAACAGCTTCTTTTCTCACGCTTCCTGCCTGTGGAACTCCCTTCCACAAGTCTGCTTTCCCGACAGTTACAATCTCCAGGTGTTTAAATGTAGGGTCAATAGATACCTCCTATCACACTAACTCCCAACTATTCTCAGAACACTCTCATCTACCCAACCCTCATTCTCGGTATCCTTACCCGCCTATCACCCACCCTCTGTCATTTCCTATATTTAATCAGCCTTTCTCCACTCTACGTAGCCCCCTGCACAGTAGTGGCAGTGACATGCCTTGCTCGGGGTGAAACGCTTATAAAAAAAAAAAAAAAAAAATTGTTATTGAAATAACTTGAATATCAGAAATAAAAGGATATTCAGTTGCAAGTTTTTCTGACAGATGAATATCTAAATGAGTTTGTCTTACAATCATAAAGGAACTTAACTAATCAATATCAGGATCAGTCAGTCAGTTAAGTGCCATACGTGATACACGCTTGGGCGATCATGTCTCGAAAGACACATGACTGACTGGGCAGAAGGTTATCCCGCAGTAGGTTGCCATTGCTTTCTGCGGTAGACTGGTTGCTGACCAAGGCTATAGAACCCAATCTGTCCTGCTATTTAACTCATAAATGGAAGGAAGAGACGGATTAATACCTTTCCCAAGGGCATTTCCGCGAAAGTAATAGGATAGACTTGACAAATTCTGAGATTTGTGGATCTTTTTTTTTCCTTGTGAAGCTACACTCACAGAACCAGTTCATCCTTACTTCAGTTCCTTGAACTCATTGCAGATGTAAAAATTAACACTGTTATATGACACAGTTGTTTAAGAATACTTAGTAACAGTTTTGAAATTGGTGGATTAAGCATAGAAGCAACAGACCTTCAGATATGATCTCTTTGGATTCCTGTATTTGGGACAACACCAGTTTGCAATTCTACAAATGATAATTATAAATCTAGATAACTTCTATTGATATGTGTGAAATGTTGCAGGTAACACTGAAATTGTTTCAGGATTTGTTTTGAAATGTTGCAAGTAACACGGAAATTGCTCCAGGACTTGTTTGGAAATTTTACTTTTTCACATTTGCATGGAGACAGAAAGAAGTTGTGTGTTGAACTTGACTATTCAATCAGTCATACCAATCTTTTATTCTGTACTAATTTTTGTTCATGATCAACAAGGGAACAATAGCCTCGAGGATTTAAGCATTGGTTTGTGAATTTGGTGACATTGTTAATCAATCTACAGGCTGGATGGTACAGATAAAGACATGCAGGAAATGGGGTGAGCAATAAATGAGCAATATTAACAAAAAAGTGTGATATTCCTTAATATGGACTGAAAACAAAAACAATTTACCATTGTTGATTAAAGTGTTTAGTCTGAAATTTCCTGAAGATTTCCTGGATCAATAGGCACCTGAGGAATGGTGGAGAGTAGAACAACTGAAATATTGTGATAGTGACAACAAAGATGAGAAGATGGGTCCAAATGTAAATAATAATAAGAAATTCAGACAGATAGCTGATAATAGTATTTCAAATTAAATCTGCAATGTTATTAATCCTGATCTGGCATATCAGTTTTGGTCACTTTTCCACATCTATAACATAGTGTCTCTGTCTTTTTCTATAGATATTTTCATAATAATTGTTTTAATAAGTATTCCTTTTCTTACTTATACTCTCTCTTTCTGAGCAACATTCTGTTATTTAAAATATAGAAGAATTAGGTTAATATCTTGGTTCATAATTATAGGATGATACAACTTTACCAGTTATGTAAGAATGATTTAGTATCATTTGAAACATGACACTGTCTCTGAGAACAAAAAAAATTTCTTTTTTAAAAAAGAGTTTTCTTAAATTTATAATTTTCTGACAATTGACAAATTGATTTCCTGAGGTAACTATTCTAATGTCCATTCAGGTAAACCATGAAACAAATGTTAAGATTAAAAAAATTTAAAATATCTTAGATAAACAAGTTGGTTGGTAGAGACTCTTGTAAATAATTTTTATATGAATGAAGAAAAAATTATTATAGAAGAACTTTTTGATTACTGGAGAGATTTATTAGTATTCAAATATATTCAATTGCATAGATTGATAAAGCAATGTCTTGTTGGTTTCTTCAAAGAACATGAAAATATCACATGTGGTTTAATGTAGGCAGAGCACATAATCTGGTCATATGATTGAAGTATATATCAGGATTATATGGACAGCAGCAGCAATAAACTGGATGACCTAAGCAGATCAATCTTTATAACACTACCTAAGAAACCAGATGCAAAGAAATGTAAGCTCCAATGAACAATCAGTTTAATGAGTCACATAACAAAACTTATCATCCGTATTCTGATGAACAGATTGCACAGCAGAATCAACCCAGAGATAGTACAGGAACAATGTGGATTTGTTAAAGATGTTGGAACAAGAGATGCAATATTCATGCTCAGAATGCTATCTGAATGAGCAATACAAATGCAGAAAGACCTTTATCTGTGCTTTATAGACTGGACTACGCAAAAGAGTTTGGCACAGTATGACATAGGGACTTGATAGAGATACTCGACAACCTCAACATTTTTGGAAAAGACAGTAGGATAATCAAGAATCTATATTGGCAGCAAACTGCTTGTGTACAGATAGGAGGTGAACTCAGCAGGTATGCAAAAATAAAAAGGTGTGTAAGACAAGGATGTGTTTTCTCACCGGATCTTTTCAACTTTTACAGCAAAGCAATTATGAGAGAAATAAAAGCCTTGCCAGGATCCATCATTGGTGGCCGCAATCTCAACGATATCCAATATGCAGATGACATGGTGCTGATAGCAGACACAGAAAGAAAAATGCCGGACATTCTACAGAAGTTAGCAAAAGAAAGTGAAAAGAAAGGATTGAGCATGAACCTCCAGAAAACTGAATGTATGGTCATCCGCAAAAAGAGGAGACCAATATGCCAACTGCAAGTTGGAGAATCTAAAATTAAACAAGTTAAAAAATCCAAATACTTGAGAAGTGTTTTGACAGAGGATTGAAAATGCAGTATGGAGATCCAAAGACACATTTGCATTCAGAAGCTAACCAGAGTACTGAAAGACAGGAAAATCTCATTAGAAACAAAGAAAAGAGATCACTATGTGATATCTGTCCTTCTGTATGGAAATGAATGCTGGATGATTTCATCAAAGATGAAAGAGAAGCTTGAGGCAGCAAAAATGTGGTTTTACAGAAGGATGATGGGGATAACATGGACAGGGAACGTGTGCAACAATGAGATGTTGGAAAGGATGCAAACAAGAAAAAACTGATAATAGATATCAGGGAGAAACAAATGAGGTTCCTAGGACACGTAATGAGAAAGGAAAGCCTGGAGAACTTGATACTCACAGGTCAGATAAATGAAAGAAGAGACAGGGGAAAGCATTGCAAGAAGTACTTGTTAGGTCTGAGCAAATGGTTGATGGAGTGGGGTTTGGAAGAGATACTAAGAGAAAAATTATTGAGGGCGACAAGAGACAGAGCCAAGTGGAAGTCCATAATCGCTTACGTCCTGAAGGGACATGGCACATGAAGAAGAAGAATCATTAAAACATAAAAAAAGCAACCAACTTACCTCAGCATTCAGTAGAAGCAGAAGAAAAACAAGTCAGAGAGAAAAAGAAAGAGAGAGAGAGAGAGCAAGAGCATATTAGAACATTCCTGACTTAATTTAAGGGCAGAGGTGGTCAAGCAAAATGAATTTGTTGTTTGAAGAAGCAACTTCATCTCTTCTTCAACCTTCCATTCTCACTTCAACCAAAATTGGAATTAAACTGAAAACTCTCAACAACCAATAGAAAATTCTGTATAGTATTTTCTTTTTCTGTTGACCACTGCATTATTGTTTTTTTTCTTATGAACACCAAGAAAATGAAAGTTATTGGCCATTCCATAAACATTACAGAATACCATGTTAAAAAATGCAGACATGTTCACCTGCATAACATCAAGTTAAATATCTGGCTGTATGCCTGTTACACAAATTTTATTCATTTTCAGTTGAAAGAAATATGTAAATTATTATTTGCGTTAGCCAAAAAGTTTCACTTTGTATGTTAATTTTATCAGTTATAATCTTCAGCTAGCCATGTATTAATCAACAATATTCAAATCAAATTCAATATTCTGAATATTATTCACTGTCAGAAAAAATAATTATGTATTTATAGAAAAATTATCTCATAATTTAACATTAATGAATACATATCAATAATATTTTTAATACAGACTCAGTAAAAATTCATTATTTATCAACAGATAGGATTTAGTTTAAATTTGAAATTCTCTAAACGTGAGGCCAAGAATCTTAAAAATTTTAATTTTTTGATTCTTTATCTTACCAGTTAATATCTTTTTTCATTTAAATCTTCTCTGTTCATAAATCAGAATTTAGACATTTTTTGAACTCACAATTACTTTTCACCACATCAAGAACTAATACTTTAATCTACTAGGCTACTGTAGCATAGGAAGAAATAGATAAGATGTTCCTAGGCATAGACAGTGGAATAAGGAAAGTGTATCTCTATAGATTAGAATAAAGGTTTCAGTTTTTAATTACTGTTAGGTTATCTGGATTGACATACACCTGATTAAGGCTGGAGGGTGCAACAGCCAAAACATTGTGATAACAGCAACAAAGATGAGGGTAATAATCTGCATGTGTAGTTATTTTTTATTTTTACACATTCAGTCAACTGAAAACAGAACTGATCAAACCAAAATCACACACTCAGATCTTCTAAAAGATAAAGATCCACCTAAATGTGTAGTATACCAGAAGTATACCAGAAGACATACACTGTAAAACAGTTTATGATGGATGATGCCAAATTTTTAAATGACCAAAAGATTGATATGTGAGTAAAACCAAACCATCTTTGTTACTGTTATAACTATTCAGTATTTGTGATCTCTATCCTTGGGATTGAACTTACAATTGCTATGTCACCAAATGCTTTGTGAATTTGGTGACATAGTAAATCAATCTCCAGGCTGAGTAGTACACATTAAGACATGCAGGAAATGGGGTGAGCACAAACAATATGAATAAAAAAATAAAAATTTAATATGGACTAAAAATAAAAACAATGTAACAGTGTTAATTAAAGGGTTTAGTTTGAAATTCCCAGATGATTTCCTGAATCAATGAGCACCTGAAGAAGGGTGGAGAGTAGAACAACCAAAATGTTGTGATAGTAACAACAAAGATTAGAACATTAGTCCAAATGTAAATAATGTAAATAATAATAAAGAACTCAGCAACAAAGATGAGGACAATAGTCTGCATGTAAAGAACTTTTTTTTTTTTTTACCCATTCAACCAACTAAACTTTTTAGCATCACCCAAAAAGTATTTGTATGCAGGAGGACAGTACATGGTACCATTTAGTTTTAATATCCGAAAACATTTATTATAGCTAAATAAGCAAACTTAGTTTATATCCATTTTTAAGAAGTACATTTGTTTTCATTTTTTTCTAAAATCCAGTCATATATATTGTCCCATTTATATCATGTTTTGTTCAAGTTAGTGGTCGCTTTCATTTATTTTTACACTGTTCATCAGTAGAAAAATTACCTGAGATTTCAACTGAGACAAGATAAAGCACCATAATTGTGCCTATATGACAGCTCCATAGATAAGAGTATCTGGAGAATAACCCAGTTTAGTTGAAAAAGGAAACTCTTAGACAATATTTTTTGTCAGTCTTTCTTCAACTTTTATAAAAATAATAAGATAACCCCAGAAACTAATATTAATAAATAACATGTAATGTTTCATCTCTTAAACTTTTTTTTATGTTTAAGATATTGATTTCTTTTATTTTATATTCATTTTTTTTTTTGTGATACTGACCAACTTATTTGATAAATGATTTTTGTAAAGTCTTTATTTCCATTCAAGAACAAATACTTTTCATTTTCTTGGAAACTTAAGATATTGTTATATTGTTGTTTGCTTACTAAGCATCGATACCGAGCTGAAAAAACTTGAACATAAACTCTAAATATATTCACTATTAAACATTTATTTTCTGAGCTCATATAAGCAATATCAATGTATCTCAGTAAGAGTAAAACAGACATTTAGAAAATAATTATCAGTACATTTTCAGATTTTGTAAAAAGGTTTTCATCTACCTGGCTCAGGATTATCTCAAGATCATATGTACATAAATGCAGTCAACTTTATTAGTAGTTAAAGTTATATGAACTGCTTGAATGCATTTTGGGTCAACTTGAAAACTTCCTTAATTGTTTGTTCACATTTTTTTTTTAATAATTTATTATTATTTATAAAGTTCAAATGAAACTGCTATTCCTTAGTGTATGACTGAGGTGTGTGACTGAGTTGTTAGAACGTTTGCTTTCTAAAGCCTAGATTCAAATCTCATCAGGGATGATTTGTCAGGAAGGTGACTTCTTGATATCATCGGTCTGGAGGAGGTGATTCCAGTGTGCACCACCTTTGGAAGTGCCTGAAAAACATACCATAGTTTGACACAAGCCTTGTGAGTGAAATTGGGTAGACAGCTCTCTTTGAGGAGCCGTCAATGGTTGGGCTAGCTTGAAGTCAAAAGTCATTGTGACAGAGGGTTTGAGCATCCTAACTTTGTTCTGACTGTTGTTCATGCTAGATAATGCACTCTCTCCCAGAAATAGTAACTAAAGTCAGCATAATTGTAGTATAATCCACAAGTGGGCTCTGTGAGTGTTGAAGTGTGCCTGAGCAGGCGTCTACAATGGGAATTAGCTAGATGCCTCGGTAGACGAGTATCCTCAAATATGAGGGGCCAGCCATTATATATATATATATATATATAAAGAAAAATCCAATACTTAATAATATCAGCTACGAAGATGACAACAATGTGCTTACCAAGTTTGGAATATAAAACAAGCACATGGCTCTGCACACATACGTTCAGTTATACATAAAATATTCATCCTTGATAATGGCTAAAAGTATAGCTGAAAGCACTTGTAAAAACAAAATATTTGGAAAATTTTTATACAGTTTATGTTCCAAAAATAAAAAATAAGATCACATGAAAAATTATATAAAAAAAATTAACCATAATATCATATCTGTCATTTTGAATAAAACCTGCATAAAATAGTGATTGCTGCCCAAATACACAATATATATATCTATATATATATATATATATATATATATATGCACACACACACACATGCACCCTCGGCGCGATGGTTAAATTGTCGTCATTTTAAATTTTTTGTTACTTGCATGCATGTTGTTTGTTTTAGATTTTGTCAACTGCAAAGTATAGTCAGATCAGTTTGGCACTCTCTGTGGAAAAAAATCACCATGGCACAATTTACTCTGTCATAAATTTTGAAAAAGCATGCTGTATTGTTTGGCATTCATTCAATGGCTGGTAAATTTTAATGCTGCTAAACACAACCGCTCTCTTTTAACCACCAAAAACAAAATTTCCTGTCTACCAAAGATGAACTGAAGGCAAGGATTATGCCAGCATTCACTAACTTAAACAAGAAGCTTATCCAGAAGAGTTGCAGGAGATTCTGAAGTTGTCTGGATGCTGTGATTGAAGCCAATGTCAATTTTATTAAATAAATTTACTCTTTAGAATTTCAAGATATTTTTGTGTAATTTTAGTAAATATATCTCATGAAATGAGATATCAGTGCTATTTTCATTTTTGTGCGATTTAGACAGCAATTCAGCCATTGCCCCCTATATATATATATATATATATATATATATATATATATATATATATATATATATATATATATATATATATATATATATATATATGTGTGTGTGTTTGTGTGTGTGTGTGTGTGTGTTTGTATATATATAAAGTTTACATTAGCCTAAATATAGAGCTGACACAAAGAATGGACTGATGATAACTTCAAGCATGAAACCTATAGTCACCATAAAGTGTTGATTTATATGTACACAGTTTATGGCTGGCTACCTATTTTGCATTGTGGTGCAGTGGATGTTGTCTTGGAATGAGAAATCGAGGAGCCAAATTCAAATTCCAGTTGAATTCCTTGCATTCACTTATGTGCAAATACCCTTGGGAAAAGTATTAATCTGTCTCTTTTCTCCAGTTATGGGGTAAATTACAGGACAGATTGGTTGCCTTGTCTGGCAACCAATCTACTGCAGAAAGCAATGGCAATTTACTGCAGGATAATCATCTGCCCAGTCAGTCATGTCCTAAAAGGGACATGATTGCCCAAGTGTGTATCACGTATGGCACTTAACTGACTGACTGACTGACCCATTTTTTTTATTAGTCTGATAACGTGCTAACCAATTACTGTTGCAAACCCCTGCTCAGGGACATTTGAAGACAAGGATTATGCCAGTTCAATACCTACTTGTGGTGTATACTGCAACTACACTGAGCAGACCTTAGTTATAGTTTTTGGGAGAGAGCTGGCATGATGATCAGTTGGATAACACCAGTACTCTTAAACCTTTTGTCCCAATGAGGTGACTTTGTGCTTGCAGGACCATAAACAGATTTTGAATCAGATTGTCTGCTAAATTTTGCTCAAAACACTTGTGCCAACTTGTGGTGTTGTTTTCAAGCATTTTCTTTTAGTGTTGTATGCTGGGATCACCTACTCAGTCTGATAACTCAATAATTGTGAAAATGTCTGAAGTTCTTTTTCTTAATGAACAAAATAGTCATCTATCTATCTATCTATCTATCTATCTATCTATCTATCTCTATCTATCTATATATATATATATATCTGACTGTCTGTCTGTCCATCTGTTTTTATCTTTCCATCTATCTGTCTGTTTATTTGTCCATGTGTTTATCTAATGATAATATATACACACTACTGAGTGCTCGTAGCTCAGAGGTAGAATCGCCGACTGATGCCAGTTTGGTCGGGCTTCAATCCTGGGTAAAAGGCAATCGGCTGTCTAACCATACTGATGAGCTGTGATACAGTGAAACGGATGACTATGTCTGCAAATGACTATATATATATATATATATATATATATATATATATATATATATATGACTGTGTTTATGCATCTGTGAATGTGTCTGCCTATCTATGTATCTGTCTATCTGTTTATATAAAATTTTGGTTATAACTACAGTATATCTGTAAAAAGACAATATGAATAGAGGCAAATAGTCTTTATTAATACAAATATGAATATTTTAATTTGCAGCAAGTATTTATAAACAAAAATGTTTTTACTTTTTCATAATTTTTACATTTTAGAGACTCATAAATATTCATTAGATAAAAGAAATCATCATCATTTACTCACTTTTGTTAATTAAACCTTAAACTGTGTCACTTAACATCCTCCATACTTTACCATATAATTATGTCACTTAGCATTCTCCATAATTTACCTTGACTTTCCAGTTAAGCTGATGAATATTTATGAGTGTCTCTCAAATTTAAAAATTTGGAAAAACTAACAACAGTTTAATTAGGTTCAACTGTTAATATCTCTATCGGTTGACTGTTTTATTATATTTTTCCATTTTCACAGTTTCTCAAAGCTTGACCAGATCAGAAAAAATACTCGGTAAACACATTTAGGATATGATGTCACTTGACACAAATACGTTTAAATTTCAAATGTAACATTGCCCAAAATGCTAGAATGTAGTTATCAAACCTTTGTCTCCAATACTAACAAAAATTATGTTTTGATAATGATTTAGATGATCAAACACACTGAAGCAAAAGCATGAATTTTTGATAGTTTATCTACAGTTTTGATCTGGGTGTGCAACAACTTATTTTAAAATCAAAAAATACAAAAACAATTAGACATTCAAATTTAATAAAACTTGATTTAACTGTTTTTGCTTAAATATATAACTTCTCCCTCTCTCTCTCTTTCTATATATATATATATATATATATATATATATATAATAATCTCAGCATATTGGTCTTAATGCAGCATTGAATTATTTACTAATCATGTTTATGCAGCCCTTTCTTTGGTTTATGTTAACAGCGTTTTTAATCTTACAAAAGCATGAATCAGTTCCTAACATGCACACATTCATATGGACAGGGAAAGATAAAGTATTTTTTAAAATTTTAGAAATGAAATAGTTTTTTTTTTAAAATAAGGACATATCCTTTTCATATAATGGCACATTATGAATGCCATCAAGTAAATGTCGGTATGTTTAACTACAAGGGGTCAGTCAGTTAGTTAAGTGCCATACGTGATATACGCTTGGGCGATCATGTCTCGAAAGAGACATGACTGACTGGGCAGAAGATTATCCCGCAGTAGGTTGCCATTGCTTTCTGCAGTAGACTGGTTGCCGACCAAGGCTATAGAACCCAATCTGTCCTGCTATTTAACCCATAACTGGAAGGAAGAGACGGATTAATACCTTTCCCAAGGGTATTTGCACATAAGTGAATACAATGGATTCAGCTGGAATTCGAACTTGGCTCCCCGGTTTCTCGTTCCGAGCCGATATCCACTGTACCACAACGCGCAAAGGTGTTAAAAAGATCTCAGTCTGGTAAGGAAGAGATTTCCAAATAAATTCAGGTGTTTGATCAGATTGTAGGGAATGGACAAAATAAAGAACTTTCTTTAAAATTGTTCTGCTTGTTTGATTTTGGGATGTCCAATATGTAATTTCCATAAAAGGATGCAGAGGATACCATAGATGTAGCATGCAAGCAATGAAAAGAAGGCTGAAGTTTTTACAACATGTAATGAGGAAGAGATGTGCATTGTGGTGCAGTGGATATTGGCCTGGAATGAGAAATCGGGGAGCTGAGTTTGAAGTTTTTTTTAATTCCTTGCATTCACTTACATGCAAATACGCTTAGGAAAGGTATTAATCTGTTTCTTCCCTCCAGTTATGGGTTAAGTAACAAGACAGATTCGGTTCTATAGCCTTGGCTGGAAACCAGTCTACCGCAGAAAATAATGGCAACCTACTGCAGGATAATCTTCTGCCCAGTCAGTCATGTCTCTTTCGAGATATGATCGCACAAGCGTGTATCACATATGGCACTTAACTGACTGAATGAGGGAGTGGGGCTTGGAGAACCTGTTAACGGGATGGATAGAGGGGAAATGGGACAAGGAAAAGCTGTGCATGACATACTTGATAAACTTGAACAGATGAATGGTGGAACAGGGATTGAGTGGAATAACAGGAGGAGTATTAAGAGCAACAAGGGATAGGGAGAAGTGGAGGGTCATGATCGCCTATGTTCTAAAGTGACATGTCACATAGAAGAAGAAGAATATATAATTTACATATTAGGCTGTTTCTTTTGCTAACAACCATGCATTGTGTCGTCTTGCAATTGATGTTCAGTCATTTCTTCTCAGTTTCCCTCACTCTCTTCTGTAACTAACCACAAAAAAACTGGAGCCAAATTCTTTTTTGTTTTTTCAGCTTATCATAGCCAGTGCTTATAATCAAGGTGAAATTATATAGGTATCCCAGGATACACTATTACATAAGCTAAGCTCTAATCAAGTGAATGTCTGTCTTTGATGCTTTCATCTTTATTACCTTTGAAGGTATCAGCACTGACTGTTTTTTTTTTTAATCTTATGCTCTAATTACTGATAAGTAAAGTCAGCAAGTACTTTATTGTTTCCAGTAATGAAGCCAGGTAAACAAAATTGGGCAATGAAAGTAGATTTGGTGACAGCCAAATACAAAAAAAAATACATTTACTGGTTTATTGTCATTACTTCATTTTCAGAAATGGTTTACTAGGAAGATTGTATTTCCCTTAGAAACTATTCACAATACAAAATAGAATAAGTCTGTAATACAATGCTGTAGGTTTTAGTGAGGAGCAACCATAGTCGAATATCCTGAACTGGAAATACTGAATTATAAACAAAGAACTTGATATTGTCAAGCAAAGCAAGTAAGTGTCTGAATTGAACAGGTCTGGAAAAAGGGAAACATGCAGAGGTTTAGTGGTGTCTGAAGCCAACTTCTTGATTGTATACCCCTATATATATATATATATATATATATAGACTCAAGTAGAGGGAACTATAGGGCCTAGTGCCAAGAAATATGAGAAAGGAAAACATTTTAAATGCATGAAAACGTATGAAACATGTAATAAACTTCTTCTATGTGCCCTGTCCTTTCAGGATGTAGGCAATCATGGCTTTCCATGTCTCCCTATTCCTGATGGTTCTTACTATGTTTTCTCCTGTTACACCACGCAACCCCCATTCTGTCATCCACCTGCTCAAGCCCTTCAAATATGTTATCCGTTGCCTTCCTCTCTCCCTTCCTCTCTCCTTCTGTCAGTATCAGATTCTCCAAACCTGACTTCCTCATTGCATGTCCCACTTCAGTTGTCTCTTCCTGATGCACACTATTAATTTTCTTTTCATTGCCATTCTTTTCAACACCTCATCATTGCTCACATGCTTGGTCCATGATATCCGCAGCATCCTTCTGTATAACCACATTTCTGCTGCTTCAAGTTTTTCCTTCATCTTCAAAGATATTGTCCAACATTCACTGCCGTATTGAAGAACTGACATTATACAGCAATCTAGCACTCTCTTCTTTGTTTCTAGTGGAATTTTCCAGTGTCTTAGTACTTTACTCAGCCTCTGAAACTTGTCCTTTGCCATGCCAATTCGCCTTCGGATCTCTGTGTCACACTTTCCATCTCCTGTTAGAACACTTCCTAGGTATTTAAATTTTTATAGTTGCTTAAATCTAGTATCCCCCACCCGTATCTTTGCATTTTAAACACTTTATTCAAATTAAATATAAACTAAATTTTTATTTCACTCTTTGAGTGGATACCCTCCTGATATGGATGTCTGGGGCCGTTGCACCCGCCATCCTTCCTTCTGCATGCTACTATTCAGAGAAACATCTCTTTTTAATTTTATGATTATTTGCCATGTTATATTTTCAACTTTGGAAAAAGTATTGTGATAATACTGAACCACCTATTAAGTATTTTCTGTTTCGGCTTATTCTACCAGGCTAATATTTAAACTATTATTTATATAAAACTGTTTTCTCAGATCAATTTTTAAAAATAACTTCAAGCAAATGAATCTTTTAGTTTTCAAAGAAAACAATTTTTTATCAGAATCTATAGACTGGCACAACAGAATCACATATTTTTCTTCTTCATGTGCCATGTTCCTTCATGACGTAAGCAATCATGGACTGCCACTTGGCCTGTCTCTCATCACTCTCAATATTTTTCCTCTTGGTATCTCTCCCAAAACAATTTTTTATCAGAATCTATAGACTGGCAAAACAGAATCACATATTCTTCTTTTTCATGTGCCATGTTCCTTCATGACGTAAGCAATCATGGACTTCCACTTGGCCTGTCTCTCATCACTCTCAATATTTTTCTTCTTGGTATCTCTTCCAAAACTCACTTCACCATTCCTTTGCTCAAGCCTATTAAATGTCTTGCACTGTTTTCTCCTGTCTCTCTCTCTGTGTCCTGTGAGTAATAGATTCTGTAGGCTTTTTTTCCTCATTACATATACCAGAAACCTCAGCTGCCTCTTACTGATGTTAAGTATGAGTTTTCTTCTTGTTTGTATCCTCTCTAAAACCTCATCATTGCTCATGTGCTCAGTCCATGGCATCCTCAGCATCCTTCTGTAGAACCAAATTTCTGCTACCTCAACATTCACTGCCATACAGAAGGACAAATATCACATAGCAGTCCGGCACTCTTTTCTTTATTTACAATGAGATTTTTCTGTCTCTCAGTACTCAGGTTAGCTTTTGAAATACGTAGCTTTACCAAATAATAAAAAAAAAACATGCAACTTAAAGAGTTCCAACACCAGTAACAGCTAAAATGTATATCACTAAGATAATATATCCAAGACATAAATGACATAAAAAGCAATTGACAAATGTTTTGTTTGTTTTTTTTAATTTTATATTTTATTTATTTATTTATTTTTATCGTGTCACCCCAAGCAAGGCATTCCACTGCCACTATAGCGCAGGGGGTTACATAGAGGGATTGGGTATAGGAAATGTCAGAAGGAGAGTGATAGACAACTTAGGATGTACATAGGGAGAGAGTTGGAGAGAGTGGGAGTGAGTTAGTGTGTTAGGAGGTGTTTATTGACCTTACATTTAAACTCCTGGAGGTTGTAGCCGTCGGGGAAGCAAGCATGCGGTAGGGAATTCCAAAGGTGGGAAGTGCGAGGAAAGAAGCTGTTGGAGTAGAAATTGCGGTTACATTTCATCGGTTTCACTGTAAAAGGGTGGGACCTAGTTGCCAATCTAGTATCTCGTGCAAATTCACATCTAGGGGGCACCAGTGATTTAAGTTCGTCAGAGCAGAAGCCATGATAGTATTTATAGAAGAGGCACAGGGATGCCATGTCATGCTGGTGAAAGAGATACTGCAGGCGGTCAGCCAAGTCGGTATCAATCACATTACAGATTCTTCACTGTATTTTGTCAAGTACCCCGAGGAGAATAGAAGGGGCACCCGACCAGATGTGGCAGCAGTACTCAATACACGGGCGGATGGTGGATTTATATTTTTAGAAGATTTGTTTTGAAGAAGTGTAAATATAATATGCATTCTCCTCACTTGCTATTATTGTTGAGATTAACCTTTTAATGTCCATTATTGAATATATTTAAGCAATTTTCTTTGTATAGCAAGCAAAAGTTACTTGCATTTTAGTACAGTGGTTAAGCATTTACTCTATTTTATTATTTTCTTTGTAGAGTAATGATAAAATAATCAAAATTTAGACATTAACAAGTATAGTGGGTTGACTATCTATTCTTTTCCCATTGTAATGGGAGGCCGTTCTAGTGAAGGGTAGTTGTATACAGGTTAACGGAATTTGGCCTTGTGGTAGATAGCCCACTATAAGTCATAAAATCAAGAAAAGCAAATTGAGTTGAAAATAACATTTATATATATACATATCAATTAATGTTTTACAATTAAAGCAAGACTTGAATATAGGTCCAGCGAAGGTTAAAATGTTCATGACAAATAATAAGCTGAAAGAGATTTAAGGCTTATGAAAGTTGTTCATTTTGGCAATAGAAGGCTGACAAGGAGAATTCGATACTTGTATGTAAGGGATGTCTTTGATGTATTTGCTCCTTAGGTCAGTAAGTACTTTTGAGACAGGGAAGAAAGTAAGGAGAGGTGAAAGGAAGCGAACATAGTAGCCACTTGACTTGGTCAAGGGAGGTACTAATCACGCTCGTCTCTGTCCATCTTTCTGTCCCCTTCGGTCTGTCTGCTGGGTGCTTTCTGTCTCAGCTTTTTATATCTGCTTTTTGGATCAAAAGCAGCTCATTCGGGATTTCACACTTGAATTTGATTCTGGGCTTCCCATTGGCTGGTAAATAAAATTCAAGTAGGCTCGCGAAATGGAAATTTGATATGTGATTAATTTTTTTTTTTCAACCGGAACATCTGCGGGAACCTGGAAGTGCAACGACAACTTTTGGTCATTTTCCTTCTTATCGTGAGATAGCAAACATCTGGTCCATTGCTTTTGTTTGGTCAGTATCACCACACAAGTAATGTTCACATTATTGTATGGTATCAAAAAAATTATCATAAAATAGGTTCCACTAGACCAACAATAGTCACTAAAGCTTAAACTTTTTTTCTCAGAAGAAATAAGAATTTAGCAATGTTTTTTAATTAATTATAGTCTTGGGGAAGACCAAAATATGGATTTATAGAAATTTTATAACAACAACCACAAACCAAAAGAGTCCAGCTGCTTGAACCTAACTTGCGTAAAATAAATCCCCTTTTTCATCACTGGGTTGCAGACTTATTGGTGTATGTAAATGTTTGGAATTTTGCAATAATTGATCTGATTAAAAGAGTTGCATCTCTATTTGAAACTTTGTCAATTTTGCTTTCTATTACTGAACTCATCTATAATCTTCATATTCAACATTTGTGTATTAACCTTTTGATTTAAGACATTTATTTTTTAATAACTGACTAGCATTAATTGTATTTTAATACAATGCATAAAAACATATTGTATTTTAGTCTTTTCTATGCTTATTATTGATAAAATAATCAGACTTAATACTTATCTAGTATAAAAAATGTCTGGAAATATATTCTACTAGTGGTATGATAGGCACTAAAATGTTAAAATGGCACAATTTTGTTGGTATTTTTAATGTGAGACTACTTTCTAGATAAACTAGTATTTTTTCTGTAGTTGATATGGTTACTCTGTATATATATTTAATGACATTTGGATAAGTTGCTAAAAATTCTTTTTTTTTACTTATGATTACTTAATAATTTATATATACAGTTATATCTCTGAGGTAAGATAATGCAATAGTATAAACTATTTACATTGGTTGGACTATTGTACTTATTTTCATTGTCATATTCACAATGTTTCGGTCATTGTATGCTTCAGCCTTCTTCAGGTGATTGAAATTTCAAACTGAACCCTTTATTTCATTCACTCGTTGAAGCCAGTGACTTGACTGAAAGAGTAGTGAGTTCAATACCTGGCTAAAGCAGAGGTGAACAAAAACTTAGAGAGTTAATTTCAAGGGAAATAACTAATAGAGACATATGGAAGAGGCATGGCACATGGAACTAGACCAATCTAGCCCAGTGGATGAAATAAAAGGTTCAGTTTGAAATCCCAATCACCTGAAAAAGGCCAGAGCATACAATGGCCAATGCATTGTGAATATGGCATTGAAGATTAGGACAACAGTCTGGACAATGTAAATAGTGTAAATAATTAATAAGAATACTGAGGTTGGCTTAAAGCTTGCTATCAGAACAGTTTCTCATCCTTTCAGTTTCATTGGAAACTTTAAAATGGAAAATTTCCTAGACATGAATATTCCTATAATGATATTTTTTTCTTTAATTAATGATGAGTAGAAGAGTGACTTTTTCTGTACATTATTTTCTTAAAACAAAATTCATTTTCATAAATTATTTTTCTTGAGTTTTGTCCAATCTGTAATTTTTTGATTAAGGGTGCCAATTACATTTTAAGTTTTGATTATCTTCTTCTCTTTCATTTCCAGCTCTCACAACCTTAATTAACATTGTAAACATTTTAAATTGCCAAATCAATAGTCAGAGTAATTTATTTTCAGATATTACTCCAAAGTCTGTAAAGCCTGTCTCCTTTCATCTTTGATTATTTTTTTTAAGTCTGCATTTTACAGACTTGCGTTAAAAGATATATACACTCTTGTAAAAACAATGAAAAACTTTGGAAGCTTTGAACTTAATGGTAATATGACGTAACTGTAATGATTCAGCATAGTTAATACTATTTTTATTTGTTTTTTGTTTTTTTTGATGAATTCTAAACTGAATTTCTCTGATTATTCTGTTACCTGCTTTAATACCATGTTTGAAAGCGGTGTGTGATCTTGTCTTTTTTGTTGGTAATTTTCTAGTCATTTATTTTCACTCAGTACAAGGTTCGAGTGACACACAAGGTAGAGGCTTACTGAATGAGGTATATGATATGAGCATAAGAGGTGGTGGTAAGAAGTGAAGCATATGATGATAAAAAGGATGAATAATCATTTACCCATGACTTTATAAAAATATAAAATATATTGATAAAAAAATGATAAGAATAATAAGAATTTAAATGCAATGTCAATTGCTATCTACTATCCTCCTGACTACTTTTTCTTCTGTCAGTAGCTCATTATTAATGTCTCTGTTCCTAATTCTTCCTCACCTTGAAACACCTCCTTGTGTCTTAGTTACTGCAGAATAACAACACTTACTGGCATAAGGGTCCCAGCTAGCAGACAAAAATAAAGCAGGTTGTAACTGAATACAAATTCCGCAACAATGACTGAAATCAAGCTGGTATTTATACAGAAATACCTCCAGCAGCCAATCACAGCCTATGCAATGGACTATCTCACTTGAGCACAAGGAAATGCTCCAGGGCACCATAAATAGTTCTCCCTCTCAAGTTGGATTAGTCTGCTTTCAGCTTGCTCCTTACTGTTGTCATCTCTGTCACTTTTCTCTATTGGGCAAAAAAGACACCCACATGGTCCTCCAAAATATCCATGAGCATCCCATGCAAAGTGACACAGGTTTTGCAGGTGCCCATGTACTCAGTTTGGAGGCGAAGCATTTTAGTTGTCAACGTGACTCCTGCCAACTGCTTCACCTCCTCTTGTATTTCCAAAAGGATGTCCCACATTGCATGACTCCCTTTGGCCATCATCTTGGTCTTGATATTGAAGCTTTTAATGGCCTCCTCCACAGTTTCTCTGCTAATCCCCACAAAATTATGGGTTTTGGAATCTTTTGTTAGCAGAAAATTATGCACTTCTTGACTGCCTTTAGAGCTTCAGGAACTGTCAGGAGTCCATTCCAGGCGATGAAACTGGGTGCTTATTTTGACAATGTGATTATTCTAGTTATTTACTGCCTTATATGATAACAAAAAAAACATGACTTAAAGAGGTTAAGATTGTAATGTTCAAGGAATTAACCATGTGGAAATTTGGTTCACAAAGTAACAGTTCTTGGGAAAAAAAAGCACTGAGTAGAAATTCTTTCTTACAATTGAAATATGGAGAAAATGAGAGTGATTTAATTTCGTAGTGGTTACATGCCATATCATAGCTGTAAAGTTTTAAGCTTGTGGGACTAAAGATTTGAGCTCATCTGAACATTTGCCATAGAAATAGTAATAGAGTAGCAATAAGCTTGTGACTTAAAAACTGTTGGCAAGGTGTAGAAAATTTATCTTAATTTCCTTTGTATGATGAAAGAATCATGCCCTATATAGACTCATAATACAGAGCAAAATGAAAGAAAGACCAAAAAAGGGTTGATTCTTCTTTTGTAACTTTTTATATAAATCTAAACTTATTTATAAATGGAACTTTGTCTGTGTGTGTGTCTGTGTGTTCATTACCTATAGACTCTGAGATGGCTGAACCGATTTTCTTGAAAATTTACACAGTTGTACATTAAGATTCTGCGAGTGTTCTTAGCTAGGTTTTGTGTTGAGGTATCCCCGATAAATATAAAAAATCGATAATCAAAAAAATCGAGTTATAGGAGTGGTCCAATTTTAATCAAATTTGATACACTCTTAGACAAAGACATAAGAAACAATATTCAGAAGTTTCAAGGTTGCAGTTCTTACAATAGTGCAGAAAATTGATAATATATATATATAAAAAAGGCAAGATGCTTGTGTGTATGTCTGTTTATCTGCCTGTATGTCTATTTTTTTCAGCCCTTTTATTTTAAATTTTTGCTTCAGGTTTGGCTCTAAGTAGGTAAACTCAGAGGACTTATTTAGCTTTCAAAATTCAGTTTACGACGAAAAAACTTATTTGATATCAATAGCAGGAAATGAAAATTTGACTTACATCCATTCATTTTTCTTTCAGTCTTTGGTTTTGCTTTAACTGGAAACAACTATTGCTTTTTAGTCTTTCATGCCAACGTCCAAAGAGTCTGAGCTCCAGGACCATGGATTAGTTTTAAAGCTTTCATTACACCCGAGCAATGTTGGGCTATACTGCTAGTGTTAAATAAGGAGCAAACTATCTCATTGGTCCTGACCAGTTCCAATCACCCGGAAAGGCAGGAAAGAAAGTCCTGTGCAAAAATCATGCTCTTTAGATTCTTACCTTTATTTTTTACATACAAGGTCTGAAAAGTAACAGGACTGATCATGATCTTGGATTTGAGAGGCATTGTATATAGTGAGTTCTTGCCACCAAGCCAGATAATCAATCAGTAAGTCTGCAAAGAGCTCCTGTGGTGTTTGCTTTGCTCATTGTATGAGAAGAGATAAGAGTTGTGTCAAAACAAATCCTGACCGCTTAAGCACAACAAGCACATGTTCATAATGCCCTGAACATCCAGCAGTTCCTGGCCAAGATAAAACATTGTTGTACTAAAACAACCTCCCAATTCACCTCATCTTGCTCTATATAACTTTTTTTTCCCCCCCAAGCAAAAATGGATTAAAAAAGTGACTTGTTTTGAAGTCATGGAGGCCATCAAGAGGGCCATAACAATAGAGCTAAGTTGTAGCCAAGAATAATCCTTCCAGAAGGGCATAGAAGCATATTACAAGCAATATAGTTTTGTACAAAACATACCAGCAATATCTTGGCAAAACTCTGTTATGTCATGAGTAAGAATAAATAACTCAACAACAGGAATAGATTAATTGTTGTATTCCGTGAAAATAGTATTTACAAAGGTTATTAGTATCCAATACAAGAATAAAGGTTAATCGTCTCAACCATCATAAGACGTAGTATGAGCAATGGGTACTTCTGGGTCGTCACCGGAAGTCTACGACTGACTTGTCGATCGGCTGCTCGGCACACTCTCTTACGTAGATGCCACCATTACTTTACATAGTAATGGAATAGTCCATTATAGCCGAATAGGCGCTGGTGTCCCAACACTCTCTTTACTAAAATATGTCAATGAATCCTTATCTACAAACTAGTTTCTTACAAAGAATGCATGTTCTATTCATATGGATTTATTGTTAAAATTAAATACTCCATTGAGGTTGATGTGCTGTTAAATAAACAAAACAAAACAAACTTGGTAAAAAAGCAGTGATTAAAGACTTTCATAAGTGAAAAAATATAAAATCTCTCTTTTCTTATTTCATATGCCATGTCCCTTCAAAGGACAGCTACAACTTAATCTCCCTTTGTAGCTCTTATACCTTTGCCATTAATTTATACATACTTATTAGGTAGGTTTGTGAAGAAAAGATGGAAATAAATAGTAAGACAGTCACTCACAAAACTGCACAAAAATTGTTTCTGAATCAAAGAATTTGCACATCCTTCTGGTTAATGAATTAATCCTTTGAAAATAACTTAACATTTTTCAACCACAGGTTGCATTCCTGCCAACAATAAAACCATACTTCATGATCCCTTTGAAGAGTATATAAGCAAAGTTTCTAGACCAGACAAGAAGTAAGGAGAATGGATGTCAACATACAACAACAGTTTATGACAGCTTGGCTTAAAAGAAGTTGTCTTACTTGTTTACATGTCTTCTTCACCAAGCTATGTGACACTTAAACTTTAATCCTTACTTTCTTCCTTGCCTTTTTATTTCACACAAAGAAATCACATTTCTTTTCAATAATGAACAATTACAAAGAAGAACTTCAAGAACTTTAACACTTATACATGCAGGGAAAAAATTTTATCAAAACACAAAAATAAAAACATTTTATATTTTTTATATTTAAAAAAACTTTCTCACCTTTTTTATTGTGGGTTGATTCAAATCCACAACAGGTTATGCTTGTTTCCTTACTGCCATCAGTATGCCCTGAAAGTGTTAAATTCTTCAAGCCCTCTTTCCTCATGATGTGCCTAAAAATTTGAAATTCTTTGATTATAAATATTAATGTTCATTAAGTACCATTATCTTTAAAATGTCCTTGTTTCTCACTTTGAAAAAAAAAATCTTTATGACCATCCAGTGATGGAAAAATGATATGATCAGTAATTTCAATGTATAAAAACAAAATTAGTATATACTAGTTGTACTTATGAACATTTCATGGTTTTGCTAGTTTAATTCTTAAGTTAATTATTGAATAAGCTGTTCTTAAGTTCAAAGACTATGAAATACTCATGAAAATCTCTTTATTACATTATTAAATATTTGAGCTTAACTACTTTAATAAAATATAACAACAATAAGTATGAATGCTAGTCATTATTTAAAGAAGGGGTTACAAATGAATATGTTTTAAATTGACAATATTTTCAATTTCACGGCAGCAGTTGCTTAAGCATGAGAGGAGGTAGTGCAACATGAGAGTTGCACTACCTCCTCTATTTTCTCTCTCTTTTTCTTTATTTTTCTCACTGAAACCAAGAACCATCTCTGATATGTCCTTTCTGTCTTTCCCCATGACCAAAACAGAATAGTCAATTATTTATGAGGTATTTGCAGAGCATAACATGCATGCTAAAGATCTAAGGAATGATGAAACAATCAGAATGATCCTTTTCTTTTCAATCAGAAAGATTTTGGATGGCAAGTGAAATGTTCTTTTTCTTTACAAATTTTTTACATAAAAATCTGGGACTAAATACACAAATTGATAAAACCTTCAGTTAATAAAATAATCAGGATAAAAAATGTTATTATGAGGCTTAGCAGAACATAGTCTTCCAAACTTGCATTCAAGCCCACAACCAAAATTTGGCTCTGTCTGCATGAAGTTCAGCCTTAGAAATATCAATGAATAATTCATAATACAATAATCTTTTGGCAGATGAAGATGTCTGATGTGACCCTAGAGAAGTGATTGAATCTTAAACAGTAAAGTTGAAATGAACTAAATGCACAAAACATTTCTTTCTGTGCTTCATTGATTATGCAAAGGCATTTGACAAAATACACCACAAAGAACTGATAGAGATGCTCGGCAGCCTGGACATATTTGGGAAAGACTTGAGAGTAATAAAGAATCTTTACTGGCATCAAACAGCCTGCATATGGACAGGTAATGAATTGAGTAGATATACAAAGATAGAAAGGGGTGTAAGACAGGGATGTGTCTTTTCACCAGATCTGTTCAACTTGTACAGTGAGAATATTTTGAGGACCCTAGAAGTTATGCCTGGATTCGTAATCGGAGGCCACAATTTAAACAACCTAAGGTATGCAGATAATACAGTGCTGATAGCAGACACAGAAAGGAAACTACAAGACCTCCTACAGAAGGTAGCAGAAGAAAGGACTAGAAATAAACTGCACGAAAACCGAATACATGGTCATCAGTAAAAAGGGCAGCCCAAAATGCCAAATACAGGTCGGGGATACCAGAATCAAGCAGGTACAACAATTTAAATCCCTGGGAAGTGTTATAACAGAAGATGGAAAGTGTGACACAGAGATCCGAAGGTGAATTGGCATGGTGAAGGAAACATTCCAGAAGTTGAGTAAGGTATTAAGAAACAGGACAAGTTCGCTAGAAACTAGGAAGAGAGTACTGGATTGCTATGTGCTGTCCATCCTTCAATATGGCAGTGAATGCTGGACAATGCCATCAAAGATGAAGGAAAAACTTGAAGCAACTGAAATGTGGTTCTACAGAAGGCTGCTGCGAATATCATGGATTGAGCATGTGAGCAATGATGAGGTCTTGGAAAGGATAGAAACAAAAAGGAAATTAATACTGAGCATCAGGAAGAGACAGCTGAAGTTCCTGTGACAAGCAATGAGGAAGGAGGGCTTGGAGAATCTGATACTTACAGGGGAAAGGAACGGATAACATATTTGAAGGACCTAATCAGGTGGATGACGGAACGAGGATTACATGGTGTAACAGGAGAAGGCATGCTCAGAGCCACCAGGGATAAGGAAACGTGGAAGGCCATGATCGCCTACGTCCTGAAGGGACAAGGCACATAGAAGAAGAAGAAGGCGAATTGGCATGGCGGAGGACACATTCCAGAAGCTGAGCAGAGTATTAAGTGACAGGAAAATTTTGCTAGAAACAAAGAAGAGAGTACTGGATTGCTATGTGATGTCAGTTCTTCAATATGGCAGTGAATGCTGGACAATATCATCAAAGATAAAGGAAAAACTTTAAACAACTAAAATGTGGATCTACAGAAGGATGGTGCGAATATCATGGATTGAGCATGTGAGTGATGATGAGGTTTTGGAAAGGATTGAAATTAATACTGAGCATCAGGAAAAGACAACTGAAGTTCTTGGGTCATGTGATCAGGAAGAAAGGCTTGGAGAATCTGATACTCACAGGTCAGATAGAGGGAAAGAGAGACAGGGAAAAGCAGCAGATAACATATTTGAAGAGCCTGAGCAGGTGCATGGCTGAGCGGAATCTGGGTGGGGTAACAGGAGAAAGCATGCTAAGAGCTTCCAGGGATAAGGAGATGTAGAAAGCCATGATCATCTATATTCTGAAGGGTTATGGCATATAGATGAAGATATGGACAATTAGAAAATGAATTAAAAAATTATCATAAACTTGAATTAACAATTCAGTTTGTTCTGTGAACTCATTTAATGTTTTCTACAAAGACTGGTGTCCTGACTATTGCCATAGAGAAGCCTCGGGGCATTCTGCTACCTCAAAAATAATTTGCCCTCTTCACTAGTGAAAATAACTTGAATTAATTTTTATTTGTAAATTCATAGTTGTAACCCCTCCCCGGTTAGTGGGCCTTCTGATGTCACTGTTTGAGATTATAACAGTTTTTTTTTTTTAATTAATATTTTTCATTTTTCATAAAGACTAATAGAAAAAGTTGGTTCTGTTTATAAAGTAAAAATTAAAAAAAAAAATTAAACAACTTTTATATTTTTATTGTCAACATTAATTTTATTGGGCAAAATAATAGCTGTTTTATTATCTTCAGCCATTTTCAGGCGACTTCATAATTTCATCCTCCAAGAATATTTTATTTACTCAGCAAATTGCCTTTTCTATAAATATTTTCATGGTAATTGTTTCAATAAACTTCCTCTATAGATGTTATTTTTATTCCACAGACAAATTATACATATGCGAACTGGTTAAGATTTCATATAGACACTTTAAGGTATTATGGTAGCTGTAGTAAGAATGTTAAGTAAGAATCTGTTGTTTTTGAGTAAGAAATACGGTGACATGTTCGGGTTAGTACTTGTAGCTAGATTGAAGACCACTCCTCCCCTATTTCTACTTTTTTGGCTTTGCACCCTTAGCAAAATACTTATCCACCACCTGTTGGGTATGTAGGATTAATTAGGAAATGACCTACTAAGACAAATTACGACCAGCTAAGACAAGCTTTGTACCCAGTTACAGCATATGTCAGGGCTGGGTAAATTTTGACCAGCAGCCTGAGTGTACATACTCAGGTTACCCACATTAAAAATCAACCTTGTATCACAATTCATCTCAGTCAGAGAGGCTGAATAAATAAACCCTGCTTTAGGATTTGTGTTAGATTTATTGTGTTATTAGACAAAATAAATGTTATTCTCTTCTGTGGTGCATACTCTCTATAAATTTAAGTGCAGTACTAGATCAACAGCAAGATCTTATCATTTTACAGATGAAAGTAAGTTCTGTGCTTGAAGTTTCTTTTCTCACTTGTGAAACTCTCTTATGACTTATTGCTTTCCAGTCAAGCTTGATTTTCAAAAATTTAAGGTGCAATATCTTCTGTTTTCTTAATTCCTGTTCTTTTATTCCTCTTGCTCTATAATAATATTTTTTATTTACCATATATTTTTTCACACCCAACATCTTTGTGTCTTTACTGCCTTGCTTAAAGTGCAAGGATAATAACAAAATAGCTAATGGTTTCTGCAGTCTTCTAAGAAAATGAATTTTTACATTAAAAAATTCTATAAATACAAGAATAAATGGTATTTTATAGGATAGTGCTGTGGTTCCCAAAATGTGGCAATTTAAATTTTAATACAAGGAAGTAAAGAATGAGTTACTAACATTTAATTTTTTTCTAGTGAGTCTGTGAATTAATACATTAATGCTTGTACACAGTCAGTCAGTTAATTGCTGTACATGATACACACTTGGACATTCATGTCTTTTTTGAGACTAGGCTGAAGATTTTCCTGCAGTATGTTGCCATTACTCTCTGTAGTAGACTGGTTACCAACCAAGGCTATAGAACCCAATCTGTCCTGCTGTTCAACCCATAGCTGGAGGGACAAGAGATGATTTAATACCTTTTCCAAGGGTGTTTGTACATATGTAAATAAAACGAATTTGATTAGAATTTGAATTTGGTTCTTTGATTTATCATTCAGGGCCAATATTCATTACACAACATTTTATATGTACATAAAAAATATTTGTATGTATGTATGTATGTATGTATGTATGTATGTATGTGTGGAATTACCTATGTACTGCATATAATATATATATATTTATATTAGTCTAACACTATTTTTATAAATATTGTAAAATCCAAAAATTAAATGATAATATTACTGCATATAAGAAGTCTCAAGTTTTTAAGGAAAGTTTATGCTTATTTATCCTTAAAGTGAACTGGAGTTTACTTTTCGTATAATAAGAGTTATATGTCACAGGGGTGGGAGGCATCAGAATTTTAGAGATGCTTAGATATGGTATAACCAAAAAAATTGCTGGTAGCCCCTACATTAGTGCTTGGTGACTAAAGTGAATGACTGTAAACTTCCTAGTCAAGCTGTAAAAATGAATGCTTGGTTACCAAAAAAACATACTACCTGTTGGTATCTTGAAGAAATTATGTCCTCATTTTTTCTGGGTCAGCAATATCTGTCTGAATTAAATGCTAGTTTTTGCAGAAAGAGCTCAAAGCAAAGACTCTCTTTCAATCACATCATAGACACACTGCCTCTTCTACTTTGAATTAGCATTAGCTTTGACAACTAAAATAACGAAGCTGGTACAAGTGATTTTCAGTACAGATTTTCAACAGAAAAAATTTATTAAAAATAAAGAATAGGCAATATCAGTTTTTCTATACGGTCGTGATTGTTGGACAATGTTCTCACAGATGAACAAGAGACTGGAACTAACAGAAATGATGCTGAGAATGCCATAAACCAAATATGTGAGCAACGATGAAGTTTTAAAGAAAATGGAAGTGGAAAGGATACTTCTACTTAACATCAGAAAAAGTTTAAATTTCTTGGGCACATAATGAGTAAAAAGAGCTTGGAAATTTTGATACTCAGGATATATTTAAGAGAAGAAGGACAGAGAAAAACAATGCATAGCCTACCTAGTGAGTTTGAATAAATATATGGCAGAACAAGGTTTAGGAGAGATAACAGAAGATTTATTAAGAGCTACAAAAACTTTAGAATCTATAATTGCCAATGTCCTGAAGAGACATTGTATATAGGAGAGGTTAGCTTGTCATATTCTTTTATTTTCAAGTTATAGCTTAAATTCATTGATACCAATCTCAACTAGTTTACACAGTCATAGAGTACTTCTTCTTCTTCTATGTACCTTGTCCCTTCAGGATGTAGGAGATCATGGCTTTCCATGTCTCCCTATCCCTGGTGGCTCTCAGTACACTTTCCCCTGTTACACTGTACAATCCCTGTTCTGCCATCCACCCACACAGGCCACTCAAGTACATTTTACACTGCGTTCCCCTGTCTCTCTTTCCCTTTATCTGGCCTGTTAGTATCAGGTTCTCCAAGCCCTGCTTCCTCATTGCATGTCTCAGGAACTTCAGTTGTCTCTTTGTGATGCTCAGTATTAATTTCCTTTTCGTTTCCATTGTTTCCAAAACCTCATTATTGCTGAAGTTGAAGAATTGACATTACATAGCAATCCAGTACTCTCTTCTTTGTTTCTGGTAAAATTTTCATGGAATACTATTTAGTAGAAAATTTCTAGCTTAAAACTTCACAAACACCTTTCCTTTAAATAGCCTAGGAATTAATTAAATTAATTGATCTTTAACAGTGACACCAATGCAAACACATAAATGATTGTTACACAAAGTGCCACCTGTGCCCACCCAGGGAATTATTCTGTCATTCAAGTAAATTTCAAATAATTGCTTGTAATTTTTTTTGGATTAAAAAAGATAATACGCCTTCTTCTTTTATGGTCTGTGTCGTTTCAGGATGATCATAGCTCTCCACAGTTTTCTGTCCTTCATAACTCTTCTCTGCCATCCATTTATTCATGCTTGTCAAGTAGGTCATGCATTGTCTTCCTCTGTCCCTCTTACCTTCATTTTGTCCTGTGAGTATCAAATTTTCCAGTTCCCATTAGCTACTGTGCTAAATACAGGCTGGTCTTAACTTTATTTTTCTGCTGTCTTTACATCTTCTGAACAGAATTGAATACAGATGTGTAGATATACTGACTGATATTTGTCTACTGATGTATGGAACTTTTTCTCATTTGTAAAGAAATGACTTAGCAGGAAAAAGTTTTTTTCTTTCTTGTCATTTTCATTTAATTGCTGTATATCAAATGAAAAATTTAAGGAAACATTTCTGAAATTGTCATACACAGATCAAATAAGACAAGGAGAAACATCAAGTTAGTAAAAGAGAATGATAAGAGAAAAAGGAAGAAAAAAAAAGGTAGAAAGAGAGAAAAAGAATCAAAATATCAAAAATGTATAAGAGAATGATAAAATAAGAAAAAGAAGACTAAATAAAAAAAAGAAAGAAAATGATAAAAAGCGCTAGTATAATAAGAGAAAGAATATTCACATAAGAGAAAAAAACAGGAAAAGTTAGAAAAGAGGAAGATAGAATAAGAGAAAGAGAACCAAAAAAGAGTAAAAGAAAGGAAAAGAGAAAAAGAGGTAGAATAAAAGAAAAGTTGATAAAATAAGAGAAAAATAAATGATCAAAAAGAAGAGAATGATAAAATATGAGTAAGAGTATGATCAAATAAGAAAAGGGAAAAAATAAGAGAAAGAGAATGATCGAATGAGAAAAAGAGAATAATCAAGGAAATGAAAGACAAGGATCAAATAAAGGGAAAAGAAAGAAAATGATCAAATGAGAAAAAAGAATAATCAAGGAAGAGAAGGATAAAATAAGAGAAAAAGAAAGGAAATGATCAAATGAGTGAAAGAGATTCATCAAAGAAGAGAAAGAGAAGAATCAAATGAGAAGAAAAGAAAGAAAACGATCAAATGAGAAGAAGAATAATCAACGAAGAGAAAGAGAATCAAATGAAAAGAAAATGATCAAATGAGAAGAAGAATAATCAAAGAAGAAAAGAGAGAATCAAATGAAAGAAAATGATCAAATGAGAAGAAGAATAATCAAAGAAGAAAAGAGGAATCAAATGAAAGAAAATGATCAAATGAGAAGAAGAATAATCCAAAGAAGAAAAGAGAGGAATCAAATGAAAGAAAATGATCAAATGAGAAGAAGAATAATCAAGAAGAGAAAAGAGAGGAATCAAATGAAAAGAAATGATCAAATGAGAAGAAGAATAATCAACGAAGAAAGAGAGGAGAATGAATGAAAGAAAAAAAAAAAAAAAGAAGGAAATGTGAAAATGATCAAATGAGAAGAAGAATAATCAAAGAAGAGAAAGAGAGGAATCAAATGAGAAGAAAATGATCAAATGAGAAGAATAATCAACGAAGAAAAGAGAGGAATCAAATGAAGAAAATGATCAAATGAGAAGAAGAATAATAATCAAAGAAGAGAAAGAGAGGAATCAAATGAAAGAAAATGATCAATGAGAAGAAGAATCAAAAGAAGAAGAAAAGAGAGAATCAAATGAAAGAAAATGATCAAATGAGAAGAAGAATAATCAAAGAAGAGAAGAGAGGAATCAAATGAAAGAAAATGATCAAATGAGAAGAATAATCAAAAGAAGAGAAGAATCAAATGAAAAATGATCAAATGAGAAGAAGAATAATCAAGCAGAGAAGAGAGGAATCAAATGAAGAAATGATCAAATGAGAAGAAGAATAATCAAAGAAGAAAAGAGAGGAATCAAATGAAAAATGATCAAATGAGAAGAAGAATAATCAAAGAAGAGAAGGGAATCAAATGAAAAGAAAATGATCAAATGAGAAGAAGAATAATCAACGAAGAGAAAGAGAGGAATCAAATGAAAAAAATGATCAAATGAGAAAGAATAATCAAAGAAGAGAAAGAGAGAAAACAAAATGAAGAAAATGATCAAATGAGAAGAAGAATAATCAAAAGAGAAAGAGAAAGGGGATCAAATGAAGAAAATGATCAAATGAGAAGAAGAAAGAATCCAAAGAAGAAAGAGAGGAATCAAATGAAGAAAATGATCAAATGAGAGAAGAATAAATCAACGAAGAAAGAGAGGAATCAAATGAAAAGAAAATGATCAAATGAGAAGAAGAATAATCAAAGAAGAGAAAAGAGAGGAATCAAATGAAGAAAATGATCAAATGAGAAGAATAATCAAAGAAAAGAAGAGGAATCAAATGAAAGAAAATGATCAAATGAGAAGAAGAATAATCAACGAAGAGAAAGAGAGGAATCAAATGAAAGAAAATGATCAAATGAGAAGAAGAATAATCAAAGAAGAGAAAGAGAGGAATCAAATGAAAGAAAATGATCAAATGAGAAGAAGAATAATCAACGAAGAGAGAAGAGAGGAATCAAATAGAGAAAAATGATCAAATGAGAAGAAGAATAATCAACGAAGAGAAAGAGAGGAATCAAATGAAAGAAAATGATCAAATGAGAAGAAGAATAATCAACGAAGAAGAGAGGAATCCAAATGAAAAATGATCAAATGAGAAGAAAGAATAATCAAAAGAAGAGAAAGAGAGGAATCAAATGAAACAAAATGATCAAATGAGAAGAAGAATAATCAACGAAGAGAAGAGGAATCAAATGAAAGAAAATGATCAAATGAGAAGAAGAAGAATCAAAGAAGAGAAAGAGAGGAATCAAATGAAAGAAAATGATCAAATGAGAAGAAGAATAATCAAAGAAGAGAAAGAGAGGAATCAAATGAAAGAAAATGATCAAATGAGAAGAAGAATAATCAAAGAAGAGAAAGAGAGGAATCAAATGAAAGAAAATGATCAAATGAGAAGAAGAATAATCAAAGAAGAGAAAGAGAAAACTCAAATAAAAAGAAATGTAAGAAAATAATCAAATAAAAAAAAGAATGATCAAATAAATAAAAGTCACATGTGAATAATAGATTTTAAATAGCTTTTTCTTAGACTTGATGCAGAAAAATTGCCTTCAGCTGCATTTATTAATTATAATTTATAAATTTGCCTTATTTTTAAGTTTGCTTATTTTATTTTATTTTCCTTCATTGAAATATGCAGCAATTTTTTTTACTTTTTAACAAAAGTTGATGCTTAACTTCCAATTATGAAGAGAAATAAATGTTTAAGAAATCAAGTCAATTCTATTTCAAAGGGGGCTTGTATTAAATTTCAAATTAAAGGAAAAATCATTACAACTGCCATATAGCAATATTATTTAATAATTTTCAAGCAGAAGTGAGTAATGTTAACATTCACCAATGTTTAGAAAATATAACTATGAATAAAATAGATTGAAGCTTCTAAAAAAATTAATAACTTACTTAAAACTAAACAAGAAATTTATAAAAAATTCAATAAGTACTTGTGCTTATTCACATTCCCTTAGAAAGTATACAAATATTCAGTGGGGTTGAATAATTCTGACACCTACTGTATAATCCTGTTTAACATTATAGACAGGTCAATTTCTACCATTAACATGCTAGCATGACCATCAAAAGCTTTCAAACAGTTTTTTTCTGTCCAGTTTCACTCACATGGCTTGGGTCAATCTGTGTCATTGTCATATAATGCCACACACTGGAATTATGTCTTCAGGAAAATATTATCAAGAAATTTCATTCTTTACTAATCAGCTATGGTGAGATTCAAATCCTGGTCTCATGGTCACAATGCTAAAGCTCTTGCCATTTGGCCATGAGCTTAAATGAAGTTTAGATTTCATTTTTATTAACCTGGTTTCATACATCAAACTACCATGAATGTTATTATGGCTAACTTCTTGTGGAGCATAGAGCTGTAGCTATACTGTGTGATGCTGCAGTGGTTTTATTGGGCTGGGTTGTTTGCCTGACACCCAAATTAGACTACAGAAGAAATGGGCCAAAACTTCTCTATTATTTACAAAAGGAAGAACTAGATTCATGCCTTTTCCAAGAGCATTTGTGCAAAATGAATGCAAATTCAGTCAGAATTTGAAATCTAGTTCATTTCATTCTCTGTGTTCTTAATCACTATAGCACTTATACCTCTATTTCTAATTTACCATGTTTTAATTGTATTTAGATGTTTACACATTAAATTTGGGCATTAAGTAGTACAGTTCTATATAGATTTCTTTATGTTTGTCTGTGGATTTCTTAATGCTTGTAAAAACCTTTACGCTGTAAGTGTAAATTCTTTATGTGCCCTGCTTATCAGAAAACACTAGCAACATCAATTTGTCATTTTAAGAAATATAACAGTCTAATTCAATTCAAATACATAAATCCAAAATTTCTGATTGGTTAGTGGGAATCATTATTTGCAAATGTATCAAGCTTAATTTCTAAATGTTATTGATTTCATAGTTTCTATATCTTTTCTTTTAAGGAAAAGCGAATTGAGTATAAAAATAAATTGATACTATTTACTGCATGAGTTTCTGTGTTATTTAATCTAACATCATAATCACTGTTGTGTTAATTATAAAATTTAAACTCGTATTTTTCTTTAAATTCTACAAATTGGCACTGGTGCTCTTTTTCAAATTTTCATTAGTGCTTTCTTTCAAATTCTTCATGTTTCAAGGGTTTTGAGACTCCCTCCCAAATCTATGATATGAGACCACCATTTCTACTACAGCACAATTTTCATAAGGTAGCATTCATATAAAATACAAACTTTAATGTAACATAATTATATACTACAATAGATCATATGCAGTATAGGTGAACAAGTCAATGAGAAAAATGGAAAATAAATACAAAGCATCTATCTACAATTTTCATGATAGTCATTCTATTTTAAATAAATCAACAATATTTTGTAGCAGTTTTTAACATCAACTCAATATTTTTCTTGTTAATAAGTTGAATGATTTAACATATTCAAAACTATGGATTAAAAATATTGAATTTAATATTGAATTTTAATCTTAAAAAGACTTAGGATGTACAAAACAAATTCATTGATTTGGATGTGAGAAAAAAAAAGACAACCCCAGAGTGACATTAAAATCTGCAAAAATGTATCATCCATTAATAGCAAGATGTGCTTAGTTTAATTTGTAATTTATATAAATGTTGGTAGGGAAAAAAGCAAATGTTGATAAGATATTACAGTCACAAAGCACTGCTTAGAGCCCCTATCAGGCTTGCCCTGCTTCCAGTTGGAGAGTGTGGGGATCAGTGATACATTAGTATACATTAGCCCTGTATCCTATCACACACACACACACCCATCTATAATACTTATAATCTATTTGAATATGCAAGGAATTGAACACTGAATACATTTGAATGATTTAAGCAATTAACCATTTCAACAAGAACTTTTAGATATTGGCTTAATTCAACAAATCTAAAGTCTAATGAAAGGTTGTGGATTGGAAAAAAACAGTTCTCCAATTATCTAATAATGATAATCAGTTAATTGCCATATGTGATACATGCTTTGGAGATCATGTCTCTTTTGATCCATGACTGACTAGGAAGATGATTTTCTCACAGTAGGTTAGCATTTCTTTCTGTGGTAGACTGGTTGACAACCAAGACTATTGAACCCAATCTGTCCTGCTATTCAATTCTTTTATCCAGATCAGTTAGTTAATTGCCATATGCGATACATGCTTGGTTGATCATGTGCCTTTCAAGACATGACTAAGAAGATTTTCCCACAGTAAGTTGCCATTACTTTTTGCAGTAGATTGGTTGCCAAAAACTGCAATCTGTTCTGCTCTTCAACCAATGGCTGAAAGAAGAAGAGATGGATTAATACCTTTCCCAAAGATATTTGTGTGTAAGTGAATGAAACAAATTCTCTTGGAATTCAAACTCAGCTCTCCAATTTCTTATTCTAACAATAATAGTAGAAGAATTTCAATGTGTTGGAATAATTTTAAATGCTGTCTTGGATTATCTATCAGAATGTTTGTATAAAGTTAATACAGATATCATATTTCTTGTACCAAATAAAATTCCTGTTTTTACATTGACAAATTAGACAACTGAACTTATCAAAGGTACAAACATATCCCAATGTTTCTCAGTGAACTTATCACAATCAACCAGAATTATTGCTCCAGTGTCAGAAATGAACAACATTTGGTTAAAAGAACTGCAAACCATGAAAGGAAGTCCTCTTGACCTAGTGGCTGTGTTTTTGTTAAAAATATTTGGAACATCAAAAGAAATTGAAAGCATAAATGTCCACAAATAAATATCTTTTGTTCTTTTTGGAGGATCAAAGATCTTAAATCTGTTACATTATAACTTCTGTTGATCATAAGTAATATTTTCAAACTTAGTATGAAACAGGTGACCACATTCAGAAGTTGTTTATTTACATCAGTCATCTACCCCCTAACCTTCATCAAATCAGATCAACTTCAAAGTGCCTTTGAAGAATTGACAAAGTCTGTCTGGAAAGCAGACAAGCATTTAAGTATCAGCCACATGACCTTGATGTAACTTTGTAGCCAATCACATTCAAGATTTCTACCCATTTTATTTTATGTAGACATTGTGCTTGTAACTGAATCTGTGTAATCATTATGTCTCATGCAGGATCTTTTGCCAGAACATCATTTCATACTAGTCTGTCAGCTTCCATACAATTGAGATTTGGCGACCTGTGATTTCTGAATTTTTCTCAGAATTTTTTACTTTATTAAATACTTGGCTATTTTACAGACTCATCTCATATTTTATTCCCAGTTTTTTGGTTTTTTTTTTCTGAAACATTTCACCTAAAGACAAGCAGTAATCCCACTATTATGCAAAGAGTTACTGGGAGTGATAGAGAATGAGAAGACTTTAGTGAGGAAAAGTGAGAAGAACAATAAAGAAAAAAGATTCAGGAAGACTGAAGATAGTGATCGGCATTGCATTTAAATTTTGAAGACTTTAGCGGGGAGGGAAGCAAGAACTTGGAAAGAATTTCTACAGGTGAAAATTGTGAGAAAAGAAAGTATTAGAATAGAAAATAATGATTGAATCTAGTAAGTTTAATAGCAAAACTGTGAGATTTAGTTGCCAAACTAGTAGCACTCTTAAATTTATACACTTGAGGCAAGAAGGACCAAAGCTTGTCACAACAATTAACATGATATTATTTGTAGAAAAGACAGAGGGAAGCCACATCCAGACAGTGAGAAAGTGATTGATGCCAAGCCAGGATTAATTACATTACAGGCCCTTCTTTGAATTTTGTCAAGAATCTTGAGATATTTTTCAGGAGCACCAGACCAGATATGACAGCAATATTAAGTGCATAGATGAATAGTTTATTCATAAATGTGAAAAATGGAATTTGATGAAAAATAGTGTCTGGAATAAGAAGATGAACCAACTTTCTTAGCAGTAGACCTAGCAATTGATTCAATATAATCACTCCATTTCATTCACAGTAATAGATTTTTCTGTAGATAAATTACTGAATCAAAGATTAGAATAAAAGTCTATGTAAGATATTAAATTATGATGATGATGATGATGATGCATCATCTGTAGAACAAGATTTACACTGAAAATGTTTAAAAATGAGACGTAGTTAAATAAAAATTAGCTTCTGTAGATAAGCCATTTGTGGTAACCTTTCTTGTCCATGAGGAATAATTTTCAAATAAACTGATTAAATCTGTCATTTCTGTATCAATAGTGTCAAAAGAAATATTTCAAGGTCAAATTTGTTTATGAGTTTTGATCAAAAAATGTTACCAAACTTTGAATTATACAAATATCACAACCATTTGACTTCAGTCATACATTCATAATATTTATAGATAATTAAAAGAAAAAATGGGCAAAATATTTAAAGTTTAATATTTTAAATTTATTCTGTCATTTCATTTTTGCTCTACTATGGTCACCACTCTCCTCCATCTTACAATTGTGGTTCATAGTGACATTCAAAGCAGAATAGTGCAATGACTTGCCTGTTTCTTTTACACTGGAGATGTTGAGGTTACCAATTCTTCCTCTCAAAAGTTAAAGATGCAATATATACAAGCAGGTGGTTTGAATTCAGTAATTTTATTTATCTTAGATTAGTTGCCAAACAAGGTTATACGTCCCACTCTGTCCTGTTATTTTCCCATAGCTCAAAGTAAGAGGTGGAATGGTAATGAACTTGACTGTAATTTGAATTTTGGCTCTCTATTTCTTTGATTTGACTCACTATCCATTACTTCACCATGACTTCTTTTTTATTCACCTACATATAATTAAATGGAAATTTCATTTTTTTTTTTGTTAACCAATAAATTGATTGATGAACTAATTTTTCAGTGGCAAATTTTTTCCCACATTTTATGTTTCATTGAGTAAAATATTATCAAATGAGCCAAGTAACTTGAAACATTTTTTATTTGTAAATGCCAGATGGAAAATGCAATACAGAGATCCAAAGAACAATTGGCATGGCCAAGGATGCATTCCAGAAGCTGAGTAGAGTATTAAGAGACAGGAAAATTTCACAAAGAAAAGAGTATTGGATTGTTATGTGATGTCTGTCTTTCAGTATTTCAGCAAATGCTGAACAATCTCATCAAAGACAGCTAAAGTTTTTGGGACATGTAATGAGGAAGGAGGGTATAGAGAACCTAATGCTCATGGGATGGATAGAGAGGAAGATGGACAAGGGAAATAAGCGCACAACATACCTAATGGCTGGTGGAGCTAGGATGGAGTGGAATTACAGGAGAAGGGATATTAAGAGTGACAAGGGATAGGTAGAACTGGAGGGCCATGATTGCCTACGTCCTGAAGAGACACAGCATATAGAAGAAAAAGAATTTGAAACATAAAACAAATAATCAATTTTTGTGAGGTATATATTTGATATTTGATAAAAATGTAAATATTCACTGGAGAGGGTACTTAATAAGACTAAGTTTCATTCTTGAACAATTTAAAGAATGAAATAAAAGAACTCTGCCTGTTTGTCTATTTTCTTAGGCATATATTTGATAAAAATGTAAAGATTTTCTCAGTAGGGTACTGGATATGTATAAGTCTGCTGGTTTTAATTCATGAATTAATTAATACCTAGTGTAACCCTATTTTCAGATGGCTGGTATTGATTTCAAATGATTTTCAATATGAGAAGAGATTTCTGTAAAATTGGTGAATATAATTATTTTTGTCAGGAAGAGCAGCCAAAATGTTAACAAATGGAAAATACAAATACAAGGTTTCATTGAATCCAAAATTCTTTTGTTGAGAGAAGCAAGTGTAATTTATCAAAGTTAGTCAAAATATTTGTCAATGGGTTTTGACTGTTAAGGCTACCTAGAATTGTCTCCCCTACACCTTCGAACTGACCCTTTGTAAACTTACTCCCCTTCACGTGAACTTACGGGATTTTGGGGGACTTGGCAGGCAGCCATATTGAGGGACAGTGACGAATGGTCCGAGGTACCATCTCTGTCGAATAAAGCTCTTGTTCAATCCATCCCCATTTGGTTGTTCATTTCTTTCATTGACAATTTGTGAACCTAGGTTGAAATGTAGCCTTGACAATTTCCTGTGTACTGGATTACCAGGGCAGTCGATAAGAGTGTACAGACAATAAGAGGGGGTGAGTTTTCTCCCCTTTTATTTGGAAGTCAAAATGGATAAATGTAATTGTTTTCATTTTGAGTTTCAATTTGACTAGGAGAACTTTTTCAAAGAACTATTAGTATCCCAGAACACATTTCTTCATTTCTTTGTCCAGTATTAAGCCGACTCCTTTTTTGTTATTTTTATCTCCTGTGTATATTATCCTGTGGGTGTCGATGCTGAAGTCTCCATTGTTTGGCCATAGTTGTCTATGCACCAACAATGCAAAACACTGAGGAAGAAATAGAATCTTTTTACTCCACTCAAGACAATGTCAAATCTCAATGTAAAAGCCAAGAAATTAGAATCATCATGAGAGATTTGAATGCCAAATTAGGCAAGGAGAGGGAAGGTATGACAACTGGCCACTTTGGATTAGGAATCCACAACAAACGAGAAGAAACATGGGTCCAATGGTTTACAGCAAATGACTAGGTAATAATTAACACCTGGTTTCAAAAACATCCACAATGTCTATGGACATGGAGAAGCCCAGGAGGCAACACGAAAAACCAGATAGACTACATAACCATGAAGAGAAGATTCAGAAATGCAGTGGTTTAATGCAAAGCCTATCCAGGTGCTGACTGTTGAAGCAACCATGTCCCAGTCATCTGCAAGCAAAAGGTGAAACTCCGGAGATTGAAGAAGCATAGTGCAGCAGCAAAACTGAAATATAACACACTCATGAATGACCTCAGTCTACAGAAAGAATATACTAACAGCGTGAAAATCAAATATGAAGAACAAATTGGAAAAGGTCACTCAAAATGGGACTCACTCAAGGAAGCAATAGTGACATCAGCAAACAACATTGCCCCAAAGGAAATAAGGTGCAGAAGAAAAAAACGAGTGGATGATTGAAGAGATTCTTGACATGATGCAAAGGAGGCAGAAAATGATATCAAGACATGGAATGGAGTACAGAAAACCACACAAGGAAATAAGGAGAAAATGCAGACAGGCTAAAGAGGAATGGCTCAATGACAAACGTCCAGAAGTAGAGAGACTGAGAAGGCATAATAAAGCAGACATGTATAAAGAAATAAAAGAACTGACAGGAAAATAAACCTGCTTTTCAACAGTATGTATAAAATATGTATAAAATCCAAGGATGGAACAATTATAGTGGAGAAAGAGAAAATACTCCAACGATGAGAAGAATATATAAAAGATCTTTTTCACAATGAGAGAGAGCAACTGATAATACACAAAGATGAGGTCGGACCAGAAATATTAAAGTCTGAAGTGGAATCTGCAATAGCCAAACTGAATAGAAACAAAGCAGCTGGACCAGACTGCACAATCATAGAGCTGCTGATAGCCCCGGAAGAATTTGGCATAGAAAAAATTATAGAAATAATAAATGAAATTTATAATAGTGATGTAATACCAGATGACCTCAGCAAGTTGATCTTCATGGCACTGCCTAAAAAGCCAGGAGAAAACGAGTGTGAAGTCCACACAACCATCAGTTTAATGAGCCATATAACAAAACTGATCGTCCTAATCCTGATGAATAGAGCGAGAAGCAAAATCAGGCCAGAGATAGGACAAGAACAGTGTGGTTTTGTCAAAGACAGTTATGTCAGAATTTGTCATCAAAGGCCACATTTTAGACAATATAAGGTACACGGATGATACAGTGCTGATAGCAGACACAGAAAGAAAACTACAAGACCTCCTACAGAAGGTAGCTGAAGAGAGTGACAAGAAAGAACTACAAATAAACTGCAAAAAACCTGAATGCATGATCATCAGCAAAAAGGGAAGCCCAAAATGCCAAATACAGGTGGGGGTTACTAAAATTAAGTAAATACAAAAATTTTAATACCTGGAAAGTGATCTAACAGAAAATGAAAAGTGCGACACAGAGATCCGAAGGCGAATTGGCATGGCAAACGATGCATTTCAGAAGTTAAGTATTAAGAAACAGGACAATTTCACTAGTAAAAAAGAAGAGAGTACTGGATTGCTATGCGATGTCGGTTCTTTAATATGGCAGTGAATGTTGGACAATATCTTTGAAGATGAAGGAAAAACTTGAAGCAATTGAAATGTGGTTCTACAAAAGGATGCTGCGAATATTATGGATTGAGCATGTGAGCAATGATGAGGTTTTGGAAAGGATGAAAATGAAAAGAATATTAATACTGAACATCAGGAAGAAACATACAATGAGGAAGGAGGGCTTGGAGAACCTGATACTAACAGGAAAGAGGGATAAAGAAGCAGGTAAAAGCAGTGGATAATATATTTGAAGGACCTGATCAAGTAAATGATGGAAAGAGGGTTGTGTGGTGTAACAGAAGAAAGCATGCTAAGATCCACCAGGGATAGGGAGATGTGGAAAGTCATGATCGTCTATGTCCTGAAAGGACAGGGCACATAAAAGAAGATGGGTTATACAGTGAGGAAAATGAAAATCTTATACCCCTCATTCCCACACTGGTTGGGGTGCTGTTTAACAAAATTAGAATGCAAGATGAGATTTAGTGAGTCGGCTCCCATGTCTTGAGATAAGAAGTTGGAAATACGGTTGATCTGAAAACTCACATGCTGCTAGAAATAGAGAAAGAAGATGGGAAAGAGAAATATTACACATTCAAGTAAATGATCGTCCTGTAGAAATAAAACAACATGAATATTATCGTCTTACAGAAATACCAGCCAAATGATTATTTTGACTTGATTGTATTCTTGTAACTATTTGATATATATAAATATATATAAATCTACATCTTGAATCTGTTTTTCATCATATACCAATCCCTCACAAGTTTGGATCATCCTCATCAAGTAGTAATATGTGGTCCTGCTTTGCTTAATTTGAGATGAACAACACAGCCTGTGCAGAATCTGTCAAAAGTCAGGGTGGTGACTGAATGCAGCCAGGGGTCATGTCATACCTAGTCTTTATATAAATCCAAATGCACAATAAAGTTCAAATGAGACCTTAGCCGTAAAAAAAAAGTTGCTTTTCCATGACAGCTGAGACACTAAACCTAGAATGCATGAAACATGGAAAGACCAGTATTATTAAAATCAGGTTAGTTCAGTATTGTAGGATCAGATTAGATTTTTAGAGAAATGCTTTCAGTTAGTTGTCAGATTTAGATAATTTCAGGTTCAATAAGTTTACTGAAATAATAATTTAAATATATGACATCAGTGAAATACCAGAAGACCTCAGTATATCTATCTTCATAGAAATGCAAAAGAAACAAGTTGCAAATGAATGCAAATTCCAGTTAGCTTAATATTACTATATAACTCAACCTATCATTAGGATTCTAAGGAATAGATCTTGTAGCAGAATTAAACCAAAAATAAGCAAGAATAGTATGACTTTCTTCTTTATTTAAACAAAAATGCAATTTTTATGATGAAAATACTACTAGAATGAGAAATACAAAAGCAGAGTCTTATACCTAAGTGTCATAGATTAAGCAAAAGAATTTGATGAGATGCAACACAAAGATCTATTTGAATTATTAGGAAAAGTTGATTTATATATGAAAGATATTCAGTTAATCTATAACATCTATTGGGAAGAAAGAACCTCATTTATACAGGGAAGGAATTCAGCAAATGTACACAAATATAAAGAATAGCCAGACAAAAATATTATCTCACCTACATAGGAGGATAATCCAAAGAGAACTGGAAGGCACACTTTTAGAATCAATATTCTGATGTTTGATCATTAACTACTGCTTGACCTAGAAAAGTTCTACAGCGAAAAAAAAAAAAAAATGAAATTTAGCCATTTAAAATTACACAGTCTAAGTATGATAAAAACCAACAAAAATTAAGATGAAAGAAATAGTCAACACTTAATAGATAGACAATTTTTCATCTTATTAAATTCCAAACAATATTAGTATTTTGATCACAAGGGTAAATAAGACAAATAAAATTAAAATTTAAAAAATACTAGTTAATAATGGCTGGTAAGGCTACATTTAATAAAATTTCAAAGACTGAAGATAATATTCTTCTTCTTCTATGTGCCCTGTCCCTTCAGGACGTAGGCGATCATGGATCTCCACGTCTCCCTATCCCTTGTGGCTCTTAGTATGTTTGCTCCTGGCAACCCCCGTTCCGTCATCCACCTGATCAGACTCTGCAGATATGTTATCCGCTGCCTTCCTCTGTCTCTCCTTCCTTCTATCTGACCAGTCAGTATCAGGTTCTCCAGGCTCTCCTTCCTCATTGCATGTCCCAGGAACTTCAGTTGTCTCTTCCTGATGCTCAGCATCAATTTCCTTTTTGTTGCCATTCTTTCTAACACTTCGTCGTTGCTTGTATGCTCAGTCCACGATATCCGTAGCATCCTTCTGTAGAACCACATTTCGGCCGCTTCCAGTTTTGTCCTCATTTTCGATGATATTGTCCAGCATTCACAGCCGTACTGAAGAACTAACATCACTTAGCAGTCTAGCACTCTTTTCTTCGTTTCTATTGAGATCTTCCTGTGTGTTAGTATTTTGCTCATCTTCTGGAATGCGTCCTTTGCCATGCCAATTCGCCTTCGGATCTCCGTGTTGCACTTTCCATCTCCTGTTAGAACACTTCCTAGGTACTTAAATTCTTGGACTTGTTTGATTCTGTTATCCCCCACCTGCTGAACAACATAAGATACGCGGACGATACAGTACTGATTGCGGACACGGAAAGGAAACTGCAAGATCTCATACAGAAAGTAGCAGTGGAGAGTGACAAGAAGGGACTACAAATAAACTTTAAACTTTAAGAAGATAATATTATGACTACTAATACTAGCAGAATAATTCAATTAAAATTAAGATATAAAAAATTTTTGTCTATATTTCTGAGATGAGTTAGTATTTCTGTTATTTATATTGTTTACACTGTTATCCTCATCTTTATTCTCATGGTTCCTTGTATGCTCTGGCCTTTTTCAGGTGCTAAAAATTTTGAACTGAACCTTTTATTTCACTCACTGGGGGATATCATTCTCATTCCATGTGCAATGCTATGTTCAGATGCCATGTAGTTATCTCCCTTCAACTGAACTCTCTAAGTTATTTCTTCTCAACTTCTGTAGCCAGGTATTGAACTCACAGCTCTTTGTCACTGGTATTAACCAACACTTTATCCAGTGGGCTATATGTCCTTGCATTCCTAACACCTGAAGAAGACTGGAGTATACAGCAACCGAAATGTTGTAAATATGGCAATAAAGATGAGAACAACAGTCTGAACAATATAAATAATGTTAAAAATTTTACTCAAAACATAATAGTTCAAATTATTTAATCAAAGAGAAAAAATTAAAGAAAGAAAGAAAATGTATAATTAGTATGAACCACAAAACTGAAAAAAAAAAAAGAACAGCTAACAGATTTTCATTCCTCTCTCTTCATTCTCGTTTACTTCCTGATCACTATAGAATGACAGTAAAAAGAAAGAGTAATAACTTCCGTTCAATCTAAATACAGTAAGTGAAACAACTTGATTCCTTAGAAAATTCTAAACTCACTGTTGGAGATATGGTCATAGAAATATCTTACAAAAATATCATTAGTTTTTATATGACAGAAATAAAAGCTTGAATAAATATAAATTAGTGAAGATACTTTTCTATGAAGTGGTCTTCTCTGTCAATATCAGGAAATATACCACTGATTCTTCAGCTGTAAGCTCAGTAGTCTGTGACTAGAACTGAAAAAATTGTCAACCATGTGATGAATACTATTGTTTTGCTTCTGAATCTGGGGGCTTTATTCTCAGGATTGAAGTGAGGAGCAGGAGGAGTGAATTAGCTGAAATAATGGAGGCATACAATGGAACACCAAAGTCAGTGTAAAAATAAAGATTCTGTCAATTCATTAGACAGTTTCCAAGGTTTCACTTATCAAGCCCAGAGATGAAGAATTTATAAGCTTTACTTAATAATGGTGCCAATGCATAAAAGTAGTGTGACTGGCAATTGAGATATGCCAAATAGAAGCAATAAAGTGCTTCCTGTAAGTAAAAAGAGAAGGTTCTTGGCATAATAAATAAATAAAGAATGTATGCTGAGGTTGCTAAGCTATAGATAAAGAACAAAATTTCTATCCACCTCATAACATTTATTACTGTCATTGTTCTGCATAAGAAAAGGAATCTGTAGACAGTTATGATTGACTACGTCCTGAAGGGAGATGGTGCTAAAAAAGTAAATCTCCAATCTTCTCATTAGAAAAGATAGATGCTGCCATGACATGAAAATAATTTTAGAGAACTCATGATAATCTATTTAAAATATATAAGTTTCTTGAAGATATGTTTTGCATAATTATTTTCAATTCCAAAGCAATCATTTTGCAATTTTTAATATTAAGCACTAATTTCTTATTAAAAAATACTATTTTCTTTACTTCTAAAGGCAAAAAAGTAGATAAATATCTGTTGTACCTGTCTTCAAGTTAAATATTCTGGCCTCTTAAATTATTGTCTTATTAGTCTTTCATTTCTTTTTCGCAAAGCGCTAGGAGCTCTAATCAATACTAAATTGGTTAAGCATACCACTTCACCTGGTTTTTTTTTTACCAATGGCCATCTTCTGTATTCCTGCTCTCTGTTCTTTTATTGACCTTTTTCTTCAGAAATGTTTTTTGATTCTCTTTGTCTCCTAGCAACTGCTTGTGTCTTAGTGGCATTATCCCCTTGCTTGGAGTAAAATGATTAAAAAAATAAAAATAAATATCAATCCTTCTCCATGCAATTTCTTTTACTTTCTGTCCATCGCATAAATTTTATTACTATATTTTGTCATAATTGTTCTATATTAGTTATATGGTTATAATGTTTTATTGCAATCTAATTTTTAAGTTGAATTTTATTCTCATTATGTAAAAAATATAATATTAAGCTTAATTCCCTGTTTAGGATGTGGTTTCCGGCTTTCTCTTTTCCAATCTTCTCACTTTGTTTTTTTTTTTTTTTCAATTGGAGTAGATAGATCTATCTATTGCCCGGTTCACACTCCACCCATGTCTATTGAACAGGTTAAGAGGCTCATCCCTTGTTCCCTGTTTAGGATGTGGTTTCTGGCTTTCTCTTTTCCAATCTTCTCACTTTGTTTTTTTTGTTTTTTTTTTCAATTGGAGTAGATAGATCTATCTATCGCCCGGTTCACACTCCACCCATGTCTATTGAACAGGTTAAGAGGCTCATCCCTTGTTCCCTGTTTAGGATGTGGTTTCTGGCTTTCTCTTTTCCAATCTTCTCACTTTGTTTTTTTTTTTGTTTTTTTTTCAATTGGAGTAGATAGATCTATCTATCGCCCGGTTCACACTCCACCCATGTCTATTGAACAGGTTAAGAGGCTCATCCCTTGTTCCCTGTTTAGGATATGGTTTTCAGCTTTCTCTTTTCCAATCTTTTCACTATTACATAGCCCCATGCACATCGGTGGCGTTACCGCCTTGCTCGGGGTGATGCAATTTTAAAAAAAACAAAAAAAAAACAAAAACTCTGTAGTATGATTTTCACCTTTTACAATGCCTGAATAAATGTTGTACTCAATGCAAAATGAGGGAAGCCACATGCATCATGAAAGTTGATCTGAAAGTTGTCTTCCACCAGTTGCACACCTTACAAAATGTTGAATTTGACAGGTAATAATGTGGTTGACCCAGTTGTGTCTATTATATGGGAAAAAATCATATGGCAGCTTGCTCTCATCATTTTACAGTTGAAATCACTAGATGTAACCACAAGTTCAATGTTAACAATATTTTTTAATATACTTCTTACTTGCGGAACTCTCTTCCAGCCTCTTGCTCTCTATTCACCTTCAAATATTTAACTGTAATGTGAATTGTTATTTTCTTTTTTCTTAATTCATTTTATTTTATTGTTCTCTCTCCTTTATAATGTTTCTTCTCATATTCTCTTGCACTCAGTAGTCCCTTGCTTCTTAGTGGCTTTATTGCCTTGCTTGGGCAAATGTTCTGTGTGCTTCCATTTTCCTTAGAACTTCCTCATTGCTCACATATTCTAAGGTATTCTCAGCATCCTTCTGCAGAATCAATTTCTTCAGCAATGCTTAAATTGATTAAAACTGCTATTAGAATCTGTATGAGTGTCCGACTGATATTACAAAGAAAGTGAAAATAAAATGTGTTGTCCTTTCTTAAAGACCTGTCTAGGAGAAGCACCAATTGTTTTGTTTTTTTAAATAAAAGTCTTCAATTAAAGGCAATGTCAATCTTCATCTTCTGACTTCTTAATTCCTGTTATTTTATTGTTATCTCTTTTTAATAATGTTTTTTTCATTTTCTAATACTTTTTTATACTGTATCTTAATGGCCTATGGCATTATATTCTTGTTTAGAGTGAAATGATTAAAAAAAAACAAAAGAAAAAAGGTCTATAAACACACACCAGACAGAATATGGTTACATACATCAAGGTGAGAATGTTTGGAAGCACCCACCCACCAGCCAATGGTAATTGATGATGTTCAGTTTTGAATAAAGCATAATGATATGTATAAGAGATTAAGCCTAAGTTTATTATTACTATAATAATATTAATGTAAAATGTTTCAGATAACTGTCAATGGGCCTTGGGACATAGCCATTATTTCTATGCAAAAGTGTCTACTTTATCATAATGACAACCTACAGAATTTCAGTTATGCTGACCTATGAACTTCATTTTTAGTTGAACTTCTCAGTTTATTTTTGAATCAACATCTTCCATCACTCCTGCTCAACCAATGATGTCCAACCTCATTCAAAGGCACTCTCTTTGCAAAAGGATTTATTTTCAGTTGTTTGTTCCTAGGCTTTTATTAATGAACTTTTGAATGAGATATGTAAAAACTTGTGTAAAAGTAAAAAAACTAATGTCGATGCTTTTTCATGAAATGGCCATCTCTGTCAATAGCAAATACTATACACCTGACTCTTTAACTATGAGCTTTATAGTCTGTGATTAGTTTATTGTACACTCAGATCTATAGCTGGATTGTTTTCAATGGAGTGAGTTGGTATTTGTGTACTAAAAATTTTCTTGTCAGAATTCATCTTGCACATTTATAAATCTGTTATTTGCCTGTGCATTAACTACTTTTGCTATATTTGTTCAGATGCTCTTGCTATTCATTTCAAGGTTCTTGACAAAATTCAGAAGAGGTTCTGCAATGTAATTTGTTCTGGTTTGGCAGCTTGACTTCAGTCACTGTCTCACCAATGTAACATGGCTTCTCTCTGTCTTTTCTACAAATATTTTCATGGCTTCTGCTCTGATGAGCTTATCTCCCTGGTGCTCCAATGACATGAATTTTCTCATGCTACTAGATTGGCCTCTGTAGAATAATAATAGAATAACAATACTTCCTGGTGTAAGGGTACCAGCTAGTGTCCAGCTGGCAGACAAAAATAAATCATGTTGTAACTCAATACAAGCCCTGCAAACTATAACTGGAATCAAGCTAGTATTTATACAGAAAAGCTTCCACTCATTTCCCAGCAGCCATCACAGCCCAAGCAATGGACTATCCCACTTGAGCACAATGAGATGCTCCAGGTCACCATAAATATCACATATGGCACTTAACTGACTGACTGCTAAACATAATAGACATTCATTGTCTGTTATATTTAGCAGTCAGTCAGTTAAGTGCCATACATGATACAATCAATTTGCCAAAACGCCGTTCAAAAACAATGGTGAATTCCCAACAATGTCTGGCACCACTGCTCATATACACCTTAAAGAAGGAGCAGTCCCCAAAGCCAGACATAACCTAATTCCTGTGCCTTTTCATTTCAAAGAACCCATAAAGCAGGCCCTTTGGGAAGATGTAAAAAGCGGTATCATAACCCAAGTACCCTTTGGCATGCCCACTGATTGGTGTAACACTATGGTAATTACCACCAAAAAAAATCGCAAACTATGAAGAACCATAGACTAGGAACACTTAATTCACAGTGCAAACGAGAAACACTCCATACAGGGTCACCATTCCAGCTAGCACTACAAGTGCCATCTAAGCAAAAGAAAACAGTGTTGGATGCTATTGCTGGATACCACTCCATCCCCTTTGATAAAGAGTTGCAGCCACTTACCACCTTCATCACAGAATGGGGAAGATTCATGTACCTGAGGATGCCACAAGGCTACCTTGCATCCCATCTGTAGAACTTCCTTGCATATACCTGCTTCCCTGATAGCTACAATCTCCAAAAGTTTAATTGGAATGTCAATTGCCATCTCCTAACTCTCTTAATCCCATCCACCTCATTAAATCCAATCGTTTATTTGATATTTTTTGTACCCTTTTTTTTCTCTCTCTGTAACCTTTTGTGCACCAGTAGCATTTCTGTCATGCTTGGGTTGAAATGATTATATAAAAAAATTAGTTCTGATTATTTTCAGAGAGACCCCAACAAAACACCAAACCTGTATGCGATAATTTATTCCAACTGGTATCATCATCTTCTTTATTGGTCACAACATTTTAACTATTTTGTGCTCCAACTTTCTTCAACAGCATGTTGGTTTTGGTAACATTCTTGGAATTTCAAACTGATCCCGTTATTCTGTCTGTATGCACTTAACAAATGCTTATATAAAAGAAGCTAAGACAGTAATGTAGGGTCAATTTAGACTGCTTAATTTGTTCTTTATAGCTTATCGACCTTATTTAAAACCAGAAAATATTTTTAGATTGTAGATATTTTTTCAAGTTAACAGTGATTAACCTATAGCTGTGGGATAAGATGTGTATTCATACCTTTCCGAAAATTATTTGTATATCAGTAAATAGAACAAAATACACTGTAATTGAAACTCAGTTCTCTGATTTTCAATACCAAATCCCAATTCATTATAGCACCTGCACATCTAAGCTTACAGCACGTAGTGTTTCCAAGCAGTCATCCATCTAGTTATTGACCAGGTTCTATGTTACTTAATTTGTGTTTTACTAAAAATGTCATAAAGTTCAACAGTTTCTGTATCTAAATTATTGAACAGAGAATATCTTTGAAGATATCTTTTACAAAGAAAATAAGTAATAAGCTTGATGGAACTAATGCAAGAATGCTGAAATCTGGGATATCATGGTAAGAAAATAAAGTGATCTACGGGAAATTGTGAAGTCGGACTGAATCACAATAGATTAAAAGATTTATTGTGCACATTTGGAATAAGGAAAAAAGCTGTTGAATAAAGTACTTTTGTGAGACACAGAAAAGAGAAGACAGTGTGGGGGGGGGTCAACTGAAACGTGTGTATTAGTTAAGGAATAATATTGGTTTGATGACTAAAGAACTAATGTAGATCATGAGAGACAAAGAAGAATGGAAGAAACTGGTCAGTTTTATTTGAATTCACTTAAATAGAAGAACTTGTTAAATTTCAGAGGATGCTCTGTATTTTACACCACTGTAAAGAGAAAAAAAACTGAAGACAAGGTGGGAATTTCAAAAGGGTAGGACATTAAAGAACATCATTTGCTGTTTCCATACTAGGAAACATTTCACATTCATTGACCAAGCAGCTACTACAGTCAGTCAGTCAGTTAAGTGCCATGTGTGATACACGCTTGGGCAGTCATGTCTCGAAAGAGACATGACTGACTGGGCAGAAGATTATCCCGCAGTAGGTTGCCATTGCTTTCTGCGGTAGACTGGTTGCCGACCAAGGCTATAGAACCCAATCTGTCCTATTATTTAACCCATAACTGGAGGGAAGAGACGGATTAATACCTTTCCCAAGGGTATTTGCACGTAAGTGAATGCAAGGAATTCAACTGGAATTCGAACTCGGTTCCCCGATTTCTCGTTCCAAGCCGATATCCACTGCACCACAACGCACATCCTGCTACTACAGTATTCTGTTGAAATTTATAAAATCTTTCTTTTAAAACAATTTCTCAGGAAAACATTTTTTTAAAGTACTGAAGCTTTTATCACTCTTTCCAGTGTTGATGGAGGTTTTCTTCCAACCTTCTTTTTGAAGTGGCATGGAATGTCAACATCTTGATTATGTCATTATTTTTGCTTCAAGTTACATTTACTATCCATTATATTATTACTGCTGGTGCTAGTCGTCAAGTGATGTGGTTCTTATTATTTGGTACAGTTTTTGTTTGTGAATATGTAGCGCCAGACCCCAATGTTAAAAAAATGATCTTTGCTAAGATCTGCAGGCAATACTTGCTCAAAGCCTTTTTCATCATTGATCTTAGAAAGCGGTTATATACAGCAGACAGTTTAAATATCTCTGAATGGTTTTGGCACCACACATAACATTTATATGAAAGTCTTGATCAGACAAGGCTATTTAAGAATATGACTCAATTTTTCATCATTCCTGTTTTGGTTTTGTAGCAATTTGCAATGTTGCGCAAAATTACCTCTAGCGCAGCCAATTCTATATCCAATTTCCTTTTCTCTTCTACTAAATTTGTTACAACTTATTCATTCGTAGAGTTATTTGAAGTGTCTTGTATTTACTAATTCTTCATTTTGAATTTTTCTCATTGATTCAGGGTAGATGTCTACATTTTTTTCAATTCTGATTCATAGTTTCTGTTTTGGAAAGGTTTTTCTCAAGTTCTGTTTCTTGAAATATTTGGTAGAGAATGTGTTCCAATGAAGAATTGTTTGTAAGAAAATAGATTCCTTGCACCTCAGTAAATCATTCTGAGAGATGGAGTTTGTAAAGTTCTCATTATCAGGACAAAATTATAAGATCTTTTTATCATTTTAATTCTTGACAGGCATTAAAACTAATCTCCTCTTGGTGACTGTTTGAATCATTGTCATCCTTTTTCCATTTTTCCATGTGTTATGACTATTTTGCTTAACGTTTTTATTTTTTCAAATGAAAAATTTGGATTTTTCCAACATATTTCATTGAAATTTTGCATTTCCCAAATTATACAAAGTGCGATGAGTAAATTGTCGTCATTTTACATTTTTAATTTTGCACATGTGCATTGTTTTTGATCTTGTCAACTGAACATATAGTAAGATCAGTCAGACACCATCTGTGAGAAAAAGAGCATCATGACACAGTTCACTCAACCAGAAATTTGGAAACAACATGCTGTACTCTTTGATATTCATGCCAGAAGCTCCAATACAAACATTTCAGAGTGTTTGGGTGTCAATCTGTGGAGAATGCAGAGGATTTGGAAAAATTTGGATGAGGAGTCTAATGGTGATTATGAAGGTATAACAGTATTGAAAACATGCATGTTCTGATAAGTAAAGAATTTGCAAATTTGTTGGTTAGGGCCTCAGCATCAACATGCAGGTCTACATTAAGTGCCTTGAGGAATTAGTGCTGCCCTGGGTCAAAAGAAAGACTGCTGGAAAACCCTATGTCTGGCAACAGGACTCTGCACCATGTCACACAAGCAGAAGAATGTAGACAATTTATATGACAGCATCACCCCTTACATCTAGCCACCTAACTCCCCAGACTGCAACCCCTTGATTTTTATGTGTGGGATACAGTTGAGTTAGAGACTAACAAAACTCCTTGTAGCGTTAAAGATGAACTGAAGGCAAAGATCATAGCAGTATTTACCAACATAAATGAGGAGACCGTCCAGAAAGATACAGGAGATTCTGAAATTTACACTATTTACATTATTTGGACTATTGTCCTCATCTTTGTTTCCATTTGTATGACATTTCAGCCATTGTACGCTCTGGCCTTCTTCCAGTGCTAGGAATTTTGAACTGAAATTCCTAGCACCTGAAGAAGGCTAGTGTGTACAACAGCTGAAATGTTGTACAAATGGCAAAATAGATGAGGACAATAGTTCAAATAATGTAAATAGTGTAAATACTACCTCATCTCAGAGATATAGACAAATACTGATTCTGAAATTGTTTTGAGGCTGTAGTTGAAGCCAATCATGATTTTATGAAATAAATTTATTCTTTAGTATTTCAAGATATTTTTATGTAAATTTGATAAAGATATGTGTCAAAATGAGATGTCAGTGTTATTTTCATTTCGGCGTATTTTAGATGACAATTTATCGTCATATTCTGTTGTTTACATGTATGGGAAAAAAGAAGGCATTGGTTTAAACTATGTAGACTCTGACTTTTTGCATGACTAATCCAAGCTTAGTAAAAATACCACTATTAAATAAATGTAAAAAAACTATAGATGCTAGTTATAGTAATGGTAATATTAGCTATTTTCTGATAAAGAAAACATTTGCCATTGCCATTTTAAAAATAATCTTTCAGAAAAATAAGTTCCTCATGTCAAGTATCTGTTATGATTCTTTCCTGTAATGATTTCTTTCTACCCTTTTATTTTCAGTATTAAGGAATATCAACATTATTGTGTCATTGTTTTCTCCTTGAATTACATGTGATAGCTATTTTAGATTGTCAGACTGAAATAATATAAAACCATGTATTTTTTATTTTTTAAATAAAAGATAACCTTCCTATTCAAATTTTAAATTATCATTTAAAGCCTCTATTAAAAATATCACATTTTGATGAGCCAAAAATTTATGGAAGAAACTCAAATTTATTGTTTTAAAATAAAATCATTATATATATATATATATATATATATATATATATATATATATATATATATATATATATATATGCAATTTGTTATGTATATTATATTATTTATATATTATATATGCATGGTACTTATTTGAGAGTGCTCAATATCAGTGACAGTGCTAATATATTCAGTTAGATAGGTGTGAGTTTGTGACCCTGGGTTTCAAGGTTTTTCGATCGTCAGACCAACTCATAGCCAATTGAAATTTTATATATATATATATATATATATATATATATATATATATATATATATTATTGCAATAATGAAGCTTTAATTTTCTTAAAGAAATAATAAGCCATAAATTTTAACAAATTAACCATAAATATTGACTTGGCTATTTTAAAAATTAAGCTATTGAGCTGGTATGCCCCAGGCTCTATTGTAAGTGCCATGTAAAAGAAGGGAGAGAACTATTGTGTTGACTAAATTTCGTTTATGGCTTTTAATTTTTATTTATTGCTATTTATCTTTTAAAATCGATGTAAACTTTTATTTAGAATCCATCAACACTAAATAAAAGCTAATTATTTACATCTTGATAACATTGTCTATTAATTTATAATTGTTATAAATTAAATAATTTCTATGCATACGAGCAGAAAAATATATATAGATGTGTCAATGTATTCAACTCAAAGGTTCAATAAAAAATTGCTGAAGCAGGCTGGAAACATGATCTCCAATATTACATAGAAGTAGCTGAACCTTCTGTTACAAGAAGTTTTTTCTTTCTTTTTTTAAATTTGTTTTTTTCCACACAGCATATTTATATATATTTAATACTGTGTTTTTCAAAGAAGAAAAAAATACTATTACCATGTATTTCTGGAAGATAGAGTGACCAATTACTTTTTATTGCTTTAACTTTTAGTAAAAATAAAAGGAAAACCTTTCTTTATCAACAGGTTTTATTCCCTAAGGGACTTTATCAGGGTGAAGACATTACAATAATGCCCTCATGAAATTTCAAGTCAAAGTCAGCATGATTGAAATAACACTGCCCAGCTAAGTGACCAGCTACTCCAAATTAATCCTCTTAATTCTCTTTCCTTACATTATTGGACACTTGTTCTTATCTTTATTGCCATGTTTACAACGTTTTGGCTGTTGTACGCTTCGCTCCGGCCTTCTTCAGGAGCTAGAAATTTTGAATTGAACCCTTTATTTCAATCATTGGGGTAGGTCATTCTCATTTCATGTGCAATGCCACTTCAAAGTTGTTTAAAAATTCCACTTGCTGTTCTTAAAAAATCCCTGTTCTACATTTGAAAAACATTAGAAAAAAGGAAGAGTTTCACTTGCGCTCTCTGTACGAAATCAGTTGCATAAGAATGGCGCAATCTGTATTCATAAAAAAGAAGATAATCTTTCTGAAACAATGTTCACTCAGCATTGATTCATTTTGAATGTACAAACTAACATTCTGCACTGACCTTTACAAAGTAAATGTTCAGCTACATATTAGCCAGCATTTCAGTACTCTTTTAATTTTTTTCCTATCTCTTAATACTTTGCTTAGTTTCTCAAAATCTACTCTTGCTTTTCCTACACATCTTTGGAGTTCAGTTTTACACCTTTCTTTATAGTAATAGGCAAAGTTTAATAAATAAAAAAAATTAAAATATTTTTTAAATACCCTGAATTGTATCCCCTATTTATCTTCTCTTTAATATCACATTAACATTAACACTGGCATTCTTAAGGACAGATAAATCAGCTAAAATTCATTTTTTGAATCCAAATACTGGGATAAGCAAAACAAAATTCCAAAGACCTTACACCAAAGCAAAGGACAATTCTAGCCACACTCCCTGCACTCATTGCACTTCCAATTTCAGTATTAACCCAGGAAAAGATAGCTTGGAGGTTTATTCTCTCTACCCTTTCAAGACAGAAAATGGAACACTCCTCTAACCACCAAAAAATAATCAGAATAACTGCTTACTAAAAAGGAGTTCTTTCTCTTTCTTTTTCTCTTTCCATTTGTCTGTTCCAATCAACTGTGAACGCTACAAACTGCTGCACAATTCATATTTATAAAAACAAAAATAAACTTTCCAAAAAAACATTTGCTCAGCATTCATTCATTTTTGAATATAAAACCAACTTTATACACTAACTTCTACAAGTTTAACACTTTGAAAATATGAACAAATTTGTTTGTTTGTCTGTTTCGAGGTTTAATGACCTATCAATCCTTATGGGATCATTTAAGGTCATAACAAATGATTTTGGGTAAGGTTATATTATTTTTACAGAATTTTGGAAGATGCCTTGCTTTTTAAACCTTTCCATTGCTTTCAAGTTGCATTACTTTTAAATTTTGCACCTGGTGAGGGTATATTAACAAGTAACATTTTTTTTTTTTAATCATTTCACCCAGGAACAAGGCAGAAATGCCACTGATGTGCAGGGGGCTACATAAATGTAAAAAGATTAATTAGAAAAGAGTGAGGAGTACAAACTAGTAAGAAAGGAACAATAGAAAGCTGAGAAAGCAGGTGCGATGACAGATACATAGGTGGAGAGAAAGGGAGGGTTATACGGGGGTGGGGAGAGAGCTAGGGTCCAGTGGTTAGTAGATAAGTATTGACTTTGCATTTAAATTTCTGGAGGTTGTAGCCGTCAGGAAAGCAAGAATACGGGAGCGAGTTCCACAGGCAGGAAGTGCGAGAGAAGAAGCTGCAGGAGTAGAATTGTCGTCTGCATTTGGCTAACCTGACTGTGAATGGGTGGGACCCAGTTGCCAGTCTGGTTGCACGAGTAAACACCTGTTGAGGAGGCACCAGTGACTTAAGTTCGTCCGAGCAGAAGCCATGAAAGTATTTATAGAACAGACAAAGTGAGGCCACATTTCAACGATGGGGAAGTGGCTGCAGTCGAGCCGCCAGATCAGTACCTATCACATTACAGACTCTCCTTTGGAGCCTGTCAAGAACACTGAGGAGAACGGCAGGGGCACCTGACCATAAATGGCAGCAGTACTCCATGCATGGACGGATGGTTGACTTGTATGTATGCAGGATGGATTCAAGTGGAAAAAACATCCTGGATCGACATAGTGACCCAACCTTCTTAGCAGTAGATTTTGCTATGGATTCAATATAGTGGTTCCATTTGAGGTCTGAGGACAGGGTAAGTCCGAGGAGGCGTAGTGTATTGCTCTCCAGAAGAACTGCTTGGTCCATGCTTATGGGAGGCAGGAGAGGTTGCCTGTAATGGTTGACAGACAACAGCTTGGTCTTAGATGAATTGAAGTTGACAAGCCACTTTTTGCCCCAGTTCACCACAGAGTGTAGATCCCGTTCAAGGTCAGCAGCGAGATTGTGTCTTTCCGCCACGACAGGTTTATTACTGGTGCGGGAGTATATTGTAGTGTCATCTGCGTAGATGCCTACTTGGGACTTGATCTCATCTGGGAAGTTGTTGATGAAAATAAGGAAGAGCGTCGGGCCCAGGATAGAGCCCTGTAGGACACCAGCATTCGTGCTGTAGGACGAAGAGGCACGCCCATTCAGATACCCACCAGGAAGTATTGCTTAAAACCTCATTCCTCTCTGTGATTCACTCCAGCCTGCTCAGCCGCCATTGCCCACAGGAACCATTACTTCTGTCTATTCCGGAGACAGTCAACTGATCACAATAGGTGCCTGTTCATATCTGCTCGCAATGAGTGCAAGAGAACCCTAAATGACGCCAAATGGTTGTTTGCTGAGAGAATGCGACACCGCATAGCTGACCGCAGTAAAGTCTTTTACTATGTTATGAATAGATTACAATTATTGTATTTTCCTTTTTATTTTTTTTTTATAATAGATTGAAACTAGTTATAAATGAATTACATTATAATTGTTACTGGATTACTTAGTATTCAAGGTGAATGAATGTATTTCACATTTACATATCCATTAACACCCAATTCAGTTAAAAGTAAAACAAGTCATCAATATTTAGCCTGAAATTGTATTGTTTTTCTTCCTAGAAGTAAGTTAACTTTTGTTAAATAAAAATATACATATCTGTGTTTTTTTAGTAAATAAACAGAATATAAATAAGTAGTAGTTTTTTTTTATTATTGTTGATGGTATTTATACCATCAACAATAATAAAAAAAAAACTACTACTCAAAATAAATCCCTTTCGAGATTTATTTGGACAGTTGATCATTCTTTTGTTGCAGAGGCTTTTGTCAAAACAAACTTTCAGTTGGTCCATCTGAAAATTTTCCTCACACCTATAACTTGTTTAAAAAGAAAGAGGTATCAATTTTTATTTTAATTTACTTTTGATAAAAATGAGAGTTCTCTCTTTAGTTAGAGATTATTGACCTAAGAATGGTTGTAGAATCAGTGAGCTCAAAAGCAATTCACTAAATGAATTCAGTTATTTGAACAAATCTTCAAATGTTTATAACTCTCCTTTGAGTTACAGAAAAAAATTTATAGAGTGCCATAGATTATCTACATTCCACAAAAAGGAAAATAACACTGACATCTCATTTTAACAGATATATTTACCAAAATTACTCTAAAAGTGTCTTGAAATATTACAGAGTAAATTTATTCCATTAACTGTCATTGGCTTCAACCAAAGCCTCCAGTCAACTTCAGAATCTCCAGTATCTTATCTGGATGGTCTCTTTGTTTAAGTTAGCTAATCCTTGCCTTAAGTTGATCTTTGGTGTTACAAGGAATTTTGTTGATTTTTCACTCAACTGCACCCCACACATAAATAATCAATGGGGTTGCAATCTGGGGAGTTAGGTGGCCAGATGTAAAGAATGATGTGATTGTAGAAATTATCTGACAACCATGACCTGGTTTCCCTGCTTGTGTAGCAAGGGGCAGAGTCTTGTTGCCAGACATAGGGTCTTCCAGCAGCCACCCTCTTAACCAAAGGGTAGCACCACCTCCTCAAAGCATTTGATGTCGGCCTCAGTGTTGAGTCTGAGGCCCCATAGGAAGATGAATGGAGGAATGATGTTGTTATCACTAGTGATCACTTTAAACAATTTTGCAATCATCATTAAACTCATCTAACTCTTTCCAAATCCTCTGCAATGTCCTCATGCTGATACCCAATCATTCAGAAATGTTCATACTCGAGCTTCCCTAGTCTACTGTGCATCTGAAAAAATCAAAAACAAACAACATACATGTGTGAAAATAAAACTATGAAATAGTGACATTTTACACATCACATCCTGTATGCTACTGAAATATATTTTAATTGCAAGATTTTAGTTTGTTTTTATTAATTTGGCCATATAATTTATTTTAGAAGATAATTTATTTTAAGAAATTTATATCAAGAAAATATGTGAAGGATGAAAATTTTTAATCCAGTCATTTTAGCTGAAATTTTAGTTATAAATTTGAATAAAACCAATAAATGAATTTCTAATAAACATTTAGTATTAAATCAAAGTTTATTATTTAAAAAGTTATTTCTAACTGGGCCAGATAAAATCTGAGGGACATAACTCTATTTGTGTTAATATTGAACTTGTGTTTGTTGTTTCATGAAATATTTAAAAATTTACTAAAACATAAAAGTTTTCTCAAAATGTTACTCCTATGTTAACTGACTAATGAAACATTGTTTAAGGGACCAATTGATCAATGTGAAAAATACATTTTTTATTTAATTATTCTGCCTATGAATTACCTATAAATGCATTGAATTAAAGCTTGTAATTGAACGGCTTTAAAATCTAAAAATTTATGTTGAGTTTTTAATTAATAACATTTTAAATATGTTGAGTTTTTAATTAGTAACATTTTAAATGTTTTAAATATGTTGAGTTTTTAATTAGTAACATTTTAAATATTTTAAATATAAGATTTTCTATTATACTACTGGCAAGCACATAAAAAAATGAGAGACCAAACAGCTTATAACTCATAACTGAGGGTCTGTGGAAAAAAAATGACCAAGTTACTGGGATTGTTAAAGAAAGAAAATAGAAGATGGCAACTAACACTTAAACTTTTGGTGATTTTGGCTATCAGGGAAGTAAGTATATGGAAGAGAAAATCCACAAGTGAAAAGTGCAAGAAAATAAACTGATAGGGTAGAAGTGGCAGTTACATTTGACCATTTTGAAAAAAGGTGGGACCCAGTTGCCAAGCTCAAAATTCATTTGGTTGGGACACCAGGGAAAGTAACTTGTCAGATCAGAAGCCATGAAAATATTTGTAGAAAAGACAGAAGGAAGCCACATCCCTTCGGTAAGAAAGTGACTGAAATCAAGCTGCTATATTGGGATTACACTTGATCTAATAATTTCAATACCAAAGATAAAAACCAAAGAAATTATACAAAATAAATCATGAAGTAAATAATCTATCTATCTATCTATCTATCTATCTATCTATCTATCTATCTATCTATCTGTGTGTGTGTGTATATATATATATATGGTGCAATGTGTAAATTGTTGCCATTTTATATTTTCAATTTTGCACATTTGGTTTGTTTAGATTTTGTTGAGTGCACAGCATAGCAGGGTAAGTTAGAGACCATCTGTGAGAAAAAACATTGTGAAGTAATTCACTCTGCCAGAAATTTAGAAGCAACATGCTGTGCTGCTTAGCATTTGCACCACGAGTTCTAATATGAACATTTCAGAGTGTTTGGGTTTCAATCTGAGGAGAGTGCAGAGTTTGATGAGTCTAATGGTGATTATGAAGGTACAAACAACTCGGAAAACTGATCATTCTGAGGAGAAAAGATCTCCTGAATTTGTTGGTGAGGGCCTCTGTCTGAACACCAGAGGCCTATATCAAGTACTTTAAGGAAATAGTGGTAACCTGGGTCAACAGGGTGGCTGCTGAAAGACCCTACATCTGGCAATGGGACTCTGCACCATGCCAGACAAGCAGGAGAATTTAGTCATGATTGTCAGACAATTTATATGATCACATCCTCCCTTACATCTGGTTACCTAACTCCCTGACTGCAACCAACTTTATTATATGTGGGGTATAGTTAAGTGAGAGGCCAACAAAACTTCTTGTAATACCAAAGATGACCTGAAGGCAAGAATTATGGGAACATTCACCAAGTTAAACAAGAAGACCGTCCAGAATAGATGCAGGAGATTCTGAAGTTGTTGGAAGGTCATGGTTTACTCTGTAGTATTTCAAAATATGTTTGTGTAATTTTGGTAAATATAACTGTTAATGAGATGTCAGTGTTATTTTCATTTTTGCATAATTTAAGCGACTATTTATCCATCGCACCTTTGTGTGTGTGTGTGTGTGTGTGTGTGTGTGTGCTACTAGTCTTTATACAGGTTTATGGGAACAAGAGAAGGTGGACAGGAACAAGTTTTGTTCAGGGTTAATAATTTAGATTATTTACTTTCCTGACCTTGGGTTTGTTTGTTTATTTTATTATATATATATATATATATATATATTTATATTTATAAAAGTAAATGCATGAACAGCAGGTTAAAAAACCTACGAGTTCCCCAACTTTGTTACAATATATATATATATATATATATATATATAATGTGTTCATGTAACAAATTTAGTGTGATGAAGTTCTAAAGGATGAAATGTGTCACACAAAAACTTTTGGCACTTTGTCATATATATATATATATATATATATATATATATATATATATATAATATGAATTGTCATTGATTGATGTTACCTTCAATTACATGACAACCTTTTGCTAATATTAATTCTGTTAATGCTCTATTTTTGTTATTGAGCACCTTATTACAAAGTCTACTTGCCTTAAATGCCTTTCTAACAATATTCCGCTGACTTTCAGCAAATTTGACTTTGCACAGTATTACAAATAGCTGCTATATTTATGTATATATGTGAATTATTGTGGAGAAGTTTGTCACTTTGCCGAGCAGTGTTATTTCAGTCATGCTGACTTCAAATTTTCATGAAAGCATTATTGTTGTTTTCACTCTTCAGAGTCATTTACTTTTTCTGCTTTAGGGCAAAAAAATTCTGCTTGCCTAAAATGTCTTTACACTGGTAAACAAATGAAAATACAGGAATTTTCTCACTAGACATCATTACAATGCAACACACACACACACACACACACACACACACGCACCTATATGATAAAATTGTAGCTTTAAGGCATCCTTTACTTATGAATAAAAATCCTCTTTATGAGGGATAGGGTATATATAAATACTAAAGTAGTCAGAAGATTGCATTCAAGTATGAAAAACTGTCACCACTTGGTCTTGACCACAGTGCTTAATTATATATATATATATATATATATATATATATATATATATATATATATATACACACACATTATGGAACGTTGCGGAAATTAATGAAATGGAATTAATTTTTATAAAAAATTGTATTTAATGTCATATTCTTAATTTGACAAAAGTATTTTCTTTAAATTTTCTACATGCTTACACACATAAAAATATATCTATATTTTATTTAAACAAACTGATGCATTGATTTTTATAATTATAAAATTCAAAAAAATGTTTCTATTAACTGAAAATTCATTTAATTTCTGTATATCTATATTTCAAACATTTGCCCATAGAGGATAATCGTCTGATTTAAAGAATTGTCTCCCTTGCGCCATTCATGCCTGAATCACTTGTGTGTGAAAGTCACTTGTTACAGCCGAGCATTTTGTTTCTAAAACTCCTGGTCAGCTCGGTATTTGGTCGCTTGCTTGTTTGGTAGTAACGCTTGCTACTCTGGTCGCTGTTCTCTGCTACAGTTGCTGCTGATACTACTACTCTTACCTGTTGTCTGAGCAACTGCTACTATGTCATAAGCTGAATGTGAACATATGGAGAAGGCTTATTTATAAAATGATTATCCTTGGATTTTTCAGTGCTTGTCTTTCTTTAATTCAAGCTTTGCTCATGTTATTTCTTTTGCTAGCTTTTAAATCTCTTTTAAATTGTCTTTCTAATGTTTCATTCTCCATTTTGATTTTCCTCCTATTTTTTTTTACCTTTTCTTCTTTCTTCTCTCATTCTATTTTTCTGTCTTTCATTCACACTTTATTTACTTGCTAAATAAAAAAGGTAAAATATTTTCATGTGCACCTTACAAGAAAAAGAACATATAAAACAGTTCCTGTTCTTATTTCTCATTGTTAGAGGCATCTTGGATTACACTGTTTTCAAGAAAGGCATGAAATTGATAACCCCTGAAAACTTCCCTACATACAAAAAAATGGAAGCCAAGTTTAATCAATCAAACATATCTTCACTGATGGCTAGTTATAATAGCAGAAAAGTGAGGCACCAATTTTTGGTAATTTCATACAAATTAGTTTAGTGTACTACTAATTAGTTATTAGTACCTATTGTGATTTTTATTTCACCTTTTACTTTTATATTTTCTCTCAAATTATATATCCTGTCTTTCTCTCTTTGATTTTTTTCTTTTCTTTCTCTCTCATCACCATAATTGAATCCATCTTTTTTATCACCTCTTTCATTTGCATTAACATTTTTAATTACTCTTTCTCTCAGCTTTTTTTCTTTCATTTCTTTCTCTCTCTCTCTCTCTCTCTCTCTCTCAAACACACACATGCCCAAACTTTTACCATTCTTTCTTCTTACTTACTCAAACATTATGGGATGCTTGTCAGCTGTGTCTGTTAAAGTGAATAGAACCTTCTCCTCCATAAAATATCATTTTCTGATTTTCCTCTCAGAAATTAGGATTTGCTTATTTACTGTTCTTCCTTTACACTTAAATTTTTGTTAATCGCTTATTTTCTTTGTTATTATCATTTGATTTAAGTTAATTTCTCAGTGTTTCTTTTTCTGAACCTTCTTTCCACTGAAGTCATTTCCAAGTTTTCTGCATATATGATAATTAGATCCTACTTTCACTTTCACTTTTCACTGTCACCATTTTCACACTTTTGAACTTGATAATATCATTTTTTGTTTCTTTTCTCATATTTACTTTCCCCTCTTCTATTGTATTCTGATTGGTGCCTTTGAAATGTAACGTTTTTGATGCTTTGATTTATTTATTAATTTTATTACTTAATTTTCTCTATTTCAACTGAATTATTTTCTTCCACTTAGTTTATACTATTCAGTTTTTTTCAATTATATGAGGATTGGAGCAATTTTTCACATATATCTATGTTATTTTAGATCTATGTAACTGATTCTCCCCATTCTTACAGGATTTACAATTTTTGGACTATTGTCCTCATCTTTGTTGCTATTTGTACGACATTTCGGCCGTTGAACTCAAAACTCTAGGAGTCAAGTCAGGAACTAGCCAACATCTATAGCCACTGGGCCATGGACTCTCCCCATTCTTACTTTCTTTTTTTCTTTTTTTACTTTGTTTTCACATTTATTATCGGTAAAAATATCTGGGTCATCAATTTGGGTAACTTACCATCGAAGAATGATTAGTAAACTACTCTTGTTGACTATTACAATTTTGACAAATTTAGTCATTAGAGAAAACTAGAAGAAGCCATCTTGTCTCGCATATCAATTTACAAGTGATTTTGTTCCTGTGTGTTACACACTTGTAACGATGTGCTAAATTAAACTAGGTTCAGTAAATATCAATTGGAGTAACATTTTATGAAGTTATGGTTTGTAAGCTCCTTTCATAAGTTTCACTCTATGACTGGATGCCCAGCACTTGTGTCTTTGTGCTGGACACAGTTAAGCTTAAAAATCATACAAACTGTTTGTTCAGTGTTCTGTAAATTGTATCTTCATGTCAGGCGAAGAGAAAAATTTCTTTAAATGTGATCTCTTGCTTTTCTATTCTTTCAGTAGAAATTTCTTATTTCTATCACTTTATTATTTAATAATTGGTACATTTTAATCTGTTTTTGTTCCAATGTCATTCCCTTGAAGTAAATCTGTAGCACGTTTTATCACCCTTTTTTATATATTCTGGTTACAGAACTGAAAATGAAATCTGAAAAAAACCTAATTTGTTATCACCGTTTTAAAAAGCATAGAATTACACTAATTAAATTAACTCATCCATTTGTAAAAAAAACAGGAAAACTTTTGTAGATTGGAATTCATTAGACTTTCCTTTACCCAAGACAACTACGACAATAAAACAATATTGAATTTTTATGATTTTGGAAATGGAGGTCCTGTTCATAGTATAAATATAGTGTTAAATTGATCCCTGACTTCTTAAACAATTATCTGCACTTTATTTTTATTGACAATTGTAAAGTTTGAAACAGCATCTACAACATTGATAATTGTATACTACTTATAATGCCCTTTTTCCCACCTCATAATAGTGAGTTACTATACAGGTAAGTATGACACAAGGCTAAATCAGCAAATATAGCAATAGGAAGATTTTGAAGTCTGCAAGAATATTCAAGATTTGAGAGGATTACTGTCATTTGATCTCTGATACTACTGATGTTATTTTTAGAATGATGAGTAGTCTTACTATCCCCCCCTGATCTCCAGTAATTAAGAGCAGAAACTTTAAGAAGAATAATGATAATAAAAATAATCTGAAATTAAAGAGAGTAATATGGCAGATTGGAATAAAGAGGACAAAACATTGGAGTACAAGAATCTAAAAATAAAGTACAGAATAGTTGTTATAAAAAATTTATTCTAGAAACTGTCATTTTTACTGATAAAAATATTTGAAAATATTTTGATATTTAGGTATTTATTAAGCTTAGTGTAGAGTGAAAAAAAGCCAATGTTTATAAGTATATTGGCACAACATAAACTTCCTTGTTGCAAGCGCTCCTCTGTCTTTAAAATAAGCATGAGAAGTCCCTTTTCTGACCTTGAAAACTAACCACTGACATTGTTGAGAGCTCTTTTAGATACAAGACTAACCTAAGCAATAGTAAATAATATTTAATAAACATTGTCTAGCACAAAGTTAAATGGGGTGGAAATATTATCTTGTGCCAATTTTTCCAGGGAAATGAATCTACTTGTCTTGAAAATATCTGATGTTCATATTCCCAAAATAGAAATTAGTCTTTTTTGAAGTGTGAAAAAGAAGCTTTTTTTTAAATTAATTGTTTCACCACAAGCAAGGCAGTACTGCTATTAGTGTGCAGTGGGTTACAGAGAGTGGATAAAAAGACAAAAAAAAGACACAGGGGTTGTCAAAGAAAGAATAAGAGAAAGATAGAAATCAAGGAGATAGAGGATAGAAAGTGTGAGAAAAGAAGCTGATGGAGTAGAAGTTGTGGTTACATTTGACTATTTTGACAGTAAAAAAGGGACATGTTGAAAGAATTTAGAAACAGGCAACAAGGTTTAACAGTAGAAAATAAAGTATGGTCATTTACAGCTTTTTATGACCCGGACTTTAGGGAACTGTTCATAATAAGCACCTAATGATTGGCTAGTGCATGAAACTTTGAGTTGTGCTACAGGCGTTTGATTATATATATATATATATATTAATATATACGTAATTGCTCTGTTATATTACATCGATCAGTGATTTATTAACACCAGAAAAATATTTATGTATTATATGTGCGTGTACTTGCTTGTATATCCATATGTATATTTATTAATGTGTATATATATATATATATATATATATATATTCAAAGCCAAACTGTTGGTAAGGATGGCCTGTAACTTCAGGCAAACTCAACTATTGAATACTATTGTGCACCCTGATATAGATAAATAGATAGAGATAGGTTCACACTCCACCCACATCTATTGAACAGGTGAAGAGGCTCATCCCTTGTTTCCTGTTTAGGATGCGGTTTTCGGCTTTCTCTCTTCCAATCTTTTCACTCTTACGTAGCCCCCTGCGCATCAGTGGCATTATCGCCTTGCTTGGGGGTGATATGATTAAAAAAAAAAAAAAGGGTGAGACCTAGTTGCCAATCTAGTAACATGAGTACATTCATTTAGTCAGGGCACCAGAGAAAGAAGCTCATCAGAGCAGAAGCCGTGAAAATATTTTTAACAAAGAGGGAAGCCACATTTCGCTGATGAAAATCAGTTGGATTTTGTTGAGAACTCCAAGATGAATAGTAGAAGTACCTGACCAGATATGACAACAGTATTAAAGTGTGTGATATTCAATAAGAACTAATTTAAATGTACTAAAGCTTCATTGTTCTTGGTAGTCTGTTTGTTCTTAATATTAAAATTTCTAAGCATATGATACGGCAGCTTGGTAGTTGAGATAACCATATATATCCCACTGACACCTCAAGTTTGTGTTTTGATAAAAAGATTAGATTTCAAATATTTCTTCTGAAAACATATATTCCACCATTAGAAGATGAATACAATGCAATCTTTATATCACACCAATTTACAGAGGGTGGACAAAATAATGGCAAATTTGATTAAACTGTCAAAACCTATTTTTATATTTATTGATTTAATATTAGGGGTTTTTCTGCTAAATTTTTTTTTACAGAGATTATTAAAATCAACAGTCAGGACTATTTAAGAATTTTATGTGATCAACTTCATCTTCTGGTTCATAAACTGTTTCTGAAGGAAAATGCCATCTTTCAGGATAATAGTGCACCCATTGCTACTGCTAAAGTTGTAGCTGAATGTTACAAGGAACATTCAAGTGAAGTAGAACATCTTATCTGGTCACCACAGTCCCCAGATTTTAACATCATTGAACATTTATGATTTGCTTTAGAAAAACAAGTGAGTAGTTGATATCCTCGTTGAAGGAATTGGAGACTGTTTTAGCTGAAGAATGGTTAAAATTTCTCTGGAACAATTCAAACTTTGTACAAGTCCATCACATGCAGAATTCTAGCAGTAATTACTGCCAAAAGTGGTCCTATCCCGTATTGAAATAAATTTGCTTGAAATTTGAAGGTGTTTTCATTATTTTTTCCACCCCCTGTATATAATGTGTGTCTAAACTTATGATATTTATATATTTTTAAATGTAGCTAGAAAGTTATAAATTGTTGCTCAATTAAAAATTGATTTATAAATTTATTATTACATATTTATGGTTGTATATATTTTTTACATGACATGTCTCTTCTTAATGTAGGCAAATATGGCATCCTTTTCTTAAAATCTGTGAATTGCCATGATATATTGGGAATGATAGTTAAGTAGTTTCTTGCTGCCTCCTCTCTTAAATTTAGTTAGTCTTCTCTTCAGCTGGTAATCATCAAAAACGACATTGTTCAGTCTATGCTATTTAGCTCATAACTGATTGGGAGTCGAGATGACATACATTCATGTGACAGTCTCTATCTGACAAAGTTATTTAAGAACATGACTCAAGTTTTAAGGTTAATTTTTTGGTTATTTAGCATTTGGGAAAAACTACCTCAATCCAACCTTCTTCTTCTATGTGCCTTGTCCTTTCAGGACATAGGCGATCATGGCCTTCCACGTCTCCCTATTCCTGGTGGTTATGAGCAAACTTTCTCCTGTAACACCACGCAGCCCCCGTTCTGTCATCCACCTGCTGAAGCCTTTCAAATATGTTATCCGCTGCTTTCCTCTGTCTCTTTTTCCCTCTATTTAGCCTGTTAGTATCAGGTTCTTCAAGCCCTCCTTCCTCATTGCATGTCCCAGGAACTTTAGTTGTCTCTTCCTGATGCTCAATATTTATATCCTTCTTGTTTCCATCCTTTCCAAAACCTCATCATTGCTCACATGCTCGATCCACGATATTTGCAGCATCCTTCTGTAGAACCACATTTCAGCTGCTTCCAGTTTTTTCTTCATCTTTGAGGATAATGCCCAGCATTTACTGCCATATTGAAGAACTGACATCACATAGCAACCTAGTTATGATATTTTGGGAGAAACTCTGCCAGTGATAATAACTCTTATCTCACAAGCTTTAATAGGAGTAGATTGGTTCACCTATTACCCAGTTCAAACTTGATCCCAGACTTTTAAAGTCTGCTTCAATTCTATACTTCTAACATCTCCGTAAAAACCCTGAAATTTTATTTACTATTCATTTAGTTTTCATTTTTTTCTTCAATGAAAGTAGATGGTAATATTAGCCATTTCTTTGTAAGGAAACATTTGCTATTCATTGACTGAGCAGATAGTACTGTTTTCAGCTTAAATTTATAAAATTTTTCTCTTAAAACACTTCTTTTTAAAAATTGGTTTCTCAAGTTTAATAGCTTTTATCACTCTTTCCATTACTGATGGGGGTTTGATGGGGGTTTCCTCCAAAACCTACTATTTGAAGTGATGTGGAATGTTAACATCTTTATTATGTCATTATTTTCTCTTCAAGTTTTATGTGCTATCCATTTTAGCTGTTAGTACTCCTCAAGTGATGTGGTTTCTATTATTTGGTTCAGTTCTTTGTTTGTGAATGAGTAGCACCACAATATTCAGAAAAGAAGGATGATCTTTGCCAAGACCATCAGGCTTTACTCATATAAAGTCTTTTTTCACCATTGATCTTAAGAAGCTGTTGTATACAGCTGACAGTTGAGATATTTCAGAATGAGTTTGGCAACATGCATGGCATACATATGAAAAAATTGATCTGACAAAGTCATTTAAGAACACCACTCAGGTTTTCAAGTTGTTGTTTTGGTTTTGTAGCAGTTTGCAGTGCTGAGCAAAAATATCTCTGGCACAGCCAATTCTATGTTCAAGATAGGTTTACCTGTCATCCACTTCACTTTCCTCCCTGGTCCTTTGAACAGGGGCAGTGATTTATCTCTTGTTCAGGATTGGGTTTCCAGTTCTTACTAAATTTGTTTCTTTTTCTCTCACTAATAGTAGCCCCTTGAATCTTAATGGCATTATTACTTTGCTTTAGGTGAACTGATTAAAAAACAAAATGAATATATATAAAGCAATGTGTTTTTCATGCTGTCTCAAATTTAACTTTGATAATCTTTATTATACAGTTGACAATGATAACAATAAGAAAAAGTTAATAAAGCAACAACATTGCCTATTGTTGTCATCATTATAAAGAATTATTTGATTCATATGTCAACAAATTTAAATTGCTTCTCAGTAAAATTTTATTGCTTAGTAACACATCACTCAATAAGTCCTGAGCCTAACAGATAGATGGCACCACTAATAAAAAATCCATATGTTTTTTATGAAGTACTAACCTTCAAATAGCACATGACATGGTTTGGGCCCAATTGGATTATTAGTTTACAAATTACATTTATTTAAGTGAAGTTACTGTTGCAAATTTTCAAAACAATAGAAAAATCAGAATTTCATTTGTTGGTAAAGTATTGCTTTCTGATAAAAAAAATACTGTACAAGCAAAGCAATGGCATGGTAAGTGTTATTCAAACTCTGTTCCATTGAAAACAATGTTTAAGAGGTGGTATGTTGACGTTATGAGTGGTTGTACAGACACAAATGATGCTGAATGCTCAGGTTGTTCAAAATGAGCAATTGTCCCGGAAAACACCAAAAAAGCATGGACACTTGTCAATCAGAAAGCTGTGTTTAAAGTGGGTACCACATTTGCTCACAGTTAATCAAAAACAACAATGTGTCGACAATTCAGAATGTTGTTTGCAACTGTTTCAACACAACAAAAAAGAGTTTGTATGTAAATATGTATCCACCACTTTACATCAGAGTCAAATTGGCCATCAGCTGAGTAGACAGCAGCAGATGAAATCCGTCCAAAGTGACACAAACATCAGCAGGCAAGAACTTGGCCTCCATATTTTGGAATCCGCAAGGTATTTTGTTCATTGATTACCTTGAGAAAGGAAGAACCATCATTATTGGTTCATTTGAACTAAGAAATCACCAAAAAACAACTACAAATGAAGATGAAAAAGTGATCTTTTACCAAGACATTGCACTGTGTCACAAGTTGATTGCAACAATGGCAAAAATACATGAACTGCATTTTGAATTGCTTCTGCATCCACCCTATTCTCTAGATTTGGCCCCTAGTGGCTACTGTCTGTTTGCAGACCACAAAAGAATGCTCTAGGGAAAGAGATTTGTCTCCAATGAAGAAGTGATATTGGAAACTGAGGCACATTTTGTGGCCAAGGACAAATTGTTCTACAAAAAAAGGCATTGAATTGTTAGAGAATTGTTGAAAACAGTGTATTACCCTAGAAGGAGACTATGTTGATGAATATAGTTGAATTTTGCCTAAAAGTTGTTTTATTAGTTAGGCCTGGAATTTATTGAGTGATGTGTTATAGCCTTAATGATCAATTTTCCAGTTATTGTAACTGAAGCAGTAGTAATAATTTAAATATTCTGCCATCTGAGATCCTCATTTTTATTAACGTATTATACAGCATTGATTGTGAAATTCTGAAAGTAGGGGAGACCACTTAGAGGCCAAGATTTTTCTGAGGAGGAGGAGGGCAAACAAGCAGCATTTTTGTTTTCATAATACACCACTATCATATACACAACTTAAGAATGAGTTTGAGTATAAGTATGTAACTTTACTAAATTAAATGGAATAATTTTTCATTCATAGTAGTGGTGTTCTAATCTATTCTTGCCCTCTTTTCTACTCTCAAGCTGTTGGAACACAACAGAGGTTAATTTCAAAACAAAATCAAAGGGTTAATACTAACATCAATACTAGCAGAACAGTGGGATTTACCTGCTATGATTTTTTTTTTACAAAACTAAAACTTTTTTGAAGCAAAAAAAAATAAATAAATAAATGTGAGACAAAAAAATAAATGTGAGAAAAAATGTAAAAATAAAATAATGCTATAGAATCAATGAAAATCATGTGGGTACCTTAACCGTACAAAAACCAGCGAAAAACTTAATCAATGTTTTCAGGAAAGTCTGATCATATGATCAAGAAACTACTTTGAAATAAGGAATAATTTATATAATATCATTTCTTCATGATTATATGACCATTAAATCTCTTTCCCTTCCTAACAACATGCCTGTTTCTATCTATCTGGTTGTTTTAGTTTGTCTGTTTTTCTTTTAAATTCGTCTCTCAATGTGTCCTTAACAAGCTAAATGAAAAAGAAAATACAAAGGGAAAAGTGCTGAAGATCAAATCTTAGGAAAATCAGAGACTGGTCAGTTTCATAAATTTTTGAAGCTTATAAAAGTCAACCTAGGAGCAAGCCAACCTAGAGGTGGGGCTGAATCCTTTCTACCAAGTAGAATCACTACTGGTATTATACTCTCATCTACAAAACAGACTGGGTTAGTTCGTTCAGTGGGTTACTGGATTGATTCTCATTTAAATTTTTACATGAATGATTTACTTTTTTGCAAAGTCGAGTCTTCTTTCATATGATATGTCCATTCAGGACATAAGTAATCATGACTATCCACAGCTTCCTATAACTTGTAGCTCTTAGTAAGGCTCACCTTTTTACCATACTCTTCTGTTTAACTGTTCATTCGCAAAAGCTGGTCATATGGATAGGTCTTGCCATTTCCTGTTTCTTTTGCCTTTGAAATGTCTTGTGAGTGTCAAATTCTCCAAATCCTTCTCCTTCATAATATTTTATCTGTTTTTTCTTATTCTAAGTATTTGTGTCCTTTTTGATTCCATTTTCCTTAAGACTTTTGTATCCATATTAAAATACATTAATTAATACTTGTTTATGTATATCAAGTACTTCTCACCAGATATGAACTTAAATGCCACATTAAACATAATTAAGAGGTTATATTTTCTTATATTGCTTCCACAAACTTCATTAACTCAGGAAGGTAAATATTTTTATGTAGAAAAGTAGGTACATTATTTAACACATTGACCCCCAGAGATCAATTGTGCTGTTTCACTTCAAATGCCAATTTTATAATAGCCAACTTAGACAATAAAATTTTGTATGATTTGATTTATTGCTTCAGTTGAAGTCTTAACATTCTACTTTTTTGTGCACACAGATAAAAATGCATCAGAAAAGGCCGTGCATTAGAAAACTGGAGGAGAACATCATAATAAATACTGCCAAGTAAAAGTTGTTAGCATTCTTGTTGTTAGCATTCAATGTGTCAAAATATTGTAGGTATATATATATATATATATATATATATATATTCTAAACATATACTGTTAAATATAACAGATAATGAATGTCTACTATGTTTCATCATGAGCCATTCTAAACATCATATTTTGGCTTTAATTTCAGATGAAAATAAAGACAAAAATTGTCCAAAAACTGATATGATTTATTTTTCAACACAATTGATAACAATTTCCCTTGTTTCTATGGAAATAGATTTTTTTCTTTTCTTAGCTTAATTCCCTGTCAACCACCCCTTTCCCCACTTTTTGCTTTCTTCCTTTACTTCCTTCCTTTTTCTTTTTATTCTTCCCCCTACCATTTCTTTCTACCAGACAAGGCTAAATTTCAACATTTAACTCTTGACTCAGTTAATCGGTAGGGGTTTCAAAAAATCTAAAAATACAAATAGACATATATATCTGTCTACTTTCTTATTAATCCCACCCCTTTAATTTTCCATGATGAAATCTTTTTTTGAACTTCTGCCAGTAAAATATCTTTGTTCATTTTGTCATTTGGCTTTTTGAAATAAAATTTGTTGCTGATGACACAAGAAATTTCTTGTAGAAATGGCCATTCAATGAATTTGAACATCGGAATTTGTTTTATTATATATATATATATAAGCAAGTTTGATTAAAAATGACAGACAAGGTACTGTAGTCAAGTTCTTTATATAATTTTTTATTATATAAAAAAGATCTGAATGTCTTCTTTATCCAAGCATTTTTACTTTAACTGTGTAAAAACAGTTAAAATAGAATATAGAATAAAATTTATCTTTGATAATAGCTAAAAGTATAGCTGAATGCCTTTGGATAAATAAAACATTTGGACAATTTTTCTATAATATATCTACTGAAAAGAAAAAAATAAGATAACATAAAAAATTATATGAAAAACTTAACCAAAGCACCTTGTCTGTCATTTTCAACAAAACTTGCATAAAAAGTGATTGCTGCCTAAATGCACATGCACACACACACACACATATATATATATATAGGGTGTTTCAAAAATAGATTGCATAACTTCAGGACTGTGTTCCCTATATTTAGTTTACAAGTTATAAAAAAATGGATTATTTCACAGATGATCAGGTGACCACTGAATATATATAAAAGCATCAGACGAAGTCTGGGGTGATGTTGTTGATAGTATATCACCACTGATGCATATTTAATTTATTATTTCTGTAATTTTTCAGTGTCAAAATCATCTATAGCTGCTAGCATCTCTATTACAATCCTATCTAGTCCTGTAGCTTTGATCCTGTTCATCTTGGCCAGCGATGATGTTACTTCAAACTTTAATATTTTTGGTCCTTCCATGCTTTTGTGTATTGCGGGTTTAAGAAAAAAAAGAACAAAAAATAAAATTTAGACAATTTATTCTTAATAAAAACACATTATTTAAAAATGGAAAAAATACAATAAAAAAGTAAACTGAAAAATCTTGTCAGTTGAATTTAAAAAAAGCTCTTTGGATGAATTTCTTCAAACGAAATATTTGTTTCAAATCAATCAGTCAGTTGATTAACATACATCATACACACTAGGGTGATCATGTCTCTTTTGAAACATGGCTGACTAGGTGGAAGATTTTCCTGCAGTATGTTGTTATTATTTTCTGCAGTAGACTGGTTGCAAACCAAGGTTATAAAATTCAGCCTGTTCTGCTATTTAACCCATAGCTAGAGGAAGAAGAGATGGATTTATACTTTTCCAAGGGTATTAGTGCATGAGTGAATGAAATGAATTCAAGTGGAATTCAAACTCAGCTCTCCATTTTCTTATTCCTAGGTGATATCCATTACACTACAATGCACATCCATTTTATATATATATACATCCTTATATATATATATATATATATATATATATATATATATATACCTTGAATAAGTTATTGCTGTCTTCTAATAGATGGTATTCTGAGAACTGCATGTACTTTTAGATGGTAATACATCTATAAGTAAATACTATAAACAAGCTTAAAATTCAGTGTATATTATTTTATCAAAATGTAAAGAACTTTGTTTCTTATAGTGTTAAACTTGTTGGATTTTATGCCAAAGAAAGTGTATTTGTGCAGAACTTTATTGCACTACTTTATTCAAAAGAAATATGCAGTTGAGACATAATTCTTGATGAGATTTACAGCAACCATGCAGTCAGAATTAACATGCAGAGATTTGTTTAGATGCTTTAAAATAATGATTTTGATGTTTAAAATAAAGAACACTCTGGTGCAATGAAAAACTTTGAAGATGAAAAATTAGAGGCATTAATTCATGAAGACTCATGGCAGATGCAAGCTGAGCTTACAGAGTCAGTTGGAGTTGATCACACATTTTCAAAATGTTTGAAAGCATTAGGAATTATTTAAAAGGAAGGTCATTGTTTGCTGTATGAGTTAAAGCTGAGAGACATTTAATGGTGTTTTGTCAAGTGTGAACAGTTGCTTTAATGGCAGAAAAAGATAGGTTTTTTGCATTGTATCATGACTGGCAATGAAATGTGAATACACTACGATAACCCTAAGTGTAGAAGATCGTGGGGTAAGCCCAGCCATTCATCAACATTGGCGGCAAAGCCAAATATGTATAGTTCAATGCTTCTCCTCTGCATTTGGTGGGATCAGCTTAGTGTAGTAAAATTATGAGATGTTCAAAGTGACCAAAATCATCTCAGAAGATTGCTATTGACTATAACTGATGTGTTTGAGCCAACCACTGAAGAAAAAATGGTGGCTATATGAACAGAGACACTACAAAGGGATTTTGCAACATGACAATGCTAGACCTCAGGTTGCAAAATTGGTGATAACCTACTTAGAAATGTTTAAATGGGAAGTCTTACTCCACTCACCATATTTACCAAACTTTGCCCCATCAGATTTATCACTTGTTTTGATTGATGGCACATGGCCTGGCTGACCAACTCTTTCATTTTCATGAAGATTCCAAAAGATGGGTCAACTCATGGTTAGCCTCAGAAGATGTGTTTTTTCAATGTGGAATTCAAATGCTTCCGAAAATATGAGAAAAAGTAATGGCTATAGATGGACAATACTTTCAGTAACCAGTTTCTTACTAATATTTGGAAATAAAACATTACTTTTCATGAAAAATCAGGAAGAACTTATTCAAGGTCCTGACATATGTATTATGTATGTGTATACACACCTGCATACACACTCACACAAGTGAGTATAGAATAGTTCTAGGGATTTCTGAATTTGCAAAATGAGTATTTCAATGACCGAATATCATAATACTGATTTTGGAAAGAAGGCTGTGATGAATTTCCAGTATTTTGTTACAAAAACACACAAATTTACATATTTTTATGATTGTTATTTTTTCAAATGTATTCTCCTTAAGGGATCTTTTATCCATGATTATCCTCTTGTAGTTCACAAACTAATAGAATATCATTAAAAATTCCTAAGGTGGGGAAAAACATAACATAAAAACAAAAAGAATTTTAACAAAACTAACATAAAGGCAATAACTTTTATTGCCATTATTTTTTTGTAATTCACATTTGTGTACAAACAAATCTGACTCTCTACAATCAGGAACATAATTAAAAAACTAAAATGAAAGACCATGGATTAGAAAATGTTTGCATTGACATTTTGAATTGTGTTAAAAATGCATGCATATTAAACATGGCAGGCAAACTTGAAAATAAAAATACTAAACTTGACATTTAAGAAAAGATTTAGTTATTTTCTCTTTAAACAAATAAATAAATCAAACAGAGATTGAGTTTTGAAGAAGCTCTCAAGAAGAAATCCTTTTCTTGAAGAAGAGGTGATTTTGGATAGCAGTAATATGGTTTTACAAGAATGCTGCTGAGAATATCATGGCTGAGACATGTAAACAATGAAGAAGATCTAAGAAAAATGGAAAAAAGGACTTATAGTTTGAATCAGAAAGTTAGTTTTGTGCCATACGTGATACACGCTTTGGGTGATCATGTCTCGAAAGAGACATGACTGATTGGGCAGAAGATTTTCCTACAGCAGGTTGCCATTGCTTTCTGTGGTAGACTGGTTGCCAGCCAAGGCTATAGAACCCAGTCTGTCTTATTATTTAACCCATAACTGGAGGGAAGAGGCAGATTAATACCTTTCCTAAGAGTATTTGTGTGTAAGTGAATGCAAGGGATTCAACTGAAATTTGAACTTGGCACCCTGATCACTCATTCTGAGTTGATATCCACTGCACTACAATGCACATCTGAGATGAATAATAAAGAAAGAGGGTTTAGTGAATTTAACACTCAGAACATATACTGAAGGCAAGAGGGGCAGGGAGAAACAGTTGTCTACCTAACGAGCTGGTGAAAATAGATGGCAGAACAGGAACTGGGAAGGACAGTAAAGGGTTAAATACAGGGTGAGGCAGAGAGGATGGACATTTTTAAAAAATTCCAAAAATTGTTAATTTTGCCTTACAAAATTTTCATTGATGTGTGTTTGTATTAAATTAGCATTTGACAAAACCAAGTGTGGAAAACAGCTTTGCTCATGTCTGTTTTTACTGATTCATTTCAGAAGGCATTCTTGGATGTTGGCCTCCATTCTTTTTTTTGCAGTGACTTCCACGTGAATAGCTTCCTTCAAATTGTTCAGTGATTAGGGCTTATGCTCATATAGTCAGTTAGTTAAGTGCCATATGTGATACATGCTTGGATGATCATCTCTTTTGAGACATGATTGACTGGGCAGAAGATTATCCTGCAGTAGATTGCTGTTGCTTTCTGCAATAGACTTGTTACCAGCCAAAGCTATAGAACCTTATCTGTTTTATTATTTAATTCATAATTGGAGGTAAGAGACAGATTAAAGGGTATTTGTGTGTAAGTGAATGCAAGGAATTTAACTGGAATTCCAGCTTGGCACCCCGTTGTGCAATAAATAATCACACATGAACAAATCAGGGGACATAGTGGGGCCAAGGAGTGCCAATAAACTATTGCAGGCAAACATATAGTGCTCTGTCATCTACAGCTCCATGGCTTCTACCAAAAAAACAAAAACTGTTAAGAAATCACGGACTGAATGGTAGCTGTTGGACATATGTCCCTCCCACTAGGACTGAGTAATAACCATTTCAAAAACATCCTTCTTCTCTGCCTCACCCTGTATTACTGAGAGCTACAAAGAACAGAAAGTTATTTTTAGTTAATATTGTTGATCCAATATTTTCAGTAAATATTATTTCTCTAGATGAGTTATGATAGAGAACCAGTATTTTTATTTTTTAGAAAAAATGATGTCTAATGTGGACAAGTTTCTCTGGGTCCCTTTCTGAAAAATATTTAATGACTTAAAATAATTTGTTGCATGCACTTATGTAAATAACTATACCTGTGGCAATTAAGCATTGAAAGGTAAAAGAATGGAAACTGCTCAACAGTTTCAAAATTTTGCAGGCTTCTCACATTTCTATCACTATATTCATAGCAAATATTCTAATGAGCTACATTTTTTAGTTACCTCAATTCTGGCCTTTGCAGCTAAGACCAACTAATGCTATATACACTGAGATGAAAATTATTTTAAAAGAAAAATTTTGTAAATTTCAAGCAAAACTAGCATTGACTGCTCAAACAATGAATGCCAAATATTGCTTTTAAGGAAAGGGGTAATCATATCTATTTTTTTAAAATTGTGACACTATGTTTCCTGTGACATTCAAGAATAATTAGGTTGTCACCATTCTTACTTAGTGCTGAAATATCTGAAATCTCAAAATAAATTAAATGTTTTTATCATTTTACCTTAAGCAAGGCATTAAAGCCACTAAGATGCAAGGGGTTACTGAGAGTGAAAAAAATGAGAAAACATTGAGAAAAGAGGATAATAAAAGAGCAGGATTCAAAGAGTGTGAATAATTAAAGATATAAAAAAATAATAAAATATATTATAATGATATAGTAAATTAAAATAAAACTGAGTTGAAATTAGTTAAAATCTAATTTCTAAAATGATTAAGTCAAAAAGTAAAAATCATGTGTTTATGATTGATGGGAATTATTTAGATTTTGTTGAATAATTATTTTTGATGTTGAAGCTGATTCAAATGGTGAAAGATGTGAAAATATACATTTTTCTGTTATATTTTTTATAAAATAAAAAAATGATATATTAAAATCAAAATATCTAATGTAATATTTCTACATCCAACAAACAAATCAATGATGCTACAACCTAATAAATCTCCTAACGAACTGGTAACTTAAAGTTGTTACAATTTTATTTTCTCTGATTATATCCATGAGGCCACCCACATCTCTTTTGACTTTATTATTTTATCTCCACAAATCAGGTTTTCATATAAACTGTTTAAATTTCTTTCATGTTAATAAATAGTGTCATTCTGCTTATGTTAATAACATTTTCTTCATATAAACATTTTTTAAGCGAAATCAAAACGATTTTGTGAATTACATTTTGGCTGTTAATGCTAGCAATTGTTTAATTGGTTAATGGTTAATTGGTTTAATGGTTAATGGTTAATGGTTAATGGTTAATGCTAGCAATTGTTTAATTGGTTAATGGTTAATTGGTTTAATGGTTAATGGTTAATGGTTAATGGTTAATGCTAGCAATTGTTTAATTGGTTAATGGTTAATTGGTTTAATGGTTAATGGTTAATGGTTAATGGTAGCAATTGTTTAATTGGTTAATGGTTAATTGGTTTAATGGTTAATGGTTAATGGTTAATGGTTAATGCTAGCAATTGTTTAATTGGTTAATGGTTAATTGGTTTAATGGTTAATGGTTAATGGTTAATGGTTAATGCTAGCAATTGTTTAATTGGTTAATGGTTAATTGGTTTAATGGTTAATTGGTTTAATGGTTAATGGTTAATGCTTGCAATTGTTTAATTCACTCAATAAGAATTAACATATCTTGTTAGCATGTCAGTCAGTTAAGTGCCATATGTGATACATGCTTGGGCGATCATGTCTCGAAAGAGACATGACTGACTGGGCAGAAGATTTTCTATCCTGCCATTTAAAGTATTGCTAAAGGGAGAAGAGACGGATTGTATTAATAATTAGTGAGGGGTTAGTTTATTACTTCATAACAGAAGAAAACTGATCCCCCATTTATGTCCATTAAAGCATTACTTCTGTTTCCAACTATTATCTTCATTCAGTCAGTTAAGTGCCATATGTGATACATGCTTTGAGCAATCATGTCTCGAAAGAGACATGACTGACTGGGCAGAAGATTTTCTATCCTGCCATTTAAAGTATTGCTAAAGGGAGAAGAGACGGATTGTATTAATAATTAGTGAGGGGTTAGTTTATTACTTCATAACAGAAGAAAACTGATCCCCCATTTATGTCCATTAAAGCATTACTTCTGTTTCCAACTATTATCTTCATTCAGTCAGTTAAGTGCCATATGTGATACATGCTTTGAGCAATCATGTCTCGAAAGAGACATGACTGACTGGGCAGAAGGTTATCCCGCAGTAGGTTGCCATTGCTTTCTGCAGTAGACTGGTTACCAGCCAAGACTATAGAACCCAATCTGTTTTATTATTTAACTCATAACTGAAGGGACGAGATGGATTAATACCTTTCCCAAGGGTATTTGTGTGCAAGTGAATGCAACAAATTCAACTGGAATTTGAACTCAGCTCCCTGATTTTTTGTTCTGAGTCAATATCCATTGCTCCACAATGCACATCCAGTTAGCATGTAGGCATCTTAATTCAGTTACCATGTCATTATATAAAAATGTAAAAAAGGAGACTATACTCATTCCTTTAAAATTATAAAATGGATTGCTAAAATATTGTGGTAACAACAACACCAGGGAGGTATTCACTTGTCTAAACAATGCTAAGAAATCAAACCAAGTCTCTGAACAAAGCCTGGAGAATAAAATGACTTTGTAAACAAAACTTGAAGAACAAAATAATTTTCAGAACATAGCTTGAAAACAAAATGATTTTCTGAACAAATCTTAGAGAACAAAAGGACTTTATAAACAAAGAGTGGAGAACAAAATGACGTTCTGAGCACAGCTTTGGAGAACAAAATCTCTTTCTGAACATGTTGTTGGGGAATATAATGACATTCATAATAATACTAGCTGATGAAAATGATTCCCTGAGAAAAACTTGAAGATCAAAATGATTTTCTGGACAAAGCTTAGAGAACAAAATGATTTTCTAGGCAATATTTACAGATCAAAATGATTTGAGCTGTAGCTCTAAATATCTTGAATTTATTTGACAAGATTTGGCATGCTAGTCCTATATGCAAAGTCCAGGGCTATGGTGTAATGGGATAACTGTTTGATTTAATCCAATCATTCTTATCAAATTGTGAAATGAAAGTCATTTTGAACAAGCAAGCTTCCTAATCCTGTCACAAATTTGGGTGTACCTCTCTCTTAGGCCATACTTTGTTATTGATTGTCATCAATGATCTTCCTGATATAATCAGTTTCCATGTAGGCATCTATGCAGATGACACCACCATTTACTCCCATCTCAAGGCTGACAAAGTAAATCTGGCTGCTGCTCTTGAAACAGACCTTCAATCAGTGGTTACCTGGGGCAGGAAATGGCTTGTAAATTTTGATGCTTCCAAAACAAAACTGCTCTACTTTAACTACCATAGAGACACTTACCAGCTTGCTTTCAGCATGGCTGATGCTAATTTTCTTGAGAGCAACACACTGTGCCTCCTTAGTCTCACTTTTCCAACCAACCTGAAGTGGATCAATTACATCAGACGTATAGCTGCATCTACTGCTAGAAGTGTTGGGTCTCTGTGTCAAGCCAGAAATTTTTTCTCATCAGAATCCATCTTGTACATATATAAACCTACCATTCATCTAATGCATTGAATACTGTTACCGTATCTAGTCTGGTGCTCCTGCTATTCATCTTGAGGTTCTTGACAAAATCTAAAGAAGGATCTGCAGTCTAATCGATTCTGACTTGGCATCTTAACAACAGTTACTTTCTCATTGATGTGATGTGGCTTTTCTACAAATATTATCATGGCAACTGCTCAGAAAAGCTTTTTTTCCCCTGTTTCCCTACCACATGAATTTAAGTGTGCTTGCTACTAGATTGGCGAGGATGTGCATTGTGGTGCAGTGGATATTGGCTCAGAACAAGAAACCAGGGAGCTGAGTTTGAAATCCAGTTGAATTCCTTGCTTTCACTTACACACAAATACCCTTGGAAAAGGTATTATCTGTCTCTTCCCTCTAGTTATGGGTTAAATAACTGGACAGATTGGGTTCTATAGCCTTGACTGGCAACAAGTCTACCACAGAAAGTAATGGCAACCTACTGCATGAAAATCTTCTGCCTAGTGAGTCATGTCTCTTTAAAGACACGATTGCCCAAGTTTGTATCACATATAGCACTTAACTGTACTGACTGACTGACTAGATTGGCATCTAGATTCCATACTTTTACCATTGAAATAGTTAAATGTAACCACCTCTTCTACTCTGACAGTTTCTTTTCATGCACTTCCTCTCTGTGGAACTCCCTTTCCATTTGCTTGCTTCCTTGATAACTACAATCTCTAAAAATTCATATGCAATGTCAATTGTAATCTTTTATCTCCTTGAATCTCATTCATCTTTTATCCTTTCCTCTTCCTCAGTATTTCCTGTACCCAGTCTTGTCTTTTACTTTAACTCTCTGTGCACTAGTGGTGGTCCTATCTTGCTTGAGGTCAAATGATTAAAAACAAAGATTAGAGAACAAAATGATTTTCCGGACAATACTTCCAGATCAAAACGTTTACTTTCATAGCTTCAGAAAACAAACCCACCTCCTGAACAATGCTTCCAGATCAAAATGATTCTCTGAACAAAGCTCAAAAATTAAAATGACTTTTTGAAGAAAGCCTGAATATCAAAATAGTTTCTCTAAATTTATAAACTGAAACATATTGATCAACAAAAACTCAAGTATATTAGCATTGCAGAATTTACCAGTATATTAATACATTTTTACTGAATTACAGCCTACTGTGATGTCAAATCAATATAATACAAATTAGTTTCAAATATTAATTCCATAAGTTCAAAAATCATTTTATTCATTCACAATGGGATTATTTGCTTTTATATGTTAATTTATTTTTGCTTCTATTTGACAAATTAAAAATAATTTTAACAGAAGCAGCATTAATACATTGAGTCAACTCACAAAAGTTTAAACTTACAAGTTATCATAGAAGGTAGAAAGCAAAAAATAAACCATTAAATCAGGATTCCAAATTTTGAATTAGATCACCTCAGAAAGTTAATCATTTTTTTCTTTAAACTTTAACCTTTCCTGAAAATTTTAAGAGAAATTTGTTTTTGGCTATTTTGCTTGTTGAGCTGAAAACTTAAATTCTACTTGAAAATATTTACAGCAGTGTTAAAGTCATAAAATCTAAAGTTTCAAATGTGAAAGTTCAAAACTCCTATTTGTTTTAAGATATCATTACTTTGAAATTTTCTGTTAAACAAGATCAGTTTCATTTCTGAAAGAGGAACTTCAAGCCACTTCATATTCTGATTTTTCTTTTATATATATATATATATATATATATATATAACGATCTGGAATGTAATCAATCCTAACTTGGCAGCCAACCTTCAGTCACTTTTTCATCTTTGTGATGTGGCCTCCCTCTGCCTTTTCTATAAGTATTTTCATTCTGCTGAGATACTTTTCCTGGTTTCCCAACCACATCTATTTATGCATAATACTAGATTGGTATGTAGGTCACACTCTTTTGCATTGAAATAGTTAAATTTAACAGTCTCTGCTATTCTAATAGTTTCTTTTCTCACACTTCCTGTTTGTGGAACTTCCTTCCTTGATAGTTACAATTTCCAAAAATTTAAATGCAATGTCCTTTAAATGCTATCTCCTTGATTCGCACCTTTCTTCTACCCTTTCTTTGACATCTCCTGTACTATTTTGTTTCTCTCATTGTAACCCCCTATGCACCAGTGGCTATCCTGCCTTGCCAGGGGTGAAATGATTATAATATATCTCTCTCTTTCTCTCTCTCTCTCTCTCTCTATATATATATATATATATATATATATAACTCATTTTATTTCCATAAAAAATAAAAGCAGTTTCTTATTTTTGCTTTTTGAGAGTATAATTATTTTTACTGAGCAGGACAGTCTACACAGTCAAACAACAAGACAACAGAACCACTTTTAGATAATGGAATAGACTGTTTTTCTGTTTCTCTTATCAAGTTCCTACATATCAAATTTTAAATATCAAAAATCTAAGGAAACAAATTTAGAAGTATGAAAATGGAGATTATATATGAAGAAAAAAGTAAAAGGTTTCCAATTCTCTAAGTTGACTGAGGGGAAAGTTTTCAGTCGGCTTTTCTCTGTCATTTTGTGTATCAGACTTTTTTGGTAGTTATTTATTGTTTTTTTTTAAATTTATTTCTAATTTTCTTTCTCTCCCTCTCAAATAAATGTGAAGCTTTAGAAATAACATGTTTATTTTCTGTTTTTCTTTCTTTACATTAACTTTAAAAAGACAATATCTGCAAGAAATACATCATTTCAGGACTATGGAAAACATTTTCACTGTCTCTATAATGAATTTTCATTTCACATAGATACTAATAGCAAAGATAGATCTTTTATAAATGACATTCAGCAAAATGCTTTTCATTCTTGAGATCTTTAATCTGATTATATTTTTGAAAAGTATGTTTGTCTCCAACCTTGTGCCAAAGTTGGTAATGAGTTTTTCTTTTTTTAATCATATCACCCTGAGCAAGGCGGTAACGCCACTGATGTGCAGGGGGCTGTGTAAGAATGAAAAGATTGGAAAAGAGAAAGCCAAGAACCACATCCTAAACAGGGAACAAGGGATGAGCCTCTACACCTGTTCAATAGACGTGGATTGTGTGTGAACTGGCCGATAGTTTAGTCTAGTGTAACAGTTATTACTGGTCGGTAAGAGGAAAAGAAGATGCGTGTTGTGGTGTAAAGAATATTGGTTCGAAATGAGAAATCACAGAGCCAAGTTCAAATTTTAATTGAACTTGTTGCATTCACTTATGCGCAGATACCCTTGGGAATGGTATTAATCTATCTCTTCCACCTCCAGCTATGGTTTGAATAACAGGACAGATTGGATTCTATAGTCTTGGTTGGCAACCAGTCTACTGCATAAAGAAATGGCAATCTATTGCGAGAAATCATCTGCCTAGTCAGTCATGGATTGAAACATGATCACTCAAATGTGTGTCATGTATGGAATTTAACTGACTGAAGAGGAAAACAGCACGTAACATACTTGATAGACTTGAACAGGGTTTAAAAGAAACAACAAAAAGACAAAAATTTATTAAGGGCTACAAAAGACAGGAAGTTGTGGAAGGCCATGATCGTCTAGGCATATTAGTGAGATGAGAGTTTTTTTATGTGATATCTAAAAAAGAGATAATGTAGAGACATGTGGGTTCATGTCTTTCTCATTGGCATAAATAAAAAGTAAACTTAAGCATCTCAGCCAAATGTTGAATTTATTCATTAGTTCACTTTTCCATCTTAATAAGTGTTGCATGGTCTCACACCTCCATATCTAGTGCAGTGCAAGGTAAATTGAATTCATACTTTTTACATTCACATCAGGGAAAAATAAGCATAAGCAGCTAAATGTCAAATTAAGTTCATTGATTTTATTTTACATTTTGATAAGTGTTGCCTGGCCTCACAACTATGTATCTAATCCAGGGTACAGTGGATTCATGACTTTATCATCAGTAATATTTGTAAGTGAAGATAAGTAGTTTCAGCTGCAATTTGAACTCTGTTCACCTATTGTATTTCCTCTGCTGATAGTGGTGTTTCATTGAAACTCTATCCCTGAGTATATATGATGGACTCTCCAATCTTTTTTAATATATAAAAGTCCAACAACTCAGCCTCTAGAACTGAACAACCAGACTACTCTTACATATGATTTGAATATCATGTTGAAGGATTGTGCAGAACTATCCACAATTTTTGCAAGAACTGAATACAGAGAACTGGTCTACATGGTGTGCCATAAGGCATATAACCCTCCTTTTGATTACAGAGTGTTTCTTTTCCTAAACTGGTTGCCAACCATGGCTGAATAATCCAGTTTATCTTTCTAGTTAAGCTATGACTGGGAGGAGAAAAGATGGATTAATATCTTTCCCAAAAGATGAGTGAATGTAAGAAACTCGATCGGAATTTAAATTTGGTTCACTGATTTTTCATTCCAAGATACTATTCAGCACCAGCACATTCAGATAAATATATTGGAACATATATTTTTCCAAGTTGTGTCTGTTCTGTAAATTTTCATGGTAATTTTTTTAATGAGCTTTCCTCCTTGGTACCTCAACCACAGGAATTAAAGCATACTACTAGATTGGCCACTAGGCATCATTGTTTTACTGTTGAAATATCTATATATCACCATGTTTTATCATAATTGGTTCTTTTCTTTTACTTCTTGTCTATGGAACTTCTCTTAGATTATTGTTTCTCTGTCCTCTACAATCTTTAAAAAATTAAATGCAACATCAATTACCATCTTCTATCTTTCTGAAACCTGTTCTTTCATTGTCTTTTTTCCTCACTAAAGTTTTCTCATTGTTTTTCCCTCTTAACTATCCCTTGTGTTTGGTATTTATCATCTTACCTGGGGTAAAATGATTAAAAAAACGTTAGACCTACAAATGATAGAAAGTTATGAAGAGTGATGATTAGACACATAAAACACATAATAAGCGCATACAGAAGCATTTATTAAGCATTTCAAAAGGTTTTTCAACTTCTTTTTAGGCTGCTATATAAAACAGATTTAAAAAAAAATGAAATACAGTATTACAAATTACTTTCATTCTAAATTATATCAACACATCAGTTACGTTATGACAGCCTCCATTGTAGGCCTATCATAAATGTAAATACAATACTGGAGATATTAAGATCAAATAACACAGGAGCATAACAAAAATATGTGCAGTGACAAAAGAAGGCAATAAAAAAAGAATAATTGCTGGCAGTGGTAGTCAAGCTTGACAACAAGAATGCAACAGATGAGACAAAAAATAACATTAAGTTCTCAATAAAAAACAAAACTTTAGTTTCAGGAGACACAAGTGAGTAATAGTTTTCCAGTTTGCAGTCCTTGAAAAGATAATAAACTATGGCAGTCTTATCAACTACACCTTTGTTTATGAGATGGAAATACAAAATGGCAAATGTAGAAGATAGTAGATAGGTCAACATGGCTTTTTGCAGATTCTTTAATATTTATAAATTGCCATGACTTCTTCAGAAATATAGTTTAGTGATTTTCCTGTTTACCATGATTTGCAATTTAATGTTATCCTTCTCATAGACTGACAAAAGCTAAAGGTACCGGTATATCTTGTTATTTAACCTGTAGCTTGGAGGACAATATATAGATTCATGTTCTTCTCTTGGACATTTAGAAGATAGTGAATGCAACTGACTAGGTAGAGATTTGAACTCAGATCACCAATTCCATTTTCTTCAAAGATAACCTTAACTTTATATGCACTGCCTTTATACATGGTTTTAAATCTGACTGACAAATATTAATAGATGAGTAATCTAGAAAATCTAGGGATGTGCGTTGTGGTGCAGTAGATATTGGCTCAGTATGAGAAATCGGATAGCCGAGTTTGAATTTCAGCTGAATCCATTGCATTCACTTACACACAAATACCATTAGGAAAGGTATTAATCCGTTTCTTCCCTCCACTTATGGGTTAAATAGCAGGACAGATTGGGTTCTATAGCCTTGGCTGGCAACCAGTCTACCGCAGAAAGCAATGGCAACCTACTGCGGGATAATCTTCTGCCCAGTCAGTCATGTCTCTTTCGAGACATGATCGCCCAAGCGTGTTTCATGTATGGCACTTAACTGACTGACTGAATCTAGAAAATAATTTGAAAACACCTTGCTTACACAGGTCATGTGTCAATTTTTTAAGTAAATGTCTTCACTCAATGATGGAAGAACTTGTAAATTTTTTTTCCTCAAACTGAGCTGAAATCCCTACAAAGTATTGCATTATCATGAAGAAATGTCTCATAATAAAACCATTTTTTTTAACACTAAATAAATAAATTATCCAGGCATACCTTGTGTTGCAGCACTTGACAAATGTAGGTCTCTTTGACAAGATTTTGAGCAATTCATTTCAGTTTACCTTCTACCTTTGTGTCTCATTTTCATAATTCTTACTATATTTTAAACATTTTCATTACTACCATTATTGATAGAGATCAACATAGGAAACTATGAAAATACACTGCTAGCTTTTGACACTGAAAAATTAGACAGATTTAGATCACTAAGTCATTTTATTGTTTCTTATTCAGGACTCATTTTCTTTGTCTTTTTACCATACCCTACCAGTAAACAGCAATCATCATAACTATTATTATACTGAAATGCTAATTTGTTATACATTTAATAGACTACAGTATAGTGTGAACATGCTAGGAATTCAAAATTATTGCTGATTGCAGACACAGAAAGAAAACTACAAACGGTATCCTACAAACGGTATCAGAGGAGAGTGACAAAAAAGGACTACAAATACACTTTAAGAAAACTGAATGCATGGTCATAAGCAAAAGATGCAACCCAAAATGCTAAATACAGGTGGGGGATACCAGAATCAAGCAAGTACAAAAAGTTAAATACCTAGGAAGTGTTCTAACCGAAGATGGAAAGTGTGACACAGAGATCCGAAGACAAATTGGCATGGCAAAGGACAAGTTCCAGAAGCTGAGTAAAATATTAAGAGACAGGAAAATTTGGCTAGAAACAAAGAAGAGAGTACTGGATTGCTATGTGATGCTAGTTCTTCAATATGGGAGTGAACGCTGGACAATATCATCAAAGAAGAAGAAAAATCTCGAAGCAATCGAAATGTGGTTCAACAAAAGAATGTTGTGAATATCATGGAATGAGCATGATGAAGTTTTGGAAAGGATGGCAACAAAAAGGAAATGAATACTGAGCATCAGGAAGAGATAACTGAAGTTCCTGGGACATGCAATAAGGAAGGAGAACTTGGAGAACCTGATACTGACAGGCCAGATAGAAGGAAAAAGAGACAGAGGAAAGCAGCAGATAACCTGTTTGCAGGGCCTGATCAGGTGGATGATGGAACAGGGGTTGCGAGGTGTAACAGGAGCAAACGTACTAAGAGCCACAAGGGATAGGGAGACGTGGAAAACCATGATTACCTACATCCTGAAGAGAGAGGGCACATAGAAGAAGATTGCAATATTCACTTAACTGCTGTGGTTTGCAACTGAACATTATTTGTAAATTATCAGGCATGATCATTCACATAACTGCTGTGGTCTGGAACTGTGGTCAGACATTATCTGAGGCATGGCTGTAAATATTCTGCATAATTTCTTACTATAAGCCTTTGCCAAATCAAACTTAGAAGTGAGTAAAAAAGTCTTTTCATTATTTTCTTCTTTGCTTTTCAATTCCTACAAAGCTACACCAACCACCTCCCATCAAATTCTGTCAAAAACCTGTCTATGTTTTGAAAAATCTAAAAGGACATTTTTAGCATGCTCTTATATGGTGGCTCCAAGATTTTTAGCAAGACTGGGGTCAGGTGAATTTTGTGACTACCTACCAAATCTATCTTTTCTGAATATATAACAAACATTGGCAACTTGCATGCAGCTCTGAATGTGACACGTATAATCTATTTCTTCAAGAATGGACAGCTATCAAACTCCACAAAAAGAAGTAAATATTTATCTCTATATCAAAAGGTTTGTAAAAATCTAATAAGATCACATGTATGATTTTCAAAAGCATTAGTTTCCATAGATAGTAATACACATGCTCTTTTCAGAGTAAAACATTTAGTTGCAAATTGTAATACAGTTTAACCTCGTTCATCTGTTGTGCGAACATTTCCTCTTCATGACAATATATTAAAACTATTATCAGTCATTACCAAAATGTTAATTTACAGGTTTGTTTCATGTTTTATCATAAATTTTCCATAAGTAATAAAAAAGTTTTAGATTTTAGCCAAGAAAATAATTTTTATGTACTAAAAGAGAATTGGAAGTCATTTTGCATGCTTCTTCAGAAGTTATAGCATATTAGCTGTCATCTCTAGAAAATGTTTATGCTTCTCCTTTTGCTTCAATGATGAAATTAAAGGCAAGCTAACAAAACACAAGAAACAAAAGAATACACAAGAAATACATAGGAAATATTAAAAAGAAATGAGATCGGAAAATAGGATCACTATGGGGAAAAAATGTTTCTTTGATTTTAATATCCTGAACAACTTCCTTGCTGATCAGGGTTCTGATAATGAGCCATTCTGTCACTTTTAATGCACAATTAAAGCTGTTTTGCATACCATCATCTTTTTCTTTTGCCTTATGAGCAAAGAATTAATAGCAAAAATCAAGTAGATAAAACAACCAAATTATAATTCAAGTCAGTATTTTTATTAGCAGAAACTGTAAAAATTTAAGAAAGTAGTTATATATTAAAATTTTATTATTTTTTAAGCATTTCAATAGAGGAAAATGTGAGACCATAATCTAAAGTTGTAATAGAATACTGGAAATTACCTTCTAAAAGCTAAAAAAGAAAAAAAGAATGATAAAATGGAATATTTCATTAGAAAAAAAGAAGAGAGTACGAAAGTGTTATATATTATCAGTCCTCCAACATGAATACAAGCCAATCTCATTAAAGATGAAGAAGAGACTTGAGGAAACAAAAATGTTATTCAGAAGAATGCAGAGGATACCATGAACTAAACGTGTGAGTAACAATAAAAGTTTAAAGATAACAGAAACAAAAAGAGCAATTCTACTTAGGATGAGAAAGAGTCAAAATGTCTAAGACACATTGAGAATAGAGTAGTTGATGAATTTGACACTCACAGGTCATATTGAAAGCTAGAAGGACAGAGAAAACCAGGAAGTAACCTATTTAAGTCGCTTATTTAAATTATTATGGTTAGCAGAATAGTGATTAGAATAGTGAAGAGATTTTGATCAAAAATATAAAAACAACTTACACAATTTCTTTTTTGTTTGGATTTATATACTTTCAGTGAGTCTATTATAGCAACAAAAAAATAAATTTTAATATCTTAGTAAAAATGTACAAAACATATTTGTGAATGACAAAATGGTAAAATTGAATAATATTCATTGTTTTTTAATATTTTCTTTTATATTTCCATATTCTATTAGCTTCATAGCTATCAATATGGTTGCATTAAATTTTACATGAATGCCCTTGGGAAAGTTTTACATCTATTACTTCTCTCCCTCACCTAGTTATGGGTTAAATAGCAGGATAGACTAGGCTCTGTATCCTTGTGTGATAGCCAGACTAGTAGAAGGGAAACTCGGAAATAAAAGCAATCTTTGGAAAGCCATCGTCTTATATAAATAATAAATAGTTAGAAAAAAGCAAATAATGTTCAGAATGCTTTTTTGTTTATATTTGATTTAGCAAGTCAATGTGATATCCATCAACTCACATGGCAGTCAATGTTGAACAATTTCCCAATGATGAGAAAAAAAAAAAAAAGCAGCAGTAGAAATATGTTTCTACAAAAAGATAATGAAAATTCCCATCACCCACATCCTGAAAGGACACAGCACATAAGTTATAATTATGATGTCCGTCAACAATTTTTTTATAAAAACAAAATCTATATTTAGGTACAATCAGAAAATAATTGAAATTTCTGAGATATGTAATGATGAACAAGGATCTAAAGAATTAAACATTCACAGGGCATAATGAAGTTGTGGAGAGCCAAGTTCATCCACATCCTTGAAGGGTTAGAATAATAATAATAATAACTGAAGGCAAAAAAGCAGGAGGTCAACAGCTAGCAGACTACTTAATATGAATGAAATAGCAGAATAGTGACAAGGAGGAATGGTAAAGAATCAAACATTGTTTAGAACTATAAGGAAGAGGAATCTGTGGAGAGCCAAGTTCATCCATATCTTGAAGGGTTAGAATAATAATAATAATAACTGAAGGCAAAAAGCAGGAGGTCAACAGCTAGCAGACTACTTAATATGAATGAAATAGCAGAATAGTGACAAGGAGGAATGGTAAAGAATCAAACATTGTTTAGAACTATAAGGAAGAGGAATCTGTGGAGAGCCAAGTTCATCCACATCCTTGAAGGGTTAGAATAATAATAATAATAACTGAAGGCAAAAAGCAGGAGGTCAACAGTTAGCAGACTACTTAATATGAATGAAATAGCAGAAGTAGTGAGACAAGGAGGAACAAAGAATCAAACATTGTTTAGAACTATAAGGAAGAGGAATCTGTGGAGAGCCAAGTTCATCCACATCTTTGAAGGGTTAGAATAATAATAATTATAACTGAAGGCAAAAGCAGGAGGTCAACAGCTAGCAGACTACTTAATATGAATGAAATAGCAGAATAGTGACAAGGAGGAATGGTAAAGAATCAAACATTGTTTAGAACTATAAGGAAGAGGAATCTGTGGAGAGCCAAGTTCATCCACATCCTTGAAGGGTTAGAATAATAATAATAATAACTGAAGGCAAAAGCAGGAGGTCAACAGCTAGCAGACTACTTAATATGAATGAAATAGCAGAATAGTGACAAGGAGGAATGGTAGAATCAAACATTGTTTAGAACTATAAGGAAGAGGAATCTGTGGAGAGCCAAGTTCATCCACATCCTTGAAGGGTTAGAATAATAATAATAATAACTGAAGGCAAAAAGCAGGAGGTCAACAGCTAGCAGACTACTTAATATGAATGAAATAGCAGAATAGTGACAAGGAGGAATGGTAAAGAATCAAACATTGTTTAGAACTATAAGGAAGAGGAATCTGTAGAGCTGTCTATCCACATTCTCACAGTTAGAATAATAATAATAACTGAAGGCAAAAAGCAGGAGGTCAACAGTTAAGGCAGACTACTTAATATGAATGAAATAGCAGAATAGTGACAAGCAGGAATGGTAAAGAATCAAACATTGTTTAGAACTATAAGGAAGAGGAATCTGTGGAGAGCCAAGTTCATCCACATCCTTAAAGGGTTAGAATAATAATAATAATAACTGAAGGCAAAAAGCAGGAGGTCAATAGCAGACTACTTAATATGAATGAAATAGCAGAATAGTGACAAGGAGGAATGGTAAAGAATCAAATATTGTTTAGAACTATAAGGAAGAGGAATCTGTGGAGAGCCAAGTTCATCCACATCCTTGAAGGGTTAGAATAATAATAATAATAACTGAAGGCAAAAAGCAGGAGGTCAACAGTTAGCAGACTACTTAATATGAATGAAATAGAATAGTGACAAGGAGGAACAAAGAATCAAACATTGTTTAGAACTATAAGGAAGAGGAATCTGTGGAGCCAAGTTCATCCACATCCTTGAAGGGTTAGAATAATAATAATAATAACTGAAGGCAAAAAGCAGGAGGTCAACAGCTAGCAGACTACTTAATATGAATGAAATAGCTAGAATAGTGACAAGGAGGAATGGTAAAGAATCAAACATTGTTTAGAACTATAAGGTAGAGGAATCTTTGGAGAGCCAAGTTCATCCACATCTTTGAAGGGTTAGAATAATAACAACAATAATAACTGAAGGCAAAAAGCAGGAGGTCAACAGCTAGCAGACTACTTAATATGAATGAAATAGCAGAATAGTGACAAGGAGGAATGGTAAAGAATCAAACATTGTTTAGAACTATAAGGAAGAGGAATCTGTGGAGAGCCAAGTTCATCCATATCTTGAAGGGTTAGAATAATAACAATAATAACTGAAGGCAAAAGCAGGAGGTCAACAGCTAGCAGACTACTTAATATGAATGAAATAGCAGAATAGCAAGAAAGGAGGAATGAAGAATCAAACATTGTTTAGAACTATAAGGAAGAGGAATCTTGTGGAGAGCCAAGTTCATCCATATCTTGAAGGGTTAGAATAATAATAATAATAACTGAAGGCAAAAAGCAGGAGGTCAACAGCTAGCAGACTACTTAATATGAATGAAATAGCACAGAATAGTGACAAGGAGGAATGGTAAAGAATCAAATACTGTTTAGAACTATAAGAAGAGGAATCTGTGGAGAGCCAAGTTCATCCATATCTTGAAGGGTTAGAATAATAATAATAATAACTGAAGGCAAAAAAAGCAGGAGGTCAACAGCTAGCAGACTACTTAATATGAATGAAATAGTAGAATAGTGACAAGGAGGAATGGTAAAGAATCAAACATTGTTTAGAACTAGTAAGGAAGAGGAATCTGTATATCAAGTTCATCCACATCCTGAAGGGTTAGAATAATAATAATTATAATTGAAGGCAAAAAGCAGGAGGTCAACAGTTAGCAGACTACTTAATATGAATGAAATAGCAGAATAGTGACAAGGAGGAATGGTAAAGAATCAAACATTGTTTAGAACTATAAGGTAGAGGAATCTTTGGAGAGCCAAAGTTCATCCAGTTATCTTGAAGGGTTAGAATAATAATAATAATAACTGGAAGGCAAAAAGCAGGAGGTCAACAGCTAGCAGACTACTAATATGAATGAAATAGCAGAATAGTGACAAGGAGGAATGGTAAAGAATCATGAAGGTTTAGAACTATAAGGTAGAGGAATCTTTGGAGAGCCAAGTTCATCCACATCTTTGAAGGGTTAGAATAATAATAATAACTGAAGGCAAAAAGCAGGAGGTCAACAGCTAGCAGACTACTTAATATGAATGAAATAGCAGAATAGTGACAAGGAGGAATGGTAAAGAATCAAACATTGTTTAGAACTATAAGGAAGAGGAATCTGTGGAGAGCCAAGTTCATCCACATCTTGAAGGGGTTAGAATAATAATAATAATAACTGAAGGCAAAAAGCAGGAGGTCAACAGCTAGCAGACTACTTAATATGAAATTGAAATAGCAGAATAGTGACAAGGAGGAATGGTAAAGAATCAAACATTGTTTAGAACTATAAGGGTGAGGGAATCTTTGGAGAGCCAAGTTCATCCACATCTTTGAAGGGTTAGAATAATAATAATAATAACTGAAGGCAAAAAGCAGGAGGTCAACAGCTAGCAGACTACTTAATATGAATGAAATAGCAGAATAGTGACAAGAGGAATGGTAAAGAATCAAACATTGTTTAGAACTATAAGGTAGAGGAATCTTTGGAGAGCCAAGTTCATCCACATCTTGAAGGGTTAAATAATAATAATAATAACTGAAGGCAAAAGCAGGAGGTCATCAGCCAGCAGACTACTATATAATGAAATAGCAGAATAGTGACAAGGAGGAATGGTAAAGAATCAAACATTGTTTAGAACTATAAGGAAGAGAATCATGGAGAGCCAAGTTCATCCATGGATTTTGAAGGAAGTTAGAATAATAATAATAATAACTGAAGGCAAAAAGCAGGAGGTCAACAGCTAGCAGACTACTTAATATGAATGAAATAGCAGAATAGTGACAAGGAGGAATGGTAAAGAATCAAACATTGTTTAGAACTATAAGGTAGAGAATCTTTGAGAGCCAAACAATCTACAATCTTTAACAACAGAATAATAATAATAACTGAAGGCAAAAAAGCAGGAGGTCAACAGCTAGCAGACTACTTAATATGAATGAAATAGCAGAATAGTGACAAGGAGGAATGGTAAAGAATCAAACATTGTTTAGAACTATAAGGAAGAGGAATCTGTGGAGAGCCAAGTTCATCCATATCTTGAAGGGTTAGAATAATAAGAAGTCAATAACTGAAGGCAAAAAGCAGGAGGTCAACAGCTAGCAGACTACTTAATATGAACAGAAAATAGTCAGAGACAAGGAGGAATGGTAAAGAATCAAACATTGTTTAGAACTATATGAAGAGGAATCTGTGAGAGCCAAGTTCATCCACATTCCTTTGAAGGGTTAGAATAATAATAATAATAACTGAAGGCAAAAAAAAGCAGATAGAGGTCAACAGCTAGCAGACTACTTAACATGAATGAAATAGCAGAATAGTGACAAGGAGGAATGGTAAAGAATCAAACATTGTTTAGAACTATAAGGAAGAGGAATCTGTGGAGAGCCAAGTTCATCCATATCTTGAAGCACATAGTTATTATTAGTCAACAATTAAAGTGCAAAAAAGGCAGGAGGTCAACAGCTAGCAGACTACTTAATATGAATGAAATAGCAGAATAGTGACAAGGAGGAATGGTAAAGAATCAAACATTGTTTAGAACTATAAGGAAGAGGAATCTTGTGGAGAGCCAAGTTCATCCATATCTTGAAGGGTTAGAATAATAATAACAGAACTGAAGGCAAAAAAGCAGGAGGTCAACAGTTAGCAGACTACTAATATGAATGAAATAGAGAATAGCATAAGAGAAGGAGAAGAATCAAACATTGTTTAGAATCTATAAGAAGAGGAATCTGTGGAGCTGTTCATCCATATCTTGAAGGGTTAGAATAATAATAATAATAACTGAAGGCAAAAAGCAGGAGGTCATTGTTAGCAGACTACTAATATGAATGAAATAGCAGAATAGTGACAAGGAGGAATGGTAAAGAATCAAATATTGTTGAGAACTATAAGGAAGAGGAATTCTGTGGAGAGCCAAGTTCATCCACATCTTTGAAGGGTTAGAATAATAATAATTATAACTGAAGGCAAAAAGCAGGAGGTCAACAGTTAGCAGACTACTTAATATGAATGAACAGCAGAATAGCACAAGGAGGAATGGTAAAGAATCAAACATTGTTTAGAACTATAAGGAAGAGGAATCTGTAGAGCCAAGTTCTATCCATTCTGAAGGGTTAGAATAATAATAATAATAACTGAAGGCAAAAAGCAGGAGGTCAACAGCTAGCAGACTACTTAAGTGAATGAAATAGCAGAGAAGACAAGGAGGAATGGTAAAGAATCAAACATTGTTTAGAACTATAAGGAAGAGGAATCTGTGGAGAGCCAAGTTCATCCATATCTTGAAGGGACAGAGCCCATGAAAGAATAATAATACTGATATCTTATATGATATCTTCATGACTAACATTTGATTAGAAAGCAAGTTTTTGTTGAGGGTCACATAATCATAAACTTTTGAATAAGCAATGTCTAAACTTATGTTTTGCTGAATGAGACATTATTTACATCATGTGATGCACAGTTGTTTAGACTTCTCTTTCAAGAGAAAGAACAGTTCTTCCTTTGAGGAGTGAATTTGGCAGCTGAGAAGGATCTGTAAGAATTAACTTCCAGATCAATGGTGCAGCCTTATAATTGGAGATGCTCTCAAGGAGAAATCCTTATAGAATACTTTTCTTGCAGTTTATTGACAGAGATACATTTATACTGATAAGACAAAGATAGAACACACATGATTATTGTCGAAAACCAGTGCTATTTCACCATAAGAAGTGTCTCCTGAAATAAATATTCACTATAGAATTAATCATTTATTTGTATTCTTGTTCCGTACCTCATCTGATTCCTTAGAGTTTTCAGTTCAATTACATTACAATGTAATGCTTGAGCATATTGACTGGGTTGAAAAGCCGTGTGACATTAGAGAGATTCCATAACAAAGAGAAAGAAACATTTGTCAGAAATTCAGATGGAAATATATAATGTGGTTCCAAGCTGCCCTTATAAAAAAGGAGCATCAGATCTAAAAAGTATATACCAGTTCAAAAAGGGAATCTGTTGTATTAACTGATGGAAATATAGGAACAGAAATTTTTGTTTTGAAAATTCCTTTGTTTTCATGTAATAAACTATGGTAAATTTTATACTCAGTGATACAATCTAATCTAATCTAAATCTAAACTTATTTATAAATGGAACTTTTTCTCTGTGCGTGTGTGTGTGTCCGTTAACTATAGACTCCAAAACGGCTGAACCGATTTTCTTAAAAAATTTACGCAGTTGTACTATAAGTGTCTGCAAGTGTTCTTAGCTAGGTTTTGTGTCAAGGCACCTCCGATAAATATCAAAAATCGATAATCAAAAAAATCAGGTTATAGAAGGAGTGGTCCGATTTTAATCAAATTTGATACACTCATAGACAAAGACATAAAAAACAATATTCAGAAGTTTCAAGGTTGCATTTCTTACAATAGTGCATTTCTTACCCAAGTCTACCACAGAGTGAAGATCCTTCTTGAGATCAGCAGGAAGGTTATGGCTGTCTGCCTTGCCAGATTTCTTACTGATGCAGGAATAAATATGCCTACTTGGAATCTTATGAAAACAACACTTCCGTTTATTTCTGAAAAAAATTTTCAATAAAAGGAAAAAAAAGAAAGAAAGAGGGAAGTAAATAAGATGAGAAATCAAGAAAAGGAAAAGAAAGAAGAAAAGGAAAAATACAGACGAAATAGTGAATAGAAAAATTAGTGAGAAAATGTTGAGAAAAGGGAAAAGCCAATAAAAACAGCTAAAGAGAAGAATTCAAAATTAGAGCAAAAATGGATGGTAGACAAATATTAATACATAGTACAATGTTGCAACTCAGATCTTTTAGCATTTAAAAAAATGATGAAATCCCATACACAAACAGAAATATTATTCATAGAATATAAAATAAAGGATATTTAAAGAAGCAACATAAAGATGTAAATTCATTCAATTTAATATTATAAATTAGAATAAAAAATATATATATATATAATCACATTCCTATTATATTAAGACCCAGCAGCCGTTACTTCTTCTCGCAGAAAGAAATGTTAAAAAAATATTTCTGACAGGCTTTCACATGCTTCTACAAAGAAATTCTTGAGAAGCTAAGATTGTGTGATTTGCTCATTTTATATCAGAAGGAATTTAAATAGAAATTAATGGTGGAAAATAAATGTGAGAAGAATATATAAATGATCAGCCATTTTCCAATTCAGTAATTAAATTTAAATTAAATTAAAACACTTTAAGTCTTTTGCTTACACATTCTATTCCACTCATAAATATCTATTTCACAGGATTTACATATTCATAAATATATTCATGTCAAATTAAGCAATGCACCTGTGAACAAACACCCATATTTAATGTGTGTGTGTGTGTGTGTGTGTGTCATTCTTTTAAAACAAGGCCTAAGGTCCACTAAAGTTAGAGGGCTTACTAAATGGGTTTTCGCCGAGGAATCAAAATGTCAGGAATTCTTAAGTCAGAAACAAGATGTCTGAGTGGGTGGACCAGATATTAGGACAAGCTCACTCATTTGAGAGGATTGAAAGACATATTAGATGAAGAGTTGGTAACGAAGGCTGCTTGCAGATCAGCTGACATCTACTCATATTTCTATTGGGTTTCTCTAGCACTATTGCAGTAAAGAAATACATGTAAGAATGCAGGGAGATTAGGATAAGAATATATAACTACAAATAAAAGAGCAAAGTAAATGGGTGTTTATATATATATATATATTTTTTTTTTTTTCCTGAACATATATAATTAAATATAACAGACAATGAATGTCTATTATGTTTAACTATGAGCCATTCTAAACATATTTTGGCTTTAATTTCAGGTGAAAATAAAGACAAAAATTGTCCAACATTTGGATATATTTTTATTATACTGGTTTTAAGCTTTCACCTGACATGAGCCATCTTCAGAGAGGTTACAGGACTGTTAACACAAAGACACCCACTGTTAAAGATGATAGTATCTTGTATTGACATAAAACATTGCTATGTGATGATAACAGTCACCGAATAGCAGACTCAGTTTATAAATTTGTAATGCAGTTCTATGACGTCACCCTGCATGAGAGGCCAAAATGTTAACAGAACCATATGTCTAAATGCAATGTAATGTGTTGTGACCAGATTGAATTGTGATTTTATTAAGTGTGGGTTGCTTTGATTTAATATAGATGGCATCCAATATTTGAAAGATCTTTTTAATGTGTGTATGTGAGAGCATAATTGTGTTATTGATTAAAATCTGTCTAATATTACCTACATGGCTATGTTTTTCTAAAAATTTTGTTTAATTCATCTATGATCAGCAAGGTGGCAGGTAAGTCTACAAATTTATGAATTTCATCTGCTATTCAATGACTGTTATCATCACATAGTAATGTTTTATGTCAACACAAGATAATATTATCTTTGATGGTGGATGTCTTTATGTTAATGTCTCCAAAGATTGCCTATGTGAGCCAAAAGCTTAGAAGCAGCATAATAAAAAAAATATCCAAATGTTGGACAATTTTTGTCTGCAGAAGACTGTTCTGGTATATCTATGTTTCTTTAACACCAACAGAGCCAACCTGTAGTTCATATTGCATCTATGCTGAGCAGACACGAGTTTTTCAGGTTTTTGGAGAGTTCACATAATCTGGTGTAATTAACAGTTTTGAACAAGTCCAGTACACTTATATTCTTGTTGTTCATAGTGACTTGTATTTTCATGCTGACACAATCAATAATGGATTCTGAACAGTTCCCTTCAGATAATTTTACTCATAAAGTTTGTCCAAGTTTTCAGGCACTTGCCAATAAAGTTACACTGGGATCACTTCTCTAGGCAAGAAAAATCGACCATGGTGATGTCTGTATCAGGATCTCATGGTTGAAATGCTAATATTCTAACTACTTGACTATGCATATGCACACATTGCAAACAAATTTTGTTAAATTCAGCCACTAAGGTGTTTCTATTTTATATTATATTATTCCAATTTTTAAATAAGACATTGTACATTTAGAATTTATGAATGCATTGTCCAAAGATCATGTCTTGTTCTGTTTTATTAAAGTATTTTTCACTGTCTCAGTCATTATGAAGAATTGTCTGTTGTCAGTGAATGAGAGAAGACTTTGTTGGCTACATCCTAGGATTTTTAGACACTGAAATTAATTTGGGAATTCTTGTTATCTGAATCTATATATATATATATATATATATATATATATATATAAAACAAGATGTTTGTGTGTGTGTCTGTCTATCTGTCTGTCCACAATTTTTATCTGATTCTCACCAAACTTCACACAAATATTCTTTAGGCTTCTGGTCAGGTCATGGGCTACTTATTTTTTCTGATTTCCCCTGCGATATTGGAAATCTATACCTCGATATCTGATCAGGTCTAATCAAGATCAGGATTTCAGCTTTTTTATCATGGTTCTTGCTGCAGAATTTGCTCTAACTTGGTAAAATTATAGTTTTTAGTCTCAAACATTAGTAGATCTTCTCAGACAACTCATCAACTCATTTTCCCCAATATCAGAAATCGATACCCCCAATATTCTATTGAATCTGATCAAAAACTGATATCAATATGGCTCATTTTCTCCAATTTTACTCCCAATGGGTACAATAAGTTTTCATGGACTTGCTTAGGTTAGTTTATCCTTGGATGACTTATTTGACTCCGATATTAGAAATCAATACCCCAATATGCTATCAGGTCTGATCAAAATCAGGTTTTCAGCTCTTTTATTTTGGTTTTTGCTTTGGGTTTTGCTCTAAGTAGGCATAATTGTAGTTCTTAGTCTCAGCCATGATACCATTTACTCAGAGGACTTATTTAGCCTTCAAAATTCAGTTTACGACAAAAAAAACTTATTTGATATCAATACCAGGAAAACAAAATTTGACTTACATCCATTCATTTTTCCTTCAGTCTATGGTTTCGCTTTAACTGGAAACAACTATTGCTTTTTAGTCTTTCGTGCCAACTTCCAAACAGTTTGAGCTCCAGGGCCATGGATTAGTTTTAAAGCTTTCATTACACCCAAGCAACGCTGGCTATACTGCTAGTAGAAGATATCTATAAATTTTTTACTTTATATCAAAGTGTATAAAAGTTTCTGTGTGATATGTTTTGTTCTTAAGATTTCACACAACTTAGTTTATTCTTATGAGTCTACACATGCACACGAATGAAAGAGACGCTGATAATTTAAAATATTTTTTTTAACATATAATCTAACTGAGTTCATTCAAATTTTTCTGTCCTTGTTTATGTTTCTATCACTTTTCTTATTAAATATCCGACATTGTTATAATAGAAGAGATACAAAAAACTATTTTCAATTTAAAATTCTCAGTGTCTCTTTTGTTCATGCACATGTGTAGTTACATCCACATAAACATTGTCAGATGAGCAAAAACTTTTTCCTCTGTGTCTTAATTCACTGCATAAAATTGTACTGGATATATACAAATATCAATTTATAGCTTTATCAAATAAATAATTAAATATATATATCTAAACTTATTTATAAATGGAACTTTGTCTGTGTGTGTGTGTGTGTGTGTGTGTGTGTTTCCGTTACCTATAGACTCCGAAACAGTTGAACTGATTTTCTTGAAAATTTACACAGTTGTACTATAAGCGTCTGCGAGTGTTCTTAGCTAGGTTTTATGTCAAGGTACCCCCGATAAATATTGAAAATCAATAATCAAAAAAATCGGGTCATAGAAGGATTGGTCCGATTTTAATCAAATTTGATACACTCATATACAAAGATATAAGAAACGATATTCAGAAGTTTCAAGGTTGCAGTTCTTATAATAGTGCAGAAAATTTGATATTGATATCAGGAAATCAAAATTTGACTTACATCCATTCATTTTTCTTTCAGTTTACGGTTTCACTTTAATTGGAAACAACTATTGCTTTTTAGTCTTTCGTGCCAATGTCCAAAGAGTCTGAGCTCCAGGACCATGGATTAGTTTTAAAGCTTTCATAACACCCGAGCAATGCTGGGCTTTACTGCTAGTGTGTATATATATATATATATATATATATATATATATATATATATAATTTAAATCATTGTTACATGCCAGAATATAACTCTTTATCCGTTGACTTATCATCATATTATGAGTGCAATATTCTTTGGTCACTAGAGCAAACATGAGACAGAATAAATCCAATAATGGAATAGTAGATATAATGAAGAGTGTCAATCCAGAGTATTTGGAATAGGAATCCATGATAGTAAGACAGTAAAACCCATAATTGATTAATATCAATAATGAAGATTGTATCAGTCTATAGAGTTGTTAAAAAGCAAGAAAGTCAAATTGAGTAATGGTTCTTATAAAACAGAGGAACATGTTTATTTTACACTCAAATTAATGTCCTCATCTTTTTGGGTTTTGTGCTATGCAGGCTTCTGTGTAATCTACAGGGAATTAAGAACTGGATCCTTTATTTAATTTTCATGGGTGAATTATTTTCATTGCACTCTCCATATGTTAGTTTATCTTACTTTTTTTCATTTTTTTTTTTTTGATTGCTCAATTATCATTTGTCCTGTTGCCATTCAGTTTGAGTCTGAGCAACCAGACCCAGGCACCAAATTCCCAAACCAATGTTTTAATACTTTAGGCTCTTTCTTGTTAGATAATTGTTATGTTATGGCTTGTACCATGTGACATCCCATTGCCTGGATGTATAAAAGACAAGATGCGCTTAGTACAGGGATTGTCATTATCACAGACATCGGGAAGTAACACTTCTACTGCAAGATTCTGTAAATATTGTACATATATCTTGGTTCTACCACTCTGTTAATAAAGTAGTTTAGCTACATTTCTCAGTGTATCTCTTCATTCCACGATACAACAATAATTAAATTCATTATTTCAGCTTGAAATTCCCTGAAGGTTATCCAGATTGATTGATATCTGAAAAGGATAGAAAGGTACAATTTGCAAAATGTTGTGGTCGTGTAAAAAAAATAAATGAACTAAAAATACTTTAACAAAGGCTTTAATAAATAAAATGACCTACAATGGGATAAATAGCCAATGCTAGAAAGAAACAACACAGTCCAGAGGGGCAGTAAATATGTCTGCTTAAAATGGTTTCAGTCAAGAGAGTTAATTACTTGATGAAGAGTTCCAGTTAATAAAAGTAATTTCAAATATATGAGTATATCCCTTCCATAAAAAGTCATGGCAAAATATTTCAGAGGAATATTAGCTCTTTCCTCACAGGTTATAACCTCCTTTCTAAAATGAAGGCAGCAAAACCTAGTTTGTCCTATTGTTATACACCTCTTTTCTGATGGAAACAATTCTTTTCAAACAAAATGCTGGGATCACAGTGTTTGATCAAAGGAGCTGAATCAATGATGTTGTTACAAATGACAAATGTTGCAATTACAGAACCAACGATGTTGGGCTGGGGACAAACATTAAACTTCATAAATTCTGCAGCTTTCACTGCTACCACTATATTGATTATTCTCAAAATTCTTGGGCGACTACGAAACTTCAAAACCTGCAACAAATCCAGGATGACGATTAAACTTTTCAAATCATAAATCACCTCATTGGGGACTACTCAACCCAACTTCTTCACAAAAATCAGTTTTGCATGATCATTTCATAGTCTTCTTTTTTTATCTTTTTTGTCTTTTCTTCATCACTGTCAGTAAGAACAAATACAATCTGTAACAAACGCCTCTGTCGAAAACAATAGGACCAGACTCATATGTAAAATAAGATATAGTTATATTTTATTTTCTTTTTTCATGCAAAGACATCTTCAGTGACATGCCATGAGTTACAAGGAGGTTTTGGCAGTTGTCAGCACCCCCTATCAGGAAGACCTGATCTTATTCAACCGTACACTTCAACGGTTGTGTCCAGACTCCCAAAAACCAAAATCAAAATTACTACTAAATATTTTCTATCAGCTTGACATCACTGCCATACCATTGACAACTATCTTCCAGTAAAATTTTAAATGTAGGTCATGAACCTCAGACCTTGCTAGACAAAATATAAATCTAAATGCAAGAAGGTTTCCCTTTTTGTAAACGTTGTTGACCTTTTACAAAAAAATGCATTTCACTCAAATCACCAGGCACAAATACACTTCATTGTCAAAAATTTCATGATTCTCAAAAATATCATCTACATCACCTATAGAGCAACAATTGACAGGTGAAATAGGTTTTACTTTGTAAAAAGTCTTAATTTTTCTTTAATAAATAAAAAGTGTCCTAATTTTTTTTACTTTTTTCTTTATATGTTGTTTTTGCTTTTTAACTCTTACTGATGAATTTTAAGTATGTTTTGATGTATATTTAAAGCATACCAGTTTTATACCTTTAAGAGGGAGTCACTGTGCAGTTTTTATTTTTTGTGAGGGCAGAAAACTCAAGAGCTGCCCCGGATGGCATACATTTTTGCTATATCATTGCCTACAAGATGTCCACAGACTAAGTCGTTAAAAGTTTCACATCTTTTCTCAGTAATGGAAGACTTCTGAAAACAATTTTAATATCAATCTTTTTTATTAATATACCTATTTATGCATAATAACTGCATTTTGCTTCACTACTACATATATCTCACTCTTGCTCAACATGTTCATTGAAATCAGTACATTTAGAGACTTGTAAAGTTCTTATATCTTATGAGCATAAAAACGTAGCTTTTTATTTGATTGTCATCGTCAAAATAGAAATCCAAACTGTTTTGTGGCATCCATAGAATACATATTTTAACTCCCTATTTCAGAGCATTTCCTTTTCAATCTGTGCTCAATCGGAAGTTATTTGAAGCAAATAAAGATAAATAAGTGTAAATAGCTTGTGTTATTACGTCTTTGCTGGTTAAATGATTCTTGAATGACACTTTCTGATGGATGATTATTTTGATAATTTACTTGCATTTTCACCAAATTTTGTTGTCACATCTGGTCTGGTGTTTCTGCAATATGTCTAGAGATTCTTGACAAAATTTGAAAAGAATTATCAGTCCTTACTGGCATCTTGTCTTCAGACACTTTCTAACCACTGTAACATAGCTTCCCTGTTCTTTTTCTATAAACATTTTTACCGTGATGCTCTGATAAATTTTCATCTTTAGTAGCTCAACTTCAAAAATTTAATTTAAGATTGGCAGCTAGCACTCAGTATAGAAATTGGAATTTATAACCTTAAATTCTGTGTTAATAATTTTTTCTCCCACATTTTTACTTGTGGAACTCTCTTTTGACTTACTGTCATCATATCCACTACAATCTGTAAAAGTTTAAAAATGAAAAATTAATCATCATCTTCTGTTCCTTGATACCTGCACCTTATTGTCCTCTGTCTCTTTCTCTCTCACTAGCCCCTTACATTCCTAATCATTTTTATTACCTCTCAGCTTCATTTTCTGGTACCCTGACCACGTGAATTTAAGCAAGCTATTAGATTGGCATCTAGGTCCCACTCTTTAACTACTGAAATAGTTAAATGTAACTGCCACTTCTCCAAGAGTTTTTTCCTTGCACTTTCTGCCAATCAAACTCCATTCCATATACTTGCTTCCCTGATAGCCACAATTTCCAAAAAATTAAATGCAACATCAATTGCCATTTTCTATCTTCTTGAATCTTGTTCATTTTTTATAATTTCTTTAATACTTCCTGTACTCAGTCTTTTCTCTCACTGTAACTCCCTGAAAACTAATGGCGGTCCTGTCTTTCTTGGGTTGAAATGATTAAAGAAAATTTTTCAATATGTTTTCTTAGCAACAAAAGTTGTTTAAAGTGCATTGCACAAAATAACCATTATGAATAATATGATCTTAACTCTAGTAAAGAGATTTAAACAAATTCAAGAATGGATCATAAGATTACTGAAAATTAGAATTTAAACATCCGAACAAAAACATGATGCATTAAGAAATTCTTTGAATTGAAACCAAATACACATTGAAAATGCAACATTATGATTTCCTCTTTCCTGATAAAGTCAGTTGTGTTTTATGGTGTATTTAGTTCAATTCCACTCGGTATCAGTGCAAACAACTGGAACATTGATTCCATTGTTATTTTAACTAACTTTCTCCATGTTTAATGAAAAGATGGCCAAGCAGGACTTAAAATATTCACACTTTATTATTGTAAACACATCAATGACTAAACCAGATCTCTCTGGTATTGCACTCAATGAACTTTAAATATAAAACTGTCTCATCCATAAAACAAGCTAAATCACTATGAAAATATTAAAAATAGATTTCTACCATTTCAGCAGAGGCAATTATCACACTTTCATAGCATATTTGCATCATCTTGGAAATTACATGGTGAGTGAAAGATTAACTGAGTTTCACTGACCTGAATAATTTTTGATAAAGCTCATTGTTTACACATGAGGAAATACAAGTTTTAATTCTTAACCACTCCTTGCTGTATATGAATTGCTGCATTCTGATACAGTTGATAAGCTCTTCTGTATAATGCATTGTCATTCAGTTTAAAAGCTTTTCTGTACAATGCATTGTCACTCAGTAGATAAGCTTTTTGTATGATGTATTGTCATTAAGTTGATGAGCTTTTCTGTGTGTGATGGCCATCTGGCAATACATAGTGGTATGTTTAAAAGGACTGACAAAAGCCATATAATATGTAAAAACAACATTTATTCCACATATAAATGCAGCCTTGTGAAAACTGCAACAAATTAAAAATTAACATAAAATAAAATACAAAAACAATGCATTTTGAAGATACAAAAAAAACATTAAAGAGAAATAAAACTTTTATGGAAGTTTTATACTTAATTAATGATGAATGAGAGGTACATTTTTTCTAGGAAGATCAGCAATTGTCCATACAGCACACCTTCCCTCTCCACACTACTAATTTTATCCAAGGGAAAGGTAAGAGATGATACTGTTTGTCACAGATGGTTTCACAAGAATTGTCAAAATGAGATTCAATTGAATATTCTGTTTGCCTTTGGGACGGTGGCTACAGATTTTATTCTCAGGTTTTATTCCTGAAGTATTTCCTATGACTGGGTAAAGAGTAGAGGTTTAAAGTTAGAGAATTCCTTCTCTTAGATAGATTGCCCTGTCAGTCTGACAAGTTTTATTTTCCTGATTTGAGTATTACCTCATCCAATGCATATTATACATTTAGAGTTTATCTGTTAAAAAGTGATTTCCTTTCTTATTTTATTTTTCAAGAAAACATCCAAATACTTTGTCACTTTGTCTTTGAAATGTATTTTGAGTAAATTTTGTAAAAGTACTGTTTTTTTTTATTGTTTAAAAGAAAACATATGAATACTTTATGCTTTAGCATCCAAAACACATTTTCCATTTGTGTTAAAAAGTGATGTTTCTTTATTGGTTATAAGAAAATGTCTAGATACTTTGTATCTTAGCCTTTGAAATGTATTTTAAGTATATCTGTTAAAAAGTGATTGTTCTTATTGTTTAAAAGAGAATGTTGGAACAACTTGTTTTCTCCTCCAAAACATATTTTGAGGTGATGCATTAGAAAGTGATGTTTACATATTGTTTAAAAGAAACCATCAAGAGAAATTATTAATGTGCCAAGAAAAACATAATTTGTCAACTTCTATAGTGTTACTGCTATTGAAAGAAGTGAATAAGTGGCACAGGTTAAAATGAGAACAAACACTGATGGAAAGATATAGCATTTAATCATTCTGTTTAAATTGTTCGATTTTATTTCAAAATGTTTGATATGCTGTTACATGCAGTGATAAGTTCTTGAAGAAATTCTGAGAAATATTCAAAAGTTTTCAATGCTAACAATGTTTTATTTTAGAATGAGAATGAATAACTTCTTTATAAATTCTAAATACCCAAATAAATATATATATATATATATATATATATATTGTGATTTTATTACAATGATTTAGAAAAGTATTATAACCACTACACAAAAATTTTCATGTTTCAGAACAATATTGTTCTTCTTTAGGTGATATTTTAAAAATAAATGGTAAAATTGATTTAATTATATAAGATGAATTCATGGTTATTAAGAAAATTATGGAGTGGTAGTTGGAGGAAGTTAATATGACTGTAGGTGTGTTAATATTGCTCAATCAAAAGTGAGAATTTTATTTGAATTATGGATTTGAAAATTTGGGTTGCAAAAGTGAACAATATAACATTATGTCAAAACATTAAAAAAAATTGTCATGTTTTGACATTATGCTATACTGGTTCCAAATTTTCATATTTAACAATATTTAATTGCATATAAGAGCCCACTTTTTTCCCCACAAATTATTAAATAGTATCTTCCAGGTAATGTATACAAAACTGAGTTTATTTAGCTAATGTTTATCTGTCCTGCTAATCCATCTTCTTTAATCCATCTTCTCCCTCCAGCTATGGGTTAAATAGCAGGACAGATTTGCTTCTATAGCCTTGGTTAATAACCAGTCTACCACAGAAAGAAATGGCAACCAACTGCAGGAAAATTTTCAACTTATCAGTTATGGATCAAAATAGACATGATCACACAAGTGTGCAACACAAATGGCAATTACCTGACTGACTTCATATTTACCCATTTGCGATAGATTGCTAGTCCTTATACCTTCTCTAACTTTATAATAATAAAAATAATATTAAATCAGAATAAATAATTTTACCATGCTATTATATGCTATCAGATAGGTAAAGTTATATTTGAATAACTGCTGATTAGAGAATTCTATGCTTAGAATTTACAAACAAGTTTTTCCTTCCCATTCTAAGGTTAAACGTTGTTAGCATCGAAAATCTTTCAATATTTCTCAGAATTTCTAACCACAGATGCCTGTGACAAAGCAATCTGAAAATTTTGAGTGGTGGGAAATTGTTTATTTTATATTTGAATATGTTAGAAATGTGATATTCATAACAATTTTTTTATTGCTAAAAATGTTTGCTTTCAAATGTAAATTTATTCATAAGATCCAAACCTGCAATAGAGGTTACAATTACTAATTTGGAAATTTTAGTTATAAGACCCTCAGAGTAGCCATTTTGAATATTACATAAGCTAAGATGATCTCATTCACATAATTTTAAGGTTGTTTCAAGAAAAAAAGATTTTAGAAAATGTACTTTGCTTGTTTTGTCCACTTGCTTTTGATCTCTTATTTATAAACAAAACTTATGGTTTCTTAGAATTTAAATTGAATGACTCAGGGGTTAATGCAAATTGATGCATCATGCAAATAGTCTAGAATTTCATAATTAAAATCTAACTATGAAATCTTTCATTTTCATTTTGGTTATGACATGAAATTTGCCCAGATCTGTTAGTAAGTAAAGAATTTATTAATGGATTTTGGTCCTGTATATCACAGTGAATGATGGACAATCTCATTACAGATGAAGAAGAAACTTAAGTCATCAGAAATGTGGTTCTACAGAAAGATACTGTGAATACCATGGATGGAACATGTGAGCATTGAAAAAGTTTTAAGGAAGATGAAAGTAAAAGTACACTTATACATAGAATTAGAAAGACAGTTAAAAGTTCTAAGACATATAACAAGAAAAAAGAGTTTGAAGAACTTGATGCTCATAAAGAATATTGAATGAAAGAGGAATAGTGGAAATCAGGGAGTAACATATATAATGAGTGGCAGAACATGAACTAGGAGGGATGGGAAAAAGACAAACCTTACTAAGAGCTATAAAAGATATGAGGTTGGCTTTGAAGGGATTATATACTGTTATTTCTTAGTGAAGGAATAGATCTTGTTATTCCTTTTCCCACATAAGTCAGTAAATATTATTAAGCCAGGTAACCAATGTAATGGCAAGGCGGAATGAAGAAATGAAATGAATGAATAAACACTTGTTCTCAAAGAGTTTTTATATATTATGACATACTCAATAACATATATATATATATATATATATATATATATATATATATATATATTTTTTTTTTAATCATATCACCCCAAGCAAGGCGGTAAGGCCACTGATGCACAGAGGGCTACGTAAGAGTGAAAAGATTGGAAAAGAGAAAGCTAGAAACCACATCCTAAAAAGGGAACAAGGGATTAGCCTCTTCACCTGTTTAATAGATGTGGGTAGAGTGTGAACCAGGCGATCGTTTAGTTTATCTAAAAAAGAAAAATAAAAGAGTGAAAAGATTGGAAAAGAGCTAGAAACCACATCCTAAACAGGGAACAAGGGATGAGCCTCTTCACCTGTTCAATAGACAATATATATATATATATATACACGAAAAAAAAGTGTCCACATGTAGAGAAATACATAACTATTATATCTAACACAAAGCAAAGTATCAGAAGAAACAAAAAAAAGGAAAGGTCTTACATATAACTTAAAGATACTTTTGTACAGCCATTTTTATGACTCCAGATTTGGAAGGGCTGAATTCATCTATATCCCAAAGGGTACAGCAGGCTTCATCTATGTTTCAATGGGATGGCATCATGTGCTTGTGGATTCATCAATGTCCCAACAGGACGGCAGGAGTTTTATGTTCCAGCAGAACCTAGTCGATGGCAGATTCTTTCTAAACCCAAAGGTCTGTGCAGAAGGGAACAATCTTCTTCCTCAGTTGCTGTTAGTTGAAAAACTGTGACTAGAACTTGAGTAACTATCAGAAGTGATGTCACGAGTGGTTGTCATGTGACAATGTGACATTACCTCAACCAAAGGGAGATAAGCTCCTTTACAGTTTCAACCACAGTCTCCAGACAACTTCAGAATCTCCTACATTTCTTTTAAACAGTCTCCTTGTTTAAGTTAGTAAATGCTACAATGCTACAATAATACTTGCCTTTGGTTCATCTTTGGTGTTACAAGGAGTTTCGTTGGTCTCTTGCTCAATTGTGCCCCACAAATAATAATCCAGATACGTATATTAAGGGGTAATTTGGTTGCAGATATTGTCTGACAGTCATGACTGGGTTCTGTTGCTTTTGTGACATGATACCATGTCCAGTTGCTGTACATAGGGTCTTCTAACCAGACCAGCACTACTTTTGCAAAGTACTTGATGTAGGCCTCCATGTTGAGTCTGAGGCCCTCACTAACAAATTTGGGAGTTCTTTTTTTATCAGAATGATCAAAGTGAATTTTCCAATATGCCAAACTTTCATAATCATCATTGGATTTATCTAACTCTTTCCAGATCCTTTTCACTGTCCTCAAATTGACACCAAAACTCTCTGAAATGTGTGTATTGGTTCTTCCAGAATGAATGCCAAGGATGCTGTTTTCAAATTTCTGGTAAAGTGAATTGCATTATTTTGCTCCTTTTCTCACAGATGGTGCCAAACTGACCCTACTATACTTCCAAATGATCAAAGTGTTATTGAACAGTCATTCAGTTAAGTGCCATATGTGATACACGCTTGAGCAATCATGTCTTTCTGTGGTAGACTCGTTGCAAACTAAGGCTATAGAACCCAATCTGTCCTGTTATTTAACCCATAATTGTAGGGAAGAAACAGATGATTACCTTACTCAAGGGTATTTGCACATAAATGAATGCAAGGAATTCAACTGGAATTTGAACTTGGTTCCTCGATTTCTTGTTCTGGGCCGATATCTGCTGCACCACAATGCACATCCTGCTATACTGTACAGATGATAAAAGCAAAAATAAGCAATGCACATGTTCAAAATTAGAAATATAAAATGGCAACAGTTAACCCATCAGACCCTGTATATTGTTTCATTAATTAGGAAATTAATTTAGTCCAATGAAGTCTTTTTAGAGGATGAAACCTATAACATTTTCTGTGATTCAATTATGTAACATTGTTCTGATGTATAGAAACTTATATATCATCTTCTTTAATGCAGGTACATGCTATATTATGAGTAATATATTTGCATATTTTAAAATTGTTGTTTGTAAAATCTCATCCAAAATTAATTGATGTTGGTTTTTATGGCTTATCAACCTTTTGTAAGTTACTTAAAACAAGAAAAGATTGTCACCATTATCATTGAAATAATAATGATTTTATGATACCTGTCTTGGAGGAGAAGAGGGGGATTCATACCTTTCCCAAGGGTATTCGTCTGTAAGTGAATATAATAAACCCAACTAGAATTGGAATTCAGTTCCAAGACATTATCCATTATACTACCCACACATTCCCAAGAGGTCACCCATCAAAATATTGATCACACTTGATGCTGCTTAACTTCAGCAATCGTACAGTATCTGGTATTTCAATGTGATCTCATGCAAAGGAAAAACAAAAGCAATATCAAAGATATTGATATGAGAGTAGAGTAATGGATATAAATGTAGAAAGTAGAATTAGCAAACAGAGTTCAAATCCCAAGATAGTCTGTTGCATTCACTTTTGCACTGACATGCTTGGGGATGACATTAATTCCAGCTATGTGTTAGACAGTAGATTGACCTCTCTAGCCTTGAGTGGTAATTCATCTATAAGATGGTAAACTCTGAATGCTAAACCATGAAGAAAGTAGCAAGAAACCATTCCACTATCTTTCCTAAGAATATGTGGTAATTCACTAATAATAAAAAATCTGTGACAACTCTTGATTGCCTATATTCTGAAGCATGAAAAAATACCAATAATATATAAAAATGATTCTGATATATAAGTGTAAATGAATGAGTTGAATATTATTCATTTTTCTGTAAATAACCTTTTTCTAATTGGAGGTACATTTTAGGTTATAGGAAATATGTATTATATAAGAAATATATATATATATATTCATTATATAGTGAATATAATAAAAACAAAATAGGGAAGTTATCTTATCAATGGATAACTGTTGACTTATTTGATTTTCTCAGAATTGTGTCAAATAAGTAGATCCCAATAAAAAAGGCGTATAAAAAAAAGGTAAAGGCAAAGTTTTCTACAGAGGAGTTATAGTATTTTTTTTTTTTTTTTTAATCATCTCACACCAAGCAAGGCATTCCACTGCCACTATTGCCCATGGGGCTACATAGGGGAAGGTAAAGAGAAGGAGTAGCTAGACATAGGGAATGTCAGGAGGAAGGTGACAGATGATTAAGGATAGCGAGGATGAGGGTTGGGCAGATGGGAAGAGTGTTTGATAGAATGGGAGCAGGTTAGTGTGTTAGGAGGTGTCTATTGACCTTACATTTAAACTCCTGGAGGTTGTAGCCGCATAACTCGACTATATTCTGTAAAAAATGGTTTAATTTCTATTTTTGTCTTCAGAAATTTAATTAAATCAACTTTACAGTGTTAGTTGCTTGTGGTAAGTTAACCGGGATTCAGTCCATTTTTCAGTCTGTTTTTCTGTAATTTTTGGAAATTATTTTTTTTTTCGTTTTTTGTTCGTCTATGATTTTTTTTTTTGTCACTTAGTTTGTGTAAATTATTTTGCAATCCAAGGTTATTTTTGACTTAAGATAAATAGTATCACGGTTCAATTATTTCCATTAGTTTTGTCTTGTAGAAGATTTTAGTTGGTTTTAGACTTATATTTTCAATGTGATTCTGGAGAAAATAATGGTTGTAATGGATGCAATGACAATTCTGATGGCTGACAAGATAATCCATTAATATAACTTCAGGTAAAAATATCCTGGTCCAAAATACTTGGCGCATTAATGCCCACTGTTAATTCTACTATTAATTATAAAAATTAATTAAATTTAAAAAATCCAGTATTAGAGGTTTCTACATACAAGCTTTTAATGTCAATCACAAAAATTAAGAAATAAGGTGGTAGACATTGATGTGCAAAATCAAAATAAAAGACAATTATCATTTTACTACGAGTAATTTTTCAATAGTGTATGTCAGTCAGTCACTTAAGGGCCATACTGGATACACACTTGGGCAATCATGTCTCTTTCAATCCATGACTGACTAAGCAGAAGATTTTCCCGCAATAGGTTGCCATTTCTTTCTGCAGTAGACAGCTTGTCAACCAAGGCTATAGGACACAATCTGTTCTTCTATTCACCCTACAACTGGAGGGAGAAGGGATGGATTATTACCTTTCCCAAGAGTATTTGTGAGTAAGTGAATGCAACAAATTCAACTAGAATTTGAACTTGGCTCTCTGATTTCTCATTCTAAGCTGATAAGCAGTACACTACAATAGTGTACATACTAAACAATAAAACATTTTCAAAAATTACAATGACTGTGAGTCATGAGAATTGATAAAGGGAAAAAGACACTGGATTGATGCTTTTGAGCCTATCAGATTCCTTAGAATGCCATGGACATTGAGATGCACTTAATAAATAGATGCTAAAAACTATCAGAATATAGTATGTATTGAGAGAGCAGATGGCAAAAAAGAAGTTCTGTTGTTTTGGACATATGCAATGAGGTGGCTTTGATTAGGATATTCTGCTAAGAATAGTAGAGGCCAAGCTGCACCAAAGACAAGCACCCATGTCTTGGTTTGGTGATGTGGAATGAAATAACAGCAGCTGACACTGTAAAGGCAGAATCAGCCAGGGAGAGATGGAGGGTAGTGGTGACCACAGTAGTGCAAAATGTGCTGACTGAATAAATGATGTTAAATATGAAAAGAGGATGCTAGGAGCATTTGTATCAAGTTCAATACACAAAAATTAAAAAATTAATATTTGTTTAAAATGAAAGTATTAATGGCCAAATAGTTTGCTCTTGAACACTGTCATTTTGCCCTTTCAAAACATGGATCACTTTCAAAGGATTTCAAATTTTAGCACTAAATGATTTTGGGGGATTCTGATCATTGAATCATCCCTTAAAGCAATGTTTCTCAAATGGTGCACCTGGGCGTGCTAATGCGACTTGAAAGGTAGCCAGGTGCACTCCAAGTTAACTGATGAGTAATTTATTAATTATTTTTATATTTTAAAAATCTTTATTTTTTTAATAGCTAGAGATACCAAGCACTTGGCTTCTATGTCTAAGTGAAGTCTTTGTCATTTGATGTTTATTTTAATTTTTTATTTTTATAATTATTTCACCCCAAGCAACGCAAGGCTGCCACTGGTGCACAGGGGCTTACAATGAGAGAAAACAACGAGATGCCTAAGAAAGAATAAAAGGTGGATGGTATTTAGAGAGGTAGGAGATAGCAACTGACATTGCATTTAAATTTTTTTTTTGTAGCTATCAGGGCAGCAAATACATGGAATGAATTTTCATAGGTGAAACGTGTGAGAAAAGAAACTGACATAGTAGATGTGATGGCTACATTTGACTCTTTTGATTGTTTGCCTTCCTCAAGGAGTTTTAATCTGTCATTATCATCCTCTCTAATAAAAACAGATTCTTCATAAATTCCTTTAAATGTAAACTGTACCACTAATCTTTTTTTGGCAATGCTCAACCCAAATTTCAAATTTCAAATTTTTTAAATAATGACAAATTTTTCTTCATTAAAATTTAATTTGCACCCCAGAGTTTTAGTTATTCTACAAGGGTGCATTGAATTAAAAAGGTTGAAAAAAAAGTGCCATAAAAACTTGTTAACCATTTTTTAATTAATCACTTCTTAATCATTAGTAAATTAATCAATTTGAAAGATATTTTGTTAAAAGAGCAGTCTTTTATCCAGATCTCTCAAGGAAATCAATAAATGAGATTTACTCCTGCAGGTTATTTGTTAAAATTAAGAGTATTTAGAAACAATGCATATTTATTGCTGCAAGCAGAGTCTTTGTTCTTCTAGGCACATTTTAAATTTCTTCATCATAATTATTAACAGATTACATTTTAACTTAAATTTTGTACTTGTAAATTAACTTTAATTGATTTTTACTCTTCATGAAAAATATTCTTGTTTAGAAAATCACTCTTTTAAAAAGAATATTCCTTCACAGATCAGATGAAAATTTAATATTTGTCTATATTTTTGAGATAAAGTGTTTATATTGTTGTGTTGCTTTATTTTGGTATAATTAGAAGATAACACAAACTTGAATTTATGATGTTTATTTTTGGCATAAAACTTTACGTTTTTACATCAAGTTACAAGCTTTAAATTTTGTGTGCATACCGAAGCAGACTAGCTAAATTCTCTTCACTGTGGGATGCTAGTAGTAAACGAGCCTATCCCTTCTGGACTGTAATGGTCAACTGACTAGTGTCTTCCCCTTTTCAAATCTCTTACACAAAACTACTGTCCTTAACTCCTACTTCTTACTCCTACTCTTACTCCTAAAGAAATGGTTCCTTATTTTGCCGCCCAACTTTGAATTCTTGGTGTCAGTGTGTCTATCTTTTTCTATTTTTAGAACACTCACCATTTTTTAAACCATAACAATATTATTTACATATTTTGAACTGTTATCCTCATCTTTATTGTCATATTCACAACATTTTGTATGCTACATCTTCTTCAGGTGACTGGAATTTTGAACTGAAAACTTTATTTCAATCACGAGGGTAGATTGCTTTGATTCCATCAGTCCTGCAATTTCTGGATTTATTAGTTATCGCCATTTAACTCTCTCAGTTTTTGGCCATTGCTGTCACCAGGTATTCAAGTCATTGGACCCAACCTTTTATCTACTGGCCATATGTTCTCATGGAATGAGACTTAGTATGAATTACATTTGAATTCTTGACTTTAATTTTCATAATATAGAGGGTATATTAAAAATACTTTTAAAATCATTGAGGTTGGGTTTCTAACAAACAGCAGCAAAGGTTGGATGGCTTGGTTTACCTTCGGCCATGAGAACCAATTTCATAAAGCCATGCAGCCTCACGTCCATTACCATTCGTGTGACCATGTGTAAAAAATCATATCTACCTGCTCATGAAAAGAATATCCTGCCATTGTTAAACAGAACACTTCTTAGTAAACTCACTACTGAACACATTAAACATTGAAAGGCAGACTAGCCACAAATTTACACAAATGAAAAATGTAACCTAGTCTACATGGCAACACTACACCAATTACCAACAACTTTCTTTAAACTTAATAACTCAAAATCTAAGCTTTGCTGACATATGTTTATCTGGACTTTTTTCTTTGTTTTGATATGAGGAACACATCCCCAAAGTTTGTAAAAGTATTTTTTATATATACCCCTATATATATATATATATATATATATATGAGATAACAATAAATATATTCATATATCAAGAACAATATTAAGAAAAAATGTATGACAAATTTTAATATTTCCACTTTATCATATACGTATATGTATATACAGGGTGTCCATAAAGTTTGTGTACACTTTAAAAAATTTATAACTTTATTTGGTACTTGCAATAAAAATAATTTGTAAAAAGGATTAGAAAGAAGTAAATCTATATTTTCTAAGATTTTATTGAAATGTTATTTAAGTCTCCACATATCCTCCATCATTAGCAATACAAAGTGTAATACAATGTTGCAGTTAATGGAAAACATTTGCAAACTGATTTACTGTAATACCTGAAATCACATTAGTAAATAGGTAAAACTAGGTAACATTTTTTACAGATTATTTTCCTCACGAATAGAAATAAAGTTATACATTTTTTAAAGTGTACTTGGACTTGGACACATTGTGTGTATATATATATATATATAAAGGCAATAAAGCCACTAAGACACAAGAATTTACTAGCTGTGAAAGAATTAGAAAACAGAATTATCATTAAGAATTGAGAATGATTGAAGAGTATTTAGAATCCTGTTGATAAGGATTGACATTGCATTTAAATTTTTGAAGATCAAAGTTGGCTAAAAAGCATGAGGTTGAAAGAAATTTCCCTATGATTTTCCCAAGAAGTACAGTGTTATGAAGCTGGCAGCCACAATCTCAACAATGTAAGATATGTAGATAACATAGTGCTGATAGCAGACATGGAAAGGAAAATGCAGGATCTCCTTCAGAAGATAGCAAGATGAAGCTAGAAGAAAGGACTGAGCATAAACTTCAAGAAAACTGAATGTACATTCATTAGCAAAATGAAGACACCAAAATGCTAATTACAGGTCAGAGAAACTTAAATAAAACAAGTAAAGAAATTTAAATACCTTGGAAGTGTTCTGACAGAGGATGGAAAGTGCAACACTAAGATCCGAAGACACATTAGCCTAGCCAAGGATGCATTTCAAAAGCTAACCAGAGTACAGAGAAACAGGAAAACATTATTGGAAACAAAAAAAAAGGAGAGCTGGATTACTATGTAATATCTATTCTTTTTTATGGCATCAAATGTTAGACAATCTCTTCAAGGATGAAGGAGAAGCTTGAGCTAGTGAGCAATGATGAGATGTTGGAGAGGAGGCAAATGAGAAGAAAACTCATACTTAACATCAGGAAGAGATAGCTGAAGTTTCTGGGACACTTAATGAGAACAGAGAGCCTAGAGAATCTAATACTCACAGGACAGCTAGACAAGGGAAAACAGCGCAAGACATATTTGATAAGGCTTGAGCAAAATGGATGGTGGAGCAGGGTTTGGGAGAGATACCAAAAAGAAAGATATTAAGAGCAACAAAAGACAAGGCACATGATGAGACATGGCACATGAGAAAGAAGAATATATATATAGCAAAGTGGAAAGTTTTTTCATGAGACGCTTTTTATTTTTTAGTGTCAAACAAAATTTAATGTATATTTTCTAGAAATGTAACAATCATATCGAATATTTTCCCACTCAAAAGCTTCTCTGAGCACAGCAGTCTTAATTGCTTCAGATGAATGTCAATCTTTATTTATTTTTATTATTTATTTTTATAAGTACCAAATTGTTTAAATTTGGTATCGCCAACTTGTAATTAATATTTTGGGTTCCTCTTTTTACCTAGGAAGGTGCAGAAATGTAAATGCCTAGCAAGTGTTCTAGCATAGGACAGAAAGTACAATAGGGAGATCTGAAAGTACATTGGCATAGCCAAAGATGTGTAATATTTTTACCTGGTATGTTTTGGATAATAATTAAGAGATACAAATATTAACCTGTTAAAACAAACTTTATTTAACTTCGTATACATTCTTGCGTGAGTCCCTCATGGCTAGCTAAAATGTCCGCTGGCTGAAGTAGCACATGTGGCTGGTGTGAAATCTTTTGAGGAACTAAAAGAAAACTGAACTGCTACTAGTTGTTGGTCAGTAGGGATGGGCCAGAGAGAGAGAAAGAGAGGGAGTGAGAGATGAAGGGATTTCTGGGATAGTAGTTCGTGACCTAGGTGGAAGCACCTGGAGAAGAGGAGGGAGAAGAAGACAAAGTTAATATGTTAAGGTCGTATTATTTCTGACCTTTAGTAAGGGGGTACTACAGACACATTCCAGAAGCTGAGTAGAGTATTGAGAGACAGAAAAATTTCACAGGAATCAAAGAAGAGAGTCCTTTTTTTATGTTATGTCTGTCATTCAATATGGCAGTGAATGCTGGACAATCTCATCAAAGATGAAGGAAAGACTTGAAGCAACCAAAATATAGTTTACAAAAGGATGATGAGAATATCATGGACAGTACACCTGTGAAACAATGAGGTTTTGAAGAGGATTGAAAAAGGAGAGTTGGAGAACTTGATGCTCACAGGATGGACAGGGATAAAGCGAGATGAGGGAAAACAATGCACGACATACCTGATGAGGATTGGGAAGGATGATAAAGGATAGGGATATGTGGAAAACCATGATTGTCTATGTCCTGAAGGGACATGGCACATAAAAGAAGAATTAATGCTGAAATAACACTGATTCTTATTAGAAACTTGCGACAACTAATGTGAAGGACATATATGAGACATCAGAATCTATTGTTGAATACAACAGCTCTTCATAATCTACCAATAAAAATATGACCTGCAGAATTATGAATATTTCTTAACTGTGTTTGTAGGTAGTAATCAGAGTTAAATATGCCAGCTAAAACTAGTTTCTATAGTGAAGATGGCATTTTAATGTTTAGGGATCCTTCACCACTCCTACTAGTGATAGCTTGCCTTAAAGAACATATAACCTTCTCAGTTTGAAACAGTAATGAAGTCTCTGTGGAACTTTTGTTAGCTGACCTTTCTTCAATTCATGAAGAGTTCCTCTCAGTCTCTCTCATTCCATTTCTCTACATTCTGCTCAATCCATGATATCTTTGATGATAATAATGTCCACCATATTTGATTCTTCAGCTTCGACATTGTTCATGTCTAAATGTCTTGCCATTTCAAAATCCCAGCCTGCCATTTCTGCTTTGAACCAATTCCCCATCCACCATTTAAAAGACCATCAAATAGAACACAAAATTTTCAATCTCTCTTTCTTTCCCATTTCTTCCTTGTTTTTATTTTTATTTTTTTATTTTTACAAGGTATATATTTCTAAAAATATCCACATTTATAAAATGTTGAAATTTTTGTATTGGCAATAATAACTAATAATATATATAATTTTTGGATCATACAGCAAGAGTTGTTTCCCTTTACAGAAAGAGCTAACTTGAATTACATGCACAAATGTCAATGTACAAAATAATAATAAAATTAGATATTTATTTTAAAATTTCATACTTATGTGGTATAATGGTTACAAGCTTTTTTCATTAGAACCTACAAATGTGTAGTGAGTTTGATCCTCACTGGGTACCCCATACTTTCGGCCATGTGTGCCACATCTAAGTGTTGCTTAGAAAATCAATATAGACATGCTAAAATTATTCAGTAAAAATTTAAGTTCTTGAAGTTTGAATATAATGAGTTTATTCATGTAAATCTGATTTTTAAAAGTCCAAAGAAGAAACAGCAATATTATTAGTCTTGACCTGGCATCTTGATTTCAGTTACTTTTCCACCTCCATAATGTAGCTTGCTTGTACCTCTTCAATAAATACTTTCACAGTCAGTCAGTCAGTTAAGTGCCATACGTGATACACGCTTGGGCGATCATGACTTGAAAGAGACATGACTAACTGGGCAGAAAATTATCCCACAGTAGGTTGCCATTGCCAATCTGTCCTGTTATTTAACCCATAACTGGAAGGAATAGATGGATTAATACCTTTCCCAATGGTATTTGCGCATAAGTGAATGCAATGAATTCAGCTGGAATTCGAACTCAGCTCCCCGATTTCTCGTTCCGAGCCGATATCCAATGCACCACAACGTACATCCTTTCACAGCACTTGTTTTAATAAACCTTCCTTTATGGTAGTTAGGCTGTGTAAATTTAAGCATGATACTTAATTAGCTGGATGTGCATTGTGGTGCATTGGATATCGACTTGGAACGAGAAATCAGGGAGCCAAGTTTGAATTCCAGCTGAATTCATTGCATTCACTTACGCGCAAATACCCTTAGGAAAGGTATTAATCTGTCTCTTCCCTCCAGTTATGGGTTAAATAACAGGACAGATTGGGTTCTATTGCCTTGGTCAGCAACCAGTCTACCGCAGAAAGCAATGGCAACCTACTGCGGGATAATCATCTGTCCAGTCAGTCATGTCTCTTTCGAGACATGATCGCCCAAGCGTGTATCACGTATGGCACTGACTGACTGACTTAATTAGCTACAAAGTTTCATCAAATAACAGTTTAGTTGAACAGATTATACCATAAGTTCTATGCTAACAGTTTCTTTTCTTGTGCAACTCTCTTCCAGCTCTTTGATTTTTAACCAACTTTGATCTTCAAAACTTTAGATATAATGACAATTGTTATCTACTGTCTTCTTGTTGTTCTCACTTCGTAATAACATTTCTCTCTTTTCTTATTCTTTTACACTCAGTGTCTTGTGTCTTAGTGGCATTATGGTCTTGCTTGGAGTCAAATGAGTAAAAAAAAGATATGATACCAAAGAGTAAATTTAAAGTTGTTACATTTCTAAGGGTGATTGTTTTTACTTTGTCTCTTGTGATCTGTGATGATGCATATCACATGGTTTTTGCATGTTTAAATTCGAACTTCTGCTCTGATGAGCTTGGCTCACTGGTGCCCCCTTTGCATGAATTTAGTTTAGTTACTAGACTAGTGTTTAGGTTCCACCTTTTTACAATGAAACCAATCAAATGTAACCACAGCTTCTACTCTATCAACTTCTTTGCTCACTCTTCCTGCATGTGGAATTCCCTTCCATACACTTGCTTCTGTGAAAGTTACAATCTCCAAGAATTTAAATTCAAAGTCCATTCCCTTCTTCTATCTCCCTGACTTGCATCCTTTCCCTGACAACCCCTTGTATCATGTTCTTCCTTTCCACTCCATTCACATGCAGCCCTCTTCACACCTGTATTCTCATCCTTTTCTTGCTGGCTTATGGCCATATCACATTGAATACACCGGTTCTCACTTGATCACTGAAGTTAAGCAACATTGTGCCTGGTCAGTACTTAGATGGGTGACCGCTTGGGAATACCAGGTGCTGTAAGTGTTTTTGACGGATGTGCATTGTGGTGCAGTGGATATCGGAAAGAGAAATTGGTGAGCCAAGTTTGAATTCCAGTTGAATACCCTGCATTCACTTAAGCACTGGTACCATTGGGAAAGGTATTAATCCATCCCTTCCCTCCAGTTATGGGTTAAATAACAGGGTAGAACTTGGGGACCCTGTCCTTAAAAAAAACAAATGCCAATGAATCTTGATACTCGAAAAGAAAAAATATTACTAGACACAAAACTTATATAAAAAAAAACAGCAATAAATTGTTGAAAGGAAAAGGTGTTACCAGCAATAAATAAATAAAAATTTAGTTGGCAATAAATGACCCACCGAGGTTGATATGCCATAAAAACAAAACAACCAACCAACAACCTTTTCTTGCTCATTCACTGATTCCCCTGTAACTTGTTTCTCCTTCTTGTCACTCACCTCTTATGTAACCCTACTGTGCACCAGTGACAGTTCTGCCTTGCTTGGGGTGAAATGATTAGAGAAAAAAAATTAAAAAACTGAAACATGTAAAATAACTAGAAGGTATATGAAAGCTATTTTTGTATAGATCAGTCATTTTGTTGGTTTCAATGTAGGTGGCTTTTGGACAGCATAAGGCTATATAAGGTTTAATTAATGTTCTACTGAAAATTCTTGGTCATTCTTGTGCTGAAGATATACAAAATTAGTCACTTGATTGATTTCTTTTTAATTTATTTGGATTTTGTTTTCTCTGCGCTTGGTCTTTTATTGAAACTGTCATCTTGTGGTGAAATGATAAAAAAAAAAAAGAAATAATATTTCCAAACAGATTTATTAAAATATAGATGTAATTTTAAATACATATTGAAGAAGATATCCTGTTTATTGAAAAATGGTACATTTAGAAGTTTGTAAGAATAAAATAAAGAATATAGTTGTAAGGATTAGAATATTTTGCTTTGATCATATGAGAAATTATTGAATTATAACTGATTGAAAGAAATATTGGTTCTTATTGAAAGAATTACTTATTGAAAGAAATATTGGCAATATTAGTTGTTTCCTTATAATGAAACATTTATGGTTATAGGATATTTGTTTCCTTTTATAGAAAATTCAGCATTCACTGGCCAAACAGTCAGTTCTACTGTCAGTTGAAGTGAATAAAATCTTTTTTAAAACAGTTTTTCAGGAAAATTCAGGAAATTTCGCAAATCCACTAAATGTTAATTACATTGTCTACTATTGAAAGAGGATGTGTGTTGTGGTGCATTGGCTATCGGCTCGGAACAAGAAATCAGGGAGCCGAGTTCGAATTCCAGCTGAATTCATTGCATTCACTTATACACAAATACCCTTGGGAAAGGTATTAATCCATCTCTTCTCTCCAGTTATGGGCTAAATAGCAGGACTGCTTGGGTTCTATAACCATGGTCGGCAACCAGTCTACTGCAGAAAGTAATGGCAACCTACTCCGGGATAATCTTCGGCTCAGTCAGTCATGTCTCTTTCGAGACATGATCGCCCAAGTGTGTATCATGTATGGCACTTAACTGACTGACTGTTGAAAGAGGGCTCTCTTCTAACCTTTCAAAAGTCATGTGGAAAGTCAACATCTTGATTATGCCAAAAAGGTGAGACCACCACCAGTATGCTTATTGCTTTAAGCCAAAATGGTTGCTATTAGTTTAGACATGTGTTGAAAAAAAAAACCCTGATAAAAGTTTTTCTATCTGACTAGGTTGCTTAAGAACATGACTGGAGTTTCTATGTTAATGTCTTAATCATGTGTTCAGTTTTCTTATCTCTTCTACTGAATTTTTACAATTAAACCATACTCTAAGTTATATAAAGTGTTGAATATTTATTTGTTTCACAAATTTGGATACTGTTCTGCCTGATAAATAGATTAATACAAGTGATTACTTAACTTCTATTTTCACCTTGCCACTCTGTTTTTCTTTTTTGCTTTATCTTCTTCCTCCCTCACTCTTGTTCACTTTATTTTTTCACTCACTCTCTTTTGTTTTATTTTCTCACTCACTCACTTCCACTTTATTTTCTCAGTCACTCTCTTTTGCTTTATTTTCTCAATGACTTATTCATTCTATCTATCTATCTATCTATCTAGTCATCTTCATATATAGAAATATATATATATATATATATATATATATATATATACAGGTAAGAAGGTAAATAAGTATATATATATATATATATATATATATATATAACATGGAATGTTTGTTTGATTCTGTGAAAGCAGCTCAGAGCAGAAGATTCTACCATAAACCCATTACTCTCATTAGACAAAGACTGACTTTTGTTATGGCTAGTCTTGGTTCATTTTATTTGTTTCTTATAAACAGTATTATTAATTACTTTCTTCGACTTATTTATCTGCTTTTATTTTGATGATTAGCTTTCATTTCATGTTTTTATGGCTTAAATCTATCTAGTGCAGTGTTGATTCAGCTTTATTATATATATATCTAAACTTATTTATAAATGGAACTTTGTCTGTGTGTGTATGTGTGTGTGTCCGTTACCTATAGACTCCGAAACTGCTGAACCGATTTTCTTGAAAATTTACACAGTTGTACTATAAGCGTCTGCGAGTGTTCTTAGCTAGGTTTTGTGTCGAGGTATCTCCAATAAATACTGAAAATCGATAATCAAAAAAATTGGGTTATAGAAGGAGTGGTCCAATTTTAATCAAATTTGATACACTCATAGACAAAGACATAAAAAACGATATTCAGAAGTTTCAAGGTTGCAGTTCTTACAATAGTGCAGAAACTCGATAATATATATATATATATAAAAGGCAAGATGTTTGTGTGTGTGTCTGTTTATCTGTCTGTATGTCCCTTGTACAAATCCACAATTTTTATCCGATTCTTACCAAACTTCACACAAATATTCTTTAGGTTGACTCTGAGCTCCAGGACCATGGATTAGTTTTAAAGCTTTCATTACACCCGAGCAACGCCAGGCTATACTGCTAGTTTATGCATAGAGGGCACTAGGGAGCTAAGTTTATTGGAGCAGAAGCTTGTATTTGGGAAGCAATCCCTCTTTTATACAAATTTCATTGAAGTTGACTGACAGAATATTATGATTAAACTTTTTATTCAATTTCTCTTGTGTTCGTACAAGTGTTTTCTTTTCTGGACACAAACCATGTAAAACAGTCCAAAATTTCTGCATATTTGAGTGCTTTCAGTCATTAACATGGATGATTTGTAGTTTTCAATTTTAACTGAATTTTTGGGGTTTTTATGTTCATATTTGAAGTTATAGGAATATTTTATTTTCCAAACACAGTCAGTATATTATGGCCATGTTCATAGTTAAAGTCACTGAGTGTTAGCTTTTCTTTTTTTATTATTAGTGCTTCCATTAGTTTTAATATTTTAAACATGTGGATGAGACTATTATATTTGCATTTTCTACTAGTACATTGTGGATGACCAAAAGAATAGTTGAAAGCACTCAGATATGCAGAACTTTTGGACAGTTTTTTGTACACTTTATGTTCAGAAAAGAAAACAGTTATATGAATGCAAGAAAAATTAAATATACACCTTAATCATAATACCTTGTCAGCTGTCTTTAATGAAATGTGTGTATGTGTATGTGTGTGTGTGTGTGTGTGTATGTGTGTGTGTGTGTGTGTGATTGATAAATTGTCATCTAAATTACACAAAAATAAAACTAAGACTAACATCTTGTTTTAATTTAGCTTTATGCAATGTAGAATTGAGTCCATAATAAGCAGAAATTCTCAAATTTTTATGAAAAGATTAATATACATTTTATTCACTGAAGCAATGTCTGAAATCTTTGTTTAAGCCATAATTTTAATCGCATTTTCTTTTATCTTAGAATTTTGTTGCTTTATTGTCAAGATAGATTTCATTAACTTTTGTCCCAAGTCTACAAGTTCACATCTAGTTATTTGTAGGAGACCACAAAACGCATATATATTTCAATCATGCATGGTGTTTGTTTTTACTTTTGTTGACTGCACACTATAATATGGTCAGTTGGGCATTATTTATTAGAAAAAAAAGCATCATGACACAATTCACTCTACTAGAAATTTGGAAACAGCATGCTGAAGGGCTTGGCATTTGCACCAGAAGCACTAATATGTAAATTTAAGTGTCTGGGTGTCTATCTGAAGTCATTGCAGGCAATTCAGAAAGAGTTGTATGATATATCCATTTTGTATTGTATGATCAGTTAAGTGCCATATGTGATACATGCTTGGGCAATCATGTCTTGAAAGAGACATGACTGACTGGGCAGAAGATTATCCCGGAGTAGGTTGCCATTGCTTTCTGCAGTAGACTGGTTGCCATCCAAGGCTATAGAACCCAATCTGTCCTATTATTTAACCCATAAGTGGAGGGAAGAGATGGATTAATACCTTTCCCAAGGGTATTTGTGCATAAGTAAATGCAAGGCATTTGACTGGAATTCATACTCGGCTCACTGATTTCTCGTTCTGAGCTGATATCCATTGCACCACAATGCACATCAAAATAAGACAAAAATATCTTTAAATAGTAAAGCGTAAATTTATTTAATAAAATCATCATGACTTTAAACACAGCCTCAATACAACTTTGGAATCTTCTGCATCTCTTCTGGATAGTCTCTTTGTCTAAGTTGGTGAAAGCTGCCATAATCCTTGACTTTAGTTCTTCTTTGTTTCATTCAAAGAGTTTTGTTGCCTTCTTGCACAACTGTGCCCCACACATAGTAATTAAGGGGATTGCAACCTGGTCAGTTAGGTGACCAGATATAAATGGGGATGGTGTCACCAAAATTGTCTGACAGTCATGACTGGGTCCTCCTGCTTGTGTGGCATGGTGCAGAATCTTGTTGCCACCAGCCAGCCAGCCAGCCTCTTGACTTAGAGCAGCACTACTTCCTCAAGGCACTTGATGTAGACTTCCAAGTCGAGTCTGAAAGCTTTGTGGGGAGATGAATGCAGGAATAATATCATCACTAGTGATCACCCTAAGCACCATGATAAATTGGATATATTATACAACTCTTTCTGAATCGTCTGCAATGTCTTCAGATTGACACCCAGACACTTAAATTTACATATTAGTGCTTCTGGTGCAAATGCCAAGCCCTTCAGCATGCTGTTTCCAAATTTCTAGTAGAGTGAATTGTGTCATGATGCTTTTTTTCTAATAAATAATGCCCAACTGACCATATTATAGTGTGCAGTCAACAAAAGTAAAAACAAACACCATGCATGATTGAAATATATATGCGTTTTGTAGTCTCCTACAAATAACTAGATGTGAACTTGTAGACTTGGGACAAAAGTTAATGAAATCTATCATGACAATAAAGCAACTAAATTCTAAGATAAAAGAAGATGCAATTAAAATTATGAACAAAGATTTCATTGCTTCAGTGAATAAAATGTATATTAATCTTTTCAAAAAACATTTGAGAATTAATTTCAGCTTATTATGGACCCAATTCTGCATTGCATAAAGCTAAATAACAGTTTTAATCAAGATGTCTGTATTGTGAAAGATGAAAAGTTTTGGTTGTTTTGTTTTTATGGCATATCAACTTTGGCAGGTTCATTTATTGCAACGAAATTTTATTTATTTTTTGCTGGTAATACCTTTTTTCTTTCAACAATTTATTGTTGTTTTCTTATATAAGTTTTGTGCCTAGTAATACTTTTTTCTTTTCGAGTCTCAAGATTCATTGGGATTTGTTTTTAAGGGCAGGGTCCCCAAGTCCCACCCTTGCTATTTAACCCATAACTGGAGGGAAGGGATGGATTAATACCTTTCCCAAGGGTACCAGTGCTTAAGTAAATGCAGGTTATTCAACTGGAATTCAAACTCGGCTCACTGATTTCTCTTTCCGAGCCGATATCCACTGCACCACAACACACATCTGTCACTAAGCGCTCACAGCACCTAGTATTCCCAAGTACTCACCCATCTAAGTACTGACCAGGCTCAATGTTGCTTACTTTTGGTGATCGAGTGAGAACCAGTGTATTCAACATGATAGGTCATAAGCCTGAAAAATGAAAAGAAACTAGAATAATAATAGTTGGCTTGAGCATAAGTTAAGCTCAGCCTGATTGTGTCAACAATGTATGGGAAAGTGCATGTCAAATATTTATAGACTTTTGAGGAGGACAGCCATTTATGTGATATCTGTTCTCCGATATGGCACTGAATGCTTGACCATCTCCTTAAAGATGAAGGGGAGACTTGAAGCAACAAAATGTGTCTCTATATTTTGTGTTTTTGAAAAGGAGTGTTCTTTCAAAGTTCTCACAAGCAGCATGTGGCTGTAATTTATGTGAGCATATTTCTATTACTAAAAAACTTTTGATATTCCATTTTCAATATATATATATATATATATATATAATCATTTTACCCCAAGCATTATGCAGAGAGTTACAGAAAGTGAAAGTGAAAGTGAAAGAAGAGATTGAGTATAGGAAGCATTAAGAAAAGGACGTAAGGTAAATGTGATTCAACAAGATAGAGATAGTAATTGACATTGCATTTAAATTTTAGAAAATTGTAGCTATCAGGGAAGTAAGTTAGCAGAAGGAATTTCCACAGGCAAGAAGTGCAAGTAAAGAAACTGTTGGTGTAGAAGTAGCAGTTCTATTTAGCTGCTCCAGTTAAATGGCTGGACCTAGGTGTCAATTTAGTAAAATGCATGAATTAATGTAGTTGGGGCACTAGAAAAAAATGCTTGTTAGGACAGTTGCCATGATGATAATTGTACAAAACACAGAGGGAAGCCATGTTACATAGGTGAGAAAGTGACTGAAGTCAAGATGCCAAGTCTGGATCAATTACGTTACAGATGCAGCTTTTTATTTTTGTCAAGAACCTTAGGATGAATAGCAGGAGCACCAGACCAAATATCGCAGCAGCATTCAATGCATGGGCAAATGGTTGATTTTTAAATGTGCAAGATATATTACTATTTAAATCACAATATTAAAGCACCTTGCTATAAAAGAGGCACTAAATATCAAATAATTTCCTCTTCTATCAACCTTATATTATTTAACAGTGGAAATGGAATTTTGAAAGTTTTTTAAAAAATAGACAGACACTCACATAATGCCCAACCACACACATCATGTGATAGCTTGAAAGAACTCTTCTTTTCAAAAACACAAAAAACACAAAAATCACATTACAGTCAAACATGAGGACATACTAACAACACTGGAAAAATAACATCCTTGAAAATGGCTAGTGAAAATACTTGGGAAGTTGAAAATTATGGAACATTTTTGCACTCCTTATCTCCAGCAAAAAAGAAAATGTAAGAATACTTGAAAAATTTAATAAAAAATTAATAAAATATTTCTTGTAAGTCGTTTTTAACGAAACATGATTAAATGAAAGATTACTGCCCAGATATACATTAATCTATACGTGTGTGTGTGTGTCTGTGAGAGAGAGATCGAGATAGAATATAATGATTTTGTATAATGCTTTTAATGTCATAGCATTCTGCATTATTTTCTTTTCTTCTTTTCTTTTTTTATTTCTATTCTTAATGTGCTTATGAATTCTTTCCATTTGTCTCACATAGAAATATTAGATACAATGCTATCTGAGAGAAGTTATATGATCAAGTGAATACAGCAAGCATTCGTTCTACAGATGTCAAACATTTCTTTTTTATCAATCTGTGCCTTCATAGATTTGAACGTTTTGACTTCTTTTTTCTTTTTGACACTTTCTATTTACAACTAAAAGTCACTTTCAATAAATATCATACGATCAGTCTGCTTTTTTATTTTTAAGATTTAAAAGTCGTCATCATGGTGCTGGTGTTAGTAACTTTAGTCTTTTCCCCCAAAATACGTTTTGCCTGTTTTTTTTATAAGTTTTTTTTTAAATATATAAATTGTATAGCTCAGTGTAAATACTGTCTTCATTTTCTTTTCCCCATATTAACTTTCTTTCATTTTCTTGCTATCTTCTATCTTCTACTTTATAGTCAGCTTCTTTGAGTGGCTGACTGTGGTTTAGCATAGATTCATGAAACAGTATGAATATGACAATATTAATAATGTTTTGGTATTTAATAATAATAATAATGATGATAGTAATAATATTCCTACTACTACTAAGCGGACCTCTTGATTAAGGTTACCAGAGTGGTTATTCAGGCCTGTTGAGTGATTAGCCATAGTCAAATGCAAAATAAGTAACAAAACTGACAAAGCTTGCAATAAACAAATAAAAAAATCAAATTACAAGGAAAAAATAATATAGCACAACCAAACTGTAGTATTGTATGCAGATTAATAAGCAAGTATAAATAGAGCTGCTTCTAGATCCCAAGTGAAATCTAGAGTTGCAAAATTTGAAGAGGGTCATATCAAGGCCCTCAAATTGAGGTGCCAGAAAAGGAAGGAGCATAAAAACTCCACCTACCAGCTTGGGTCTGCCCCCTGCATCCCTTGCCCCTGTTGCAACAGGCTCTTCCGTGCAAAGATTGGCCTTATCAGCCGTCTCTGCACCCACCTAAACTCTTAGTGATTAGATGTCACAGTCTTCTTCACCTGTGAAGGATGAACATCATCATCATCATAAATAGAGAATAACAGGAGTGGTAGAAATCAGAAAACCCTGTCATTACAAAGGATATGGAGAACTGTGCTATGACTACCACTACGCACAAAAAGTGTGAAACATAACACAAACAATATATGCAAGGCAAATTAACAGTAATATGGTAAACAATTTACAAGGTAAGAACTGGGATTGATACACAAAAGTAAGTTCAAACAAGCAAATGTAGCATTCTGATTTGAAGAAGACAGACAGGAAACTGAATCAGATGAAACCAAGAACTGGCCTATTTTATTAGCTAAAAAAAAATTCCTGCATGAATTTGTACATTTTTGCCTATAAATTAGAACGGGGCAAATGTTTTGCAATTATTCCCACTGAGACTGGAATCAACAAGGCCACTATTAACCAAGTTGTCATTGGGGTGTCAATCTATACTAAAAAATAGAAAATAATAATATTAAAATAATAATAATAGATTGCTGCAAATATAGGCGAAGCATAGTCAAATTTATATAGTCATTATGAACCTCATGATCTTGTTGGTAGCTGTATAGTATGTGCTAAATAAAATTTTAAATTTAGTTTTTCATTCTATTAGGCTGATTGCCAGCCATGGCTAGAAAGTTCAGTTTGCTTTATTATTTAATCCCATAACTGGGTGAAGAGGAGATAAATTCATACCTTTGCAAAGGGTATTTTCACAAAATTAAAAGTCACAAATTCAACCTTGGCAATTACACCATTAATGTAATGATTAATGGCGTAATTAATATGTACAAAAAGGCAGAAATATTTCTGCAGCGATATCAATATATGATTAACATATTGTGGTAGACTTGTACCAAAGATATGGGCAGCCTGATTAAACAAGAGACATCAACTGATATAAACAAAGGTGATTATAAGGATATCAATATATGAGTAACATAAGACTGTGTCTCCGAAATCTCCTCTTGGGTTAAGGCTGGCATCGATGCTTTTATCCCGGCCAGGAAATTCCAACTAAAACCAAATTCATCCCCCTGGTTCTCACCCACTTGCTCAGCCGCCATTGGCCACCGGAACCATTTCTTCCGGCTCTATCGAAGCTGCCCTCGTTGAACCAAAACAGGCGCCTTTTCGCCTCAGCACGGAACAAGTGTAAAAAAGTACTGAACGAAGCTAAGAGGGCGTTTGCTACCAGAATTAGGCAACGCATAGCATCCTCTAAGTTTGGTTCCAAAGATTACTGGCGTCTCTGCAAAAGCATGCTCAGCAGGAACAAGACTTCAATACCCCCACTAATCAATGAGTTTGAAGTTCTCACCTACCCAGCCGGACAAGGCTGAATGCTTTGCCCATAGATTCTCAACCAATTCGACACTGGACTCATTAGGAATACCTACACTAGACTTCCCACCCAGAACTAAGGCTCAACTAAATAACGTCCACATTACACCCTCGCTGGTCGCCAAGATAATTGCACAACTTGACCCACACAAAGCGAGTGGCGGTGACGGAATCCCAGTCATAGTACTGAAGAAATGTGCCCCAGAACTCTCCTATGTCCTCTCTAAACTCTATAACCTCTGCCTATCTGCTTCCTGCTTTCCTGCCTGTTGGAAGTCCTCCTGCGTAGTTCGTATATTTAAGAATTCTGGCGAACCCTCAGACCCCGTCAATTACCGTCCTATTAGTCTCCTTCCAATCTTTGGCAAAGTTTTCGAAGCCATTATCAATGCCGAGGTGATTCAGCATCTCACGGCCAACAGGCTTCTCGCTGACAAACAGTACGGGTTTCGCTTCACCAGGTCTACTGCTGATATGCTAACGACCATTACCGAGTACATATACCGGGCACTCGACAAGAATGGTGAAGCCTGAATCGTTGCCTTGGATATCTCCAAAGCATTCGACAGGGTCTGGCATGCTGGCCTCTTGTGCAAACTGCAGAGCTATGGGATAACTGGACATCTGTTTGACCTCATCCAGTCATTTCTCTCTAACCGCACATTGAAGGTGGTATTAAATGGGCATGCCTCCCAAAACTACCATACGAACGCGGGCGTCCCTCAAGGTTCTATCCTAGGTCCCTCACACTCTTTCTGATCTACATTAATGATCTCCCCGACACCATTAGATCCCAAGTTGGTATGTATGCCGATGACACAACAATCTACTCTCGCATCTATCAGAAACCAGGTGTGGACGACAAAGTGAACCTCGCTGCCGTACTTGAAAGGGACCTCCAAACCGTAGTGGCCTGGGGTAGGAAATGGCTGGTAAATTTCAATGCCTCTAAAACAAAGCTGTTATCAACTCACCACCATAGACAATCACATCTACCTCCTATTAGCACGGGACAGGCTAGCCTCCCAGAGAGTAAAATACTACGCCTCCTTGGCCCTACACTTTCGGCAGACCTCAGATGGAATGACTATATCGAATCCATTGCCAAATCTGCTGCTATGAAAGTCGGCTCCCTGTGCAGGGCCCGGAAGTTTTTCCCACTTGAATCTATTCTGCACATATACAAATCTACCATCCGCCCATGTATTGAATATTGCTGCCATATCTGGTCGGGTGCCCCTGCTGCTCTCCTTGGGCTTCTTGACAAAATACAAAGGAGGATCTGTAATGTGGTTGATACTGACTTGGCAGACCTGCTGCAGCCGCTCTCTCACCGGCGTAATGTGGCTTCCCTGTGCCTCTTCTACAAGTACTTTCATGGCTACTGCTCTGATGAGCTTAGATCACTGGTGCCGCCTAAGCACGAATTTACTCGAGATACTAGATTAGCAACTAGGTCCCACCCTTCTACAGTTAAACAAATAAGATGTAACCATAAATTCTACTCCAACAGCTTCTTTTCTCATGCTTCCCACCTGTGGAACTCCCTTCCACAAGTCTGCTTTCCCGACAGTTACAATCTCCAGGTGTTTAAATGTAGGGTCAATAGACGCCTCCTATCACACTAACTTCCAATTATTCTCAGAACACTCTCATCTACCCAATCCTCATTCTCGGTATCCTTACCTGCCTATCACCCACCCTCTGACATTTCTTATATTTAATCATCCTTTCTCCACTCTACGTAGCCCCCTGCGCAGTAGTGGCAGTGACATGCCTTGCTCGGGGTGAAACGCTTATAAAAAAAATTTTAAAAAAATTTATTCATAAATTATTAATGGCTAACATATTGTGGTAGCCCTAAAGCTTGAACAGATTTGGAGGCACCTGCACTATCACCAACAATTTTGAAACCAATTGCCAAAATGTAGGTTAAGAACAGATTCTGGTGAACTCAATGATCCCATACAGCTCAGTGTTTGGGTGCTGTAAACCACATTGAACATTCTGAAATTTGAAAAATTACAAACAAATTTTTAGGCCATATATAATGAGTAGTATAGAATACTCTAAGGCCAACATTAGCTACTTCAACTCTTATGCTTCTAGCACTAAAACGGCCTTATTTTAATTTTTTTAAAAAAAAAAACACTAAAAAAAATTAATGATTTTGCTGAAAATTCACTCATTAAAATCTTACTCCAGGGTTTTTTTTTTTGGATTAAGCTTCATTATTTTTTTAGTAAATCTGTGACTGACATACAAACAGCAGAAACTTTCTAAATTTAAATAAAAAATCTAAAAAAATCTTTGCTTTACCATCAAATATTTGGTATTCATTTTTTCTATGCACCATATCATTATAGAAAATCAAGACAAGGGAAATCATGACTCACCACAATGCCCTATATTTTGTAGCTTTTTTCATTGTTTGACCTCTTATTATCCCAGCACTCCTCATTCTAAAACTTATTTACTCCAGCTCTTAAATTAATGCTGTTTCATTTTACTCCTCTTGCCTTTAATATGTCCTGTAAGTATCAAATTCTCCAGGCTCTCTTTCCTCATCATAGGTCCCAGATTTTCTAATAATCACTCTCTGATCCTAAGTACAAGTTTACTTTTTGCTTCCATTTTCTTTAAAACTTGCATCTCTCTCTCATGCTTTTCTACATCCACCCCACTCTCATCAGTAATCTCTTCCTTCTACTCTCTTCCTGACACCCCCTGCAACCTATCACTCCTCATAACATTCCTCCTTGTCCACCCCACTCTCATCAGTAATCTCTTCCCTCTCCTACTCTCTTCCTGACACCCCCTGTAACCACTCACTCCTCATAACATTCCTCCTATGTAACCCCCTGCACAATAGTGGCAGTAAAATGCCTTGCTTGGGGCGACATGATTATAAAAAAAAAACATGCATGATATTCTCAGCTTGGTCACCATTGCCTTCAGTATGTCCTGTGAGTATCAGATTTTCAAAGCCCCTTTTCCTCATTATCTGTCCTAGAAATTTCAACTATAACTCTCATGTTAAGTATAAATGTCTTTGTTGTTTACATTTTCTTTAAAATTTCATCATCGCTCATGAAAACCCATAGCAAGGAATAAAAAGTAAAGTATTTATTGTTAAGATTTTCTTGATAGTATATATTTTAATTTCCTCTGTATTGTTCAAACCAGTGTCTTTATTATTTTAGGCTGTTACAAGTGTTGTCTTTAATTACTTCCCTCAGTTTAAAAAATTGATTTAACTAATTTGAATAGCAAGTATGATAAATGAATAATTCTGCTGCTTTGTATGGGAACATCTGATAATAATCAGCCACATCAAAAAGCCAAATTTTCCATTCTTAACTGATCAATAATGTGGTATTCTCTCTCAGCATAGCCAATTCCAAGAAATTGAATATCAAATTTCACTAGTTTTTTCATAATTTCCTGTGATCTCAGCATCAAAATTATATATATATATATATAGTCATCTGCAGTCAGATCTGTTTCGCTGTACCACAGCTCATCAGTATAGTTAGACTCCGATTGCTTTTAACCCAGGATTGAAACCCGACTGAATTGGCATCAGTTGGTGATCCTACCTCTGAGCTATGGGCGCTCAGTAGAAGGAGGCAGACTTTTTAGGACGTATATTATCATTATACACACCCAATAGCTGAGAGTGTTCTAATTTATTGCTGAATGAACGATGCATATTTGCTAGAGTAGCTACTGTTTTTCAAAGTCTACCATTCTTCCAGAGTGCTCAATCAGGGTGTGAGAGTGTAAATAAAGAGTGTTGCCATAGGAATCAACACTGCATGGTGACTATGAGTTTCAATGTTTTCATCAGAGTATGTACAACTTGAAAATTGTCCTATTTTTAGATTTGGTCAGAAGAGCACTTTGAAGCATAAAACTGACAGTCACCTGGAAATATTGATTCATGTCTCCACACTGTATATTCTAATCATAGATGAAAAAGATACTTGAAGCAATAGAAATGTGTTTCTACATAGAAGGCTGAGAATGCCATAGACCAAAAGAAGTGAGCAATGACAAAGTTTTAGAGAAAATGACAACAAAAAGATGCTTATAATTATAATCAGAAATATGTAGTTGAAATAAAAATTTCAACTACATATTTCTGATTATAATTAAAATATGTAGTTATAATTATAATCAGAAATATGTAGTTGAAATTTTTATTTCAACTACATATTTCTGATTATAATTATAAGCATCTTTTTGTTGTCATTTTCTCTAAAACTTTGTCATTGCACAACAATTTTCTCTAAAACTTTGTCATTGCACAACAAGGAAAATGTGCATGAAAAATCTGATACCCTCAGGACAGACTGAAGGCAAGAGAGACAGATGAAAACCATGCATAACCTATCTATCAAGTTTGATGGCAAAACCAGGTTTAGAAGAGATAAAAAAAAGAAAAAAAATTATTAATATTTTTTTTTCTTAATCATATCATCCCGAGCAAGGCGGTAATGCCACTAATGTGCAGGGGGCTACATAAGAGTTAAAACACTAGATAGAAAAGAGAAAACCGGAAACCACATCCTAAACAGGGAATGAGGGGATGAGCCTCTTGACCTGTTCAATAGATGTGGGTGGAGTGTGAACCGAGCCCACGGAAGAATGGAAGTTGTGGAGAGCCATGATTATCAACACTCCAAACGGACACTGTACTTAGAAGAAATCTGGTACAAAGCTATAAATTTGAATTGATAGGTAAGGATCAAACTCATTATCAAGAAGTAATGGTTTACTTTATTAACTTGCTGAAATCTATCCCACAGCTGTGTATGTTATATATATATACATATATATATATATATATATATATAAAACAGGCAGTAACCAAATGTTTGGCTGATAGTCATCATAGAAAAGTGTTAAATGCTGCTTTCAAGACAGGAAGTAAAGAAGGAAATAGAAAAAATATGTTAGAGGATAAGTGTTTCATGATGCCATGAATAAAAAATATAGTTAATTTCCTACCATGTTGAAATGCATTTATCGACAGTCAGGAAGCTCCAAAAATGTCTATTGTAAATGAAGGCAAGGAATGTTTTGATTGGACATAAAAAATTTAAATTTACTGAATGTGAGACAGCAAATTATATTCAACTCAGTAAATACAGGAATCCAACTAAATTTTTTTTAATAATTGACTGCTTCAATTGTCAGAATGACATGAAGACAGAAGAAACCAACTTTGATTGTTCTTCATGTTCATTTCAGTGGAATTTCACATAGATTGGTGGCACCCATCTCCTCTCCAAGCTTTTGACTGACAGCCAAAGAGCATGGAATACAATTTGAGTTGGCCTCAGTCTGTACACTAGACTTTCAGATTTTCTCTTCTCTTATACGGGCTGCTACTCAAGGTTACAGGACTCAGTCTGTCTTGCTATTTACCAATAGATGAAGTGAGAAGAGATGGATTTGTATTTTTTCAAGGTTATTAGTATATAAGTGAATTCAATGAACTCAACTGGAATTTAAACTCAACTCTCCAATTCCTCAATCTGATCTGCTATCCCATACTCCACTATGTATTCTGTTTTAGACAATAGCAAATCACAAAATCATTATTAAAATATCAATGTCAAAATTTCTGTCAACTTGAAGGGAACCCAAAGTTAATATTTGCAGGCTTGGGGGGGGGTATTAAAAATTAACCAGGAGTCTATGAATAAAATTCAGTAGAAAATATCAAAATAAAGGAATTCAAGACATCCATTGATATTATATTTATTTATAAACAGAATAATAGTTAAGAATAAGAGAAAAAAATCTGTTCTTTCAGAAAATACTAACCTTCTATTGCAAATGATAAAATATATATGGCAATGATAATACTAGCCGTTTCTTTATATGGAAATATTTTTGCATTCATTGACCAAATATCCAGTGCTATTTTCGATTGGAACTGATAAGATCTTTTCAGGAAAATACATTTTTCAAGTCCAGTAGCTGTTATTGTTCTTTCCAGTATTCATAGGGGTTTACTTCCTAACTTTTTATTAGAAGTGGAATATCAACATCTTGATTATGCCATTAATTTTTCTTCAGTTTTCATGTGATATTCATTTTAGCTTTTGCAAATTCTCCAGTGAGGTAGTTTCTGTTCTTTTAACTTGTATTGGCAGTGTTTGTGTTGGAGAGATGTTGATTTGTGATAGTTTGTTGTGGTGATAATATTGTAGATGGTAGCAGTTTTTTTTTCTGAACAGGAATGATAATTTTCTGTCATATGTGATGCAGCATGTGGTTTGCTGAGTACGAAGAAGATCCCAGTAGGAGAAATGAGAGATACATTTTCCTTACAGCAACCAATGTTTTATCTTAACAGTTCTTGTCTTCTTTTCTTTTTGTATCACTGGCAGAACTTGTTTTTTTTATTTGTGCTGCTATACATGTTTATAAGAAAAGTAAACTTGAAGTAGATTCTACAATTTACTTAGATTCTAAGAAATGTGATATACATCAGTAGTTTATCTATTTAAATGTTTTTTGTTAATGAAAATGTGATGCTTGTAAAAAGTTTATGGTTTTTCTTCCTATCATAAAAATATTTATCTTATTAGTTATGAAAGAGGCTAATATACCATTAAAATTCAAGCAATGACTGGTTATAAGCCTGGTTTGTAAGTGTTTCATAAATCAACAAGTAATGGCACTTTCTTCATTCTTAGTAACATTCATCTTCTTGAAAAATCACCTGTTACTATGAGAAGTTATTAGCCACTAGAAATTCATAAAACATACACAACAGTTCAAGAAAATTTTGTTGCATCCAAGATAAATACAGTAAAGAATATCTGTACTGATTAGGTTGATATTATTTTTAAAAGTAAAAATTATAACAAAAAAAGAAACTACTTGACTAGGTAATAAATAAAAACAAGAAGAAATGACTTTCAGTTGTAAACAAAGAGAGTGTATAAATATTCAACTCTTTCTATCTTTGATACTAAGTAAAATTTCTTTAAAATCTTTTCATCCAGAATGTTCCATCTATTGTATTTTCAGTATCCTTTTGTAGAACAACCTCTCACTTCCTTCAAGCTTCTCTTTCTTCTGTGGGAAATTTACAATATAGGGATAATTACATGACTTAACAGTTTGGCATGCTTTCCTTCATTTTTTACAAAAATTATTACATATAAAACTGTAACTGGGGAATATATTTGCATTATATTCCAGCCAATGGAATTGATGATTAATTCAGTAAGTTATTGTGAATCCTCATCCACACTTAAATAATCCTCTATAGAGATCGTTTTCTATTACAAGATAGGCTCACAAAACAGTCAAAAACCAGGGCAAAGACTGAAACTCATAGTTATATGCTCTTTTTGTTACAATCCTAGTTTGGCCATCAGACGTTTTTGTTTCTCATGAAATAGAAACAGGTATTGCAAAGTTATGATGTTGAAGTTGTTATGTTCAACTGGATCAAAAATAAACCAGAAAATTTCTTCATGGCTAAAATGAAAATGTGAATAGACAAATTTTTAAAACTTGAGAGAGAAATAAATTTACTTTAATCATTCTATCTGTTCTAAAACTTGTTTTATAGGAATAGCAACTTGACTTATCAATCAACCCTTGCAGTTTTGAATAGAAATACATTTACTTCATTTTGATAACAATTTCATTATTCTATCTTGAATATTGCTTGTTTATTCTAGTTTAGCAAAAAAGTCTTGATGCACTTAGGAAGTGCAAAAAAAACAACAAATTTTAATCTCTGTCTTGTGGAATTTCCAAGGAGTACTGCATTTGGGGCTTGTTCCACATGGTCACAGTATCAATGCTAAACTATATGCCAGCAGCTAAACTGCATATACAACAAACTAAAGACTACTTTGAGGTCAGGCTCTGTTTCAGCAAGATAATGTGCGTCGTGGTGTAGTGGATATTGGCTCAGAATGAGAAATCGGTGAGCTGAGTTAAAATTCCAATTGAATTCGTTGCATTCACTTACGCACAAATACCATTGGGAAAGGTACTAATCCATCTATTCCTTCCAGTTATGGATTAAATAATAGGACAGATTGGGTTCTCTAGCCTTGGCTAGCAACCAGTCTACTGCAGAAAGCAATGGCAACCTACTGCGGGATAAACTTCTGCCCAGTCAGTCATGTCTCATTCAAGACATGATTGCCCAAAGCGTGTATCACGTATGGCACTTAACTGACTGAATGTGCCACACACTGCCAGGTTGTCTCATGAGAAGTTTAAACGGACAGACCTGAAATTCTTCTACATTTATCATTCAGTCCTGATGCTGCTCTGAGTGACCTATTCCACTCAATGGCACACTTCCTCTGCAACCAGAAATTCAGTTTTTTCATGAAGCAAAGGAAACTTGTATACAGTTTTTTTTATTTAAAACCAGCAAAATTGTATTTGGGACAGATTTGGATTATGGCTGATCACTGGCAGAAAATCATCAAGAATGATGGACTTCATTTTGAAGAATAAATGTTGGTGTTGCTCTATAAAATTTTGTTTTCTTTCCACTTCCTAAGTGAATCAGGACTTTATGTCCTACCTAATACAAAATTTTTTTTAATCATTTCACTTCAATCGAGCATTAGAGAATATGAGAACTAATACACTATTAAGGAGAGAAAACAATAAAAGAACAAGAATTAAGAAAACACTTGATAACAATTGATATTACATTAAAATTTTGGGAGATCAAACTTGACAAGAAAGTAAGAAGTTTGAAAAGAGTTTCATAAATGAGAAGTGCATTAGCAAAAGCTGTTAACATAGACCTTACATCTAGTCATTTCAACTATAAAATGATGAGATCTTGCTGCCAATTTAGTATTGTGTTTAGATTCATAAAGTCTAGGTACCATAGAGGAAAGTTCATCAGAACAATTACCATGAAAGTACGTTACTTACACGGTTTGAATGTTTTCCTCATCTTTATTGCCATGTTTACACTGTTTCATCTGTTGGACGCTCTGGCCTTCTTCAGGTGCTAGAAATTTTTAATCAAACCCTTTAATATCGATCACTGGGGTATATCATTCTCCTTAGATGCGATGTTGTTATTTCCCTTTAACTCAACTCTCTAAGTTATTTGTTCACCACTGCTGTAGCCAGGTATAGAACTCACAACTCTTTGGGTTAAGGAAGTGGCATTGCACATGGAATGAGAATAATATACCCCAGTGATCGAAATAAAGGGTTTGTTTCAAAATTCTTAGTACCTGAAGAAGGCCAGAGTGTACAACAGCCGAAACATCGTAAACATGGCAATAAAGATGATGACAAAAGTTTGAACAGTGTAAAGAATGTGAACACTACCTCATCTCAGAAGTATAGACAAATATGAAAGTGTTAAAATGAAATGCACTGGGAAGCTACTTTATTGCATTAGGAAAGGGACTGTGGCTGAGATGCCAGATAAGGATCAATAACATTGCAGTTTCTTCTTTATCAGTGATATTATTAGTTAACCTCCAGATAATTATGTGCATAATTTTAAATTTTAATAATCTGAAAAATAAATACCAGAATTTACATTTCAATATTTGATAAAAGTATCTAAATGTTATTTATCATGTTATTAACTTTTGCATTTACGGGGACCATTTTTTAAGTTCATTTCTATTTTAAATGTACAATATCTGTGTCACATTTTTTGTTCACATAAAACAAATTCATTTTGTTGCATATTTTAAACTCAGATTTTGTTTTTCTATGCTAGATATCTTTCATTTATACAAAGAATTGTCTGTGGAAATCTTTTTGCCGCTTTTTAAAATAAAAAATGTAAAAAGAATCAGGAGGTTATTTTCATTTCTTTGTTGAATTGTTGTTCATTTCAATGTTGTTTCGTTATAATTTGTGGAAAAAAAAATTATCACACACATACACATATATATATATATGTATATATATGTCCCTTTAGCATTTAACTCATCAAAATCTGCCCTGTAAATATTGAGTCTCAATGTTCAACTTGCCATCAACTGTCCCATGTATTAGTCAGTTAAGTGTCATATGTGATACAAGCTTGGGGGATCTTGTCTCTTTCAATCCATGACTGACTAGGCAGAAAATTTTCCCACAGCAGGTTGCTATTTCTTTCTGTGCTAGACTGGTTTCCAATCAAGGCTACAAAACCCAATTTGTCCTGCTATTTATCAGTCAGTCAGTTAAGTGCCATACATTATACACTTTTAGGCAATCATGTCTCTTTCTATCCGTGACTGACTATGCAGAAGATTTTTCCTGCAGTATGTTGCAATTTCTTTCTGTGTTAGAACGGTTGCCAACCAAGGATGTAGAATGCAATCAGTCCTGCTATTCAATCCATAGCAGAAGGGTGAAAAGATGAATTTATACTTTTCCCAAGGGTATTTGCACATAAATGAATGCAACAAATTAAGTGGAATTCGAACTTGGCTGTTTAATTTCTCATTCTGAGCTGATAGATATGGCATCATAACACACATCCACATATATTCTAGTATATTATATTAATTATATTATATTAATTATTAGTTATATTATATTAATGGCATCATTGCAATAAATGCAGGGAATTACTCAAACAATGATACTTTAACCACAAACATTAAAACTTTGAGAGTTGATATGTACTGGCTGTGTTTGGGCATGTTGAATGCTAAAGGGATATATATATATATATATATATATGAGAGTGCTTAAAAACTTCTCTACCTGACTAAAAAGTTATTTTTTAAAAAGAATCTGATATTTGGTCATTTGATTAGATTTTGTGTTGTCAGTCAAGGTGAGAACTTTTTAACACCTACTCAAATAAGACAATAAAATATATATTTGCTTCAATGTATGTTTAATGTTTTGCTTTGTTACAGCTTGTATTAGTTTTGTTTATTATTTCTCAACAATAAAATTAATTCAGATTTGAGGCTTATTGAAACAGAACAGAAAGAAATTTTAGTAAAATCACTGTAAAAATATAAAATTTTATGTCACTTGTTATATGTATTTTTAGAGTATCTTTTATGATTGATTATTTCAACTTGACATTAATTTCCTTTTTTAAAACATGAAAGAAAATTATTTTTACAAAACACTCTACAGTTTTTCCCATAAACATTTTGAACAGCTGAATTATATTTTTTCAAATGTGTCCCATTTCACACACAACATTTTTCTTTTTTTCTGTTGTTGCTCTCGTTATAAAGGAAAGGGTTAGTAGAATCAATTGGTAATTACAATTATCATGGTGTCTGCCATTTTTTATTTTACATTTTTTCTGTTTTTTTTTATTTATTGCCTGTTTTATATTATTACTATTATTATTTGAATGGAAGTTGTTTATAATAACAAAAGTTAGCTATTTTTAATAAACAATTTGTGTTATAATTTTATCCTTCTCTTGATTAATCCAGCATCATTCACTTTACTCTTGTGACAAATGCTTTTTGTAAATCATTACTGGATTTTAAAAGAAAGTCTTTATCATTTCTTCTGATATTTCTATTGGTATTCTCTTTAATTTTTTCATGTAAATGTATGATTTTTATTCAAAGATATAAATGTTATTAAGAATGAGATGAAAATAATTAGTAACAGATTGTCTACTTTCTTTTTAACTTGTATTCATTTTAACTGTATATTCTTGCTTGTGAAATTGTTCCTTTTAACTTTCCCCATATTATTTCATGTCTTAGAATTAATTATCAATCATGAGAATTATTAGTGTCAGTTATATATTTATATGTAGAAATAAATGTATGCTATTTAAAAATATATTTCTGTATGCATTATTGTATAAATACATAATAATTATATGAATATATATATATATATATATATATATATATATATATATAAATATAAATATAACTTCTTTGTCTGTTCTTGTATAAATATATGCATATATGTATACATACAGATGTATATAAATGTAGTTGCCATGTTTTTTTTTAATTTATGAATAGGTATTGAATTTTGTGAGTATTAAATATTTTGATCATTATAAAACATTACAATGATTTTCTATAATTAACATGTCAATCAAATTTCTATTTAGTAATCATCACCATCAAAGCATCAAAGGGAGAACAGACAACCTCCTCTAAAATAATCTGTTGTTGGTGGTCAGCACTATGTTCTTCTACTATGTGATGGTTTCTGACGAACACTTGTGTTGCAGTTGACAGTGCTCATGATGTGACTGAACAATGTCTTCAATGCTTAATACAGATAAGGAGAGATTCCTGTCAGCCCACAAGATTTTTGACATTGCTCTGTATATTCTCATTGTACATAGTCTACATAACAGCAAATTTAAATCAACAGTTTATTTACTTAAAAAATTTATTTGAAATGAAAATATTACAATCTTATCAAAATGGAGTACTTCAACTGTCTAGAAATTTATTCTTTAAAATTTTCTACATCATAAATGAATGCATTTTTTTCCATGAACAAGGCAGGCTTAACTATTTTAACTGTTTAGTTTTTGCATTTTTTGTTATTTTTATTGTTCCATTATCAATATTGCATTACCAGTATGATAGATATATTGCTAGTAAAATTATTACTGGCATGAAAAATAAAATAAACATGTGTTCAAATTCTGGTCAAATCAGTTTTTTATAATAGAATTAATGAGTAAAAGCTCGAGAGCCACTCAAAGTAGGGGTTATTATTCAAATGGTTATGATGATATGAATGAAAAAGAAGGTGGTAGGAATTGAAGATTATCCAACAATTGACCCACGACTTCAAGCAGTTGAGATTGTATAGTGCTCAGAAAAGTAAACTGCAATATTTAGTTCCATAAAGTAGCAGTTGTGGTGAAACAGTTGTCTGAGTGTAACTTTCTTAACAGTTTTGGAATACTAAGGAAATTAGTATGATTTGATTCTATGAAGGTGACATTGCATACCCTAGATATCAGTCAGTTAAATGCCATATGTGATACACACTTTGAGCAATCATGTCTCGAAAGAGACACGACTGATTGGGCAGAAGATTATCCTGCAGTAGATTGCCATTGCTTTCTGTGGTAGACTAGTTGCCAGCTAAGGCTATAGAACCCAGTCTGTCCTATTATTTAACCCATAACTGGAGGGAAGAGATGGATTAATACCTTTCCCAAGAGTATTTGTGCATAAGTGAATGCAAGGAATTCAACTGAAATTCGAACTCGGCTGCCCGATTTGTCATTCTGATTTAATATCCAATGCACATCCACAATAATGCCCTAGAGAAAGGTGCGATTGTGTTTCTTCTAACCACCCTCAGGTATGAAGAAAATAGTCAGGTATTTTGTGTTTTTTAATCTTAGTTGACTGATCACCAAATGAGATAAGAGAAAAAATCTTTGAACTGAAACTAGTTGGACATGGGGCTGGGATTTTTTAAAAATATACTTTCTGCTGTAACAACAACTGACTCACCCATCATTGTTATGATAACCCTATCATTAGTGTGCAGTCTAGAGATTGATAGCGTATTATAATTGTGATTTAATTTATCTTATTGACAAAAAGTAACATATTTTTTAAGCAGATCATAAGCAAAAAGTAATTTACAAACTCAGAAATTTATTAATTTGATTTTGTGTTTTAGTTAGGAAATTATCCATGTGGAATTGAAACAAAATAAATTGATTCTTAGTAATGATCAGATTATTTTGGTTGTAATAATTTAAATCAGAAATTCAAAATAACTGTTTACCAAAATTTGTTTCCCTGGCATCACAGAAAGAAAGATGATGGTTAATTCTGTGATGATTAAATTGCTTCTGCTTTCTTCCCATTAAGTTTGTGGCAGGTTGTCTGATCTTGACTGCTTCGAGTTATTGGTCAATATTTGGATGAATCATTGATTGCTTTCAGCCAATAGAAATTTCTGTAAATTATCAGAAAAATTCACATCTATGCTCAGCAAATTCATTTATAAACTGATTAGCATTTCCTTTTGAATTGATGAAAAAAAAGAAGAAATAAATTTTCATGATCAAAGTATAAATATTCATTAAAACCAGTACCTATTCATTTCTTTATCTTCACACATTCCCCATTCACTTATCTGCATGGTAGATTCTTTTCATAGTTTATATTTTGTGTCTATTTTTCCTTAAAAGAAATGTTTCTAAATTTATAAATTTTTTCACTGTTACTTCTTTTTTTTTGTAAATATTCTTTTTACCTGTTCTTCATGATTTTCAACTCCAAGACATTTTTGCTTCAACTTGTTATTCATATTTGAGAAATTGTACAAACATTTTAAATGTTTTTCCTTTAATTTGAAAAATGACGTTGTAGTATGATGTCAGATTGAATCATTTTTCCGAATATTCTTAGAAGTTTTCTTCCTTCATTTCCATTCATCTCTTCCAAGTTCATTCTCTTAAAAAATCCGATTTAAAATTAATCTGCTCAAGAAAAAAACAAGTATTACTTTAGAAATGTGATTATTTTATGATAAGTGTTCAGAAAATTTATACACATTATTAACTTGTGTTTTCAATTATAGTAGTTTGTCACCCACTTCTATTATTTCATGTAAGTATTTTGTATCATGTTATTAATTGGTATTTTTCAAATTATAACCATTAATCTTTTTATTAAGAATATTTTTACATTTTATTATTTTTCAGATATTTGTTTTGCAATCACACATAGTATTGTCTTATATATTTGATAACTTGGCAGGTTACTAAAAAACAAAAGTGTGGTAAAATATCATATTATCATGTAATATTATATATTATTTATAAGTGGGTAAACCATTATCAGTTTATATGGTTTTGGTATTATGTGAAGCATTATCAATTCATAAGATTTTATGATTTTGTTGATATGTAAAGCATTATTAATCTTTAAGATTTCATGATTAGATGAAACATTTTCAATTTATACGATTTTGTTATTACATGAAGCATTATCAATTCTTAAAATTTTATGATTAGATAAAACATTATCAACTTATATGATTTTGTTATTAGATAAAGCATTATTTATTCTTAAGATTTTATCATGAGATGAAACATTAATTTTCAACAAATATTTAATTCATGTTAATTTCAATTACTTTTTATTATAATTTTCCATAACATCTTTGGCCATGAGTAAAGAGCATGGATCACTGATAAAGAATAAAGCTCTAATGAGATTTAAATTTGCCTCCATTCTTCCTTGGGAAGTCTTTGTTCGAATGACAGCTGCCTTTACAATTTAGCTTTTGAGCCTTCTGATTGCAGAATCTGAAATCCATTCATATAGTTTTTATATTTTCTGTAGCCAAATAATATGTTTTGTGCCCCTCAATTTGCCAATGAAATGAAGATAATCAGTACTTTTAGATTCTAATATGTTGAAATTTAAATGAACTAAGAGAAATGCTTTATCAATTAGTTCTTTAAAAAAGAAAATTTCCATATTATGTGAAGAGAGTAGTGTCATTTCTAACAGAAAAGATTACTTTATTCTTACCTTAAGTTAAATTAAAGAATCGGCCATTTTAACTTGTGATTAAAAAGGATAAAAAACTTATGAAGGCATAAATAGGATACTTACAATACTCAAGAAAATGGTTATAGGACAACTTCCCCCTGAAAATTGCCCCCATAATACAAATGCACTCTGGACCATGGAAAGAGCAATTTTTTAAAAGTGTTTTTTGTCTATACTTTTAAGATGAGTTATTGTAATTATTTACATTGTTTGGACTGTTTTTCTCATCTTTCTTGCCATATTCAAAACATTTCAGCAATTTTACACTCCAGTCTTCTTCAGATGATTGGAATTTCAAACTGACTTCTTCTTCTTCACCAGGGTAGATTGAATTATTCTAGTTCCATGATTCATGCATCTTCCAGGTGTTTTAGTATCAGTTATCTTTTATTCAACTCTCTTAGCTTTTGTTCACTTCTGCTATAGCCAGATATTGAACTCACAATTCTTTGGGTCAAGTCACTGGATTCAACCAATGCTATTGTATGTTGAAATAATAGAGAACACTACTGGAAAATATGAAAACTCAAAGCTATGATAGTCTACAAATATCTCCTAAGTCAGCCGATCATAGAAATGAATACAATATGGGAGCCAGTTATGTGAAGTACTAGAGAAAAACAATTAAAAACAACAAAATTGTAATATGAACTTTGGTAAAAAATATTACTGAGACATTACGTTTATAAATCCCAAAAATGAATGCACTGATGTCTTTAATGACATATGGTCCAGTGGATAAAACATGTAAAGGAGGAACATTTCTCTTGTTACTTAAGAAAAGTAGATGTCTAACTTTTATGACAAACTCTTTGGTAAGTCAAAATAAAAAAATCAAATCTGTTTCAAGTTATTTGTTAAGTTATCTGTTAAGCACATATCCAACTATAATAATAATAATATAATCATAATAATCATATAATTATATAGTAATAATAATATAATCATATAATAATAATTTAATCATATAATATTTGTATAATAATTTATAATTAAGTTATCTGTTAAACATATATCCATCTGTTTATCATTATATATATTATTATCATTATATACATTAAATCAAATCAAAAGACTGTTTCAAGTTGTTTGTTAAGCATATACCCAGCTAATTTTCATTAACAAAAACAACCTGTTCAAGGTAATCACTTTTGATTTTTCACACACTTCTCTCAGCATCTCTTCCACTTTTCAAAATAGTCTGTGAAGTCCTTTATGAGAATTGCTATCAGCTGCCTTATCATATTTTTTATCTTGTTCATAATGTGAAATCATTTCACTTTCAACAGCAATAGTCAGAACTAATAACAAACTAAATTTTGACTACTGACATACCTGACTGATTCGTTTTAAAAAAAAAAAGCTGCATGAGTCCTTGCTGACTTACATGCTTGCTCACTGTGAATGCAACAGTCACACAGTATGCAAGCTCATCTCACAGCTACCTCAGTAACACCCTAGAATTTTCACCAATACATAATATGATCTTCAGTCACTTCCTGACAATTTACATTGCCCTTTGCCAACAAGCTTATTTTAATCAGTCAATTGAGGGCTGTATATGATACACATTTGGGCAATCATGTCTGTTTTGATCCAAAAAACAGAAGATTTTCCTGTAGCAGTTTGCCATGTCTTTTTGCAGTAGACTGTTTTTTAACAAAGGCTAGAGAACCCACTCTGTTCTGCTATTAAACCCATACCTGGAGAGAGATGAGATGGAGTCATATCTTTCCTAAAAGAATTGTAACACAAGTTAAGGCAATGAATTCATCTGGAATATGAACTTGGCTCTCCAATTTCTCATTTCAAGCTGATATCAATTGCACCATAATGCACATTCACAATTCATTATTAAGTTACCAGAATGACTGCATACTTTCCAGTTATAGAAACACAGAAAAATGTAGTGAAGAGGAATGATACTTGTTGTTCTGTATGGAAGCAAATACAAGACAATCTCCTCAAAGCCAAAAGAAGTGTCTTGAAGCAACAAAAATGTGTTTCTACAGAAAGATGCTGAGGATAATATGGATCGAACAAGTGAGTAGAAATAAGGTTTTTGAGAGAATGGAAAGATAAAGGGAATTTATACCTAACATCAGGAAGAGCAGTTGAAGTTTCTGAGACATGTAATGAGGAAGGAGGTCTTAGAAATTGTAAGACTCACAGGACAGAATAAGAGCAAATGGTACAGAGAAAAGCAGTGCATAACATACTTGATAAGCTAGAGAAAATGAATGGCAGAACAAGTTTTGGAAGAAATAAAAAGATAAATCTTAATAACAGCTATAAGATACAGGAAGATGTGGAGAGCTATGATCGCCTACATTTTGAAGGGACATGCAAAAGAAAGATGCATGGGGGCTCTTAACTTTGGCATAATTTAAACCTTCACAAGATCAAATGTCAACAGTATGTATTCAGAGTGAATTACATAGTTTAACTGATTAGACGTTATAAAAGTTGACTATAGAAATAACAAATGTTTTCTGCTTCTACTCAAGCATAATATAAATTTAAGGAAATTGTGTACTATGTTAGGATGTGTGCTGTGGTGCAGTGGATGTTGGTTCAGAGTGAGAAATTGGAGATCAGAGTTCGAATTCAAGTTGAATTCATTGCATTCACTTATGTGCAAATACTTTTGGAAAAGGTATTAATTCATTGCTTGTTTCTCCAGCTTTGGGTTAAATAGCAAGACAGCTTGGGTTCTACAACCTTGAGGGCTACCTGTCTACCACAGAAACTAATTGCAACCTATTCTGGGAAAATCTTCTACCCAGTCAGTCATGTCTCCTTTGAGACATGATCACCCAAATGTATATCACGTATGGCACTTAACTGACTAACTGTACTGTTTTGAGAAATGCTAACAATGAGACAATATGAAGCAGAGACCATGAAGAAATGATTTCGTATCTTTTCACTTTCTTTGTCTCACCTATTTTTTTCTCATTCCTTGTAAACAATATGTGAACAAAGTTACCCTTAGAGAATAACAGCATTTTAAAATTTATAGAATAAAATAAATATAAGGTAAGTCATGTTTTATTGTCAGTTTTCAGATAAAAAATGAAAACATATTTAAATACTAGAGACTAGGAATTAATTGAACTAATTGGCATATTTTATATATATATATATAAACAGTAGCTATTCATGTATCTATGCATCGTTCATTCAGTAATGACTTTGAACACTCGGCTACTGGCATGTTTACATTGTGTATATCTTTGTGCATGTTTACATTGTGTATTGTGTATTCTTCTACTGAGCCCTATAGCTCAGAGGTAGAATCGCAGATATGTCAATTCAGTCAGGTTTCAATTCTGGCTAGAAGCAATTGGAGGTCTAACCATACTTATGAGCAGCTGTACAGTAAAACAGGACTGTGTGTGGATATATATATATATAGCTATGAAATGAGAGACTTTTTTATCCAACACTTCTTCAGTAAGATTCATTGAAATGACATTAATCAAAATGGCAAAAATGAAAAAGCTAGACACAGAGGGTAAATTATTTTTTCTATTTCTCTCTTTCTCTCTCTCTCTCTCTCTCTCTCTCTATATATATATATATATATATATTAATTGGAGTCACCCTATGCAAGGCAGTAAAGCTACTAAGACACAAGGGATCACAGGGTATTGAAGAACTAGGAACAGAAACGCTATTAATGAGTAGAAAGAGAAAAGAGTAATCAGGAAATCAAGTAGATAGCAGTTGACATTGCATGTTAATTTTTGCAGATTAAAGTTGCCCAAAAGCATTGATCCTGAAATAAGTTCCACAGGTGAGGATTGCAAAAAAAGGAACTGTTAGCATAGAATTTATGGCTACATCTAGTCAGCTATATAAATTATACTTTTGCTTTTGCAGTAGAAAAGAGACCTCCTTCTTTCCTTACAGATTCTATACACACAGATAACTGTGAAATGAACTAGATGAAATTTTGTGATAAGAACAGTGCAAAGAACAAATTTAGTGGTTCAAGCAACTCTTCAAATATACATTTTTTAATCAATTCACTCAAAGCAAGGGTCTACTGAAAGTTAAACTGAATGAAAATATATTAGAAAGAATTGGAAACCAAATCCTAAACAGGGAACAAATGATAAACCTCTATGCCTAATTATAACATCAAGGAGGTGTGTGAACCAGGTGATAGGTGAACCTGTCTCCTCATATTTTTATAATTTTTATTTTATATTTAGTTGTCATTTTCTAACCAGAAAGAAGCAGGCTATTCACAGTTCGACAAACATATGACAAACTATTTTTGGTTTAGTGACCATTAAGAATTTTGTTTAAAAATAATAACCACAGAATAGAAACAAAGACAAATATTATTATTGATTGATGACATGGCCATCAAAAATAATGTCTTAATTTAGTTCAGGTAATTTCTGTTTGGGATTAACATTGTCAAAATGTTTTGCTTTTCATGGAATTTTTCAGGACAACAGGAGATGTTTAGTAGTATCCATCTGTTTCAGGATGTGCGTTGTGGCACAGTGGATATCAACTCGGAATGAGAAATCAGAGATCCGAGTTCGAATTCCAGTTGAATTCCTTGCATTCACTTATGCGCAAATACCCTTGGGAAAGGTATTAATCCGTCTATTCCTTCCAGTTATGGGTTAAATAGCAGGACAGATTGGGTTCTATAGCCTTGGTCGGCAACCAGTCTACCGCAGAAAGCAATGGCAACCTACTGTGGGATAATCTTCTGCCCAGTTAGTCATATCTCTTTCGAGACATGTTTGCCCAAGCGTGTATCACGTATGGTAATTAACTGACTGAATTTCTGTTTATTGCATCCTGAAAGCTGGTCATTAAGTAGACTGCATCTTTGAAAATATTACTTTTATGTAGGGCAATTTAATTATCACTTTTTTATAAAGAATATGCCTTTAGCAAAATATGAATATTTTCAAAAGAGTTAATAAATGCTTGTATGTTCAAAATGTTTTGATTAACCTCCAGTAGTTTGACATTCTTTTAACTAGATCAAAAGTATTTATTTGTATTTACTATTTTAGTTTTTCATGCTTCATCTTTTATATGTTATCTCCCTCTATGATTCACATGACCATGCCTCTGCACAATTTACTATCATTCCTTGCTCTAAATAATATTTACCACCTCTCCCACTCTTTGCTCTGTTGTTCATTTACACAATAGGTAAGTTACTTGATGTTTCCCTCTTGCCTTCAATATGCCATGTGAGTGTCAAATGCTTTCTTTTCTTGTTATATGATATTAAAATTTCAACTTTTTCATATACTAAGTACAAATGTTTTTTTTGTTTCCATTTTCCTTAAAAGGTCCTAATTGCTCACATGTTCTGTCTATGGAATTCTCATCATCATTCTGAAGAACCACTTTTGAGTTTCCCCAAGTTTCCTCTTTATCTTTGAAGAAATTATCTAGCATTAACTACCATACAGGAAAATTGATATTACACAGTATTTCAGTACACTTGTCTGTGATTTTTGAAAACATTTTCCTTCTGGTATATATTCCAGAGTAGCATTCAAATCATCAATTGCACTTTTTAGTGTTGGGTAATAAATGTTAATAAACATTAACAAAGTTGTAGCAATTTGTTTTCTAATAAAGAAAATTCTTTTTTAATCCTCCAAATACAAAAAATGTTTTCCCAATTTCCTGTTTTAGTTAAGCCATTGTCAAAATGTTTTGCTTTTCATGGAATTTTTCAGGACAACACGAGATGTTTAGTCGTATCCATCTTTTCTCTATAAGTCACATCTAACAAGTGACACTGGCTTACATAGCATCATTCCGTAGTGAATATTTTTGTTGTTGGCATCTGTTTGTCTCAGCAGACAATGGAGTTTTGCACCTCAGATCAATCTGTTGCTAAATTGTTGTAGATATTGCCTGGTTCTGAGAGCACTGATGCAAGGCCCTCTGCCGTCTGCTTTCTCTTCTTTCTTTCCACTGCCAGTTTCTCCTCTCTTCACTTGTCTTGGAGAATGCCTTCACAGCACTTCTCCATCTGCTGCGGTCTTCAGCCACCAACTCCCAGCCCGCTGGATTGATGCCACCTGACCTCATGTCTCGCAGACATCTTTGTAGCATAGGACAGGTCTTCCTACAGGTCTAGGGCTGGTGGCAAGCATGCTGAATAGAATGTCTTTGGGTGGGAATTCTTCCATTGTCAATTTATCTAGCATGGTTAAGGCACCAAAGACAATGCTGGGTGAGCAGTGCAAACATGCTTGATCAAGGACACTCTTATTTGAGATATGGTCCTGTCAGGTCATTCCAAGGATTCTTCTGAGGTTGCACAGGTGGAAGGTGTTAAACTTATGCTCTTAGCAGAAAGAGAGGGTCCATGACTTGCTGCCATAGAGCAGCATGCTGAGCACACATGTCTGATACACCATCATCTTGGTGTTGGTGGTCAGTATCTTTTTGTCCCAGACACTCTTTGTCAAGAGCCATGGCTGATGCTGATGCTGCCTTGCCAATACATTTGTAGAGTTCAGTGTCTAGGGAAAGGTTGCTGGAGATGGTAGAGCTGAGATATAAGGAAGTCCTTGATAACCTCGAGGTTGTAGTTGCCAAAGGTGATGTTTGGGGTACTGCTTACATCTTGGTCCAGGATGTTTGTCTAGACTGATGGTCAAGCTAAACTCTCTGCATGCATGCTTAAACTAGCTGATGAGTCACTGCAATTCTTTTTCAGAGTCTGTTGTCAGTACTGCATCAACAGCAAAGAGCATCTCATGTATGAGTACTTACCACACTTTGGCCTAAGCTTGACGGTGGGCAAGGTTGAAGAGGCTGCTGTCAGTTCTGGTGTGAAAGTACACTCCATCCTTTGACTGGCTGAAGGTGTAGGACAACAGCAAAGAGTAGATGATTCCAAAGAGTGTCAGAGTGAGTATACCCCCCTGTTTCACTCTGCTCTTGATTGGGAAAGCCTCCTAGGAAGAACCATCATGCTGTACAGTGTCCCGCATTACTTCATGAAAAGACAAGTTCATTTTCAGAAGGCTTAGGACATCCAATCTTCTGTAGCCAAGTGAAAAGTCTTTCTTGTTGACGAGGTCAAAGGCTTTGGTCAGGTCGACGAATGCAGTGTACAGCAGTCGCCTCTGTTCATGACATTTCTCCTGGAGCTGTTGAAGGGAAAATATCATGTTGATGGTTAAGCTTCTAGCTCTAAACCCACACTGTGCCTTGGGGTATATGCACTGTGCAAGCAACTTTATCCTGTTGAGGAAAACAAGAGCAAAGACCTTCCCAACAACACCGAGGAGAGATATTCTACAGTAGTGAATATTACATGAAATACATAAAACCAGTCTGTCTTAGATACCTTCACTCCTGGTTTAGAATCAGAATTGTTCATATCCTTTACTGACTGCCAACCATGGTTAAAGAGTCTAATTCATTATTTACCTATATCTGAAAGGAAAGAGTGAATTAATGTTTTCCATAAAGCTATTAGCACAAAGTGAACATGAAATAACTAAGCCAGAATCAGTGATCTTGACTGTTGAACACCTACATCGCCAAGTAATAAATTTTGTAATCTCTTCCCTTTTGAAATTCGAAATTATTTGCTTGAAAATTAAGAAAAGAGAATGTCAATTTTCAAGAATGAATGTAAATATTATTGTAGAATAGAGCAATTTTATTGATACAACAGAAATTACAGTTGTCATGGGAGAACTTGTTGAATAAATAGCCATGGTTAAATGTAATTAGCAGAAATTCCAAATAAACAGAATTGACAAAATTTGCATGAAGTAATAACAAAAGAAAAGAAAAGAACAGTGCCAAAATATTGTTAAGCAAGCAAACAATAAATGCAAAGCAAAGCCACAGTGATAAGGCAAAAAATTATACAAGTAAAATGATGTTAACACATGAAAGCAATGTAGACACTGTGTTCTGGCTTCAAAACAAAAAATGCTGGAACTGAGTCATGTGGGACTAAGTAGTGGCCTAACTTATTGGCAAAGAAGAAATCTTAGGATACATTTATGTGGCCTATAATTTTGATGAGGGGAATGTTTTGAAGTTTTCCTATTATGGATTAGAATTAACAAAACTGAATATCAAAGTAGGCAAGGATAGAGATGTCAAATTTCAAAATCTTATGAATCCAAAGAAAGATTTGTACAATGGAGCATGATGAATGATCAGGTAGCAACTAACATCTAGTTTTAATAACATCCTAGACATATATGGATATGGAGAAGACTAAAAGAAAAAAGGAAAAACCAAATTGACTATATAACTATCAATAAGTGAATCAGGATTCTACGAATAGCATGGACCAAAAATGTCAGTTCTAGAGTCATTTGCAACAAAAAAGACAGTCAGTTAAGTTCCATACATGATACATGTTTGGGTGATTTTGTCTCAAAAGAAACACGACTGACTGGGTGGAAGACTTTCCTGCAATAGGTTGCCATAACTTTCTGCAATAGCCTGGTTGCCAACCAAGGCTACAGAACCAAATTTGCCCTGCTATTTAACCCATAGATGGAGGGAGAAGCACTAGATTAATTCCTTTCCAAAGGGTATTTGCACGTAAATGAATGCAATGAATTCAACTGTAATTTGAACAGAGCTCTTTAATTTCTTGTTCTGAGCCAAGAAAAAAAGGACACTTATGATTTTTTTTTTTTAATCATTTCACCCCGAGCAAGGCAGAAATGCCACTGAAATGTGCAGGGGGCTACATAACTGTAAAAAGATTAATTAGAAAAGAGTGAGGAGTATAAATTATTTAGAAAGGAACAATAGAAAGCTGAGAAAGCAGGTGCGATGACAGATACATAGGTGAAGAGAAAGGGAAGGTTATACGGGGGTGGAGAGAGAGCTAGAGTCTAGTGGTTAGTAGATGAGTATTGACTTTGCATTTAAATTTCTGGAGGTTGTAGCCGTTAGGAAAGCAAGAATACAGGAGCAAGTTCCACAGGCGGGAAGAGCGAGAGAAGAAGCTGCAGGAGTAGAATTGTCGTCTGCATTTGGCTAACCTGACTGTGAATGGGTGGGACCCAGTTGCCAGTATGGTTGCACGAGTAAACACCTGTTGAGGAGGCACCAGTGACTTAAGTTCGTCCGAGCAGAAGCCATGAAAGTATTTATAGAAGAGACAAAGGGAGGCCACATTTCGACAGTGGGGAAGTGGCTGCAGTTGAGCCGCCAGATCAGTACCTATCACATTACAGACTCTCCTTTGGAACCTGTCAAGAACACTGAGGAGAACGGCAGGGGCGCCTGACCATAAATGGCAGCAGTACTCCATGCACGGACAGATGGTTGACTTGTATATATGCAGGATGGATTCAGGCGGAAAAAACATCCTGGATTGACAATGTGACCCAACCTTTCTTAGCAGTAGATTTTGCTATGGATTCAATATAGTGGTTCCATTTGAGGTCTGAGGACAGGGTAAGTCTGAGGAGGCGTAGTGTATTGCTCTCCGGGAGAATCACTTGGTCCATGCTTATGGGAGGCAGGAGAGGTTGCCTGTAATGGTTGATAGACAACAGCTTGGTCTTAGACGAATTGAAGTTGACAAGCCACTTCTTGCCCCAGTTCACCACAGTGTGTAGACCCCGTTCAAGGTCAGCAGTGAGATTATGTCTGTCCGCCACGACAGGTTTCTTACTGGTGCGGGAGTATAATCAAAAAGAGACAGCTGAAATTTTTTATTTACTTAATGAGGAAAGGTGGCTTGGAAAATTTGATATTTACATGAGAGATTGAAGGTAAGAGTAACAGAGGAAAACAGTGTATAATCTACTAGGCAAGCTTGAGTGAATGAATGGCAGAGCAGGATTTTGGAAAAGATGGCCAAAAGTTAAAATTCATTAAGAACTCCATAAGACAGGAAATTGTGGTAAGCCATGCTCGCCAATGACCTTTTCTGCCACCCATTTGTTCAAGTCCATTAAGTATATCACACTCTGATTTACCCTGTCCCTCTTTCCCTACATCCACCCTGTGAGTATCAGAGTCTCCAAGCCCTCCTTCCTCACTATGTATCCCAGAATTTTCAAATATCATTTTCTGATGTTAAGCATAAGCATCTTATATGTTTCTATGCTCTCATTGCTCATATATTTAGACCATGTATCCTCAGCATCCTTCTGTAGAACTAGCTTTCTGTTGCTTTGAGTATCTTTGACATCTTTGAGGAGATTGTTCAACATTCATTGCCATACAGAAGAACATATAAACATAACAGTTTAGTACTCTTTTCTTTGTTTCCAATAAAATTTTCCTGTTTCTTAATATTCTTCTTAGCTTTTGAAATGCATCTTTGGCCATTCCAATAGGTCTTCAGATCTCTGTGCTTCCCTTTCTATCCTCTGTTAGATCACTTCCCAGGTATTTAAATTTCTGCTTGATTTTAGTATCCCTGGACTGATCCCTATATATCTCCTATAAAGATGCTATTTTAAAAAGTTAAAAACTATCTACATATTTTTGTCATATTGCTGTAATAACAATGTTTTATATGCTGTGTCTCATGGCAACATCATATTCAAAAGTTAATGTGAAAAATGTATGTCTACTAAGCTATAAATAATCTGAATTTATGCAGTAGTTTATTAAAAAGTAATTCATCTTTCTGCATGGCATCACTAAATGGAGACAGAAACACATTTCAACATTTAATTAAAAAAAATATAAAATCCTGTTCAAATATGCTTAATGTTAATTTCCTGGGTGACAACATTGAGAGCATTCATTAGTCATATGAATTTTTATTTATGTATTGCATCTTTTCAGAACATTGGCAATCATGACTCTCCACAACTTTTTAACCTTTCAAGCTCAAAGCAGAATTTGCCATCATATCTCTCCAAAGTCCTTGCCTTGTTCTTACATTCATTTACACCCTCTTGTTAGATATGTTACTCTCACTTTTGCTCTGTCTCTCTTTTCTCATTATTTATCCCAGGAATTATATATATATATATATATATATATATAGTTATCCGCAGACAGATCTGTTTCACTGTATCACCGCTCATCAGTACAGTTAGACTCCGATTGCTTTTTACCCAGGATTGAAACCTGACCGAATTGGCATTAGTCGGCAATTCTACCTCTGAGCTATGGGCGCTCGGTAGAAGGAGGCAGACTTTTTAGCGTGTATATTATCATTATACACGCCCAATAGCCGAGAGTGTTCTAATTCATTGCTGAATGAATGATATATATATTATTTTAAGTAAAATTGTCATTTTTATTCCCATTTTCATTTAAATCCACCTCATTGAGTTCATTCCTCATCTTGGTATTCTCAGCATCCTTCTGTAGAACCACCTTTTGGTTGTCTCTTGTTTTTATTCTTCATCCATAATAAAACTTATCGAATATTCATAATATAGGAACAGTGTTATTATATAGGTAACTAACTGTTTCCTTTTGCCCCACTTACCTTCAGTATGCATTGTTTGTGTTAAATTCTCCCAGCCCACATTCCTCACATTAGTTATCACAGATTATTCCTCTCTCTCTCTTTCTCAGTAAAAGTGTTTTTTTATTTTCATTTTTTTCTTATCTCTTCAGAACATAGGCAGTCATGGCTCTCCACAACTTTCTGTCAAGTTTAAAACAGTATTGGCCTCTTTAATATCCATTGCAGTCCATGTTGTTCCATACTGTTACATGTGTTTGTTACATATGTTACTCTCTATTTCTTTTGCCTTTACTATGTTTTCTATGTGTAAAATTCTTCACATTCCTAATTATTTATCTAGTGTGCTTTTCATTCTCATTTTCTTTAAAACCTCCTCATTGAGATAATTTGGCATCCTTCTGTAGAACCACCTCTCAGTTTCATCTTGTTTTTTTTTCTAATCTCTGAAGATATTGTCCAGCATTCATATAGGAACAATGATTTTACATAGTGTTATATACATAACTATGAAAATTATTGGATATGTCCTTGTTTTCATAAATACATTGGGCACTATTATGAGCAGAGTTATATTGCTGCCAAGCAGTTCACCATGAGCAGTGGTTATCTACTTCATGTACCTAGTGAGTATTGTATTTTGCTGATATTATAAAGATTACTCTTTCAGTTTCCAACCTTCATCTTGGTTATTTCTCAGTAAGTAACTTTTTTAGGTTACAAAACATACATAGGTTACTTACTGTTTCCCTATGCCAGTCAGTATGCCCTGTTTGTGTCAGATTCTCCAAGCCATCTTTCTTTATTCTATATCACATAAATTTCATCTCTATTTTTTTAAAATCATTTCACCTCAACCAAGGCAGGACCACTACTAGTTTTCAGAGGGTTACTGTGAGAAAAGAAAGGATAAAAGATGAATGAGATTCAAGAAAACAGAATATAGCAATTTATGTTGCATTTTATATTTTTGGAGATTGTAGCTATCAGAGAAGCAAATAAACTGTGTATTTCTGATTTTAGATACAAAGATCTTTTTTTATTCATATTTTCTTTAAAACTTTCTCTTCTTATGTGTCCATGCTATACTCACCATCCATTTAAAGAACCACATCTTTGTTGCCATATTTCTTCTATAAGATCTAGAAATGTTCAGAAATACATATACTACTAGAAATACCAATACATTTTATTAACCATTGTCCTGTTACAAGTTCAAGGTCATGAGCTTTGTTTCTAAATTAGTTTCATACAGTTAAAATATAAATTTTAGAGATTGCTGAGTAATACTCAAATTCATTGTCAAATTGCTGGTGCCTTCAGTCAGTTAAGTGCCATACGTGATACACGCTTGGGCGATCATGTCTTGAAAGAAACATGACTGACTGGGCAGAACATTATCCCACAGGAGGTTGCCATTGCTTTCTGCAGTAGACTGGTTGCCAACCAAGGCTATAGAACCCAATCCATGCTGTTATTTGACCCATAGCTGGAGGGAAGAGACGGATTAATACCTTTCTCAAGGGTATTTGTGCGTATATGATTGCAACGAATTCAACTGGAATTCGAACTTGGCTCTCCGATTTCTTGTTCCGAGTCGATATCCACTGGACCACAACGCACATCCTGGTGCCTTATGAAGCCAATATTTGAAATTCTGAATAAATTCTTTTGCTAGTACTCAAACTGAGGCCAACTTCCAGATTTAGTGTTTTGGACACATAAAAAATCAACTAATTATACCAATGATAGCTTCATAGAAGTGGTTGTATTTTATCTGTGGAAATAATGATTGAAGTAAAGACTTCAGAGTCTATACCTAAGATTAATGGGTATAAATCTGTTTATGGTGTTTAACACCATGAACAGATTTATAGGAGTAGGCCAGACTATAAAAAAAAAAAGGCAACTTAGCTGCCACATCTGGTCGGGTGCCCCTTTTATTCTCCTCGGGGTTCTTGACAAAATACAGCAAAGAATCTGTAATGTGATTGATACTGACTTGGCTGACCACCTGCAGTGTTTCTCTCACCGGCGTGACGTGGCTTCCCTGTGCTTCTTCTATAAATACTTTCATGGCTTCTGCTCTGACGAACTTAAATCACTGGTGCCCCCTAGATGTGAATTTGCACAAGATACTAGATTGGCAACTAGGTCCCACCCTTTTACAGTGAAACCGATGAAATGTAACCACAATTTCTACTCCAACAGCTTCTTTCCTCGCACTTCCCACCTGTGGAATTCCCTTCCACATGCTTGCTTCCCCGACGGCTACAACCTCCAGGAGTTTAAATGTAAGGTCAATAGACACCTCCTAACACACTAACTCACACCCACTCTCTCCAACTCTCTCCCTCTGTACATCCTAAGTTGTCTATCACCCTCCTTCTGACATTTCCTATACCTAATCCCTCTATGTAACCCCCTGTGCTATAGTGGCAGTGGAATGGCCTTGCTTGGGGTGACATGATTAAAAAAAAAAAGTTATTGTGTTCCTTCTATTCATATCAAGTGCAGAATCTGGAATCTCAAGTTTCTTTTCCAAATTCGTAATTAATCAGTCTGTTTAGTAACATTTCAAAAATTAGGTTTTTGCTGATACTGCAAAATTTTACTATCTTTATTAATGAAAGCTGATTTGGAGTGCCTATGGGAAATTTAGGGAAAAAATGGTTAATTAAATTGATCATAAGAATTGACATGATATTGTTTGAAATTATTACATCTTATGTCAGCAGGCAACAAAATCTAATGGATAACTTCTAAATATAGTTCATTATTATTACTGAATGGCTGACCAATATATATTTTAATGTTGCAACATGTCCTTTTTTTCTTATGAAATCCTGATAAAAATAAGAAGTCTTTAATGTATGTTCGAATAGTTTTGTTTTCATACAAATCAATGTAAAACATCCTCATTTTACTTATTCTTTCATTAGCTATCAAATTAATTTCTATGTACATTATTTCTTGCCATTACCTTGGAAAAATAATTAGCCATTCTCTTTTGATACCTAAGAAAGATGCAAGAAAAAATATATCAGAGAAGCTGTTTGCCTTTAATGAGAAAAAGAAAGCATACCTAATAATGATAAAAAAAATAAATAAATAAAGAAAAAAGGCATTTATGCTGTTGCATTTGAAATCCAGTGATCCAGTGGTGTAATGGATAACAGCTTTGAATAATAATTCATAAAGTTGAGTCTGAATTCCAATTGAGTTCATTATAATCACTTATATGCAAATACCTTGGAAAAGGCATGGATGCATCTCTTCTCCTCCAAGCTATGGGTTAAATAGTAGGGCTTTTATCTGTTAAAATCATAATTATTGTCTGAATTATGTAAAAATCAAACTACCGCTAAAAATTTCATTTTAACAGATATATTTAACAAATAACAAAAATATTTTGATATACTAAAGAGTAAATTTATTCAATAAAATTGCCATTGGCTTTAGCCATGGCCCCCGAATGATTGCAAAATCTATTGCATCTCTTTTGAAGGGTTTTCTTGTTTAAGTTGGTGAATACTAATGGAACCCTTACCTTCAGTTCATCTTTGATATTACGAGTTTTGTTGGTCACTCACTCAACTGTGCTCCACAATAATGAAGGGGATTGCAGTCTTGGGAGTTATCTAGCCAGATGGCTAGGGTGATGTGGTTAAAAAATTGTTTGACAGCTATGATTTGGGTTCTCCTGCTTGTGTAGCCTAATGCAGAGTCTTATTGCCAGACATAGGGTCTTCCAGCAGCCACCCTCTTGACCAAGAGCAGCACTATCTCCTCAAGGCATTTGATGCAGGCTCTTGCGTTGAGTAGGAAGCTTTCACTAAAAAATTCAAGAGTTCTTTTCTTATCAAAATGAGTTAATTTTCTAAGCTGCTATACTTTTGTAATCAATATTAAACTCACCCAAAACTTTCCAAATCCTCTACACTGTCCTCAGATTGACACCCAATAACTCTGAAATGTTTGTATTGGAGTTTCTAGTGTGAATCCCAAGTAGTTCAGCATGCCATTTCCAAATTTCTGGTACAGTGAATTGCATAATGGCGCTTGTGTAGTCACAGATGGTACCTTATTTATTCTATTATACTGTGCACTTAACAAAATCAAAAACAGTGCCTATGCATGAAATTAAAGATACAAACTGGTGATAATTTACTTCTTGCATCTTGTATAATTTCCTGTATAAATCAGTCAGTCAGTTAAATGCCATACATGATACACGCTTAGGCGATCATGTCTCGACAGAGACATGACTGACTGGGCAGAATATTATCCTGCAGTAGGTTGCCATTGCTTTCTGCGGTAGACTGGTTGCTGACCAAGGCTATAGAACCCAGTCTGTCCTGTTATTTAACCCATAACTGGAAGGAATAGGCGGATTAATACCTTTCCCAAGGGTATTTGCGCGTAAGTGAATGCAATGAATTCAGCTGGAATTCGAACTCGGCTCCCTGATTTCTCGTTCCGAGCCGATATCCAATGCACCACAGCGCACATCCTTACAAGCCCGTTTCGCTGTATCACAGCTCATCATTGTGGCTAGACATATCCACTTGCTTCTGGCTGGGATCGAAACTCGACCGATTTGGTGTCAGTCGGAGTCTCTACTCCCTAAGCCATCGGAGCATGGCTGTATAAATCAACTACGGTATAAAGTCTATTCTGAATTTAAGACAATTTCTGTAAAATTTAGAAAATGCTCAATAGTATTTAGTTCACAAATCAGTATATGCAAATATTATCTCAAAAAGATATAACAACCTCACTAAGATACCACAGTTTCCCCCATTAGATCCAGTTGAGGGATAAAGCCACTGTAGCTTTGTTGGGTTGTTACTTATTTTTAAGATAATATTTATTATATATACTGTGTGTGTAGTATGTAACACTGTTTACAGAGTGTTCAAATACTACACTGATGCTAAGAAGTTGTGCCCAGGATTTGAACAACCAGAATCCACATATATTCCCTTTATTAGCAGAAGTAAATAAACTAGTCATTTCATTTGAAATGCTAATGACATGCTTCATTTGAGTGCTAAGGTTTTTATAAAACCATAACAGACAGATAGTTAACCGTCATAACTTCAAAGAACAATAGGCTTATGGCCATATAATGTTGAAACATTTGATTTCATACAATCAATGAAGTTAAGCAACATCAAGCCTGGTCACTACCTAGATAGGTGATTGATTGGGAATGCCAGATGCTGTAAGTAGTGTGGTGTAATGGATAGCAGCTTGAAATTGAAAACTGGAGAGCCAAGTTTCAATTCTAATTGGGTTCATTATATACCCTTAAGAAGGGTATGAATCTACATCTTCCTTACAGTTATGGGTTAATTACCAGGACTTATATCATTAAATCATTAATGATATTCCAACAAAAAAATTCTTAATTATTAATTAATTCTTAATTATTAATTATTCATTAATGATATTCCAACAACAAAATTCTTACAATCTAGAAATATTTTCTGACTTTAAATAACAAGCAAAAGTTCGATAAGCTATAGTCACTGATGTTTTATAGCTGAGCAAATTATAAAAATTATTATATATTGAGTTGTTTCCTTAAATAAAATTAAAAAGAAATAGAGCCAGAATTGTTTAATTGGCAAACCTATTTTTGTTTGTATTCTCCTATAAGTACAGATAATGGTTTAATTCTACTTACCAGGTTCATTATTCTAGTAAAAAAAATCTCTTTGAACTTTGAAGAATAATTCAAAGATGAATTCATTGCTTTTGTTTTGTCTTCTGAAAACAGAATTAAATTTGGATATCCACTGAAATTCTGTCATCAAAGTAAAAGAGAATACTTCCATATATATAATGTCTTGTATTTTTTTAAAATCAGATATTGATCAAAGCAAAATATCTTAAACAATTAGCTTTCATGGAAATAGAATAGAATCATAACTTACTTCCTTGAATATAGAAGAAATGGTTGAGTAAAAACATAGAAAACAATTAAATTCCACATTAACATATTTTAAATCACATGCTGTGTAATGGAAGTTGAATGGAAACTGATATTTCTTTTGTTGCCTCATTTTAGATGTTTTCTGTATGTTTTATACAAGAGCTTTGTTTTGTTTAGTTTTTATTCTGCAAGCACTGGTTTAAAATAAAAACAGTCATATTTGTTAAAATATGAATATAAAACAATGCTGCAGAAAGTAAATCTTCAAATGTTTTTTATATATTTTGAACGGAAAGAAAAAAAGAATTTTTATAAATGAGAATTTATTTAAGAATTATCAGTACAGCATTGGGAATAAGTTTATATGAGTAAATATTTTTATTTACAGTGCGCATGACATTCAGTTACCTAAAAAATATCTCTTTTACTAATCTTGAAAGAAATAAGTTTGTATTCAGTTGTTTCAATTTTAGTTATAATAAACACTGGAAGTTATTAGATTGCATAATAATACTTTTTCAGAATGTAGCTGACTATGAGTTTCCATAGATTCAGTCAGTCAGTTAAGTGCCATACATGATACACACTTTGGGCAATCATGTCTTGAAAGAGACATGATTGACTGAGCAGAAGATGTATCCTGCAGTAGGTTGCCATTGCTTTCTGCGGTAGACTGGTTGCCAGCCAAGGCTATAGAACCCAATCTGTAATTTAAGCCATAACTGGAGGCAAGAGACAAATTATTACCTTTACCAAAGGGTATTTGCACATAAGTGAATGCAAGGAATTAATCTGGAAATTTGGACTCGGTTCCCCGATTTGTCATTTCAAGTTGAAATCCACTGCACCACAATGCACATCTTTTCACATTACTTTTTTCATTAACTGTGAATTGCCATGAATTCTTGGGAAAGATGATGAGATGGTTCCCCGTAGTCTAATCCAAATATTGCATTTCTTTATTAACTGTAAATTGCTATGAATTCTTGGGAAAGATGATGAAGTGGTTTCCCGTAGTCTAATCCAAATATTGCATTTCTTTATTAACTGTGAATTGCCATGAATTCTTGGGAAAGATGATGAAGTGGTTTCCTATAGTCTAATCCAAATATTGCATTTCTTTATTATTTGTGAATTGCCATGAATTCTTGAAAAAGATGAAGTGGTTTCTCGTTACTTAATCCAAATATTGCATTTTCTTATAATATATGAATTGTCAGAATTCTTTCAAAAAATAATGAAGTGTCAGTGCTACTATTCATCTATTCACTGACTAAATTTGAGTTTGTGTAGTTGGTAACTAATGAAAAGGAATCCATGGAAAGCCATGACTGCCTACACCTTTAAAGGACATGGCATTTACACAAAAGTATTGATTTGACTGCATTATTTTTGTTTTCTGGACCAACTTCTTTTACCCTTTAGTAAACATTTGCTGACAATTTCTGGTCCTGTAGATTTTCTAAAACTTACTAAAAGAAGTTCTTTTAAGACTTCTTATATTATTTATATGCAAGTTCCTAAATAGTCTCTATTGTCTTCCTTTCAGACCAGTTTCTAATGAATTCTGCTCACTCCTTTAGTTATTTGGAAAGGATTAATTATTTGCAAAAAATGCTTTATTATTCATCAGTCTTTTGGACACAAACTGGACACTGAATGCTTTTAAGTATGTCTCTTGCATATATATTCTAAAGTATTGCAGAAAAAGATTTGAAGATTTATTTTACATCATTTCTAAACAAAGATTTCTGTTGTGTAACTTTTATGCTGAGATAATTGTAAACCCTTCATTCAAGAAAACAAAGAAATTTTATAAAGACAGCCATTTTTGGTCCAGGTTTTCTCTTCAGAATTCTTTGCTATTGAATATTTCACATATGAATATTCCAGTCTTGAAAAAAGAATATCTTCGTAATTTCTTTGCAGGTTCTTACTTATCACAAAATTATTGGGTCCACAGAAACATCATATTGAAATACTGGTTTCCATACAATTACCAAAGTTAAGCAATGTTGAACCTGGTCAGTACTTACATGGGTGACTGCTTTGATATACCAGGTGCTACAAACTTGAATATGTGGATAGTGTAATGGACAATGGCTCAGAATTGTTAATTGGAGAACTAAGTTCTAATACCAGTTAGGTTTGTTATATTTATATTTACCCAAGGGCTATTGGGAACAATATGAATTTTCATCTTCTCACCTAGTTTATGTCACTCAGTGTCAACATCAGTGACCATGCCTCTTGTATGTATGTATGTATGTATAGATATGGAAAATCTTTGTATGTGATGTGTTTCCTCCTTTTGAATTTCATTGCTTACGAAGGAGAGGTTGACATTGAAATTTCGATTTAAACATTTTTTTTAAATATGTGTTTCAGATATAAACAAAATCCTGAAGGATAAAAGGCAGCATACAAGAATATTTTCTGCTTTTGTCATTAATTTTTATAAAATTGTTCTTAAAATTTACATATAGTTTTCCCATATATATACTCGTCTAAATAATTGACAAATCTTGTTAGGAAAATATGTGTCCTCTGGCAAGATTCAAACCTGCAACCCCTGCAAGGAAAATATCAATTGATCTGACATGTCTTAAATTTCTCAACCACAAAAAACTTAAAGTTAGACAAAGCCAAAAATAATGCCTCTAAACAACAGGTATTTTCCTAATTTTTCATAATATTCATATCTGCTCTGTTTTTGAATTCTTATGTAAACAAATGTAAACAGAGACAATTAGTTTATGAAATTTTATGAAATCTGTTACTAAATGGATTAACTTCAACGTATTTTTAATCTATTTGTTTAAACATTATTTTTAATGGATGTTCATACTTATGTAGATAATCTGTTTTTTATAATTATATTTATTTCTACCATCAAGAAATATGCATCCTTGATCCATTTCATATTTAATGTTAATCCATTTGGTAATGAATTTCGTAAAAATTTTGTATTTATATTTATTAGACAACTAAGTTCAGCACCAAGGTGGGAAATGGGCAAATGCAGAAAACTGGATATCCCAGGAAGCTCCAGGCAGAAATTCCAGAGTGGGGCCCTGAATGAAGTTGAATGTCAACATTGACAACTACCTGGCAACTTCTGCAGCTAAACAATCCCAAAATGTAATGCCCTGAATACCTTTAGATCTTTTTAGCATGGTTGATAGTAGGGCTATGTCGTCTAGGCAGTGCATAGACTGTCAACCAGTTCTTCACTCTGGAGATGTTACTCCAGTTTCACCACCAAGGACTGAATTTTGACCAATAAGGGTGCTACCATTATCTTGCTAGGTGTTGACTTCAATGTTCACTTTCATATTTATTCATATATAGAGGCCGCGATGGATAAATTGTCACCACTTTATATTTCTAATTTTATGCACTCACATTGTGTGTTTTTGATTTCATCAACTGCACAGTATAATAGGGTCAGTTGGGCACCGTCTGTGAGAAAAAGAGTGCTATGACACAATTCATTCCCCTAATAATTTTCTAACAGCAAGGTGTAGTGCTTGGCATTCATATTGAAAGCTCCATTATTAACATTTCAATGTCTTTGGATTGTTTGAGAATACCAGGTGCTGTAAGCTTAGAGGTGCAGACGGTGTAATGGATAAGGGCTCTGAATAGTTAATCAGGGATCTAAGTTCCAATTCCCACTGGGCTCATTATAATCATTTACACACAAAGACCTCAGTGAAAAGTATGAATTTATCTGTGTTTGCTCCACCTATGAGTTAATTAGTAAGACATGTATCATTAAACCAATTTCTTCAGAAAAATTCTTAGAATCTAAAAATATATATATAACTTGCAGATGCTTGATAAGCCAGAGAAAATGAATGAATTAATTAATCAAACACACATACATACACTTATTTAATTTAAACTATATTTAAGATGTTTTGAGTAATGTTCCAGAAATTATTTAGATATTTAAAAATGTGTCTTAATTTATTAAACTACTCCAAATTCTTCCTTAAAATCAAAATTCTTCTTAAATTCTATACCCCTTCAGGATGTGAGTTATCATCGCTCTCCACAAGTTCTCTATAGACTGAAGCAATGTTTGTTTAATTAATATTCCTCCCATTCCTTCTTCTAACATCCATTTACACATTCCCATTAGGTTTCTCATTAAGCCTTATTTCCCTCTGCTTCTCATGCCTTCAAATTAGAATTAAAATGGAAATTACAAAGTCATTCATTGGAATTAAAATTACAAGTTCTTGTCAGGTTTATTGACATTATATTATTTTAATAATAATGAATCAATAAGAAAATTAAAAAAGTAAGGAAAACTAATAATGAATCAATAAAATTTGAAATATTTTCTTGCGCTAAAGAAAAGTAAATGAAGAAGAATTTATTTTAATCATTTCACACCAAGTAAGGCCATAAAGCCACTAAGATGCAAGAGATTACTCAGTGTTAGAGGAAATATTATTAAGGAGATAGAACAATAAAAGCACTGAAGATAGCAGATAAACAGATGACACTTAAATTTTTGTAGATCAAATTTGACTGAAAATAAAAAAGCCAGAAAAAAGTTCGGCAAGTGTGAGAGAAAAAACTGTTAGCATAGAACATCTCATTGTTCGAATCCTGATGAATAGAGCACAAAGCAGAATCAGGCTGGAAATAAGACAAGAACGATATGGTTTCATCAAGGCACTGGAACAAGGGATGCAATATTTATGCTTAGGACACTATCAGAAAGGGTGATACAATTAGAAAAATATATTTACTTGTGTTTTGTAGACTATGCCAAGGCGTTCAACAAAGTACACCAGAAAAAATTGATAGAAATGCTCAGCAACCTCAACATATTTTGGAAAGATCTCAGAGTAATCAAGAACCTCTACTGGCAGCAAACTGCCTACATGCAGACAGGAAATGAATTCAGCAGATATACAAAGATAGAAAGAGGCGTAAGACAAGGATGTGTTTTTTTCGCCGGATCTATTCAACTTGAACAGTTAAACCATTCAGAGGACCCTAGAAGTTATGCCAGGATTCATTGTTGGTCGTCACAATCTGAACAACATAAGATACGCAGATGATACAGTGCTGATAGCCAACATGGAAAGAAAACTACATGACCTCCTAAAAAAGGTAATCAAAAAAAAGTCAAAAGAGAGAACTACAAATAAACTACAAGAAAAGTGAATGTATGGTCATCAGCAAATAAAGGAGCCCATAGTGCCAATTACAGGCTAGGATACTAAAATCAAGCAAGTACAAAAATTTGAGTAGTTGGGAAGTGTTCTAATGAAAGACTGAAAGTGTGACACTGAGATCTGAAAGCAAATTGGCATGGCCAAGGACGCATTCCAGAAGCTGAGCAGAATATTAAGAGACAGGACAATTTCACTAGAAACAAAGAAGAAAGTATTGGATTGCTATGTGATGTCTGTTCTTGAATATGGCAGTGAATACCAGAAAATATCATCAAAGATGAAGGAAAAACTTGAAGCAACTGAAATGTAATTCTACTGATGAGGAAAGAAGGATGATGAGGAAAGAAGGCTTGAAGAATTTGATACTTATAGGTCAAAAAGAAAGAAAGAAAGAAAGAAAGACAGGGGAAAGCAAAGGATAACACATTTGATAGGCATGAGCAGGTGGATGGCAGAGCAGGGTTTAGGTGGAGTAACAAGAGAAAGCATGCTAAGAACTACCAGGGATAGGGAGACATGATATGGAATAACATGATCACCTACCTCCTGATTTTGTTTGTTTGTTTTTGAGGCTTAACGACCTATCAATCCTTATGGGATCATTTTAAGGTCATAACCAATGATTTTTTGGTAAGGTTATTTTATAATTTACAGCATTTTTCTTTTCACGATTCATTGGGATTTGTTTTTAAGAGCAGGGTCCCCAAGTCCTACCCTTGTTATTTAACCCATAACTGGAGGGAATGGATGGATTAATACCTTTCCCAAGGGTACCAGTGCTTAAGTGAATGCAGGGTATTCAACTGAAATTCGAACTCGGCTCACCGATTTCTCTTTCCGAGCCGGTATCCATTGCACCACAGCGCACATCCGTCACTATACGCTTACAGCACCTGGTATTCGCAAGCAGTCACCAATCTAAGTACTGACCAGGCTCAATGTTGCTTAACTGGTGATCGAGCGAGAACCGGTGTATTCAATGTGATAGGCCGTAAGCCTCTACCTCTTGAAGGAACATGGCACATAGAAGAAGAACAGTGTAATTGTAAAATGATGAGACCTTATGCCAATCTAGTAATGAGCTTAAATTCACAAAGTCTAGTTACCAAAGAAGAAAACAATTATTATATAAGCACAGGGAAGCTACATTATGACAGTGATTGAAACCAAATGCCTGGTCAGGACCAATAACATTGTATAAACTTCTTTGGATTTTATCAACAATCTCTAAATATGAGCAACAGACCAAATGTGGCAGCAATATTCAAAGCAAGGATGAATAATAGTATAAATACTTATAAATATGTCAGATAAATTTTAAAAAATTGTTAAGCATGACAAAGGGAACCAGCTTTCCTAGCAGCAGACTTAGCCTGACTGTCATATTTATTGGATTTCAACTCGATCTTTCTGATGTTAATTTTAAGTATGCTTTTGGTTTCCATTTTCTCTAAGACTTCATTGTTGCTCACATGTTTGATCCATAGTATTCTCAGCATTCTTCTGTAGGCTCACATTTCTGTCTTGTCAAGTCTCTTCTTCATCTCTGAGATGATTGTCCAGCATTCATTGCCATATGAGAGGATTGATATTACATAAAAGTTCAGTACTATTTTCTTTATTTCTAACACATTTTCCTGTTTGTTAATATTTTGCTTAGCTTTTGGAAGCCTTTTTTTGCTATCCAGAGTAACTTCACATTTCATTATCACACTTTTTCATTCAATGTTAAAACACTTGTTTGATTTTGGTATCTCATTTATAATTTGCATACTGAGCTGTTAAGTGAATAAATTCAATAAGGGTTAGTTTATAGTAGTATTATCTGATGTTGAATGGATATATTTATGCTGATTGGATGTAGACATGCTGGCGTTTCTTCAAGCAAGAGAGTAAGCTTAAATATACAAACAATTAAATACAATTAACAACTAGAAACAACAAAGATTGCATTGCAAAACTCTGCCAAGGCAAGACCGATATCGTCTCAGTGATAAGCAAGAGATGATTATTAAAATGAAGAAGAGTAACTGCAATGAACTTGAGCGCCCTCAAAAGAGAAAATGCAAAAAATGAACTTGACCACTCTCAAAATTAAATTGACACTTAAAATGAAACAAGTGTGGCAATTCAGTATTCATAATGATCTAGGGAAAGTAATTCACTGTTTGGAAGGTAAAACATAAAAACATGAATTTTATTAATAAAACAGGAAAAATAACCCAGAATCTTTATCCCATATTGGGACCCAAAATCTAATCAGTTCATTCTAGTCATGGGACTAATCATTCCTGAAAGTTTCATCCAAATCCATATAGTAGATCTTGAAATATCTTGTCCATGGACAGATAGACAAACAGACAGACAAATGTGCCTGAATACAATATCTATATCTTAATGCCGATGTATTTTATTTATTTAGGAAACTAAATAAAATGAATGTATTTTAGTATCCTTCTTTTCATTCACATTTTTAGTACCTCATATTTTTTCTTAATTGCATGATCTTTGAGGTAGGGAGCCATTCAAAATATCCCCCAACAGGTGTAATTTTACAAGTTCGGCAAAAATGATGAATTATCAGTCAGTCAATCAAGTGCCATACCTGATACATGTTTAAGTGATCATATCTTGAAAGAGACATGACTGACTTGGCAGAAGACTTTCCCACAGTAGGTTGTCATTACTTTCTGTGGTAGACTGGTTGCTGACGAAGGCTATAGAACCTGATCTGTCCTGTTATTTTACCCATAACTGAAAGGAAAAGACAGATTTCCCTAAGGTGTTTGCACATAAGTGAATGCAACGAATTCAACTGGAATTAGAATTCAGCTTTATTGATTCTTGTTCCAAGCCAATATCTACTGCACCACAATACATCAGTACAAACACCAAAAGACTTGAAGTGAAAATATTAGATTAGAATATTACAACCTCAGTATCTGTTATAAGATTAAACTTTCATGTTATCAAAATGCTGCAAGTACTCTTTGGCATCTTTGACTTTAAAGCAAAAAGCAATAAAGTGAGAAAACACAAAAACTCAACACAAAACTTTAATGTTTAAAAGTCAAAGAATCTTATTTACAAAGTTATAGAATATGAAATTAATAGTTATAAACATGAACAGACAAATTATGAAGTAAAAGGAAATAGAAAAATAAATGAGAAGGTATTTATTGAATAACATTCCACATATTATTGTTAAAGTCACAAAAGATTTTGCTCAGGTAAAGCATACTTTTCCAAAATCATCTTCACAAGTGAAGAGAACTTTTTGACAAATGAAATCAATTGATTAAACTCTCCAGGTGATGTTATCAATTTAGATGTCCAGATAAATCATGTACACAAAAAAAAAAAAAAAATAGAATATCAAGGTTTCTTGCAGGTTTACAGAACAATCATTCTGTTGTCAACCATCAGATTTAAAAAAGAAACAAATTTGCTTTTAAGCCTATTTATAAACATTGACTATGAAATCCAAGGATGAATTGAAATTGTGAAAGATGTCTTTCTAAAGTTAAGTAAAGAATTAAGAAATACAAAATTTTTTGTAGCAGCAAAGATAAGAGCGTTGAAATATTATGCAATAGCATTTCTCTTATATGACAGTGGATGCTGGGGAGTCAACTCACTGATGAGGAAGTTGAGGCAACAGAAATGTGGTTCTACAGAATGACGCTGAGAATACCATGGATTGAATATGTGAGTAACAAAGTTTTAAGGAAAATGAAAACAAAAAGAAAGAGGCAATTGATATTTCTAGGGCACATAATGAGAAACAATGGTTTCAAGAATTTGATCTTTAGAGTATATATTACATGCAAGAAAAATAGAGGAAAGCATTGATTAATCTACTTAATGATTGGTAGAAAAGAGTTTTGAAAAGTAAGCAGAAAACTTACTGTTATAAAGTACAGGAAGGGAAGTTGTTGAGAACCATCACTACTCATATCCTGAAAATGAGTGATTATATTTCCAAAATTAATTTTTATAAATTTCTTATTTTGTTTTACTTGTTATCAAAAGCTTATCTCAATCCAATCTATTATCTTCTTCGGGTATACCATCCATATAAAAAAAGAAGTGAGGTCCCCAGATTTAAAAAGAAAATTTTGTGGAACATTTCAATATGTTCTGTTTTATAATAATAATGGTTACCGTGATACACTCTCTCTATTCCTTATGTTTCTGCCATATTTTTTTTTAAATCAGTATCACTTCATGCAAGGTAGTGAAGCCATTAAGATGCAAGGGTGTAGAAGAATTAGGAACAGAAACATTAATAATGAACGAAAAGAGAAAAGCGTAATCAGGAGGATAGTAGATAGTGATTGCATTTAAATTTTTGCAGATTAAAGTTGAGTGAGAAGCATGGAGCTGGAAGAAAAAGAAGTGTGAGAAAAGAAACTGTTAGCATAGAAGATATGGTTACATCTAGCCAGCTCAGCTGTAAAGTGATGCAGTCTTGATGTCACTCTTGTAATGTGCTTAAATTCAAAATGTCTAGGTACCATAGAGAAGAGATCATCTGAACAATTATCATGAAAGAATTTATAGAAAAGGCACAGAGAAGTTACTTTATGGCAATAGAAAAGTGACTGAAGCCAAGCCACAAGATCAGCACAAATAATATTGCTGATTTTTCTTTGGATGTTATCAAGGAGCACATGGCAAATATCAGGGGCACTGTTCTATACATTTTTTTTTTAATCATTTCACCCCAAGCAAGGCATTCCACTGCCACTATTGAACAGGGGGTTACATAGGGGAAAGTGATGAGAAAGAGTGGTTAGGGGGTTACACTTTTTTTTTTATTATCATATCACTCCGAGCAAGGTGGTAATGCCACTGATGTGCAGGGGACTACATAAGAGTGAAAAGACTGGAAAAGAGAAAGCCGGAAACCACATCCTAAACAGGAAACAAGGGATGAGCCTCTTCACCCGTTTAATAGACGTGGGTGGAGTGTGAACCAGGCCACATCTATTGAACGGGTGAAGAGGCTCATCCCTTGTTTCCTGTTTAGGATGTGGTTTCCGGCTTTCTCTTTTCCAGTCTTTTCACTCTTACGTAGTCCCATGCACATAGGGGAAAGTGATTGGAAAGAGTGGTTAGATATAGGAAATATCAGAAGTAGGGTGATAGATGAGTAAGGATAGCAAGGATGAGGGTTGGGTAGATGGGAAGGGTGTTTGAGAGAATGGATGTGAGTTAGTGTGTTAGGAGGTGTCTATTAACCTTACATTTAAACTCCTGGAGATTGTTGCCGTCGGGGAAGCAAGTGTATGGAAGGGAATTCCACAGGCGGGAAGTGCGAGAAAAACATAGCATCAATATTCTAAGTAGGGATGAATGGTAGACTCATAGATGTGTAAGACAGATTCTGGGGAGAAAAATAAACCCACATGATACATCAAACTGGTTTGCTTAGCACTTAGCATAGCATTAGTTTTAACATAGTCTTTCTGCTTCATGTCAACTGAGAAGGTGCAATGTGTCACTTTCTTGAAGGTTAGCATCAGCCATGGCTATGTTTCTTATAGATTAAAATGTGCTTGGAACATAAATGGCTCCGTGGCAGTTGTGATATCAGTCCATAGGTCTAGTAGTGCTGAAAAACCATGTCCTCTGGGCAGTTGATACAAAGGTAAATAAATCTGGTGAGTATTAACTGATATGAATTATCTCCCCTAAGCATAGAAAACAGAATGAGACCCATCTATGCCAAGCATAGGCAACTTTTTTGAGCAGTGAGATACATGATCTATGACTCATCACAACACAGGCTGTACTACTCAAAAGATTCATAGTAATTTTCAATAGTGAGTCCTTCAGCTATTTTCACCACAAAAGAAATTATGCATAAGCATATACATTAAAAATGGTGGGAAAAAGGTGTGTTTTTCTTTGGAGAAAAGATTTTTCTGTAATTAAAAATAGTAGTCTTTTTATAATATTATCACTGATGACAGTTTGATGCTCGTGATTTATTTCTAATTTTTCATTTTAAAATAAAAAACATATTCATTCTTTAAAGAACTCAATATCATGAATGATTCCTGTTTTAAAAGCTAAAAAAGTGTATATGTGAAACTCACCAATAGTTTAAAATGGTGAAACTAAGTGTGCGATTCAGAAAAACTAAATAGGCTACATGATCTACACCATGGATTGAATAAAGTGGTCACTTTAAAATTCTGAAATGGTTATGAAGTATAATGACATACACTTAGAGAAAGCCAGGAAGTATAGGAGTTGAAACAATGTGAGTATAACAACCAAGATAAGAATCAATGTTTGAATGCCTCGTTTAAAATGGTGAAAATGTTACTTTCACCAAAAATTTACAAAGTTCATGAAGCATTATATTTAATTATTGTTGATGTTTATGTTTGAGATTGTTGGTTGGTTGTTTTTGTTTTTATGGCATATCAACCTCAGTGGGTCATTTATTGCCAACTAAATTTTTATTTATTTATTGCTGGTAATACCTTTTACTTTTTCAACAATTTATTGTTGTTTTTATATAAATTTTGTGTCTAGTAATAATTTTTTTTTTTTTTGAGTACTAAGATTCATTAGGATTCGTTTTAAGAGCAGGGTCCCCAAGTCCTACCCTGTTATTTAACCCATAATGGAAGGAAAGGGACAGATCAATATCTTTCCCAAGGGTACCAGTGCTTAAGTGAATGCAGGGTATTCAACTGGAATTTGAACTCGGCTCACCGATTTCTCTTTCCGAGCCGATATCCACTGCACCACAATGCACATCCATCACTAAACGCTTACAGCACCTGGTATTCCCAAGCAGTCACCCATCTAAGTACTGACCAGGCTCAATGTTGCTTAACTTCGGTGATCAAGAACCGGTGTATTCAACGTGATATGGCCGTAATGTTTGAGATAGGATGAAACAATGAAAAAGTCAATGAAAATTCTTTTTAAGAAACATTATTTTCCTTATGAAATTAAGCATGTCATTTTGAAAAGATCAAACATGACAATGACTTGTATAGGTGATAAGTTCCTACACACTAATACATCTGCGAAAAAATCTCTAAACATCCTAAGAAATCACCTTACAAAATCTTAAAAAATATTCAGTTAACATTTGTATCAGGAAAAGTGATGGCTACATTTTGTTGCTAGTTCAGTATTTATTTAAACAAACCCAACAATATTATCATCATTAAAATTATGTTAATTTCTGTGGCAGAGAGAGCAGAAGAAGTGGAAATAATGGAAGCATTTTTCCTTTTAAAATAATAAATACATTATCATTTCTAGAAATTTAATAATTGTCCTTGCCATATTGTTTCATGAATGCTAAAAATGGTAAAACTTTTAACAATGGCAAAGTTATTCCTTGCACCTGGCTTGATATTTCAGCACCTGAAATTGGAAAGAAAAATTTGTCATCTTTTATCAAATTGAATGAATCTCACAAAAAATTATAACAGATTTCTTTTGTAATTGGCATATTCTATCTGTCAGAAATACTAATATTAATTTCTGATCTCATTGTGAATTTTATTGTAAAGCATGGAAATAAACTACTAGAATTTGAGGTAACAAAATTGAAAATTCTGTTTAATAAACAAATGTCTTGCCAGTAGAAATATTCAGTTTTTTATTTTTTTATTTCATAACCTAACTTTCTGAAATTTAGCTGTTATATGAGCTTGTTAGGTAGGTTACTTGCTGTTTCCCTCTGGCCTCTTTTGTTCACTATATCCTGCAAGTATCAAATTATTCAATCTCTCTTTCTTCATTATATATTCCAAGAATCTTAATTGTCTCTCAGACATTTCTGTCTCTATTTTCCTTAAAAACCTCTTTATTGTTCACAAGTTCTCCTGATGGTACTTTCATTCTCAGCAATTTTCTATCGAACCATATCCCTGTTGCTTCAAGTTTTCTCTTCATCTGTTAAGAAATTGTTTAGTAGTCACTGATATATAAGAACATTCATATTATATAGCAATTTTTTTCATAACCACTGTATTATATTTTCGAGAAAACTTGATTGTTGCCTCCTACTGTTCTGAGATTAACGATTTTCATTATTGTATATATTATTTGGAATATTATCTACATCTTTGTCATAATGAACAGATCATTTTGTCCAATGCCTTCTTTGAACTGGTATTTTCCAGAGAAAAAGAAGAATGAATATCAAGTGAATTCTCAAGACTTGTTACAAGAAGTGCCTTAGGAAGCCAACAATTTTATCAACTCTAACATTGTGCTAGCAGTCTGAATGATAAATGCAATGAGAAATTACTGAGTTCAAAGTTTTGGCAACATATAGCTTCTATTTTCACATCTTTTAATTACACCTGCTAGGCCTGTGTCCATCAGTGTTGATTCAAAGAAATGACTACAGGTCATTCAGGTATGAAACAACAAGGTGTCTATTTCACAGAATAGCATCAATTAATGCCTGAAGTGTACTATCTTGAGAAAAAGATTGTTTCTCTTGTCATCTACAGGATTACAATGATTTCTTCTATGAAAGAAGGAGGGGTTGGTTATTTTGGTATATAGAAGGTAAGATTTTATATATATATATATATATATATATATCTAATCTAATTTAAATCTAAATCTATCTAAACTTATTTATAAATGGAACTTTGTGTGTGTATGTTACCTATAGACTCCAAAATGGCTGAACTGATTTTCTTGAAAATTTACACAGTTGTGCTATAAGTGTCTGTGAGTGTTCTTAGCTAGGTTTTGTGTTGAGGAACCGGTGTATTCAATGTGATATGACCGTATATATATATATATATATATATATATATATATATATACTAGCAGTATAGCCCGGCGTTGCTCAGGTGTAATAAAAGCTTTAAAACTAATCCATGGTCCTGGAGCTCAGACTCTTTGGACGTTGGCACGAAAGACTAAAAAGCAATAGTTGTTTCCAGTTAAAGCGAAAATGTAGACTGAACAAAAAATGAATGGATGTAAGTCAAAATTCATCAGAGGTGACAGAATATATCTGGCTGATAGTCTTGAAATGGACCTCCAATCAGTGGTTAACAGGGGAAGAAAATGGCTTGTAAATTTGTATGCCTCCAAAATAAAACTGTTCTCATTTAACCACCATAGAGAAACTTTCCTGTCTGCCATCAGCATGGCTGACACTAGACTAATGGAGAGCAACACAGTCTTCTTGGCCTCACTTAAAGTGAAACAACTACCTCAAATCAATAGCTGCACAAACTGCAAAAAAGTTGGGTCACTGTGTTTTGCTAGAAAGATTTTGTCATCAGAGTCCATCTTGCATATTTAAAAATTCATCTATGAACTGAATACTGTTGCCATATCTCGTCAGATGCTCCTGCTTTTCACCTCAAGCTTTATGATGAAATTCAAAAAAGTATCTGCAATGTAATCATCAAGGATGTTTTTTGTGGTGCAGTGGATATTGACTTGGAATGAGAAATCGAGGAGCCAAGTTCCAATTCAAGCTGAATTCCTTGCATTCACTTACGTGCAAATACCCTTGGAAAAAGTATTGATCTGTCTCTTCTCTCTAGTTATGGGTTAAGTAACTGAACAGATTGGGTTCTGTAGCCTTGGTCAGTAACCAGTCTACCACAAAAAGTAATGGCAACATACTGTGGGATAATCTTCTGCCCAGTCAGTCATATCTCTTTCAAGACATTATCCCCCAAGCATGTATAATGTATGAATGTAATCAACCCTGATTTGGCATCGACTTCGGTAATATTCTCAACAATGTGATATGATTTCCCTCTGTCTTTTCTACAAATATTTTGATAGCAACTGTTCTGATTAGCTTTTACCCTAGTTACCTGACTACATGAATTGAAGCATGCTAATAGATTGGCTTTCAGATCCCACCCTATTATTGTTGAAATAGTTAAATGTAACCACTACTTCTACTCCAACAGTTTCTTTTCTCGTACTTCCTGCCTGTGAAACTCACTTTCGTTTACTAGCTTCACTGATAATCTTCAAAAATATAAATGAAACACTGATTGCCATATTCTATCTTCTTGAATCTTATCTTTTATCCTTTCCTCACCCCTTGTATAGCCAGTCTTTTCTCTCATGTTCACTCTATGTAAATTCCTGTGTATTAGTAGCATTCCTGTATTACTTCGGGTGAAATGATTAAAAAATGACACAGAGAGTTACAAAGTTTTAAAGAATCTGAGAAAACAATAATAATAAAAAATGTGGCTAACAAAATAACAAGAATTAAGGAGACAGAAGATAACAATTGACATTGCATTTAAATTTTGGAAGATCAAAGTTGACTGGAAAACACAAAGCTGGAAGAGAGTTCCACAAGCAAAAAGTGCAAGCAAAGAATCTAGCCATTTCAAATTCAAATTGATGAAACCTTATTGCCAATCTAGTTATGTGCTTCAATATAAACATTATTTAGTCTGAAGAACTAATTTTGAAGAATGAAACATGTTATATAGAATTCTTTCAATTTTATCATTCAATTACCTAGTCTAAACTTTATCATTGAATCTATTTTAACATACTTGCAGTTTTCTTTATAGCTTTAATAGAAAACATATTTATATGGCACAAGAACATGGTAAGTGTATCGGGATAAATAAAATATTTTTTCACCTCCTGACATAGGCAAATACAGGAAAACAAAAATCTAATATTTCCTTAAGTGTTTATTTATTTAAAAAAAATGATATAGGTAAGAAAATGATAGGCTCATTTTTATGTGCCATGTCACCTCAGGACGTAGACAATCATGGCTCTCCACAATTTCCTGTCTTTTGTAGTTCTTAACAAATTTTGTTTTTTGCTATTTCTCCTAAACCTTGTTTCACAATCTATTTATTCAAGCATGCTAGGTTGGTTATTGTGTTCCTCTATCCCGTTTGCCTTCAATCTGTTCAGTGAGTATCAAATTTTCCAACCCTGCTTTCCTCATTCTGTGCCAAAGAGATTTCATCTCTCTCTTTCTGATGCTAATTTGTGTCCTTTTTGTTTCCATTTTCTCTAGAATTTAATTGTTGTTCACATGTTTGGTATATGGATTACTTAACATTCTTCTGTTGCTTCAAGTGTTTTCTTTATTTGTGAGGTCATCCAGTATAGAACTAAAATTAAAAGTTCTGCATCTTAAAGCAAAAAATATCTGCAGGATTTATTTAGAACAAGAATTAAGAAGACAGAAGATAACAATTGACATTGCATTTAAATTTTTGAAGATCAAAGTTGACTGGAAAGCAAGTAACCAGAAGAGAGTTCCACAAGTGAGAAGTGTGAGAGAATAAACTGTTAACATAGAACTTATGGTTACATCTAGCAATTTCATCCATAAAATGATGAGACCTAACTGCTAATCTAGTACTGTACTTAAATTTGCAAAGTAGCTGTACTAAAGAGAGAAATCTCATCAAAAAATTATGAAAATATTTATAGAAAAAACACAATGAAGCTGTGTAATGGCTGTGGGAGGATGAGTGATGTTGAATTACCAGGTCAGGACTAATAACATTGCAGATTTGCCTTTGGATTTAATCAAGAATTTCTAAATATGTGGCAGAAGCATCAGACCAGATGTAACAGCAATAACATTGGCTATTTACCATGAATTTATAAATTTATTTTTGTGGGATATCCCCTTTGTATATGATAATGGACTCGACTGAGAGTACATATATTTCTGCCATAGAAAGAACAGCAGTTGCAGTCGGCAGTGGAGAGTATTCGTAAAGATCTGTGTGAGTTATTGGAGAGTACTGGAACTGATATGTAAGTTACCGAGATATACCGGAGTTACCCACAGACTACCGCATCAGAAGTCAGACTAGCTTTGAGCTCCACTCAGCTAGAATAATATACACGGATATACTATTTCCAATGACTTCATTTCAAGGCTTGTATACATTTATTTCTTACTAATAATATTCCTGGATTTACTAACCTGCATTCAAGTTTGTATATTATGTTCAATATAACCTAATTTTCTATGTCAATATCTGTTCATTATTTTGTGTAGCTCCTCATGTGGAATCCACAACATTTATGAATGTGTAAGATGTGAATTTATAAATGTGTAAGATAGATTCTTGTAAGAAAAATCATCTAGCACAACAGAGTGAATGAGCTTTTCTAGCAGCAAACCTAGCAATTGATTCAATACAATCACTTCATTTCATGGCAGTGGAAAATGTTAGCCCGAGAAGATGCAATGTCCTCTTCTCTTGGAGGTTAGCATCAACCATACTGGTGAAAGGCAAAAATAAAAAGATTCTATAAGATAATGAAAAGAGAGCAGTTTTGTTTTAAATGCATTAAAATTAACATGCCATTTCTTGTCCCAGTTAATGGATTAAAGAGCATTTTAAAGATCAGGTCTAGTTTGATTTTTCTATGCTTTACTGTTCAGAACAACATTCTCGTATTGGTTGTTATACTCACAATGTTTTAGCCATTTTGTTCTCAAGTGTTCCTTACATATCTGTCTTTGTACTTGGTAACCTTCTTGGAATTCCAGAATAAGCCATTTCTTTAATACATGAGGTTGGATTGCCCTCATCCTGATTTTCCAGGTTCCATGTTTTGTAACAATTAATATTCACTAGATTTTCAATTTTGTGTTGCTTTGTATCCATTTCTTTCCCTGAAGCAGATTATATAACTTTTCAACATTACCAGAACTATAGATTGAACTTAGAATGGCCGGTGAATCTGATATATTTTAACAAATGATTTAATTCACACCTCTGCCAGAAATGATTTCATATTTATTATAAAAAGCCAATAAAGTTAAAATGAAAGAAAGATTGATCAAAAACTTAATAATCATTCATGTTAACCTATCATCTGTTTCACACTCCTCTCTGGTCTTTTGAACAAAAGCAGAAGTTTATCCTTTGTTTCCTGTTTAGGATTGGGTTTCTAGTTTCGTCTAAAGTCTAGTTCAAATCTCTATTTTTAACATTTCCACCTAAATTCTGAAATTTTATACTTCATTTATTTTTTCTTCAATAGGTGTAGATATATTCGCCTACAATCTGGTTTACACACATTCCCAGTATTTTGAACAGAAGTAAAAGTTTATCTCTTGTTTCTGGTTCCTTCTAAAGTCTTTTTGTTCTCTTTCACTCCTAGTAGCCTCTTGCATTTTAGTAGCATTATTGTCTTGCTTAGGATAAATGGACAAATAAAAAAATTATGACAATGCTTCATCTCAGAAATTTATGGACGATTATTTCTGATGTTATTAGAGTACACAAGCAAACAATATGACATTAACTGGAGAAGCAATGGATATTGTAATTCAGTTTGAGTGATACCTAATGAAAGTTGTCAAGGACAAATTGTTGATAGGGCTCTCAAAGTAAGATAATTTTCCAAGGATAATGGATGTAATTATCAGATTTGCGATTTAGACCAGATGTTCATCTTAGTTGTTCTGTTAATGATATTTCAGCCATTATACACATGAGCCACCTTGGGATGCCTGTTTTTATACTCAGTAACCTTCTTGAAATTTCTAACTGAACCTTTTTTCAGTCCATGATGGTAGATAATTTTCATTCAATAAGTTTTACTAAATATGATCATATACATTTGAAGATAGTCGGAGAATACAGTAGTCAAAGTGTTTTGAGTATAAAAATCAAGATAAACATGTTGGTCTAAATAATAAATTATATAATAATAATCCTCCATGGCAACAATTCTGATAAAAGTAATGAAAGTAAGTTCAAATCTAATTGAAGACTACTTCTTTATTTCCCGTGCTATGTATTTAGCAACTATAGAATATTGATTTATTTGTTATGTTAACCCTATAACCATGTTCGGTGTTGCTGCTGGAGTTTTTGTAAGAAGTAGGTTTTTACAAGGTGAGGTTGATAGTATATGTATGTATGTATGCCGCATTCACCCTAGTCGGGTTGAGCCAGCTTCCTCCCTGACGGAGCAAGTCTCATTGGGATTTGTTTAAGGGCAGGGTCCCAAGTCCTACCCTGTTATTTAACCCATAACTGGAGGGAAAGGACGGATTAATACCTTTCCCAAGGGTACCAGCGCGCAAGTGACTGCAGGGCATTCAACTGGAATTCGAACTCGGCTCACCGATTTCTCTTTCCGAGCCGATATCCACTGCACCACAACGCACATCCGTCACTATACGCTTACAGCACCTGGTATTCCCAAGCGGTCACCCATCTAAGTACTGACCAGGCTCAACGTTGCTTAACTTCGGTGATCGAACGAGAACCGGTGTATTCAACGTGATATGGCCGTAAGTTGAGGTTGATAGACCTGTGCCCAACCAGTTTTTAATTCAATGTTGTTCGTATCTAGACTAGTTGTGAAGCAAATCTATAGAGTCCAATCAACTCTACTGTTAAACTTCATTTAGGGGAGAAGACATGAAGACTTCTCAAGTTTAATTTTGTGAAAGTAAGCACAAAGACTTCATGCAATTAGAAGAGATAGCTTCTCTGTTCTTTTTCTATATATATTTTAATGGTAATTCTTCTGATGACTTCTGTTTGGAACCTCAACTTTACAAATTTAATCACAGTACTAAATTGGCAGCAAGGTTTCATCATTTTAAATTTGAAAAGGCTTGATTTAACTGTAATTTCTATGCTAATAATTTCTTCTCTTGCACTTCTTTCATCCAGCCTCTTGCTTTCCAGTCAATTTGATCTTTAAAAATTTAAATGCAGTGTCATTTGTTATCTTATGTCTTTATAATTCCTTTTCTTTTATTGTTCTCTCTCCTTAATAATGTTTTGCTTTTTTCATATCCTTTTACACTCAGTAACCCATTACATCTTAGTGGCTTTATTGCTTTGCTTGTGGTTAAATGATTAAAAACGGCTTTCCAATTATACTTTTGTCAAAGTAAACAAAGATTTCACCTAGAATTTGATTCTAAAATGTCACTTTCTCTGCTAATAACTGTTTTTAGTAGTCATTATATTTATAAAGGTAAATAATGACATAAAGGTATATTTGGTTTACATGTTTTTTCCATATAAAATATATATTTAAATGTTGTATCACTGAGTTGAATACAATACACAGAGAAAGTGTGCTGCAGTATTATTCAGCACAATATCCAGATATACACAGAACAGTACAATAGTTAAAATAACAAGCAAGACAGAACTTACAACACAGAGAGGAGAGGTTTAGATCTTAATAGTCCCTGAAGTAATCAGTCCCAATATTACTCAAATGACACTCAAATATTACAACTCAAATGCTGCTATTATTTACTTAAATAGACCATTTTTGACCATGAGTCATTTCATCATTGAAAGTGCTGCAGGGGTATTAGCCACTCTACAACATAAAATATAAGTGATTGCTTCATGTAAAGAGAGATTATATATAACAATTCAAGAATACAAAGATGTTTGATCAACAATAAAAATATTATGGCATATTTTCTTAATCCTCTCATTAAATGCAATACTTTAAAATATTGTTTGGTAATTAACAAATTAGGTTCACAAAAAAAGAGTTAGTAATCAGGAAAAGAATATTTTGCTATTATGGGTTTTTTTTTCTAAAATTGTTTACACATTCAACTATTTTTTTTTTTGTGTGGATGTTTGTATTTTTCTAGCATCAGTTGAGCTTTTCAATTAGTCACTTATGCACCTTTGAGTTTTAAATAATGAGCTGGGACAATTATTCACTTTTGTAGAAAAAGTCACCTGGGATATTGTTATTTCAACCACTCTTTTTATTAAATATTCAGAAAATTTCCTCCCCCTTCTTAATTTAGACTTCTAGCATTATAAGGTCAAAGTGTTTCATTACTGAAAATTAAAAATTAAATTAATATTATAACAAAATTCCAACAACCACTTTTATTAAAATCACCTCAAGTGTAAGTTCATTGCTCAGATTTTGGCATCAAAAATATTTGTTATAATAAAGATGCAAAACTGTTACTTGGGGATATTTAGAGAGCAACAAGAAACCTAAGAAAAAGTGTCATGGTGGAAATGCCATAAAAAATAAATAAAATAATTTGTAGAATAACACTTTATACTTCATCTCAAAACACAAGTACTTAGATTGATTGACTAATTTGTTTTTTTTTACAGTTTATGAGCTTTTGTAGGTTATTTAAAGCCAAAACTATTTTTACACAATAAGAATTTTGCAGATAATCATGATTTACTGATAAAAGTCATAATAATTAACCTATAGCTAGGGTTAGAATGGATGGATTCATTTTTTTCCCGAAAGCAATTGTGCATAAGCAAGTATAATAAATCTGACTGAAATTTCAACCCATTATCCATCACACCACCCTCACATCCAAGTCTGGTATTTCCAAACAATCCCCACATCTAAGTACTGACCAGGCTCAACATTGCTTAACTTCGATGATTATATGAGAACTAGTGTTTCAATGTGGTATGGCTGTAAACTTTAAAAGTTTTGAAATTTATTTAATGTTAAGTTGAGTATTACATTGTATATGGCAAAAGTATAATTATGTGAAAATACTAGCAAATGGATTTTCTTGTAACAGCAAACATTTTGTGAGTTTGTAATCTTCAATAGCTGTGAGTCAAAATACATCTATTAGTATCAAAATAATAGCTCAATTTGTATTTCAAAACTTTTCTGCTATAAAATAAACAATGAATTATGAATCTATGGTCATCCTAAACAAATCTCTAAAAAGAAAAGGCTGATTTTTAATATGTTGCGTAATTTGCAGGTTTTAAAATTAGATTCTCTGAGATGTTATTTATTATACATTTTTTTTTAGAAAATTCATTTTCACTCTCTGATTATTTTCTACACCCTTGAAAATGGTGAAAATTGTCCTTCACTACTGCATGGAAAAAATTAATCCACTCATTGCTAAATGAGAAAACAAAAATGTAAAACGAATAAATAAAAATCTTTTAATACAAAATAAATGTCACTTGATTGCCTATTTTTAATATTTAATTATTACTTCTTTTTATTATCAATTTTATTTCATTTCATCAGTTATTGTATAAAGAAATAAAAATAAATTCCATGCTATAAAAAAGTTAAAAAAATATTTAATCATCTTTTTATGCCACATTTTCCAGGAGGAAATAAGGATAAGAATTTGACAGGATATTGAAAATATTATTTGAATAATGGCTTTGTTCCAAATAATGAAAATGTTTCTATAAATATAAACTCTTCATAAATTTTAATGGCAACATTCCAAGATTATTTTATAAGATTCTTGCTGAAAAGATTGTTTTGAGTATAGAAACAGGTTGTAAATATGAGTTAATGAGCTTTTTTATCCTATAAGTAGTTCAAACTAATATCTTTATAATTATATTGCCATGGTTATAAGATTTCTTTTAATTACTTGATGAGCCATGCTTATTTTATCCTATGGCTAGTTCAGACCAATATCATTATAACTATATAACTATGGTTACATACGTTTTTGAAATTATTTGATAGGCCATGTCTTTCTATTATGTAGGTAGTTCAGACTAATATCTTTATAAATATATTGCCATGGTTATATGAGGTTTTAAATTATTGGATAAGCCATGTTTTTTTTTTCATCTTGCAAGTAGTTCAAACTAATATCTTTGTAATTATTTTATTCTTAACATTCAGCCAATACATTCTTCAGCCTTCCTCAGATATGTAATGCATCCTATGATACTTTCTTGTAAACAGTTTCCTTTTATTATTTTATATATATATATATATATATATATATATATATATATACATACTATAATTATTAGGCCACCCCAGATTTTTAAAAGAAATTATGTATTTCATACTATTTTTAGTAGAGGATTCTAAATGAAAATAGAATAGTTCTTTTGTTATTATTACTTTGCATAATTTTACAAGGCAAGGAAACAAAGATGAACTCATCTGAATCACCCTAAACTTTCTTAATTCTTTCATTGATAAAACTGCAATATGGGTAATTATTAAATATTTATAAATTCATTTGATGTAGATGTTATTTTGCAGTATTAACGAAACAATCATTCTATTTTTATTTACAATTATTCACTTCACAATAAATACTAAAAGATAGTATTACATACATCATTTTTTAAAACATTGGGGTGGCCTAATAATTTTGGCCGGTACTATATATATATATATATATATATATATATATACATTTTTCTTCACTGGTAGCACATTCTGTTACATGCACAACACAACACAACCTTCAGGTGCTGAACTTTTAATTGCACTGAAGATTGCATTGTTCATGTAACTCCAAATTGTGTTACCATGTTTTTTTTTTTTAGCATAACTATTCTGAAAGATATTCAAACTCACATCTGCAAGATTTCTGTTTGAATTTCTGGTATACTCAAGGTTACCTGGATCACCAAGTACCTGATGAAGGTCACAATGATTGAAACATAGAGATAACAACAAAGATGGAGACAATAGTCTGCATGTAAATAATGTAAATAATAATATCAGTTTCTTTGTTTTTATCATATTGCTTTAGCTAAAAGCATTCTTTTACCTTCCACAAGTACACAGCTTACCTAGCAAACCTTTACATTTTCTTTGAAATGTAGATAAATAATTCAAGACCAAAAGAACAAAGACATTTTCCTTAATCAGAAGCATTTAGTTGCCTGTCCAAAAAAATCTGATTATACTCAACAGAATGACAGGTATATTAATTCTTCCAAAATACAAAGCCATGAAGAACATACTCGTTGATGAAAGAGGGAAAAAAGTGATTCTGAGATTGAGTTCAAAATAATAGAAAACGAAACACATTAGAAAGAGTATAAGATGAAAAAAAAATGGATTTATAAATTTAATAACTTATAATCAGACCAAATATAGAATTCAGCAGCAACATGGAGGCCTGTGCACAGCTGAGTAAAAAGGCCTGTTCTAGTTATTGTTATTTTTTTGAATGTGTATTGATGGGTTTAGTGTTTTGTTCATTGTACACATTTGAAATTGTGAACATTAAGAATGGAATTCTTTTGCTCTACAAAATGCTTTGTCACTACTTTATAGAACTTAACAGAATATGATAGGGTGCCTGCAAAAAAATAAATTTAATGAAAAGTAATGAAAATAAATATCAGCCAAAATATATAGAAATACCAATATATAAAAATATATAGAAATACCAATATATAGAAATATATAGAAATACCAATATATAGAAATACCAATAATCTATAAAAGAAATCTAGCAAACAAAGAATAAATTATTAAAAGGGAACTGTTCACAAGAAAGTGTGATAGAATGCATTATATATCTGAGGAAGGCTGAAGAATATATTGGCTGAATGTTGAGAGTAAAATAATTACAAAGATATTAGTTTGGACTACACACAAGATGAAAGCAGCTTGGCTCATTGATTAATTTTAAAATCTTATATAACCATGACATTATAATTATTAAGATATTAGTCAGAACTACACGCATGATAAAAGACATGGCCTATCAAATAATTTCAAAAAATGATATAACCATAGCTATATAGTTATAAAGATTTTAGTTTGAACTACCCATAGGATAAAAAAGCATGGCTTATCAAATAAATTAAAAAAATTTTCAATCATCATAATTTAATTAAAAAGATATTAATTTGAACTATCTATAGAATAAAAAATCATAAAGCCATGGACATTTGGACAGAATTTTAGCACCTGACATTACAGAAGAAATATAAAGTAAAATTTTAATCCTTTTTAATAACTTCTTAATCTCAAATCTACATATATAAAAGGCAATCTGTGAGTCTGTGTGTGACTGTTCCCTATGCAGGCTTACATTTTTTAAGCTATGCCATTCAAACTTTCTAGGGAAACATATTTACAGGGAAGCTGGGTCAACACATACTTTTTGAGTTTAAGTTCAGCAATTTTCCCTTTCGCACTTTTTGGCCAATGGACACAATGTTTACATTTGCTCCATAAAACATCTAAGATCTAAGATGGTTGTTGAATTACGTCACAGAAATCAAATCACATGTGTCAAATGCGACTAAAATATATTTTTATTAAAAAAAAAATAAGTCTTCATATTTAATTTTTATTCCAATGTTTTACACCACAGAAATCAAATCAAACATGTCAAACATGACTAAAATATTTTTTATTAAAAAAAAATAAGCCTTTATATTTAATTTTTATTCCAACGTTTTAAAAATTCATTTAGTCAACAAAAAAATGTGAATATTTTTCCCTGTAATTTTGAAATAAAAGAAATACTTTTTTTAAAAAAAGTGTTTTTTCAAACAAAAACAAAATATGTAAAATAAAAATGGCATCTTTTCCTTCTACTAAAATGTTCTGAGTTGCATGAGCAACACTTGGCTATGATGCTAGTCTATGATAATAGAACTGCTGAAATGGGCTGCTTCAGTTTTCAAACACAATCATCAAGGCTGAGATGTTTTATAATCGTGTTTGAATTAGGGAAAGAAAAAATATCCCAGGCTTATTCTGATTAAAAAAGGTTGCAAAAAGCCCTTAGAATTATAGATGTTATATACTTATACAATATCAATAATGGTTCCCAAGTAAACACAAATAAATTTTTAAGCTTTAAAAGCTGTCTAGCTTTGTATGAGATTTTTTTCTCTTTCAAATGTCAAAAACATTTGTTTGTTATTGACCCAAAAGGTAGAAACATGGTGGATGTTTGTTGACAGCTCACCTCGACAGATCTTGTGGTTTTGAACTTTCATTAGAAGAAGAGCATGACATTTACTGCATTTGCAACAGTGATGCACAGAGGTTTGGTGATGCCCGAAGCCAGTTCCTTGATTGTATTCCCTTAAGACTCAAGTGAGGGATCTATAGTGCCAAGAACTAACAAATATGAAAAGGGAAGATACTTTAGATATATAAAAATAGATGGATGACAAAATAAGCACTTTATACAAATTAAATATACACTAAATTTTTATTCGCACTCTTTGATTGGATGCCCTTTCAATATGGATGCCTAGTGCCATCAAACTCTCTTATCCAACCTTCTGCACACTAATGCATTTGCAAGCAAGACTAGGTTTCAACTTACTATCCCTTCTAGTTCTTGTTTTGCCACCCATTTACAAAAGTCTACCACAGAAAGCAATCACAACCCACTGTGGGATAATCTTCTGCCCAGTCAATCATGTCTCTTTTGAGACATGATCACTCAACGTATGTATCACATATGGCACTTAACTGATTATCTGACTGACTTGATGTTTCCTTCTAACCCTCTTGCCTTAAATATGTCCTGTGAGTATCAAATTCTACAAACACTCTTTCTTCATTAGATGTCCAGGTAATTCAACTGTCTGTTTCTGCTTTTAAGTACAAGCATATCTTTTGTTTGCCTTTTCTTTAAAACTTCCTTGCTAATCACATATTTAATCAATGTTATTCACCACATCCTTCTATAGAATCCCATCTCTTTTGTATCTGCTTCATCCATGTGAACATTTTCCAGCATTCATTGTTTTATAGAAAGACTGACATAATGTAGTAATTCAGTGTTCTTTTCTTTGTTTTTAGTGAAATATTTCTGTTTCTTAATACTCTGCTTAGCATTTGGAGGGCACCTTTTGCTATATCTTCAGATATCTGCATAACATTTTCTGTCATCTGTCATAACACTTCCCAAATAGTTAAATTTCTGCACTGGATTGATTTTGACATCTACAATTTGTAACTCACGTCTTAGGTCATTAATCTTGATAATGACCATTGTCTAGGAGTTCCTAAGAGTTTTTTTTTCCTCTGGGCCATCAACATGATTTCATTTGAGTATTGAGTATCTTATGTTGTTAAGATTGTGCTCATTAATAATAAATCCTGGTAGAATTTATATAATTTTATTTTCATGGCAACTGCTTTGACCAGCTTTTTTCCCTGGTTCCCCAACCATATGTATTTACTTGTGCTACTGGATTGGTATCAAAGTCCCACTCTTTTAATGTCCAAATAGTTAAATGTAACCACCTCTTCTACTCGAACAGCTTTTTTTCTCATAATTTATGTTTGTGGAACTCCCTACTGTTTGCTTGCTTCTCTGATAGTGACAATCTCCAAAAGTTTAAATGCAACATCAATAGTCATCTTCTATCGATTTGATTCCCATCCATCTCTTATTCTTTTTTTGTATGTCTTGTATCTTGTTTTTTCTCTCAATGTAATCCCCTGTGCACCAGTGGCAGTTCTGCCTTGTTTAGGGGTGAAATTATGATATAAAAAAAAAGAAACAAAAAAACTTTCTTAAGATTCGGTCAGTCAGTTAAGTACTATACACACTTGGGCAGTCATACCTGACTGGGCAGAACATTTTCTTGTAGTAAGTTGCCATTACTTTCTGCAGTAGACTGGTTGTCACCCAAGGCTACAGAACCAAGTCTGTCCATGGCTGGAGGGAGAAGTGATGGATTAATACCTTTCCAAAGCATATTTGCAGATCAGTGAATACATCAAATTCAGCTGGAATTCAAACTTAGCTCTTCAATTTCTCATTCAGTGCTAATATCTACTGCACCACAATGCACCACAATGCACATCCTTAAGATTACCTTACTCTAAAGGTTAAATTAATCCAGTGAGAAGCCACATCTTTTTAATATGCCCTTGTTCATTTTTGTGCATTTGCTCAATTCATTTTCTATCTGTATGTAAATGGTTTTTTCCTAGTAAATATTCTGGCTAATTCTCAAATAAATCAAGTTTTACTTGCTGATCAGAACAGTCTTTGTATTGTACTTATACATAATCTCTGAGTTACTGACCTCACAGAAAATGAAGCTCTTTTTTCTTTTTCTAGAAAAGCATCTGTTGAGCTCATCTTATAAAATAAAACATCTTGCTACTGGTTGGCTAACATGAACAACCCTAAATATTTACACACTTAGGTAACAAATATTTTAAATTCTTTGAATATCTACAAATTGGCTTGAGTTCACACATATATTAAGATTTGTTTAATGAACAATTTTGTATATAAGAAAAACTAGGGCAAGACAGTGTTTTGATAATATGTAGTGGAATTTTATACTATTTTCTAGGCACTCATTGATCTTGGTAGAAATGGTTTCGTAACATTTTTACAATTGTCTTACAAAAATCAAATATATAAACTTGATCTCCTAGCCAAACAAATTTGATTTTGCTTATCCTATAAACACTTCAGTCAGTTAAGTGCTATACATGATATATGCTTGGATGATCATGTCTCTTCTAGTCTATAACTGACTAGGCAGAAGATTTTTTTGCAGTAGGTTGCCATTTCTTTCTGTGGTACCCACGACTATAGAACCCTATCTGTTCTGCTATTCAACCCATAGCTGGAGAGATAAAAAAGGGATCCATTCCTTCCCCAAGAGTAATTGCGCATAAGTGAATGCAATGAATTTAACTGAAATGCAAACTCAGCTCTCTGATTTCTCATTCCAAGCTGATAACCATTGTGCCACAACACACATTTTTTTATTAAGTTTAAATACAGGACAACAAATTTTATCAAGATATATTTTGGTCCACTCAGTTGGTATAAAAGACAAAACTCGAGTCAAAATTTACTATCAGTTCTTTTCAGCTAACTTAGAGACCCTGACACAAAGAAATGCCTATTCTACACAAGTTTCTTTTCATTTCTATATATCAGGCTATTGAAGAACTTCATTGAAACCATTTTGACCTTGTTTTTTTTTTTTTTTTTTTAATCATTTCACCCCAAGCAAGGTATTCCACTGCCACTGTTGCGCTTGGAGCTACATAGGAGGAGGTAAATAGGAAGAGTGGTTAGATATAGGAAATGTCAGAAGGGGTGGTGATAGATAGTTGGGTGGGTGGGAAGAGTGTTTGAAAGAATGGAAGTTAGTGTGTTTGAAAGAATGGAAGTTAGTGTGTTAGGAGGTGTCTATTGACCTTACATTTAAACTCCTGGAGATTGTAGCCGTTGGGGAAGCAGTCATGTGGAAGAGAATTCTACAGTTGGGAAGTGCGAGAAAAGAAACTGTTGGAGTAGAAGTTGTGGTTGCATTTTATCGGTTTCACTGTAAAAGGGTGGGATCTACTTGCTAATCTAGTATCTCATGCAAATTCGAACCTAGGGTGCACCAGTGATCTAAGTTCATCGGAGCAGAAGCTGTGAAAGTATTTATAGAAGAGACACAGGGAAGCCATGTCGCGCTGGTGAGAGAGAGACTGCAGGCGGTCTGCTAAGTTGGTATCGATCACATTACAGACCCTCTGCTGTACCTTGTCTAGAAGCCCGAGGAGAATAGCAGGGGCACCCGACCAGATATGGCAACAGTATTCAATGCATGGGCGGATGGTAGATTTATAAATGTGCAGGATAGATTCAGACGGAAAAAAACCTCCGGGCCCTGCACAGAGAACCGACTTTCATAGCAGTGGATTTAGCAATGGATTTGATATAGTCATTCCACTTGAGGTCCGCTGAGAGTGTGAGACCAAGGAGGCATAGTGTTTTACTCTCTGGGAGGCAAGCTTGGTCCATGCTAATAGGAGGTAGGTGTGATTGTCTATGATGATTAATTGATAGTAGCTTCAGTTTAGAAGCATTAAAATTTACGAGCCATTTCTTACCCCAGTCCACTACGGATTGGAGGTCCTTTCCAAGCTCGGCTGCAAGGTTAGCTTTGTCGCCCGCCCCAGATTTTTGGTCGAGGCGAGAATAAACTGTGGTGTCATCGGCGTACATACCTACTTGGGCTCTTATGGTATCAGGGAGATCATTAATGTAGATCAGAAAAAGCGTAGGACCTAGGATAGAGCCTTGAGGGACACCCGCGTTCGTATGGTAGTTCTGGTAGGCATGTCAGTTTAATACCACTTTCAATGTGCGGTTAGATAGGAATGACTGGATTAGTTCAAACAATTGTCCAGCTATACCATAGCTCCGCAGTTTGCATAGAAGGCCAGCATGCCAAACTCTGTCGAATGCTTTAGAGATATCCAAGGCAACGGTTCGGGCTTCACCATTCCTATCGAGTGCCTGATATATGTACTCAGTGATGGTCGTTAGCATTTCAGCAGTAGACCTGGTGAAGCGGAAGCCATACTGTTTGTCTGAGAGGAGCCCGTGGGCCGTGGGATGCTGAACGACCTCAGCATTGATAATGGCTTCGAACACTTTGCCGAAGATTGGAAGAAGGCTAATAGGTCAGTAATTTGCGGGGTCCGAGGGTTCTCCAGTGTTTTTAAATATAGGAACTACAGAGGAAGATTTCCAACAGGCAGGAAAGCAGGAAGCAGATAGGCAGAGGTTGTAGAGCTTAGAAAGTACAGAGGAAAGTTCGGGGACACATTTCTTTAAGACTATGATTGGGATTCCATCCCCTCTGCTCGCTTTGTGAGAGTCAAGTTTTGAGATTATCTTAGAGACAAGCGAGGATGTAATATGGACGTCATTCAGTTGAGCATCAGTTCTAGGTGGGAAGTCGGGTGTAGAAACTCCAGACGAGTCCAGTCTCGAATTATTCGAGAATCTGTGGGCAAAGCATTCAGCCTTGTCCGCTGGGGAGTTGAGGACCTCAAATTTGTTTATTAGTGGGGTATTGTGGACTTGCTCTTGTTAAGTACTCTTTTACAGAGTCGCCAGTAGTCCTTGGTGCCAAACTTAGAGGATGCTATGTGTTGCTTCATTCTGGCAGCAAATAACATCTTAGCTTCATTAAGTATCTTTTTACGCTTATTACAAGCTGAAGCGAAAAGGTGTCTATTTTGGTCCAACGCGTAGCTACAATAGAGTCGGAAAAATGATTCTGGTGGGCAATGGTGGCCAAGCAAGTGGGCAAGAACCATGGAGATGAATGAGATTTAAGCTGAAATTTCCTGGCAGGGATGAAAGCATTGATGCCAACCTTAACCCAGGAGGACACCTCGGATGCACATTATTCGATGGGAAGACTAAAAACGTTGTTCCAAGGGACGTCACAGAGGAAGTCTCGGAATGAATCCCAGTCTGCTCTTTGATAGCAGTAGGATATTCTACTTGTCTGGGTTTCTTGGGTTGGGTGGGAGCGGAATGAAATGTTGACGGAAACTACAGTGTGGTCAGAGTTATCAAGTGGGCAGAGTTGTCTCGTAGTGCAAGAGTCTGGGATGGAGGTGAAGCAGAGGTCTAGCAGTGAGTCCCTTCCATTAGGGTTGTCGGAGAGATGCGTGGGGAAGTTCACTACTTGCATAAGGGATTGGGTTATTGAAAAATTCATGGTGTGGACACCAGCAGGGTCGGTGACAGAGTTCTCCAGCCACTTGGTGTGGTGGGTGTTAAAGTCACCAAACACGAATATATGGGCGAAGGAATTGGAAGAAATGGCTTTGTCAATATTGTCAGAGACACTGTCAAGTAACGAACAGTCAGGGGAGGAAGGGGAGTGGTAGAGAAAGAAGAGATAGCTAATCAAGCTTAGAAGTGAGAGGCGGAAGCACATGAAAGAATGATCCAGGGATTCAAGGGATGTCACCCTAGCTAGGGGAAGGTGTTCACTGACATACACACCAAGCCCATGCATATGAACATTGGGGTCCTTCCTGAAAAGGGGAAGGTAGCCAGGAATGCCAAACTCAGAAGAGGGGATAGAAGGGTTAAGGTTAGTTTCACATAGAGCCAAGATATCAGGTGAGTTAGTGTGAAGGAATGAATCAACGCTGAGGAAGTTAGTGCGGATACCATGTATGTTAGTGTAAGAGATGCAGACGGGTTTGGGCGTTTTCAGACTAGCTGGTTTAGCTTTGCTATTATGTTTGCTTTTTTCCATAGTGATTCAGTTAAGGATAGGTCTTAGAATAGAGTCAGTTGGTCACTTGTTTGCAGCATGTGAAGGATGGAGACTGGTGCGGCCTACTACATAATGTTTATAGTATTGCTGTTATAGCAACTCAACCAGTTATGAGCCTTAATTTAAATGAACCCATATTTTTACTATCTTAATAATCACTCTTATTTACAATGTTATTTCATTAGATTTATTGGTAAATTTGCAAGCAGAGTAGTTTTCTAAATTTGATATAAAGAAATTCAATAATTCTGTTCACCTATTTATCATTACCTCTAACTACTCATTCCAGATGGAAGTTTGAGATTGAATGAAAGTTAAGCATATAACCATGCCCGGAAGCAGCTTTATCAACTTTGTTTGCTCTGAAATGAGACTTTAGTGTTCTGTTAACTTTATTGATTTCTACAAATTCACTTTCTGTCCCATCAGGTCTCATTCTTTGCTCTCCCACCCTAACCCTAACCCTTCTTTCTTTCATTTCTGTTTTTCTTAAGTGAAATTATCAGTAGAAGATAATTTACATTACCCTAATCAATTTAATCTGAAATTGAATTCAATTTAGACATTGGTCACCAGAAAATGAAATCAAATCTTTGAAAAATAAAGGAAACGAAAGAAAATAAAAAAAAAGGAAGATCCAGTATTCACTCTTGCCTACAGTAAACATTCTTTCTGATTATATCATTTGACTGCTTTTTCTTTGGCAGAAATGTTTTCAAGAAAAAAATGTACTGTTGTTAAAAGTATCCTGAAATTTACTTAAAAGTAATCATATAACTCATTAAAATATAAAGCTTTATTTTGAATTGATCTGCAGTCAATTATACTTAGAAAATGCAATCGTTCTACCTTATTGATTGAATGATTATTTAGAATCTGTCAAAGTTGTCTACGAGAGTTTTAGATTTTTCACTGATACTGTTTTGGCAGGTAAAGTGAGAGATAAGTTTAGTCAGGAGCTTACTGGGTTATTCAATTCTCTATTAACTGTCATGGCATTCCACAGAAATTTTCATCAAGGCATTTTCTGGTAGAATGAGAACATGATTTACACTCTCTTTTAGAAGGATATTTGAGTAATGTTAAACAATTTCCCTTAACACTGCTACAACTGAATACATTTTTAACTCCCTCAGCAATGTTTTTTGCAAACTATAGTAGAGTTCAAAAATTTATTATTTACCTTTTATAAAAACTTAATATTTATCATTTTATAAAGAAATAAATTTCAGAAAAATTGTTTTTAATCAAAATTCTATTCAAATTTTTTAGAAATATATTAAAATATGTAGATCAACTATAAAGCAATATTTATTATTTACAATTTACTATTAACTATGAAAACATATATTTTAGTCAAATTAATAAATAAATAGTGTTTAATATCTTTGTAGACAATTCTCAAAACTAAAATGAATGTATAAATCCATTTTCATATGTTTGGGTATTAATAAAATTCTAATCATTGCTTATTTTAGAAGAATAAACATTGCTGAGGAAGTCACACATGTAAACAGTAATAGTGGTCTCAAGGGAATAACTATCTTTTTGATACACTGTTTTTTTTTTTTTTCAGATACAAAATGTTTTTTTTTTACATTGCTGATATTTGTTTCAAATCAAAAAAAAAAAAAAGAAAAAGCTTTTAACCAAAAATTAAACTTTGTTTACCAATCCTGTTTTCTATACTGAAATGCACTATACCAACTAGGAGCATTGGTTATTGGATACACTATTTACATAATTTTGTTTATTTAGAAACATAAGGGTTACCATATATGATGATTTATAAGGCTCCTTCTTTTTTTACCCACTAAAAATCCTCCTCAGTCTTATATGTAAGTTGAGTTACTGGATAGGGTAATGTCTGTCTGGACATTCCAGACTCCAGTACTTGTATAAAGTCTAACTATAATATCAAATGCTAAGACATGTTCTTATATGTCAAAAAACATGATATTTGTTTTAAATGTTAGTCTTGAACATCAATTTAAATTAAACTCTTGATTAAATTACTATATGAAAATGTTCTTATGCAAGATCTGATGTAAGTACATTGACACCTGAATACTTGCCCACCCTTTAGCAAAGACTCTTGGACCTACATCACTTCCAGTTCATTTCATTTTAATGCAGGGGTCCCAGGGCTCTATCCTAGGATTTATGCTGCTTCTGATTGTCATCAACTAGCTTTCTGATTTCATCATTTCTCAACTTGTATATGTATTTTGATGACACAACTATTTACTTTTGTCTTAGCAGGTCCAACAAATTAAAGCCGGCAACTGCTCTCAATAAGAACCTTCAATCATTTTATAACTAGTGCAAGGAGTGTCTTGTATATTTTAATAACTCAAAAAAAAAAAAAAAAACTGCTTTCATTTAACAGATCAATGACTGAAAAGAACACATTTGTACTCAGTTAATACATGTATGAAACTGTTTTTACATTCTTTGTATCCATTGCAAGTACACCAGAATTTTTGTAGCACTTTTGGTTCCAAAAAGATACTGGATTATTTAGTTCACCAAACTAAAAGAGGTTACATAATAATAATAATAATAATAATAGTAGTTCTTTAATCATGTATACATGTCTTTAAAGCATTATGAGAATGTATGTGTGTTGTGGTATAATGGATATCAGCTAAAAATGAGAAAACTGAGAGCCAAGTTCAAATTCTAGTTGAATTTGTTTCATTCACTTATGCCCAAATATCCTTGGGAAGGTATGAATCCATCACTTCTCCTTCCAGTTATGGGTTAAATAGCAGAACAGATTGGGTTCTATAGCCTTGGTTAGCAACCAGTCAACCACAGCATGTAATAGCAACCTATTGAGGGAAAATCTTTTAACTTGTTAGTCATGTCTCGAAAGAGACATGATTGCCCAAACATGTATCACATACAGTAATTAACTGATTGATTGAGTGTCAGAAACTTAAATATTGCTCAAACTACATTCTTTGATAATATCCCAATAGACTGGTCAAAATTTACCACATCAAGTTAAAAAATTTAAGCAATACTTAGGCTTTATAGAATGCAGTATTCTCTCGGTTTAGGTAAAGAAAGTACAATTTGGGGGTAATTATACTGTATATACATTATTCTTACACAGCAGATCAGTGTACAATGTACTGCTAACATTGTATGCCATATCATCAGATGCCAAAAATTGGTGATCTATTTGTAAAGTCATTTCAGTTTAAATAACACAAAAGGGCACATTGTCTTCTTTGAGATGACATTTAAATAACAGGGAACAACAGTGTATAAAGGATGCTTTGTACATGAGTCTCATAAATGATTACACAATTGTTGGATCAATGAATAAAGACATTATTATCACTGTGATGTCAGCTGCAACTAATGTTTATCTGAGGTCTAGAGTCTATAAATGATCAAAAGTTAAAGGACACCACTCATAGTATTCATCTTGAAGAGTCATTATGGGTGATACATAATAGATGTATTATGGTTCAAGCAATCAGAAGTGGTGTGGTAGTGTATCAACTGGATAATAAATATTAACAGCAAACACCTAGTGTCATTTCTATGCTGAGAACATTTCATTACAATCATTTTCATGTATAAAACTTGTATGCTAAAAGAGTTAAATGTTGCGCAGCCAGGCCAGGATTAAAATCATGCAAGTGTTTGTGCCTCATAATGGTTACATACATTGGTTACTAATCTAGTACAGCAAAACATTGCCTCTTCAGGGTGCGATGGATAAATTGTCGTCTAAATTAAACAAAAAATGAAAATAACACTGACATTTTATTTTAACAGATATATTTGCCAAAATTATACACAAAAATATCTTGAAATGCTAACTAGTAAATTTATTCAATAAAATTATCACTGGATTTAGCCACAGCCTCATATGACTTCCAAATCTCCTGCAACTCTTCTGGATAGTCTCCTTTTTTAATTTGATGAATGCTGCTATAATCCTTTCTTTCGGTTCATCTTTGATGTTACAAGGAATTTTGTTGGTCTCTTGCTCATCAGTGCCCCACACATAATGATCAAGGTGGGTTGTAGCTGCTAGAGAGTGTTGTCCTGAGAAGGACAGTTTTTGTAGTCGCTGAAATGCTTTGGCATGTAAAAACAGTTTATTGCATTTGATCTTGGCCATTTGCTTTGAGGCCTTTTATATTTTCAATTAGTTTTGCAATGATTACTGGTTAAACTTTTGGCTAAGTTGTTTTTCAAAAATGAGAGTGCCAGCAGGATATGACATCTGTATAATTATCATTCTATCTTTTATGTTTTAGGTTCAGTTCAGTTCAGAAATAATCGTAATGGTTTAAATTGTTGATTCTTGACAGAATGTGCATATTAACCACTTTCAATATCCATCTGGGTAACAACAAAATTTAACAAAGAATTTGACTGGACCATTTTTCAAATTGAGTATGAAGTATATTTTGTTTACAGTGCACAGATACAACACTCTAATGCTTGGCCTAACATCCTAGAATATCTATAAGATAATTATTGATCTATAAGAGTAAATCATACAGTTTTAATTCTTACTCCAACTCATCCCTACCTGAAGCTTCAGCACCGATTTTAGGAATTTTTATTTATCAAGAAATAATAACCCTTAATATTATATTTCTTATTGTGTTTTAATTAGTATATTCTTTGACTATTTTCTGTAATTTGCTAAATCAAATTGGTTTTAAAAGCTACTTATTTGATTATTAATCAACAAAACCACAACTGCCAGATCCTGTATCCAGAAAAAAAGTTGTTTGAAAAGAAATAAACATCTATGCAAACCAATATATTGTTCTATCGTTGAGGTGGGTACAATACACAGAGAAAATGTGCTGCAATATTATTCAGCACAATATTTGGTGCTAAACAGATATAGACAGAAGAGTGCAATAGTTACAATGACAGACAAGACAGAACTTACAACACAGAGAGGAGGGGTTTATATCAAAATAGTCGCTGATGAAATCAGTTTGGATATCACTTGAATGACACTCAAATATTATGCCTTGAATGCTACTATTCTTTACTTAAATAAACCATTTCAGTCCATGGGCCATTCCATAATTGAGAGTGCTACAGGAGTGTCAGCTACTGTACAACATGTAAATGTTGTAGATAAAAGTTTCTGTTGGTTAAAGCTTTGCTTATAAACCACAGGTGTATATGCAAAGTTCAATTCCTTAATAACATTTGGTAGAATTTTTAAAAGATTAAAATAGTGGCACGTCGTTGTCCTGCGAGCTTAGCTGAGATAGAACTCACTACACCCCTCCAGTATTCCCTGTGCATTTGGAACCCTGGCACAGTTTATAATGAAATTCATAATCTTGTCAAATAGCTGAGTACTTGATGTTTTGCCAAGGCTACCAAGGGTGTTTTTATTGTGACACCAATACTGGATGGGTTGCCTCCAGGCCCCATCCTGTTATTTAGCCTCTAACTGGAGGGAAGTAATGGATTAATACCTTTCCCAAGGGTACCAGTGCTTAAGTAAATGCAGGGTACTCAACTGGAATTTGAACTCGGCTCACCGATTTCTCTTTCCAAGCCAACATCCACTGCACCACAACGCACATCCGTCACTGAACGCTTACAGCACCTGGACTTCCCCAAGCGGTCACCCATCTAAGTACTGACTAGGCTCACGTTGCTTAACTTTGGTGATTGAATGAGAACTGGTGTGATGGTTAGGTGATGGCACACCATCACCTGAACTTGGGAAAATGTAATTTTCTAAGAAGTAAAGTAAGACTTGAGAGAAAAATAAAACTAACTTGTTGTAAAGACCATCAGATTCCATACACGCACAGGCTTACAGCCATATCACATTGAATACACCGGTTCTTGCTCAATCACTGAAGTTAAGCAACATTGAGCCTGGTCAGTACTTAGATGGGTGACTGCTTGGGAATACCAGGTGCTGTAAGCGCTTAGTGATGAATGAGTATTGTGGTGCAGTGGATATCGGCTCAGAAAGAGAAATTGGTGAGCCGAGTTCGAATTTCAGTTGAATACCCTGCATTCAACTTAAGCACTGGTATCCTTGGGAAAGGTATTAATCCATCCCTTCCCTCCAGTTAAATAACAGGATAGGACTTGGGGACCCTGCCCTTAAAACCAAATCTTAATGAATCTTGATACTCAAAAAGAAAAAGTATTACTAGATACAAAACTTATATAAAAAAAAAACTTGAAAGGAAAAGGTATTACCAGCAATAAATAAATACAAATTTAGTTGGCAATAAATGACCCGCCAAGGTTGATATGCCATAAAACCAACCAACCAACCAACCAACCAACCATATACACACAAGGAAGGTAAAAGATCTTGTTTTCTTGTTTCAAATTAGATCCCTTTCTGATTCACTCTACATCAAAACCTGTCAGATGTGAATGCTAAAAAAGTAAAATAAAAAATGTTGCTTTCCTTGTCCACAGGGAAACTTTTCTCTTGATCCTTGTACCTGCCTTTTAGCAACAAGGGAAAATACAAGGGTCTTGTTCTCACTCCCTGAATCAACTATATCTCGTTTTTCACAAGATAGTATTCATATAAAATACAAATTTTTATTTTAATATGTACAATAATGAAGTATATTCAATATAGGTGTATATTTCACCTAGAAATATTTTAAATAAATGCAATGTATCTAAATACAAATTCGATACATATCATAATTGATCATCCTATCTTAAATAAATCAAGAAGCAATTTTTAACATCCACTTGTGATTTTTCTTGTCAAAAAGTTGAATAATTTTATCAAATTAAGCATTCTGGATAAAAATAGCAAATTGTATGTGGTGTTTTTTCAAGACTTATGTGTAAAAAAAATTCTCAAATTTGGACAAAAAAAGGACCCTATAATGACATCAAAATCCACAAAAATTTTTCATCATTTAATAGTCAAGTTTGCTTAGTTTTATTTGTAAAGTATATAAATACAGGTAAGTATATAAATACAGGTAAGTAGAAAAATATAAGTACAAAAATACCAAATGTTGATTTTACCACTTTTGTAACAACCTTTGATTATTCCTTTCATTAGATTCATTTCATCTTTTTTCATTCGTTATTTTTCTCCTTCTTCCCTTTAACCCATGGACTGTTCAGTCAAATTATTAAGTTCATTCAAACCAGTAAAAAAATAATTTCATGTTTCTGTCTTGAGGAGTTTCAAATCACTCTCAACCAAGTCCTTTCCTTGCTATTGCCTGATATCAGAAAGGAATGTTTTTATTAAAAATGGCAATGAAACATTTTAACATCCTTCCAATTATAAACTGGGAGTAAAAACAAAAATTAAATGATCCATGAAAGGCTGGGAAAACACATTCCAAATTCTTTCTATTCTTGTGGATTATCTGTTGCTAGCTATTTGCTTGTGACAACAAAACTGTCTTTAAAAGTCTGATGCTAAATGTGATGGGACACAGATTTAAAACCAATGTATAAAATATCTTGAGGATGAGTTATGTTTTGAAAAAATCATGAAAAATTTGGGGATAATGCTTTCAAAATTTCATTTATTCCCCAGTGAATATCTTTTTTAATTATGTAATTAAAAGAAAACATTTCTTCCCCTTTGACAATTTCAATAAGAAAGATTATTTACACTTTTTATATTCAGAAAAATGTCCTCTTCTTTGTTGTTACCACAATGTTTTAGCCATTGTGCCCTCAATCTCAGGTGTATATTGATTTGTGTAATCTATAGGGAATTCTGAATTGAACCCTTTATTTAATCTATGAGGATAGATTGTTCTCATTCCACTGCTCATGTCTGGGGATATCATCTAGTTCATATTTTAGCACTGCTCAGTTATTGCTTGCACTGTTTCTACTGAATCCTAGTACACATTGCCCAACCCTGAGATTGAACTCACTATCACTATTTCACCAAATTCACAAACTAATGATTTAATCTACTATGTTATTGTCCAGAACTCCCTGGAGGTTACCCAGATTGATATACACCTGAGGAAGGATGTGGGGTATGACAAACAAAATGTAATAACAACAAGATGAAGACAGTAGTCTGAATTACATACAAATACCATTGGGAAAGATATTAATCCATCTCCTCCTTCCAGTTATGGGTTAAATAATAGGACAAATTGAGTTCTATAACATTTGTCGGCAACCAGTCTACCGCAGAAAACAATGGCAATCTACTGCGGGTTAATCTTCTGCCCAGTCAGTCATGTCTCTTTTGAGACATGATCACCCAAAGCGTGTATCATGTATGGCACTTAACTGACTGGCTGAATTAATAAGAACATTTCATCATAGAACTTCAGGCAGAAATTCATGGAAAAATGTTTAACTGTTTAAAATTCTATGTAAGTATTGTTCAAATTGCTACATTTGTGGAGACTGTTTTCAATCATCTTATAACACTGACATCCTTTCAAGCAAGTATAACTACAATACGAATTCATTACGAATAACCTCAACATGGCAACACAAAGTTGATAGTGAAGGCTTGTGTATTGGAACAGTTTGAAAAGATTCATTATGAGGGATGTATAAATGCCCAAACTTTGGGAGGATGATATTAAAATTTGCCATTCTAGTAAGGTAAATTATAAAGAGATCAGAAAAATGGGTAATTCTTTAGAAATCTTGAATAAATATATGGGTCACAGATATTACTTCTTAACACATCACTCAATAAGTCCCAGGACTGACATATAGATGGCACCACTAATAAAAAGTCCATATGATTTTTATGAAGTACTAACCTTCAAATGGCACATGACAAAATTTTTCTCTCAATCGGATTATTAATTTACAAATTACAGCTGTGTAAGTGAAGCTGCTATTGCAAATTTTCAAAAAAAAAAAAAATAGAAAACCTGAATTTCATCCACATTTTCAGTATAGCTCAAAAGCATGTCCAAGAGTTCAAATGCAACATCAAGTGTCATCTCTTATCTCCTTGTCTATCATTTGTCTTCTCACTTTACACTTTCCTCTCATGCAGCTGTCTTCACACCAATGTTCCCGTTCTTTTCTTAACCATTCTCTGACACCTACTGTGACCTGTTCTCATCTCTATTCACTCTCTTATTATGCAAACCCCTGCACACCAGTGGCAGTACTGCCTTGCTTGGGGTGAAATAATTATGAAAAAAAAATTGAATGGTAGGCCCCATATCATAGATTTAAAGTGGGGTGGACACAAGAGCCTTGCACCAGCCCAATCAAAGAAATACAGAAACAATGAAAATATTTTTTAAATAGAAATAGCAATTTGAATCAAAATCAAGGCAAGGATAAAGGAATACATGGCAAATTTCAAACTTAGTAGGAAGCACATAATTATCATGTTGCCTATGTAACCAGCTTTAGCTATAAGAAGCATGTGTATTTTTCTTAAGAGAGACTCACAGAACATAATGTATGTTTACATGCATGATAAATGTTGTTTTTATATTTTACAGAACCTTATAAATTAGCCCTATGTAACACTATTACTGCTGCTACCATACTAATACAAAGTCGTAAAGTCTCAAAGCCTACTAATGCATATACCAGGCAGTTCAATGACTATTACAGCAGATTCAACATACTAAAGTTTAATGCAAAGGTCTGGGGAAATTGAAAAATACATTCTTATTAAATGTAGTACAGATATTTGCCACCACTGCCCTTTATAATATATCTGTGTATATTTGGTGTAAGTAATTTATTTATGTACTAATTCAGTGTAGGTAATTTATTTTAGGTTCTAAGTTGGTGTAGGTAATTAATTTTTTCCTGTTTAAATCAGGCACCCCAAATTTGTGGAATATTTAAGTAGGCTCATCAGTTTGACTATTACTACTAAGTAATGAGTTCAATGCTTACTGGGTGCTTGATACAAGATTTACATTATACAATCAAACAAAGTTTAATAAAGACAAATAACAACAAATCTTCAAGAGCAGCAGCAGCTGTAACAAAGTAGAAGAGCTTTCGTGAGTGAGGCCAAACACTCATCAGCAGGCAAGCTAAGTTTAAGGCTCCAAGTTCTCTACAGAAAATTGTACCTTGGGACAATCATGGTCTTCCACACTTCCCTATCCCTGTTGGCTCTTAGCATGCTTTCTCCTGTAACATCTCTCAGCCCCCATTCTGTCATCCACCTGCTCAGGACCTTCAAATATGTTATCCGCTGCTTTACTCTGTCTCATTTTTTCCTCTATCTGGCCTGTTAGTATCAGGTTCTCCAAGCCCTTCTTCCTCATTGCATGTCCCAGGAACTTCAGTTGTCTCTTCCTGATGTTCAATATTAATTTCCTTTTCATTTCCATTCTTTTCAAAACCTCGTCATTGCTCACATGTTTGGTCTACGATATTCTCAGCATCCTTCTGTAAAACCACATTTCAGCTGCTTCAAGCTTTCCCTTCATCTTTGTTGATATTGTCCAACATTCAATGCCATATTGAATAACTGACATCACATAGCAATCCTGTACTCTCTGGTGGATTAATGCATTCCTTCATGAATTTGATATCATAGTAATTGTGAGTTTGATCTCTGAAAACTCAGTGAAAACTGGATGAGTTGAGCAGTACTAAAAATAAGAACTAGATCAGATATCTGTGAACCTGGACAGTAGAATGAGATCAGTCTTTCTACATAAATTAAATAGAATTTCTACTCAAATAGTTTCTTTTCTCACACTTTCTACTTGTGAAATCTTTCTCCATGAGTTTAAGTGCAATGGCAATTGCCATCTTTTATCTCCTTGATACTTTATCTTTCTCTTATCTCTTCCCTACCACCCTCTGCATCTTGTTTTTCTTCCTTCTCACTCTACTTTCATGTAAATCCTTGTACACCAGTATTCTCATCTTTCTCTTCTCCTTCCTCTAACCACCCCCTGTATCTTGATCCTATTTCTTCGTGCTCTCTTCATATGTAACCCTCTGCACACCAGTGGCAGTACTGCTATGCTTGAGGTGAACTGTTTATAAAAAAATTCCTTGTAAATCAACTGGATCAACATACACCTAATGAAGCCTGGCATGCACAGTGGCTGATAATAAAAATGAAAAATAAAACCAAAAAGATATAAATAATGATAACTCATTATCCCAGAAATTTAGACAGAAGAGATGATATGTCATTGGATCAATGAACATGATTTAACCTGGTCAAATTCTCTAAACATTAAAGTGACGACTCAAAAATTTGCAGTTGAGTTAAAATTGTGCATTTTTAATATGTATTAAATATCCTTAATTTAATTCTATGTGTTAATTTACTTTTTAGAGAACACTTCTCTACTGTATATTGCTATATTGTGTTTTCTCTTGATATTTTATATGCTTAGCTTAGTATGGCACAAGGCTAGAAGATAGTTGGAAGTATTGTTACAAAGGGTGTGCCCCTTGAAAATCAGCATTGAAAATTCTGGCCTTTTTTAAGTTTAAGTTTTGATCTTTGTCATTGAGAAATTGGTAACTAACTCGACTTCTGAAGCAAACTTCTTTTTGTGTTTTGCTTTATCTTTTTTTCATTAGTTTCTGTCAATTCTTTTTATTTTCATATTATTCTCTTTTGTATTGTTTCTTTTTTCATAGTATTTTTTCTTTCTGTCCTTTTTCTTGCTCATCATGTCCTCTCTTGTATTTTGTTCCCTTTCCATCTTTTCTACTTTACATATTCTCTTTCCTTGTTTTTATTTTTGTTTTTTTTTCTTTCTGTTTCACTTTTTTATATTTTTTTCCCTTTTTCATTTTGTTGCTTCCTTTTTTTATATTGTTTTCTTGTTTCTGTCTTCCTTTTTTTTTTTCATTGTTTCTCTTTTTACTTCTTCTTTTGATTGTTTTCTTTTTCTTTTCTCCTTTCATCTTTTTTCCCTTTTTATACTGTTTTCTCTTTTCCATCTTTCTTTTTTTTCATTGGTTTATCTTTTTCTTGATTTTTTCTTTTCTTTGTTTTGTCTATTTCCTTCTTCTTGAATGTCAGCTCCTCTTCCTTTTTTTCTATCCTTCTTTTTTCTTTCTTGATTGTTTCTTTTTTTCTTTTTTGTTTTCTTTGTTTTTCTTTTCTCTGATTGTTTTCTTTTTCTTTTCTTTTTTCGTTTTTATATTGTATTTTCTATTATTTATTTTCTTCGGATTTTCTCTATATTATTTATTATTCTTCAAAATGTTTATTTTTCAGTTTAATCAAAATCACATTCTTTATCTTTTAACCTTTATTTGCTTCCTTCATTATGCGGTAGAAATTCTAGAACATATATGTTTGACCCTAAATGGCAGATTTTTCAAACTTTCTGCTCAATTACAAACCATGAAACCCTGACACTATCAAATTCTCCTATAATTAAAAAATAATACAAATGTTGGATCATTTAAGAGAAAAACAAAAGAAAGTCAAATACATTTTATTTTTACCCAGTTTTTTCCATTGATTTTAGCCTGAAATAATAATAATGATAATAATATCTTTTTTAAGAATGTTGAGCTGTTTTCTTAATCTTGAAATGTCAGTAATAATTAATTAATAAGGAAATGACATCTGTGGAAAAAAATATCATGAATTAATTAATTAGAAAATTGCAATAATGTGAGATGGAATAATGAGATAAATATAAAAGAAGACATGAGAATATAGAGTATAAAAAAATTGACATAAATGTAAATATTTGTGTGTATATTGATGACTATATATATATATATTAGTCATCCACATACAAGCCCGTTTCGCTGTATCACAGCTCATCAGTGTGGCTAGACATATCCACCTGCTTCTGGCTGGGATCGAAACTCGACAGATTTGGTGTCGGTCGGAGTCTCTACTCCCTAAGCCATCGGCACATGGCCTCAGAGAAGGGAAACCTTACCATCTTGTATATAAGCAGTATATACAGATGCCAGTCACCGAGAGAACTCAATTCATTTCTGAAGAGTCGGGGCATTATAGCCGAAGTGGGAACTGTTTTTAAAATTTTCTTCTCCAGAGAGCTCAATCGTAATGAGAGCATATACATGAGCATATTTCCCCATATAGATAATCAAAAACAGTTATACTAAAAAAGTTATAAAAATGTACATTTCAAACATACGCACCGTAATGGGGGCGCTAGAGGGTGTTGTCAGTGATGTCATCGCAAGGATCACTAGGGGATTTCGGGTCTTTCAACATCATACCTCCCTCACCACGCCGACCCAACCAGAGATGATCAGCCTCCGGCCCACCCTCGATAAGCACTTTCAGACACTGGAAAATTACGTTTAGGCCCGGTACGAAACCCTGCAAATGCTTCCGATTGGCGACAGTCAGAGCCACTTTCCATTTAGAGGCGAACTGCACATGAGCTTGTCTGAAACATTAATTTAGACATAGAATTTCGGGGAATTTTAGCTAACAATTTGGAATCCAGGCACTCTCTCTTTTGATCCATAACCAATTACAGATGTTAGATTGCAGATAACATGTTTTAAATCTCCAATTAATTAGCCAAAGTTGAAAATGGTCAACTTTTCTTCATTTTCCATTTCTTTTTTAATTTTATTATTAAGGAATGCTGACATCTTTTTTATTCATTATAGATTGTTTCCAGCCTAAAGTGATTCACAATTTTTTTTCATCAAATAACTTTTCATTCTGTTTCTTTTCTTCTTCTTCATTTATCTTCCAAATCTTTTCAAGACTTGGGTGTTCATAACTTTCTATTTTTTCTTGGCTTGAAATCATTTTTGGCTCTTTACCATCTTACTTTTCATCATTATTCTGTCATTTATTCACACTGACCTGTCAAGTAGATTACTTGGTGCTTCCCTCAGCTTCTCTTACCTTCATCAGGTCCTCTAAGTGTTAAATTCTCCAAGCCCTCTTTCCTTATGTCACAGAAATTTTAGCTGTTTATTTCTAATCTCTTTTTACCTGCTGCCCCAACTACATAAGTTAAAGCATGCTTTTAGACTGGCATCTAGGTCCCATCTATCTACTGTTGAAATAGCTAAAAGCAACCACCACTTCTACTCCAGTAGTTTTCCTCTCCTCCTACCTATGGAATTCCCTTCCATTTATTTGCTTCCCTGATAATTATAATTTTCAAAAATGTAAATGTAATGTCAATCACCATCATCTGTCTTCTTGTATCTCATTCATATTTTGTCTTTTCCCCAATTCTCCCTATACTAAATCATTTTTCTCACTTTCACTCCCTGCATACAAGTGGCATTTCTTGATTGGGATGAAATGTTAAAAAAATATGTTTCCTTGTTATTCTTCTTTTCTGTAAAACTTCCTAATTGCTCACATGTTCTATTTATGATATTCTCTGTGCTCTTCTGTAAAACCACATATCTGTTACTTTAGGTCTCTTCTTTATTTCTGAAGATCTGCATTCACTGCTATACACCAGGACAGATATGGCAATAAAGATGAGAACAACACTCTAAACAATGTAAATAAGGTAGATGCTATCTCGTCTCAGAAGTATAGACAAATACTATTTTCTTTGTTTCTAATAATATGCTATATGATAATACTCTTTTTAGTATTTTATTTAAAATAGTAAACAGTGAAGAGAAGAGAGATACTTTTAATTCGTATTCACCATAGTTAATTCTTCACAATTTCCTCTGTTTTAATACTTCTGTCTTTTTGTTATCTTTTCTAATCTGTATTCTACCACAATCCATTTACACAAACTTGTTAAATGTGTTACTCACTGCTTTTCTCTGTTCCTCCTTCCATCAATGTGATCGTCAGCTTCTCCAGATTCATTTTCTTCAAAAATGTAAATGTAATGTCAATTACCATCATCTGTCTTCTTGTATTTCATTCATATTTTGTCTTTTCTCCAATTCTCCCTATACTAAATCATTTTTCTCACTTTCACTCCCTGCATACGAGTGGCATTTCTTGATTGGGATGAAATATTTAAAAAAATATGTTTCCTTGTTATTCGTCTTTTCTGTAAAACCATATATCTGTTACTTCAGGTCTCTTCTTTATTTCTGAAGATCTGCATTCACTGCTATACACCAGGACAGATACGGCAATAAAGATGAGAACAACACTCTAAACAATGTAAATAAAGTAGATACTACCTCATCTCAGAAGTATAGACAAATACTATTTTCTTTGTTTCTAATAATATGCTATATGATAATACTCTTTTTAGTATTTTATTTAAAATATTGTTGCCACATATGGTTCAGTGACCCTGCTATTTACCTTGAGCTGGTTGATAAAAACTAAAAAAAAAATCAGCAATATTATTTGTCCTTATCTAGTGGCTCAGATTCAGTCACCTTTCCACTGCCATAAGGTTGCCTCTCTGCATCTGTTCAATAAATATTTTCATGATAATTGTTGAGATGATCTGTTCACTATGGTACTTCGAATTTTTGAATTTAAGAACAGTTCTAGAGTGGCACTGAGATTCAACTTTCAGCTGGGTTGACTAGATGTAGGTATAAATTCTATGCTAACAGTTTCTTTTCTTGTAATTCTTGCTTGTGGAGCTCCCTTCTGGCTCCATTCTTTTCTGTTAACTTAAATCTGCAAAAGTTTTAAATGCAATATCAATCTCTATCTATTGTCTTCCTGGTTACTCTGTCTTCTTCATGCTTATTATTAATGTTTCTGTGTTTAAGTCCTCCACACCCAGTAACTTTTTTTGTCTTAGTGGCTTTACTACCTTGCATGGAGTGATATTTATTACAATCAAAAAAATTCTTGAAGGTGCCTTTCACTAATGCTGTGTCTTTATTTCTGCATCACTTTTTTTGTCATTTGTTGTTACACAAGTCAGATAGATTTCTGTGCCTGATTGATTTTGACTATTTCATCACAGTTATCAAAAGGAAATCAATGAAAATGTATTGCTTTCAAGAATCCCTTGGGAAAGCTTTATTGTCTTAAAGTCAATAAACTGAGTGATCAGTTTCCTTGGTGCTTTATTTGTAGATAGTTATACAGACCTAGGTTACCTGAAAAATATCAAATATCTAAAAACAACTATGTACAAGAAATTGAAAAATATTCTTGTTTTATGCTGACCTATTGCCCTCATCTTGGTCGATGTAGAGGTTGTTATAGGAACAATGTTTCAACTAAGTACACTTTGATCACCATCAGTACAAGAACCCACCATCATAACCAAATATCAGAAACAATTTAACGCTGAATATGAAAAATTCCTAAAAAACATATCACAAATGTTCTTTGGTGGTTTAGTGGATATAGAAGTTGGTTATACATGTATTATTATCACCTAGTGGTCATGAGTTCAATCTTTGGATTAGGTAATAAAACACAAATTCAATAGTAATGAATAATAACTGACATCACATGGATAAAATATCAAAATAATCAACAAATATCCCATATCAGCTAATTAATGGACACCTGAGACTGACCAGAATGTACTTTGTCAAAGCATTGTGTCTATAATACTCTCCATTATAATAAATTGTAGTGTATTTATTTTTGTATATCTATATCTACATATCTGACGTTTGTCTGATGATCGCAAAGCGTGAAACCCAGGGTTACAAACTCACACCTATCTATATGAATATGTCAGCTCTATCACTGATATTGAGCACTTTTAAATAAGTACCACGCATATATAATATATAAATAATATAATATATATAACAAATCGCATATATATATATATATATATATATATATATATATTGATATTTATAATTATATACATACACTTTTCACATATCTATATATCTATCTCTCTCTCTCTCTCTCTATATATATATATATATATATATATATTTCCCTTCTGTTATAATCATGGAGAGAGAGACAATAGCGAGGCAGTGTCAGCTCAGTTCATTCTCTTTACTAGCTGATCTCATCTTTGTCAACAACTGTTGTGTTGTGAAATGAAGAGATACACTGAGAAATGTAGCTCAACTACTTTATTAACAGAGTGGTACAACCAAGATATCTATACAATATTTACAGTCTCTCGCAGTAGTAGGTGTAACTTCCCAAAGTTCATGATAATGACAACAATCCCTGTGCTAAACACACATTGTCTTTTATACATCTGGGTGACCGGACGTCACATTGTATGAGCCATGACATGACACTAAGCTAGTGAAATTTGTAAACAGTGAAGAGAAGAGAGTTACTTTTAATTCGTATTCACCACAGTTGATTCTTCACAATTTCCTCTGCTTTAATACTTCTGTCTTTTTGTTATCTTTTCTAATCTGTATTCTACCACCATCCATTTACACAAACTTGTTAAATGTGTTACTCACTGCTTTTCTCTGTTCCTCCTTCCATCAATGTGATCATCAGCTTCTCCAGATTCATTTTCTTCAAAAATGTAAATGTAATGTCAATCACCATCATCTGTCTTCTTGTATTTCATTCATATTTTGTCTTTTCCCCAATTCTCCCTATACTAAATCATTTTTCTCACTTTCACTCCCTGCATACAAGTGGCATTTCTTGATTGGGATGAAATATTTAAAAAAATATGTTTCCTTGTTATTCTTCTTTTCTGTAAAACCATATATCTGTTACTTCAGGTCCCTTCTTTATTTCTGAAGATCTGCATTCACTGCTATACACCAGGACAGATACGGCAATAAAGATGAGAACAACACTCTAAACAATGTAAATAAAGTAGATACTATCTCATCTCAGAAGTATAGACAAATACTATTTTCTTTGTTTCTAATAATATGCTATATGATAATACTCTTTTTAGTATTTTATTTAAAATAGTAAACAGTGAAGAGAAGAGATACTTTTAATTCGTATTCACCATAGTTAATTCTTCACAATTTCCTCTGTTTTAATACTTCTGTCTTTTTGTTATCTTTTCTAATCTGTATTCTACCACAATCCATTTACACAAACTTGTTAAATGTGTTACTCACTGCTTTTCTCTGTTCCTCCTTCCATCAATGTGATTGTCAGCTTCTCCAGATCCATTTTCTTTGTTATGTATCCTGGAAACTTCAACCATCTCTGTCAGTTAAGTGACTGGGCAGAAGATGTTTCTGCAGTAGGTTGCCATTACTTTGTGGTAGACTGGTTGCCAACCAAAGCTATAAAACTGAACCTGCTATTCACTCATAGCCATTCAACCTATAGCTGGAGTGAGAAGAGACAGATTAAGGCCTTTGCTAAGGCTATTTGCACATAAGTGAATACATTAAATTCAACTGGAATTCAAACTCGGTTCTTTAATTTCTCATTCCAAGCTGATATCCATTGCACCACAATATGCCACAGCTGTCTCTAGATAGCTTAAAAGACAGCAAAGGCAATCACTTCATCAGCCAAGTTTTAACCCTTGTGTGACATTTATTTGAAAACAAAGACCATTCATTTTCTTATTCACTTTTTTAATAATCTTCTCTCCTTATTCTCTCTCTCTCATCTCCCTTTTAGCCTCTTTGCTAATTCATTGTTCTTTTCCAATTTTTACTCATTTCTTATTACAAATATACATTAAAGATAACGTCTTTTCTAATATCACACCATTTACATATTTTGCTGCAGCTGGATGACCTAGTAATTAATAATTAATTGATGTTGTGTAACAATTGACAAATGTTGTGTGCTTCATTGATAATTAACAAGATATTGTCTCATCACAGTATGTCCTTGGTTTATGAAGGAATTCTCTCCCTTTAAAGAATTGTAAATTGCTCTTTTGGAACCACTATGACTCCATTGCCATGAAATTTATTTGCATGTAAAGAGTTAGATTTACTTTGACATCATACATATGATTAGTTTTCACTTGGGATTCTTTCTTTTAAGTGTTTTTTCTATAATACATTTTTTTCACTCTGGTCTTCAGTTTCACATTTTCTTGATTTTCATGTATTTTTAATTATTTTATCTCTTTTCTGTTGTTCTTTTTCTTTTTTGGGTACATTTTGTTTTTTCTGTTCAACAGTGTTTAGTAGAGATACCAAACTTTACTATGAGCTGCAAAAAATAGGATATTGCAGTGAGCCATGATCCCCAATGTCTTGATGAGGTATGGCACATAAAAGATCTTTTTAACTTTCGCTTTTTCTTCATCTTTCTTCTTTTGACTTTTATTTCATCTTCCTTTATATTTGCTTCTTTACCTTTCCTTGACACTTATTCCTTTGCACATATTCCTCTTCTCTCAATCTTTCCTCTTTCTACTTTCTGAATTACTTTTCTTTTTTTCTTCTCTTATTTAATTCCTTGATATTTTCACTGTCTTCTTTTTTCATCTCATTCAAACTAAATTCACTTAATACATATCTTACTCAGATATTGGCAAATCTTCTCCATTAAAACTTTCAGTTTTTTCCTTCTTTTCTTTTGTTACATTTTTCCTTTGTCCTTCCAAATTTTCTTCTAAAATTTCTAAATTTTTCACTATTTTTTCTTTATGTTACTAATATCTTCTTTCTCATTTATAAGATCTTTACCTTTTCTGTTTTCTTTAAAAGTCTTATCAGTAAGATTTTATTTGTAACAAGCTCAAAGCAACAATTCCTTGGTTAATTAGTATGAATAATTCATAGCAGTACCATCATCTGATATTTAGTTGTAATCACTGAATTGTTCTCTTTCCATTTTTTTTTCTTACTTTTGTTTCTTTTCAAATATTCTTTCCCAATAAATTTGCAATCATAAGTCATTAAGTTTATATTATCAATTCTGTTAAAATATCTATGTAATTTATAAATGAGATATTATATTTTTGAATGAAGACATGTCTTATTACTATATAAATTTAGGTACCGCCACTCATTTGCTGAAAAATCAGCATAGCATGATGTTAAAAGGCCCCGAGTGTAATAGAAACAAAATTTTATCATTAAAGTTTTTATTATTAAGAGGGAAGATCAAAGTATTTTTTAATTATTTTCTTTTTTAATTCTTAATTCTTTCTGACACAATCAAACTTTTGGTTAAATATTTAGTGTTTTTTGTCAGTGTTTGACCAGAATTTTGCCAAAGTTTATTCTTCTTCTTTTATGTGCCATGTCCTTTCAGGGTTTTCAACATCCCCCTGTCCTTGGTGGCTCTTAGCATGCTTTCTCCTGTTGCACCATGTAACCCTCGTTCCGTCATCCACCTGATCAGGTCCTTCAAATATGTTATCTGCTGCTTTCTCCTGTCTCTTTTTCCCTTTATCTAGCCTGTTACTAACAGGTTCTCCAAGCCCTCCTTCCTCATTGCATGTCCTAGACTATGGCAAATGTAATATTAAACAGCTCATTTTTGCTGGTGAAAGACATATTAAATTGAAAACTGTTGCAAAATTCAAATAATTGTCTAATTTTAAATGAAACTTTTAGAACTTATTTATTCTCAAATGAATGAAATCCTTTATGCAATTATTATTTTTAGAAAACCTTGGTAAAAATATTTATTTTTTAACATCCATTACCCAACCCAATTAATTTAATGAAATTTCTAGAAATTGAAAACTGCCTACAAACTTTGTTTTACTAGTTAAATGCAGGACTCCTTGGGGAATATGAACCATCCCAATAATTTTTTTCAAAAAGTAGTTGTAGATTAAAAAATCTGCTCAGAATAGTAAAATAAAAAATGCATTAAAACTACACCAGTTTTAATTTATACAAGCTTTTAGTAGCTTTTATAAATAATATATATTGAGGATATTATATTCTGAAGAAAAAAAAAACTTCTTTGATGAATAATGAATTTTTGCAAGAATTGTTTCGTTTTCTCTTTGTTAACTATGATGATTTATAATGCTTTAAATATCTTTTAAATTTTTTTCAGTCACTTTCTGTATTTAGTTATTAAGTTATTAAATAAAGACTATATATACTAATTGAAAAAAAGATTTTTAAAAAAAATTAAAATTTTTAATGTTAAATTGTCTATTTTTTAAACTCTGCAATAACCTAAAAGGCATATCATTAAATGATCACATGTTCATGATTCAAGTGTTGTTCCCCTTATGAAATGTTCCCTTAAATTTCATAAATTAATGTCAGTTCTGGTCAGCCATTCTTAGTTGGTCACCACATCTGGCTGTCATCAATTACTTCAAACATCAGAAAGATTTGAGTTTCGTGTTTAAGAATGATTTCAATTCTAAATCTCATGCTATAAACAAGTAATACTTGCATCAAATCACATTAATTTTACTTTAAATTGTCTAATTTTCAAAAAAATATCATGTCACAGATTTATATTTTCTTTTTTGCAAGATTTTTAAAACTGAGAATTAAATTTAGTTTGCAAACTTGTAAATCTGTCAAAATGGACACAAAAATTGATAACTTTTGAAAACGCGAAAAAAGTTGAGATTCTAATCAATATAATATCTATTTGAAATACACCAGAGTATTTTACTTATTAGAAATAGTAAATTTAGTCATTTAGCTTTCAATTAAAGCCAAAATAAAAACTTCAACAAAGCTTTTTTAATTTTTAAAAATTCACTTCAAAATTTGGGTGTCAAAATGAGTGGAGATAACTATATTTAGTGGATACACCTATCTCAGTAGACATCTCATATTTTTGCATACTGTATTTCTTGTCTACTAGGCTGAGTATTTGTTAAAATACATTAGGCAGTAGAGATGTGCGTTGTGGTGCAGTGAATATCGACTCAGAACGACAAATCGGGGAGCAGAGTTCAAATTCCAGTTGAATTCTTTGTATTCATTTATGTGCAAATACCCTTGGGAAAGATATTAATCCATCACTTCCTTCCAGTTATGGTATAAATAACCGGACAAATTGGGTTCTATAGCCTTGGTTGGCAACAAGTCTACTGCAGAAAGCAATGGCAACCTACTGTGGGATAATCTTTTGCCCAATCAGTCATGTCTCTTTCGAGACATGATCACCCAAGCGTGTATCACGTATGGCACTTCACTGACTGACATTAGGCAGTAAGGCTTTTAGTTGCTATATTCTAAGATTCATTCTAACCAGAGTTATTAACCACTGTTAGGATCTCAGCTATGGGAAAATAGTGTTTTGATTTTTGTTTGGTGATTCACTAAGTATAAAAATACATCATAGCAAGATGACCAGTTGCAATACATTTTTATAGCAAAATGACAATCACTAGAGCCTCAACGTATAAAAATGTATAACAAATTGTAATACATTTTCATAGCAAAATGACAATCACTAGAGCCTCAACGTATAAAAATGTATAACAAATTGTAATACATTTTCATAGCAAAATGACAATCACTAGAGCCTCAAAGTATAAAAATGTATAACAAATTGTAATAAATTTTCATAGCAAAATGACAATCACTAGAGCCTCACTGTATAAAAATGTATAACAAATTGTAATACATTTTTAGAGCAAAATATAAATCAATAGAGCACTAACATGTAAATTACATTTTATGATAAAATCTATAGTAAAATAGATTTTACCATCTACAAACTATATATCTAAAAAACATACATTTGCCTTGAAACTATAAAATGATGTACAAAATATCTGTAGTTGAAACCATAAACTTGTATATAAAATCTTTAGATTTTGGCATTAAATACCCCATAAAGGTAGATAAACCACTAAACAAAAACAATCAAACCGGATATTTGAGCATTTTAATAAAGAGATATGCTTTTCAGCAGAATTTGAAACTATATCCATCTTATGTACAGAAAACTACTGTATAGCCTTACATAATTTTAGATTAGTTGTTCTCAACCTTTTTTATTTCAAAGTACACTACTTATAAAAGCTATGTGATGTACATTAAATTTTAATAAGGAAACATTAGTCATGAAATTTGAAAATAAGAGAATGATAAAGTTTCCTGAAATAAACATTTATTTTTAAGACATTACATTGTATATTTAATTATGCTTGTGTGAAATCTATACTTTATTACAAACAGATTTGTGCCATCAAAATGATGGCAACATATTTATATTGATATATTGTCTAAAATGATGGCAACATACATATTGATGTACCTGCTATTGAGTATATTACATTAAGATAAAAAAAATAAAATAATTCAAACTCTTAAGTGTGACAAGAGGGAAATATATATATATATATATATATATATATATATATATATATATATATATATATTGTGTGTATTTTGGCAGCATTTTTTCATTAATGCAGGTTTCATTGAATAATATAGACAAGTTTTGTCTATTAATTTTGTGTAGGATCCGTTCATACCGTCTGATATACTTGATGGTGATGTCGTTAAAAGACAACAAAAAATCACAGTATTTGTTGAATTTTTTATCAGGTCTAAGATTTCGGCTCACATAAGCCATTATCAAAGAGTAAATAATAACACACAGTAAACATAGAACATTTAAGCTATTAACAATAAAGATAATTGAATTGAAAATATAAGTCCATCCCTACCGTGGCGGATGGCCGAAGACAGTGACAAAATAGTGGTGTTGTGGTCCCTGGTCTGATTACAGACATTTGAGTACGTTGTTGGAAATATCGAAATTGATTGTATTCAAACCAGGTTTAAACTGTTTAATGTAGAGTGCTTCGAGGATTTTTAGTTTCTGCTTATTATTTTCTTGTTTGAGTATGTACGTGTTATCAACAAGCGTTTGTCTCAGAAGTGTGCGTTGATAACCGTGTTGTTCTAAATGACGGAATATATTTGAATTTTTATTTAAGTGCAATTTAAATTCTACATCGGCCACACCACAAATTCGCTCTCACGGCGTCTGACGTTGCACTTAATTAAAAATATTAAAAATTAATAGACAAAACTTGTCTATATTATTCAATGAAACCTGCATATATATATATATATATATATATATAAACAATAGTCTTTATTCTAACAGAGAGGATATATATATTCTTCACTGCTCAATACCATAATTATTGCAAAAAAAAATATAAGACACTATCAAAGAGTGAACTCATGGCAAGAGCTTTCATAACTGGTGTAAAGAGAACAAAGTGAGCTGACACTGTCTTGCTCTTGTCTCTCTAATGAGTTGAGCTGACACTACCTCCCTATTGTTTCTCTCTCCATAAGTGTGTTAGGAAAGAAATATATATATTTATAAATAAATAAATACACAACGGTCTTTATTATAATAGAGAGGATAAAACTAATTAATAAATTATTTTTCTGTTAACTTTGGTCACACCTGGTTATCTTTCAGGATGCAGCAAATGGAAAATGCTATTTTAAACTGATACAGCAAGAAAGGACTTCATGGCAAAGCAAAGTTAAACCATCCTTAAAAGAAAATCACATTTGTTATTGTTGATCTCTTGAAACTCATATGTACTAACTTAATTTTCATATCTAAACTTATTTATAAATGGAACTTTGTCTGTGTGTGTGTGTGTGGGTGTGTGTGTGTGTGCATTACCTATAAACTTCAAAATGACTGGACTGATTTTCTTGACAATTTACACAGTTGTACTATAAGCGTCTGAGAGTGTTGTTAGCTAGGTTTTGTGTTGAGATACCCTTGATAAATATCAATAAAACAAAAAAATCGGGTTATAGAAGGAGTGGTCTGATTTTAATCAAATTTGGTACACTTATAGACAAAGACATAAGAAATGATATTCAGAAATTTCAAGATTGCAGTTCTTACAATAGTGCAGAAAATCGATAATATATATAAAAGGCAAGATTTGTGTGTGTGTGTGTCTGTTTAACAGCCTGTATGTCTGTATTTTTTTCAGCCCTTTTATTTTAGTTTTTGCTTCGGGTTTGGCTCTAAGTAGGTATAATTGTAGTTCTTAGTCTCAGCCATGATACCATTTATTCAGAGGACATATTTAGGCTTCGAAATTCAGTTTATGATGAAAAAAATCTTATTTGATATTGATACCAGGAAATCAAAATTTGACTTACATCCATTCATTTTTCTTTCAGTCTATGGTTTTGCTTTAACTGGAAACAAATATTGCTTTTTAGTCTTTCGTGCCAACGTCCAAAGAGCCTGAGCTCCAGGACCATGGATTAGTTTTAAAGCTTTCATTACAGCTGAGCAATGCTGGGTTATACTGCTAGTCTAAAACATAAAGTAATATTCAGTGAATACACTAGATGTAACACATCTAGTGATAAGAAATAATATTAGATTGTGGAAAGAAATCCATTAATTTCTATAAAAGCAGATAAAATAATATAAGAGTTAATAACCTGAAATATACCTTTCTTTACAGACAGGTGCAATATGGCTTTCCTGTGTCTCTTCTACAAATGCTTTCACGGCTTCTACTTTGATGAACTTAGCTCACTGGTGTCCCCTATAAATAAATTTACTTGAGCCACAAGATTAGCAACTAGGTCCCACCCTTTTACTGTGAAACCAATAAATTGTAAACACAAATTCTACTCTAGCAGCTTCTTTTCTTGCACTTGCCACCTGTGGAATTCCCTTCCATTTACTTGCTTCCCCGACAGCTACAATCTGCAAGAATTTAATTGTAAAGTCAATAGTCATCTATCTCACTAACCTGCATCCTCTTTCTCATGCTCCTTTCTCCATTTACTCCACTCTCATCAGTATTCTCATCCTTCTCTTATCCACTTCCTGACACCCCCTATAACCTGTCACTCTTTATCATAACTTTCCTCCTATGTAACCCCCTGAAAAACAGAGGTAGTAAAATGCCTTACTTGGGGTGATATTATTATAAATAAAAAAAAAAGACAGAAATATTCAGTAAAATTTATGATGTTCAAAAGGTGATTATATGTTGAAGATAGGTAGTAATCTTTAATGATGAGGAACAAATAGTAATAGCGGGTTTTCTTATGAAGAAACATTTGGCATACATTGACCAAGCAGTCAGTGCTGCTTTTGGCTGAAATTTATAAAATCTTAAAAAAAAAATATTTTCCGAAAAACAGTTTTCTTAAATCCAGTAGATGTTATCACTCTTTACAGTATTGATGCAGTCTTCCTTTTTAACTTTATGTTTGAAGTAATGTGGAACATTAAAATCTTGATTATGTCATATTTTTTGTTCAGGGTACATGTGGTATTTATTTTAGTTGTTGTTGAAACTTTTCAAGTGATGTAGTTTCTCTTATTTGGTACAGTTTTTTGTTTGTGATACTATAGCCCCCACCCACAAGGTTCATAGAATGATGGTCTCTGTCAAGACCCACAAGTTTCACTCACTCAAAGCCATTTGTAACCATTGATCTTAGAAAATGGTTTTATACAGCTGACAGTTTAAATATTCCTGAACAGGTGTGACACTATGCATAACATGTTTCAGTTTGACAGAGCTATGTCTTAAGTTAATGTTTTGGTTTTGTAGCAGTTTGAGGTATTGAGTAAAGCCTATTTTATGTTAAATTTACTAATTACACAGTTTGAATTTTTATGATGGATTCATGATAAATACTATCACTGCTTTCTTTTTATTGTCTGATGAGTATTTATGATTTATACTGATTGGTTAATAAATTTTATTTTTATTTTATGGTTGGCTTTCTCAATTATTTGCTGTTTTGATTAATTAAGATCAAAACTACATTTGTATAGCAAAATGACCAGCCATAATATATTTTTATAACAAAATAACAATTAATACAGCACTAAAGTATAAAAATACGTTTTTACAGTAAAATTACTAGCAAAATACATTTTATCATCTACAAATTATATATCTAAAAAACACACATTTATCCAGAAACTATAAAATTATGTACAGAATATCTACAGTTGAAGCCATAATTTTACAAACAAGATATTTTAGTGCTTATTGTTATAGAAATGCTTGGATGAAAGGGGAAATAGAAAATGTTACTGCTGGTAGTTTAACATATCATTCAGTTAAGTGCCATATGTGATGACAATCATGTCTTGAAAGTCTGACTGGGCAGAATATTTTCCTGTAGTTGGTTGCCATTACTTACTGTGGTAGACTGATTGTCAACTAAGACTACAGAATCCAATCTGTTGTGCTATTTAACCCATAGCTTGAGGGAGAAGAAATGGACAAATATATTTCCCAAGGATATTTGTTAGTAAGTAAATGCAGCAAATTCCCATAGTTGGTTGCCATTAATTTCTGTGGTAGACTGGTTGTCAACCAAGACTACAGAATCCAATCTGTTGTGGTATTTAACCCATAGCTGGAACGAGAAGAAATGGACAAATATATTTCCCAACGGTATTTGTTAGTAATTAAATGCAACAAATTCAACTAGAATTCGAACTCAGCTCTTTAATATCCACTGCACCACAATGCACATCTGATATTCAATATGTATGTTTTTAAAGTATTTACATTATTTGAACTATTGTCCTCATCTTTGTTGACATTTGTATGATGTTTCGGTTGTTGTATGCTCTAGCCTTCTTCAGGTGCTAGGAATTTTGAACCAAACTCTTTCTTACAATCACTGGGGTATATCATTCTCATCAGTGTAAAAAAGGGATTGTCTGCTGACTTCAATATCGAGCAAAAGTCATAAGTGTCGACCCAGAGTCATACAAACAGGAAATGGTTAGTATAAGTAGTACCCTACAATGAAACAATTATCCAGGGTACATGACAACAACTCCAACATACATGGAAGAGAGGGTACATGAGGATAACAACTTTCAGAAAACAGCTTCAGTCTGTCTACCCTATGTGAAGGGGTTATCAGAAAAAATACAAAGGATTTATGGTCCATATAACATCAGGACAATCTTCAGAAGTGGCTCTACACTTTGCATGTACCTCTCCCAAGTAAGACCCCCAACAGAGGAGGACATGACTAAGGACTGTGTGTACGCCATTCCATGTAGTTGTGGAAAGAAATATAAAGAAGAAACAGGCCGCCCCCTTAAGGTAAGGCTGCAAGAACATTGCAAAGCCATAACATGAGGGGAGATAGAAAATCAGGCATAGCTGACCACATATGGAAGGAGAAAGGAGATCACCACCCCTTATGAGATGAAGTTGAAATAATAGATAGAGAACGCCACTTGAAACTATGTAAACTTAAGGAATCAGCACATATGCTACGCATTCAAAAATTTCCTAAGTCGACCAAGCATAGAGATGAACCCAATATGGGAACCAGTAATACTGAGTGCCAGAGAAAATCATTAGTGTCAAAAATTGCAATATCAGCTCTGGTAAAAAATAGAAAAAACTGTTAACATCAAAAAAATTGCAATATGAACTCTGGTAAAAAAAAGGGTTACTGGGTTATAACCAAAAGTTTTAAAGTTTTAAAGTTTATCAAGGAAGGGAATCTTCTTCTATGTGCCATGTCCCTTAAGAATGTAAGCAATCATGGCCTTCCATGACTCTCTATTCCTGGTAGCTCTTAGCATGTTTTCTCCTGTTACCCCACCCAAACCCCGCTCTACCATTCACCTGCTCAGGCCCTTCAAATATGTTATCTGCTGCTTCCTCCTGTCTCTCTTTCTTTTAATCTAACCTGTGAGTATTAGATTCTCCAAGCTATCCTTCCTTGTCACATGTCTCAAGAACTTCAGCTGTCTTTTCCTGATGCTTAGTATTAATTCCTTTTTCATTTCCATACTTTATAAAACCTCATTATTGCTCACATGTTCAATCAATGATATACACAGCATTTTTTTGTAGAACCACATTTCAGTTGCTTCAAGTTTTTCCTCCATCTTTGATGATAATGTCCAGTATTCACTACCATATTGAAGAACATACATCACATAGTAATTCAGTACTCTCTTCTTTGTTTCTAGCAAAATTTTCCTGTCTCTTAATACTTTGCTCAGCTTCTGGAATGCATCCTTGGCTATGCCAATTTGCCTTCGGATTTTAGTGTCACACTTTCTGTCTTCCCAAGTACTAACTTGTTGTACTTGCTTGATTATAGTTTCCCCAACCTGTAATTGGTATTTTGGGCTCCTCTGTTTGCTGATGACCATATATTTGATTTTCTTGTAGTTTATTTGTAGTCCTTTATTTCGGCTTTTTTCATCTACCATTTTTAGGAGGTCTTGTAGTTAAGAAAGAGAATGTTCAAGGAAAAAATGTTATGTTTTACTTGTGAGAAACATTAATTTCCTATTTTTGTGTTTTTCATATCTGTTTTTGTCTTTACTTAACAGCTTTTTCATTGTTTCTCATTTTTTAATGTTGCAAGAGATGTGTTAGGGCGCCGCCCCTATTTGACTACATAATGGACTGTTTCCATTGCTATATATAGCAATGGTGGATTCTCTACAGAGAGAGTCGTACAAAGTCGTAGAGAGTCACTTGCGAGTCAGTGAAGAGTTAGTCACACTTCCGGTGGCGTACTGGAAGTAATCACGTATACACACGTCTTACGATGAATTGGATTCTTGTATCTTTTCTATTGTAAATACTACTAATCACTTCTGTACTTACTAACCGTCTTTCCGCGGAATACAACTTATATTCTGATTCTGTTGCTGAGTTATTCATTTATACTTGGCGACATAACAAGATGTGTTTTATCTTTTATTTAAATTATCTAAATTTTACTTTAACTTCTCTAATCATTATATGGCCATTAACACTAGATGAAGGAAAGACTTGAAGCAACAGAAATGTAGTTCTACAGAAGAATGCTGGATATAAAGAGGGGGATCAATTCCATATTACAATCAATACATAAACTGATCCCTCACTTTGTTGTCACAGCAGTTTCTTTCCATTTATATTCCTGAGATCTAAATTTTACTTTAACTTCTCTAATCATTATATGGCCATTAACGCTAGATGAAGGAAAGACTTAAAGCAACAGAAATGTAGTTTTACAGAATGATGCTGAGAATACCATGGACCAAACATTTGAGCAAGACAAGGTTTAGAGAGGATAGAAATGAAAAGGATATTTATGCTTAGTATCAGGAAGAGACAGTTGTGGTTCATGGGACACATAATGAGGAAGAGGTTTGGAGAATATGACAGGATAGATAGCGGGAAGAGAGACAGGGGAAAGCAGTGTGAGACATACCTGATGGGCAGGTGGACAGTGAATAGATGGATGGGCAGGTGGATAGTGAAACAGGGTTTGGGAGAGAAACCAAGAGGAAATGTGTTGAGGAAGACAAGGGATATGGGCAAGTGGAAGGCCATGATCACCTACATCCTGAAGGGACACAGCACAATAAAAAAGAATCATTAATTCCTTTACCCATTTTCTTAAATTTAATAAAAATTCCTTTTGAATTCAACTGAACACATTCAAAGTTTTATTATTCAATTTTTCATTTCAACCCCTTTCTCTCATTATATCTTTCTGCTTTTTCTTCAGAAATTCTCAGTTTTTCTAATCGAGCAGATAGAAATAGATGAAAGCAAGGGACCAAAGCAGTATTCAACATCATAGATTTGCCATCATCTTCATTGCAAAATCTACTTTTTTTTCTTAATCATTTCACCCCAAGCAAGGTGGTAATGCCACTGATGCGCAGGGGCTACATAAGAGAGAAAGATTAGATAGGAGGAGAGTAAAGAGAAAGACGAACCAGTTACAGGTGGTGTCAGAGAAAGGAGCAAGAGAAAGATGGGAATACAGGCGTGATGACAGTTGCAAAGGTAGAGAGAAAGGAAAAGAACAAGATATACGGGGTAATGTAGAAAGAACTGGAGTCAAGTGGATAAGAGATGGGTATTGACATTGCATTTAAATTCCTGGAGGTTGTAGACGTCAGGAAAGTAAAAATATGGAAGAGAAGTGTGAAGTGTGAGAAAAGAAACTGATGGAGTAGAATTGTCACCTGCATTTTGGCAGGAACCATATGCTTCGACCGGAGGATGGAAGCCCATTGACTAGCCCGTACATGACCTGCAGGGTCGGGGAAAGAGAATAAGAAAGAGAGAAAGAGTCCAAAAGCCACAGAAATTTCTAACAAGTTAAAGAAAACAAAAACCAAATGTACAATTAAGCATAACAGGTATATAAAGGAAATTACCAAAATTCTAATTTTATAATTGGAGTAGATAGACTAAACTATTGCCCGGTTCACACTCCACCCACGTCTATTGAACAGGTGAAGAGGCTCATCCCTTGTTTCCTGTTTAGGATGCGGTTTCCGGTTTTCTCTTTTCCAATCTTTTCACTCTCTTTTTTTATTTTTTTTCAATTGGAGTAGATAGACTAAACTAGCGCCCGGTTCACACTCCACCCATGTCTATTGAACAGGTGAAGAGGCTCATCCCTTGTTTCCTGTTTAGGATGCGGTTTCCGGTTTTCTCTTTTCCAATCTTTTCACTCTCTTTTTTTATTTTTTTTCAATTGGAGTAGATAGACTAAACTAGCGCCCGGTTCACACTCCACCCATGTCTATTGAACAGGTGAAGAGGCTCATCCCTTGTTTCCTGTTTAGGATGCGGTTTCCGGTTTTCTCTTTTCCAATCTTTTCACTCTCTTTTTTTATTTTTTTTCAATTGGAGTAGATAGACTAAACTAGCGCCCGGTTCACACTCCACCCATGTCTATTGAACAGGTGAAGAGGCTCATTCCTTGTTCCCTGTTTAGGATGTGGTTTCCAGCTTTCTCTTTTCCATTCTTTTTACCCTTACGTAGCCCCCTGCGCATCAGTGGCGTTATCGCCTTGCTTGGGGTGATATGATTAAAAAAAATAAAAATATATAATTTCCTGTATTTTTAACTGATCTTGAAACAGCATTTCTAAATAGTAAGGATATACTTTACTTCTAAAGATTAGATTTTGCCAAAAACAGTGAACCAAGATATTTTTAGAAAATAATGTTTTTAAAACAAATATTCTTTATAAATATGAAGAGAATGTATGTCACAAAATGATTCGGGAATTGTTTGTTTAACTTTCCCCACATCATAGTAGTGACTAGATAAAAAGAATAGTAAGCAACAAGTGTTAAGAGCCCAACTTAAGTCACTTTAAAAGGAATGATAAGAAGAACAAGATATATCAAGCAATCTTTCTTCTTTTCTTTTGTGCTGTGTCTTTTCAGGATGTAGGCTATCGTGGCCCTCTACAGCTTCCTGTTTCTGGTAGTTCTTAACAGGTTTTGTATTTTTGTTATTTCTCCTAAACCCTGTGGTGCTAACCATTTGCTCAAGCCCCTCAAGTATGCTTTCTCTTGTCCTTTTTTCCCTCAATCTGTCCTTTTGAGTATCAGATTCTCTAAGCCCCCTTTCTCATTACGTGTCCCAGAAATTTTAGCAGTTTATTTTAATGTTAAGTGTAAGTTTCTTTTTTGTTTCATTTTCTTCGAAAACCTTGTTGTTGCTAACATGTTTTGTCCATGTTCTTCTCAGCCTCTTTCTGTAGAATCACATTTCTTTTTGCATCTACCCTTTTGCTTATCTTTGAGGAGATTGTCCATCATTCACTGATATACAGCAGAAAAGATATTACATAAAAAATTATTACTTTTTTCTTTGCTTCTAATGAAATTTCTTTGCTTAACTTTTAGGATGTATCTTTGGCCATTCAAATACATCTTCATATCTCAGTGTCGTACTTTTAAGCACTAGTGAAATAATAATAATAAAATAAAATTCTCTAATTTTTGCAGAATTACATTGACTCATCAAGAATTTTCAAAACCAAGTCTTTGGAAGTGTGGATGTAATTCTTTTAAACTCAGAGTAAAGACTAAAATGAACTTTTAATTTTATTATATATATATATATATATATATATATATATAAACTGAAAAGAAAAATTTATCTTAGCTGATGCATTTTCTCCACTGATGGATTTTATCATGGCAAATATGAGCATTTCTGAAATTTAAAATTTTGATAAAATAGCATTTTTACTTTTGTTTATAAATATGTGTTACAAAATAAATTCTTTACATTTTCCTTGATAAAGTCCATCAGAAGATAAAATACATCAGCTAAGATAAGTTTTCCTTTTGTCATTATTAATATTATCCTCTTGTAGGTATATTTTTAGTTATATCTGAAAATTTACACACACATACCTATATATATATATATATATATATATATATATATATATATATATATATATATATATATATAAGTACCAGGGAGGAAACTCATTAGATCAGATTCACATTTAGACCCTTTTCAATTCTTGGAGGAACTTTGCCATGCTTGGCAATTTTGGGGGTTGGTGAGACTATTTAAGGAGACTTTGAATTCAGAATTGTCTTCTCCTTGACCAGTTGTCGTCCAAGCCTACAGAATTAAGTCTGTCTTAGCTGGAGGATGGATACATACCTTTTTCAAGGTTATTTGCATGAAAGTCCATGTAACAAACTTGACTGGATTCAAAATCAATTCTTTGATTCCTCAATTCAAGTAGCTACCCATTACTGGACTGGGCCTCCACATCTATGAAAATAAGATATTTTTATGTGTATATTAGCAGATCTGAAAAGATAGATATCTACTTGGGATGTAGTTTAAAAGATTAAGTTTCAAGCAATTTATACAACTTCATCAGTCTGTTTATCTTTTAAGCTATACAATTTTTCCCAAGTCTCACCTGATTTTTATCTTACTACTCAAAATCACTGAACAATAAAATAGAGGCAAATTTACTGTTCGTTTTTAAAAATTTTCACTGAGAAAAGTGTTTGCATATTAAACTGAAACCTCTGAGATAGACAAATATTCTTTCTGATTTTTTGAGATGAGGAATTATCTATCCTTACATTTTGACTAATATTCTTATATTCATTGTTGAAGTTACAATATTTTAACTGTTCTACTCACCAGCCTTCTTCAGATTTCTGTCATACTTGGTCACATTTTTTAGGATTTTGAACACTTTAATCAATTCATGTGGGAAATTGTTCTCATTTTGTTTTCTTTGCTTAGGGGAGAGAACTCATATCACTTAATACTCAAAAGTTCTATAAACTTTTCTGTCAATTTTCTTGCCAGCACTATCAGACTGAAGGGATTTTTTTACAATTGTTACAGAACAAAATATTTTTTAATGAATGCTTTAATCTACTAAACCCTATGTCCAGAAATAGATGTTGGCTCAATTTTTAGGTTGCTTAGTGCTGAAAACTTATCTAAATTTGTTAAGCAAAAAAGATAAACTTGTGATACAAAGAAAAATATATGAGAGAGAATTAAATGATATTTGATATGTTATCTAAGCAGAGAAAGTAGAATAAGAAGAATCTACTCTCAAGGTTTGAATAAAATGTTTTGTTTGAAATTTGGAGAAATTTACCAAGGACAACAGACACCTGAAGAAGGAAAGAGGTTACAATGACTGAAACATTGCAAATTCAGGAAGCAATATGAAATGCTGGTCCAAATAGAAAAAGAATAGAATAAAGAAATTCTTACATTGTAAATTCTTTGAAGTTTTGACATGTACCTTAGATATATGTGTATATGGGAATTCGTCCAGCAGTTATTATGTCCTGTCAAACATTTTCACACATCTCTCAAAATCACTCCACCAGCAAATAGCCTCATTTTCTGTCAATTATTTCTTTTTCTGAGGAAGCCGCTTTGCATGATATATTTATTGAACTTTTGGTTAGCATCTTCTGTGAGCTGATGTATGCATATGTTACTATGAATGAAAGTTTGTATATGTCCACACAAGAGAATTCTTATATAAACTTTTAGAGTAGTATGAAATTATATATATATATATATATATGTAAAATTTGTAATATTTATGGGGCAGAATGCTCAGTTTCAGAGATAGAATATTTGTAGATATTAAGAATGTGAACATACAAAATCAACACTACATAGTGAATACTAGTATCATATCTCTATTGTTGATTACTCTCTTGGTATCTCTCTTCTTCTACCAACTATGATTATATTTTGTTTTATATATATATATATATATATATAGAAACACACTTTCTCCATCTTTCAAATTTTTAAACAATTTCTCTCTCTCTGGATATATATATATATATATATACACACACATTTATTAGAAAAAATATATAGGTCTAAACATAAATATGTGTGTGTATATGTATGTAACTTTCATTGAATTTTAACAGATAAACAAAAATATATTAAAGTGACAAGGAAAGGAAGACTGTAATATAAACGTATTAGTAAACTGCTTAAATGTTAACATACAGTCCAAAAATTTATTCCGAGTAATTCTATACAACATAATTACATATTACACTCTTATGATATGAATATCCATCTTCATATGCATTTATAAATATACATAAGAAAAAATTGTTATACATTATTTTTCCTCTAGCTACTGTATTTTACTTGTTCGCAAGGCAGACAGTTCTTAATGTATTAGTTGGCATGCCGTCTTAGTTGCAAGCTGGTTCATTCAGTTTTAATTAGGTAGATCTATTAAAGTACTAAGTTCTTCATCTGTTAAAGCTTAATCCTATATTTTGAGAATAACGCCTGCTTTCACATTAGTCCAATCTTTATCATCGATAGAGGCTACCATATTGTTATCATCACAGAAAGGGAAATGGTGAACAAAGTTTAAATTCTTGCTTTTACATAAATACCATTGTGAAAACCTTCAATCCATCTCTTCTCTCCCCACCATAGTTTAAACAGAAGTGTAAAGTAGATTCCCTGGCTTTGAGTAGCAATTAGTCTTGAAGAAGGAAAACACTGAATTGAAAACTACAGAGAAGGCAATCAGGCCACTACTTTTCTCAGGAAATCAGCATTTTGAAATAATAATCTATGGAGAGATATGCTCACCTATATCCAGAAGAGACATAGCATTTTTAAAAAAAGTTAAACAATTTTTTGGATATATATTACTATTAAAGTTGTTGCTTTATTTAAGATCCTTTTTATATAAATAATTGCTATCATTTTTTGTTTTGAATTAAAATGTTCAAAAGAAAATGTTGATGAATGGTATAATATTCTATGTAAGCTGAATATGATGTTTCTGTTAGACATAAGCTTTGCAATGCAAAATTGCATTGGTTATAAGGGGCTCCATTTTCTAGTCAAACAATTTTAATAGCTGACTTTTCTTTCCTTTTCAAAAAATGGATAGTCTCCTGGCATCTGCTTCCCATGACAATTGATCTACAACTCCACCATATTACATTATATACATTTTCACTGAGTCAACAAAGTAGTGGGGGGAGAGCAAAAGTTGCTGACCAGGAATTACAAGTACTTTCAAAAATTTGTGGTAACACTTACACCCCATGTAACTAAAGCAGGGTTAACTTTGAGAAGATTCTCTTATTCATATTCATACACAACCTTATTTTTTCTCAGCAGTACTTTTTGTGTGTATAAATACAGGTTTTATAATAAAATGTTTACCTTGATGAAGTCCCTCAAGGAATAAAAGGTTTTCCTCTTGTTATTTGTTATATATATTGTAGTGAAAGAGATAATCAGCTAGCTACCTCAAAAAATCGGTTGTGTTTTGTGTGTGATCTGCTGAAGAAAAATTATCAAAAAGTAGTTAGCAAAAATCTACATGAAGGACTAGAATCTATGCTAATGTTCTCCTCTCCCCTGAACGGTGTGACCAATCAGAAATATCTCTTGGTGAAAAAAAGCTGTTGTTTTTGCTTATGTGAGAGATTGGATTTTCTGAGCTGTGTAGACGAACACACCTTTTTGCTAGTTAGAAGTGAATGTTGGATGTGTAACTCCATTTTGTCATTTCTACATTGCCCATTGGACTGTTACAATGAACTATCATTTAAACTGTGATCTGGCTACAAGTGTTGCAGTTGAGAGACAGAAGAAATCTATTGCAGACATTTATTGCTACTTTAAGTTGACAGTGTTTTATTTTTATTTTTTTACACTAACATATATATAGAATTATACCCCCCCTCTTGTAATTGTTGATCTAGAAATAACTGTCTGGTTGAGGGTAAATGTAGATCTGCAAATATAATCTATCAGGCCACCATCTACCCTCAGGAAAATAAGTAGAAATGTAATGTTTATAATATGAATTTCAGGGGGAATTAGGAAGCAATGACTTTATACCCACAGGCACTCCTTCACCAACTCTAGTTTAAGATATCAAATATTCCTTTCTCAAAAATACTGAAAATTAAAAGAAAATAACTTAAATCTACAGATAAAATGGAAGCTCATAGGCAAGGCTAGGATCCCTAATACCTTAAGAGACAGATATAATCTGTTTGACAGAAAAAATTAAAATTTTGAAATTTCAATACCAGAATATACTCCCAAATAAACGAAGGGAGATCATTAGTAGGTGTCATTATAAAAATAAGTATAAATTATAATAAGTATCATTTTCTTCTAATGTCACAATAAGTTTTTTTTTAATTTTGGCTAAGCAATTAATTGCTGGTCCTCCAAGCAAATGCTTGAGTTACCAGTACCTTGGACAGGCCCTGACCATGCAGACTGTTACCTTTCATTGTTCCAATTTTGAACCCCTTTTAAAACATATACTGTATTTTTTAAGAAAATATATGCATTTAATATTATTATTATATCCAGATTTATTTAAAACCGCCTGATATTAATTTTGTACATTTTTTAATAAAAATATTGAAATCTAAAATGAAATCTTTCTTACTTGACTGTTTTGCTAAGTATCTCAGTCTTTCTTGGCTCATCATGGATTTTTGATTTTTTTCTTTTGAAACTTTTTTTAAGGACTGCTACTGGTATGTGGATGTGCATTATGGTGCAGTGGATATCGGCTTGGAACAAGAAATCGGGGAGCCAAGTTCGAATTCCAGCTGAATTCATTGCATTCACTTACACGCAAATACCCTTGGGAGAGGTATTAATCCGTCTATTCTTTCCAGTTATGGGTTAAATAACAAGACAGACTGGGTTCTATAGCCTTGGTTGACAACCAGTCTACCATAGAAAGCAATGGCAACCTACTGCGGGATAATCTTCTGCCCAGTCAGTCATGTCTCTGTCGAGACATGATCACCCAAGTGTGTATCACGTATCGTACTCAACTGACTGACTGGTATGTGGGGAGTTACAGTCAGAGAAAAAAAAAACAAAATACAAAGCATTTTGTAGAGAGGATAAGAAATCGCTAGGATTCTATTCTAACAGTTTCTTTCATCACACTTCCTGCTTATGGAAGTCCCTTCCATTTATTTGCTTCCCTGATAGCTACAATCTCCAATAATTTAAATTCAACATCAGTTACCATCTTCTATCTTCTTGAATCCATCAATTGTTAATCATTTCTTCAATACCACCAGTACCCAATCTTTTCTCTCACTGTAACACCCTGTGAACTAGTGGTAGATCACCCTTTGAACGGTAGTGACACCCTGTGAACTAGTGGGTAGTTCTAACTTGTTAGGGATGAAATAATTAAGAAAAATAAAAAGTTAAGAAAAAAAAATAAGGAAATAAATAAATAATAGCCCTAAATTATTGTATTGTAAACAGCTTTTGTATAAACAAAGCTAGATTTATAAAATTTCAAATTGAAATCATGTAAATCTATCTGAATATTTCTATTTCTAGAATCTGAAAATGCATTGTTAATTCTTCTTCTTCTTCAAAAATTTAAATGCAATGTCAATCTTCTATCTCCTTGAATCCCATCCATTTTCCATCCTTTTTTCAACATCCCTTGTACTCAGTATTTTCTCTCACAGTAACCCCCCTTTGCATTAGAGGTGGTCTTGCTTTGATTAGGGTGAAATGATTTTAAAAAAAGGATAAAACTTTTAATAAGTGTCATGTTCACAGTAACTCTATAGAATTCAGAAAAACAATTATGCAGCATAGACATGAAGGGAGATCAACGAGCACAATTGAAAGAAAATAGAATATAAGGTTGTCAACAAAAGGAACAGTCTAACATGTGAATTATTAGTTATACCACGCTATTTCTGATCTACATTAATGATCTCCCCGACACCATTAGTTCCCAAGTTGGCATGTATGCCGACGACACAACAATCTACTCCCGCATCGATCAGAAACCAGGTCTGGACGACAAAGTGAACCTCGTTGCCGCACTTGAAAGGGACCTCCAATCCGTAGTGACCTGGGGTAGGAAATGGTTGGTAAATTTCAATGCCTCCAAAACAAAGCTGTTATCAACTAACCACCATAGACAATCGCATCTACCTCCCATTAGCATGGTACAGGCTAGCCTCCCAGAGAGTAAAATACTACGCCTCCTTGGCCTTACACTCTCGGCGGACCTCAAATGGAATGACTATATTGAATCCATTGCCAAATCTGCTGCTATGAAAGTGGGCTCCCTGTGCAGGGCCTGGAAATTTTTCCCACCTGAAACTATTCTGCACATATACAAATCTACCATCTGCCCGTGTATTGAATATTGGTGCCATATCTGGTCGGGTGCCCCTGCTGCTCTCCTTGGGCTTCTTGACAAAATACAAAGGAGGATCTGTAATGTGGTTGATACTGACTTGGCAGACCGGCTGCAGCCGCTCTCACACCGGCGTGATGTAGCTTCCCTGTGCCTCTTCTACAAGTACTTTCATGGCTTCTGCTCCGATGAGCTTAGATCACTGGTGCCGCCTAAGCACGAATTTACATGAGATACTAGATTAGCAACTAGGTCCCACCCTTTTACAGTTAAACAAATAAGATGTAACCGTAAATTCTACTCCAACAGCTTCTTTTCTCGCGCTTCCCACCTGTGGAACTCCCTTCCACAAGTCTGCTTTCCCGACAGTTACAATCTCCAGGTGTTTAAATGTAGGGTCAATAGACACCTCCTATCACACTAACTCCCAACTATTCTCACAACACTCTCATCTACCCAACCCTCATTCTCGGTATCCTCACCCACCTATCACCCACCCTCTGTTATTTCCTATATTTAATCAGCCTTTCTCCACTCTACGTAGCCCCCTGCACAGTAGTGGCAGTGACATGCCTTGCTCGGGGTGAAACGCTTATAAAAAAAAATTTTAAAAAAATACCAAAATGTAACAAGTACAAAAATTAGAATATTTTGGAATTATTTAAATAGAGAAAACAAAATGTGTTACTAAGTCCTGAAGGCACACTGGGATAGCAAAAGTGCCTTCCAAAAACTAAGCAAAGTATTAGGAAACAGGAAAATTTTAATTCAAAATGTTGAAGAAGTACTGAATTGTTACATTATGCCAGTCATCCTAGATGGTAGCAAATGCTGAAGAATCTCATCAAAGAAGAAAACACTTGAAGCAACAGAAAAGGGGTTTTACAGAAGGATGCTGAGAAAAGCATGGACTGAACATTTATGCAAAGATAAAGTTTGAGATAAAATGAAATAAAAAAGAAACTTATACATAGCATCAGAAAGAGATTAAATTTCTAGGGCACATAATGTGGAAGAAAGGCTCATAAAATTGGATACTCATAGTAGTCAACGGTTATATCATGTTGAATATATCGGTTCCTGTCCAATCACCAAAGTTAAGCAACATTGAGCCTGGTCAATTTGGATGACCATTTGGGAATACCAGGTGCTGTAAATGTAAGGACCAAGAATGGTCCACCAGTCCTCCAGGTTTGGGGGTTGGGTGCAGGGCTAACAATCTTGCCCTGTAAAAAACAGTTTGTTACAGAAACAGCAACAAAAAAGTTGCTGCCCTATGCACCATCTGGGTGTGATTGATAAATGATGATGATGATAATTGCTGCCCTATACACCATCTGGGTGTGATTGATAAATGATGATGATGATGATTGCTGCCCTATACACCATCTGGGTGTGATTGATAAATGATGATGATTGCTGCCCTATACACCATCTTGGTGTGATTGATAAATGATGATGATGATGATTGCTGCCCTATACACCATCTGGGTGTGATTGATAAATGATGATGATGATGATTGCTGCCCTATACACCATCTGGGTGTGATTGATAAATGATGATGATGATGATTGCTGCCCTATGCACCATCTGGGTGTGATTGATAAATGATGATGATGATGATTGCTGCCCTATGCACCATCTGGGTGTGATTGATAAATGATGATGATGATGATTGCTGCCCTATGCACCATCTGGGTGTGATTGATAAATGATGATAGTTCATATAACAGCAAAAGAAATGAAGAGCAGTGCATAAGCTTGTATAAAGGGTTGGCAGAACAGAGTTTGGAAGAAATAACAAAACTTTGTTAAAAATAACAAAAGACAGGAAATTGTGGAGAGCCATAATATTCCTGAAGAAAGACAGCACAGTTGTTAACAAAAAATATAATGGCAGTAATTAATAAAATTCTACTTAAAAGCATTGGAATTTGTTTTTATTTGCCTTTTGAAAAATGTTAAACATTTTCTTTCCTCCATAATGCCAAAATATAATGACATGCATAATGACAAAATTCAATTTGTGGCCTCAGCTATGCAAATTTACAACTATTTTTGTCACCTGTTGATATCTGTTTGTACCCTCTGATATAATTTCATATATAATCAAATCAAAGTGCAGTTTGCCTAACAGATCTCCACCATCAATGTGTGATATTATTAGCAACACATTAACTGTTTGAATTTCTCAAATGAAGAATTATCATTATTATTCTGTTTTTGTTTGTCTGATTTAATTTTTGCAAACAGGACTGGAATTGATAACTAACTCTGCAGACATCATGCAAATTTGTGTTACCAGACTGTCCTAGTGATCTTAAATTCTGACTCTTTTTTTTTAGTTTGACTTATTTTTTTACATAAGTTTATATTTAACCCTACATTAGTGCCATGGAATGTTTGAATGTCTAGAAAATTTTTTTCCTTTACAATTTAACAAGTAACAAGTCAAATTTTCATGACTAGTCTTTCTGAGTGATGAAGAAAACAAAATTCTGTACAGTTATCTGCTTATTTTTTTAAATTTGTGCAGGGGGCTACATAAGAGTGAAAAGATTGGAAAAAAGAAAGCCGGAAACTACATCCTAAACAGGGAACAAGGGATGAGCCTCTACACCTGTTCAATAGACATGGGTGGAGTGTGAACAGGGCGATAGTTTAGTCTATCTACTTCAATTGAAAAAAATAAAAAATAAGAAAACAGTGAAAAGATTGGAAAAAAGAAAGCTGGAAACCACATCCTAAACAGGGAACAAGGGATGAGCCTCTACACCTGTTCAATAGACATGGGTGGAGTGTGAACCGGGCGATAGTTTTGTCTGTCTACTCCAATATAATGCAAAATGATCCTATGGTGCTAATGCAGTGATTTTTTTTTATTTATTTGAAATTTTGCGACACAATTTTAAATTGGTTTAATTTTAACAATAATAATCAAAAAGATGTTTTAAGTAGTTATTTCTGTAAAAAACTTGTAATTTTTCATCAATAAAAATTTCTTATTTTGCCCTTATGATAAACAGGAAACCATTTTTTAATATTATCCTTATAATTTGATTTTTAAAATGAAACCTGTTTTTTCATTTTTATTTATCTTATAAAACTCAAAAGGAACACTCAGGAATGTATGTAACAAGAAAATTAAGTGCTAAATTATATATTTATGATATTTTATATGGCTTGTTTGAAAGCCCCATGGTACCAATTCTGTGACAATGCTCAACAATACAAAGAGGCTGTTAATATATAAATATCTATTCTCTTGGTAATTCTAGAAATAGATATGCTTGAGTAATGGTATCTTAACTGTCAATGCTCATGGAATTTCTATGGATGCAGCCATTTTTTGCTGTAATACAATAATCTAATCAAACTATCCCCATCTGTTACGTTAAAGTAGCAATATTTTGCCTTTTTTCTCTTTAATTTTCCTTAGGTGTTTGTCATATTTAGTCACCAACAAAATAAATTGAACTGAATGAAATATTTTATTCAACACATGGATTGGTCTGATGGATAAAAGCATTGCTTAAGTGTATATAGTTAGTTACCTGTTCAATCTGTAGATCAGGCAGTGAACATCATATAGTGGAAAAAGCAAGTGGCATCACAAGGACAATCTGAGAATTAACTGCTATGAGTTATCTCCCCTATCAGGACAGTGGAATGGAAATAAAGGATCATTGTGATTTCAGTATATCTAAATAGTAGATGTTTAGTATAGTGCAAGTTTTATGATCAGTTTTTTATGAAAAAAATAGGAGTTTGTGCTATACACAGAAAAAAAATTTTGTCTTGAAGAGTTTAAGAATCATGCATTTTCAGTAACCAGTTGCACAGGTAAATTGTTTCTGGAGGTGTTCAAATTCATACCCAAAAATCCAGGAGCCACACTGTACATGAGTAAATACAGTAGTATCTGAGCAGGGTACAGTGACCGAAATGTACTTTACCATTCAAAGAGAAGGTACTAGTCTAAATATTAGCTTACATACTGTGGATGATTTTACAGTTTTTTCTTAATGTAATGGAAAGCTTATTTCATATTCAAAATTAATTTACTTGTTTTTTTCTTGAATTCAGCATAAAATATGGTTCCTTTGCTTTGTAGATCCAGTTTCTTTAAAAAATTCTGAACAAAATAGTTATAAATATTTATCAGTTCTTCTTCATACATCTAATATGATAAACAGTTAGATTATGAAAATCATTAAATCATAAAAAAATATTATGAAGCCAGGTTTTTAAAACACAATAATGCAAAATTACTTTCTTCAAACCTCAGATGTATCACAAAATTTATCAAAAAATTTCCATTCTTTCAAATATCTCTTTGGTATATCAATCTATTCATTTTATCCTTACTTTTTTGGGGGTGTTGTCAAATCTTTCTAACAGGTTTTTTATATATCCTGTTTTGCATTTCTTGTCTTCTCAATACCAGTTGTTAGTCTATGTGTATATATTAGCCACAGTTCCATTTAAGTTTCACCTTTCTGTATTTACAGTGAAGATAAAAAGCAATACCATTTCAATAAAACTCTGCTATGTCAGAATTTCAAAGTAACTCTCAAATTTAATGCCTGCTTTTATCACTTATTTTTAAAATGAAAAGGAAGCAATTCAGATTTAATTTTGAACCTAAGGCATTATTGCATAATGAATAACTTTATTAATAAGTCTTTTGATTTGGTCACAGATTCAAATTAACCTGATGGCTGAGTTTTACATTCATTTGCATAAATTTGAATCTTGTATTAAATGCTAATAATTCTTTAAAAAATTCTGTTTATTAATTAAACCCTTGGATATTTAAACCAAAGATATGAAGATCGAGTGACAACAGGTCTTCTCAAGTTCCTAGCAGCCTTCTCAGTATAATGCCTGGCAACACCATGGTATCTACTATCTCGAACCTTTCTTGGCTTTCCAATTCAATGTTAATTCCAATGATTTTAGCTGTGTTTTACTAATATGGACATGAATCTAACCTTGATGTCCCATGTCTTTCTCAGCTCTTGGGAATGTTATGGTATTTTCCAGTGACTTCTTCTGTTTCATGTCCACAGTTGTGCTGATCCTTTTTCTTTATTTACAAATACTAGATATCATATTCTTGCTTGAATTTGCTGGAGGGTCTAGGTCAGTGCTTTCCAATTTTTTTTTCAGTGCCACATAAAAACAAGAAAACCAGAGAGAAAATTAAAGGACGATGACTACGGATTCGAAGTCAGAACATTATCATCGATAACTCTCTTCTCCAATTTGCAGACCTACTATATTACTATACAGTAGTTACTATATTAATACTTGATATTATATAAAAATGTCACAAGGATAAATCAATCAATAATTTTTTAAAAACTTTCTTCGGTAACTTTCTTCTCCAATTTGCAGACCTACTATATGACTATACAGTAGTTACTATATTAATACCTGATATAATATATTGATACTTGATATAATGTAAAAATGTCACAACAATAAATCAGTCAATAATTTTTAAAAAATTTCCTCCTCTCCAAGCAAGGTGGGAATGCCACTATACATACAGGGATATTGAGAGTGAAAGTGCAAGAAAAAACTGGCTATGAGGGGGATTGAGGAAAGGATAAAAACCGAATGGGATTCAAGATGATAAACAATGATGATTGATGTTGCATTTAAACTTTTGAAGATTATAGTTATCAGGGAAGCAAGTAAATAGAAGGAAATTCTACAGACAGGAAGTGTGAGAAAAGAAACTGTTTAAGTAGAAGTGGAGGTTACATTTAAATACTTCAGTGGTAAAAGAGTGGAACCTCAATGCCAATCTAGTAGCATGCTAAAATTCATCTAGTTGGGGCACCAGGAAAAAAATCTTGGCAAAGCAGTTACCACGAAAATATTTGTAAAAAAGACAGAGGAAAGCCATGTCATGTCAGTGAGAAAGTGACTGAAGTTGAGATGTCAAATCAAGATTGATTAAATTGCAGATTCTTCTTTGAAATTTGTCAATAACCTGGAGATGAAAAGCAGGAGTCCCTGACCAGATATACAACAATATTCAATGCATGAACAAATGGTAGATTCCTAAATGAGCAAGATGGATTCTGACAACATACAGTGACCCAACTTTCTATGCAGAAGGTGCTGCTATTGATTCAATGTAGTCATTCCACTTCAATTCAGTTGAAAAAGTTAGGCCAAGAAAGCTTGATATATTGCTTTCCAGGATTCTAGCATCACTTATGTTGATGACAGGTAGGAAAGTTTCTCTATAGTAGTTAAAGGAGAGCTATTTTGAAGGGATTAAAATTTTAAGCCATTTTTTGCTCAAGTTAACCACTGATTGGAAGTTCTTTTCTAAAACATCATCCAGGTTTACTTTGTGACTTCTGGCATATTTTCCATTGAGACAAGAATAAATGGTATTGTCATTTGCATAAATGTCTACTTGGGGACTTACGAGATCAGGAATTCATTGATGAACACTGGAAATGGCATAGGATCCTGGATATAGTCTTAGGAGATACCCACATTTGTGCAAAAGAATATGGAAGTGAGCTTATTCATGATTTGATAAGAACAGCTGGATTGATCATCCAGAAATACCATAGCCATGGAGCTTGCATAGAATGCCAAACCCTGTTACATGCCTCTAAAATATCTAGAGCAACAGCTTAAGCCTCCACGTTATATATCAAGAGCTAGATATACATTTCAGTGATGGCCGTTACCATTTCAGCAGTAGTCCTGGCAAAACAGAAGACATATTGTTTATCAAAGAGTAGGTTGTGAGAGATAAGATGTTTAAACACTTCAGCATTGATTAGAGCTTTGAATACTTTGCCGAAAAGCATTACGAAACTAATAGGGCAATAGAGACATCAGAAGGTTTTCAAGAGTTCTTAAAAACAGGAACTACAGAGAAGGACATTCAAAAAGCTTGAAAGCAGGATGCAGAGAGGGAAACACATTTCTTTCGGATGATGACTGGGATCATGTCACCTCCACTTGCCTTATGGGCGTCTAATTTAGAAATGATGTCTGAAACCAGAGACAAGTTTATACACATATCACTCAATAGAACCTATGTTCTAGAAGAAAAATTAGATGTGGGTACTCCAAATGAGTCAAGTGTTGAGTTGTAAGAAATTTTCTGGATAAAGCATTCAATCGTATCTGCTATAGACGTGAGGATCTTGAATTGAGTGAATAGAAAAGGGACTGTTATTCAGAATACTCTTGCAGAGCTGCCAATATTTTCATTCTGTCAGCAAACTATAACTTTACTTCATTATCAGCAGGCTTACAGCCTATCACATTGAATACACCAGTTCTCGCTTGATCACCAAAGTTAAGCAACGTTGAGCCTGGTCAGTACTTAGATGGGTGACTGCTTGGGTATACCAGGTGCTGTAAGCATCTAGTGACAGATGTGTGTTGTGGTGCAGTGGATATCAGCTCAGAAAGAGAAATTGGTGAGCCGAGTTCAAATTCCAGTTGTATACCCTGCATTCACTTGAGCACTGGTACCCTTGGGAAAGATATTAATCCGTCCCTTCCCTCCAGTTATGGGTTAAATAACAAGGGTAGGACTTGGGGACCCTTCTCTAAAAAAAAAAACAAACCCCAATGAATCTTGATACTTGAAAAGAAAAAAGTATTACTAGGCACAAAACTTATATAAAAACAACAATAACTTTTTGAAAGAAAAAGGTATTACCAGCAATAAATAAATAAAAATTTAGTTGGCAATAAATGACCCGCTGAGGTTGATTTGCCATAAAAACAAAACAACCAACAAACCAATCATTAACAGCAGAGATAAACAGACATCTGTTGTAATCAGATGTGTCATTCTGGTACAGCCGAAAGAAGTGATTTCTGTGTGCTATAGCAGCCAAGCATTCAGGTGAAAACCAAGGCAATGAATGCAATTTACTTTGGTATTTCCTTGCTAGAATGGAAGTATCATTGCCAGCTTTCATCCAGGAGGAGACCTCAGAGATGCAGTTTTGAACGGGAAGTTTAAAAACTTCATTCCAAGGGTCATCATGAAGGAAATCTTGAAATGAGTCCAAATCTGTACATTGATAACTGAAAGATATTCTGTTGGTAGGAAGTTCTTGGTTGGTAAGTGGAGTGGAAAGAGAGCCTTACAGACATGAGGATAGAGTTGCATAGTATAACATGAATAATGGATAGAAATAAATAAGAGATCTAAAATAGAAGCATATCTATCAGGGTTACTGGGGAAATACATAGGGAAGTCCATAACTTGTGTGAAAGACTGGATAGTTGAGAATTTCAGGGTCTGGATGCCAGCAAGGTTGGTGACAAAGTGTTTAAACCATCCGGCATGATGGGCACCAAACATAAATATATTTGCAAATGAATGTAAGAAGATGGTCCTGTCTATATTATCAGAAGTACTATGTAGAATGCAACAGTCATGGAGGAAGGGGAGTGATAGAGAAAGAAGAGAAAGCCGACTGAGTTTAGTAGAGAGAGACAAAGACATGTAAGAACAGTCTGGAAATACAAGAGTGAGTTCTCTAGCCAGCAGGAGATGTTCTCAGGCATAAACTTCCAGGCCATGCATGTGGGTATTAGAGTTCTTTCTAAAGAGAGATAGCCAAAAAATTAAGAAACCAGAGATGGATATTGCAAAGTTAAGATTAGCTCTGCAGAGAGCTAGGATATCTGGGGACTTTTCGCAGAGGCATGATATCTCATTGTAGAAGTTGGTATGAGTACCACAAAACATTGGAGAAAGAAAAATTTTCTTCTCTTGCACTTACTTCACACTTGTGAAACTCTCTTTCAGCTTATTGCTTCCCACTCATGTTCTTTCACACCCAGTAACCTCTTGTATCTTAGTGGCTTTACCACCTTGCTTAAGATGAAATTATAGAAAAAAAACTGTTTCATTGGTTCATTACACATAAATCATTAAAATATATCACTATATATTAGTCAGAGCTCATCTAATGTAGGCATAGTGAGTTAGTGAGACTTCAATCAGAGGTCAGCATGAAAGAATGTCTGCAGGCGCCTAAAATTCATTTAGATTTGTAACTAATAAAATCCTACTGTCTTTAACTTGGGCACATTAGTGAGCAGAGGGTGAAACGGTCCGAGGCATCCAATGAAAGAATGATAGAAATATTTAGTTTTTGAAATTGTCTCTGTTAACTTTGTTGTACAAGTTCCCTATAGTCCAACAATCTGGTGTGAATATAGATTCGTATTTTGATAAGTGAGACCAGAGTAGCCGACTTGAGTCTTAGGGGCATAAAATCAAGGAATTGACTCTGGTCATCACCAAAACTTTTTACGTCACTACTTGAATAACTCTCTGAAATGAATCACTAATATAAAGAAAAAGTAATAACAGAACAATTGCCTGATATCCTTCTTCCTCCTGAAGTTATTAATTTGACATTTTCTTTATTATTGAGAAGCGGGAGTCATAAAATTTCCACATTTCTGGAAACCCTTTTTGGTTTCCTTTTGCATTATGAGAAAATTAAATAATTTATTTTTTATTATCATTTTATTTTAACCCTCTCACAATACATAAATACATTATTTACTAGAAATAAATAAACTAATTCTTTTTAGTAAATGGTATCCATCATCCTGAGCATATGACTTTATGTTGAGTTTGAGATTGTTCTAATTTTGGGAGGTTTTCATCCAGCAGGTTTGTAGCAGCTGATTGTTTATATGTGGGTGTGTCATTATCAGTTGTTGTAATTTCCTTTAATTTTGGATCAGACAGAGGTATTTTGAGTGTGTTACGGGCTTCAGTCTGTCCAAGGACACATGTTGATCATTTCCAGAATGGGGATCTGCAAAAAAATATTTTTCATGTCTCTCTATGACTTTAAAGAGTCCAGCATAAGGGGCTTCTAAATGGCATCTCACTCTGTCAATCCATGACTAGACATGTGTACATTTAATTAGTTCTTGGAAATTTAAAGGCTTTAGAACAGTGTATAAGTGTCCTTCAGAGAAAAATTCCATTTTGCATTTTATTATCTCTTATGCAAATCACCAAACCATTTCAACCTCAAGAAGTGGTGAATCAGTGGTTGCAATGGCAATTTGCTCTAAAAATTGTCCAAACAAGACTCTTCATTCAGCATAGGTCTCCTGGTTGGTGGTGTTGATCTATAATTTGGCTGTATTTTACAGGCTGGTTTATTTGGCCAATGGCAGCATATTTTTTTTTTTTTCCAAAATAGCAGTGTCCATGGCATACTTAGGGTCATCTTCATGTTAATTTTTCACAAAGTTCCAGTTTTGTTTTTTTTTAACTCTTGATGATGGCTTCTTTCAGGTCCCTATAATTTTTTTTGTTTAAATGGACACCTAGATTTTCATTACCAATTTAGGTGACAGGGTCAATGGACATTATAAAATTTTGTTTCCATGTTTGTTACTTGTTATAAACAGGATACTCGCCAAGATAATTGCGCAACTTGACCCACACAAAGCGAGCGGCGGTGACGGAATCCCAGTCATAGTACTGAAGAAATGTGCCCCAGAACTCTCCTCTGTCCTCTCTAAACTCTATAACCTCTGCCTATCTGCTTCCTGCTTTCCTGCCTGTTGGAAGTCCTCCTGCGTAGTACCTATATTTAAGAATTCTGGCGAACCCTCAGACCCCGCCAATTACCGTCCTATTAGTCTCCTTCCAATCTTTGGCAAAGTTTTCGAAGCCATTATCAACGCCGAGGTGATTCAGCACCTTATGACCAACGGGCTTCTCTCTGACAAACAGTATGGGTTTCGCTTCACCAGGTCTACTGCTGATATGCTAACGACCATTACCGAGTACATATACCAGGCACTCGACAAGAATGGTGAAGCCCAAACCGTTGCCTTGGATATCTCCAAAGCATTCGACAGGGTCTGGCATGCTGGCCTCTTGTGCAAACTGCGAAGCTATGGGATAACTGGACATCTGTTTGACCTCATCCAGTCCTTCCTCTCTAACCGCACATTAAAGGTGGTATTAAATGGGCATGCCTCCCAAAACTACCAGACGAACGCGGGCGTCCCTCAAGGTTCTATCCTAGGTCCCACGCTATTTCTGATCTACATTAATGATCTCCCCGACACCATTAGATCCCAAGTTGGCATGTATGCCGACGACACAACAATCTACTCCCGCATCGATCAGAAACCAGGTCTGGACGACAAAGTGAACCTCGCTGCCGCACTGGAAAGGGACCTCCAATCCGTAGTGACCTGGGGTAGGAAATGGTTGGTAAATTTCAATGCCTCCAAAACAAAGCTGTTATCAACTAACCACCATAGACAATCGCATCTACCTCCCATTAGCATGGGACAGGCTAGCCTCCCAGAGAGTAAAATACTACGCCTACTTGGCCTTACACTCTCGGCGGACCTCAAATGGAATGACTATATTGAATCCATTGCCAAATCTGCTGCTATGAAAGTCGGCTCTCTGTGCAGGGCCCGGAAATTTTTCTCACCTGAAACTATTCTGCACATATACAAATCTACCATCCGCCCGTGTATTGAATATTGCTGCCATATCTGGTCGGGTGCCCCTGCTGCTCTCCTTGGGCTTCTTGACAAAATACAAAGGAGGATCTGTAATGTGGTTGATACTGACTTGGCAGACCGGCTGCAGCCGCTCTCACATCGGCGTGATGTAGCTTCCCTGTGCTTCTTCTACAAGTACTTTCATGGCTTCTGCTCCGATGAGCTTAGATCACTGTTGCTGCCCAAGCACGAATTTACACGAGATACTAGACTAGCAACTAGGTCCCACCCTTTTACAGTTAAACAAATAAGATGTAACCGTAAATTCTACTCCAACAGCTTCTTTTCTCGCGCTTCCCGCCTGTGGAACTCCCTTTCACAAGTCTGCTTTCCCGACAGTTACAATCTCCAGGTGTTTAAATGTAGGGTCAATAGACACCTCCTATCACACTAACTCCCAACTATTCTCACAACACTCTCATCTACCCAACCCTCATTCTCGGTATCCTCACCCGCCTATCACCCACCCTCTGTTATTTCCTATATTTAACCAGCCTTTCTCCACTCTACGTAGCCCCCTGCACAGTAGTGGCAGTGACATGCCTTGCTCGGGGTGAAACGCTTATAAAAAAAAAAAAAAAATCTAACAACTGCCGTCTCCATAAACACTGGCATTTTGATACCAACCATTATATCCATTTAGTGGCAAATTTGACAATTTAAAAAAAGTGTCCATTTTGCTTCTTTGTCTTTTTAACAACTCATAATTGTTTGGTTCTAAACACATGTGACAAGGCAAATATATATATATGCATCGCTCATTTCGTAATGAATTAGAGCACTCTGGCTATTGGGCGTGTATAAGGATAATGTATACGCTAAAAGGTCTGCCTTCTTCTACCGAGTGCCCATAGCCCACAGGTAGAATTGCCCACTGATACCAATTTGGTTGTGTTTCAATCCTGGGTTAAAAGCAATCAGAGTCTAACTATACTGATGAGCTGTGATACAGCAAAACAGATCTGTCTGCGGATGACTATATATATATATAAACGTTTTTGGTTGTGTTTGCTAATTCTTTTTTTTTTGTTTTTATATTGGGTTAGTGTTTGTTATTTGTGAATTTTTTGTGAGTGTATGTAAGCTCACATTTGTGTTACTACTACTTTTTAATATTATTTGCTGGAAATTTTTACATGGTTGCTAGTTGTGTTTTTTGTTGAATTTATGTTAAAGCAAATCTATTGCAGACATGTTCGAAGCATTAAAATCCCTTTTTTTAACAGGTAAAATATTGAGTCATTGAAATGTTGCATTTTCAGCATGGCTCGTTAGTTGCAGTGACAAAGAGTTAAGTAGCAGTAGAGATGAAAAGAGTGTTATGAGCCTTATGACCATAGTATTCATAATAGTAACTGTAATGACTATTATAGATTTTTTCACGTGTTGAAATGAGATGGAGACAATCTTGTCCAGATTGTTTTATTGTGTAGACTTTTGAAATTAGTAATTTTACTCTTTACATCAAGTTTAATCACAAATTTATCTGAGTAAATTATTATTTTTATTGAAATATTAGGAACTTGAATAAATTCTCACTGTTTTGTTACAAATGGTGTTCCCAGAACAGTGAGCATGTAGATTCAGATAGAAGCACTATAAGCAAGCTTGAAATTCAGTGTATGTCAAAGATTGCTATTGATGACAATTGATGTGTTTAAGCTGAGCATTGATGGCCACTATATGAACAGAGACATTACGAAGTGATTTTGCAGCATGACAATGCTAGGCCATGTGTTGAAAAACAGGTGAAAAGCTACGTGGAAATGCTTAAATGTGAAGTCCTACTCAACCCACAATATTCGCCAGACATTGCTCCATCTGATTATCACTTGTTCTGATTGATTGCGTATGGCCTGGCTGAGCAGTGCTGATAGTGCTAATGCAAATGCTAAAAAATAGGTCAACTTGTGGTTAGCCTCAAAATACATGTTATTTTTCTGATGTGGAATTCATATGTTGCTAGAAAGATGGTAAAATGTAGTGGATAGTGATGGACAATACTTTCAGTGACATGTTTTCTACTAATTGTTGTAAATAAAACTTTACTTTTCATGAAAAATCAGCAAGAACTTATTCAAGGTTCTAATGAATTTTTTTTTTTGTGGACATATGTTGTAAGATAAGTAGAGAAGTTGGTTGATTTACTTTTTCAATGGCTATTGGTTTTAAGAAAGTGTCTATAGCTGAGTTTTAGTTCATCATTTGTTGGGGGTTGTATTTGACTTTGTGCCATTAACAGATTGTGAATATCAGGGGACCACAATAAACAAAACAAAATGAAGATATGAATAAAAAAACACCAATGTTTATATGACAACACAAGTGCAAAAATGAAACACCAATTCGGAACAAATAATATATATATTGCATACAGAGTCATCAACAGAGTGCAATGGTTAAAAGACTACAATAGAAGACTTTAAAATTCTCTTTGAGCTAAATTCTGCAGAGACTCTGTCAGTTAAGTGCCATACGTGTAACAAGCTTGGGCGATCATGTCTCGAAAGTGACATGACTGACTGGGCAGTAGATTATCCCACAGTAGGTTGCCATTGCTTTCTACGGTAGATTGGTTGCCAGCCAAGGCTATAGAACCCAATCTGTCCTGCTATTTAATTCATAACTGGAGGGAAGAGATGGATTAATACCTTTCCCAAGGGTATTTGTGCATAAGTGAATGCAATGAATTCAACTTTTTATTGCAGAGACTACATGGATATAAATAGCCTAATTTGATCTGACACTGGGAATATGGGAATAGTAATGAAATGGGATAAATTTGAAACGTTTTAATAGTATTTTAACCTCTTAAAGTTCCCCTGCTTTTTCCAGTCTTTGATAAAAGCTACCTTAAGTAGGTAAAATAATATAACAAAAATCCAGCTTGGTAAATATTGATAAATTGAGAAAATATGTTTACTTAAGTTGTACTTTTCTTACTAGAAAATATTTTTTCAAATTTCAGTTGTTAACTTAAAATAATTCTCACGGATTGTTTTTAGTCATTTTTTTTTGTATTATATTTTACTAACTTGAGAGGTGATTTTTAAGTTTTAGATTTCAGTCAGAAAATGGTTCCCAAGATTCTTTGTTTTGTAGATATTTGTCAGTGAATTTTTCTTTCTATGTTTAGTTATTTCCCCATTGCATTATTTTATGCATCTTTCTCTTTTAGGTTTCTTTTCTCCTTTTTTCTTTCCGCTAATTCCTTAGTTATTTGTAGAATATTTTCTACCCCCTACCAATCCACTTATAATCATTCTCATGTAACTGTTTTTTTTTCAGTTATTTTTTATTATATTTTTTCTTTCTTTCTCGGATTAGTAATATGATTGTCGGATTAGCATACAGTTTCTAGAAATCCAGATTAATTCCCCCCACACATTGCTAGAAACATAAACAAGGCAAACAAACTGGCAAATTTATGCAAGGTAATGATTTTGAAACAAAGCAAAAAATGACAATTTAAAAAGAAAATATTCTTTTCCCAGAAGAATTTATATTTCCCACCCATTATCAAACACAGCTTCAAGGACAACACTGACAAGCTCAATCATTTTTTAGAATCAAATCATTTATTTTATGTGAGTGCAAGCCTCTTTTTAATGCATTCTGATGTCAGCCATAAGTAAACTGGAATCATATTCCTAAAATATTTGATGACAGTCATTACAAGAGACTCATGCCCCACCAATATCTAAGATACACACCTACACTCTACTACATCTCAAATTTCATGAGATAGAATTCATATACAATAAAAATATTATTGTAACTAATTAATTATGTACAATAATAGATCATGTGCAATTCACATGAACAATGCAAATAGAAAAATTGAAAATAAATACGTTTCTAAATACAAATTATAAACACATCATAATATATCATTCCATCTTCAATAAATCAACAATGTTTTGTGTCAGTTTTTACATCAACTTGGGATTTTTCTTGCTAAAAAGTTGAATGATTTTAACACATTATGGATAAAAACAGTGAATTTTATATGGTGTTTTTTTTTAGACTTAGTTGAGCAAAACAAATTTATGGATCTGGATGAAAAAAAAAGAACGGAGAATGATGTCAAAATCTGCAAAAATTTTCATCCTTTAATAATTGTGCTTAGATTAATTTGTAAAAAAATATATAAACGTAGGTAGAAAAAAGCAAATGTTGATAATATAGCAAGGATCATAAAGCACTGCCTGTGCTGTCATGGTTGGAGCATTCAGAGGTAGTATACACAGACTCTGATGTTTTGGTATATATATATATATATAATTTGGCCCTAGTATGTGTTTTATATATCTAAAATAACCTTGGCTTGGCAGAAAATGTAAACTTTTAAGTGATAGAATATCTACTATTGTCTACTTTTTTTTCAGCCAAATTACATGTTGTTTTTAGCACCCGTTCAATTTTTCCATCATTTTCCATTTTCTAAAGACTGTCTACTTTATCATTTTTTTTTTTTTTTTTTTTTAATCATCTCACCCCAAGCAAGGCATTCCACTGCCACTATTGCGCATGGGGCTACATAGGGGAAGGTAAAGAGAAGGAGTGGATAGACATAGGGAATGTCAGGAGAAAGGTGATAGATGAGTAAGGATAGCGAAGGATGAGTGTCGGGCAGATGGGAAGAGTGCTTGATAGAATGGGAGCAGGTTAGTGTGTTAGGAGGTGTCTATTGACCTTACATTTAAACTCCTGGAGATTGTAGCCGTCGGGGAAGCAATCGTTTGGAAGAGAATTCCACAGTCGGGAAGTGCGAGGAAAGAAACTGTTGGAGTAGAAGTTACGGCTGCATTTTATCGGTTTCACTGTAAAAGGGTGGGATCTAGTTGCTAATCTAGTATCTCGTGCAAATTCGTATTTAGGGGGCATAATAAAAGTTTACTTATCTATAAGTTCAGATGTCAGTGTGAAACTGAGCATATAGGGCAACTGAGTCTTACATTGGAAACAAGATTTCCAAAAATATATTAGATTACATTTACGTAATCACACATGATTTAGCAATTGGACAATATCTTTTGAAAAATGAGTCATACTCATCAGGTTTTACAATGGACTTATTTTCTATTCTACACGTGGGCAGGTTCAAACACCATTTGTTGGTTTTGGAAGCCATTTGCCTTAAATTGCTGCAACCGTCTCTATGCAAACAAAAAGAATATTTTTTGTAATCATTGCACTTATTTGGAGATATGTGAGCAATCATTTTTTTGTTTTATGCTTTGCTGGTTCATTTATATATTTTCGTTATTTATGCATTTATTTTAATTGTAAATTTATTTATTTTCTTAATTTTACATATTCACATTAATCATAAATTTTAGATGTGTTCTTGCCGTTCTTGCCTTATCTCTCAGAATTCTTCTCCATACAGTCTAATTTATTTCAGATTTTGCCAATGATTGGTCCCTGGGGAAGTGTTGGCCAAAAGTCAGCCTAGGTTCTATTATAAAAAAAAAAAATGAGCATAAAATTGTGTTTGTTTAGATCTGTTTATTTATTCTGCAATATCAAAGCATTATTCCAATCAATACATATATATAATAGTTTTTGGTCATAATTAAATTACACTAGTACACAGTTGTATTAAAGTGTCCAAGATATTTATATTGCATAATTTTTGAATATTTTTAATTTGGAAATGAGTTATTTCCACAATCTACGTTTCAAACTTTTGGTATTTTTAGGCTATTTATTATAACTGATTTTTTTCATCTTTGAAGCATACAAACAGAACTTTTTATGAATGCATAACTGGAATTTTTAAATGAATTTTTTCTAAATGAAATATATATATATATATATATATATATATAGGATTAATGTGAAGAAGTTTGTCACTTAACTTAGCAGAGTCAAGCTGACTTTGAAATTTCATGAAGGCACCATTACAATGCACTCACTTCTCAGGGCATTTCTGAATTTACTAAAAGCATAATCAAAAAAGCTTTGAGTCATAAAACATCATAATGGTGCCTTCATGAAGTTTTGAAGTTGGGATGATTCTGCTCAGTTAAGTGTAAATAATTAATTCTATTAACACTCTATTTCTATCTCAAAATTTAGCACTTTATCACAAAAAACTTCTTGCCATCTTTTTTATTAGTAAACCACTGAAAAGGAATAAATTTTGGCACTATGAATCATTGCAGCTCTACATTATATATATATATATATATATATATATATATATATATATATATATATATACAGAGAGAGGCCTAATCCTCAAATTGATAAATTACCTTTTCTTTCATAATAACTCTTTCACAAAGAAAACTTCTTTTTCATCATTTTTCTACTTGTTTTATGTACTTAAATTGTATTGTTCTTTTCATTCATCTTTTTATCTTCATTGTCACTGCTACTGTTATGAGTAATCTGACCCCAACTTTATGAATAAACAAGTCAAGGTATTATTGTTTATGCTTATCCTGAGTTTAATGATCATCTAATAGATGAAGACCTTTGTTATTTTTAATACTGTCATTCATCTTTTATCCTTGGAATCTATCTGAAATGCAGAATACCTAACCAAGTCTTCTACAGAGATTAAACCCACTTATGAAGTTAAATCATCCAACTGCATTTGTTTCTCAGTAACAAATCAACTGAGTACATTGCATACAAAATGACCTATAAGCCACACCTTTTTTTATCTAATGTCTCAAAAAGTATTTTTTAATAAATATATACAAATTTGAGGCAAGTGATGTGCATTTAGATACCAAATCACATCAATAAGCCATCACAGATACAATTTATATATTTACTGAACATATTGATCATAAAATTTTGATCATCAAATGTCAAGCATCAATGAGTGAGGCTTTTGTATAGACAAGAAATTTAGCAGCTTATTTTTAGTCTTGATACCATCTAACACACATTTTAAAAATGTCTTTATTCATCCAGAACTAAATATATATTTATTCTAAGTATCTAATATTTGAAGCATGACATTTGCAAAGCTTTCTGGTCTACTTTCAAAAGAAAAGAGAACTGAACTGTTATATAATATCTGTCCTCCAATATGGCAGTCAATGCTGGACAGTTCCCTCTATGATAAATAAGAGGCAACAGAAACGTTCTCCAAATGATACTGAGAATATCAAAGACTGAACAACGACAAAGTCTTAGAGATAAATGGAAACAAAAAGCAAACTTATACATAATTGAGAGAGATATCATGACAAACAAGGTTTTGGAAAATTTGACTCTTACAGGACACATGAACAGTAATAGATAAAGGGGAAAGCAACACAAAAGTCTACCTAATATGCTTGTGTAAATGGTTGGCAGAACAGGGTTTAGGAGAGATACCAAAAAGACAAACCTTACTAATAACTATAAAGGACAGGAAGTAGTGAACAGCCATGATTATTCATGTCAAAACATTAGTCAGTCAGTTAAGTGCCATACATGATACATGCTTGGGCGATCATGTCTTTTTCGAGACATGACTGACTGGGTAGAAGATTATCCTGCTGTAGGTTGCCATTGCTTTCTGCGTTAGACTGGTTGCCGACCAAAGCTATAGAACCCAATCTGTCCTGTTATTTAACCCATAACTGGAAGGAATAGACGGATTAATACCTTTCCTAAGGGTATTTGCGCATAAGTGACTGCAATGAATTCGGCTGGAATTTGAACTCGGCTCCCCGATTTTTCATTCCAAGCCGATATCCAATGCACCACAACACACATCCTTTGAAACATACATGGTACATAAAAGAAGATTCTAGAATGTTTAGTGTTCATCTAAAACATTTCTATAAATTTTGTTTTTGCTCAATAATTTGCATTTTATTAAATATTATCCACTTCAAAATTCATGATAGCTTGGAATATTGTTATTATTTAAGTAATATATAAATACAAAAATTCTTAAAAAATAAACTGAAAACATTAATAACAAAAACTTTTCTTAAAACCTGTAATTCAATTTTCTTTGGCAAAAAAATTGTGTTGTTTTCTTTGTTTGATTATGTATGAGCATAAAACTTCGTTGACAAATATTTTCTCTTGCCTAACTTAATAAAAATTATTTCTTGTCTCTATCAGTTTTTTACTAATCAGAATTCATCAGTTTAACTGTGCTAAATTTTGTTAAAGAAACTTTCTTTGTGAAAATCTCATTGCTTAAACTTTCTTCTTTACTGTTATTGAAACAGTATTTAGTTGATGAAAACTTTGGGAAACCTTATTGGCAGCCACAATCTTAACAACATAAGATAAGTTGATGATACAAAAAGGAAACTAAAGAAATTCATACAGAAGGTAGTAAAGGAAAGTGAGAAGAAAGGACTAAACATCAATAGCAACAAGACAGAATGTATGGTTGTCAATAAGAGGAACAGTACAATATGTAAATTAGAAATTAGAGTTACAAAAATCAAGTAAGTAGAAAAATTTAAATATCTAGGAAGCATTTTAACCAATGATAGAAATTTGATAACATGCTGGGATATCCTTCCAAAAGCTAAGTAAAGTATTAAGAAAGAGAATGATTTTGTTAGAAACAAAGACAATATTACTGAACTGTTATATAATATCAGTAGTCCCATATGGCAGTGAATGCTTGATAATCTCATGATATATAAAAAAACCATTAGGCAATAGATATTTGGTTCTACAGAAGGGTGCTGGGAATAATATGGACTAAACATGTGAGCAATGACAATGTTTTGAAGACAAGAGAAATCAGAAGAGCGCTAATACTTTGCATCAGAAAAAGATTAAATGAGGAAAAAGAGCTTATAAAATTTGCCACTAACAGGACTTAATAAAAGCAAAGAGTGACAGAGGAAAACAGTGTATACCTATTTTTTAAAATCATTTCTCTCTAAGCAAGGCAGAACTGCCACTAGTATGCAGGGGTTACAGTGAGAAAAAAAAGACTGGGCACAGGAGACATTGAAGAAAGGATAAAAGATAAATGTGATTAGATAGAAGATAGCAATTGACATTGCATTTACAATTTTGGAGAGTGTAGCTATCAGGAAAACAAGTAAATGAAAGGGAGTTCTACAGACAGGAAAGTATGAGAAAATAAACTTTAGGAGTACAAATGACAGTTACATTTAACTATTTCAATGGTAAAAGGACGAGACCTATATGTCAATCTAGTAACACGGTTAAATTCACGTGGACAAGGTACTAAAGGGATATATCTATTTCTTATTTTCACATGGGTCAGTAAATAATATTAAGTCAGCTCACCAATGAAACGGAAAGACGAAACATTGAACTGAATGAATGAATGAATGAAAGCTTGTTCTCAAAGAGACTTTTATATAATATGACATACACAAATAATATATATATACAAACAAGTGTCCACACATGGAGAAATACATATCTATTATATTTAATGCAAAGCACAGTATCAGGAGAAACAAAAAGAAAGGTCTTACAAAAGATCTCTGTGTTATACTGTCCATACTCTTTCAGAAATGATATTTTTGGCTGGAAATTTTTGCAATACCTGGTATTTCTCACTGTTTTTGTTCCGTTTGCTGTTATGAAAACGACTTATTTTAAGTAATAATCTACATACTTTGTAATCATTCCAAAAGAAAATGTAAGAACATAATAATGATAGGTAAAATTTAAGAACAAAACACTTGATCAATTTTTATTAATTGTTCATCAAGAGAAAGGATAAAAGTTTGAAAGAATCATCATATTTCTTTTGTATGAAAATAATTTTCCTTAAATCATTTCACAGATGGAAATATAATTTTATCATAAAAATAGGAAAATACTTGTATATTAGCTTAATCATTCTTCTGTGTGCCCTCTTCTTTCAGGACGTAGGCAATCATGGCTGTCCACGTCTTCCTATCCCTGGTGGCTCTTAGCATGCCTTCTCCTGTTACACCATGCAATCCTCGTTCCATCATGCACTAGCACAAGCCCATAAATCAAGAATATAAATATATAGAAACTAGCATGGCCACAAAATGAGGGATCAGTTTATATATTGATTATAATATAGAATTGATCCCCCATTTTATATCCACATTATAATTTCTTCTAAACAGTTGGCATATATATTCTTCTTCTATGTGCCCTGTCCCTTCAGGACGTATGTGATCATGGCTTTCCACGTCTCCCTATCTCTGTTGGCTCTTAGCACGCCTTATCCTATTACACCATGCAACCCTCGTTCCATCATCCACCTGATTAGGTTCTTCAAATATGTTATCCGCTGCTTTCCCCTGTCTCTTTTTTCCCTCTATCTGGCCTGTTAGTATCAGATTCTCCAAGCCTTCTTTCCTCATTGCATGTCCCAGGAACTTCAGCTGTCTCTACCTGATGGTCAGTATTAATTTCCTTTTCATTTCCATAATTTCAAAAAACTCATCATTGCTCACATGCTCAATTTATGATATTTGCAGCATCCTTCTGTAGAACCACATTTCAGTTGCTTCTAGTTTTTCCTTATTCTTTGATGGTATTGTCCAACATTCACTGCCCTATTGAAGGACGGACAGCATGTAGCAATCCTGTACTCTCTTCCTAGTTTCTAGCAAAATTGTCCTGTTTCTTAATACTTTACTTAGCTTCTGGAATGCTTTCTTCTCCATGCCAATTCGCATTTGGATCTCTGTGTTGCACTTTCTGTCTTCTGTTAAAACACTTCCCAGGTATTTAAATTTTTGTACCAGCTAGATTCTAGTATTCCCGACCTGTATTTGGCATTTTGGGCTGCCCTTTTTACTGATGACCATGCATTTGGTTTTCTTGCAGTTTATTTGTAGTCCTTTCTTGTCACTCTCTTCAGCTAGCTTCTACAGCAGCTAATTTGTCTCTGAAGTGATATAAATGTTATAAGAAGTGATATAAATGTTATAAGGAGTGATATAAATATTATAAGAAGTGATATAAGTATTATAAGAAGTGATATAAATGTTATAAGAAGTGATATAAATGTTATAAGAAGTGATATAAATGTTATAAGGAGTGATATAAATATTATAAGAAGTGATATAAGTATTATAAGAAGTGATATAAATGTTATAAGAAGTGATATAAATGTTATAAGAAGTGATATAAATGTTATAAGGAGTGATATAAATATTATAAGAAGTGATATAAGTATTATAAGAAGTGATATAAATGTTATAAGAAGTGATATAAATGTTATAAGAAGTGATATAAATGTTATAAGGAGTGATATAAATATTATAAGAAGTGATATAAGTATTATAAGAAGTGATATAAATGTTATAAGAAGTGATATAAATGTTATAAGAAGTGATATAAATGTTATAAGGAGTGATATAAATATTATAAGAAGTGATATAAGTATTATAAGAAGTGATATAAATGTTATAAGAAGTGATATAAATGTTATAAGAAGTGATATAAATGTTATAAGGAGTGATATAAATATTATAAGAAGTGATATAAGTATTATAAGAAGTGATATAAATGTTATAAGAAGTGATATAAATGTTATAAGAAGTGATATAAATGTTATAAGAAGTGATATAAATGTTATAAGAAGTGATATAAATGTTATAAGAAGTGATATAAGTATTATAAGAAGTGATATAAGTGTTATAAGAAGTGATATAAGTGTTATAAGAAGTGATATAAATGATTATAAGAAGTGATATAAATGTTATAAGAAGTGATATAAATGTTATAAGAAGTGATATAAATGTTATAAGAAGTTGATATAAATGTTATAAGAAGTGATATAAATATTATGTTATATGTTATAAGAAGTGATATAAATGTTATAAGGTGATATAAATGTTATAAGGAGTGATATAAATGTTATAAGAAGTGATATAAGTATTATAAGAAGTGATATAAGTGTTATAAGAAGTGATATAAGTGTTATAAGAAGTGATATAAGTATTATAAGAAGTGATATAAATGTTATAAGAAGTGATATAAATGTTATAAGAAGTGATATAAATGTTATAAGAAGTGATATAAATATTATAAGAAGTTATATAAATGTTATAAGAAGTGATATAAATGTTATAAGAAGTGATATAAATATTATAAGAGGTGATATAAATATTATAAGAAGTGATATAAATGAAAAAAGTAAAAGATGTTAACTGAATAGTAAATAATAAATGAAATATAAAAAGAAAACCTATTAATGCCATGTTTATCCAGAGAAAGATTTAGTATCTTGAAATCACTTTTATTTTTACTTGAGTGAATTTTGTTGTTACTGAAGCTTTTTGTTATTGACCATAAAGATTTATAGCCAGTAAAAAAAAAAGCTTTGTCTTCATTATATATTTATATACTCCACCTTCACTTTCTATATTCACAATAGCAACAAAATTAACACCAAAGAATTCAGTATATTTTTTTTTATAAGCGTTACACCCCGAGCAAGGCATGTCACTGCCACTACTGCACAGGGGTCTACATAGAGTAGAGAAAGGATGATTAAATATAGGAAATGTCAGAGGGTGGGTGATAGGTGGGTAAGGATACCGAGAATGAGGGTTTGGTAGATGAGAGTGTTCTGAGAATAATTGGGAGTTAGGAGTGATAGGAGGTGTCTATTGACCCTACATTTAAACACCTGGAGATTGTAGCTGTCGGGAAAGCAGACTTGTGGAAGGGAGTTCCACAGGCAGGAAGCGTGAGAAAAGAAGCTGTTGGAGTAGAATTTACAGTTACGTCTTATCTGTTTAACTATAAAAGGGTGGGACCTAGTTGCTAATCTAGTATCTCATGTAAATTCCTGCTTAGGTGGCACCAGTGCTCTAAGTTCATCAGAGCAGAAGCCATGAAAGTACTTGTAGAAGAGGCACAGGGAAGCTACATCATGCCAGTGAGAGAGTGGTTGCAGCCGGTCTGCCAAGTCAGTATCAACCACGTTACAGATCCTTCTTTGTATTTTGTCAAGAAGCCCAAGGAGAGCAGCAGGGGCGCCCGACCAGATATATGACTTTAAAATATATAACCTCTTCAGCTTTAAGAATGAGCAGTGTTTGTGATGTAACCAACAACCTATTTTTTAAATATGATATTTCTTCATGATGTAGGCAACTATGAATCTCCAAAGATTCAATTTCTTAATTATCTTTAAATTTTGGAAATTGTAGAGGAATTTTCCAAAGATATTTCTATTGTTTTTCAATTTCGCATTATTCTTTACTTTAAGTGTTTGCCAGCCAAGGTGAGTGCATCCAATCTACATTACTATTCAGCCTATACCTTAGGGAAGAAGAAATGGATTCATACCTTTCCCATATACTTAAATGATGTAGATTTCTACTCTTTTCTAAATAAGCAAAGAACAAACAAAAAAATAACTCATTACATTCTATTTAAAACCAGATCTTCTTCTGATTCATGATGCACTAATTTCTGCCGATCCGATGTAAAGGATCTGAATGCCCAATACCCAACTAAAAGTCTGTCAGTTGTGCAGGGCTCCACACATATTTTCTGTTTACTCACACACTGAAAGAATAAAAAGCAATGCAATCTAGAATTTCCACCCAAGAGCACTCATTCACACTTAAAGAAACAAAATGAAAATTAGAGCCAATATCAGCATTTGTCAATTGAATGACATCTTGACCTTAGTTCACACATTTGTCAAAAAGCAACCTCCCTTTTAAGATATCAGACTCAACCTGCTTAACAGCACTGCTTGACCAAACACAATTGACCCAATAAGTCACAACTTATCCTCCATCTCTTTCCCTATTCCTCATCACTGCATTTATCTCTTATTTTCATACAAGAGATATCTGCCCTGATTTTTTTATTTATTGTATTTTATGTTAATACAATTATTTATTACTTTAAATTTTCATAGTTTCTTTCCTCATTATGCCCTTGTATGTTTAGTAATATGAAAACACAGGCTTATAACAACAAGCCTCCCTTTGTCTGTTCTATAAATACTTTCATGGCTTCTGCTCCAATGAACTTAAGTCACTGGTGCCTCTGCAACAGGTGTTTACTAGTGCAACCAGATTTGCAACTGGGTCCCACCCATTCACAGTTAGATTAACCAAATGCGGACGACAATTCTACTCCTGCAGCTTCTTCTCTCGCACTTCCCGCCTGTGGAACTCGCTTCCATATTCTTGCTTTCCTGATGGCCACAACCTCTAGGAATTTAAATGCAATGTCAATACTTATTTATTAACCACTTGACTCTAGTTCTTTCACCACCCTATATATACTTTCCTTTCTCTCTACCTTTGCAACTGTCATCATACCTGTATTCCCATCCTTCTCTTTCTCCTTTCTAACTGGTTCATCTTCCTCTTCACTCTCTTCTACTTAATCTTTTTACACTTATGTAGCCTCCTGCACATCAGTGGCATTACCGCCTTGCTCGGGGTGATACGATTAAAAAAAAAAAAAAAAAAAAAAAAAAATCAACATTACTATTTTACTCCAAAACTGAGGAAGAAGTGATAGATTCATACCTTTTTCAAGGACATTAGTCCAAAATTCAAAATTCTAAGCAGGAATTCGAACTCTGCTCACTAAATTCCTTTTTCAAGCTAATAGCCGTGACACTACCGGCACTATTTTCTATAAAGGGAAAACAAGAATTAGATATGAAAATCTATTTCTGGCTGAGAAGAAACATTTTTCTATTTTGTTTTCAGTCATGTAAACATTAAGTGATAAGCTGATTAACAATCAGGGATTTAAATCTCCTGTCTCTTACTATTTATTCATATTTTTTTTTTCTGTTTATAAATTCTGCTTCTTTGTTTTTTAATTTTAAGTTATTTTGTATCCCATGTCTTATATTATTTTAACTAGTTGCAAAAATTTATGATATAATTATGAATTCAATAAGTAGTTTTTGCAGTTAATCATTTCCCAGAATGTAGTCTCATATATTCAGTTATTAATATCAATATTTTACTTTAGTCCTGTTGTTTGACATTCTCAAGATGTCATCATTTCACAAATTAGTGAGACTAACAGACCATCATTCCTTTTTTGTCGTAATATTTCAACCAATAAATTAGTAAGCTTTCCTACGGTGTACAGTTCAATGAAAAATCCTCTATGTATCTACCTATCTTTATAGAAAGTATAAGAAAATGATTAACATAGATTCATGTTGAAAAAATTAATCACTCTTAAAGTGATTGGTTTAATCATCTTCTTGCTATGATTATGCAGGTATGAAGTTTATATACCCAGTTTTCCAAAATATATACATTTTCCTGTGATATTCTCTCTTTGAAAAGCTAAGCAAATAATTAGAAAATAGAAAAATTTAACTAGAAACAAAGAAAATTGTACAGGACTGCTATATAATATCAGAGTTCTTATATAGCTGTGAATACTGGACAATCTTCTCACAAATGAAAAAAGAGACTTGAAGCAATAGGAATGTGATTCTGAGAATACCATGGATCAAAAGTGTGAGCAGTGATGAAGGAAAATAACATGCATACTTAGACTTAACATCAGTAAAAGATAGTTGAAATTTCGAGGGGTATATGTAAAGGAAAGAGGGCTTTGAAAGTTTGATACTCACAGGATAGTTTGAAGGCAAGTAGGTGCAAGGAAAACAATACATAACATTACTTAGTGGGCTTAAGTAAATGAATGATAGAGCAAAGTTCATTTGAGATGATAAAAACCCTACTTTGCAGTTAAATCGTTTCTTTAGTTCAATTTAATTCTATTGAACTACATAATAAGCAATATTTTTTAAGAAAATTTCATTTTTTTATTTTTGCCTTTTTGACTGCAAAGAATAAATTCTTGGGATTTCTTACTCTTGAGCATTCAACATGCAACTGGTCATGTATAAATCTTTATTTCTGGAGCCAAATTCTAACTTTTTGAATCATTTGGACGAGTAATTTGTTTATAGTTCAGGTAAATGCAGGGTGAAGTGGAAACTGGATTCTTGTTAAAACATCGGGGTGTTTGCAAGGTTACAAAAACATCTATAAGGTAGTAAAAATTGAGCTGTTTTTACTTGGTTTTCGCAGCTTACATAAAGTTGTTAAGAAATATAATACTGTACACTGTACCTCTTTACCTGTTTGTCCTTCTTTCCAAAATTTAGTTTTGATCAGTCAATGTATGGTCATTTTAGAGGATATGACTGACTAATGAAAGTTATGAAATTTTATATATAGATTTATCTTTATATAAGCAAACATATCAGTTTTATTTTATAGCATCAATCTGTATTAAAAACATTAATTGTATCTTGGTTTGTGGGTGTCAAATCCTGTTATGCAAACAGAGTAATTGAAGCAGAAATGTTTATAAATAAATCCAGCAAATATAGACCATTGAAACACACAAGTGATTAATACATTACCCATGTACCTGAATACATTATTATTTTATATATTCACATGGGCTCCTTGAAATTCTATAACCTTCAATAGTCATTCACTATTGATTATTTTTATCTTTTCTACTATTTGAACATTAACATTTCTTTCAGTTTCTGTGGCTTTCCAAAGATCTTTACTTGAATATTGTGAATGCAGATCTATTTCTTTAAATGATGGACTACAAGTTTTCTTGCAAAATCTAGAGATGCTTGTGGCAGTTACATTAATTTGGTGTCTTTCAAAGCTTTTCTTTTAGTAATATAGACATTTGTGACCTGTAAAAAATATGAAGAAACCTTGTCCTATATAAATATATTCTTCAGATTAAAGTGTTTTGGTTGTAACCTGTATCACTCAAAAATATCTTATCCAAAAACTTCTCTGCATTCATCTTTGTATCATTACCAACTTTGAAGTGACCTATGATTTTATATTACTAGTATTTATATTACTAGTATTACTTATATTTATTATTTATATTACTAGTATTTATATTACTAGTATTACTTTGAAGTGACCTATGATTTTATATTACTAGTCCCAAACAGAAAAGCTAACAATAGTAATGAGAAACAGGAAACTCTCATTGGAAACAAAAAAAAGAGTACTAGACTGCTATATGATAACTGTACTGTTAGTATGGCAGTGAATGTTGGATGATCTCTTCAAGGATGAAGGAAAGGTTCAAGGTAGCAGATATGCGGTTCTACAGAAAAATGCTGAGGTACCATGGACCGAACATGTGAGCAACAATGAGAATGCAAACAAGAATAAAACTCATACTTAATATCAGAAAGAGACAGATGAAAATTCTGGGACATGTAATAAAGAACGAGGACCTGGAAAATCTAATACTCACATAGGATAGGATTCAAGTAGATGAAAGATAGCAATTGACATTGCATTTAAACTTTAGGAGATTGTAGATATCAAGGAAGCAAGTAAATGGAAGTGAGTTCCATAAACGGGAAGTGTGAGAAAAAAAGCTGTTCAAGTAGAAGAGACAGTTACATTTAACTATTTTGACAGTAAAAGGGTCAAATCTTGATGCCAATCAAGGGGCATGAGTATAAACCCACGGACCCATCCAACCATCGCCCTATCAGTCTTCTACCAATTTTCAGAAAAGTGTTTGAGGCTTTTATCAATGTTGAAATAGTTCAACATCTTACTGCCCATAAACTATTCTCAGACAGGCAGTATGTCTTCCACTTTGCCAGGTCTATGGCGAATATGCTAACAACCATCATGGAGTACATATACCAGGCCCTTAATCAGTTCAGCGAGGCTCGTGCTGTTGCTCTGGACATCTCCAAAGCTTTTGATAGGGTTTGGCACACTGGCCTTCTATGCAAACTGCAGGGATATGGTATCACCGGACACTTGCTTGATCTGATTCAATCTTTCCTATTTAACCACATAATGAAGGTCGTCTTGAATGGGCATGCCTCCACATCCTACTGCATGAGCGCTGGTGTCTGAGGCATACTCGATAGGCCTGAGCAAATGGATGGTGGAGCAGGGTTTGGGGGAGATACCAAGAGGAACAATATTGAGAGCCACAAGAGACAAAGCCAAGTGGCAGTTCATGATTGCCTACATCCTAAAGGAACATGGCACATGAAGAAGAACTGGATTGGTGGTAAGGTTTCATCATTTTGAAGTAGGACTAGCTAGATGTGACCATAAGTTCTATGAAAACAGTTTCTTATTTTGCACTTCTCCCTTGTGGAACCCTCTACTGGCTTCAAATTTTGCAAGGTATTTCAAGGCATTGTAGATATATTGATGTGTGAGACACATTTCATTTCAAATCAGAACAAACAAGGAATTTTTTTTGTGAGGAAGGTATTACATACCTAATGTTGGTTAATTCAGAGAGACTTTCATTTTCTGAGATACGTGTTTATTTTTCATTAATGCCTGTGATTGGTGTTTCATCCAAGGTAAAAATCAACTGATTTTCTGTTAGACCCTCCCCATACAGAAAATTATGAATACACTTGTTTCTATTATTTGTCTTATTAACTGTTATCTTATCAAAATGTCTTTGGTACGTCACAATGTTTGGGAAAGAAAAAAGGGTTGAGCGATCTCTTTTGGGCAAAGCAGGATTCTCTTCATGTTTTATCATTACTGAGAGCTGCTCTACTCTTACTGCTTATGCATTTATATACTCAGTGCCTTAGCTATGTTAATTAGGCAACCATTTGCATATCACTACAGGCTCACTTATGCAGATACTAGCAGTAATGCTATTAACTACCACTAGTAATTTTGACAAACTCTGAGATGTATACATATATATAATAGTCAAAACATAAGGAAAAATAACAGCACCAGAGACAAAAACACCCTTGAAAATGGCTATAGAAGTGGCCAAAAGTGCTTGGAAAATAAAGGTTATGGGTACTTTTTATATTTTTAACCTCTATAAGATGGGAAAATGCTAGGAAGCTGGAAAAATTTAAAAATTAATCAAATTTTCCTTGTCATCCACATTTAATGAAAGATGTTTGAAAGAAAGCTTGCTGCCCAAATATACATTAATATATATATATATATATAATGATGTAAATTGATAAATATACATATGAAGTGGGTGTACATATGTATAGTATTATTGTTATTATTAGCACCTGATGAATACATAATGTATGGAACTCTGAGTCATACCATAGTCATAGGATAATAAGTATATTTATTAATCTAAACTTATTTATAAATGGAACTTTGTCTCTGTGTGTGTGTGTGTGTCCATTACCTATAGACTCCGAAATGGCTGAACCGATTTTCTCGAAAATTTACACAGTTGTACTGTAAGCATCTGCGAGTGTTTTTCGCTAGGTTTTCTGTTGAGGTACCCCCGATAAATATCGAAAATCAATAATCGAAAAAATCGGGTTATAGAAGGAGTGGTCCAATTTTAATCAAATTTGATGCACTCACAGACAAAGACATAAGAAACGATATTCAGAAGTTTCAAGGTTGCAGTTCTTACAGTAGTGCAGAAAATTTGATATCGATACCAGGAAATCAAAATTTGACTTACATCCATTCATTTTTCTTTCAGTCTACGGTTTTGCTTTAACTGGAAACAACTATTGCTTTTTAGTCAACGTCCAAAGAGTCTGAGCTCCAGGACCATGGACTAGTTTTAAAGCTTTCATTACACCCGAGCAATGCCGGCCTATACTGCTAGTATATAAATATGTGTGTGCGTGTGTTCATAGGAATAAACCAACCACTTTGAAGAAGATCAAAGCCCCTAAGGCAGTCTGCAGTGGTATTTATCAGTATTCTGGCAACTTTTTTAATGGTGCTATAAGCAAGTGTATTAGCATTTATTTTTTCTATTGGTTTATTGAGGAATATGAAGTGTGGGGGCCAAGTGTAATGGGTAATTGTCTGTCCTCTATATCTACATGCACTTTAAAGAAGAAAAGCAGTGGTCTACGGTCCGCTGGTTATACACTTGATTGCAGAGGTGAAAAGGTAAAGAAGCAAGTTCCAGTCTGAGAGATAGACCAATATCAAACATTGGAAAAGAATGCTATTCTCAAATTGGCCTATCAAAACTCAATAGACACCAGGCCTAAAACATCAACAAGAACACAGCTACATAGTCTCTTGAGACTGACAGATGCCTAACCTAATCTAAACCATCATAAAGTTCCATCTTAGATAAATAACCCTCCAGTCTTAGGTTCTCTGTAAATTTATGGGTCGCATACTTCTTGTTGGATTTCATCAATAAAACTAAAGGGGAAAAAATCTAATCTAAGCTCATTGGTTTGGTTGTTTTGCTTTTAAAATGAAAACAGCTCAAAACTGTCTATGCAGCAACCCAATAACATCTTATCTACAAGGACAATAAAGTACTCTCCAAGCATTTTTTTGAGACCAAATAAAGTAAAAATAAAAAGATATTCTATTATTTTAAAAAATACAAGGAAAGAAGAATTGTCAAAATATTTTCAGATAACTGATGAGAAAATATCTTTGCATGATGGAAAGTTTTTCAATAATCTCTTCTTTTTGGACTGTCTGGTTGATTTTATTCACAAACAAGTGTGATTAAAAAAGAAAATAATTGAAATATCATCCTAGTTGAAATCAGCCAATAGAGAGAACCAAGAACTGAGTAGTCCCACAGTGTTGGTAATAACATTATAGAACTATTACCAGAGAGATTTCTTTGTTTAACTTTTTTTTTATTCCTTTGTTTTTTCATTTTAGTTTTATTATTTATTCTTTTATAATCATTTTCTTTTTTTTTCCTCTTTTGTTTTTCTTTTTCATCATTTTTCCTTAGTAACATTCATCTTTTTTCACACACACATACATAGTTTTTTTTCTCTCAAATTTTTCATTGCATACTTCATATTCTTATTCTTAATTTTATTTTTCTTACCTTTTGTACATTTTGTATCTGCTGTGTTTCCTCAGGCAGTGAGTGATCATGGCTCTCCACGACTTCCTATCTCTTCTAGATCTTAGCAACGTTTGTTCCTTTACTGTTGCTCTCACACACATTCTGCAATCTATTTATATAAGGTTGTCAAGCCTGCTGATTTTCTCTGTTCTTTTGCCTTTGACATATACTGTGAGTATCAAATTCTCTAAACCCTCTTTCCTCATTTTGCATCAACCAAATTTCACCTCTCTCTCTCTGATTCTGCATGTTTTTTTTTGTTTCCATTTTACTTTAAATTTCTTCAATACTTGTATTCTCTGCGTCCTTCTGGAGAACCACATTTGTTGTCTCTAGTTTTCTCTTCATTTGTGAGGAGATCATCTTGTACTCAGCGCCATGTAGAAGGATTGATAATACATAGCAGTTCAACAATTTTTTATTTGGTTCTGATTAAATTTTTCTTTATCTACATACTTTGCTTAGCTTTTGAAAGGCATATTTTCCAATACTACTGCACATACAGATTTTGGTGTTGCATTTTACATCCTCTGTCCTGATTTATTATTCTCCTTATTTACTTTCAACTATTTTTGTTTTTCTTTTTTCCAGCTTATATTTGTTTTAGACTGTTTTTATCTCTCTCTCTCTCTCTCTCTCTTCATTACAATTCTTTTCTTAATGTCCAAGTATTGTTTTACCTTTCCTTACTTACGCTTACATATGTTATCATTTCTCTTTTATCATTTCAATATATCTGTTTTCACTTCCTATCTTGCTTCACCTTACCATTTTTCAAGTAATTCTACCACCTCTGTCTCCTCCACAATTCCCATCAATAGACAAATCAATATTAAACTGGGCATGTCTGTAGATCTCTTCAGGCGGGCTTTCACTATTGTCCTACAAGATGGTTAATGCCAATATTGTCATGTTTTAGTTTGCAAAGCTTTATTGATTCTTAACTTAGAGTCTCTGATGCACATACACACACAGTTATTTGGATTTTCAACTGACAATAATAAAAAAATATATAACTATGTTTTCTCTCTGTCATTTCTTTAATAAAGAAAATAAAACTTCTTTTATGTATTAGTACTTTTAGACATATTTATGTCTACATATATCTGTATAGAAACATCCTATATATATTTCTCTGTGCTTACCACAGATGGTTCTTCCTTGTTCTGGTGAATTGGTTTGCATAGTCTGATGTCTTTGAAAATGATGCTGTCAAAAATTCTAAACTTCTGGTTGGGCCACCCTTGGCAGAAAGGTTGAAGACAAGAACCCAGACTAAGTGCAAACTAACCCCAAAGGTCCCAGTGGTGGAACAAGGGAATGACAATTACAACATATTTCAATAGTTGAACCAGCAGATGAAGAGGGCTACACATGACAGACATGTTACAGAAGGCACCACTTGAAATTATAACGGAGTTAGTAACTGTCTGTTGCACTTTCGTAACTGGATTATGCATGTCTCATTCCGTATGTGCTACAAAGAAAAGGTCATGAAATCAAGTGTCTGGGTCACTTTCTGGGAAGTTGAGGTCCACTTTAAATTCATGTCATTGGCACTTTCTTCTACTATGATTTTCTTTCACCTCCAACCAACTCTTGCAAGCTAAACAGCAATAAAAAATGGATGATGGGAACAGGTTATAGTGAAACTAGAAGCTTTTATTTCTGAATCTGCATATTAGCATCAAATTTAGTCATCAAATTTTAGTCATTTACATGGCAACAACTCTGATGAGCTTCTTTTACTGTTACCATAACACGGGAATTTACGTGTACTACTAGATTTGTGTAAAGGTTACACCCTTTTACTGTTTAAATCGTTAGATGTAACCACCTCTTCTGCTCTAATAGTTGCTTTTCTTGCACTCTGCATCTGTGGAATTCCCTTCTGTTTACCTGCTTCCCTGATGGCTACAATCTTCAAAAGTTTAAATGCAATGTCAGTTGCCATCTCCTTGAATCTATTATCCTTTCTTTGACACCTGTACCTGTTTTTTATTTGACACCTGTACTTGTTTTTTATTTGACACCTGTACCTGTTTTTTATTTCATTGTAACTCCTCTGCACTAGTGGTGGTCTTGCATTACTTGAGATGAAATGATTAAAAGAAATCTTCATCTATCAGTTAATAGGACAAACTTTACTATTTTTCTTTGGGTGCCAGCCAGTCTAAAAGAAGGAAAACTCTGAACTTTAAACCTTAGAGAAGGCAGTAGGAAAACATTCCACTATCTTTTCCAAAAAAATTCACTGATACTAAAAAGAGGAATCTGTGAAGAGCCATGATCAGCTAAATCCTGAATGGACATGTCTTTTTAAAAAACTGAAAAGTCTATTTTGCCAGTCCTGGCAAAATTGAGAAACATGCTTTTAATCTCATTTTACAGTTTCATAATAAAAATATTTACTGATAAAGTAGTCTTGGTATCTAATTTTATGGTAAATATTTTTATTATGAAGGCAGATAATGTTAAAAATATCAACACACAAACTTAACACAGAGGTTTATATATTTTCCCCATCAACTGTTAAAATAAATTAAAGTTTTTTCCGTCATAAAAAGTTAAAATTATTTATTCATGAGCAATTATTAAAAGAAATATAGAAATCTGAATATTTTAAGCACTTCAGGCATGACAGCCTTTGCAAATCCAAAATTTGCCCATTGGCATAGTTCTTTTGCCTATACGCTTTAGGTTTACCAACTGAAGACAACAGTTACAGACTACAAAATCCATGTTGTTCAAATCCTGTCTACACACAACACACAACAATATATTTTTAGCTATAAAATACTAATTCATATTTACCAGCAAAATAGCCTCAATGTCTATTTTACTGGGACTGGCCAAATAGCCTTATTTGTTGAAAATATTCACATATTATACAGAAAAAAACAATACATTATTGTAAAGTGAATTAATACATTTATCATGGGTACGAGAATGAAAATTTTATTGGTGCAAACTAATCTTTGATTTGTTGACATTTAAATAACAAAAAGCAAAATGCTACACTATTTACATTATTCGAACTGTTGTAGTCATCTTTGTTGCCATTTGTAACGACACATGGCCCAGTGGATATAGACATTGGTTAGTTCCAGTGACTTGACCCAAAAAGTTGTAAGTTCAATACCAGGCTACAGCAGTAGTGAACAAGTAAGTTAGAGAGTCTGGTTAGAGGGAGATAACTCATGACTACCAAAACAGGCTTCCCATAAGGAATGAGAATTATATACCTCAGTGATTGTAATAAAGGGTTCGGTTCAAAATTTCTAGCACCTGAAGAATGCCAGAGCATACAACAGCCAAAACATTGTACAAATGGCAACAAAGATGAGGACAATAATTTGAATAATGTAAACAGTGTAAATACTAACTTATCTCAAAAATATAGACAAATAACAAAATGTGATTCTTTTTTCTTAGTAGTTACTGATAAATGCTGGAAATATATTTATTTTTTACTAAATGTATTTCTCCCAAGCTGCAAATTCTTTTGGTGCACATTTCAATATTTGATAAAAATAAGACAAATTAGTACAATTTTAAGACTAACAGTTATGAAATTCTGGAGTAATATAAATCAATTGTGTATGTCAAATATCCTGAAATCTTATGATATAGCATGAAGTGGAACTGAATTTATGCTTAAATATATAAAAAAATTATTTTTAGACCACTCCACATCTGAATCAGTCATTTCAAATTTCAATGTTAGAATGATTAATGAAAGCCAATCACTAACCCAACAATAATTTATTCAAAGAAATTACATAAAACATTGTCCTTGACAACCTAAGTGCCACAACAAAGTAGAATACTTATATATCTAATAACCTAATTTCTATTCCCTTTAATATCTTCAAGTAGCCTACTGTAAAGAGAAGTTAATTCAAACATTTTTTTCAGAAAAGCTGATTTTTCTCCCTCAAATTCATCCATGTATTCAAATTGCCTGCTGCCAGCATTAATGTGCCCTTTGACAAAGCTTTAAAAGTCCTTGGTGGTATGGAGCATGACTAGAATTGTATGGTTAGAAAAGGGCGATGACAAGGATGTGTTTTCTCAGCAGACTTATTTATTTCTTATATCAAGGTGATAATGAGAAAATTAGAAGTACTTCCAGGATTTATTATTTGTGGCACAATCTTAACAGCATAATATATAGAGATTACTTAGTGTCATTATCAGACAGAAATTAAACTACAATAACTCCTAGAGAAGGTAATAAAGGAAAGTGAGAAGAAAGGACTAACTATTAATTGCAAAGATGATATATATGTTGTTGTATACCTCCCTATATACAGGAATAGAATGTTTCTATTTTTTAAATATGTGGACCCTCTTGGAGTAGAGGAGAGTGATCACACCTGATCTAAACTATTTCTTTGTTAACTCTCTACTTCCAAGGGGAGACTAAGACAGAGCTCCACTGAAGGGTAGAATCTTATCTGAGGTGAAATGTCAAGAGTCCAATTTAGCATTAAGCTGGGTCTATGAGATATTTTTGGCTGAGATTAAAGGCTCAGAATCCCTACTTTAATTGACTTTGTGTCATATCTGCCTTGGTGGGAACTCTCTCTTGGTCGACTCTCTGCTTTTGGGTGGAGAGGAACCCAAATGACGCTCCACCAAAGGGTAAAGTCTTGTCTGAGGTGAATAGACAAGACCTCAGAATCTCCACTTTAATTGACCTTGTGTCACATCCATCATAGGTATCCACCCTAGTGGGAAGGTGATAAATACAAAATGATTCAGTAGCAATGTAACTACTTCATGCAACATGGAAGTCTTCTATTTGTTGATATACTATTTTTCCCAACCTCTGTTTTTTTGTTTTTTTTTATTATCATATTGCCCCAAACAAGGCATTTTACTGCCACTGTTTTGCAGTGGATTACATAGGAGGAAAGTTATGAGAAAGAGTGACAGGTTATAGGGAGTGTCAGGAGGTGGATAAAAGAAGGATGAGAGTACTGATGAGAGTGGAGTGGATGGAGAAAGGAGCATGAGAGAGAGGATGCAGGTTAGTGAGATAGGAGATGACTATTGACTTTACATTTAAATTTTTAGAGATTATAGCCATTGGGAAAACAAGTAAATGGAAGGGAATTCCATAGACGGTAAGTGCGTGAAAAGAAGCTGCTGGAGTAGAGTTTGCGTTTACAATTTATTGGTTTCACAGTAGAAGGGTGGGACCTAGTTGCTATCTTGTGGCTTGAGTAAATTTATATATAGGGAGCACCAGTGAGCTAAGTTCATTGGAGTAGAAGCCATGAAAGTATTTGTAGAAGAGACACAGGGAGGCCACATTGCGCCGGTGAGAAAGTGACTGTATCCAAGCTGCCAAGTTGAGATCTCTGACATTACAGATTCTTTGTTGGATCTTGTCAAAGACACCTGACCAGATATGGCAGCAGTATTCAAACACAGGTGGTTGGTCGATTTATATATGTGCAGGATTGTTTCAGGCAGAAAAAACTTCCTGGCCCTACACAGAGAACCAACTTCCTTAGCAGCGGATTTAGCTATGGATTCTATATATTCATTCCACTTGAGGTCTGTTGTCAGAGTTAAGCTGAGTAGATGCAGTGTTTTGCTTTCAAGGAGACTAGCCTGATCCATGCTAATGGGAGGGTAGGAGCGATTGTCTGTGATGGTCAATAGATAGCAGCTTCATTTTCAAAGCATTAAAATTCACAAGCCATTTCTTACCCTAATCCACCACGGATCAGAGGTTGTTTTCAAGCTTTACAGCAAGGTTTACTTTGTCAGCCTTGGCAGATTTTTGATTGATGTGAGAGTAAACTGTAGTGTCATCAGCATATATGCCTACTTGGGATCTTATTACACCTGAAGATCATTAATGTAGATAAAGAAAAGCATAGGACCTAAAATAGAGCCTTGAGGGACATATGCGTTCATATGATAGTATTGGGAGGCATGTTCAATACTACTTTCATTGTGTGATTTGAAAGGAATGACTAGATAAGGTCAAACAATTGTCCAGTTATACCATAATCTCGCAGCTTGCATAGTAGGCCAGTGTGCCAGACTCTGTCAAATGCTTAGGAGATATCTAGGGCAACAGTTCGGGCTTTGCTGTTCTTATCAAGAACCTGGTGTATATATTCAGTGATTGTCATGAGCATATCAGCAGTAGACCTGGTGAAGTGGAAACCATACTGATTGTCAGAGAATAGTTTGTGGGCTGTGAGATGTTGAACCACCTCGGCGTTGATGATGGCTTTGAACACTTTGCCAAAAATCGGTAGAAAGCTGATAGGGCAATAGTTAGAGGGATCAGAGGATTCACCAGTGTTTTTATATATTGGAACCACAGAGGAGGACTTCCAGCAGGCAGAAAAGCAAGAAGCAGAGAGGCAGTAGTTATAGTGTTTGGAGAGAACAGAGGAGAGTTCAGGGGAACATTTCTTCAGGACAATGATTGGGATTCCGTTGCTGTTGCTCGCTTTATGGTGGTCAAGCTTTGAAATTATATTAAAGACCACTGAGAGGGTAATGTGGATGTCATTCATTTGAGCCTCAGTTCGGGGTGGGAAGTCGGTTACAGATACTCCAGAAAAGTCTAGTGTCGCGTTGGTGGAGAATTTGCAAGCGAAGCACTCAGCCTTGTCTGTTGTAGAGGTAAGGACCTCAAATTCATTGATTAGAGGGGGGATTGAAGGTTTGCTATTGTTTCATACACTTTTACAGAGACTCCAGTAGTCTTTGGAACCGAACTTACAGGATGCTATGCGCTGCTTCATTCTGGCTGCAAACAGCAGCTTGGCTTCTTTAAGTATCTTCTTGCACTCATTTCGGGCAGAGGCAAAGAGGCACCTGTTATGGTCCAACACATGACTCTGATAAAGCCAGAAGAAGTGATTTCGATGGGTGATAACATCCGAGCAAGCAAGGGAGAACCAAGGGGATGAGTGGGATTTAAGTATAAACTTCCTGGCTGGGATGAAAGCTTTGATGCCAGCCTTAACTTAAGAAGAGACCTCAGCTGCATAGTCTTCAACGGGAAGAGTAAAGACTTTGTTTCAAGGGGTGTCACACAGAAAATCGCAGAATGAGTCCTAATTGGCTCTTTGGTAGCAGTAAGATATTCTGCTAATCTGAGGTTCTTGGGTGGAGTGGGAGTGGAAGGAGATGTTAACAGAAACCACCACATGATCAGAGTTTCCGAGGGGGCAGAGTTTCTTGACATTGCAAGAACCAGGGATGGAAGTAAAACAGAGATCTAGTAGTGAGTCGTGTATATTAGGGTTATTAGAGAAATGAATGGGGAACTCCACCACTTGCATAAGGGACTGAGTGATTGAAAAATTCATGGTGTGGACACCAGCAAGATGTGTGACAGAGTTTTTCAGCCACTTGGTGTGGTGGGTGTTAAAGTCGCCAAACACAAATATATGTTTTGGTGATTACTCACACAGTAATCTTTTAGGGTTACAACAAATGTGTAGTTATCAGCAGGAAGAATAGCCCATATTGCATTCTACAAACTGGAAATATAAAAATCAAATTAGTTTCTGCAAATGTATGGCAGAACAGATACTGGGAGGGAAAATGAAAAGATAAGACTTACTAAGAACTACTAAAGATGGGAAATGTGAAGACATATTGCTCATGTACTGAAACAACACAGCACATAGATGAAGAAGAATTTGCCCAATGGTTCATTTATTTTGTAGCACCAGTAACTAGAGAATTGTCATGCATGAATTTTTCTATTTTTTTTAATGTCAACTCTGGACTATTTATGGTAGTAACAGAGCTAAGTGATATAATGTTTAGCAACAAAACTCTGTAGAAGATGTAGAGAATGTACTCAGTTATTCTATATAAGATTGGTAGTCAAACAATATAATAACTCAAATCAGAGAGTGTCTTTTTGCCCATGTGTAACAATTTCTCCCTTGTTTGTTTGTTAACCCAATTCCTAAGATATTCAAAATGGTTTGACAGGTTTGTTGTAGGCATTTTTTTTCACAGTGATATTCACTTTATGTAGAGGGTTACAGAGTAAGAGGTACAGTTTATGCAAACATATTTGGAAGATAATGGTTAACTCTAAGCTTGTAATTATTGGGAAAAGCAAACCCTTGGGAGTCTTTTCCATAAATCAAGGGTTTATAGAAGAATATGCTTTAGTGGAATTTGTATCTCACCAGGGAAATATGAAAATAATGAGAATGGTTTGCTACAATGTCCGTGATATAGCGGTTCTTAGCCATGAAGGTTAAGACTGGTAAGCGCATGTACACACACACACACACACACACACACACACACACACACACACACACACAATAATGACAAAATTATTAAAAAACGAATTGAACTTAAATTGAGCTTTATTTGAAGTTAACATTAATATCATCATGTTTTAATACTTTTGAATATTTCAATGTTGTTCTTTTCTCAATGTATTTCAGCTAAGTAAAATTATCCAGTATGAAAATTTGTTTGGCTTCTATGATAAACATTTCTTTTATAGCATATAAATATGATTTCTTTTAATAATTTTGTAGATTTATATGACCCCAATAAACAGTGTGACTATAAAACTTGGAATTTGGTTGAAAGATAAGTCATTGGAACCTTTATTAATTTAGCATAGACATGCTGTTTTTTTAAACATTGAAATTAATGTCCATTAGTTTGTTCACTAAATATAACATTAATGGTAATAAGAAAAGATGCAAGATTTTTTAAAAATCCATTCATATAATATGTTGTTCAAAAATTTGATATAATTATGGAATAACTGTTTCCAGTATTGTAGAGAATTTTTTGTAGATATAGACTTAGGAAACATTACTTCATGGTAGCTATTAGTTTCACAATTCATGTGATTTTGGTCAGAAGATTGCTTGATATGTGAAACTGACAGTCATGATGCAGTGTTGGTTCTTAGAACCAAACTACCTATATCATCATATCTATATAAATAAAACATAAAATGTCTGACATAGGATATAGGATATATACCAACCACACTTTAAAGTAGAGTCACCTGCCATATACAAAAATGCTATCAGACAATACATTAATAAGCAGTATAAAGATCATAGTAACATTAGAGAGCTACTTACAAACAATACCAAAATAAGGGAAAAATCAAACAGTAAAAACAGACTTATGATCCTTGAAGCAATGCCTGTACAACAATTATCTATAAATAAAAACAATTATAATTTAAGAGCCCACACCCTCAAATGTATATATAAAAACATACTATAAATAAAAGATGACTTCTTGATATTATTGGTCTGGAGAAGGCAATTCCAGCATGCAGCACCTTTGGAAAGTGCCTGAAAACCATACCATGAATTGATCCAAACCTTGTGATTGAAATTCTGTAGATAGCTCTCTTTGAGAAGCTGCCGATTGTTGGGCTAACTCAAAGTCATAAGTCATCATGACCAAGGCTCTTGGCTTTGTTCAGACTGTTGTTCATGCTAGATAATGCACTCTCTCCCAGAAACTGTAACTAAGATCTGCTCAGCATATTTGCATTATAAACCACAGGTGGGCTCTGTGGGTGTTGAACAAACACAAGTGTGCCTGAGAAGGGGGATTAGCTAGCCGTCCTGGTAGACACATATCCTCGAATATGAGTGGCCAGCCACTTATTATAAATAATATAAACATAGACACACAACACAACCCTCTATGAAAAACATCTTCTGTCTCTACCTACTCTGATGATGACACTTCAGAAAGTTGAAAGATTGGAAAATATCTCTTCCAAAATTAAGTTTGGAGAGTTTCTGATGGAATTTTCTCCTTATCTGAGAATAATTATTCATAATTTTAAAATGTTTATCAATAAAACTAATTAGCACAAAATGTCTGTTCTCTTTAATAAGATTTGCCTTAATAAATGTTTGCTGCCTTAATACACCAATATCTATCTATCTATCTATCTATCTATCTATCTATATATATATATATATATATATATATATATATATATATAAGAGAAAGAGAGAGGGAATCTATGCACTTTGTTAGAGTGATGAATATGCATGTTTTACGAAGTACAGTTTTATTACCTTTCCAATAATGAAAGACTATACACCTGTAGGCCTCAGTTTATTTCTTCATTGATTGCACAACCAACAAATTACCATGTTACCAGGAAGAGCACACCTATATACTGAGATCAGATTTTTACTTCAAGAACATCTTTGATTGTTTTTTCCTTCACTCAATGCCGATATGGTCTTTGTTATTCCCATTATTGATCAACAAAGGATGAAAGATTGAATCAATCTTGGCAAGTATTGAATTAGGAATTCAGAATTGTAGAGTTTTGGTTCAAGTCCAATGAAACAACTCGATTCTATCCAGTGTAATGTCAAATGTAATGATTTCTTGCCTCACTGGATTCTTTTAGCACAGCTTCAAGCAAATTTAGTGATGAGAACAATCTGCTATATTGAAGTAATAAAAAATAACAAACAAAATAGAATGGCACAATGTCAGCTTTAATTATACAAGGCAATATTTTCACAATAAAACTGACATTAACCAACAAAAGTTGGTGAAGTTTTCATGATATCATTGGGGGTGGCTTGATCATGTATCCAAGAATTTAATTTCTGTTTAGCTGATCACTTTTTTCACGATGAGGGTATCAATGACATTCACTGACAATGTGCAGGTTCAGGCCAAGAAACACCCAGTTTTACCAAAACCTGTTCCATCATCCATCCTCTATCACTGTTTAGCTTAGAGTTTGTTGAATGTTAAAGAAAATTAGTATAAAAGAAAGTACCAGTCGTGTGAATTTGTTTAAAGTGGACCACAACTTGCTATGAACTGACCCACACACTTGATTTCATGACCTTTTTCTGAGGCACATTCAGAATGAGACATGTAGAATATTGTCATGGTATATCTATACAATACATATATCATGTGAACCTCAGCTTATAATAGTTGTTTTTTAAAAAAAGCATTTACATATATGGCAGTGTGATATTTTCTGATACACTACAAGTATTGTTAATCATTTCATAAAAAATACAAATACAAATATAAAATATCTAATTTAAGAAAAATATATATCGAGCTAATGTTTTCCATTGATATGAAGTGGAAATATTGTATCAAATCAATTGCTGTGTCTGCTGATAGGAATCTTGGTTCAATGCGTTGTGCCAGAATCTATTTTACACATTTATAAATCTACCATTAAGCCATGAGTTGAATATTGCTGCCACAGCTGGTCTCATGCTTCTGTTATGTATTTAGAGATTCTTCATAAAATCCAAAGAAGGATCTGAAATGTTACTCGTCCTGATCTAGCATCTCAGTTTAATTCACTTTCTCACCACCATAGCTTCTCTGTGCTTTTTCTATAAATATGTTTTTGATAATTGTTCTGATGAACTTTCCTCTTTAGTTCCTAGACTTTATGAAATTAAGTGTAATACTAGAAGGACAGCAAGGTCTGTTTATTTTACAGTTGATATGGCCAGATGTATCTCTGAGTTACATGCTCACAGTTTCTTTTACATTTGTTTCATGTGTAACTCTCTTCTAGCTTCTTGCTTTCCAGTTAAGTTTGATCTTTAAAAATTTACATGTAATGTCAGTCATTATTGTTTGTCTTCTTAATTCCAGCTATTTTCAGTATTTGTCTATACTACTGAGATGAGGTAGTATTTATACTACTTACATTGTCAGGACTATTAGGATATAGATGTTGGTTAGTTCCAATGACTTAACCGGAAGAGTTGTGCTTTCAATTCCAGGTTACAGCAGTGGTCAACAAATAACTTAAATTATTAAGTTAAATGGAGATAGCAACATGGCTACCAGAAGTGGCATCGCACATGTAATGAAAATTAAATGCCCAACTGATCACAATAAAGGGTTCAGTTCAAAGAATGTCGGAGTGTACAACAGCTGAAACATCAGAAACAGTCCAGTTATTTTTTTGTTCTCTCTCCTTAATGATGTTTTCTTTTTCTCATATTCTCTCTCACTCACTAATCCCTTGCATCTTAGTGACTTCATTGCCTTGCTTAGAGTGAAATTATAAAAAAAGAAGTTAACCTCAAAAAGAAACAAGATTTTTGTAATGTTTTTGAGCAATGGGAACACAACATTGGATACTGAGAAACTAAGACCACAGAAAAATCGAAAAAGAAATTGAAAGCAAAAAAACAAGAGAAAATAGCAGACATTAAAAGAGTGTCCTTAAGAGATTTTTGAAATTGGAAATGGTTAACTAGGAAGAAAAGTGGATGGTTCAACAAAATATTTGCAAAAGCTGGTGTCATGAATATAAACAGACAGAAAAGATGTAGAGCAATATGCTGAAGGCATGAAACAAAGCAACCTGCTATCTTTAAATATAAGTAACAGAAAAATATATAGGTTGGATTAAAATGTATATGAAAAGTGATTTTTCAACAGTAATTTTGGGGATAAATGTAGAGTTATTTTTGATAAAAGTGTGTCTTTCATTAATATAATAAGTTAATATGACTTAGAATTACATGTTTTGGGGCAAGTTTTTTTAAAAAATGGAACAACCAAGAATCTGTAAACTAAATTTAATCCAAATTTAAATCATCATATATATATATATGAAGATAAACAAATTATCTTTGTCAACACATTTTTCATCTGATGGACTTTATCAAGGCAAATGTAAGGACTCTGTTTTACAACAAGTATTTATAAACAAAAACAAAAATGTTGTTAGTTTTTCAGAAATTTTATATTTCATAATGCTTATAATACATCACTCAATAAATCCAAGGCCTAACTAATAAAATAATAACTTTTAGGCAAAATTCAATTTATTCATCAGCATAGTCTCCTTCTAGTGTGATATACATTGATTCCAATGCTACTTTAACAATTTGATACCTTTTTTGTAGAAATTTGTCTGTGACATTGAAATACACCTCAGTTTCTAATATCACTTCTTCATTGGAGCCAAATCTCTTTCCCTGGAGCATTCTTTTGAGGTCTACAAGCAGCCATTACTCGCTGTGGGCCAGATCTGGAGAACAGGGTGGATGCAGAAGCAATTCGAAGTGCAATTCATGTAATTTTGCCATCATTACAATCAACTTATGACATGGTGCATTGTCTTGGTGAAAGATCACTTTTTTCTTCTTCATTTGTGGCCGTTTTTTTTTTGTGATTTGTTTTTTTCAAACACACCAATAATGCTATATAATATTTGCTATTGATGGTTCTTTCTTTCTCAAAGTAATCAATGAACAAAATGTATTGCACCTTTCAAAATAGGAAGGCCAAAACCTTGTTTGCTGATCTTTGGTCGCTTTAGATGGCTGTCCGCACAGCTGTCTGCCAATTTGATTATGAAGTGAAGTGGTGGATCCATGTTTCATCCATTGTCACATATTTATGCAAAACTTCTTGTTAGGCTGAAACAGTTGCAAACAGCGCTCTAAATCATCAAGGCATTGTTGTTTTTGATCAACTGTGGACGAAAGTGGCACCCACTTTGAACACAGCTTTTTCAATGATAAATGTTCATGCAAAATGGTAAATATACTGCCTTCTAATATGTTCAACTCCTCTGCTATCTCATGCAACTTCAATTTACAATCAGCCAAAACAAGTTTGTGGATTTTTTTGGTGTTTTTTGGGACAACTGCTGATTTTGGGTGACCTGAGCATTCAGCATCATTTGTGTCTGTATGACCATGTTAAAAGTCTTAACCATTGTTTCCAACTGAGCAGAGTCTGAATAACACTTATCAAACTATTGCTTTGCTTGAGCAGTATTTTTCCCATCAGAAAGCAATGCTTTATGAACACACAAAATTAAGATTTTTTCATTGATTTAGAAATTTGCAACAGTAGTTTCACTTAAATAATTGTAATTTGTAAACTAATAATCCGATTGGGCCGAAATTTTGGCATGTGTCATTTGAAGGTTAGTACTTCATAAAAATCATATGGATTTTTTATTATTGGTACCATCTATATGTTAGGCTTGGGACTTATTGAGTGATGTGTTAAATATATATCAAGCAAACTGAAAGTCACGGTAAATTGCAGAGAATACTAAGTAATATAATTTAATGTCTAATAAACAGAATTGAGTAAATGTGGCTGTAGTATTGTTTTTATGAAGTAATTATTATTTATATTATCATTAATTTATCATTATATATTTTAAATTTCATGGAAAACTCCACATATAAAAAGTAATATTCTTAAGATTATATTAAACCTAAAAATGAACAGGACAAGTTATGAAACCTAGAAAAGTAAAGGATAAGATATTGTAGTGAAGTAAAAAATAAGAAATTTCTTACTTAAAATATTGCATTAAAATTTTGTTTTTAGCTGCAATATTTTACATAAGAAATTTCTTATTTTTTGCTACACTACAATATCTTATCCTTTACTTTTCTAGGTTTAATAACTTGTCCTGTTCATTTTCAGGTTTAATATAATCTTAAGAATATTACTTTTCATGCATGCATTTTTCCATGTAATCCATGATTTTCTAGGCATTGCTATTAATTTAATATAAATTTAATGCTGAAAATTGCATTAAAAAATACTGAAAAGAAATAAGTTTATATGCAATTGATTAAAAAAACAATAAAAAAATTGATTATTTATAATTAATTCTGATAATCAATTCTGATAAAATAGTAAGTGATAAGCAAAGTTTGATTGACAAAAATGATAAAAGATATCAGAATAAAATGTTGAAAACTGCATGCAAAAATATTAAACAGAAAAAGTTATAAAGAATAAGATTCATTATTAGAAGCTTTAGTCACTCACTCACGTACTTCTGTTGTTTGTCTCCCTTTTCGGACTTCACATATTTTTATGTAACTTTTTTTACTGAACTAAAATTAGAATATTTTTTTCAACACATAGCTAAGAAGGTGCCCTATATAACTCTGAAACTGTTTGAAATTTGGTTGATCACTGAATTAGTGGTGAAGCTTGAAATCTACCTGGATTCACTCAATGTCAGACTTGAATATATTCAACCACTGCCATGGTTGAATGATAACACAAAGGTTTTGAATTTAGCCATTTTTTAAAAATTTTAACTGGAAGAACATTCATAAATATTTTTTTTAACAATTTTATAGTCATGTATGTTGGATTGTTTCTTTCAGGAAATGAAATATTTAAAATAATTTGTGGTACAGATTTGGTAGCAACGCATACAATAATTTTCTGTCTAAGTTACTTTTTCTTTTAATAAAAGTATCTCTATGTAATAGTCCTTCCCATTCTACAAATCTGAATATTGTCTATTTTGTCAAAAAAACACTAATGGAATAGGCAACAGCCTACATAAAAATATTCTAGGTATTCTTCTTCTTCGATGTGCCCTGTCCCTTCAGGACATATGTGATCATGGCTTTCCACGTTTCACTATTTCTGGTGGCTCTGAGCATGCCTTCTCCTGTTACACCATGCAATCCTCGTTCCGTCATCCACCTGATTAGGTCCATCAAATATGTTATCCATTGTTTTCCCCTGTCTCTTTTTCCCTCTATCTGGCCTGTTAGTATCAGATTCTCCAAGCCTTCTTTCCTCATTGCATGTCCCAGGAACTTCGGCTGTCTCTACCTGATGGTCAGTATTAATTTCATTTTCATTTTCATAATTTCAAAAATCTCATCATTGCTCACATGCTCGATCCATGATATTCGCAGCATCCTTCTGTAGAACCACATTTCAGTTGCTTCAAGTTTTCCTTCATCTCTGATGGTATTGTCCAGCATTCACTGCCATATTGAAGGATGGACAGCACGTAGCAATCCAGTACTCTCTTCCTAGTTTCTAGCAAAATTGTCCTGTTTCTTAATACCTTACTCAACTTCTGGAATGCTTCCTTCACCATGCCAATTCACCTTTGGATCTCTGTGTCACACTTTCTGTCTTCTGTTATAATGCTTCCCAGGTATTTAAATTTTTGTACCTGCTTGATTTTGGTATGCCCGACCTGTATTTGACATTTTAGGCTGCCCTTTTTATTGATGACCATGCATTGTGCAGTTTATTTCTAGTCCTTTCTTGTTACTTTCTTCTGCTACCTTCTGTATGAGGTCTTGTAGTTTCCTTTCTGTATCTGCTATCAGCACTGTATCATCTGCGCACCTTAGGTTGTTTAAATTGTGGCCTCTGATTACAAATCCAGGCATAACACTTAGGGTCCTCAAAATATTCTTGCTGTACAAGTTGAACAGATCCGTGAAAAGAGACATCCTTGTCTTACGCCACTTTCTATCATTGTATATCTACTCAATTCATTACCTGTCCGTATGCAAGCGGTATTCTAGCTATTAATCCATTTGAAGATTTGTGGTCCATCATTAAAAGAGTTTAAATATCTTGGCAGTGTTTTAACAGAGAATGAAAAATATGACATCAAGATCCGAACATGTGTTGGACTTGTGAAAGAAGCATTCCAGACTTTAAGAAAGATTCTGAGAAATGGAATTATTATTATCCATCCTCTTATATAGCAGTGAATGCTGGATAAGAAGAAAACTACGGTAAGCAGAGCTGTTGGTCTACAAAAGGATATAGAAAATTCTATGAACGAAGCAAGTATGCAACAAGAAAGTCTTAAAGGAAATGACAACAAAAAGAATCATGAGAGATAACTGAAATTCATTAGACACTTAATGAGGGTTTTGAAGGATTTTGGAGGGTTTTGAAAACTTAACCCTCACAGGGCATATTGAGGCCAAGAGAGATAGGGTCAGGTAAGTAGCAAGCTACTTACCTGACAATTTTGCATGAATGAATGATGTAATGAAGGTAGAGTTTTAGCCTTAGCCAAGGAAAAAAAAATACTGTTATGAGTCCTTGAAAAAAAAAAACTGCTATGAGTCAGTGAAATAGAGTTGATGAGAGCCATAATCACCTATGTTCAAAAGGGTTGCAGCACATAGAAGAAAATATGAGAAGAAAACCACATCCAAGAAAAAGGATTTCTCAAAACCAATAAAACTACTGCAAGTAATGTTTAAGTTGAAGCAAATGCAGACGACAATTCTACTCCTGCAGCTTCTTCTCTCGCACTTCCCGCCCGTGGAACTCACTCCCGTATTCTTGCTTTCCTGATGGCTACAACCTCCAGAAATTTAAATGCAAAGTCAATACTCATCTACTAACCACTGGACTCTAGCTCTCTCCCCACCCCTGTATAACCTTCCCTTTCTCTCCACCTATGTATCTGTCATCACACCTGCTTTCTATTGTTCCTTTCTAACTAGTTTGTACTCCTCACTCTTTTCTAATTAATCTTTTTACATTTATGTAACCCCCTGCACATCAGTGGTGTTTCCGCCTTGCTTGGGGTGAAATGATTAAAAAAAAAAATAGAAAAATGAATAAAATCAAGGATTGAAAGACTGGTGATGGTTATAGAATATCACGAAGCATATGTTAACAAGTCAGACAGAGGAAAACAACACATGACCTAACTAATGAGCTGGTGTAAATAGTTCGTAGAGCAGAGATTGGGAGAGATATATGATACATTGCTGATAGACATGGAAAAGAAACTACAAGACCTACTGCAGAAGGTCACTAAAGAAAGTGGAAAGAAAGGACTACATATAAAATACAAGAAAACTGAATGCATGATTAACAGTAAAAAGAGGAGCCCAAAATGCCAACTACAAGCTGGAAATACTAAAATCAAGCAGGTACAGATATTTAAATATTTGGGAAATGTTCTAACAGAAGACAGAAAGTGCAACAATGAGATCCAAAGATGGCCAAGGATGCATTCCAGAAGCTGGTTAAAGTATTGAAAGACAGAAAAATTTCAATGGAAACAAAGAAGAGAGTACTGAATTGTTATGTGATGTCTGTTTTTCAGTATGGCAGTAAATGCTGGGCTGTCTTCTCACAGATGAAGAAAACTCTTGAAGTAGCCAAAATGTGGTTCTGCAGAAAGATGTTGAGGATATCATGGACAGAACATGTGAGCAATGACAAGGTTTTGGAGAGGATGGAAATGAAAATAAACTTGTACTTAACATCAGGAAAAGACAGCTGAATGAGGAAGGAGGGCTTGGAGAATCAGGTACTCACAGGATAGAGGGAAAAACAGAGGAAAGCAGCATGTGACATATTTGATGGGATTGAGCAAATAGATGGCAGAGCAGGGTTTGGGAGGGGTAACAAGAGAAAGGATGTTAAGAGTCACAAAAGAATAATGAGATGTGAAAGTACCATGATCGCCTATGTCCTGAAGAGACCCAACATATAAAAGAAGTGAAAAGAGAAATTAGAAATTTTGCTGGGAGCTATAAAGGACAGTGATAATAGTAAATTTCTGTATTTGTCATAAAATATAATAATAATAATAATAATAATAATAATAATAATAAACTGCTGTACATGTCATAAATTCTAATAATAAAATGTTGTACTCCCCATAAAATATAATAATGATAAAATTTTTAGTACTCTCCATAAATTATAACCATAATAATAAACTCACTGTATATTCCATAAATTCTAATAATAAAATGGTGTACTCCCCATAAAATATAATAATGAAAAAAATTGTGCTCTTCATAAATAATGATAATAATAATAATAATAATAAACTCACTGTATATGCCATGAATTATAATAATAGAATGTTGTACTCCCCATAAAATATTATAATAATAAAATTTTGTACTCTCCATAAATAATAATAATAATAATAATAATAATAATAATAATAACAAGAGTTGTGCCAGTGATAGTAGGTGCACTTGGAATGATAAAAAATGGAACAAAACAACACATTGAAAGAATCCCTGGAAACCCCAGCTTAAGAGATATACAAAAAATTGTCTTATTAAGTACAGCCCACACACTAAGGAAAACTTTATCTATGTAATGCTGGGGATGATAGGGAAGATAGAAAAACATGAAATGGAGTCATAACAACACACCACTACCTGCCTTAGGTCTCCCCGCAGACTTGGTTGGTAGTGAGACCAAAGCAGAAATCGAAATATGATGAAAAATGACATAATAATAATAATAATAATAATAATAATAATAATAAACTCACTGTACATGCCATAAATTATAGTAATAAAATTTTGTACTCCTCATAAATAATATCATCATCATTATCATCATCATCCTTCTCTTTCTCCTCCTCCTCCTCCTGTTGTATGCCCCATATGTTATTTTCAATAGCATTAAATTTTCTTTTAATGTTATTGCTAATGATTTGTTAGATGCAGGAGCACAGTCTTAATGATATTATCAACAATTAAAACCAGGAATGTATTTTAATACATTTCTTCTTGATCACATCAAATTTTAGGAGATTTTTTTCTATCATCAATTAAATATTCTTGTGTTTTTAAGTAAAATTGAGAAATATTTTATAATGGTTGAACATATTTTGTCATTTGTTACCTGTGATTATTTTTTACATTGATACTTACCCTGTTCCATGCCCTAGAGTCACTCAAGGTAGTGGATTACAGAGTAAGAAGTACAATTTAAGTAGACATGTGGGGAAGATATTGGTTAATCCTTGACTTGAAAAGGTAAAAATTGTAGTAAATGGAAAAAACATCCTCTTTGGAGTCTGTTCCACAGAGCAATGGTTTGCAGGAAGAAGCCACATTAGTGGAACTTATTGCTCACCAATGAAATATGGAGGAAATGATAGTGGCTTGCTACATTGCATTGTCATATGGCAAGTACTAGATGTGTAGGTTAGAAGAGGTGGAACTTATACCAAGAGGTGGTTATACCACTGTGGTTTCTATGGCAGGTTTGTTTTTATAAGTTTATGTTACTAAGAGTTCTCCTCTGAGACTAGTTGCCATCTAAAACAAGAAAGCCCTTTATGTCCTGCTATTAACCCCTAACTATGGATAGAAATGATGGATTTATACCTTTTAAAATTGAAGGAAATAATTTGATCAAGTCAGCATTTGTATTTGGAACAAAAGTATACAAAAAACTTTGCCAGGAATCTTTACAACAGCTTTGTACTTATTTCTTTAAATAAATCTTTCTGCAAAGCAAGAATGTTTTACTGACAGAACTATTGGTAGTTTCTGCTGTTTTGGTGTGACTTTTTTTTTACGTTTAAGACAGCTGAAAATATTCTATATAATGCTGATAATTTTAGAGTTTTTGTCTGAAAATAAAGCTGTTTTCATCTCGGGTGACTTCTAGCAATCCTTGAGGTTAGTGTTAACTATTCTGTCATCTTTTTCTGTCCAGGTTACCACCATGTAGCAACTTATCGTTAGAAATGTAATTATTTGGCTTTCATATTGATCAAGAATGCCACAAATGAATTCTATGTTCAGTGAGCACCAAGGTTGTATCAAACTTTTTAAATATATCTGAAACACATTGGGTAAACCATAAATAATGTCCTTGCTATTCATCTGTCACTTACTTAACTTTATGCAGTTGAGGCACTAAGGAGAAAACTCATCAGAACAACCATAACTGCCATAAAAAATATTTGCAAGAAAGAAGTGGATTTATACCTCCCTTAAGGTTGTTATCATGGTCATCAGTAAAAATGATAAGCCCAAAATGCCAACTATAAGTTAGGGATACTGAAATAAAGCAGATACAGAAATTTAAATACTTGGGAAGTGATCTTACTGAGGACAGAATGTGCAAAACAGATCTGAAGGTTTATTGGCAAGGATGCATTCCAAGGACTGAATAGAAAAATTGAGAGAAAGAAAGAATTCATTAGAAACAAAACAAAAAAAAAAGAGTACTAGACTGCTATGTGATATCTGTGCATCCTATATGGCAGTGAATACTAGGAATTCTTGTCAAAGATGAAGGAGAAACTTGAAACAACAGAAATGTAGCTCTACAGAAGGATGCTGAGGATACCATGGACCAAACATGTGAGCAATGACAAAGTTTTGGAGAGGATGCAAACAAAAAAGAAAATTTATACTTAACATCAGCTGAGATTTCTGGAACACATAATGAGGAAGAAGGGCTTGGAGAATCTAATACTCATAGGGTGAATAGAAGGAAAGAGAGACAGGAGAAAACAGAGTGGGATATATTGATGGGCTTGAGCAAGTGGATGGCAGAACGATGTTTTGGAAAGATACCAAGAGGAAGAATGTTAAAAGTGACAAGGGATAGGAGCAAGTGGAGGTCCATGATCGCCCACATTCTGAAAGGACACTGCACATAAAGAATAAGAAGGGTGTTAGTCTAGCATGAACCTGAGCATCCTCAAACTAAAGTTGAACTCAGTTGACCTTTTTTATGTCATCTATGTTCAGTTAATAACTATAAAATGAGAAAAACAATTGTGAATATAATTCCATGAACTGGAATATAATATTTCTTTTATTCATTTTCTTTCATTGTCTGCTTCTGATTTGATGTCATTTTTAAACTGTGAAGCTGCATATATATAAAGTTTCTTAAGAGAGATATAATTCTTAAACATGGATTTTATTTTATTTATCCAGGAACTCCATAATACAAAGGCTTACAACCTATCACATTAAATAAACCGGTTCATGTTCAATCACCAAAGTTAAGCAATGTTGAGCCTGGTCAGTACTTAGATGGGTGACCACTTGGGAATACCAGCTGCTGTAAGCGTTTAGTGATGGATGTGTGATGTGGTGCAGTGGATATCGGCTCAGAAAAAGAAATCATGAGCCAAGTTCAAATTCCAGTTGAATACTCTGCATTCACTTAAAGCACTGGTACCCTTGGGAAAGGTGTTAATCCGTCCCTTCCCTCCAGTTATGGGTTAAATAACAAGGATAGAACTTGGGAACCCTGGTCTTAGAAACAAATCCCAATGAATCTTGGTACTCGAAAAGAAAAAAGTATTACACAAAACTTATATAAAAACAACGATCAATTGTTGAAAGAAAAAGGTATTACCAGCAATAAATAAATAAAATTTAGTTGGCATTAAATGACCCGTTAATATGCCATAAAAACAAAACAACCAACTAACCAACCAACCAACCAACCAACCATAATACAAATGTACATGTTTCTAGTGAGAGAAAATTTCCAAAACCTAGAATGCTACTTAATATTTGTTTTTAAAAATTATGAAAATTACAAAATATATATGTCTGTTTTGATATTTTATATATATATATAATATTTATATATATATATATTTATTAAATGTTTTTTTTCTTTCTTTCTTTTTTAGGTAAGTAATTCTTTGCATTCTGGTGTTGGCTTGAATTTTCTGGATATTCAGTAGCTGAGTAAAATTCATCAAGAGGTTTGGAATTTTAATTATATTTTTAGATTTCAAGTCCAGCTTACTTGAAAGTGCCTTATTGATGGTAATAATTTTTGTTTAGAATTTTCAAACTTGTATTGAAAATGCTTGTAAAGAGTGAAATACTGACTAAAATATAAAAAAAAATTAAACACCCAACTGGTTTTCATGTATTTCATCTTAGATAGTTTGTTTGGGTATTTCATATCAATCATTTTATGTGTGTGTTGGAGACAGGGGAAAATAAAGTTTAACACATTATATATTCATAGCACAAGAGGAGTGGTATGTTTTATCTCTGAACAAAAATGAATTTTTTCTTTTTAAAAAAGAACAGCAGTTTAATATCTCTGGCTTAGAAGCCAGTTTCATATATACAGTTCTTGGTAAATGGAATAGATGTGACTATGATAATTGTCTGCAAGTTTAATCCTTATGCCATATTGATATTTTTTCTGATAGCACTTTCTTCCTTATGTCTAATCTTTTCTTGCTTCCTTCTCTCTCTTGTACTCTCTCTCTCTATATATATATATACTAGCAGTATAGCCCGGCGTTCTTGGGTGTAATGAAAGCTTTAAAACTAATCCATGGTCCTGGAGCTCAGAATCAGCCTAAAGAATATTTGTGTGAAATTTGGTGAGAATCGGATCAAAATTGTGGATTTGTATAAAGGACATACAGACAAACAGACACACACACAAACATCTTGCCTTTTATATATATATATATATTATCGATATTCTGCACTATTGTAAGAACTGCAACCTTGACACTTCTGAATATCATTTCTTATGTCTTTGTCTATGAGTGTATCAAATTTGATTAAAATCGGACCACTCCTTCTATAACCTGATTTTTTTGATTATTAAATTTTGATATTTATCAGGGGTACCTCAACACAAAACCTAGCTAAGAACACTCGCAGATGCTTATAGTACAACTGTGTAAATTTTCAAGAAAATCGGTTCAGCCATTTCGGAGTCTATAGATAATGTACACACATACAGACACACACACACACACACACACACACACACACACACAAAGTTCTATTTATAAGTTTAGATTTAGATTAGATTAGATATGTGTGTGTGTGTGCATGCATAAACATATATATATATATATATATATATATATATATATAGTATTTTCATTATTTAAACTATTGTCCTCATTTTTGTTGACACTTGTATGATATTTCATTTGTGGAACACTCTGGCCTTCTTCAGGTGATAGGAATTTCGAACCAAACCCTTTATTACAATCACTGCAATGAAACGTCGTACAAATGGCAACAAAGATGAGGACAATAGTTTGAATAATGTAAATACTGTAAATATTACCTTATATCATAAATATAGACAAATATATATATATATATATATATATATATATATAAATAATAATTTTATATAGAACCAAAAATATATGTGTACTTAGAACTGAGTTTTTATTTAGTGATATGCGTATAACTCATTTCATAATTTCTGCTATCATCTTTATTCTGGATACCCTCAAAGCATGTGTATCTGATGGTATTCCTGTAGTAGTCCTTAAGAAGTGTGCTCCTAAGCTGGCTCTTGTTCTCTCTAAACTGTACAATAAATGCTTCGCTACTTTGTGCTTTCCTGTTTGTTGGAAATCCTCTTTAATTGTTCCAGTCTTTAAGAACCATCTGACTTTTTAGAAAATGACCTATTAGCATTCTGCTTCTTTTTGGCAAATTAGTCCTAATCAATTCTGAATTAGTCAAGCATCTCACATTGTTGGACCTTCTTTCAAACAAGTAATATGGTTTTCGCTTCTCTAGATCAACTACTTATTTACTAACGGGTATTGCTGAAAGAGTTATCAAGCTTTAGACAAAAATGTGAAGTTCAGGCTGCGTCTTTGGACATCTCATAGGTGTTTAAATTTTGGCATTTCAGTCTTTCTTATCCAATCGCAAAATTAAAGTTGTTCTAAATGGTCACTTGATCTTTTTGTACTAGTGCTGGTGTCTTCTAGGGCTCTATTCTTGAACCTACTTTGTTCTCAAATATTTTCAAAGACCTTCCTGATAACATCAGTTTTTAACTTGGTATCTGTGCTGAAAAAAAATAGATTTTCTCCTGTGTTGATCGTAAGTCTGATCAGTTAAATGAGGACAAATGGACAACTGATAGAAAAAATGACCTACATTCTGCTGTCAACTTGGGCCAGAATTGACATGTCAACTTTAACATATCAACATTAAAACTTTTCTCTATTAATCATCTGAATGACACCATTCTGCCTCCTATCAGCATGGCTTATGCTAACCTCTAGGAGAGTGACTTGTTGTGCCTTCTTGGGTTCACATCTTCCGCTCATATATATATATATATATATATATATATATTGTGTGTATTTAGGCAGCAATTTTTCATTAATGCATGTTTCATTAAATAATATAGACAAGTTTTATATTTTATGTAATTTTTTTCATATTTTCTGATAAACTTAATTAAATGAAGAAAAAAAATTACAACATTGATACATCATTTTTTAATAATCCAATCTAAGCTTTTGGCTTACATAAACTATTTCAAAGATGTCAAATTACATTATATATTATAGCAATTCACAGACCAACAATAATGACAAACTGTTTTTAGTTACATGGAAGATTTCCAAGCATTAACAGACTCATGCATATGAGAGGCTGGAAACAAATGTTGCATCACAGCTCATGATGTCACACATGACCAAGAAATATTAAATATGGGAAGCCATTGGAATAAACCAATGTTGAGTTCGAATTCCAGTTGAATACCCTGCATTCACTTAAGTACTGATATCCTTGGGAAAGGTATTAATCCATCCCTTCCCTCCAGTTATGGGTTAAATAACAGGGTAGGACTTCGGGACCCTGCCCTTAAAAACAAATCCCAATGAATCTTGATACTCAAAAAGAAAAAAGTATTACTAGACACAAAAACTTATATAAAAACAACAACAATAAATTGTTGACAGGAAAAGATATTACCGGCAATAAATAAATAAAATTTAGTTGGCAATAAATGACCCACTGAGATTGATATGCTATAAAAACAAAACCAACCAACCAACGATCAAGTGGTGTAATGAATAATTGTTTGGAAATGTTAAATAGAGAACCAATTTCAGTTGGGTTCATTATATTCACTTACATGCAAATACCCTTGAGAAAGCTATGAATCCGCCTTTCTTCCCCCAGATATTGGTTAATTAGTAATATTTTCTGGCTTACAATTAGTAATATTTTCTATAATATAGTAGTCATTTCTGACTCTAAATAGCCTGAAAAATGTTGATTCTTCTTCTTCATGCACCATGCCTCTTCCGGATGTAGGCATTAATGGACTTCCACTTGGCTCCCTCTGTTGTTGCTCTCAACATTCTTCCTCCTAGTATCTCTCCCAAACCCCACTTCACCATCTATTTGCTCAGGCCTAACAAGTAAGTCTCACACTGCTTTCCCCTGTCTCTGTTTCCCTCTATCTGTCCGGCAATAAATAAATAAAATTTAGTTGGTAATAAATGACCTGCCGAGATTGATATGCTATAAAACAAAAACTACCAACCAAAAATCTTCACAATTGAGGAAAGAGAGAAAATAAGATGAAAATCCATCATGTAAAAAAAAATGCATGTCTTGCAGTAAGGCAGGTGGGTGATCTGTTCTTCTGTAAAAATATTGAGACACTACCAGTTTAATTACCATTGCATGAAATCATTCAGAACTTAGAATAACAGTTTTTAAGGTATATCATTTTTTTTTTCATTTTTTTACTCTGGGGACAATTAACCTTATTCATATCAATTTTAAGTTTGTATTCAAATACCTTTGCTTGTGAATGTGAACTTAATTACTTATGACAAAAGGAACACATTTTGTGAAAAAATAAATAAATAACAATCTTTTCCTTTAATGAAAAATTGCACCAGATACATTAAATATGAAGTTTTAATAAATAATAGTAAGATGATTGTCAAGTAAAGATTAGTTGGGATTATTAGATAAATTTTTATCATTGCTTTTCTTAGTAGAGTATTTTCACTGATCCAGCTGACAGCATATTTTGAATGTGCAATCCCAAAGCAAAGGAAGGTGTTTTTTTTAAACAGAAAAGAAATGGTTGTAAATATACCAACCAGTTCTTTAAGTTAAAAATAAACCACTATTTTATATTCATAAACATTTTCTTTTAAACAGCATGAAATTTTTCTACTTTTTTTAGATTTTGCACATAATGTATATATTGGCTTAAATGTTGGGGTAACAAGAAAAGCAACAAAAGAAATGACAGCATTCATCTCAATAACACTTGGAAAAAAATGACTTTTATGACATAAGTATCTGATGAATGGATTGTCTGCCTAAAAAGACCATATAAAGTGTCATCTGAAGCATTGTACTAACAAAAAATGCAACACCAAAAATAAGTTTAATAGTCTGAACTATTCTTAGAATACATATATAGATACCTTTTTATTTTTGTATATTTACTGAGCAGTTTTTACCCCTTGTTTTTGTTTAGAATTGAGTTTACTTCTAAAATCTGCTTCAACCATACACTTCTAATATCTCTTCCTCAATCATTTGAAAACTAGTAGAGGTTTATTACTTGTGTTGTGTTTAGAATTGGATGTGCATTGTGGTGCAGTGGATATCATCTCAGAATGACAAATCGAGGAGCCGAGTTCAAATTCCAATTGAATTCCTTGCATTCACTTACACACAAATACCCTTGGGAAAGGTATTAATCTGTCTCTTCCTTCCAGTTATGGGTTAAATAATAGGACAGATTGGGTTCTATAGCCCTGGCTGGCAACCAGTCTACAACAAAAAGCAACAGCAACCTTCTGTGGGATAATCTTCTGCCCAGTCAGTCATGTCTCTTTTGAGACATGATTGCCCAAAGTATGTATTATGTGTGGCACTTAACTGACTGTATTTATAATTGGGTTTCTAGTTCTTTCTAAAATTTTTCACTTCTGGTGGCCACTTGCATGTAAGTGGCAATACCACCTTGCTTGGGATGGTACCTTTTCTTTGTAACCCCTGCTTTCAGTGGCTGTTGGGCCTTGTACAAGATGAACATCATTGCAACTCATTTTCTATCTATATGCAGTTAGTTTTCTGCCAGGATATACGCTAGATTAGTCTAATATCTTTCCCACATATGTCAAGATTACTTAGCAGTTCTAACAGTTCTTTGTGACATCCATGAATAAAAAGAAGGAAAAACCTATTCCTAATTTCATAGATACAAAAATTAGAAAGTCAACGAAGAAAGGATAACTGGTTCCTACATTCATAAACAACAATTTTGGAAAGTAAAAAAAAGCATAACTAATTCTTAATTAAATAGATACACTATTTGAAATCTAAAAGAATATAATATATAATAAGAATAGTTTTCAAATATTTTAATCCCACCAATAATAATTGTTAGGTGATATCAGCACAAATAGGTATCTCTGCTAAGTGTAAGACAGACCAAGAGAGATGAGAGCCTATTTGGTTAAAAAAAATAGTAGAAACATGATTGATTTAAGAGAAAGAAAGAATGTTATTGATTCAAAAGAAAGACCTAACTTGAGGTAGGCAATCCCAGTGGTTGAAAGAAAGAAAGAAAGAAAGAAAGAAAGAAAGAAAGAAGGGAAATAAATTGTTGTTTCAAAAGAACAACAACTGAAAGATTGAATGAAGAAAAAAGGAAATTCGGATGAGATTCATGCTGAGATTAAGATGAGTTTTATATCAATAGAAAACATACAGCTATGTCTGCCTTTCTGGGTTTGAAGTCTGAATATTGACTCAAATATCTGGATGTGTGCCTGAATAGTTGTCATAAAATATTGGGCAAGGGATCCATGTGCCCAAATGATAGATGTTTCTGAAAATGTGCACGTTATACTGTTATCAAACATTAAAGTGAACAATCAACTTACTGCCATTTGAAACAGTTTTCACAACTTCAGTAGTTCAAGTTTTGGTTATGGTTTTTGGAAAATGTCTTAGTTATCAAATATTTTAGTTGTTTTATTTCTCAGTGAAAATGTTTCTATCTATCTAGTGTAGCCTTCTCTTCTGACCTGATTGTTTTAAAGTGAAAATCAACTTGTGCACATGAAGCACACTTTTTAAACTTGATGTTCTTTCATATAAGCAAAATGAACCAAGATAGCTGTCAAGTTGTTGCTCTTTATCAGTGTCTATCCTCCAATATGGCAGTGAATGCTAGATGATCTTCTCAAAGATTAAAGAGAATTTTGAAGCATCAGAAATGTGGTTCTACAGAAGGATGCTGAGGATACCATGGACCAAGCATGTGAGCAACAAGGAGGTTTTGGAAAGGATTCAAATGAAAAGGAAACTTAGACTTTGGAAGAGACAGCTGAGGTTTCTGGGACATGTAATGAGGCAAGAGGGTTTGGAGAATCTAATACTCACAGGACAGATAGAAGGAAAGAGAGAAAGGGGAAAGTAAGTGAGACATATTTGATGTGCTTGAGCAGGTGGATGGTGGAAAAGAATTTCAGGATTGCTTCCAATAATGGACACAACACTAGATAAAGTGTGTGGCTTCAGAATAGGGACTACTTTGAAGGAGATTAAATGGTGAACTGATTTGTTTTATGGTTTTTTTTTCATACCTTGTATGTTCTGACTTCATTATTCACCATGAAGCATGCTTAGTAAACTCAAACAAAACCAATGAAGAAGAAATTACTGTTATGACTTCTTCATCAATTATTAACTGACTCAGGTCATTGATGAGCCTATTTGTGGTTCTGACATAGTTGGGCATCACAGATCTCTTCTCACCTTTTTCTTGATGAACATTTCATTGGAGTCGTATCCCACTCCATTTAGACACTTCAAATCATTCACAAATCCATGTCAAGATTCATGCTAAACCAAATGGTACCAAAATCTTAACATGAAAATTCAAGCTTTATAATTAATTCAAGAGAATGGCGTTATTTTAACATTAAATTCTAATTAGTTAATTGAAACCCTAACAGCTTATACTACCCTGGATCAAGGTGTACCTTGAAACGACATCAAATAAGAGGTTGTTGCAGGCTCCTCAAAATCTTCTGATCACAGGCCTTGCTGCCAGATGTAATTCATTGACGTACTCAGGGATATTATTTGGAGGTAAATATTGTCAATAGTGTCTGGATTATGAGAAAGTTTTTAAATATATTTATAATCAGAAACTTTTTTATATTAATTTACTAATCTTTTCATTTGAGTAGACCAACACTAACCTTCTTTCTTGATAAGTTTTAACTTCCTGACTCTATCTTTGCTTCCAATTGATCATTTATGTGTTGATGTATAAACTCACTGCTGTTCTCAAGAAGAATCTCCACTCTGTGGTAGACTGGGGTAAGAAATGGTTTGTAAATTTTAATGCTTCTATAATGAAGCTGCTGTCAACCACCACAAGCAGTCTCTCCTTTCCCCACTCCATCAGTATGAACCAAGTGAGTCTTTCTGTAAGCTACACACTGCACCTCCTTGGTCTCAACCTCTCTTCCAAACTTAAGTAGAACCGTTACATTGAATCAATAGCTAAATTGATTCCGAGGAAGGTTGGGTCACTGTGTTGGCCCAGGAAGTTTTTCCAAACTGAGTCCATCTTACATATATACAAATCAACCATCCAACTTTGCACTGAATACTGTTGTCATATCTGGTCAGGCACCCCTGCCATTCATCTCGGGGTTCTTAACAGGCTCCAAAGGAGAATCTGTAACATGCTTGGTCCTGATCTATCAGTTTGACACCAGTCAGTTTTTCACCAGTAGGATGTGGCATCCCTCTGTCTATTCTACAAATATTTTCATGGCTTCTGCTTTAACTAGCTTAACTCACTGATGCCCCCTTCACAAGGAGTTACTCGAGCAACCAGGCTGGCAACAAGGTCACACCCTTTTACAGTTAAATCAACTAAATGCAGTCACCAATTCTGCTCCAGCAAATTCCTTTCTTGCACTTCCCACCTGTGGAACTTACTTCCATATACTTGCTTCCCTGATGGCTACAATCTCCAAGAATTTAAATGCAATGTCAATTCCCATATCTTGTCCACTTGACTCCAGTCCTTCTGTCTTCCTTTCCCCATCACCTCATATATCTTCACATTGGTATTCCTATTCTTCTCTTGCACTCTCTTCAACACCCTTAGTAACTGGTTCATCTTTCTCTTTGCCCTTCTCCTGCGTAAACTTTCACTCTTCTTTTATGTAGCCTCCTGTACACCAGTGGCGATACCACCTTGCTGAAATGATCAAAAAAAGAAACTGAACATATTTGTAATGTTATGAAGTGGTGCATTGTGTCATAACAGTTATCTAAACTTATTTATAAATGGAACTTTGTCTGTGTGTCTGTGTGTCCATTATCTATAGACTCCAAAACAGCTGAACCGATTTTCTTGAAAATTTACACAGTTGTACTATAAGTGTCTGCAAGTGTTTTTAGCTAGGTTTTCTGTCGAGGTACCCCCGATAAATATCGAAAATCGATAATAAAAAAACCGGGTTATAGAAGGAGTGGTCCGATTTTAATCAAATTTGATACACTCATAGACAAAGACATAAGAAATGATATTCAGAAGTTTCAAGGTTGCAGTTCTTACAATAGTGCAGAAAATCGATAATATATATATATATATATATATATAAGTCAAGATATTTGTGTGTATGTCTGTTTATCTGCCTGTATGTCTGTATTTTTTCAGCCTATTTATTTTAGTTTTTGCTTCAGGTTTGGCTCTAAGTAGGTATAATTGTAGTTCTTAGTCTCAGCCATGATACCATTTACTCAGAGTACTTATTTAGCCTTCAAAATTCAATTTATGATGAAAAAACTTATTTGATATCAATACCAGGAAATCAAAATTTGACTTACATCCATTCATTTTTCTTTCAGTCTACGGTTTCGCTTTAACTGGAAACAACTATTGCTTTTTAGTCTTTCGTGCCAATGTCCAAAAAGTCTTATCTCCAGGACTATGGATTAGTTTTAAAGCTGTCATTATACCCGAGCAACGCCAGGTTATACTGCTAGTTTGTACAAAAGAATAACCTTTTGGTATGCTAAAATTGACTGTGATGAATTCAAACCTTATATGGCAGAAACTCCTGTCTCAGCATTCTTCACAGATAGTCTCCATCATTTTCAAATGTATTCTTTTCTTTTAGGCTTACGGCCATATCACATTGAATACACCGGTTCTCGCTCTATCACTGAAGTTAAGCAATGTTGAGCCTAGTCAGTACTTAGATGGGTGACTGTTTGGGAATACTAGGTGCTGTAAGCGTTTAGTGACAGATGTGCGTTGTGGGGCAGTGGATATCGGCTTGGAAAGAGAAATCGGTGAGCCAAGTTCGAATTCCAGTTGAATACTCTGCATTCATTTAAAGCACTGGTACCCTTGGGAAAGGTATTAATCTGTCTATTCCCTCCAGTTATGGGTTAAATAACAGGGTAGGACTTGGGGACCCTGCCTTTAAAAACAAATCTTAATGAATCTTGATACTCGAAAAGAAAAAGTATTACTAGACACAAAACTTATATAAAAACAATGATAAATTGTTGAAAGAAAAAGGTATTACCAGCAATAAATAAATAAAATTTAGTTGGCAATAAATGACCCGCCGAGGTTGATATGCCATAAAACAAAAACAGCCAACCAACATAACTTTTCTTTTATCCAAAACAAAAATGACCAACAGAAGCAAAATAGCTAGTCTTAGTTCATGCCATAATGTGCTGCATGTTTGGCCCATGGTATCTTCTGCATCTTTCTGTAGAACCATATTTTTGTTGCTTCAAGTCTCTCCTTTATCTTTGAGAAGATTGTCCAGCATTTGCTGCCATATAAGTGGACAGATACCATGTAGCAGTTTAGTACTCTTTTCTTTGTTTCCAGTGAAATCTTCTTGTCTCTCAGCACTCTGCTTAGCTTTCAAAATGCATCCTTGGCTATGCCAATGCCCCTTCAGATCTCATAGTCGCACTCATCCTTATCACAGAAAATTATGTACTAGAGACATTTTACATTTGGAACTGGTCACAATCAATGCAGAAGCGTTCTGGAAAATGCAAAGAACAACTACGTGAAGTCAGTCTAAACCAAAATTGTAAACGAAAGACTTGATTCATGTGAGTTCTGGAAAATATAAAAAAAAATTCTCAATACATTAAAACCATTATTGTCTACTATTATAAATGGCCCTAAGGTTATCTCATCCATGTTGAATAAAGATAAGATCTTTGCAATTAATTTACCTCTAACTCGAAAATGATAAGAGCTACCCTTACCTGGTTTCTCCCCTCTCACAGAGGACAAACTTTATGATAACTCTGTCATAGCATGAGAAGTTTTCAGACACATCAAATGCATTGACTCTACAAAAGCTACAGATCTAGATACTAATCTGTCATTACACACAGATTCAGTGAGGCACTTAACAATAACTTCAAAATCAGAGGGATTGCTTCAGATATCTTAAAGGCCTTTGACAGCTGTGTAATCTCCGGGAGAGCTCACATCTATCAAGTTCTTCTGAAACATATGTGATCAATACAGGTATCCCCCAAGGGTCATTCCTTCATCCTACCCTATTTCTACTTTATATTAACTATTTGTCTAAAAGCATTCTCAGGTCATTAATAAATACCTATGCAGATTATACCACTGCTTAAGAGTGCACCACCAAATTCTAGATGACCGTATCCTGACAGCTGACAGTGTACAACTATTTTGGCTTATTTAAAGGAGACAGTTTTATCTGTGTATGTCTATCTGTATAAATGCATGTATTTGTGTGTGTGTGTGTGTGTGTGTGTGTGTGTGTATGTGTGTGTTTGTGAGTTAAGCAACCTGTTTTCCTGAAAAACTGTTTATGTTATAAAAGCATGTATGGTAGCACAAAAGAGTAAATATACCAAAAATAAAATAAGGCCAAAAATTGTTAAGATATTTTTTTTTTATTGCCAATATAACACACCACTCAATAAATCCCAGATTTAACTAATAAGAAACAAACTTTTAAGCAAAATTCAACTTTATTCATCAACATAGTCTCTTTCAAGGGTGATATACTGATTCCAATGCTTCTCTAACATTCCGATGTCATTTTTGTAGAATGATTTGTCTTTGGCCTCAAAATACACCTCAATTTTTGAAATCACTTCTTCATGTTTTCCTGGAGAATTCTTTTGAGGTCTGCAAACAGCCAGTAGTTGCTGGGAGACAGATCTGGGGAATAGGGTGGATGCAGAATCTATCTGAAGTTCAATTTATGTAGTTTTGCCATCACTGTCTTTGACTTGTGACACGGTACATTATCTTGGTGAAAGATCACTTTTTCTTCTTCAATTGTGGCCGTTTTTTGGCAATTTGTTCCTTCAAACACACCAGTAATGCTATATAATATTTGCTTTTGACGGTTCTTTATTTCTCAAGGTAATCAAAGAAAGAATACCTTTCACATTCCAAAATATGGAGGCCAAAACCTTGCCCGCTGAGGTTTGCATCTTTGGTCACTTTGGAAAGCTTTCACCTGCTGTTTTCCACTCAGCTGACTGCCGATTTGACTCCGGAGTGAAGTGGTGTTTCTATGTTTCATCCATTGTCACATATTTACACAAAAACTCCTTCTTGTTGCATAGAAACAGTTGCAAACAATGCTCTAAATCATTGACGCATTGTTGTTTTTGATCGACTGTAAGCAAACACAGCATCCACTTTGAACACAGCTTTCTCATTGACAAACAATCATTCAAAATGGTGAATACATTGCTTTCTGATATGTTCAACTCCACTGTTATCTCATATGACTTCAATTTATGATTGGCCATTGTGGATTTTTGGGGGGTGATTTCCAGGACAACTGCCAATTTTGGGCGACCTGAGTGCTTAGCATCATTTGTGTCTGTATGATCGCATTTAAAGTCAGTATACCACCTCTTAACTATTGTTTTCAACTAACCAGAGTCTGAATAACACTTATCAAGCCATTACTTTGCTTGAACAGTATTTTTCCATTGTTTTGAAAATTTGCAACAGTAGCTTCACTTAAATAACTATAATTTGTAAACTAATAATCTGATTGGGCCTAAATTTTATTCTATGTCATTTGAAGGTTAGTAATTCATAAAAATTATATGGATATTTTATTAGTGGCACCATTTATATCTCAGGCCTGGTACTTATTGAGTGATGTGTTAGATCAAAGCAGATTATCTCTTTGTGGGTAAGGGAAGTATTTTGGAGGATTGAAAGATTCAGTAGAGCTTGGGGTTAATGTATGTGTATGTTGACTAAGATAATGTATGTGTATGTTGACTAAGATCACTGGTGGTGATGTTGACAGCATGCTTGCTTGTAATAACTCTGTTCCAGTGTCATGAGCATTGAAAACAATGTTATGACAGTGTTTTTTTTTTTGTCATGCCTTTTGATTTAATGGCAATGTTCATGATTGGCTTCTTTTATATTGTATTTTTAATATATGCTTCTTTTTAAGGGAATTTGTTTTATATGTCAGATGTGCTATCTGGAGTCTCTGTGCAGAGAACATCTTTTTTGTTTTTAGTTTTGCCTTTTTTGTGAAAATTTGTGAAGTATCCACAACTCCTTTTGTTTCAGTGTGAAAATTCAATGACACACTTTAAAAGGAGGAAAAACAGGAAGCAAGAATTACTTCAGGGTTTGTTGTTTTTATACCCTCAGAGCTGCTGCTAATACTATGTTTATTAATTATTACTGCTGGCACTATGTTTATTAAAACACTACATAGGTTATAAGTTTCACTGGTTTAAAAAAATAAACAGGGATGTCTAGTTATGGGTACCATTTAAATATAATTCTTATAGCAATAAATATTTTAATGCCATATCCTCTAGGATATAGGTGATCATAGCTCACCACAGATTTCTTTTATATTATGTATGAATTGCCATAACTTCTCTGAAAACAAGTTTTTCTTCTTGCCTTTTCCTTAGTTTAAATTATACTAGAACTTCTTTAAAAGAGGCTGCATCTAGAGCTCAGTCTACACTTTTATTGAACCCATATTTCAAAGTAAAAATGAAGAATTTGTGTTTTTTTTCATGAGTATTAATGTGAAAGTAAGTGCAACAGACTAGCATAGAAGTTAAACTTGTCTTTCCAATTGCAGTTTCCATGCCATCCACACATCCTATATTACAACATTATTAGCAAAGGTCATTGAACAAAGTCGAGCAGATTTTAATTAAATTACAAAATTAGGCTTAAAAATAAAATTTTCTGTTTTCCAAAAATGACCAGTTTTGCCTGAAGCAACAAGGTAGCTACGAATTAATTAGAAACATTTATGATCAGAGTATTTAACACTGTAAAAAATGTAGATTGCTTAAAAACATGTAAAGATTGGATATTAATATTGAAAACTCATTTGGAAAGAGACATGGAATCTAATGGAATGGATTTCCATTAGAGACATAAAATTAGGTTTAAAAAAAAAGATAGGGTTTCATATATCTTAGGTTCTTCTCACTACTCTAAATTCCTGAAGAAGATATGCAAAAGTTACAAACTATTAAAGTTACATAATTATGCCATATCTCTTGCCTAAGGAATCATTGTGACAAAGTAAATGCACTTAGGATATGAAATTTCAAAACATTTTTCTTATTAACCTGATGCTATCTCTTTCATTTCCTCAAGAATCTTGAACCTTTCACTGAAGATTAAGAAAAATGAAAATAAAAAAGCAAAAACATAACAATCAGACCATTATTTTGACATTAAACGATTTTCTTGACTCTGCAATGAGTTCTGAGAGAAACTTGATATTTTAATTACAATTCTTTTTGGAAAGGGTCATAGAACTGAATGGTGCATGTTTTGATTCAAAGATATATTATTGTTATTATTGTTAAGTGGCCTTTTCATATGAAATAGTTGAATACATACACACATGGGATATATATATATATATATATATATATATATTACTAGGTAGGTAATGATAATTGTTTCATACGTCTTTTCCTGGAAAAAAGAAGGCATTAATTTAAATTTATACCTTTTTTCCATATATCTAAACTAAATTCTTGGAAAATGAAATCAGCAACTAATTTTACCTAAAATATGCAGAATCAACTAATTTTACCTGAATTAAGCCAACCCTACTAATCTTCTCTAAAATAACCATAACTCACTAATTTAATCTGAAATAACAATAACTCACTAATTTTATCTAGAATAACCACAACCTACTAATTTTATCTAAAACAAGCAGGATCCACTAATTTTACCTAAAATAAGTAGAACCACTAATATTACCTGATTTTACTTTAATATTTACTGTTTATATTGGCTTAAAAATACAAATCTGTTTTTTAATTTTTTCATTTGTATCTCAGAATTAACTGTCTATTTGGTATTAGGTAAAAATAGATGTAGTTATATAGAAAAAATGTGTTTATTTTTAAATTGATTTAAATTTAGTGTAAGTGTAATTCATTTGAAAATGTATTTTAAATTTTATTGTTGAGAATAAATATCTAGAATAAGTTATCATTTTGTGCACAGAATAAAATACCATGGAAATAATTAACTTCAAAAATACTTTTCATGTGTGTGTAAATCTTGCTCTTATAAATATTTTGGTTAAGCTCCTTATTTCTTTTCTAAATATAGATATGTTCTCGTCTATGTTTGAGTCTCTTTTTTTTTTCATGGGCATATAAATAGGTTTTCATTCGTACTTCTACATACCTGTCCACACTTTTAATTATATACACACCCACACATACGCACATATATACATTAAATTTTTTTTAAATGCCATCTTCTTTCTGAACATAGGCAATCACTAATCACCACAGCTTTTCCTTCAGTATCTGCAAATTATCATCATCTTTTGACAATGATAGTGCAATGGTTTCCCATTATCTTCTCTGCTGTTTGAAATGAAAAGTTTTCCTTCTCCTAGATTGGTTGTCTTCAAATTCTAGAGAGCCTAGTCTATTCTGTATTTTTATGAATAACTAAGGGGAGAAGAGGTAGTGTAATGCCTTTCTCAAAAGCATTTGTCTGAAAATGGATGACTACATGAGATTTGAACTCAGATCACCAATTTCATTATCTGCTCCAACATTCATTACACCAACCACACATCCTTTGTTTTTTTGGTTTTTTTTTACACATCTGTTATTTCTTATTTGTTTGTATCTATTTGTGTACATATACATATGTAGTCTGTATTATGATTTGAAGAGATCAAGTCATTACTCTGTCATTAAACCAGAATTTGCATGTTTTTTTTTATGTCTCTGATATTCTGGCTTCTTTGAAATGCAAGGGAAAACAATTTAATTCATACTATTTAGCTTTATGTGGCTTCATTTAATTTAACTTAGTTTGATTTCATTGCTTCTTTCCTAAAGATTATATCTTTATTTATATGCCAAAATTTTTTACATTAAATGGAATGTTTTTAAAAATGTTACATTCAATAGAATTTAAAAAAAATGTACACTTGCATTATATCTATAGGCATTTTCTAAGTGATGGCAATACTGATAAATAAATAGATAAATCATATATTAACTATATCTTTGGACCAACAAAGCAAAGATTGTGTGTAATTCTTTCTTTGGTAGGTGTCTCAAAGGGAGGTTTTACTGCCTGTTACCACATGAGGAATGAGAAACCTGAAGTCAGGCTTCCAGGATTGTCCTCATCTTCTGCAGTAAGGGTAGAGTAGCTCTTTGAACTGGGCTTTGTGCTGGGCTTTGAGCTGGGCGATAGTAGAGGCTGTTGAAAATGAAGCTGGAAAAGCAACTGAATAGGGCTTGGTCAGCGTTTTTGTGACTTCTGGGACCCACTGGCTACTTTCATTGCTACAAACTACTGAATCAAGTAAAGTAAGAAAGTCCCACATGCCACAATAACCAACAAGTGAGAAAGTTTCTATATCTGCTCTTTGGCTCTATAATAATAATAATGCTAAAAATTTGATACTTTTTAAGCTGAACTATGATTCATATGTAATAAATACTGCTCATACTGTTAGTATCATACCATATATATTGTACTGTTAATTCTGCCATGTTTGTTTATGGTGGTGGTGCCTCACTGATGCCATCTGCGGGTAGACAGGTCAACTTTTACCATCTTGCAGTAGCAAGTGCGAGTTCTTACTGATGCAAATAGGTTTAACAGTGTGCTAAACTTTTGAAGATTCAATTAATAATAACCAGAATAACAATAGGTCCAATATATAACTTGAAAGAAAAATGAAAACGTACAGTTGGTAACAGGCTAGTAATAGGGAAGATGTTAAATCCTCAAATATTTTGTTTCCAAAAAATACATCCCAAATTATATGGTATATCTTACGACTTATAGTGTCTTAACATACGGGAAATATGGTATTAAAAGTTACTTGTGTAGCAGACCAAAAATCAATTGGTCAAAATATACATTTTTTTTTCTCCTTAAACTATTACACATTTTCCTTGGCACAAACATTTAAAACAAATCACCAAGTAGGTGTGAAGTTTTGTTCTCAATTACGTCTGCACACAATGTCTAAATAGTCCATCATCCAACTGAAGGGAAGGGAATAGACACTCAGGCAACCAGAGACAGCGGAATGTGCACATGCTCTAAAGGGAAGGTCAAAAACTGTGAACAACTCATGCCAACAACACTAGATCCTCCAGCTCACAACAAATACATAAATACATACTCATTCCCATATGCAGACACATACACACATTGCATAAACACATCTCAGTCTGATGCAAGCACACCAATGTTCATGTATTAATAATTGTATTTTGCATTTGGTAAACAATATTCTATTCTTGTTTCAAATGGTTGCTTATTTAAATGATATGGACTTGTACCTATGACTCGACACTTGATATGATACTCCATCAAGGACTAATGCTTGCCCTGGAAGAATACAGAACATCCCCAGTAAAAAGCCTTTACACAGAAATATATAAAGCTCTTATGTCAAGAGAAACTTTCCTGCCGACCATCAGAACAGATTATGCTAGTCTCCTAGAGAGCAACACACTACACCTCCTTGGCTTCACTCACTCAACTAACCTTAAATGGAATGACTACATCAAATCTATAGTTGCATCTACTGTTAGGAAGGCTGGGTTACTGTGTCATTCCAGGAAATTTTTCTCATCAGAATCCACTTTGCACATTTATAAATCTACCATTCATTCATGCATTGAGTACATTTGCCATACCTGGTCAAGTGCTCTTGCTATTCATCTTGAGATTCTTAACAAAATTCAAAGGAGCATCTGCAATGTCATCAATCCCGACTTCACAACACACCCTCAGTCACTCATTGACGTGATGTGGCTTTCCTCTATCTTTTCTACAAGTATTTTTATGGCTACTGATCTGATGAGCTTATTTTCCTTATGCCTCAGTCAGATGTAGTTACAAATGCTACTGGATTAGAATCAAGGTACTACCATTTTAACCTCAAAATAGTTAAACATAACCACTTATACTCTAACAGTTTTTTTTCTCAAACTTCTCATTTGAGGACTTTCCTTCCATTTGCTTGCTTTCCTGATAGCTACAATCTTCAGAAGTTTAAATGCAATGTCAACTGCCATCTTCTGTCTCCTTGATTTCCATTCTTCTCTTATCCTTTCTTTGACATCGCCTGTACTTTGCTTTTTCTCACACTGTAACCCCCTGTGCACCAGTAGTGGTCCTGTATCTTTTGGTATGAAATAATTATAAAAGAAATAAAAAACTAAGAGAAAAGATGACACTAAAATCTTATTAAACTCTTTTCAGAGCCAACAAGTTCCACCTACAAGTATTTTTGGAATATGATACTTTTGTGGATTCTTGTTTAGAAAACCACACAATATAAATATAACACAAAACAGATATGAGACGAGAAATGTAAGTATATTTAACAAAAAGATATACAACCTGTACACGGTTAGTAGATTCAGAATACTTGCTAGTAGGAGCCAAATATATACAAGAAGTAAGTCCAGGTAATAATTTATATTCTTGCTGACCAATGAGTGACCGTTCAACTGCTCTGACAAACACCAACTCTAACAACAACGACCTGTTCTGTGTAGGAAGGATTATTTGTATACCATGGAAGAATCCATAGAGTGTGTGAAAAGAGGGTGACTCCCCAACAGATACAAATCACTCTTTGAAAGAAGTCATCAAAGACACCTACACTGACAAAAAACATGTAAGTTAAATCATTGTCTCTAGAATATTCCTATGGTTATTAAAATCACCAAATGTACTACTGGATTTGATTCAGTACAGAAACATAAAAACAAATCCTGTCACACTTAGGGAAGAATTTGAGATTATTTTTAATAAATACTCTAAATATGATCACATATATACAGATGGATCTAAAGAAGGGGATAAAATAGGATGTTCTGCTATTTTCTAAAGAAAAGAATACTGAAAGTGATAACCTGAAATTAATACATCTATTAAGATAGTAAGTCTGATCAGTTTAATAAGGTCAAATTAGCAGCTGGTCTAAAAAAATCCACAATCCACTGTTAACTGGTATAAGGAATGGCTTGCTAATTTTAACACTTCCAAAATGAAACTGCTCTTTAACAAGGATCTGAGAGATTTTTTTCTGCCTTTCACCAGTATAGCTTATACTAACCCCAAGGAGAGTGACTGTACCTTTTTTCTGCTGACATGGAGTGGAAAAATTATATTGAATTAATTGCTTGGAAAGTTGGTTCACTGTCAAGTTAGATAATTTTTCTTTTCAGAATCTATCTTACATACTTATAAGTCTACCATTCATTCCTGCTTTTAATATTGCTACCATATAATGTTTGGTGCTCCTGATATATATTCAGAGATTTTTGATAGAGACAAATCTGCAGTGCTATTGGTTACCTTCCCACCACCGTAATATTGCTACCTTCTGCCTTTTCTATAAATACTTTTATGGTAATAGTTCTGACAAACTTTTCTTTTTGGTACATAGACTTTATGAATTTAAAAGCAATAATCCGTTTTTTCCCTCCAGTTATGGGCTAAATAATAGGACAGATTGGGTTTTATAGCCTTGGCTAGCAACCAGTCTACTGCAGAAAGCAATGGCAACCTACTGTGAGATAATCTTCTGCCCAGTCAGTCGTGAGACATGATTTCCCAAGCGTGTATCACATATGGCACTTAACTGACTGATTAGAGTTGCAGCAAACCCTTATCATTTTTCAGTTAAAATTTAACTGTAAGTTCTATGCTAACAGTTTCTTCTCCTGCACTTCTCACTTGTGGCTCTCTTTCTCAGTTTCTTTCTTTCCAGACAAATCTGATCTTCCAAAACTTAAATGTAATGCTAATCCTTATCTTCCATCTTTTTAATTCATGTTCTTTTATTATTCTCTCTTCTCAATCGTATTTTTCTCATACTCTCTAACACCCAGAACCCCCTTGAATCTTAGTAACTTTATAACCTTGCTTGGAGAAAAAATTCTGATATACAGGGAAAAAATTTATGATAAATTATATTATATCAAGTAAAATGTCTGAATGAAAAGCAATTAAATATCAATCAAAAGTCAACTTTCATTTCCCTTCAAGCAGACCTACATAAATATATATAATCTTCTGAAGCATTATTTAGGTGTAAGTTTATTGATTTCACCTTTTCCAAATGTTGTACATATACTGCAAATTGATTCTGCTTTTGGTCCATTTTTACATTTTGTAAAAAATCTCAGACAATCAACATTTCAGCTTGTAATGATGATTTCACTCATTACCCCTGTAGGTATACTTTTTTGAAAATTATCTAAAAGTATATAATGCCTGAATATTTCTTATTGCTTAAACTTCTTACAGACTGTTTTAATTTGAAATACTTATTTTAAAAGTGAAAAAGGGAATACCAAAAAGTTCATGAAATTCTTTAGTCAGTTAGGAACAATATTTAAAAACTCAAAGATACTTAAGAAAATAAGTGAATATTTCACTTCAGTGGGACTATTTTTCTGAATGATACTAACAATAATGCTTTTGTGAAACTTAAGCTAACATTTGCCTAAAAGTTGTATTTTAGTATTGTCAGAAGCTGAAACTTTTGTTCTTTCATGTCAGAAATGATTTAAGGTGTAATTTGCTAAACAGATTATAACTTAAGCAATAATGAAAGTGGACACTTTGAGCCACTTCTCATTTTATTTTGCAATAAAAATGAAGAGGAAAGAAAATCCATTTCCAAAAATGTCCTTTTTTTACTTTAGATTTATATCTTGTGAAATCAAACTGAGACTGAGATGTAATATTTATTCCCATCGTTTCTCTCCAGACTGCAAATGACACATCTTAATGGCCGTCTGTCAAATCATCCAACATTAGCTACCAAGGAAATTAGTCTGGTGTAAACATATCCATACACAGAGGCTTGAGTATAAATTATTACACCTCAAAGAGATATTTACTTGGGAACAGATCCATAAGAAGTAAATATAGAACCAAGATGATATATAAATAGTACTGGATATACAACTTGTTTAGTTTAGCATCATAAGTGATATACATCCAGCCAAAGCCAACCAGTGATGGGTGTTTGTCTACTTCATATTATCTGCTTCATTGACTTTGCTTCCAAAATGACTATAAGTGAAGACCTGTGTGGCTGAAGAGGCCAACAATAGCTGGAAGATATTCAAAGAAGTAAATATACATCTAGTCGCTCTTACAAAATTAATATTATTGCCTGATGATGAATCATAATTAGTTGTTCCACAAGTTGTTTGGGTGAGTATTCTCATTCTGTCTATTTCTTTGGTCTGTTTTTTATTATCTGAAATTTAAAGCTAAGCTATTATCATTTTTTCCTATTCTTTGTGCTAGATCCTTTCAGAACATACTATGATCATGATGCTCAGCATTTTCCTATCCCTTGTGGATCATAACAGTTTTTTTTTCCCTTTGTTGATGAGAACATTTGTTAAGGTTCTCATCCACCATTCTGCTATCCATATCAGGTAAAGAAATTTATCTATTTCCAACACCTGGCTTAGATTCTGGAATATTTTTTTTCACTAGTCCAATGCATAATTGGATCTTTGTGTCATATTTTCTATCCTTTGTTAAAATCACTTCCCAGACACTTCAACCTCTGATCTCAACTTTTCAAGATGAGTCATTGTCATCATTCCTCTATTCTCCATCCTCTTTTATGATATTTCAGCTAATCTATACCTGATCTGCAGGTGACATTTTGAGATGAGTCATTTTTTTTTATTTGTTTAGAGTTGTATTCTCCTTACTGCTTTATGAAATTTCAGCTAATCTATCTCTGCTCTATAACTTTGACCTGTATATGACATTTAAACATAAATCATTGTCATTATTCTTCTATTATTGAGAATTGTATTCTCCTTCTTGCTTTATGATATTTTAGCTAATTTCTGATCTATTGCTCTGATCTCAGCAGGAGATCAGAACAATAGAGATGAGTCACTGTCATTAATTCTCTATTTGTTTTAGAATTGTATTAGCCTTCCTGCTTTATGATATTTCAGCTAATCTATCTCTGCTCTATAACTTTGACCTGTATATGACATTTAAACATAAATCATTGTCATTATTCTTCTATTATTGAGAATTGTATTCTCCTTCTTGCTTTATATTTTAGCTAATTTCTGATCTATTGCTCTGATCTCCTGCTGAGATCAGAGCAATAGAGATGAGTCACTGTCATTAATTCTCTATTTGTTTTTAGAATTGTATTAGCCTTCCTGCTTTATGATATTTCAGTTAATCTACCTCTGATCTATTACACTGATCTGCAGCTGATATTTTAAGATGAGTCATTGTCATTAATTCTGTATTTGAATTTGTGTTTTCACTTTGCTGCTTCTGCTCATGATAGTATGTCCAAAATTTATTATGGAAACCAATGATTTCATAATAAAATTGCTATTAAACAACCAATGCTGATAACATTTTCAAGCTCTAATTGTATGATAAGTTTATCATATTAATTATCATGATCATTTCAGCTTATATGTTTTTATTAGAAATATTTGGTATAATGTTTTTACTGAGGTGAGGTTTTTTAGGAAACTCAGAGATTCTTATTATATATATATATATATCACTCAACAGTCTGAACGTATTTTGTTTCTTCTTTTATTAAGTTCATTCTTCATATATATATATATGTGTGAAAACCTTCAATAAGTTTTTTGCTAAGTTTTCATGAAAGTAATGTTTTATTTACAAAAATTAGTAAGAAATATATCACTGAAAGTATTTTGAGGCTAACCATGAGTTAACCCATTTTTTGGCATTTTCATAAGAATGAAAGTGCTGCTCACTCAGGCTATGGGCCATCAATCAGAACAAATGGTAATCAGACAGTTCAGTGTCTGGTGAATATGGTGGGTGGGGTAGAATCATAATCGATAGCAATCTCTTGTGAGATTTAAGCATTTCCAAGTAGATTTTCACCCATATTGCAACATGTGGCTCAGCATTGTCACGTTGCAAAATCACTTTGTTGTGTCTCTGCTCATATAGCAACCATTTTTTCTTCAATGCTCAGCTCAAACACATCAGTTGTGGTCAGTAGTAATCTCCTGTGATGGTTTCGGTCAGTTGAGAGCAGCTCATAATAAATTACACCCAACTGGTCCCAAAAAATAGTGAGCATTGCTATCAATGTTAATGCATGGCCAGGCTTATACCATGATCGTCTGTGCTTAGGGTTATTGTATTCACCTTTCATTGCCAGTCATGATACAATGCAAAAACTCTTTCCTTTTCTGCAATTGAAGCAGAAATCAGCAGCTGAATCACAGAAAAGTTCACCCATGATAAGATGCTGTTTGATGTCTCTCAGCTTCAACTTATACTACACCTAATGTTTTTACTTTTGAATCATTCCTAATGGTTTCAAACATTTCAAAACTGTTGTGTAATCAACTCCTAATGATTCTACAAGTTCAGCTTGTGCCTGATGTGTGTCTTCATGAAGTAATGCTTCCAATTATTTATCTTTGAACTTTTTCATTGTGCTAGAGCATCTTTTATTTTTATCATCAAAATCATTATGCAATGTCCCCATGTTATTTCCAATAGAGCATGGTAACCATAAACCTCAACAAGAATTTTCTGTGCTTCAGCTGCAGATTTCTTTTGAATAAAGTAGTGCAGTAAAATTCTCACAAATACACTTTCTTTGACATGAAATTTGACATTTTTAACACTATGAAAAACAAAGTTGTTTACATTGTAGCAAAATGATATTCACTGAATTTCAAGCTTGCTTATATTACTTTCTTATAGATGCATTATCATCTAAAACTACACACACAGAGTTCTGGAAATGTAATCTGTTGGAAAACAGTGAGAACTTATTTAAGGTTTTAATATATATATATATATATATATATATATATATATATATTGGAATTTTATTTCTAAATGTTTATTGTTGGATTAGTACAAGTGTTACTTTATTTAAATTATATTTATGTTATACTCTTCTGCAATTAGGTCTCTTTCTGATTCATTCTGCATCTCAGGTGTGTCAGTCAGTTAAGTGCCATATGTGAAACATGCTTGGACGATCATGTCTTGAAAGAGACATGACTGACAGGGCAGAAGATTATTCCTCAGTAGGTTGCCATTGCTTTCTGCAGTAGACTGGTTGCCAGCCAAGGCTATAGAATGCAATTTGTCCTGTTATTTAACCCATAACTGGAAAGAAGAGACAGATTAATACCTTTTCTAAGGGTATTTGTGCATAAGTGAATGCAATGAATTCAAATGGAATTTGAATTCGGCTCCCCAATTTCTCTTTCTGAGCTGATATCCACTGCACCACAACACGCATCAGGTGTGTATGAATGCCAAAAAGGCAAAAAACAAAATACAAAAAGTTTTCTGTGTATAAGCTCCAAGCATTAGGTCTGATCTACAAAGCAAGCCTTTAAAATGAATTCTACACAGTGGCCAATCATAAACATTCCTTTTGGAAAAGGAAATGACCATAGAGACTGTTTGATATGCTTAAAAGCAGACCTCTCATAATTGCTAATAACAATCACAGACTATAAGGCCACCTGCTGACATGCAGGGTGCTGTCACTATCACTGCCTTGACCATTTCTCTCAGAACAGCCTTTACCACTCCCAATTCTTGACTAATCTCACATCACTTTCAACACTTCTAATGCAGCCAATGATCTAGCTTCAACATTGCCAGGTTCCTCAAAGTAATTTATAAAAACATGTATGGAATCCAACAGAGACCAGCTTTGACACTGCCAGGCTCCTAACCGCCACAATTTATAACACCTCACTGTTACCACCACCTATCTAAAAGCCTTCCTCATCATCATTGCAACCTGATTTACTACAGGCATACCTCCACAGTCAAATATTTCACTACAGGCATACCAGCTTTATTTAATCCCTCAACATTACCACTATCACACAAGCAACCTCACTCATGACTGGCATACACTTGCAGTGAGACATTCCACCTCAGACCAACCAGCTACACCTAATCACTCCTCACCACTGCTGTCACCTTGGCAACGCAACTCACTACAGGCACACCGTCACAATGAAACATTCCACCACAGGCGTACCAGGTACACCTAATCCTATATCCTGTAACCTTGATCAAATCAATCCAAGAAATCGGTCAGCTCTCAGTGTTGCCCTTTCATCTAATTGCCTTCCTGATGATCAGCAACCAAAATCAACATTTTCACTAATTTTCTAACGACTGTAATATATCTTGTATATTAATGAATACACATTTTTTAAAAACCTAACCCTTATTTTTCCTTTTTTTCCCAACCAAATGCTTATTATAACATTTATAAATAATGTTATATGAAATTCATATCAGTATCTAAATCTAAATCTAAACTTATTTATAAATGGAACTTTGTGTGTGTGTGTCCGTTACCTATAGACTCCGAAACGGCTGAACAGATTTTCTTGAAAATTTACAGTTTACTCTAAGCATCTTCAAGTGTTCTTAGCTAAGTTTTGTGTTGAGGTACCCCCAATAAATATTGAAAATTGATAATCGAAAAAATTGGGTTATAGAAGGAGTGGTCTGATTTTAATCAAATTTGATACACTCATAAACAAAGACATATGAAACGATATTCAGAAGTTCCAAAGTTGCAGTTCTTACAATAGTACAGAAAATTTGATATCGATACCAGGAAATCAAAATTTGACTTACATCCATTCATTTTTCTTTCAGTTTACAGTTTTGCTTTAATTGGAAACAACTATTGCTTTTTAGTGTTTCATGCCAACGTCCAAAGAGTCTGAGCTCCAGGACCATGGATTATTTTTAAAGCTTTCATTACACCTGAGCAACACAGGGATATACTGCTAGTATAAGATAATCTTAAATTTAATGTCAATGAGGAACCTTTGTTATAAGTTGACTTAAGAGCTACTCAAGGTAGAAGTCTACATAATGAGGTGCGTGATATGAAGGCAAAAGGAGGTGGTAGGAAATCAGAATTATGAGGATATAGAGGATATGTAATAATTGACTTATGGCATGAAGAGCATAAGATTGTAGTGTTCAAGGAAGTATCCACACAAGATTCTCTTCCACAAAACAACAGTTTTTGTGGGAAATCTGTCTGAGTGGAACTTTCTCCTTACAGTTAAAATACAGAGAAAATGATTGTGATTTGATTCTGTGGTAGTAGCATTGAATATTTTAACTATAAATTCAGAACTGGTGGAACTAAAAAATAGAGCAAATGTGAAAATTTTCCAATGGAAATAGTAATAAAATAGCAGTAGGCTTGAGATACTGTGTCTGTGCAAAAGACACTGCAGAAAATATTCAGCAGAAAAACTATGAAACTCAGTTTTAGCTATATACATTATCTAGACTATTGTCCTCATTTTCGTTGCCCTTTTCACAATGTTTAGGCCATTGTATGCTCCAGAATAGTATACAAGCTAGGAATTTTGAACCAAACCCTTTATTAAGATTACTGGGGTATATCATTCCCAATGTATAATGAATATACTCCAGTGATTGTAATAAAGGGTTTGGTTCAAAATTCCAAGCACCTGAAGAAGTCCAAAGCATACAATGGCTGAAACATCATGAAAATGGCAATGAAGATGAGGACAATAGTCTGAATAATGTAAATAATGTCTGCTATAGCTGTGCCAAAAATGTGTTATAAATCATTAAAAACATCATGAAAATGGCAATGAAGATGAGGACAATAGTCTGAATAATGTAAATAATGTCTGCTATAGCTGTGCCAAAAATGTGTTATAAATCATTAAAAACATCAGGAAAATGGCAATGAAGATGAGGACAATAGTCTGAATAATGTAAATAATGTCTGCTATAGCTGTGCCAAAAATGTGTTATAAATCATTAAAAACATCAGGAAAATGGCAATGAAGATGAGGACAATAGTCTGAATAATGTAAATAATGTCTGCTATAGCTGTGCCAAAAATGTGTTATAAATCATTAAAAACATCAGGAAAATTACCAGTGTTCCAGAAATATCTACACCAGGAGTCCCAAAACTTTTTAGAATTGCAACCCACTATTCATGACCACATCTTATCTTAAATTTACTGGGCAAAAACATTTTTACCAGTCATTATCAATATCTATAGTTTTTTTTTATTTCTTTATACTCATTGTAAGTTGATATCTAAAATCTAGTCTCAGAATTTTAATTTTTGATTTAAATAGCATAGGCATAGGACCTGGGGTCACATTCTTCTTCTTCTATATGCCATGTTCCTTCAGGATATAGGCAATCATGGCCTTCCACATCTCCCTATCCCTTGTAGCTCTTAACATGCTTTCTCCTGTTTCCCTACCCAAACCCTGCTCTGCCATCCATTTGATCAAGCTCATCAAGTATGTTATGCATTACTTTCCCTCGTCTTTCTTTCCCTCTATCTGACCTGTGAGCATCACATTATCCAAGCCCTCCTTCCTTATTACATGTTTCAGAACATTCATTTATCTTTTCCTGGTGTTAAGTATTAATTTCCTTTTTGTTTCCATTCTCTCCAGAATCTCCTTGTTGCTCACATGTCCAGTCCATGGTATATCTTAGTATCATTCTGTAGAACCACATTTCATATCTACATATAGTCAAAGGATACCTGGAAATATAAAAAATTCCATGCATATCTGTAATCAAAAGTTCAAATTTTGCAGTCAACTGATAAAACCAGTACTATAGCTAAAGTATTGCATGAATAGATTGGTTTCCTTTTTACCATCATGAATGATAAATTGAGATTATGACCAGCCCTGATTTGTTAAGCTCATGAAAACAACACAGTGCTTGATACAAAAACACCTTTGCAATGAAAGCCTAAGTCTTGAACTATCTCAACAGACAGTGTTTAATGTGTAATTCTAGTCTAATTTTTTAGAACCAACTAACATTCCACTTGCGACATACCAATTGTTGCAATTCATAGTTTGGGAAAGGATGACCTACACAACTTCACATCTGTAACTTCACAACAAAGTATGAATGTCTACTGTATGATAATTACCAATAAACCAATGTAAAATACCAAATTAGTGCAAAATCTTTTTAAAAAATTAAAAAACATATCAAGAAACAGAGAAGCTACTCAAAAAAGACATTCCCCAACAAAATATGCAAAGAGCACAATCTTCACATACCACATGTAGAACCTCAAAAATACAAACCAACACACATTAAAATAACATGGAAAATAGAAAACCAACAGCAGTCTATGAGAACATTTCAAGCCCTGTAATGTTTGTCCTCAGGAGACATTTTGTCACACGTACTTCTTCCTAAAATACAAAAATCACGTTTTTTTTTGCAATTGTTGAATAAATTGTATTAACAAGTCAAGGAAGCTAGAAATTTAAAGTGTTACATGCTTGTCAACATAAACTAAATTGGTTCAAATGTGTAATTCTTTCTTCTACAAAATTGTTCTTTTTGAGTTACCTGCAATGTTAAATAAATTTAAGCTCTCCCTGATGTTCAGACTTTCATCAGCAATGTCTTGCACTACTATTTTGATCTTGGTTCATACAGACAAAATATATCATGATATCAAGATATTTCCAATTACTCATCTCAGATATAAATATTGTTCTTAATTATGAAATTTAGGTTTGGTATATTAGGGTTTTGGTTATATGTAGGAATTCTAAGACCGGCCATGTTTTTTTTTTATTGTTCTCTGTCATTCCCTTGCTAACTGGACACATGGCTTGGAGGTGATTCCCCCCTCCATCACACTACTGTCTGTTACTGCTTGCTTAAGGTAACTTAATCTCTCCAGAACTGTATAGAAGAAACAGAATGAAGATAATTTTTGAAATTTTCTTAACTTTTTTCTGTCAGCAAGCCTGCAACTTGGTGAGTTTAGCCAGTGTGATCTTATTTTTTATTATTTTTTGAATTATTTATTTACTTATTTTTACTTGTATTTTTTATTTTATTTTATTCTTTTTCGGTTCTTATCTTTTCTGCCTAATTTTTGTGTAAATTGTTCTTAATTATGAAATTTAGGTTTGGTATATTAGGGTTTTGGTTATATGTAGGAATTCTAAGACCGGCCATGTTTTTTTTTTGTTTTTTTTTTTATTGTTCTCTGTCATTCCCTTGCTAACTGGACACATGGCTTGGAGGTGATTCCCCCCTCCATCACACTACTGTCTGTTACTGCTTGCTTAAGGTAACTTAATCTCTCCAGAACTCTCCAGAACTGTATAGAAGAAACAGAATGAAGATAATTTTTGAAATTTTCTTAACTTTTTTCTGTCAGCAAGCCTGCAACTTGGTGAGTTTAGCCAGTGTGATCTTATTTTTTATTATTTTTTGAATTATTTATTTACTTATTTTTACTTGTATTTTTTATTTTATTTTATTCTTTTTCGGTTCTTATCTTTTCTGCCTAATTTTTGTGTAAATTGTTCTTAATTATGAAATTTAGGTTTGGTATATTAGGGTTTTGGTTATATGTAGGAATTCTAAGACCGGCCATGTTTTTTTTTTTGTTTTTTTTTTTATTGTTCTCTGTCATTCCCTTGCTAACTGGACACATGGCTTGGAGGTGATTCCCCCCTCCATCACACTACTGTCTGTTACTGCTTGCTTAAGGTAACTTAATCTCTCCAGAACTCTCTAGAACTGTATAGAAGAAACAGAATGAAGATAATTTTTGAAATTTTCTTAACTTTTTTCTGTCAGCAAGCCTGCAACTTGGTGAGTTTAGCCAGTGTGATCTTATTTTTTATTATTTTTTGAATTATTTATTTACTTATTTTTACTTGTATTTTTTATTTTATTTTATTCTTTTTCGGTTCTTATCTTTTCTGCCTAATTTTTGTGTAAATTGTTCTTAATTATGAAATTTAGGTTTGACTTATACTAAGTTAAAACTTCATTAACTTCAGTCACATATTTATTTTTTTTAATTGGAGTAGATAGTACCTTCTATCGCCAGGTCTCACACTCCACCCCCTTCTTTTGGACAGGAGTAGAGTTGATCGCCTTGTTTCTAGTTTAGGAAGGGGTTCCCGAGTAGATAGATTAAACTAATTGGAGTAGATAGATTAAACTATCGCCCGGTTCACACTCCACCCACATCTATTGAACAGGTGAAGAGGCTCATCCCTTGTTTCCTGTTTAGGATGCGGTTTCCGGTTTTCTCTTTTCCAATCTTTTCACTCTTTTCCTTTATTATTTTATTTTTTTTTTCAATTGGAGTAGATAGACTAAACTATCGCCCGGTTCACACTCCACCCACATCTATTGAACAGGTGAAGAGGCTCATCCCTTGTTTACTGTTTAGGATGCGGTTTCCGGTTTTCTCTTTTCCAATCTTTTCACTCTTTTCCTTTATTATTTTATTTTTTTTTTCAATTGGAGTAGATAGACTAAACTATCGCCCGGTTCACACTCCACCCACATCTATTGAACAGGTGAAGAGGCTCATCCCTTGTTTCCTGTTTAGGATGCGGTTTCCGGTTTTCTCTTTTCCAATCTTTTCACTCTTTTCCTTTATTATTTTATTTTTTTTTCAATTGGAGTAGATAGACTAAACTATCGCCCGGTTCACACTCCACCCACATCTATTGAACAGGTGAAGAGGCTCATCCCTTGTTTCCTGTTTAGGATGCGGTTTCCGGTTTTCTCTTTTCCAATCTTTTCACTCTTTTCCTTTATTATTTTATTTTTTTTTCAATTGGAGTAGATAGACTAAACTATCGCCCGGTTCACACTCCACCCACATCTATTGAACAGGTGAAGAGGCTCATCCCTTGTTTCCTGTTTAGGATGCGGTTTTCGGCTTTCTCTTTTCCATTCTTTTTACCCTTACGTAGCCCCCTGCGCATCAGTGGCGTTACTGCCTTGCTCGGGGTGATATGATTAAAAAAAAAAAAAAAAAAAAAAAAAAACTAAAATTTCATTAGCAACTTTATTACATTAAAGTCTTAGCTGCTTTATCATGATAAAATTAAAAAACTTAGACATTATTAGTGTAAGTTCATAGACAAATTAGAGAAAATAATTTGTTGATTAATGAATATAGGTATTATTAATTAGTTTGAATAAAAAATATTTTTGTACAGAGTTACTGTAAGTAAATCATTTTTGTCTTTTATGGGGAAAAAATAGTATATTGCACATTGAGAAGTCATCTCTAAACTGTGTTAATTAATATAAGCAGAAATGAAGGTTTCTTAAATGTAATTTAGTTTTCATGATCTTTAATATGTTTACTATGCTGAGAATACTATGAACCAAACATGTGAGCAACCATAAATTTTTAGAGAAGATGTAAACAAAAAATACTCTTAAAAAAAAAGGAGTCCAAAAAGCCAACTACAAGTTGGGGAAACTAAAATCAAGCAGGTACAGAAATTTAAGTACCTGGGAAGTGTTTTAGCAGCAGCCAGAAAGTGTGACCATGAGATCCAAAGGTATATTGATGTAGCCAAGGCTTTATTCCAAAAACTAAGTAGAGTATTGAGAGACAGGAAAAGTTAATTGGAAACAAAGAAAAGAGTACTGGATGCTTATGCGATGTCTGTCCTTCAATATAGAAATGAATCCGGAACAATCTCTTTGGAGATGAAGTAAAGACTTGAAGCAACTGAAATGTGGTTCTACAGGAAGATGCTGAGGATTGAATATATGAGCAACAACAAGATTTTGGAGAAGATGGAAATAAAAAGGAAACTTACAGTTAACATCAAGAAAATACAGCTGATGTTTCTGGGATATGTAACGAGGAAGGATGGCTTGGAGAATCTGATACTCATAGGACAGAAGTTAAAAGAGAGGGGCAGGGGAAAGCAATGCATGTCATATTTGATAGACTTGAGCAAATGTCAGAGCAGGGTTTGAGAGGGGTAACAAGAGAAAAGATTTTTAAGAACTACAAGGGATAGGAAGATGTGGAAGACCATGATTGCATATATCCTGAAGGGACACAGCACATAGAAGAAAAAGATAATTAGAATCAGGAAGATATGGTTGAAATTTCTAAAGCACATAATGAGGAGAGGTGGCTTTGAAAAATAACATTCATAGGACATACTGAAGGCAACGAAGACAGAGGTCTTATGTGATACTAGTATTTTTGGTCACCATATATATCACCATTATGTTGGAATCAACACTTTGGATATTAAATATTTACAGGCTCCAGGAATATTTATCCTGCAAACAATATTAGCAGACTCAGTTTGAGTCCAGGTAAAAATAACAAAACAATGAGCATAAAACAAACAACAATGTAGGCATTAAAAAAAGTATTTGTATGTGTTAGTCAGTCAGTTAAGTGCCATACGTGAGACACGCTTGTGTGATCATGTCTCAAAAGAGACATGACTGGCTGGGCTGATGATTATCCAGCAATAGGTTGCCATTACTTTCTGTGGTAGACTGGTTGCCAGCCAAGGCTATAAAACCCAATCTGTCCTGTTATTTAACCCATAATTGGAGGAAAGAAATGAATTAATACCTTTCCCAAGGGTATTTGCGCAAAAATGAATGCAAGGAATTTAATTGGATTTCAAACTCGGCTCCCCAATTTCTCATTCCGAGTCGATAGTTGTAAGAAGAATGTGCCTGCTTGTTTGTTTGTGTGTGTAAGTGTATAAAAAACGTGTATGATAGACATATGTGTATATGTGAGAGAGTTTAAAATCCGAAGGAGGACCTTAAGAAGTGAAAGCACCTTAGTGATAGCATTCCTATCTAGAGGCAGTTAAAAGGCTAAAAAAGTGAAAGAGAAAGAAAATGATTATCTTTTTTATAGGCTTAAAGAGTGCCCCCTGCAGGCATTTTGGCAAAGCCAAGTGGGATAACCCACAGAGGTAAACAGTGAATAACCCATTTAGCCAGCTTGAGTTAATGGTTGACAGAACAGGAAAGATATTAAAAAGACAGAATTTACTGAGAGCTACAAAGCACAAGAGATTGTGGAGAGCCATGATTGCCCACATTCTGAAGGGAAATGGCATATAGAAGAAGAAGAAAAAGACATTTTCATTGTATTCAGCTTACTATTTTGGTGTAATCCCTTACCTAATCACAGATTATTTGTGTATCTTTTCCCTGTGGATTTGCATTTTCAAACATTTCAGGAAATCATCTTTTGCCAAATGCCTGTGAAGCTCAGATAGAGATCTTTCTGACAACATTTGGATTATGAAAATTGCATCTTAAATGAAAACCACTTTCCAATCTATTTGCCAAATCACAGATTCTAAACGTCAGTTTTTTGCAGGAACCCGAACATCATTACATTGTATCAAACTGAGAATGAGGTGACTGTCAGCATTTATATGTGGGTTGAATTTGCAGATTCACAGTCACCTCTCCAAGTGACACCTGTGACATTTAACACTGCGTTATAAAATAGCATCAGTTAGAAAAATTCCATCATATGATTGAGCATTTTTATCAATCCATAAACTGTTATAACATGCTTGTGCTGATATAGGTGTTGCAATATCTCATAGAATTACCAAAGTACAGGGAGAAGTAATTTCATGCCTTTCCTAAAAAACATTGATGCAAATCTGGCATTATCTCATTTAAAATTTGACAACTTTTTAAATTTTTAGCATCCAAAATATTAGCATTTAGGAACCTGGCTATACACACACATACATATACATATATCATAGCCACTTTATATTTTTAGTTTTGTGCATAGGCATTGTTTGTTTTTGATTACGTTGACTGCACACTGTAGTAGGATCAGTTGGGCATTGTCTGTGAGAAAGAGAGCACCATAAGAAAATTCATTCAACCAGAAATTAGCAAAATGGCGTGCTGTACAGCTTGGCATATACACCAAAAGCTTCAATATGGACATTTCAGAGCATTTGGGTGTCAGTCTGAGTGCAGTGCAGAGGATTTGGAAAGAGTTACTATAGCTTGGAAAACTCACTCTGATTGTTCTGATAAGGAAAGTAAATTTGTTGGCGAGAGACCTAGACTCAACACAGACACCTACATAAAGTGCCTTGAAAAGTTAGTGCTGCCCTGTGTCAAGAGAGTGGCTGCTGGAAGGGCCAGTGTCTGGCAACAGGACTCTGCACCATGCCACACAAGCAAGTGAACATATCAGGCCACCTAACTCCCCAGGCTGCAACTCTTTGATTATTACGTGTAAAAACACAGTTGAGTGAGCCACCAACAAAACCCTTTGTAACACCAAAGTCAATCTAAAGACAAGAATTATGGCAGTATTCACCAACTTAAACAAAGAGGCCATCAAGAAGTGATACAGGAGATTCTAAAGTTGTCTAGAGGCCATGACTGAAGTCAATGGAAATTTTATTCAATAAATTTACTTTTTAGTATTTCAAAATATTTTTGCGCAATTTTAGAAAATATATCTATTAAAATTAGATGTCAGTATTATTTTCATTTTTGCAAAAATTTAGACAACAGCAGTTTATCCATTTCACCCAGTATTTATAAGTATATATGTGTGTGCATATGTGTGTGTGTGTATGCGTGTATGTATATGTGAGTGCAGGTTTGTATGTATGTAATCATACATAAGTATTTCTGCTTGTATGTGTATATATATATATATATATATATATAAGTCATATGAGTGTAAGTGTGTTTATGTATGTGTGTGATATATATATATATATGTGTGTGTGTGTGTGTGTGTGATAGGATAATAAGATGTAATGCTCAACTTCATGAAGTATTTTTAAAAAGTGCTTCCTACCTAATCATTTCAAAATCTCTTTTTAGTCACCAATGTAGCAGGTTGCTTCCTGGAAAAGAAAACTTAAATGTATTTCTAATGTATTTAAGGTGCTGTCTGCTGATGTGCTTGTGACAGTATAAAATTGCAGGCATTGTATATCAAGGCTCTGTAACTACATTTACCTTTTTTTTCATACTCAAAAGGTGTTCTCTCTCTTTCAAGATGGTAATTGGCACCAGAATTTGAAACTTGTCTGTTTTACTTCCAAAATTCCAAAATTACTTGATAGACAAGTCAATGTGTGATAATGATATTTTGAAAATGTTCACTTTTACACTGATCTTTCAATTCCATGTTATTTCAAATATGATAAGCAAACAGCTTAAATCTGTCATTTCCTTAATGCTTACTGTCTGCTTGGTCATTTTTGCAGACTGATTGACATTCTAAGATAGAATTTGTGTCTTATTCTTGAGAAGAAGCATATATACAATTTGTCTTATTTTCTTTGAGGGAACTCTCCAGTAGTTAGCATCAAGATGAAGTGGTGTTGCCCACATTTTGTCAGAATTTGTATAGATCAATTCTGTCTTGAAATTTCATTCATTGAAATCATTCATTGAAATCACTCGGCCAGTGAGTAATGAACCTCATTATCAATTTTTCTCTTTTGGCAGAACTATTTTATATCTTTGGTTGTCACATCTTTGAAGAGTACCACATACACACACACTTATATATATATATATATATATATATATATATACTAAAAACAAAACATGATCTGTCAGCAGTTTATGCGAAATTATGATTCCTGTATATAACAAATTATTCAAAAATTGGTAAATGTAATAAAACATTAAGCAGAATTAATTATTGCAGCTTTCATATAACTTATATAATAATATTCAATACTTTTTCAAGATCTTTGATAGATATTAAACATTATTATATCTGTTTTAATAATCATCACTCTAGTCTAATATTGAGCACTTAATTAGTTGAAAATCTGTTAAATTTGATGTATGTTAAATCATATAATTTTACATACATTAATAGCTATTATTAATGACTAGCATTGTTGTTTTTATATATACATACATGCATACAAATATATATATATATATATATATATATATATATATAGTCATATGCAGACAGTCCTGTTTAGCTGAATTACAGCTCATCAGTACAGTTAGACATGCAACTGCTTCCAGCTAGAATTTTTTTTTTTTTTTTTTTTTTTTTAATCGTTTTACCCCAAGCAAGGCATTCCGCTGCCACTATTGCGCTTGGGGCTACATAGGGGAAGGTAAATAGAAAGTGGTTAGATATAGGAAATGTCAGAGTGGGGGTGATACATAGTTTGGAGGATGGGAAGAGTGTTTGAAAGAATGGAAGTGAGTTAGTGTGTTAGGAGGTGTCTATTGACCTTGCATTTAAACTCCTGGAGATTGTAGTTGTTGGGGAAGCAGTCATGTGGTAGGGAATTCCACAGTCAGGAAGTACGAGAAAAGAAACTGTTGGAGTAGAAGTTGTGGTTGCATTTTATCGGTTTCACTGTAAAAGGGTGGGATCTAGTTGCTAATCTAGTATTTCATGCAAATTCAAACCTAGGGGGCACCAGTGATCTAAGTTCATCAGAGCAGAAGCCATGAAAGTATTTATAGAAGAGACACAGGGAAGCCATGTCACGCCGGTAAGAGAGAGACTGCAGGCGGCCTGCCAAGTCAGTATCACTCACATTACAGACCCTCCGCTGTACCTTGTTGAGAAGCCCAAGGAGAATAGCAGGGGCACCCGACCAGATATGGCAACAGTATTCAATGCACGGGTGGATGGTAGATTTATAAATGTGCAGGATAGATTCAGATGGATAAAACCTCTGGGCCCTGCACCAAGAACCGACTTTCATAGCAGCGGATTTAGCAATGGATTCAATATAGTCATTCCACTTGAGGTCCACTGAAAGTGTGAGACCAAGGAGGCGTAGTGTTTTACTCTCTGGGAGGCAAGCTTGGTCCATGCTAATGGGAGGTAGGTGCAGTTGTCTATGATGGTTAATTGATAGTAGCTTTGTTTTAGAAGCATTAAAATTTCCGAGCCATTTCTTACCCCAGTCCACTACGGATTGGAGGTCCTTTCCAAGCTCAGCTGCAAGGTTACCTTTGTTGCCCACACCAGATTTTTGATCAAGGCGAGAGTAAATTCTGGTGTCATCAGCGTACATACCTACTTGGGATATTATGGTATCAGGGAGATCATTCTGACTGATATATCATCAGTCGGAGTTTCTGCATCTAAGCTATTGGTGCGTGGTGGAAGAAAGCAGGTTTTAGCATGTTATATATACACAATGTACATAAATGCCAGTAGTCAAGAGTTTTTAATCCATTACTGGAGAATGATGCGATATATATATATATATATATATATATATATACGCACACACACACACTTTATAAGGGAAATTTTTAGCTTATTTTCAAACTCCTGTCTTCAGCACAAAAAGTAAATTGGAGAAATTCATTATATATAATATAAATAGTCTCAATTATGATTAATGTTATCTCGTTAATATTTTTTAAGTTTATGAATCACTAATTAACTGTGGAATTTTTTTACCTAAAATTTGTTTTGTCTTCTTTCAATGTTCAATCTCTATGCTTTGCACTGAAAATCAGAAAAAATAAATTGTTAAACAAAGAACAATGGATATAATGAAATACGACATTAACTTGCATATATCGTGTTGTGACCTGGCACCTAAGCTTCCGTCTCTTTCCTACAGTAAATTAGCTTCCATGTGTTTTTATATAAATATTTGCATGATAATTGCTCTGATGAAATTTTCTTCATGGTACCTATAAGTTCAAATGCAGTACTGTCGTGCAGTGGATATCGACTTGGAATGAGAAATCAGAGAGTTGAGTTCAAGTTCCAGTGGAATTTGTTACATTCACTTATGCTCAAATAACCTTGGGAAAGGTATTAATCCATCTCTCCCCTTCAACTATGGGTCAAATAACAGGACAGATATCCTTGGTTGGCAACCAGTCTACTGCAGAAAGTAATGGCAATCTACTGCAGAAAAATCTTGTGCTCAGTCAGTCATGTCTCTTTCAAGACATGATCACTCAAGTGTGTACCACATGGCACTATTCAAGATGATAGGGCACTTAACTGACTGACTAGATTAATGACAAAGTCACATCATTTTGCATTTGAAATGGCTATGTACAACCGTAAGTTCTATGCTAATAATTTCTTCTCTCACACTTCTTTCTTGTAGAACATACTTCTAGCTTACAGTTTTGCAGCAAGTTTTGATCTTCCAAATTTAAATGCTATGTTAATTGTTCTTTTCTTTTATGATTATCTCTCCTTAACAAGGTTGTTTTTTTTCTCATATTGTCTCATATTGTCTCATATTGTGTCACACTCAATAACCTTTTGCAGTTACTTTATTACCTTGTTTGGAGTGAAATGATTAAAAAAAATATCAAAATATATATGAAGAGAAAGAAAATATTGATATACATGGCATATTGTATAATTACTGATACCATTTTAAAACTTAGAGCTTAATGGCTCTCTTGTTCGGTGTTATATCTCTGCAAGATATTCAATTATGACTCTTCATAATTCTCCTCTTTTTTGCACTTATTAATTCCTGCTTCTTGATGATGCCTCTTTTTCATAAAGGTATACTGGTTCCACAAACCATTTACCCACACTTCTTACATATCTTGTTTCCTCTGCTAATCTTACTTTTATATATCCAGTGAGTATTATATCCTCCAAAACTTTTCACTCATTAAATTTTAGCTCTAACTACTAGCCATAGATGGATGTGCATTGTGGTGCAGTGGATATCGGATCAGAATGAGAAATCGGGGAGCCGAGTTCGAATTCCAGTTGAATTCCTTGCATTCACTTATGCAAAAATACCCTTAGGAAAGGTATTAATCTGTCTCTTCCCTCCAGTTATGGGTTAAATAACAGGACAGATTTGGTTCTATAGCCTTACTTAGCAACCAGTCTACCAAAGAATATAATGGAAACCTACTGTGGGAAAATTTTCTGCCCAGTCAGTCATGTCTCTTTTGATACATGATCACCCAAGCTTGTATCATGTATGGCACTTCACTGACTGACTAGCAGAAGTTTATTTTTAGTTCTTATTCTTTTTAACAACTTACTCATTTCTCACATAATCTCTCTATGTTAGTTTTTGTATTCTTTGGTACCCTTGCCTTTTCTTCATCTGTTGTGAAATTCTCGGCATCCATTACCACAAAGGAAACTAGATATGACAAAGCACTCAAGCACTCTTTTCTTTGATGATATTTGATGATGATATTTGATACCTGATATTTTATCCATATTTTATGAAATATTTGATATTTTTTGATATTTTGATATTTGACGTTTGATATTTTTTAAATATTATATGAAATATTTTGAGAAATATTTTATATTTAACATTTTTTGATGATATTTTGATATTTGATGTTGATATTTGATATCTGATATTTGATATTTGTCATGTTTTTGATGATACTTTTTGATCCCTTGATACAGTTTTCTTAAAACATCCATTTCCTTTGTATGTTTAGATTTCTGTGTCACACTTCTTATGATGAAATACTACAGTATCCAGTTACTTAAATTTCCGCACTAATAATTAGTCCTTTCTTTTTGCTTTCCTTAGCTACGTTTTCAGGGGAACTAAGATTAATATTCAAGATGATATCAATTACTTCATCAGCATTAGGGCTGCTTATGGAAAATGGATCATGATTTTTGTTTTCAAAAATACCAAAATATCAAAAATTAATGTGAAAACAAAGTTGTATTTAGGGTGATCAGCTGTGTTTATTTGAAATCTCTGCATCACCAAGATGGTCCTTTGATGTAAGTGAATCTTCTATTGCAGACTTTTTCAAATGTCAAATCACTTTTTATTTGGGAGAAAAATTTATTGTTTGGAGAAATATCATCTTAATGGGGACCAGAATAACAGTAATTTCTTTGGTATTTTAGAGTTGATTAACAGTTAATATCTAATTCTTAAAAAATGAAAGAACTGTAAACCAAAAAGTAAATAAACTTGCCTCAAAATGTCAAAGTGAGTTTATCAAATGTTGCATATAAACTGTAACCAATGTGATTATAAAAAAGCAAGATGCTGTAAAATGGTTTTCAGTAATGGTGGCAAGACATCTGACTAAAATCACAAGGAACAACCTGTGTTAATGTTGGAAGAATTTAAATGTATTCTATAAAATAAAAGAATTATTTATTGAGTTTTGTTGACAGATATAAAAAATTGGTAATATTAGATGTTTCCTTAGAAGGAAACATTTGGCATTCATTGACCAAGCGGATAGTGCAACTTTTACTTTTAAAATAGGTTTTAAGGAAAGTAGGCGAGTCCAGTAACTGTTATTTCTATTTTCATTATTAATGAGGCTACTTAGTTAATTTTTCTTAAGTTATTTTGAACATCAATATCTTGATTATATCATTGTTTTCTCCTGGTGTTACATGCACAATCCATTTTAGTTGTTGCTGTTGTTGAAAGTCTTCAAATGATGTGATTTTTGGTATTTGGTACAGTTTTTTTTTTCTGTGAATTTGTCCTCAAGTATTGAAAAAGGATTGTCTTCACAAAAAGTCATTTATAACCATCAATCTGAAAAGGAGCCTGTATACAGCTGACAGCATAAATATTAGTTGATGAGTTTGTTACTGAGCATAACATCCATAAGAATGTTGGGCTAAGTTAAAGAATTATAGTGTACACATTGTAGACTGTCATGGAAAGGATATAACAATGTCAGCAACATAAGTAGACCATGTAATGACACACAAGCTTAAATTCTTAAGAACGATTCCTTAGCCACTCACAATCTATGCATTTGTCACAATCTAAATTTATGAGGTGCTCATGTTGTTAAGCTGCATCAGCATGACACGTTGTCCAGAAGTAATTGATTTTTTAGAATTCTCCAGAAACTATTGAATATTCTCAGTGTAAGTTCACAAAGGTGGGGAATTTGGAAAGATAATATCCGCAGCTGCTCCCAGTATATCATATGCAGGTTGGTCTGCAAGAGTTGATAGCATTTGACCTTCTGCAGCTCATCTACTTTGGATAAAGAGAGTTGTGAACAAGGTAAATACTCCATACTTAAGTGTGTAAATTCATTTGGATTTGTAGCACATTCAAAATTATATCAGTTTATTTGAGTGGCTAATCATGACATCTATTTGAATAAAAGATTTTACTGCCATTAACTTTAGACTCAAAGTTCTGTATTTTAGAGTTTGAGTTTGAGTTTTGTTTAACGGCATATCAACCTCTGGTGTGGTTTTAAAGGTATTTTTTTATAATGTTCATTTATAGTGAAAAGGTTGATCGAGTTAGATTTTGATGAAAGATTTTTTTTGTTATTTTTATTTATTTTAGAAAACTGAAGATGTCTTCTAATTGTGTATTCAAAAATATATTGCTGGTAATAACTTTTTTTTTCTTAAAAAATGTGTTATGGCCATCTTTTTTCCTTCAAAAATGCATTGTTGGTTATATTTTTTCCTTCAAAAATGTATTGTTAGTAATATTTTTTCCTTCAAAAATGTATATTTTTTCTATAAAAGTCTATTTTTATACTTTCATAGTGTTTTGACCCCAGTTTAGGGATAAACTATTTTCCCATAGCTGGGACCTTCACAGGTGCTACCACTTTGGGTCAGGGTGGACCTGGGAACAACAGCAATTAAGAGGTGGTTCCATCATTCTCATAACCTCCCAATCAGAGGCCTTGCTGCTGGATGCAGTTTACCGTCATACACAGTACCAGTATTTTAGAGAGTCAGCACTAGAGATAAAGGTGGAAAGTGAATGTTGTGTCCTCAAAGAATTCAGGTACTTGAAAGAGAAGTGGGATAAGATTTTGACAGGGTCAGCTCATCACTAAAAAAAGGGGTTTCAATGAAACAGTCAATACTATCAAGTGATAAGCAAACTAAACATTTGCAGATTAACCGGAGTGTAAAGATTATTAGGTTTGATGATTTTACAATACGTCAATCCTTGTTAACTTATTTAATGTTAAAGTCAATCTTTTATCGAACTAGACATGTAAGTATCTCCTTATTTTATATGTTGTATCTCTTCAGAAAATATATGATCATGGCCCTCCACGTATTCCATGTTGTAGCTCTTACTGAGTTTAGTTATTTACCATCCATTTATGTTCTACCATGTATTTACTCAAGCTCATCAAGTATTTTACTGCTTTCTTCTGTTCCTCTTTTCTCTAATCTGTTCTGTGAGTATCAGATTTTCCAAGCCCTCCTTCCTCATTATATACCCCAGAAATTTCAACTGTCTCTTTTTGATGTTAACTATAAATTTCCTTTTTGCTTCCATTTTTTTTAAAAGCATGTTGTTGCTCACATGTTTAGTCCATAATATGCTATCATAAAAATCATAATAAATAAGAGTTTTAATGTTAACTTTTCTATATTAATTGGGACTTTTTTTTTTACATAAGAGAAGATGAAAGTAAAAGAACAGGTATCAAGTGGTGTTGTAGAATGGATAAGAGAAGGTTGGAAACATTAGTATGAAGAGAGCTGCTTGAGAGTAGAGTGGAAAGAGAGAACAACAAGATACAGTGGGTGTTAGGGAAAGGATGGGAATCAAGGTGATAAGAGATGGCATTTTACACTGGATTTAAACTCTTGGAGATTGTAGCTATCAGGGAAGTATGTATACGGAAGAGAGTTCTACAGGTGGGAAGTGCAAGAAAAGAAGCTGTGAGTGTAGAAATTTGATTGTTTTCACTATAAAAGGGTGGGACCTAGTTGCCAGACTAGTAGTTTGAGTAAATTCATGCAGAGGGGGTAGCAGGGAGCTAAGCTCGTTGGAGCAGAAGTCATGAAAATATTTTAAAAGAGACAGAAGGAAGCCACATCTCGTTGGTGGGAAAGTGACTGGTGTTAAGCTGACAGGTTGGGATCGATTACATTGCAGCCATATCACAATATACCATTTCTCGTATGATCACCAAAATCAAATAATGTCAAGCCTGATCACTACCTAGATGGAATGACAGCTTTGGAATTCCAGGTACTGTAAACTTGAATGTTCAGGTGGTATAATAGATAATGACATGGAATTAGAAATCCGAGACCTGAATTCAAATTTCGATTGTGTTCATTATATTAACTTACATGCAAATATGTCTTCTCCCAACAGCTGTAGGTTAATTAATAGAACTTGCATGATTATTATATCCAAGCCAGTTTAAAAAAAAAGGAAAATTTGAATATGAAGATATATGTAACATTTATAAAATTTAAGAATTAAATAGAGTTAGAAATAGTTTTTTTTTTTTTCATAAGCGTTTCACCCTGAGCAAGGCATGTCACTGCCACTACGGTAGCTAGTCTGATCTTATTTTGCTGTATTTTTTGAATTTTTTTTTATTATTCTTTTTTGGTTTTTATCTTTTTTTTTCTATAATTTTTATTTTGTTTTGTTTTGTTTTGTTACTAACCTAAGTTCTCTACTGGTCACTCTTGTAATGCACTGCAACTATGATTGTGTAAATTGTTTTTGATTATCAAATTTAGTTTCAACTTATACTAAGTTAAAACTTAGTAAACTTCCGTCACTCTTGTATTTTTTTTTTATTGGAGTAGATAGTACCTACTATCACCCGGTCTCACACTCCACCCCCTTCTTTTGGACAGGAGTAGAGGTGATCGCCTTGTTTCTTGTTTAGGAAGGGGTTCCCGGTTCATCTCTCTTTTTCGGCCTTGATGTTGGTTTAGTATTTTTAAATGTTTATTTCCTAACAAAGAAAAAATTGCTTTAACAATAATGTTCCTTTAAAGCTATCAGCTGTCAAAGTGTGAGAGAAAGAAATAGCCAGATGGTACTTTAGTTCTATCACAGAGTAAAGTGATTTGCACTTGGGTATTTTACACTTGATTTAAAAAGGAGATTATTATTTTTTATTATGCATGCTTCAATCTGATGATTTTATGGGTGTTATTTAATGGGAATTTTTGATTTTGTTTAAATTTTTCCCTAAGTATCTTGAAGTATTTTTTTGTTTGTTTGTTTCAAGATAATCTTTGGTAATTATTGTTCCTTCTAGTTGTGTCTTTTGCATTGGAAAGGATCGTTAGAGCTGTTTGTTTTGTGATCTTTGGTTAAGTAGTTTTTGTACCTTTGAAGAGCTCTTTTTGAAGTCATTTACAAAGAATTTATTCCAGTGGAAATAAGATCGAAGATCTTTAGGATCTTTATTCACAGTTTGATAAGTAATTTTTAAGATGTTTTGAAAGAGTGTTCCTGTTTGAGAAAGTTTTGTTCTTTTTTCTTGTTTTTTGTTTATTTTATATATATATATTTTTTTTTTTAGAGTGATTTGTGATTTTAGGTTTTAGTGGTGATTAACTTTGAACTTGATTTCAAGGTTTCTAGGAAACTTATACTTGGCATCAGGAAAAGACAGGCTGAGGTTTTTTGGGACACATAATGAGGAAGGAAAGCTTGGAGAACCTGATACTCACAGGACAGATAAAGGGAAAGAGAGACTGGAAAAAGCAGTGTGAGACCTACTTGAAGAAGAAAAATATTAAGAGCAACAAGGGATATGGGCAAGTGGAAATCCAGCATCACCTACATTTTGAAAGAACACGGCACATCAAAAAGAAGATTGTTGTTTTGATTTTTTCTAATTGTTGGCTAGTTATCTGGTCCTAGTTATAGTAGCCCGTTAATAACTTCTTTGTATTTATCTATTCAGTTGATGAATTTTTACATATATTAACTAGACATTTACTGGATGATTACACTGGTCAACAACAAAAAAATAATTTTATAAATGTTGATTAAGATACCAAACGTTTTTTAGCTAATTTGAGGGCACTGAATCTGAAAATGACCTTACTTTTTTTTAGTTAGCTATCGTTTTTGAGGAACAGAAATGACTCATTTTTGGAAAAAAGTCTTTTTTTCGTTTGTTTTTTGTATGTATGATATTAACCAATGGCAATAATTATTAAGATAAAATTTGTAGAAACCTCGCAATTTGTATTTAGATCAACAAATATTGGTTTGCTTATTGAGAAATACTATTTTTTCAATAACAAGCAGACCCTAAGTCTTTAAAAATACCACGATTGAATATCCCAAGACTAACAAGTATTTCCATCAAATTCTTTAATAAACTAACAGCAGAAATAAAACTTTCATGAACATAAGAACTATGGTAAAAATTTTCTCTTTTTTAATTGTCAGTCATGTTCAATGTTATTTAAGTCCCTTTTGATATTCCAACAGTATACAGCCATCATTTCCTCATAGCAGTCTTCCATTGTTTTGATATCTTGATAGAATTGTTCTCCTAGTACATCACTCACATCATTGCAATTATCCAGAAATTTATCTTTATTTTTATGTAAAAAAAATTAACCAAATACTCATATTTGCATATGACTGATAAAATGTATTGCTGGTAAAGTTTATCAGTTAATTTGAATTTTAGAATTAAATTAAAAAAATTCAGTAATTCTATTTTAAAATTTTTGATTCAAAAACACTTTTTTCCTTATAAAAATAGTTTATTTCAGGTGGCTGACATAAATTGCTCAGCCTACCTGAAAAATGATGGGTTTTTACAACCTTGATTAACTAAATGTTGCAACCAGCCATGATCATAAATTTATCTTTCTTTCCAAAAATGAGCAATTTCAGTACACTAAAATTGGTAGCTAACCATGAAAATCTACAGTCATTTTCAAAATCAGTACCGTCAAATTAGCTAAAAAATGTGTTTTCAATCTTGGCACCAAAAATTATGTTGACCAGTGTTATCATAGCAGCACATTGAATTCCTGCAGCATATCTTCATCAGTAGACTTGGATATTTGTCTGCATATCTTACATGTTGGTTGTTTATATATTTGGTTATATGATGCCTGTATTTATAACATCTTAAAAGAGGGTTTATGTATTGGTCTATTTTCTTGGTGGCATAACCTATTTAGAAATCTTTTGGGTGTGTTAAAGATAACCATATATATATATATATATATATATATATATATATATATATATATATATTTTCTAGACATATGTTATTAAATATAAGAGACAATGAATGTCTATTATGTTTAATCCTGAGCCGTTCTAAACGTCGTATTTTTGCTTTAATTTCAGTTGAAAATAAAGACAAAAATTCTCCAACATTTGGATAATTATTTATTGGTTTTCTTCTAAGCTTTCGGCTCACATGAGCCATCTTCAGAGAGGTAGTTTAAACTGAAATATTATAAAATCCACCATCATGTGAGCCGAAAGCTTAGAAGAAAACCAATAAATAATTATCCAAATGTTGGAGAATTTTTGTCTTTATTTTCAACTGAAATTAAAGCAAAAATACGACGTTTAGAACGGCTCATGATTAAACATAATAGACATTCATTGTCTCTTATATTTAATAGCATATGTCTAGAAAATTACTTGCTGTCTCGATATACTAAATATATATATATATATATATATATATATCTTTCTTTGAATTATTTTCTTCCTGTTTTCTTCTTACTCTTGTAAGATCTATAACCACTTGCATTTTGAGACCTGTCTTTGTGTTCACCAGTGTGCAAAGGAATAGTTCAGGGCTTTGCTTTGTTTTAGTCCTTGATGCAGATATGTTTTTTTTGTTTTTTGTTTCTTCTATGGAGTGAGTTCATCTTCAGCAGTGTTTCTACCTGCTTCTTTTTATCTACCTTGACCAGATTTCTGTATTTTTGGGTAAATTTGGAAAATATAACTTTTTCTATAATGACAGGAAGTAACAGAGGTACAGTCTATGTGGATATGTGGGAAAGATAACAACTGACCCTAGACTTGAACATATTTTCTCACACTCTGAAGAGATGGAACATATTTAAAGAATTATCATTATTATTATACAAACTTTTAGAATAATATCTTCATCTTAGTTCTTATGATTACTGTTATGTTTGAGAAATATAAGGAAATCATTTCGGTTGTGAATTCAGTTTTTGCAACAGAAGAACAAAATCTGGATATACACCTATCACTCTCTATTTAGGTTAAATTAACATTTACCCAGTCAAAGTGCCTTCGGTGTTTATATTAATAAATATAGATAGGCACTAATATTACCACTATATATGTCAAATACTCATAAATGTTAAGGGTATGCTGTACCAAATTAATTTTTTTAAAAACTGTACATTCTAGAAGACTTTATTGCAAAATGAGTAAACACAAAACATTCTTCTTTAGCATAGGAATTGTGATTTTACATGTACTTAAGAACTGACAGATACATTCAGCCCTGAAGAGTATTTTCCTTGTATGTTGTGTTTTGTATGACATCATAGTAATGAATAAAAGGCATGAGCTCAAAAGTTTTTAAAAAGTTAAAATATCAGAACTGAATAACATCCACATTTTTTATCTTCATTAATTGTAAAAATTGTTGCCTCGTTAACACTTGTTGTCTTTCATTTGATCTGTAGGTGTTCTCTTATATGAAAACAAAAAACTTACAAAAAATGTCTTGTTTATGATCTTTAATTAAATTTGAATTTGAAAACTTTGATAATTGAAACAACATTTTTGAATATAAAATAATAAAGAAAGAAAAGAACACTTTCACTTGAGCATTATTTTTATCTTAAGTTTTACATAATTCTGCCATATTATATTACACGCTCCAGATGATACCAAAATATGCTTTGCACTCAGTGTTACACCAGAGATTCAGAGAAGCACAGATGTGACTGGAGGTTGATTTGAAAGATGATTTCTTTGTCATTCGGTGTAAGTATATAAACAGCTGGTTAACCCAGCTGCAATTGAGACATGCATACAGCTAGAGACAGAAAGATGTCTGATAGAGAAGAAGAAAAATCACTCTCACCTCATTGTGAGAAGAAGAATTCACCTTTAGAGAAAACTCCGAAATCCACACACACTTTCCATTTCTACAGTGGCCTAAGAAAAGTTTTTAGCCAGTAGAAATAAACTGCCTTTAATTTCAAAATTTAATTATGTAATCATAACTCAATATAAATAAATAGTATTTAGAAATAGTATGAAGTCCTTCATTTGCTAGTTTCAGTGCTTGTATCCAATTTTTCATGGATTTAATCAAGTTATCAACAGTCGTCTGATTCATACTTTGCCATTTCTTTTGCAATTTTTCTTTAAGGGTTGCCAATGGGACGAGTTTGGTTGCACCCACTCAAAGTTTTTGGTCAAGATGCTCCCAAATGTTCTATTAGATTTATGTCAGGAATTTGGGCGACCCATTGCCATTACTTGAAAACTTGTGATTCCTTCGATGACTTTGCTATTTTGCTCATATAACACTCTCTTTTCTTGAAAAAGGTAGACATTCTTGTCAACCTGATTGGTTTCAAATTGTCGACATAGTCCTTTCTCTAATATTTGACAGTATTTTGGACCATTTAACCATTTGTCAACAAGAATCAGCTCAGATTTCCTTTCAAACCAGACAGTACCTCACACCATTACTCTAATCCCTTCACATTCTACCATCAGTTTCAGACATCCAGTGTCTTAAGTCTTATAATTTCTCTAAACATAAACCTGTCCTGAATTCAAATATTGGCAGAATTTACTTTCATCTAACCAAATTACAAACTGCCAAAATTCATAATCTTTGCCCTCAAATTCTCTTGCCCAGTCCATATACCTGTTTTTGTTAACCTCTGAAATCAAAGGCTTCTTTCTTGCAACTCTTCTTTGATAGCATAGCTCTTTCAGAGTCTTTCTTACCACATATGGTGATATTTTCATGTTGTTGGTGACATCTTTGATGCTCTGATGATGGTTTCATGCCTTGCCTTTTCAATAACCTTTTCATTCATTCAGACATGATTCTAGGTTTTCCTAAATGTTGTCCCACATGACAATGGCCTTCTTCATTAAATCTTTGGACAATTTTATTAACCATTTGATGATTAACCTGGAAAAAGCTAGCAATTTCTCTATTTGACTTGCCACACTGATTATTTACCCTCTTTGAAATTCAACAATTTCCTTAATTCTGCGAGATTTCATAGCAAAATATATTATTGTTTGTTACTTGAGAGTAACTTGATAATAACATGGTACTGTCTTTAAACAAAAAGAGATGTTATTACACATGCCAAAATTGCTGTAATCAAGGGTGACTAAAAACTTGTCATAGCCCACTGTATTTTAGTAGAAATAATACTGAAATAGAATTCCTGAAAAGAGATTTTTCTTATCTATCTAAGTAGATGTTGTATTTTAGAAAAATGAAAGTAACAACTAATTTTGGTAAATTTTCGTTTTAAATTCCGTCACTTTTCCCCTTCAAGTTTATTCAAAATAGCATTATCTCTGTGCAAATGTATATGCTGAACTCAAATCAAGTGTTAATTATTGAAGAAACTTACCTTTGTTTATCTAAATGTCCATAAAAAAACTGACTATATCTGGTAATGATGGACTGCGTAATGCAACTAATTTTGGCAAATTTTTGCTTGATTTTCTTCATTTACTGATACTTCTGGCGATGTACTTCCGGGAATTAAAGTAATGCACTATTGTATTTCTATGCTTATTGCTCTCAAAACAGGAAGTACATTGCCGGAAGTATTAATAAAGGACAAAATTTGACAGAAAATTGCTACCTACGTAGAACATCATTCTGCAGTTACTTACATGACTTCATGAGAGTTATGGGAGAGAAAAAGTGCGAGATATTGTTTGATTTTTTTATGGACTTTCAAAGCAAAAAAGGTAAGTTTCTTCAATAACTAATTGTTGATTTGAGTTCAGCATATACATTTGCACAGAAGTAATGCTACTTTGAATAAATTTGAAGAGGGAAAAGCCGTCTGTACCTAAAACGAAAATTTACCCTAATTTTTTGCACATGGGTTAACTATTGTTTAAATATTAACTTGTTTGTATTTATCTAAAATAAAACTGGATTTACAAAAAGGGTTAAATGATTAAAAAAATCATCAGAAAGTTTTAACAACATTTTAGTAAATTGTCCAGTTTTATAAGAATGTATTTCATCGAAAAGTAGAAAAGAAATAAATGAAAATATTTGAAGCAAGAACTTAGGCCACCTGACAAGTTTGAATAAAAATTAAATAAATAGTAGTCACGTAACTAGAACTTGGTTTTCAGAAAACACAAAGAGTTGTGAGTTTAGCAGCTTGCTACAAAAACCTTTTTGGTTCAAAGGGAAATAACTGATAGTGAGACATCTGGAAGAGGCATAACTTATGGAATTAGAACAATCTACCCCAGTTAACAAAATAAAGGGTTCAGTTCAAAATTTTATTCACCAGAAGAAGGTCGGAGCCTATAATGGCTGAAATATTGTGAAAATGACATTTCCTAAAGTATGGCATAAAGAACTTGGTTTTAAATTTTAGGCCTTGATCCACACAAAAAATATTTCAGGTGATCTATTATCTATACTGAATGCAAACAGCTTGCATGTGTTAGAGAAGTGAATACCCAAAAATAAACATAGGAGTATAAAGATGATTTACTTTTCACACCAGAAAGATGGTTATAAAAAGACTAGAAGACCTACAAGGATTTGTTATCAGTCTATATTTCTGACTTTAGGCATTGTAACTATTAGAACTATTTGTAGTTTGAAAAGAAAACCTAGCTATATTGCTTTTATGAAGACAAAGTTCCGCAAATTCACCGCTACAAAAAGATTTGAGGAGATATAAATATGGCCGCTAAGTAGAACTTGGGAGGTATTTTCTCATGTGTGAGACGATTTACCTATGTTCTCTTTGGAAAGAACTCTTGTTGCGTTTTAAGTTTGAAACTACTGGTCTGCACTTTCTTTGGAAAGAACTCTTGTTGTGTTTTCAAGTTTGAAACTACTGGTCTGCACTTTCTTTGGAAAGAACTCTTGTTGCGTTTTCAGGTTTGAAATTACTGGTCTGCACTTTCTTTGGAAAGAACTCTTGTTGCGTTTTCAGGTTTGAAACTACTGGTCTGCACTTTCTTTGGAAAGAACTCTTGTTGCATTTTCAAGTTTGAAACTACTGGTGTGCACTTTCTTTGGAAAGAACTCTTGTTGCATTTTCAGGTTTGAAACTACTGGTCTGCACTTTCTTTGGAAAGAACTCCTGTTGCGTTTTCAGGTTTGAAACTACTGGTCTGCACTTTCTTTGGAAAGAACTCTTGTTGCATTTTCAAGTTTGAAACTACTGGTGTGCACTTTCTTTGGAAAGAACTCTTGTTGCATTTTCAGGTTTGAAACTACTGGTGTGCACTTTCTTTGGAAAGAACTCTTGTTGCGTTTTCAAGTTTGAAACTACTGGTGTGCACTTTCTTTGGAAAGAACTCTTGTTGCGTTTTCAGGTTTGAAACTACTGGTGTGCACTTTCTTTGGAAAGAACTCTTGTTGCATTTTCAAGTTTGAAACTATGGGTCTGCACTTTCTTTGGAAAGAACTCTTGTTGAGTTCTCAAGTTTGAGATTACTTTCTTTGGGAAGAACTCTTGCTGCTTTTTCAAGTTTGAGTCTAAAGGTCTGCACTTTCTTTTAAAGGAACTATTGTTGGGTTTCTCAAGTTTAAGATTGCTAATATACACTTTCTTTGGGAAGAGCTTTTGTGCATTTGAGATAACTAATAAACATCAATTTTGTGAAGAACTATTTTTGTGTTCTCAAGTTCGAGACTACTCAACTACACTATTTACATTGTTTGGACTGTTGTCCTCATCTTTATCGTCATATTAATCATGTTTTGGCTGTTGTCCACTCTGTCGTTCTTTGGGTTATATAAATTGGAATTCCAAACAGAATACTTTATTTTCATCCACCAATGACTAGTTTCACATGTCATGCCTTTTCTGGATATCTCAGTTCCAGTTATTTTCCTTTAGTAACTCAACTCTCCAAGATTTTTGTTCATCACTGCTTTGGCCTGATATTGAATTCACATCTCTTTGGGTTATGTCACTGGTTTACTTCAACCAATCCTTTTACCCACTGCCATGAATATGACAATAAAGATGAGGGTAACAGTCTGAACAATGTAAATAGTTTAAAAAGGATTTATTAGTTGTGGATGTAATCTGAAGAACGTATATTATACAAAGGACACTATGTTGATGGCAGATACAGAAAGAAAGCTTAAATAACTGTTAGAAAAAGTGTATGCTACACACACATATATTTGCATGCAAAAATTGACCAATAGTATGAAGTGTAAACAATTAGCAATCAATCAGAATACTCTTTAACAAAAATAAAAATGGCACCTGGTTCCTGGGAGGAAAAGAAAATTTAGCAGATGTAGTAAAAGAATACATAGTTTGTTATTTTTCTTAAGAACTAATGAAATAATAGAATTAACTAATAACCACCAATTATTTTCTTTTAGCAATTCCAGATGAGCAAAAATTTCAATATTAAATCTGCAAACTGCAGTAAAAATTACTTTAATATTTTAACCAATTTAGCTTCTTAAATATCAAAATTATTGAATTTATTGGTTTATTTACTCATACAACCAATATAGTAATGCTAAATAGTTGTAATTATTTTGGCCTTTTTTTAATATGGATTATTTTTAATCCAAGGTTTTATAAAAGAAAATTAATAATAAATATGGACATTTACAAAATTTACAAGAAAAAATCAAGACAGAAACTTTCAGATATTCATTAATTTCATTTTTTCTTTCAAATAATTTCCTGTTTCAGTCAAGCAAGATTTAAAAAAAAACTTTTAAAATATTTGCACTGAAAAGATTTAGAAAAATAATTAACATTATGTATTTTTCAAAGTACACTGTTAAAGTGAATAGATTAGAAATTTATTATGTAATAAAATGTTGATTTTTTTTTCTGAAATAGTTTAGACATTTTTGTAAATTAAGTTTTTTATTTCTTTCAAATCTAGTCTGTTTTAAAGGTTTCTTTAATAATGGATATCATATATAGATTCTTTTTTTTTTTTTAATCATCTCACACCAAGCAAGGCATTCCACTGCCACTATTGTGCATGGGGTTACATAGGAGAAGGTAAAGAGAAGGAGTGGTTAGACATAGGGAATGTCAGGAGGAAGGTGACAGATGAGTAAGGATAGCGAGGATGAGGGTTGGGCAGATGGGAAGAGTTTGATAGAATGGAAGCAGGTTAGTGTGTTAGGAGGTGTCTATTGACCTTATATTTAAACTCCTGGAGATTGTAGCTGTCGGGGAAGCAATCGTTTGGAAGAGAATTTCACAGTCGGGAAGTGCGAGGAAAGAAACTGTTGGAGTAGAAGTTACGGCTGCATTTTATCGGTTTCACTGTAAAAGGGTGGGATCTAGTTGCTAATCTAGTATCACATTCAAATTCGTATTTAGGGGACACCAGTGATCTAAGTTCAAAATATATATTTTTAAAAGGATTCAAATTTTATAAAACAACCTTTTCTCAAGAATAGACATCATGTAAATTATCCATTTAATAAATTCACAGCTAAATAACCCCTTCATTTTTATAGGTATTATGCTAGTACATGTTTCTCCCTTATGTCTATCTACTATCCTCCTGATTACTCTTCTTTTTTCTCACTATTTAATAATGTTACTGTTTTTTAGTTCTTTCACAAGCAGTAACTGTTTGTGTTTTAGTGGCTTTACTGCCTTGCTTGGGGTGAACTTGATTAAAAACAAAGAGAGAGAGAGAGTGGAGGGAGAAAGAGAAAAAAAGCAAGAGAATGAGAATAGAATGAAATAAATAAAATAAGATAATCTGATAGTTGCGTATGTCAGCAATAAAGCAGTTAACGATGAAGTAAAAATGATTGTATCGTTCATTGTATTTTAAGTAATAGTCTATGTATCAGCTTCAGTAAGTTTCATCACATGGAAGTATCAAATTATTTTGTGTGACTTTAATCAGTCTAGAAACTTCTTCTGAATGTATGATAATTTGATTCAGTTGGATTTTAACTGTCAGTATGTGCGTTGTGGTGCAGTGGATATCGGCTCGGAACGAGAAATCGGGGTGCCGAGTTTGAATTCCAGTTGAATTCATTGCATTCACTTATGCACAAATACTCTTGAGAAAGGTATTAGTTTGTCTCTTCCTTCCAGTTATGGGTTAAATGACAGGACAGATTGGGTTCTATAGCTTTGGCTGGCAACCAGTCTACCGCAGAAAGTAATGGCAACCTACTGCAGGATAATCTTCTGCCCAGTCAGTCATGTCTCTTTCAAGATATGATCGCCCAAGCGTGTTTCATGTACGACATTTAACTGACTGAAACACCATTTACTGCCTGTCTATTATTTTCTTTTGCTGATGTGAATGCAAATTAAACAGTATAAGAAGTACGCTTGCAAGTCTAGTTAAAATTTCTCAGATAAAGCATCATATTATAATTCTGCTTGTTACTTTCTTCCTTATTTAGTTAATTTATAAGCTAGGCTCTGTAATTATTTGCTTGTCCCCTGCCCTCAAATTCTTGTTCTCTGTTAATCGTCTGAGAGACCCTTTCTGGCTTCCATCAACATGGCTGAGTCTAACCTCTAGGAAATTGACTCATTGCACTTTATTGGACTAATATTTTCATCTCACAGGAAGTGGAAAGTCTACATTGAATCCATGGTATGTCAGCTGCAAAGAAAGTTAGTTCATTTTGTCATGCAAGACAGTTTTTTCTCTCCAGGTTCTATCTTAGATATTTATAAGTCTACTATTCATCCATGATTAGAATATTGCTGTCACATATGCCTGCTGCTTCTGCTATATATCTAGAGATCCTTGGTAAGATCCAAAGAATCAGCAATATTATTGATCTTGATCTGGCATCTCAGCATCAGTCACTTTTCCACTACTGAAAGTTGCTTTGCTGTGCCTTGTCTATAAATATTTCTACAACTATTTTGGTTGTATACGTAAACAAACACACGAATAAATTCAAAATTTGGTATTTATATAAATAAATTGGTTAAAATGACACAAAAATTACAGCTGTTTGGATGATCCCTTCATCAGGGTATCTAGAATTTATGAATTTAAGTGCAGTGCTAGAACTGGTGAAAAGGTCTGACATATACGGTTGAGGTGGGTAGATGTAACTGTTAGTTCTATGCTGTTTTTTTTTCTCACACTTCTTGCTAATGAAACTTTGAGCTCCATGCTTTCTGGCCAACTTTAATCAGCAAAAATTTAAAGTCAATGTCAATGGCTATCTGCTCTCCTTTCACTCATTAGCAATGTTTTTCCTTTTAATTCTTTCATACCCTTGTGTCTTAGTGGCTTTACTACCATGCTTGGGGTGAACTTTATTAAAAAAATAATAATAGTGGCAAGCAATAATTTTTTACTTATTGTTTATTCAAAGCAAGGCACATGAGCTACTCAGAGTAAGGGATGTAGTTTAAGAGAATTTGTAGGTGAGATATTGGTTAACCCTAGACTAGGTTAAGATTGTAAGGGTCAGGTAAGCATTCTTTCCCACATATGTTCCACAAAGTAGCGGTTCTCAGGGAGTAGCTGTCTAAAGAACTACTTTTGATTAGAATGTGAAGTGAATAAAGATGATCCGTTCCTGTGTACATGGGTCTTAGCTGTGAAGGACAAGATTGATGGAACTAAGAAATGCAGCTTGTCAGAACATTAGCTATGTAAATAAAGTAGCATGAGACTTTCACCATTTTTGTGTGTGAGATAGGGGTTGTAGAGTAGAAAATAACCGATTGCACTCATAGCTGCAAAAAAGATTTCTGAAATCTATCAAGGCTGGTAAGTGAAACTTGGATAGCTTCAGCTCAAATATAGCAGCAGTATTCAAATTTTAGTCTCAAAATGTACAACAGAAGTTCAAAATCAAATGTAGCAGTAGTATTCAGTGAACAGACAAATGGCGAGTTCTTAGTTTTTCACCTGATTCTTTAAAGTACCTTAAAAAAAAACAGGATTATTTTCTATAATTTAATACTATAGTACCTCTGTGTGTCCTGTTCTATAAAGAGTTATGAATGCACACACACACACAAAAGATGAAATACAGGAACACTGAACAATGTACACACAAACACACATGATAAATGAAAAAAAATGTTAAACAAGAAATATAAAATAAAAATAGAATTTCTGTAAACTATATATTGTCTATTATTAAAAAAAACAGAGAGACAGTATAATTGTACTTATAGCTTTTTTGTGCTTTAAATAAGTTTTTCTTTGCTGTCTTCATCTTGATTCTCCTTCAACTAAGAAAACTATGTTTATTTTTATTTATTTTGTCCAGTCAGTTGTTAAATTCTTACTGTGAACAACATAGCCAGTCATAGTCTTTATATTATTGTAGAGAACCAATGCAAGCAAGGAGGAATGGTACGAACAAAGAAGAGAGAACTTTATATTTATGATTGATATTACAATATTTTATTAAAGTTGTAAAGTTCAAATATGTAATGAAGCAATGAGGGAATTTATATAGATTTTTTATTGTCATAGAATATTCCAGGCACTTATTCAATTGTTCACTGAAGAATTAAGATTCATCAGAAAATTAAGATATAAAAAACAAGAAATTTTCACAGGTTAAATCTCATATAGATTATTATTTCTGCACCATATCAGCATAGTATATTGTTTTCTACCTAAATTAGCATTTGTAAGTTAATTTTAGCATGCTGTTTATGGTAACCTAGCTCTCTTTATGTGTAAAGCAAATTAAGGAGATAATGTCAACAAATTGCTTTTATTAATACTGCATCAAAGATGTTCAGGACTTTCTCTTAGTTCAACATTAACTGCCAATCACTTTTTCAATTTTTAGTGTGGTTTGATATTTCATCATCTCTGAAATTATAAAACAATAAGAGATAAGAAATGTGGATCATGGCTCTCCACACTTCCTGGAAATAAATTTATAACTTTGCTTTGAGAATTTGTGCAAAATGACACTAACCATGGCACTATCTACACATAGTATATATACAGGGTGTGATGGGTAGATTGTCGCCATTTGATATTTTTAATTTTGCATGAGGTTTGTTTTTTTTTATTTTGTCAAATGTACAGTAGAGTAAGGTCAATTGGGCACAATTTGTTGTGAGAAAAAGAACACCATGATGAAATTCCTCTTGCAATTTGGATACAGCATGCTGTACACTTGTGTCAGAAGTTCTAATATGAACATTTCAGAGTGTTTGGGTGTCAATCTGAGGACAGCACAGAGAATTCAGAAACAGTTGGATGAGTCTGATGGTGATTAGGAATGTACTTGGAGTTATTCCTCAATTCATCTTCCCACAGGTGTCTTAAACTCAACATGGAGTACTGACATAAAGTGCTTTTAGTGCTATCCTGGGTCAAAAGAGTGGCAGCTGGATGACCCTATATCTGGCAACAGTACTCTGCACAATGCCACACAAGCAGGAGAACTCAGACATGGCTGTCAAACAAATTCACAGGATCCCTCACATCTTACCACCTAACCTCTCAGATTGCAACCCCCTTGATTATTATTAACAAAGCTGCTCCTTGTAACACCAAAGATGAACTGAAGACCAGAATTATGGCAGCATTTACCCACTTAAACAAGGTGACCACCCAGAAAAGTTGCAGTAAGTTCTGAAGTCTTCTTGAGGTCTTGAGTGAAACCAATAGCAATTTTATAAATTTACTCTTTAGTATTTCAAGTTATTTCTGTGTAATTTTGGTTAAATTTACCTGTTAAAATGACATGTCAGTGTTATTTTCATTTTTGACTAATTTTGACAATAAGTCATACATTGTACTCTATACATACATGCATACATACATATATATATTGTATATTTGGGCAACAATTTCTTTTTTGTACAGATTTTATTAAAAATGACAGACAAGGTATTATCATAATGTTTTTTATGTAATTTTTCATATATTCATATAATTTATTTCTTTTTAAAACTCAAATTAATATAAGAATTGTCCAAAGGTTTTACCCTTTCTAGCACTTTCAGTTATACTTTTAGTCATTATCAAGAATTAATTTTATTTTACTTATAAATAAGGAGATGGAGAGTTCATGTCTATAGAGTCTGTTAAGTTTTGAACACAGTAAGCACATTGTTACCATGTTCATAATTGATGTTATTAAGTGTAGAATTTCTCCTTTTTATTAGTCATGGCTCCATTATTTTTAATCTTCTTTTGCATGTGGATGATGCAATGTATTATCAATGAGGATATCACAGATAGGTACTGGAAGATCTCGATGTGTGTTTAGATGAGATTGGATGGAACTATTGTGAGAAAGGTGTAAGGTCAATTTTCTTGTCACTTTTGTGGTGGTATAACCAATGTAATTGTTTACGGATTTGGATAGTTGAGGAACAAAGTTCTTCAAAGGACATATAAATTCCACTGTTTCTCTGCAGTTTAGCTTTGGCAAGGGAATTATTATTATTGATAATGAGGTTGACAGTTTTAAAATTTTTATAATAGATAATTAATTTTCTTGTTTGAATTGGTTGGTGCTGCATAATTTCAGATGATATTGTGAAGTGAAGATTCATCCTGTCTGTATTTATTGTACATTTGATTTTTGTAAAAAATATTAATGTTGTTGTTTTTGTCCATGTGTTTGTGGTTACCTTTGGTTATGTTACGAAGAACTTGACCTTGCACTTTTCCCACAACAGTTCAATCCGATCTCATTTAAACACACCGAGATCTTCCAGCACCTATCCATGATATATTCATTGATGATACATACATAATAGCATCATCCACATGCAAAAGAAGATTAAAAATAATGGAGGCATTACAAATAAAAATGAGAAATCCTACACTTAATGACATCAATTATGAACATGGTAACAATGTGCTTACCGTGTTCTGAACTTAACATACACAAGACTCTATATGCATGAACTTTACCCATGTTCAGTTACAAGTAAAACAAAATTCTTCATAATGGATAAAAGTATAGCTGAAAGCACTAGAAAGTACAAAACCTTTGGATAATTTTTATATAATTTGAGTTCCAAAAAGAAAAAAATTATATGAACACATGAAAAATTATATAAAAAGTTAATGATAATACCTTGTCTGTTATTTTTAACAAAACCTATATATATATATATATATATATAGTGTTTAATTGTGTTATTGTTTAGTGCCAAAGTTGTTGTTATTTAGTGGGTTTACTAATAAAATGTATTTTGGCAAACAGGTTTTTTATTGTAAAGTGCTTGATATCAGGGTACGTTGTTAAGTACAAAAGGTTTATCTTTTTAATAGAGCAAATTCATGCCTACTTCTAAGTTTTGTAAGGACACCATTATGATTTTCTCACTCATCAGATACACACACACACACACATATACATACATGTATGTATGTATGTATGTATGTATGTATGTATATTCTTTTGGTGAATTTATTAGTTTTTAGATTCAGAAGCAGAATGGTGAAGAATATATTTTAGAATTGTAAGTCATTGAACAAAGAAGACAGTAAAGTAGCACCAATCTCTATGGAGTGAAATTGCTGCTAAGTTAAAATTCTATAACCATGTGCACTGATTAGCAGAGTGGCAAGTATTTCAGACGTTCAAATACCATAAAGATAATTTGTTCACAAGACCAGCCTGTTGCCTGTTGAATCCTTTGAAGTATCTGCTATGGATGATCAATAAAGCTATGCTGGAAAGCACATGCAACCTCTTGCTTAAGATAATACAAGTTAACCCACTGAAGAATACTCAAGCTGTGATCAATTGGTTTTGTGGCATAAGAGATAATAAAGTTGTGTATTTGCAGAAAAGGTCATCAAGGACCTTTACTATATTGGAGAATAAATTCTTGACTGGGACATTTATTTAGTAAAGAAATAAATACATCAGTTATATCTGATGCACAACTTGTTCTGTAGGAATTCAGTATGGATAAAGAGAGTTAAGTACAATTACTTGCTGTTAACATGGGTAGTTATTATGATGTTGGGTTTTGCAGTTTGGCTTGAATTCAACTTGTTTTTATGATTGGGTAAATTTTTGAAAAAGGAATTCACTGTACTGTGCAGTGATGATGAAAACATGGTCCCATATTGGATAATTGTCTAGAGATGGACAATATTAGAAAGAAGACATAATCATCTAAATTGAAACCAATATAAACTAAGTAAAGTATACAGTGCAACATGGAGATCCAAAGATGCATTGGCACAGCCAAAGACGCATTTCAAAAGCTAACCAGAGGACTGAAAGACAGGAAAATCTCATTAGAAACAAAGAAAAGTGTGCTGGATTGCTATGTGATATCTGTTCTTCTGTATGGAAGTGAATGCTGGATGGTCTCATCAAAGAAGTCGTGAGGCAGCAGAAATGTGTTTTTACAAAAAGATGCTGAGGATACCATGGATGAAGTTTGTGTGCAATGATGAGGTGTTGGAAAGGATTCAAACAAGAAGAAAACTGATACCAAAGATCAGGAAGAAACAAATGTGGTTCCTGGGACACATAATGAGAAAGGAGGGCCTGGAGAACTTGATACTCACAGGCTGGATAAATGGAAGGAGAGACAGAGAAAGCAGCAAGAGATGTACTTCTTAGGTCTGAGCAAATGGTTGATGAAGCAGGGCTTAGAAGAAATGTAATATAACAATCCCGCCCCACCCGAAGAAAGACTGATACAAGCCGTGTTGTTTCCGGTCGGTGAAAAGTAACGGATGTCACTTTGACCCTATTTCCGGCAGATGCGGAAATAACTCAGAGGCAAACAGACAGGTGACTCTGAGAATTACGTAGGCGTCGCGTGGGCGTCGCGTGATCAAGGCAAAGCCGGAAGAAACAAATCCCGGTTTTGGAAGATATATAAAGACCGCGAAAACACGGATTGAGCAGTCTGGGCAGAGAGACCAGAGGAGAACAGATACGACGACACCCCCCCGTCAACCCTTAGAAGCGCGCTCTCACTCTCTGTTCACTAGGCTACACGGTCCATCGTTCATTAATAAAAATATCACTTGATATATTTTTATATACACCCGTGTTTGTTGTATATTGCTATATAACAGAAATACATAAGAAAAATTATTGAGTGTGACAGAGCTAAGCGGAAGTCCATGATTGCCTACGTCCTAAAGGGACATGGCACATGAAGAAGAAGAGCATATGTAGTACTACTGATTTTAATAATGTATGTTGCTGTCTTTTATAACGATACAGAAAACACAGAACACGGGAGCTGGATTAAACACAGCCATTTAGCTGGGCCGTTTATTCAGGAATTACCAGGGGAAAAGGAAGTCCCTATCTTGTTATTCTTTTTATTGGAGAGGGCCTGTCTAAGGGGGACAACTCATATCTTCACACTGATGTGGCTCCACATCTATTTCATATTACAAACAAGACCAGATGAGTGAAGCCCTGAAAGAAGTGCATCATAACACATCATTTAACTAGGTTGTAAGAAGGAGGATGTTATGATGGTTATCAATTTAATTGATGAGCACTTTTCTAAATGTTGTTGAATCCAGTAGATGTTCATAAGAAACTTACTTAAAATCATGTATTGCTGTATAGAAAAGCTTCTGGTGATGATCATAATATTTATTTTAATACTATTCTTGTAGGCTGATGTTTTAATCTAATAAATAAATAATGTTTAATATTTTTGTTGCAAAGTCTCAAAATCCAAAACCAATGTATAAATTCACTTTAGGTTTTGTTACAGTTCTAATCATTGTTTTTTTTTAAATAATAAACATTTAGAAGGATGCTACAGAAGGATGCTACGGATATCGTGGACTGAGCATACAAGCAACGACGAAGTGTTAGAAAGAATGGCAACAAAAAGGAAATTGATGCTGAGCATCAGGAAGAGACAACTGAAGTTCCTGGGACATGCAATGAGGAAGGAAAGCCTGGAGAACCTGATACTGACTGGTCAGATAGAAGGAAGGAGAGACAGAGGAAGGCAGCGGATAACATATTTGCAGGGCCTGATCAGGTGGATGACGGAACGGGGGTTGCCAGGAGCAACAGGAGCAAACATACTAAGAGCCACAAGGGATAGGGAGACGTGGAGATCCATGATCGCCTACGTCCTGAAGGGACAGGGCACATAGAAGAAGAAGAAGAAGAATAAGTGAAGGTAGTTAAAATAATAGGTAAACTATCCTTTTTATACCTAATTTTTTTGTTAAGGTTAAACACTGCTGATGTTTTATCATAGACATGAAATATTCCATAATATAATTTATGCTGTGTCTGCAAACAATAAAGTTACAGATGAGCTGTGTACAAACAGGTAAAATGCTTCAAGGTGTAACAAATATTCTTGAAGGTGTCACAAAAGCCTGTTTGGCATGAGTGTACTTTTTGTGTTGCATGTATAAGCCATAACAGCTGTAGAAAAACTAATTTTTTATAAAACAGATATCTGATTCATGCTTGTCATTCTGCATTAATTTCATATTTGCAATGAGAAATAGTCACAAAATTGATCATAGGACAAATTGCTGTCAAATTTGATCAAGATGACTTTAGAATTGAATTTTGGTTTTACTAAGAATTTAAGAACATACATACATACATACCCATGCTTTTTTGTTGAAAAAGGACCTGTATTAATCTCACACAAAGCAAAATGGGCCTTTCTTGACAGGATTGTTATAATAATTTGAGGCAAGGTTTTACAAGGCTAGATGCTCTTTCTAGTGCCCAAGTGAGATACTCACTCTAGTCTAAATACACCAAATGTTTTTATCAAGACACCATTCAAATTTTGAGATGTTATTTTTTTTTTTAATTATATCACACCGAGCAAGGCAATAACACCAAGGGGCTACATAAGAGAAAAAGATTAGAGGAGAGTGAAGAGAAGGACAAACCAGAAAAAGGAGCAAGAGAAGTTTGGAAATACAGGTGTGATGAGAGTTGCAAAGGTGGAGAGGAAGAAAAGGATATACAGGGCAGTGTGGCAAGAACTAGGGTCAAGTAGGTAAGAGATGAGTATTGACCTTGCATTTAAATTCCTGGAGGTTGTAGCCATCAGGAAAGCAAGAATAAGGAAGTGAGTTCCACAGGCGGGAAGTACAAGAAAAGAAGCTGAAGGAGTAGAATTGTCATCTGCATTTGGTTGATCTAACTGTGAATGGGTGAGACCCAGATTGCAGAGGCATCAGTGAAAGTTCGTTGGAGCAGAAGCCATGGAAGTATTTATAGAACAGACAAAGGGAAACCACATCCCGTTGGTGGGGAAAGTAGCTGTAGTTGAGCTGCCAGGTTGGTACCTATCACATTACTGATTCTCATTTGGAGCCTGTCAAGAACGCTGAGATATCTAGCAATGGACTCTGCACCATGCCAAACAAGCAGCAGAACACAGCCATGGCTGTCAAACAGTTTCTGTGACCACATCACCCCTTACATCAGGTATTCTAACTCCCCAGTCTGCAACCGCCTTGATTATTTAACACCAAAGATAAACTGAAGACAAGGATTACAGCAGCAAGGAGAGTATCAAGAAAAGCTGCAGTAAATTATGAATTTTTCTGGATGCTGTGAATGAAGTCAATGGCAATTTTATTGAATAAATTTACTCTTTAGTATTTAAACATATTTTTGTGTAATTTTGGTAAATATATCTCTTAAAATGTTAGTGATATTTTCATTTTTGCATAGCCTTTATATATATATATATATATATAGGTGGAAAGAGTTTATCCTTTTAATAAAGCAGATTCATGCTGACTTTGATGTTTCATGAGGACATTGTTATGAAGAGTGAGAACATCATAACGATGTCCTCACAAAACTTTGAAGTCAGCATGAATCTGCTCTGTTAAAGAGATAAACTGTTTGTACCTATCAATTCTCTATGTACACCCTGATATTGAGCACTTTACAACAAACAACCTGCTTGCCAAAATACATTTATTAGTAATCACCACTGAAAAATAGCAACCATGGCGCTATTACAATTTAGCCCTATTATATATATATATATATATATATATATATATATATATATACATGCATACAAGATTATAATTATACTTGTGTCAAAAACCCTCCTCGAAAACTTTTGATGGAAGGAAAAAAATGGTTTTAATAAAAAAGAGCTTAGTACATGAACGTCAGTCATAAGAGTTCAGACTGAGATCAGCACGAACCCCAAAGAAAAAACCCCAATATGAGTAATCATCTAACAAAAAGTGCTCAATACAGAGGTAGAGCAAAATAAATAGATGTATAACACCTAATGAGCCAGCCAAACCTAAACAAATTGTCTATCTATTTATATATATATATATATATCGGTCATTAGCTTCTATGAGAAGCTCATCCACTCTTTGACAGATCTTATTTTTCATCCTGCTGGTGACATGCCACTCTCCTCACTAGCAGAATAGCAGAATAGCTAGTGGGGGAGCTGACTTGGATGCCAACAACCCATTCATGTGACAGATCGTACTGGGTTATATTTTACCTGTAGCAGGATTAATCCAAACCTGAATATTATATATTCATAAATAAGTTAGTTAAACTACATGCAGTCTTTTCAATAGCAGAGGGATCAATGATTTGAAGGTGTTACACAGTTGAGTAGAGCAGATGTTGTGATATTTGCACACAAATCATTTTTTATTTTAGTTCAAGCATGATTATTTATTCATCCTTTTTATGGATGCTTCCACAAAAGTATTTTGATCTTCTGTCCATGGAGGGTCTCCTAATCATTCTTTTTTATTGCAGGCAGGGGAAGATATTGCTGGAATTTATATATTTTTGTGTTTGCACAAATTGTATTATTGATTGTATTAGAGTCAAAAATGTCCCTGCTAGGACAAAATGATAGAGATATCAGTGAGGATACAATATGCCATTACTCTCTGAAATCATTTTGCTTTGATACTCTCTTTCTTACTCTCCCTGGGACATAGCCAAAACTGTAAAGGGCCTCATAGCAACTGGACTAATAATTTGTGATTCTCTTTCTGTCTTTTTATCTATATATATTTTAGATATGTACATTTTGTGGTGCAGTGGATATCAGCTAGGAATGAGAAATCAGTGAGCCGAGTTCGAATTCCAGTTGAATTCATCGCATTCACTTACGTGCAAATACCCTTGGGAAAGGTATTAATCCGTCTCTTCCTTCGAGTTATGGGTTAAATAACAGGACAGATTGGGTTCTATAGCCTTGGCTGGCAACCAGTCTACCGCAGAAAGCAATGGCAAACTACTGCGGGATAATCTTCTGCTCAGTCAGTCATGTCTCTTTCGAGACATGATCACCCAAGCATATGACACTTAACTGACTGACATTAGTTGATGGCAGTCACTTTTTTAAAAAGTAACTAAATAATCAATATCCAGAGTATAATTTTTGCCATATGGATAAAATCCGATGAATGAAGCGTACAGAATTAGACCATGAGTATAACAAGAGCTGTATGCATTTTTCAAAGATTCTGGAACAAGGAATGCAATATTTATGCTCAGAATGATATCAGAAGAGCAATATAAATACAAAAAGATGAAAACCTATTTTTTTAGATTAAACGTCAGTGTTTGATAAAGCCTGTCACAAAGAACTATTAAACCTGCTAGGTAACCTTGACACACTCTTCTTTATTTAGCATACACTACCATATAAATGGACTGATATTAAGTAACAGTTCAAGATTCTCTTGTTTTTTTTCTGCTTCTTGATATTTTTCTTAGCTTTGGGAAGGCAACTTTCACTACCCTAATGCACCTATTGATTTCAGTTTCATCTGTTCTCTCTTCTGTTAACTAGCAGTATTGATCTGGCATCTCTGTTTTAATCACATTTTCACGACCCTAAGATTGCTTTTCTGTACTTTTACTATAACTACTTTTATGGTAATTGTTTGAATAACCCCTTTGCTATGGTACATAGACTCTTTGAATTTAAGCACATTACCAGACTAGCAATGAGATCTCATTTACAATGGAGCTGTCAAATTGTTACTGTAAATTTTATGTTAAAAGTTTTTTCTTGCACTTCTTGCTTGTGGAACTTCCTTCTGGCCCCATGCTTTCAGTCAACTTTAATTTGCAAAGATTTAAATGCAATGTCAATCACTACCTACTGTCCTCCTGAGTACTCTTTCTGCTTCCAACACACTATTAATGTTTCTGTTCTTAATTCTTCTACACCCTTTAACCCTTGTATTTTCACTGAAAAGACCTAATAGAGACGCTTGACAACATTTTTGAAAAAGATGTTAGGAAAATAAAGAATCTATGTTGGCAGCAAACTGCTTGCATGCATATAGAAAATGAATTCAGTAAATGTACAAAATTTTAAAATTGATGTAAGGCAAACATGTGTCTTCTTTCTAGATTTATCCAACCTATGCAGCAAAGCCATTATGAGAGAAGTCCTACCAGAATTTAATTATTAATGAAAATAATCTTAACAAGATAAGATATGCAGATAAAACAGTGTTGATAGCAGAAAGAGATAGAAAACTACAAGAATGTCTACAGAAGGTCAGTCAGTTAAGTGCCATACGTGAAACACACTTGGGCGATCATATCTCGAAAGTGACATGACTGACTGGGCAGAAGATTATCTCGCAGTAGATTGCCATTGCTTTTTGTGGTAGATTGGTTGACAACCAAGGCTATAAAACCCAATCTGTCCTGTTATTTAACCCATAACTGGAAGGAAGAAATGGATTAATACCTTTCCCAAGAGTATTTGCATGTAAGTGAATGCAATGAATTCAACTGGAATTTGAACTCAGCTCCCCGATTTCTCATTCCAAGCCAATATCCACTGCACCACAATGCACATCCCTATAGAAGGTAGTGAGGGAAAATGTGAAGAAAGGGTTAAACATCAATTGCAATAAGATAGAATGCATTAGCAAAAGGCACAGGCGAACATGTAAATTACAAATTGGAGAAACCAAAATCAAACACGTAAAATAATTTAAATATCTTGGAAGTGTATTAACCGAATAGAAGTGCAATCAGACTGACTATACTAATGATCTGTGAGCCACTTTCATTCTATCTATTTATATATATTCTTATTTATATGCTAAAGTTGATAGTGGTCTTTTTTGAAAACTAACTCAACTATGTAGAAACAAGAAAAACTAGAAAGAAAGGAATAAATTTTGAATGCCTATGTAATATCAATTCTTCTATATGACAGTGAATACTGGATAATCTCACCACAGATGAAGAGGTGACATGAGGTAAGAAAAATTTGGTTCTACAGGAGAAGCTGAGGATACCATGGTTAGAAAATCCTGGCAGTGAAAAGTTTTTATTGAAAATAGAAACAAATAATATACTTGTGCTTAAAATCAACAAGGACACATAATGAGGAAGGAGAGTTTGGTGATTCCGACACTCACAGGAGATACTGAAGACAAGAGGGACAGAGGGAAACAATGAAAACTTTCCTAACAAATTTATGTAAATGGACGGCAGAACAGTGATTGGGAGGGAAAGTAATGGAACAAATATTGCTAAGAACTATGACAAAAAGGATGTTGTTGAAAGTCATGATCACATACGTACTGAAGGGACATGACTAAAAACATAGTCTATGATCAAGTGAAGTTGTTCAAGATTGTTCATTGTCCTCACCTTGCTTATAAGAACACATTAATAGGTTATTTTTTAGGTTTTCACTGTACAAAGAACTTGCTCATTTATATGATAGACAATCAGTTGAGCTGAAAAAATGGTCTTAATTAAGGCATGTTAATGAGCATCAAAATAAGTACAAACTATTCTTTGTGGAGGACTGTTCCTGACTGTTGAAGAGAACATGAAAGGATAGCAATTGGTAGATGGGGAATTTGGATTCAAGAATAACTAACAAGAAAGAAAAATGAAGAGAAAGCAAAAACTTTACTGATATTAAGGCTATCACTGGTTTATATGATGAAGTCAGATGGCAAAACCTCTGATTGAAATACAAAGAATGGAAGTAAAAGTTTTTGGTTTTGTTTTATTTTTTATTTTGTTCTTTGAATAGTCAGTCTTCATCATTTGATACTGATTGTCTTCATAGTTTCTTTCAATTAGTAACGTAAAGAATTTGCAACTTGAAAGTGAGATTTTCAGTTAAAAGACTCAGCTGTTAAGTTCAATAATTAAAATTGTAAAGTTCAAAGATTAAGCTATTTTGGATTAATTTTAACTCAGGGAAGTGATTAATATTATCATTACACCAGCAGAGTAATGATTCACAGATTAATCTCATTGACCATTATTACTAGATTAGGATAAGTCTTTAGTAAAAGGCTGATACTTGGAGGTTTATAGTGTATTTGTCTATATTTCTAAGAAGAGGTAGTATTTACAGTATTTACATTATTCGGACAGTTGTCCTCATCTTTGTTGCCATTTGTACAACATTTTGGCAGTTGTACGCTCCGGCCTTCTTCTGGTGCTAGGGATTTCAAACCAAACCCTTTACTAAAATCACTGGGGTATATGAACTCCATTCCTTGCATAAAGCTTTGATTGGAAGTCATGAGTTATCTCTCTCTGACCCTGCAAGTTACTTGTTCACCACTGCTGTAGCCTGGTATTGAACTCTCAACTCTTTGGGTCAAGTCACTGGAACTAACCAATATCTATATCTACTGGGCCATCTGTCTTTAAGAACAAAGATGAGGACAATAGTCCAAATAAGGTTTATACTGTGTATTAAATAAATTTAGTCAATACAAATATTTAATAAATGCATGCTTAGATGTTTCACAATACGGGAATGTTTTTCAAGCTTGTCTCACTGATCCTTACATATGCATTTAGTTTAACTTTTAAGAGATGATACTCACTTAGAACCTTATGCCAGACCAAGCTAATTTTACTAAATATCTACTGAGGTATATCGAATCCATTGCCAAATCTGCTGCTATGAAAGTTGGCTCTCTGTGCAGGGCCTGGAAGTTTTTCCCACCTGAATCTATTCTGCACATATACAAATCTACCATCCGCCCGTGTATTGAATATTGCTGCCATATCTGGTCGGGTGCCCCTGCTGCTCTCCTTGGGCTTCTTGACAAAATACAAAGGAGGATCTGTAACGTGATTGATACTGACTTGGCAGACCGGCTGCAACCACTCTCTCACCGGCGTGATGTGACTTCCCTGTGCCTCTTCTACAAGTACTTTCATGGCTTCTGCTCCGATGAACTTAGATCACTGGTGCTGCCTAAGCACGAATTTACATGAGATACTAGATTAGCAACTAGGTCCCACCCTTTTACAGTTAAACAGATAAGATGTAACCGTAAATTCTACTCCAACAGCTTCTTTTCTCATGCTTCCCGCCTGTGGAACTCCCTTCCACAAGTCTGCTTTCCCGACAGCTACAATCTCCAGGTGTTTAAATGTAGGGTCAATAGACACTTCCTATCATCCTAACTCCCAATTATTCTCAGAACACTCTCATCTACCCAACCCTCATTCTCGGTATCCTTACCCGCCTATCACCCACCCTCTGACATTTCCTATATTTAATCATCCTTTCTCCACTCAATGTAGCCCCCCTGTGCAGTAGTGGCAGTGACATGCCTTGCTTGGGGTGAAATGCTTATAAAAAAAAAAAAGGTAATTTACAAAGAAAAAACTTATCAAAAACGTTTTTATTGACCATTTCTACAGATGAAAGTTCAATCACTACCAGATGCTCTCCACTTGTGACTTTGTGGCAGACCAAGCTATTTTTAACTAATATCTACTCATGTTTTTCTTTATTTCTGAGTGGCAGTATTGTAATTATTTATATTATTTACATTTTTAGACTGTTGTTCTCTTCCTTGTTGCCATATTCAAGGGTTCGGTTCAAAATTACAATCACCTGAAAAGGTCAGTGTCTAAAACAGCTAAAACATTGTGGATATGGCAACAAAGATAAGAACAGCAGTCTGAACAATATGTTCTATACTGTTTGTCATATACTAGTGTGATGTATGCTTATACCTGCAAACCAATGTTGAAATATAATGACGGACAATGTGTGTGCAAAAATACATTCACTGGTCTATTCTTTGCGATCAACATAACAATTGTGCATAGAGAAGTGGTCAGAGGGACACATACATACAAAGGAGTGATGGCTGGAGTTGTCTTTCTTTGAGTCCTCTTCACGTTCGAGCTTGTTTGCTGTCTGTCTGTCTGGACCCTGGAAAAGACAGTCTTGTATATAAGTTCATGTTCTGTTGAGTTTCATACAATTACGTCATTCCCAGGAAGGCTTTATCACAAATTGTTTTCTTTGGACAGTTACATTTTGACATAAACACATTATAGTTTATTTCATTGTTCAAACTTTTCCAAATTTTGACACACAGACGCATAATCGTGTTTTGTTTCTAACAACCAAAACATAGTTCTTGTCGGCGCTAAAATATAATTCCTTGTTTTATAACCCAAAATAATTTAATGTAAATTATGTTTGCTTCTGAACGATTAATTTAATTAAACTATTTCTATTGTTTATATTTCATGACCTTGAAAACGGGTGTTGTTTCCACAATACGCTGTTTATTTTTGTTTTTGCATTCCAGCTTCGACTGAAATCCTCATGTGTTCTTTTTCACTTTCAACAGGAACAAATTCTTTTCAAATTCAACTACATTTTGTTGGTCCCCAGAATAAATAGCAAATAGACCACTACTGCTTTTGAATGTTCACTCTTAAACGTGTACCTCAACACATATGGCTTTGTAGCAGATGGAGCCAACCTTCATAAAGACCAAGAGACAAGTGAATTGTATAAATATAAAAAATAAAACTAGAAAATTTGATTAAATGATACATATTGTACCCAATTCTTCAGACTGTAAATTGTTGATATAAGAAGAGTAACTGATAACAACAAGTGAAAGAATTGCTGGAGACAACACACTGTCTGTTATAAATATTCAAACTATCTACAGCTTGTTGTTTATGCAACCCTTGATATCAAATGTAGAAGTTCTTAAACAAAGATTTCAAAATAATTATTTATTCTCATGATTACATACACAGCATTTCCAAAGCATATACAGGAAGTTGCAAAACGATCTATTGTCTGTTCATGTTAACTAATAGTAACTACAGCATGAATTTTAGAAGTTGATTAATTAATTTTTATTGTTGTTCTGAGATATGCTTTGCTGGTAAACAGTATATATTTTGGACTGTTTAGAGAATAATATGTAATAACCAAATTTTGGTGAGTGATGATTTTGGAGCAAAAAGTAAAAATCATTCCCAATGCTATGCAAGAATAAAAATTACCAAAACAGAATTAGTGCTTAAAAGTGGGATTTTATAATTTAATCAAAGAATTTTGCAATTTTTTACTGTAAGATTTTGCACAAGTTTAAGCCCAGGGTTTGGTATACCTTGAAAAATCAATAAAATGCAGTGGAAAGGAATAAAATGTAATTATGAGATATAATAGTGTTGTTTTATTTATTATTAGTTTAGAGTTTAGTTTGTCCATACATGATTTCTTTAATGTGCCAAAAAGTAAATTAATACTTTAATTATTAGCATTTTTAAAGATTATTATGTAAATATGATAAAGAACAATTGGCCTTAATGTAAAAATCACTGAAAGATAAATGTATTCTCTTTGCTGATTTAAAATCATTTCTCTATAATAAAGCCACTAAGATGCAAGGGTTACTGTGTATTAGAGAGTATGTGAAAAAAAATGCTATCAAGGAGAGAGAATAATTAAAGAATTATGAAGAGAGAAAATAACAATTGACATTGTGTTTAAATTTTTGAAGATCAAATTTGACTGGGAAGCTAGGAGATAGAAAAGAGCTCCACAAGAGAAATATGTGATTGAAGAAACAGTTAACATAGAACTTATGGTTACATGCAGCCATTTCAACTATAAAAAGATGAGACCTTTTTGCCAATTTAATAAATTTGTAAAGTTTAGGTACATATGAGATGGTGTTGAAAATTTCTTGGTTTAATTCATTTTCCAAAATTTGACTAAATGTATAAAATAAATCACACATTTTTCAGAAACTCTTCAGGGTGAGAAGTTTTCAACACCAAACTTCACTGTGTCACGTGAGATACGTTTTTTTCCAGAATGTATATTAAATATATATATGTCTGCCATTCATTCATTCATACTTAGAATATTGCTGCCACATATTCTCCAGTGCTCCTGTAAGTTTATCTAAAATTCCTTGATAAAATCCAAAGAAGAATCAACAATATTATTGGTTTTGATATGGCACCACAGCTTCAGCCACATTTCCATTATCTTAAGGTCGCATCCATGTGTATTTTCTATAAACACTTCCATGGCAACTGTTCAGATCAGCTCTTTCATATGGTACCTAGATGTTTTTAATTTAATCGCAGTACTAGATTGGTGAGGTGATTGTTCAATTTAGAGTTGAGTTGGCTGGATGTAACAGTTTCTTTTCTCACACTTCTCGATTGTTGAACTCCCTTCTACCTCCTTACTTTCCAGCTAAGTTTAATCTTAAAAAATTTAAATACATTGTCAATCACTATCTACTGTTCTTCTGATTAATCTTCTTTTGTATTTGCTCATTAGTAACGTTTCTAACTTTTCCACACTCAGTAACCCTGTGTATCTGTGCCTGGGATTAACTTGATAAAAAAAGGCAAATATATTGGCATTTATTATATATATATATATATATATATATATATATATATATTACCAGCCATACTTATAAGGCCACCGCACGGAGATCCGAAGGCGAATTGGCATGGCAAAGGACGCGTTCCAGAAGATGAGCAAAATACTAACACACAGGAAAATCTCAATAGAAACGAAGAAAAGAGTGCTAGACTGCTACGTGATGTCAGTTCTTCAATACGGCTGTGAATGCTGGACAATATCATCGAAAATGAGGACAAAACTGGAAGCGGCTGAAATGTGGTTCTACAGAAGGATGCTATGGATATCGTGGACTGAGCATACAAGCAACGACGAAGTGTTAGAAAGAATGGCAACAAAAAGGGAATTGATGCTGAGCATCAGGAAGAGACAACTGAAGTTCCTGGGACATGCAATGAGGAAGGAGAGCCTGGAGAACCTGATACTGACTGGACAGATAGAAGGAAGGAGAGACAGAGGAAGGCAGCGGATAACATATTTGCAGGGTCTGATCAGGTGGATGACGGAACGGGGGTTGCCAGGAGCAACAGGAACAAACATACTAAGAGCCACAAGGGATAGGGAGACGTGGAGATCCATGATCGCCTACGTCCTGAAGGGACAGGGCACATAGAAGAAGAAAATTGATATATTTCATACTGTTTTTTGCCAAATGAAAATAGAATGGTTCGTTTGTTATTATTACTTTGCAAAATTTTACAAGGCAAGAAAGCAAAGATGAACTCGTCTGAATCACCATAAATTTTCTTCATGCTTTTATTGATGAAACTGCAATATAGATAATTATTAAATATTTGTAAATTCATTTCATGCATATGTTATTGTGCAATATTGACAAAAGAACCATTCTATTTTCATTTACAATTATTCATTTGGCAATAAATAATGCTTAAAAATAGTATGAAATACATTTTTTTTAAATGCTGAGGTTGCCAAATAATTATGGCCAGTAGTGTATATAAAATTAATATAAGTAAAAATTAATTAAGTAAAAAATGATTAATTAATTATAAGTAAAAATTAAGTAAGTAAAAATTTGACACTGATTGATGTTTTCTGATGTCTTATTTATCTCCCTTTAACTTAACTCAGTAAGTTATTTGTTCACTACTACTGTAGCCAGGTATTGAACTTACAACTCTTTGAGTCAAGTCACTGTAGCTAACCAACGTTTTTATTCACATCAAACTGAATTTTTGAAACTTATAAACTTAATGTCTCTGTTACCATTTTTTACCAGAGCTTATATTGTGATAAACTAATGATTTTTTCTGGTACTTCATATTACTGGTTCCTATATTGCATTCATTTTTATGCTTAGGAGATTTTTGTGGCCTAGCATATGTGCTGATCCTTAAGTTTTCATTATTTCCAGTGGTGTTCTAGTGATCAAAATAAAGGGTTCAATTCAAAATTCCAATCATGTAAAGTAGGTCAGAGCATAAAAACGACTGAAACATTATGAATATAACAATAAAGATGAGAACAACAGTCTAAACAATATAAATAATGTAAATACTACCTCATCTCTGAGATATAGACAAATATTCATGTATTAGGTTGGCATCTTTAGATCAGAATTAAAAAAACATGTATTTTTCCACTTTGTCTCATTTCTCTTTTGAAAAAATTCTATATCTGACTAACACATTTTGTTTGAATTTTATATCTAACAGGCAAAGTTTCATTTGTAAAATATTCAGCAGTGATCATTGTCAAACCTTATTTTCATTGAGTTGTACTCTCATTCTATAAAAAAAACATGCAGTATCTTTTCAACTAGCTTATCCTCAAAATCTTTGTCAATAAATCTAACAGGTTTATGGTGAAAGTGCTTTATAACTGATTCCCAGTGCTAATGGTAGTGTCTAAAATTTTGTGATATGAACATGGGTGCCCCTCAAGGCACTATTCCAGGTTCTATGCTTTTCCTGATCTACATTAATAATCTCCCCAATATAATAAGATCCCGAGTTACACTGAAGCTCTTGCCATGATAAAAAAATCTACCAAGGTTGACAAAGCAAACCTTGCTGCCGAGCTTGAAAAGAACCTTCAAATACATGGTGGACTGGGGTAAGAAATGGCTTGTGAATTTTAATGCTTCCAAAACGAAGCTACTATCTATTAACCATCACAGACAATCACTCCTACCTCCCGTTAGCATGGATCAAGCTAGTTTCTTTGAAAGCAAAACACTGCACCTCCTCAGGCTAACTCTCACAACAGACCTTAAGTAGAATGACTATATAGAATCTATAGCTAAATCTGCTGCTAAGAAGATCAGTTCTCTTTGTAAATCCAGGAAGTTTTTCCAGTCTGAAACAATCTTGCATATATATAAATCTACCATCTGCCTGTGTATTAAATACTGCTGCCATCTAACTAGGGGTCCTTGACAAAATCTAATGGAGAATCTGTAATGTGATCAATCCTGACTCGGCAGCTCAGATACAGTCAACTTTCTCGCTGGCACAATGTGACTTCCCTGTGTCTCTTCTACAAATATTTTCACAGCTTCTGCTTCGATGAACATAGCTCACTGGTGGCCCTTATGAATTTACTCAAGCCACAAGATTAGCAACTAGGTCCCACCCTTTTACTGTGAAATCAATAAAATGCAAGTGCAAATTCTACTTCAGCAGCTTCTTTTCTCGTCCTTCCCTCCAGTGGAATTCCTTTCTATTTGCTTGCTTCCCCGACTACTACAATCTCCGAGAATTTAAATGTAAAGTCAGTAGTCATCTCCTATCTCACTAACTTGCATCCTCTTTCATGCTTCTTTCTCCATCCATTCTACTCTCATCAGTATTCTCATCCTTCTTTTGTCCACTTCCTGACACCTCCTATAACCTGTCACTCTTTCTCATAACTTTTCTCCTATGTAACATCCTGCACAACAGTGGTACTAAAATGCCATGCTTGAGGTGATATGATCATTAAAAAAAAAGAAAGACTGGATGCCAATCAAGGCTACAGGACAGTTGAACACATAGTCAGTGGGGAAATGAAGCAGATTCATATCTTTCCCAAGGTCATAATACCAAGTGAATGTAATAGACTACGCTGAATTTGACTAAACTCAATTATCTATTCCACTTTCCATGCCTGTAACAGCTATGCTTACTAAATATCTCCTTTAGATAGATAGATAGATAGATAGATATAAACAAAATTAAATAAATGCATAGATAGATAGATAGATATAAACAAAATTAAATAAATGCATAGATAGATAGATAGATATAAACAAAATTAAATAAATGGATAGATAGATAGCTAGCTAGCTAGCTAGATAGATAGATAGATATAAACAAAATTAAATAAATGCATAGATAGATAGATAGATAGATAGATAGATAGATAGATAGATAGATAGATATAAACAAAATTAAATAAATGCATAGATAGATAGATAGATAGATAGATATAAACAAAATTAAATAAATGCATAGATAGATAGATAGATAGATAGATATAAACAAAATTAAATAAATGCATAGATAGATAGATAGATAGATATAAACAAAATTAAATAAATGCATAGATAGATAGATAGATAGATATAAACAAAATTAAATAAATGCATAGATAGATAGATAGATAGATAGATAGAAACAAAATTAAATAGATAGATAGATAGATAGATAGAAACAAAATTAAATAGATAGATAGATAGATAGAAACAAAATTAAATAGATAGATAGATAGATAGATAGATAGATAGAAACAAAATTAAATAAATAGATAGATAGAAACAAAATTAAATAAATAGATAGATAGATAGAAACAAAATTAAATAAATAGATAGATAGATAGAAACAAAATTAAATAAATAGATAGATAGATAGATAGATAGAAACAAAATTAAATAAATAGATAGATAGATAGATAGATATAAACAAAATTAAATAAATAGATAGATAGATAGATATAAACAAAATTAAATAAATAGATAGATAGATAGATATAAACAAAATTAAATAAATAGATAGATAGAGAGATAGATATAAACAAAATTAAATAAATAGATAGATAGATAGATATAAACAAAATTAAATAAATAGATAGATAGATAGATATAAACAAAATCAAATAAATAGATAGATAGATAGATAGATATAAACAAAATTAAATAAATAGATAGATAGATAGATAGATAGATATAAACAAAATTAAATAGATAGATAGATAGATATAAACAAAATTAAATAGATAGATAGATAGATAGATATAAACAAAATTAAATAGATAGATAGATAGATATAAACAAAATTAAATAGATAGATAGATAGATAGATAGATAGATAGATAGATAGATATAAACAAAATTAAATAAATGCATAGATAGATAGATTGATATAAAGTGTATTTTGGAGACAGTTTTCTATTGATACAGAATTTACCAAAGACCAATGAAAGTTCTCGGATAAGAATATTTTATTAAATTTTTCATTCTTTCTGATGAATTATTTGATAACAGGATTGTGTCTGTATATACTCTGTCAAAATTCTAAATGCTTTTGGCTTTCTTAAGCCAAAAGTCAAAGAAAGATAATATTTTTTTATTAAAAATGTATTTAGTCTTTTAAATCTATATTGTGTATCTTGTTATGCATTAGTTTCCATTTTAACTTTGTGGTTTGTGTTTTGTTAAATATATTTAGTGTTTGTTCAAAACTTAGACAAACTATTGTTGTTTTTCTGCTCACTTTGATAATTTTTCTCGAATAATAAAAAAAATTCAAATAACTTTTACATTGGTTACACTATTTCTATATTATTAGATAAAAGGACTATTAAATTGCATCAACTAGTACAGAAAAATAACAAATATTTGTATATGACACAAGAATATTGCATGATATTAAGATTGGCTAAAGTTGATCTGACAAAAATTCAGCATTTAACTTGACACCAGCATGCAACTGGGCTAAATAGCATTTTTATATAAAGCAACAAAAATTAATGCAATGAAATGAGTTAGAAATAAAATCATGAGTAATGCAAAGAATATGTGACCTTATAGTTTCAAAACAATTTAATTTTAAATTGGAGGATTAGCAGAGTGCTTAATAATCAGTGTAAATTGATCACATAAATTTGGAAAAGTTTCCACATTTTTTTAATCTCATTCACCACATGCAAGGCAGATAAGCCACTAAGACACGAGGGGTTACTGGGTGGGGAGTAATTAAGAACAGAAACATTATTAATGAGCAGAAAAAGAAAAAAGTAATCAGGACGGCAATATATAGTGATTAGCATTGCAGTTGAATTTTTACAGATTAATGTTGGCTAGAAAGCATAGAGCCAGAAGAAAGTTCCACTAGTGAGATATGCGAGAATAAAAATGTTAGCAGAGAATTTACAATTATATTTAGCCAGCTCAACTGTAAACTGATAATATCTCAATGCCATTCTATTCTTCTTCTATGTGCCTTGTTCCTTCAGGATGTAGGTGATCATGTCCTTCCACGTTTTCCTATCCCTGAGCATGCCTTCTCCTGTTATATCATGCAATCCTTGTTCCATCATCCACCTGATTAGGTCCTTCAAATATGTTATCCGTTGCTTTCCCTTGTCTCTTTTTCCTTCTATCTGGCCTGTTAGTATCAGATTCTCCTAGCCCCACTTCCTCATTGCGTGTCCCAGGAACTTCAGCTGTCTCTTCCTGATGCTCAGTATTAATCTCCTTTTTGTTGCCATCATTTCCAAGACCTCATCATTGGTCACATGCTCGATCCATGATATTCGCAGCATCCTTCTGTAGAACCACATTTCAGTTGCTTCAAGTTTTTCCTTCATCTTTGATGGTATTGTCCAGCATTCACTGCCATATTGAAGGATGGACAGCATATAGCAATCCAGTACTCTCTTTCTAGTTTCTAGCAAAATTGTCCTGTTTCTTAATACTTTACTCAACTTCTGGAATGCTATTACTGTGCTTAAATTTAAAAAGTCAAGGTACCATAGTGATGAGTTTATCTGAATAATTAACATGAAAGTATTTATAGAAAAGACACAGAGAGGCAACCTTATGGTGGTGGGAAAGTGACTGAAGCCAAATAGCCAGGTATGGACAGATAATATTTCTGATTGTTTTTTGGATTTTATTTACCTTCAGGTCAAGGTAAATAACAGGAGCAGCAGTCCATTAGTGACCACAATATTCTAATCATGGATGTACAGGTGACTTATGTAAGATAGATTCTGGACTAAAAAATTGTCTCACATAACATAATTTATTTATTTATTCCAGTGTCTGTTAATGAAGAGGAAAAGGTTCATGTTTGTCTCCAAACTTGACATTTCAAAAAGAAGGCACTGAAAACTTTTGCATAAACATAGTTTCTTTAAGCTGTGTTTTATTTAACTGAATATAATTCAATTCTTTGTCATCAAGGAATTTTACAAATGCTTTTTCTACTAAATGTTCTTGCACTTTATTCATTCAAGTTTTGTTAATAAATATTATCTCTCATAGCAGTTGTAAAAAAACAACATTTAATAACATTTTAAGATATATCACAAGCCAGATACTGACTAAAAAATAACTGAAAACTGTTACTAGATCAATACGTAATTATTACAAGATCTAGAGCACTCCTAATATTAATGTCTGTAGCATGTATCCCAAACAAATGGAACCATTTCCATAAATTCTGCATCTTGTCATCTGAGAATGTGTGTTTGAGTGCAGTTCAAGTAATAAAGCCACTAAGATTTTTATGGGTTACTGAGTTTAGAGAATATGAAAAAATTACCATTGAGGAGAGAGAATATTAAAAGGACAATAATTAAGATATTGCCGATCATGTACAGCATTTAAATTCATAAAGTCTAGGTACATATGAAGAGATTCTAAAATGTTCTTGATCTGATTCACTTCTCAAAATTTGATTAAATTTAAAAATCACCACTTTTTTTAGAAGCGCTTTCTTGTCAGGCAGCTGAAAAACTGAAGAAATTTTAGGAAAACTGAAAAAATCAGTTTTCCTAAAAGAAATATTTTATGAATTTCAACTGCAAGATATACTGGCTGCTTGGTCAAAATGTTTTTTTCTAGGGAAAAGGCTAATATTACCATATTCATTAGTCCAAATCATATATCCTTGTACCCAAGCACTTATGATGGTATATCAGATAACAAGATTAAATAGTTTGAGGCAAGGATTTGAAAATAGGTGGAAAAGGTTACAAAAATCAAAGTAAATGGTCTGCCCAGAAAATATGCAGTATAGACAAGGTTAAAGAGAGTGAATTGAAGTGGTTGATGTCAATTAAAAAAGGAAATAAGACATTTTACAGACTGCTTTTAAAAGTGAAAAAGACACTGGCACAAGTGAATGAGATATTAAGAAAAGTACTTTGACAATAAGTTCTATTGTTCTAGACAGAATATTTATTTGTATAATTAAATACCTGGATGTTTTCTGCATAAGCATTATATATATATATTGGATTAGAACTAAATTTTGTAGGTATTTTGAATAGAAGATTTTCTTTGGCCTGTCACTGAAATTAATCATATACATATATATATATATATATATATATATATATATATATATATTCTGAGAGGCAATATTTTGATTACTTTTTTATACAGTTCATGTATAGGTTGTGAATATTAAAAGGAAGATCCATTTTTCTATTATAAACTCTTTTATTTCCAGGAAGAAAAAAGCATGTTCCATTTATGGATATGCTGCCATATCTGAGGGTAATGTTCATAAAGTTGTTTCTTTGGTTAAAAAGTGGAAATTTTGACTAAGAAACCAAGAAAATTCTGGTAGGCCTGAAGTCATTGATGATGACCAAATGAAAATGCCATTTCAAAATAACCCTGGTTGCATAATATGGAACATCACAGAGATATTCTACATATTTCATTTGAGTGTTGTAAGACTTTTTGAAAAGAACTTAACTATAGCAATGTTTGGATGTCTTTTTATTTAAAGAGAAAATATTGGAAAAATAAAATAAAATGAATGTCTTTCCATCATTAATTCTCTACTTTTTTATTTTAATCATATCACCCCGAGCAAGGTGGTAGCGCCACTGATGTGCGGGGGTGGGTGGGGGGGGGGGCTACATAACAGTAAAACTTGGATACAAGAGAGTGAAGAGAGGGACGAACCAGTTAGAAAACAGCAAGAGAAGAAAGGGACTATCGGTGTGATGACAGTTGCAGAGGTAGAGAGAAAGAAAAGGATATACAGGATGGTGAAGAAAGAACTAGGGTCAGGGTGGTGAAGAAAGAACCAGGGTCAAGTGGTTAAGAGATGAGTATTGACCTTGCAGTTAAATTCCTGGAGGTTATAGCCATCAGGAAAGCAAGAATAAGGAAGCGAGTTCCACAGGTTGGGAAGTGCGAGAAAAAAAGCTGCATGAGTAGAACTGTCGTCTGCATTTGGTTGATCTAACTGTGAATGGGTGAGACCCAGTTGCCAGTCTGGTTGCATGAGTAAACACCTGTTGCAGAGGCACCAGTGACTTAAGTTCATTGGAGCAGAAGGCATGAAAGTATTTATAGAACAGACAAAGGGAAACCACATCCCATCGGTGGGAAAGTGGCTGGAGTCAAGCCGCCAAGTCAGTACCTATCACATTACTAATTCTCCTTTGGAGCCTGTCAAGAATACCAAGATGGACAGTGGGGATGCCTGACCATATATGGCAGCAGTACTCTATGCACGGACGAATAATTAATAAATGCATGAAAATGAATCATTTATAAAAATGATCATAGGTGATGAAAAATGAAATGTTTGCCATGATGTAGAGGGAAAAAGATACTGGAGAAAATTAAATGAACCAATGTTAAGCACTTCAAATCTAGTCATCATCCAAAGAAAGTAATGCTGTGTACTTTGGTAGGGATGGAAGAGTATTGTGTGTCACAGACTCCTTTCTCAAAATTAGATATTAAATTTAAGGGTGAAAGAACTCTCAATGAGTCAATGGCAAGCTAACTAGAGGTGGTGTCTCAATAAATCCCTGTAGAGAAGGCAACAAGAAACCATTCTACTAAAAAATTCTCAGGAATTATCATGGCATATATCAAACAAAATATAAACATTAATGACAAGAAAGGAATTAAGTCTATGGAAATTAGCTCCTCACCCTGTAAGGAGCAACATGTACAAGAGGTGTCACCTGACTGCCATTTGTTGACTGTTAGCATAGATAGCGTAAAGGAAACAAAACTTCTCAGGACTGATCCCATGTCAAATTAGGAGTGATGTATGAAACAGGTGTTACCTGACAGTCATCCAGCAACTATTATCATAAACAGTATAAAGAAGACAAAGCTGGTAAGGAGTGATATGAGGGATGGGTGTCACCTGACTGTCATCCAGCAACTGTGCACATCAAACAAAATATAATTCTTGGAACATAGAATGTTACAATGTTAAATAACTGAGGCCAAGTTGAAAATATAAAACAGGAGATGAGTAGATCAAATGTCAACATTTTCAGAGTATTATGAAACTAGGTAGGCAAACAACATTTTTCTCACTGGCAAACACAGGATTATATCTACAGGCATAGAGAAAAATGAGAAAGGAGTTGGATTGATACTAGACCAAGATATGAAGAAAGAGAATTTTTGTTAAACTGAAAGGAAAGCCTTTCAAGATATCCATTATAATCATGCACACCCTGATAACACAAAGTACAGAAGAAGAAATTGAATCTTTCTATTACATACTACATAGTGCCAAGGCTTAGTGTAAGTCACAAGAAATTATAACTATCATGGAACACGTGAATACCAATGTAAGCAATGAGAGAGATGGTGATATCATCGGCAAATTCAAACTAAGAACCTGCAAAGAACACAGAGAAAAATGGGTCCAATAGTATCGGGCAAATGACCAGGTAATAGCCAACACCTACTTCCAATAACATCCAAGATGAATATGAACATGGATATGTCCAGGAGAAGTGAAAAACCTACTCAATTACATAACTGTCAACATGAGATTCAGGAATGCAGTTGTACACTTTCTGAAATTAGCCAACCAGAGGGGTGTCATCTAGCATCAGAACAATGCTAGACCTAATGTTCTTTGCAGACCCGGTAGAAATTAATGCAACTAGGATGTCTTACTACACTTACTGTAATGACTATGTGAAGTGCCTTGAATTCTAGTAATGCAAGTGTACATATAGTCTTTTTTAATTTCTTTTCTTTTGTGATTTCAGACACTGTCACTTTTCTATTACTATTCTCGCTCGTATAATGATGAAGACTTTCAATCACTCCCGTGTAATGACAAAAACTTTCGTATAGTCACGAACACTCTCGATCACACTCGATCACTCTGTAGTTCGTTCACGTCTAGGTCTTTTATAACCCGGGCCATACCCATTCCTGGGTAGGACAGGATATTTCACTACAACAATAATATAGCTAAATCTTTCTGTATAATTTCCCTTTAAAGTAAATGAAGGTCTTATTTGATGGCACAATGATTTAGTAATAATGTGCTTGTGGCATGCATCTTATCCATATACACTTTGTGAAGCTTCATTAGATTATTAATTTTATAAGGCTGTGCTATAAGACTTTCACTAATTACTGGAATTAAATTCTAACACTCCAAATATGAACCTAAACTTACATTTTAAATTAATTTCCTCAAAATATAGTAATGATTTGGAAGAAAATAGTTTGTCATCTTATTTATCATTTCTTTATTTAAGAAAACTTTAGCGATAAAAATAAAACAAAAAGCAACAGGGAGCTGAATGAGATTGGCATGTAAATAAACTGGATACCAGATATTTAAAAATAAATGTCCCCATTTCTTCCTGTTTGTTGATTTCAAATTGTAATCAGAATTTATTGTATTTCTTACTACACTTTATTTTTTTTTTTTTTTACTCATCTCACCCCAAGCAAGGCATTCCACTGCCACTATTGCGCATGGGGCTGCATAGGGGAAGGTAAAGAGAAGGAGTGGTTAGACATAGGGAATGTCAGGAGGAAGGTGACAGATGAGTAAGGATAGCGAGGATGAGGGTTAGGCAGATGGGAAGAGTGCTTGATAGCTTGATTTCTCATTCCAAGCTGATAACCATTGTGCCACAACACACATTTTTTTTATTAAGTTTAAATACAGGACAACAAATTTTCTCAAGATATATTTTGGTCCACTCAGTTGGTATAAAAGACAAAACTCGAGTCAAAATTTACTATCAGTTCTTTTCAGCTAACTTAGAGACCCTGACACAAAGAAATGCCTATTCTACACAAATTTCTTTTCATTTCTATATATCAGGCTATTGAAGAACTTCATTGAAACCATTTTGACCTTGTTTTTTTTTTTTTTTTTTAATCATTTCACCCCAAGCAAGGTATTCCACTGCCACTGTTGCGCTTGGAGCTACATAGGAGGAGGTAAATAGGAAGAGTGGTTAGATATAGGAAATGTCAGAAGGGGTGGTGATAGATAGTTGGGTGGGTGGGAAGAGTGTTTGAAAGAATGGAAGTTAGTGTGTTTGAAAGAATGGAAGTTAGTGTGTTAGGAGGTGTCTATTGACCTTACATTTAAACTCCTGGAGATTGTAGCCGTCAGGGAAGCAATCGTTTGGAAGAGAATTCCACAGTTGGGAAGTGCGAGGAAAGAAACTTTTGGAGTAGAAGTTACTGCTGCATTTTATCGGTTTCACTGTAAAAGGGTGGGATCTAGTTGCTAATCTAGTATCTTGTGCAAATTTGTATTTAGGGGGCACCAGTGATCTAAGTTCATTGGAGCAGAAGCCGTGAAAATATTTATAATTATATCATTATAAGTCTGAAGAACATCTTTTAAGTGATAAAATGTGTAAAATAGGTGTTTTTTCCTTAAATTACCCACATAAATACTTACATAAATATGAATAGACATATAAACAAAGGTGGCATATATATACATATTTATCAAGAGGTTGGGGATAAGAATATTCACTGGATGTCAATAGATTGCATGATATATGCAGGTATCTCATTGTAAGAATACTGTTTAGCAAGCTAATTTCATTGACCTTAAATATCATTGTGAATTCTGTCAGAAAAAGGTAACCAATTGTCATTGACTTGTGCTGGAATAAGCTAAGAAAATACTCTCTCTCTCTTACTCACACACACACACACACACACACACACACATAGTGGTTTTTTAAGCATAGCTTACATGTGGCACAAGGCCAAAAGCATGAAGCACCCAGTAAGGATTAAATTGACTGTTTAGTCATAATTAATCTAAAAAGACAAGCTTGCTAACCATTGTGCCACATCAAAGTGCCTAAACAAACAAACAACCAAACAAATATATAGAGAGAGAAAGGGAGAGACAGAGAAAGAGTACTGAACATTGAGTGCAGTTTATAATAAAATTGCAACCCCTAAATAAATAAACTGTTCCACTATGATAATAGTATGGTATAGATATAAATATTTGTCAGTTGACTTTCATTAAATTAAATGAAATACGCACACTCATATACATGGCATAATGATAATAATATATATAGCATAATAATAGCATAATATATATATATAGCATAATACTAATAATATATGGCTTAATAACAACATTATATATATATATATATATAACGTAGTATAATGTATATATATATATATATATAATAACGTAGTATAATGTATTATATATATATATATATATATATAACGTAGTATAATGTGTGTATATATATATATATATATATATACGTAGTATAATGTGTGTATATATATATATATATATATATAACGTAGTATAATGTATATATATATATATATAACGTAGTATAATGTATATATATATATATATATATACGTAGTATAATGTATATATATATATATATATAACGTAGTATAATGTATATATATATATATATATATACGTAGTATAATGTATATATATATATATATATATATAAGTATATATATATATATATATATATATATATATATATATATAACGTAGTATAATGTATATATATATATATATGTATATATATAACGTAGTATAATGTATATATATATATATGTATATATATAAATATATAACGTAGTATAATGTATATATATATATATATGTATATATATAAATATATAACGTAGTATAATGTATATATATATATATATGTATATATATAAATATATAACGTAGTATAATGTATATATATATATATATATATATATAACGTAGTATAATGTATATATATATATATATATATATATATATGTATATATGTATATATATATATATATATAAGTAGTATAATGTATATATATATATATATATATATATATATATATATATATACCATAATGTAACTGTTTTTGCAGGCCAGTTAAGAAAAATGAAATTGTAGAGCTAGTCAATGCTTGAAATATTACAAATACTAGCCTTTTCTGCTACCATAGTTTCAACCATTGAAAGTTTCCTCAGGCAGAGAAAATTTGGTTGCAAAACCAATTAGAGATCAATTTTGAGTGTGTGTAATTGAACTGAAATTGTGAGTGACAAAATGGAAACTAAAGTAACCAGATGTTTTCTGGTTAAAGTTTCAGTCAGATATTAGCACATTAATGGTGTCCAGTTCATAATGTAGACAGTTCATTAACATCTTTCTAATGAACATTATGTTCTAGTGACTGAAAGAACTAAAAAGTATAAATATAACAAAGAAAATCTTATCTTTTTACAAGTGTTTGGTGAGGTACAAAAGTAATTCCTCATTATAGGCTGCAAAATTCTCAATAAAATATTTTAACAGAATAGCTTTTTCTAAGTAAAGAAATAAAACAATGATTATGCTGGCTAACAGTTCATGTTACAAATATGTTGAAACAAACCTTCACTGAGCTGGGATGGGAAGTTCTTCTGCATGTGGTATATTTTTTAGACTTGTTACTCCCATTCTGTCACTTGTTTTTCTCCCTAAAACATTTTTTGTAGTGCCAACAAGTGATTTTAAAAGCAGAATGTTTGATACAACATAGTGTTCCTACTTACCAATTTCTTCTTACTGAATAATCAAATGTAGTTAATGCTAGCATATACTAGATTTTTACAAAGAAATTTATGTTGTGTCTTTCAAACTCACTGAGTGTGACTTTGTTGTGGTAGGTTTACTAGTTTATGCTTAACCCCCAAGAAAAGGCTAAATCTCCCATTTTATAATATTAGTGCCATTCTTTATGTAGTCCCAGTTATGGTGTTTACAGCAAAAGGTGTTAATAAATTCTTGTGTCCATGTACAATATATTCTTCTTAATAGTAACATTTAAAGTTATTTTTTTTGCATCTAATATATTTATATCAATTCTGCAGAACAAGTGACTTTTAAAATTCTTTTTTGAAACAAAGACTAAAATTATAAAATAAATGCCTCTTCTGACAAAATAAATCATTTTGAGATGTAATAAAAGAAATGAGATACAGCTGAATAAAAATGATGCCTTGCAAATTTCTTTAAAAAGTATTACTTTTTCTCCATCCTTCTAAATGTATTAAGAATTCTGTAATTTATCTTGCTTTGTATAACGCTAGCTTTCAATACATTTTCTTGGGGGCAACCAACTAATATCGCCATGACTCTGATTTTGCTAATGGTGCTTCACTTTTTCTGCCATTTCCAGTACTGCTACTCTTCTGATATGATTACTACCTTTACATCAAGTCTTGTAGACTGGCACCATGTCTCAGCATCTGTCTAGCACAAGATTGCCAGCCTCACTGAGTATTACTAGGTTGCTTGGAAACAAACGAGTCTTTGACATTCCGTTAAGTCTTTGCCTTTATTGATCTTTAAAATGCTGCTCCATTGCTTCCTTAGCTGTCCGCTTGTCGAGTTAACTCAAAGGTTAGAGAGAGAAAAATCAAAAGAAGAGATAGACAGGCTCAGAGCAAGATGGAGATAGTAAAGATATACTATGAAGAAAAGAAATGTTATTAGAAATAAGGAATAGAGAGAAAGTAATAAATGAAGAGAGAAAAAAATAGCGAGAGAGAAAGAGAGAAAAATGAAGAGGAGATAAAACTTCAAAGTATAGAAAGTGAGGAAGAGATCTTAAAAGTAAGAGAGGGAACTTGTGGATCTCAGTAGCGAAGGAACATGGAACTAAAGAAATATAACATGATAAAGTAATGCAAAGAGGAGAAGTGTGTAAAAGGAAAGAGTTTAAACAAGAGAGAGTAACAAAATGGTGAAAGAAAATATGAGAGAGAGATTAATAGTATGAAATGGATCTAAGTAGAAAGATGTTGGGAAGGTAAACTTTTGAAACAAAATTAAAAAAAAACACCTTATGAGAGATAAAGGAGTCAAGATATGAAATCGAAGAACAAAATATAGAACTAGCAAGAGTGAAAAATATAATGTAAATTGGTAGCTGATGTCCAAAATAATCTTCAGTCTATTGTTAAATTGGGGAAAGGATGTCTTCTTAACTTTAATGCCCCCAAAACTAAACTGTTCTCCCATGGCCGTAGCTGATGCTAAAAAAACACCGGGCACAGAGAAAATTGCCCGGATTTATTAGTTGACAATGTGATGACATCATCAGTGTCATCCATTTCCAGAAACTGATTTTTTGCAGATTTTTTTGGTTATTCCAATGGAAATTAGGCACAGAACGTGAACGAAAGCAGGAAATCAGGTTCGGACTTTCTGAGTATAACTAGTCTTTTCTCCCAAAATTAATAAATAAACAAACAGATTTTTACTGCGTTCATTTGGATGTTTTCTTTGTTTTTCTTTCTTTCTTTCTTTCTTTCTTCCTTCATGAATTGTTTAGTTTGGTTTCTAACGAAGACATTTTTCCTTGCCTGGATTTTCACTATGATTGCACGGATCAGCCCTGACCCGTGCCTGGTAGTCAGATATGGCCATGTGCTCTCCATTAATCATCTGAGAGAACCCTCTCTGTCTTCTATCATCATGGCTGATGCTAACCTCCAGGAAAGTTACTTGTAATGCCTTCTCGAGCTAACATCTCAGCTGACATGAAGTGGAAAGATTATATTGAATCCATTGCTAGGCCAGTGGCTTAGAATGTTGGTTCAAGACAATTTCTACATTGTGCAAAACAATTAGAATATTGCTGTCATATATTGCCCAGTATTCCTGCTATTTATCTAGAGGTCTTTGATAAAATCCCAAGAAAAATCACCAATATTATTGGTCTTGATCTTGAATCTTAGTTTTAGTCACTTTCCCACCACTATGAGGTTGCCTCCCTGTGGTTTTTTTATAAATACTTTCATGTTACTTGTTTGGATGACCTCTTTGCTATGAAACCTCAATTTTTTTAATTTCAGTGCATTACTAGACTGGTGTCAAGATGTCATCAATTTACAGTTTAGTTAGCGAGATGTTACTCTAAAGTTTCTTTTCTCACACTTCTTTCTTATGGAACTTCCTTTTGGCTCCACACTTCTAGCCAACTTTAATCTTCAAATAATTAAATGTGATGTCAATCGCTATTTACTGTCCTCCTGATTACTCTTCTTTTGTTCTCACTTTTTAGCAATGTTTCCATTTCTAATTCTTCCATACACAGTAACCCTTTATGTCTTAGTGGCTTTACTGCCTTGCTTGGAGTGAACTCAAGAAATAAAATAAGAGAAGAGGGAAAAAGATAAACAATTAAGAGAGAAAGAGAGAGAAAGCAAGAAAAAGATGAACAAGTAATAAAAACTAAGGAAAATATAAAAGGGTACAACAGAAGTACATAGAAGGCAGTTTGGGAGTAAAAGTTTCAGGTATAATATGTTGAATAAGTACGAAAAAGATATTAATCATGAAAAAAGATCACATATTCAAACTAAAAAACTACAAGATAGGGAGACAGAAAATAGAATATAAAGATGAAAAAGGGAGTATTAGAAGTGAGTATTTTTCTTTATTGATTGGTTTGATGTTATGGCTTATCAACCTTTTGCAGGTTATTTAAATCTGAGAAATATTTGGGGATTCTATGAATTTTGAAGGGATAATAATGATTTTCTTATACAAGAGGACAAAAAGTGCAACATTGAGATTCAAAGACATATTAGCATAGCCAAGGATGCGTTCCTAAAGCTAAAAAGAATATTGAGAGACAGGAAAATTTCATTGGAAACAAAGGAAATATTACTGAGCTGTTATGTGATGTCTGTCCTTCAGATGTGCCTTGTGCTGCAGTGGATATTGGCTCAGAACCGAAAATTGGAGAGCTGGGTTAGAATTCCAGTTGAATTCATTGAATTCACTTATGTCCAAATATCCTTGGAAAAAGTATTAATCCATATCTTCTCTCTCCAGCTATAGGTTAAATAGCAGGACAGATTGGGTTCTGTAGCTTTGGTTGGCAAACAGTCTAACACAGAAAGTAATTTCAACCTAATGCGGGAAAATATTTTGCCTAGCCAGTCATGTCTTTTTTGAGATATGATTGCCCAAGTATATATCATATCTCATGTATGTCACTTAACTGGCTGTCCTTCTATATGGCAGCAAATGCTGAGCAATCTTATCAAAGATAAAGGAAAGACTTGAAATGTGGATCTACAGAAGGATACTAAGGATACCATAGATTGAACATGTGAGGAATGACAAAGTTTTGGAGAGGATGGAAATGAAAAGGAAACTTATACTTAACACCAGAAAGAGATGGTTGATGTTTCTGGGATATGTAATGAGGAAGGAGGGCTTGGAGAATCTGATACTCACAGGATAGATAAAGGGAAAGAGAGACAGGGGTAAGCAACATGTGACATACTTGATGGACTTAAGCAAGTGGATGGCAAAACAGGGTTTTGGAGAAATAACAAGAAAAAAGATGTTAAGAGCTCCAAAACTTAATCTACTATGTCCTAAAGTGACAAAGCATGTAGAAGAAGAAGAAGAAGAAGAAGAAAATACAAGTTTTACTATTTAAGCCATAGCTTGAGGAAATAACAACTCGTACCATTCCCAAGGTTTGCATATAAGTGAATATAAAGAAACTAATTGGAATAAAAATTGAATTTTTGATTTTTCATTCTAAATCTTTATGCATTGCACCAGTCATATTCCTGAGTGGACACATAACTGGATACAGTGTTGATTCTTCTTCTTCTGTGTGCCCTGTCCCTTCAGGACGTAGGTGATCATGGGTCTCCACGTCTCCCAATCCCTTGTGGTTCCTAGTATGTTTGCTTCTGTTACACCTCGCAATGTGCGTTGTGGTGCATTGGATATCGGCTTGGAATGAAAAATCGGGGAGCTGAGTTTGAATTCCAGCTGAATTCATTTCCTTCACTTATGCGCAAATACCCTTCTTGGGAAAGGTATTAATCCGTCTCTTCCCTCCAGTTATGGATTAAATAACAGGACAGATTGAGTTCTATAGCCTTGATTGGCAACCAATCTACCACAGAAAGCAATGGCAACCTACTATGGTATAATCTTCTGCCCAGTCAGTCATGTCTCTTTCGAGACATGATCGCCCAAGTGTGTATCACGTATGGCACTTAACTGACTGACACCTCGCAACCCCCATTCCGTCACCCACCTGATCAGGCCCTGCAAATATGTTATCCGCTGCCTTCCTCTGTCTCTTTTTCCTTCTATCTGGCCTGTAAATATCAGGTTCTCCAAAACTTCAGTATTTGGACAAGAACTCGTGTTTCAATATGATACGGCCATAAGCCAAAATGAGAGTTTTATGAATAAAAGAAATGTTGAATAAAGAGTGAAGGTAGGAAAAAAATTCAGAATTAAGGTAAATTAACAAAGTGGAAGGCAGCAGAAAAGATTGTAAAGTAAAAGAAAGAATATAGAATTGAGAAAAGATTAGTATGAGATAATGACATAAGATAGGGGATTGACAGGGTAATAGATTAAGGAATAAAAAAGGCCACAGAGATGAAGATTTTATGAGAATAGTGACATATGATAGGGGCTTGACAGATGAAGAGATTAAGAAATGAAAAAGAGTTGAAAGATGGGGGAATATTTGTATGAGAGAGGTGGAATAAGATAGAATCTTGACAGAACAAGAATTCGAGAATTAAAAAAGAACACAAACATGAGTCATTTTTCTGAGAGAGGTGACATAACATAAGGGTTTGACAGGTTTGACAGAGCACAAGGATGAAGAAATATCTGTATGAGAGAGGTGACAGAGCAAGTGGTTGAGGACTGAAAGGAGCACAAGGATGAAGAAATATCTGTATGAGAGAGGTGACAGAGCAAGTGGTTGAGGACTGAAAGGAGCACAAGGATGAAGAAACATCTGTATGAGAGAGGTCACAGAGCAAGTGGTTGAGGACTGAAAGGAGCACAAGGATGAAGAAACATCTGTATGAGAGAGGTGACAGAGCAAGTGGTTGAGGACTGAAAGGAGCACAAGGATGAAGAAACATCTGTATGAGAGAGGTGACAGAGCAAGTGGTTGAGGACTGAAAGGAGCACAAGGATGAAGAAATATCTGTATGAGAGAGGTGACAGAGCAAGTGGTTGAGGACTGAAAGGAGCACAAGGATGAAGAAATATCTGTATGAGAGAGGTGACAGAGCAAGTGGTTGAGGACTGAAAGGAGCACAAGGATGAAGAAACATCTGTATGAGAGAGGTCACAGAGCAAGTGGTTGAGGACTGAAAGGAGCACAAGGATGAAGAAACATCTGTATGAGAGAGGTGACAGAGCAAGTGGTTGAGGACTGAAAGGAGCACAAGGATGAAGAAACATCTGTATGAGAGAGGTGACAGAGCAAGTGGTTGAGGACTGAAAGGAGCACAAGGATGAAGAAATATCTGTATGAGAGAGGTGACAGAGCAAGTGGTTGAGGACTGAAAGGAGCACAAGGATGAAGAAACATCTGTATGAGAGAGGTGACAGAGCAAGTGGTTGAGGACTGAAAGGAGCACAAGGATGAAGAAACATCTGTATGAGAGAGGTGACAGAGCAAGTGGTTGAGGACTGAAAGGAGCACAAGGATGAAGAAACATCTGTATGAGAGAGGTGACAGAGCAAGTGGTTGAGGACTGAAAGGAGCACAAGGATGAAGAAACATCCGTATGAGAGAGGTGACATAGCAAGTGGTTGAGGACTGAAAGGAGCACAAGGATGAAGAAATATCCGTATGAGAGAGGTGACAGAGCAAGTGGTTGAGGACTGAAAGGAGCACAAGGATGAAGAAATATCTGTATGAGAGAGGTGACAGAGCAAGTGGTTAAGGACTGAAAGGAGCACAAGGATGAAGAAATATCCGTATGAGAGAGGTGACAGAGCAAGTGGTTAAGGACTGAAAGGAGCACAAGGATGAAGAAATATCTGTATGTGAGAGGTGACAGAGCAAGTGGTTGAGGACTGAAAGGAGCACAAGGATGAAGAAATATCTGTATGTGAGAGTTGACAGAGCAAGTGGTTGAGGACTGAAAGGAGCACAAGGATGAAGAAATATCTGTATGAGAGAGGTGACAGAGCAAGTGGTTGAGGACTGAAAGGAGCACAAGGATGAAGAAAAATCTGTATGAGAGAGGTGACAGAGCAAGTGGTTGAGGACTGAAAGGAGCACAAGGATGAAGAAACATCTGTATGAGAGAGGTGACAGAGCAAGTGGTTGAGGACTGAAAGGAGCACAAGGATGAAGAAACATCTGTATGAGAGAGGTGACAGAGCAAGTGGTTGAGGACTGAAAGGAGCACAAGGATGAAGAAACATCTGTATGAGAGAGGTGACAGAGCAAGTGGTTAAGGACTGAAAGGAGCACAAGGATGAAGAAACATCTGTATGAGAGAGGTGACATAAGACAGATGGTTGACTGAGGAAGGCATTGAGAAATACTGAAAAAACATAACATTGGGCAAAGATCTATATGAAAGAACTAACATAAAATATAGATTTGAGAGAGCAAAACATTGAGAAACAAAATGCACAAAGATGAGACAGGTGATATAAAAAGGGTTTGATAGAGATTGAGAGACAAAAATAATATAAAATAAAAAAATAAAACTTCAATCAGCAATGAAGAGAGAATAATGATCAGGTGAATTCTTTTTTTATAATTTAAAGACCATAATGAAGACATGCAAAGAAATCAATATGTAGACAAAAAAGTGTATCACAAGTAGAAAATGCGAAACCAAATTCTGAATATGGGTGAGAAAGACAGAAAAAAGGAAGAGATTAATAAATAGTGAAAAATGAAGCATCAATATGATAATGAGGGAGTGAAGATGTCATGTGAGAGCAAGATGACAAGAAACACCAGCAAAAGAAAAGCAGAAAGATTAAGAGAGACACACCAAAAAATGTCGAACGGTGTGAGAGAAAGAAAGATATACATTATTAAAAGTACTAAAAAGTGGGAGAGATAAAAGCTGGAATAAGAATACTGAAAATAATAGAGTGAGAGAAAGGTAGATATAAATAAAAAAACAAAAAAGTGAAAGAGAGACAGAAAAGGAGGTAAGAGAATAATATTGTGCACAGAACAAATGTAACAATGAAGTGAAACAGAGAGAGATGACAGTTGTATAAATAGTTTAGAATGTAATGGAACTATTCTGAAGTTTCTCAATTTGCAGTCTTGTCTGTTTCATATCATGTGACCAATTCTTCCAAAGTGCTGAAGCTGACAGGTCTATCTTGTATTTTCTGGAGGTCCTCACCATAACTGACGTCAATAATCGGCATGTGGGAATATGGAACAGAGTTGATTCCTCTCTTAAAGAATACTCTGTGTTGATGTTCAAAAAATAAAAAGCATTGGTCTGTCATGTCAAATGCATTAAAATCTATTGTTTCTGATTCCTGCGAGATGGCCAGAAGTTAAGAACAGAATTTAAACATTGAAAAGGAGCCAAAGGTGAGAGGTCAGATTTTGGAAATGATGATTTTTTAAAGATTGTTCTGATTAGAAAGGAGTTTTCTTGAAACAGCCCAAATTCATATCAATGCTCTTATCAATTTTTTTTTTGCATTGTCCATAAAGTGACACTCTCTTTTCAGACACTTTGTCTTAAGAAGGTTGTAGAAAGGATCAGTTAAAATATAACACAAACAATATAATTAATAAACAGAATGAGTTCAGTTTTCTTTAGATGATACTTCTCAGAATTATGAGCAGTAGTAATTTTTTGTCCCCAGTAATAACATTCAGTGAAAAGTATAGAATATGTAAGTGAACCATCCTTAAATAAAGAGGCTAATGTAAACATGGCCTCAGCTGGATTCTGGAAAAGGTCATTGGTTTAAATTCCACCTAAGAAGCAATTTATTTTCAGATTATACATTTATATTATTTCCTTTGCAGTTGTTTATGAAACCATAAATCAAAAATAATTATATTTCATCTCTCACTTATTAAATTTCCTGAAAGCATAAACTGTTTTTACAAAAACAAACACACACACACACACACACACACACACACACACACACACACACACACACACACACACGTGTGTGTGTGTGTGTTTGTGCATGTATAACTGGCAGACACCAAACAGTGTTAATTCAAAATTATGATTCTTTATTATTTTTTTAATGTTTTTATTTACTTTTGCTATCAGCAAATAGCAGCAAGTGGACTCTTGTGAAAGGTGTATATCCATTGCTTCTCCACTCAGTTTTGGATTAAATAGCAGGCTGACTGGGTTCTCTAGCCATGATGTATGACCTGCCTAGGAGAATGACAATGACAATGATCTAGTCAATATTCTATCTATCTATCTATCTATCTATCTATCTATCTATCTTCATTGTTTAGGCATTATTTTTAATCAGTATTTGAGTAGATATTCTGTTTTTAATTAAACAGTATATATATATATATATATATATATATATATATATATACATACACTCACACCCTGATTGAGCACTCTGGAAGAATGGTAGACTTTGAAAAACAGTAGCTACACTGGCATGTATGCATCACTCATTCAGTAATGAATTAGAGCACTCTGGCTATTCGGAGGGTATGATGACAATATACACACTAAAAAGTCTGCCTTCTTCTACCGAACGCTCATAGCCCAGAGGTAGAATCGCCAACTGAAGCCAATTCGGTTAGGTTTCAATCCTGGGTTAAAAGATATCAGAGTCTAACCATACTGATGAGCTGTGATACAGCAAAACAGATCTGTCTGTGGATGACTATATGCATTTACATATATATAAAAGAGATAATAACTATACTTGTACCAAAAAACCTTCCACATATCTACGAAGAAGGGAAAATATGGTTTTAAAAAAGGAAGAGCTAAGTACATGAACATTAGTCAAAAGAGCTCAGACTGAGTCAGCAAATAGCCCAAAGAAAAAACCCCGACATGAGCAATCAAATAACAAAAAAGCGCTCAATACTTAGGTAGAGTGGAATAAATAAATAATACCAAGAGAGCCGATGAATGATTTCACAGTCTAAATGATGCCAAATCATGCCTTATAAACATACAATTTTCTGATTCCTTGTAAATAATTATCACTACTCGGAAATTTATTCTAATGTAAACAAATGTAAACTGAAAATGTTATGAAAAGTTCCAAAGATAAACAATATAGAATTGACAACCAACATTTTAATTTATTTATTTGAACCTTATTTTTAATCAATACTAGTATTTGAGTACATATTCTGTTTTTGATTAAATATTTATATGTATATATACATAGATATAGATATATATACATAATATATTTATGTATATATTGATATTAATATATCTATATATATATATTAATATTATATATAAATATATGTATTTTGTGTGTATATTTATATAAACATATAAGTATATATATCTGGCTAGAAACAATTGGATATCTAACCATACTGATGAGCTGTAATGCAGGGAAGCAAGAATGTCTGTAGATGACTATATATATATATATATATATATATATATATATATATATACACACACACACACTGAAGAAGGAAGATCGTGGTGAAAAATGACAAACTATAAAACAAATAGTTTTAATAATATTGCTAAAAATTAAAACAAAAAAACAAAAAAAACAGAAAGAGGGGATGTCAAATAGATCAAAGATCCACTCAAAAAATAAAAGAAAAAGCCCGAGGCAAGCCTTTTGTTCGACAAAACTATTCATGTTTCAGAAGACAAAGATTAAAATTAGGGAAAATGTAGATAATGTTCTGAAAGAGGGAAAAGAAAATCTCCATCATCACAAACCTTCACCCAGAGATCTAAATAATTCCAACTGAAGCTTAAGATCTCTTTGTTTGCACAGAGAAGGTGGGTTTGACAATATTGTTAGAGCCTCCAGTAAGGTGGAATGGCAAATGACCTCTGTGCAAAATAGAAAATGTGTGTGTGTATATATATATATATTATCTTATGTAAATATATATTTAGTGTGTGTAAAACATAGGATAATATGTATATTTATTAATGTTTAGTTTTGCTCCGTTATACAACATTAAGCACTGTTCCATTCAAACCTGATTAATATTTATATATTGATGTGAATACATGCGTATGCACATATATATACTAATTTACCTTCTTATATAAAATATATATCATCAAATAAAATAAAGAAAAAAACTACAGCACAGATATCAGACAAATCCTAAGCAACAACCCAAATGTGCTTTACCAAAGAAAATGTAAAATGTTACTACAATTGCTTGAGGCATTGAACTTAAAAAGCAAGCAACCAAAGTTTAACAAAATTGTATCAAACCTCAGATTGAAAATTCTAAATATATTTCATTAAAAAAATTATAAGAAACAAACTACCACATGAATATATGAGACATAAAAGCCTAGAAGTGATGAATGAGCTTTAAAAAGAAAATTAACTGATGATAAAAAATAGGCCCCAAAATACTTTCAAAATGTCTAGTGTTAACTGAAAATGCTTCTACGTGGCAAGTTTTATTTACAATACAAACTTTAAAAGCATTCTTAAAAATATTATATTAGTAAATAAATAATCAACATGGAACTTTTGTTGGTTTTTATCATACACACACACAAATATATTATATTCTGCTAACACTTTCACAGCCACTCTTTATTATGTTCTTTGATGAGAATGCATCAGTCTATCCTTGGGAAAAGTGAACAATCTGTAACATACATAAAATATAAGTGACTACAATTCATCATTTTCAAAAATATACCAAAAAAGATCATGAACTATCAAGAAAATAAAAACTTGTCTTATTAAAAAACACAATACTGTTAGTCCAATTACTATTTACCATATTCTGAAATACTTTGTTTTTCAACTCAAATGCCAATCTCAGACATTAATGCAAAATATGTGCATATACTTAACATTAGTCCAGCTACAAAAATATATTTATCATATTTGAGTTGATATTTCATCAGCTTGGTAAATTGTGAAGCCACATGAACAGAAATAGGGATATGAAGTTTGACAACAGAGGGTTTCTAAATCAAAATGGCATGCCTGCAAAATTTAAAGTACTAATTATAGGTTTCTATAATATTTGTTATTATTAGTTTCTACCTATCACCCATTAATGATGCTACCACTCCTTAATCGCAAAGATCACACTTTATTCAATGAAAATGTTACATTAAAATCTATTTAAAATCTAGATGTCAACTTCTACCCCTTCACATAAATATATATGTATGCATGGATGTGTTGTTTCTTTTTTGTGAACAGGATTTCACATAGAATTTGCATGGTATATTTTCTTTTTGAATATTAGCGTAATTAATTCCATCATGTAGGTCACAATAACAGAGTACTCAGTGAAGACTGAAGTAGCTGAAATGCTGTAAATTTATATATCATCCGATGACTGCAGCATCTTTACAGATGTTGTGGAGCTTGGGGTTGTTGAATAAATTTTAATATATCAGAAGGAACTCTGTTGAAATCACATAAAACAACTTTGCAAACATTTGAATTCTATGTAAGGCACAAGTGTATCTGTGTGTGTGGGTGAAGTGAACACTGAGGTCAACAATATTTAGTAGCTGCCTATTCCATGCTTGAATGCTATTTTCAGATCCAAAGATTGCATTCAAGCATAAAACAGACTATCGCCACTCGGTGTTGATATCAGTGTCTATTATATATATATATATATAGAGAGAGAGATTTAAGAAATGGCTAAAATGTCAGACAATGTCACCAAGTGAGTTTGGTTGGGATTTTAACTTTTTCCTAAAATTCTGGATATTCGATTTGGAATTTTCTATTAAGCAATTTTTTATTGTCTATACCTTTTAGACATGGGTGCTTTCAGCATTCCTTTCCATTTATATATGTATATATATTTATATACACGCATATATATATATATATATATATATATATATATATAGCCTTTGAGATTTCATGTGCACGATTGACTTAGTCGATTAAAAACTTAATTGGGCAATTAAATTTATTGCTTTACTTGCCCACAGTCAATTAAAAATCTTGCAATGAAATGTGTCCCTTCAAATATAGGAAAATGAAATTTGATTCCTTTTACAACCTAAAAGTATGCCATTAAAGATTCACAAGTTACTTAGAATGACCTACAATGACATTATTGAATGCTTTGGTCTCATGCATGCCAGCTGATTTACATTAAAATGAGTGGTTGAACATCCTGAAATCATCAAAGCAAGATCTAACAAATTGAATTTAGATTGACAAGCTCCTGTCTTGCTTTTATCACCCAGTCATGTAAACATTTGTTTACTTAACACTTCCAGAGTGGAGCCAAAATGTCTCTGTCACCCAGATTAAAGACACTCACAGATTTTTAGAAACTCATTTGGAAAAATATTATCCTTGACTCAACATCTATATTTCCTCCCCACTTACAAAAAGTAAAAATGAACATTTGAAAGAAAGAAAAAAATATATGTGTATTTCTTTCAACCATGCATCAAAAAACAAATTATACAAGAAGGTAATTTTTTTTATAAAATTGTTTAGAAAATCAGATTTGTTATTTTTTGATCATCTATGAGATGGATTTGTAGTCTAACTGAAGAAAGAAACTATGAATTTAGATACCTCCACTAAATTGCCAAAATAATAAAAAAAAAACAGAATATCATGATGTTAAAAAGTTTATTAACTTAATAAAAACAAAATTTTATCATTAAAATGTTTATGCTATTATTAAGAAGAAAAATGAAATTTTGTTGTTATTATTTAAAAAAAAAATTTAAATGCTTTCTAACACTTCAAAATTTTAATTAAAATGTCATTTTTTGTTTTTCGTCAGCAATTCATGCTATGTTTACGTAAGGCAACTATTAAGATAATAGAATCGGTTAAGTAAAATGATTTTGGGGCAAGTAAATTTTCCCTTGCTCTTGAGTGATTTCTTTTTCAAATCTCAAAGGCTGTATATATATATATATATATATATATATATATATATATATATATATTCAAGGTACAATTGATGAATTGTTGTTAAAATTATACAAAAATGAAAAAAACACTGACATCTTATTTTAACACATATTTTTACCAAAATTCACAAAAACATGGAAATACCAAAGAGGAAATTTGTTCAATAATATCACCTTTTGCTTCAATCACAGCTGCCAGATAACATTGGAATCTTCTGCATCTTTTTTGGACAGTATCTTTGTTTAATTTGGTGAATGCACAAAAAGTTTGGATAAGATATGTTAATAAATCTAATTATCCAATCCATGAAAAGCAGTTTTATGTATTTTCTTACTAAAATTTGTGTCAGGATATCATTTTTGAATGTTTTAGATATTATATACTTATACAATATATATATATATATATATATATATATTTATATATATATATAAGTATTGTTGGAATAATATTCCTTGTCCAAAGAAACACTATTTTTAAAAAAGTGCTCAATACAAAAGTAGAGCTAATAATATTATTTATTCATAAATTATAACATGGATATGTTACAATATCACTACAAAAGTAGCTATTTTGTTTTGACACTTCTTCAAGAATTAGATAATTAGATTTATTAACATGTTTGTTTTGACACTTCTTCAAGAAGTGTCGAAACAAAATAGCTACTTTTGTAGTGATATTGTAATATATCCATGTTATAATTTCTGAATAAATATATATATATATATATATAATCTTTGCCAAATAATATATATTTACAAATATAGATTTTTTTACTTAAAATAAATATTCAAAAAACAGCTTTTGGGTTAGTATGTTCAATTTAGAAAATACTGTAAAATGAGGATATTATAAAAAACATTAAATTAATTTTCAGTAAATTATGAATAACCACAAACTAAAGAAATTATCATTGCATGTGAAAGCAAGTGACTTATTTGCCCATGAAATATGTAGCTAGATAAAAAAAAGGATACAGTAAAATAATAATGGCAAAGAACACAGAAAACATTTCTGATTGGACTAAGTGTCCTGAAAAGGTTTCTTATTTCCTGACAAAAAGCATTAACAACATGTTTCGTTTGTACTTGAGTAATTTACTTATCTACAAAGGAATTTCCCAAGGATGCAATTATCTGAGCAGCTGATTACTGTGACATCTTCAAACATGACCTTCTCTTTGTATTCTGTGTTCTTTTCCCTCCTGCTATGATCCCATATGCACTTCCAATGCATTTTCAACACTGAGCCTACAATATGACACTTTCATCTACTGAGAAATGAAAAACTGAATTTTTCATCTGTAGACTTCCAACTCAGAAAACTATTGCAGTTGATTGCCTTCTTTGTTTCTCATAATGACTTTCCTGGAACAAGTACTTCCATTGACATTCTTTATATATATATATATTTTTTCTAAACATATACTGTTAAATATAAGAGACAATGAATGTCTATTATGTTTTTCTGAGAAAAACATAAACATGTAGGTAATATCAGAAAGATTTTAGTCAACAATACAATAATCCTTACTCATACACACAGTAAAAAGAACCTTCAGATATTGGAGGCCATGTACATTAAATCCAAACAACCCACACTTAATAAAATCACCTTTAAATCCGGTTATAACACGTTACATTGCATTTGAATACATGTCATTTCGCGCTATCACACGGTGTGATGTCATAGAACCCCATTGCAAATTTGCGAACTGCGTTTGCTATTTTTGGTAGCTATTGCCATTGCCTAGTGGAGTTTTATGTCAACACAAAATAAAATTGTTGGTGATGGTGGATGTTACTGTATTACTGTCTTAATAAACTCTCTGAAGATGGCTCATATGAGCTGAAAGCTTAGAACCAAATTAATAAAAAATTATCCAAATGTTGGAGAATTTTTGTTTTTATTTTCAACTGAAATTAAAGCCAAAATATGACATTTAGAACAGCTCATGATTAAACATAACAGACATTCATTGTCTCTTATATTTAACAGTATATGTTCAGAAAATTATTTGCTGCCTCGATTCACTATATATATATATATATATATATATATATATATATATTATCCTCATTGTCATACAAGGACTGCAACTGAGATCATAGAACCAGTATGAATGCCACAATCCCTTCAGTACTATGCTAGAGCTACATATAATTTTGAATTCATAGTTGTCCCTCCCCTTACACTGAATACTAGACTAAATTTTAAACTCTTTTTAAAGGACATTATTATATGATATAATCTAAATTGGATTTTTTTGTAGTAAATGTTTATAATTATATGTATTTTGTTGAATTTTTGATACATTTGTATTATCATAGAATCAAAAGTTAGTGAATATGTCATTAAAAAATCCTCATTATTTGAGCACAAACATACATATATACAGGATGCAATGAGTAGATTATCAGCATTTCATATTTTTAATTTTGGGCATGTACATTGTTTTTGATTTTGTCAACTGGACATTATAGTAGGGGTAGTTGGGCATTGTCTGTGAGAAAAAGACAGCAATGACATAATTGATTCTGCCAGAAATTTGAAAATGTCATGCAGTACTTCTTGGCATTCATACTGAAAGCTCTAATATGTACATTTAAGAGTGTTTAGGTTAAATTAAATGTGCGTCGTGGTGCAGTGGATATCGGCTCGGAACGAGAAATCAGGGAGCAGAGTTTGAATTCCAGTTGAATTCATTGCATTCACTTACACGCAAATACCCTTGGGAAAGGTATTAATCCATCTCTTCCTTCCAGCTATGGGTTAAATAACAGGACAGATTGGGTTCTATAGCCTTGGCTGGCAACCAGTCTACCGCAGAAAGCAATGGCAACCTACTGCGGGATAATCTTCAGTCAGTCATGTCTCTTTCAAGACACGATCGCCCAAGTGTGTTTTGCATATGGCACTTAACTGACTGACTGAGTTTAAATTCTGAGGAAAGTGCAATGGACTCAAAAAGGTTGGATTAGTCTAATGGCAATTATAAAGTTACAGCAGCTAAGAAAACTCACTTTTATCATTCTGATAAAAAAAGAACTATCACATTTGTTGATGAAGGGTGCAGACTCAACCTGATGTTATGCATCAAGTGCCTTGAGGAGGTTGTATAGATCTGGGTCAAGAGCAAGACCCAATGTCTAGCATCAGGATTCTGCACCATGCCACTCAAGCAGGAGAACTTAGTCATGTCTGTCAGAACCTGTAGATGTGGACACTGAGGTCAACAAAGACAGATAACAGTGTTAACAGAACCATATTTGTAAATGTGATGTAATGTGTTGTGACTAAATTGAAATGTGATTTTATTAAGTGTGGGTTGCTTTGATTTAATGTAAATGGTCCCCAATATCTGAAGGTTCTTTTTACTGTGTGTATGTGTGAGTATTATTGTGTTATCAACTAAAATCTGTCTAATATTAACTACATGACTGTGTTTTCTCTCACACAGTGTTACGTCATAGAACCACATTACAAATTTACAACCTGTGTCTGCCATTCAGTGACTGTTATCATCACATAGCAATGTTTTATGTCAACACAAGATAATATCAGCTTTGATGGTGGATGTCTTTATGCTAATGTCTCTGTAACCTCTCTGAAGATGACTCATGTAAACTGAAAGCTTAGAACCAGCATAATAAACAAATATCCAAATGCTGGACAATTTTTTCTTTATTTCTCCTTAAAATTAAAGCCAAAATACAATGTTTAGAACAGCTCATAATTATACATAATAGACATTCATTGTCTTTTATATTTAACAATATATGTTTAAAAAATTATCTGCTGCCTCAATACACTAAATATATATATATGAAAAACAGTAGCTACTCCAGCATCTACACATCGTTCATTCAGCAATGAATTAGAATGCTCTCAGCTATTGGGCGTGTATAATGATAATATACATGCTAAAAAGTCTGCCTCCTTACACTGAGCGCCCATAGCTTGGAAGTAGAATCACCAACTGACACCAATTCAGTCAGGTTTCAATCCTGGATTAAAAAGCAATCGGAGTCTAACTGTACTTATGAGCTGTGATACAGTGAAACAGATCTGTCTGCAGATTACTATATATATTTATATATATTCAAACAATTTCTTAACATCTGAAAAATATTAGTTGAGAGGAGAGTAAGGATTTTCTAAGCAAAGCCTAGATGTGGCACAAGGCCAAAAGTGCAAAGAAACCCAATCAGGATTGAACTCACTACTCAGTTGTAATTGTGCTAGCAAGATAAGCTTGCTAATCATTATAACATGTTGAAGTGCCCAATGAATATACAGCCAGTTATATGCAATTAATCCTGGGAATGCTGGAAGATCTCCAACCAAATTCTATTATAAATGGCCCTGAGGTCATCTCATCCTTGTCAGATAAGGCAATGCTCTTCAGCACAGTCTTTGCCTCGAACTCAACATTATCCAGCCCCTTCCCATGTCTCACTGAACATAATCTAAGTAATATTTTTATCACAGCCTGGGAAGTTTAAAAAGGCTACTGGTCCTGATAAAATCCTACTTGTTTTCCTTAAGAATATTAACCCTGAATTATACCTGATCTTCTTTTTCTACATGCTGTGTCTTTTAAGGATTTTTGGGATCATGGCTCTCTACATTTTCCTGTCCTTTGTATCTCTTAATAATTTTTTCTGTTTGTGATTTCTCCTAAACTTTTTACTCAAGTTCACTTCATAGGTTATGCAATTGTTTTCTTCTGTCCTGTGAGTATCAAATATTCCAAACCCTCTTTCCCCAATTTAGAAAATTTTAAATTATCTTTTTCTGATGTTGAATATAACTGTCCTTTTTGTTTCTATTTTTTCTAAATCTTTGTTGTCGCTTAAATGTTCAGTTCATGGTATTCTCAGCATCCTTCTGTAGAACCACATTTCTGTTGCTTTAAGACACTTCTTTATCTTTGAGGAGATTGTCCAGCATTCAGTGCTATATAGGAGGACTGACATTGCAAAGCAATTCAGTGTTCTTTACTTTTTTTTTCTTGCAATTTTTTTCTCTTTCATAATACTTTCCTTAGCTTTTAGAAGTCATCTTTCATTATCACATTGTAACTTCAAATTTCACTGTTACACTTTATGTCTTCTCTTACAACAAATCTTGTTGCTTGGTCATTTGGTATGATTTTGGAAAGTGAGTCAGGCCAAAATCTTTTCAGTATCTCCTTGTACGGAATGAGCCTTTAAAACATGTACCATCATCCTAAATATTTTATGATGTTTTAGTCACTATATCCTTTACTCTTTGTCAGATGCCTTTTATACCCAATAATCTTTAAAGAATGTTGAATAAACCTTTCATTTCATCAAGGAGAGTAGATTTTCCCCATTTTCAAGGTGGATGTGTAGGATGTGAAATCAGATAGCTGAGTTCAAATTGCATTTATATTCATTTACGTGCAAATAATCTTGGGATAGATATAAATCCATTTATAGAACTGACTCCCAAGAAGGTGCTTTCCCAACCATTACATTCTTGTTCAAGTTACTGTTTACATCCTGATGCATCCTCATAAATTGCAACTTTTACACTTACCATTCACACAACATCCTTCAGTAACCTCCTACCTTGAGTGGCTCTTAAGCCTTGTATAAGGTAAACATTAGGAAAAAATTCACAGATGTTTAAATTGTTCTACTTGTTTCATTTTGGCATCTCCTATTTGTAATTTGAATGTTAGGCTGTTTCTTTTGCTAACTGCCATGAAATTGATGTTAGTCCTTTCTTCTTGCTTTCTTTCACTACATTCTCTAGGAGTTCTTCTAGTTTCCTTTCTATGTCAGTTATTATCATTGTGTCATCTGCATATCTTATGTTATTAAAATAGAGGTCACCTGTAAAAATTCCTACTAAGACTTCTATACTTCTCAGAATCGCCTCACGGTATAGGATGAATAAATTTAGTGAGAAGATACATCCTTGTCTTTCACTCTTTTCTATTTTATAGCTTTACTGAATTTATTTTCTATCTGAATACATGTTTACTGCCAGTATATGTTCTGGAATGTTCTAATAACCCCTAAATATGTAAAACTTATCTAACAGTTCTTTGTGACAAACATCTCTGTTAATATTCCTGAGATGAAGTATTGTAACTATTTACACTACTTTCATGGTTTGAACTGTTGTCCTCATCTTTATTGTCTATTCACAATGTTTCATTCATTATATGCTCCAGCCTTCTTCAGGTAATATACACTGGAATTTTGAACTGAATTCTTTATTTAGTCCACTGAGGTAGATTGTTTGCATTCCATCTGCTATGGATAACTTTATATTTCTCAATATTTCTGTTTCAGTTATTTCCCTTTAGTAACTCAACTCTCCAATATGGCCAGGTATTGAATTCACAATTCTTTTGGTCAAATCATTGGATTACTTCAACCAATGCTTTTATCCACTGGGCTATGTATCTGTTGTGGGATCTCCCCTTTTGTTTATAATAATGGACTTGACTGAGTATACATATACTACTGCCATAGAGAGAACAACAGTTGCAGTTGGCAGTAGAGAGTATTTATAGAGATTCGTTACAGTTATTGGAGAGTACCTAAACTGATAAGTAAGTTACCAAGAGATACTGAATTTACCCACAGACTATGTTTTATGCTTTTCATCCTCTTCAAAAGTAAAACAAGATTTTAATGACAAAATTACAAGATATAAAACAACTAAATTTAATGACAAAACTACAAGATATAAAGCAACTAGTGACAGAAATCAAATAAAAAACAACCCCCCCACCACCATCTGCATGTTACAGATGTGGTGGATTGCATTGGGTTAGAGATTGTTGGTTCAAATACAAAAATTGCCTAGTATGGAAAGATGGGACACAAGGCAGGTGTATGCAGAAACAAAAAACAGATCAATTTCGAAGGTGAAATAATCATGAATGTGAAATTTCAGGGAAAAAAACAAAACATTAAAAATATAAAAAGTTATAAAAACACAAACAACCTAGTAGGAACAATTGGATGCAGAAGTTTCATGTATGGGATTTACCCATTAGCTTTTGTTGTAAAAAAATAAAGAGCATGTAGACAAAAGCTACGAAATTGAATGAGGTATTCTCAAGCGGTTTAGGATGAGGTAAAAAACTCGGAACAAAAATTGAGCAAAATAAGAATATGCAACCAGTATTTATTACACCCATAGTTATGAAAAAACCATTAAAACCAGGTGAACAATTTTTAGTTCAGAATGTTAAAAAATTATATGGCACATTGAGAATCTGGAACAATAATAAACGGACTAGGAAATGCGATATATACAACACAGGGAGAAGAATCTACCCATAAGAGACACACAAAAAAATACAGAAAAGAAATGAGGAGCCAAGCACATCATCTCAGAAAATGAAGCCGAGATGGAAAAAATTTTTGAAACCTTTGAGAATCATAGAAAACAAACTGAAAAAATATTAACTCCTCCCAAAAGCTACTGTCTTGCTTTTATTGTCTCGCTTACTGTAAACATTTGTTTAATTAACACTTCCAGAGTGGAGCCAAAATGTCTCTGTCACCCAGATTAAAGTCGCTCACAGATTTTTAGAAACTCATTTGGAAAAATATTATCCTTGATTTAACATCTATATTTCCTCCCTGCTAACGGAATGTAAAAATGAATATTTGAAAGAAAGAAAAAATAAATACACATACTTCTTTTAACCACGCACCAAAAAACAAATTATACAAATAATTTTTTATAGAAAATCTTTGAGAATATAAGAATTGTTATTTTTTATCATCTATGAGATGGATGTTGTAGTCAAACAGAAGACACTACAAATTTAGGTGCTTTCATGCAACTGCCAAAAAAAAAACAAAAAACAGCATATCATAATGTTAACTTAATAAAAACAAAGTTTTATCATCAAAATGTTGTTTATGCTATTATTAAGAAGAAAGATCAAATTTTGTTGTTATTATTTTTTAAAAAATTTTAAGGAAAGCAAGAAGAAAGGATTTAAAATTTTTTAAAATCCTTTCTAACATGTTCGAAATTTTAATTAAAATTTAATTTTTTGTATTCTGTCAGCAAATCACACTATTTTTACGTAAGGTGACTATTAAGAAAATGTTGTCGGTTAAGTAAAATGATTTTTGAATGATTAAATTTTCCCTCACTCTTGACCACCGGTCGAGTGATTTCTTTTTCAAATCTCAAAGCCTATATATATATATATATATATATATATATATATACACACCCTTTACTTTATAATTAGTTTTTCCAACCCATTGATATTGGTTACCCCTCTTGTTAGAGGGAACTTTCAAGTAACTATGAAAACAAGATACTTCCTATCATCATACCCTTCTTTCTCTTTTCATCTCAGCATGCTTTAGTGACAAAACCACCTGGACCTTGTTCCTGGGAATGAGCATATCTTTCTCCTTTTGACTGAACTTTCAGAAACACATGTCTATCACCCACACAATTTCTAACTTCAAATATCTTCTTTCTTTTCCATGCATACTATTGTATTTTTCTCTTTTTACTCATTTATATGAAAAGGGAAAAAAAGAAATATTTGTCTAGGGTTTAGATAGAACATGCCACCTATTGAGTAAATAAATAAGGTGAGTTAATGCCCTTGGTACAGTAGAGATAACTGAGATCAATTAAGTCCCTTGCCACAGTTAGATATCAATCCATTTCAGAGAAACGGTTAGAGCAAGACATGTTACAACAAACATCTGGACTCACACCCTGAGAAACAAAAGTTATTCACAGATGATAGTTGGCCACCTGACTACACCCCACTTGAGTTCATACGTAGTAATCTTGTATTGCAAATCTCACTGACTGTAAGGTACCATGTTTATGCCCTGCTATGTTGTTGTTTTACATTGTTGCATTTAATTGAAATGGCAGACATTTTGGCACCATTTTCCTTTCCCTTTTTAGTACTTCATATTTATTTTTGTTTGGGAGCTCTTTGGGGTAGAGAGCTATTATAATATAACAACTCAACATTGGCTTGCCACTTCATTACACCATCATTTACATGTGCAAAATATTGTTGCCACTGATTTTAGTCTAATTAGAAACAGTTCCCACAAAAATATTCTTAGTTTTTACAAATATTAATTGATGTACTAAAGGCACTAGTAAAAAAAGTCATGATAAATAGTTGCGTATATTTACTAGAAGTTAAACATCATACATTTTACATGCTTGAGCGATTCTCTTTTGATTTTTTTTTCTACGGTAGGTTGCCATTTGTTTCTGTGATGAAATAGATTAGTTGCCAGCCAAGGCTATAGGACTCAGTCTGTCCTACTATTCAACCCATAACTGAGGGACATAGATTCATGTATTTTCCAAGTGTATTTACAAGTAAGTGATTCTAACAAACCTGATTTTGAATTGAACTTGGCTTAATTAAAATAAGTATAACTAGATTATTGTCATTATTTACTCAGCAGTACATCATTGTGTTATTTTGATGATCCAAAATAGTTATATAGGTCATTTGTAGGTCAGGGTGACATATATGGTAATTATAAGAGGTCATACTTTAATTAGCATGGAAAAGTGTAGAGATTGTGGTTGAAACCTCTGATGAAAGAGATAGCCTGTATGAAATCTGGCAAAGTTAAAAGACTTGATTCATTGAGGCAATAGTTGTTGGTTACCAGATATGTGTTTCTGAGTCATTAAGGAAATTAATGAATCAGGTTTTTGTTAACAATCATACAAAGCATCTTTATGTCAGATTATTTCTGCATGTTCTACTGATACCTATAATAGGTACTACCTGCCACATGATTGAGTCAGGGGTAACTAAACCACTTATCCCATTTTTTGGTGAGAAGGGTCAGTAGATGTCCAGGAGGATTAAATTAAAAAACTTGTCAGATGAATATACTTTTAGGGTAAGTGGCCATTTAGCACAATATCTCAGTTTCTGTTAATTCCATTTAATTTCAGTTAAAAATTCAATACTTTGCCATATCAGAGGATATTAAAAACTTAGAGAAGAAATTAACTATCACAGGACTTGTTAGAATTAACTTGAATATGACATCAGACAGTCTTATTTGAATTTGAGGTTGTACTTCTTCTTGTCTAGTTGACAACCGTGCTACAGGCCCTGAATGCCCAGCTATTTACTCATAGTTAGAGGTTCTTTCTTCTAGATAGGTTGCCACCCAAGAGAGAAGAGATGGATTCATACCTCTTCCAAGAATATTAGAATGTAAGTTAATTTAATTAACTCTACTGAAATTTGAACTCTTTACTCTAATTCCTTAATCCAAGGCGCAGTTCATTCCTCCATCATGTATCTATTGATTTCTTCTTCTTCTTCTATGTGCCTTGTCCCTTCAGGACATAGGCGATCATGGCCTTCCACATTTCCCTATCCCTGGTGGCTCTGAGCACGTCTTCTCCTGTTACACCATGCAATCCTTGTTCCATCATCCACCTCATTAGGTCCTTCAAATATGTTATCCATTGCTTTCTCCTGTCTCTTTTTCCTACTATCTGGCCTGTTAGTATCAGATTCTCCACGCCCTCCTTCCTCATTGCATGTCCTAGGAACTTCAGCTGTCTGTTCCTGATGCTCAGTATTAATTTCCTTTTTGTTTCCATCATTTCTAAGACTTCATCATTGCTCACATGCTCGATCCATGATATTTGCAGCATCCTTCTGTAGAACCACATTTCAGTTGCTGCAAGTTTTTCCTTCCATCATCCACCTGATTAGGTCCTTCAAATATGTCATCCATTGCTTTCCCCTGTCTCTTTTTCCCTCTATCTGGCCTGTTAGTATCAAGTTCTCCAGGCCCACCTTCTTCATTGTGTGTCCCAGGAACTTCAGCTGTCTCTTCCTGATGCTCAGTAAACAGGTTCTATTTTTGATTCTCTTGCTTTTGATAAGCTCTGCAAGTGTTAAAAGCTTCTAGATTTCTTTCCTCATTATATGTCCCAAGAATTATAACAGTACTCTCTTCGTAGTTCCTTTCAATGCAAGGAATGAGAATGATATACCCCTGTGATTGTAATAAAGGGTTTGATTTGAAATTCCTAGCACCTGAAGAAGGCCGAAGCATACAACGGCCAAAATGTCGGACAAATGGCAGCAAATATGAAGAGAATAGTCTGAATAATGTAAATAGTGTAAATACTACCTCATCTCAGAAATATAGACAATTCCTTTTTTTACCTAAAATGTTTCTTCTTATTCTTGTTCTGTCAAGATTATTTTCATCATATGTTTGTAAGACCACATCTCTGCTACCTCAAGTCTCACCTACACCTCTTCCCCAGCTATGGATTAATTAGTAAGGATTGTATCACTAAATCATTATCATCTCCAAAAACCAAAAATTCTTTCAATTTAAAAATATTTTCTGGCTTTAAATTACCCCCAAAGGTTTGATAAGTCCTAAGAAATGAATTATCAATCAAGTCTCATTTCCATCTATAATGAGATTGTCCAGTGTTTACCACTATATTCTTATTTTAGAATATTACAAGTGGCTTCACAACACTTCTAGAGTACTATGTTTCGGCCACTTTGTAATCACCAGTTCCCAGTTGCACATATTATCTAAAAAAATTGTTTTCACCAAGAAGCTAAGGGTCATTTTACAGTTATATATTAGAGTCAAATAAAAGTAAATAGATATATATTTTTATATGTAATTGCCTTTAAAATAAGCTTTTAAGGATTCTTCTTTGATGTGCCATGTTCCTTCAAGACATAGGCGATCATAGCTTTCCACATCTTCCTATCGCTTGTTGCTCTTAACGCTCCCCCTGTTTACCCACTCAATCCCTGCTCCACCATAAATTTGCTCAAGTCCATCAAATATTGTTTTCCCTTGTTTTTCTTCCCCTCTATTAGTCATGTGAGCATCAGTTTATCCAAACCCTCCTTCTTCATTACATGTTTCAGGAACTTCAGCTACCTTTTTCTTGATGTTAAATAACAGTTTCCTTTTTGTGTTCATTCTCTCTAAAACCTCATCATTACTTGCGTGGTTTGTCCATACTATCCGCAGCATTCTTCTGTAGAACCACACTTTGGTTACTTCAAGTATTTCCTTCATCTGTGATGAGACTATCCAGCATTTGCTACCATTTGCTACTTGAATAACAGACATTACATAACAAACCACTACTCTCTTGTTTGTTTCCAGTGAAATTTTCCTGTCTCTTAATACTCTACTCAGCTTCTAGAATGCATCCTTGGCCATGCCAATACGCCTTTGGATCTCTATATCACTCTTATGTTTGAACACTTCCCAGATATTTAAATTTCTGTACTGGTTTGATTTTGGTTTCGCCAACTTGTATTTAGTATTTTTGTCTTCTCTTTATACTGGTTACCATGCATTCAGTTTTTTTTTGTAGTTAATATATAGTCCTTTCTTTCAACTTTCTGTAGGAGGTCTTATACTTTATTTTCTGTATCTGCTATCAGCACTGTATCATATGTCTATCTTATGACAAATCCTGGCAGGACTTGTAGAGCTCTCAGAATGATTTTGCTGTATTGATTGAATAGATCTGGTCAGAATATATATCCCTGTCTTACGCCCCTTTCTATCTTTGTGTATCTGCTGAACTCATTGCCTGTCTGTATGTAGGCAGTTTCCTGCCAATAGAGGTTCTTAATTGCTCTAATGTCTTTCATGAATATATCAAGATTGCCAAGCATCTCTATCAATTCTTTGTGCCATGCATTGTCAAATCCCTTTGCATGGTCGATGAAACACTGATACATGTACTTCTGTATATCTATTGCTCTTTCTGATAACGCTGTAAGCATAAATATTGTTTTCCTTGTTTCCATGTCCTTGATAAAATCACACTGTTATTATCCTATTTTCAACAATATTTTGCTGCATGCTCTGTTCATCAGAATTCAGATGATGAATGTTGCTACATGACTCATTAAGCTGATTGTTCGATGGTGTTCACATTCATTTGCAGCTAGCTTCTTAAACAGTTCTATTAGAATCAATCTGCTTAGGTTTTCCAGATTTCTCCACTGTCATAGATTTCATTTATAGTTTCTGTGATTTTGTCTATGCTGAAATCATCTAAGACTGCCAACATCTTTATTATAATGATGTCTGTTCCAGCTGCTTTTTTCTATTCAGTTTGGCCATTGCAGCTTCCTCTTTGGATTTCAATATTTCTGGTTCATCAGTATTTATGTGTATTGTTGATTGCTCTCTCTTGTCATGGAAGAGATCTCCAATATTCTTCCCATCACTGAAGTATTTCCTTTTTTATTAAAAATTTTTCAAACAGTCATTTTTTAGAAAAATTATATTAGACAAAAATATTATAATAATATTTTATTAAAATGGAATTAATTTTTAAGTGTAATATTTAATCTATATATATAAAAGGCAATCTGTGAGTCTGTGTGTGACTATTTCCTATGCATGCCTACATTTTTTAAGCCACACCATTCAAGCTTTCTAGGGACACATATCTCCAGGGAAGCCAGGTTGACACATACTTTTTGAGTTTAAGTTCAGCAATTTTCCCTTTTGCACTTTTTGGCCAGTGGAGTCGATTGTTTACATTTGCTGCGTAAAACATCTAAGATCTAAGACGGTTGCTAGATTTACGTCACAGAAATAAAATCACACGTGTCAAACACAACTAAAAAAAAATGAGCCTTTATATTGAATTTTTATTCTGACGTTTTAAAAATTCATTTGGTCAACAAAAAAATGTAAATATTTTTCCCTGTAATTTTGAAACAAAAGAAATATTTTTTTAAAAAAAGTGTTTTTTCAAACAAAAACAAAATATGTAAAACAACAAAGTGCCAATGGCTAATTTAATTATTTAAGTCTTTTTTTTTCAAATTTAATATTTCATACTTCAGAAAATAAAATTTAAAAAATAAAGCTTTTTTTCGCTAAATATTTCATGCAGGAAATCAACTGTCTGTAATTTGTGTGGCATTAATGTAACTTTTTCCTCTAAAATTAAATGTCTACATTTTAAAATATTCTTTGAAAATTTCTGAACTGAGAGCATAATAGTTTTTATATTTCTAATTTTAGTAAAGCAAAATAAATAATATTTATTTTTATGTTAAATTCATTTAGTCAACAAAAAATAGAAATATTTTCCCCCATAATTTTGAAACAAAAACAAACACAATGTTGTTTACAATGTCACACAAAACATCAAATCATGTTCATGCAAAACAAAAGAAAATAGATTTTTTTAATGGAATTTTTGTACAATTTTGAAACAACAATTTTTTATATAATTATTTTTTTGTATCACCTACTACTAAAATGTTCTGAGTTGCATGGGCAACACCGGGCTACGATGCTAGTTCAAAATTATATATAAAAATGTTTATATTTCTTATTTAGTTATTTTAGTTATATAAAGATATAAAATGTTTTACAATTGGGCATCATTGTGTTTTGATGTTGGGCATTCAATTTTTAAATTATGATACAATTTCACTGATCAATTTTTACAAGTATTGCTGATATGATGCTAAATAAAGAAAATAAATTGTTAATCAGTAATATTAAATCATATATTATTTACTGTGCAATGAGTCTGAAAACCTTAATCATGATATATATATATATATATATATATATATATATATATATATCGTGGAAATTATTTGCAATGCTTCACAAGTTGTCATAAAACTTTGACCATTGTTAATTTTTTTCTATTAGGTTAGCAACACGGACATTTATTCTTCAAAATAAAGTCCATCATTCTTGATGATCTTCTACCAGCAATCAGCCAGCATCAGAACCTGTCCTAGATACCCATTCACTGGCTTTGAATTAGAAACTGTAAAAACACTTCCTTCATTTCATAAAAAGTGTTAAATTGCTGTTCACAGAGGAAGTGTGTCATTGTGTGAAATAGTCACTCGAAGCAGAATTGGGTGTAAGAATGGTAATTTCACCACTGTTGCCAGCATCAAATTGTCGTCAACACATTGAGACTTATGAGAATATCTATGACCTCCTGTACATAGGTTAAAATCAACATCATTCTTCAGGGTGTTGCAAGTTTTTTTTCATCCCTATATAACAAATGTATTTACTCCTACCATTATGCTTTGAGATGACATGCTTAAGGTGCCACTTCAAAAGAGACAGTCAAATGTAGGTGTTAGAACAAAGAATTTTTTCTTGTCAAATTCCTCAAACTTTCAGATACCTCCAAGCTGCTAAATTTCAGGAGTCCACATTTAGAAATATTTTATGTATTAATCATCTCTCAAAATCGGAAGAATGAACAGCATCTGCCTTTGAATTTTCTAAAAGAATGCTTCTACCCTTCCAGGAACCAAAATTTTTGCTGCATGATTGATTGAAAACTAAAAATTCTAACTTTAGAATTACCTCCTTTAATTTGGCTTCAGATTACCTGACTGAATTTCCCAAGGGTCTAGAAGGGGTTATATTGTTAGAATAGCTCAAGTGATAAATAATGAAACTTAGAGGGGAAAAAAAAACTTTTACATACATTTCATTGAACTGGTGAGAAAGCATCTGTTTCTCACTGTGCTTTAGTACATACTGGAAAAACATATTTATGGCTTAGTAGTCCATGAAAGGATGTGTATTGTGGTGCAGTGGATATCAATGCAGAACGACAAATTGGGGATCTGAGTTTGAATTCTAGTTGAATTCCTTGCATTCACATATGCACAAATACTCTTGAGAAAGGTATTAATCCATCTCTTCCCTCCAGTTATGGGTTAGATAATAGGACAGATTGGGTTCTATAGCCTTGGATGGCAACCGGTCTACTGCAGAAAGCAATGGCAATGTAATGCATGATAATCTTCTGCCCAGTCAGTTATGTCTCTTTCGAGACATGATCACCCAAAGCATGTATCATGTATGGCACTTAACTGAGTTAATGAAAAGCATATTTTTAACTGCATCTATTGTTACACTTTGCAAGGACTTTTCTTCACACTAAACAAAGTATTTTCTTACAACCACAATAAATATAGTGATACCCATAATAAATCTTAATAGTAGAACTTAGTGAATGTATTCACTATAAATATATAAATTTTAATCTATGATGCATTTTTATGGTTTCAGTTTACTCCCATTGTTATTTGTCTGGTTAGATTGAATCTATTTAGAAAATTTTTATTTAAAATCAAAATTTCACTCTTCTGTATTTATCATATACGATGGTACATGACAAATCTCTTATTTATATTTAGTATTTAAGGACTATTTTGCCTAGGTATCACATATTCCATCCAATGAGTTTCTTTTAAAATTGTGGGTTCGCATTCTTCTTCTATATACTGTGTCCCTTAAGAATGTAGACATTCATGGCTCTTTCAAAATTTCTATCCCTTGTTCACCGTCACAGTTTTTCTCCCTTTTCTAAAAATTCCATCCCCACATACATTCTGTAATCCATTCACACGTTTGTCAGGTGTGTAGCTCACTGCCTTTTGCTACCTTTGTTGTCCTCTGTATTCTATGTGAAGGTTTTGTTTTCCAACTCCTCCTTACTCCTGATACCCAAGCAATTTCAGCTATATTTTCCTGACTTTGAGCATGTGTTCTTTCTGAAGCCCTTTTTTTTAAGACTTCTTTGTTCCTGGAATTCTCAGTATCGTTCTGCAGAACATTCCTCCTGTCGCCAGGTTTCTTCTCATCCATGGGGAGATTTCCAACATTCACTGTAAGAGCATAGATAACAAATAGCAATTTAGAATTCTTTTTTTGTTTTCTAGCTAATTGTACAAACTTTTACCAAACATTTTCGGGGCATTATCTTCATACTCTCCAAAAGAAGAAGGAAAAACAAGAATGAATCTCCCAATTTAAATAAAGGCTTTAAAATTTTAATCCATATAAATAATGAAATGACCTGAGAGCAGACTTGTTTTTCTTTTCAAAATATTAACTTGATAAACTATTGTCCATTTAAAGAAATATTTATGTACAGCAGAGATCTTCTGATTTTGGGCTTCTGTTCTGGGTTTTTAGATTGCTAAAAATATTCCTCATCTTTATTTTTAAATCCAACACTGGATTATATTTTATAGATGCTGGGGTGGTGTAATGGTTAGTGTCATAGAAAACAGAATTGGTGGGCCAGGTTCAAATTCTCGCTGAAGCTCTTGCATTCACTTTACACTTGGTGAAAGTATGAAATCATCTTTACTACCAGGATAAAGTGGTAGAGTAAACAAAACTCTTTAGCTTTAGTAAGGGCTATAAGTCTAGAAGAACAAGTCTGACTTTAAAGTGCCCTGTGATATGCTGTGTACCAAAGTAATGTCTATTATTTCCAGTTTCTGGATGACTTTGGTGAATGTTCAAGTCCGGTAATAGACTGAAAATATCACTAATAATAAATCAATCGAACAATCGATTTGTCAAAACAGAATCAAATGACAAGTATTAGAAGAAAGAAGATAATACAAATGCAGAAAATGTCTCAAAACTTCCAATTGGTTTCATATAATCTCCAAATATCTTGCTTAGCTTCTAAATAAGAAAACAATAAAAATTCTTTTTAGTTGTTATTTGTATTTAGTTTGTGCCTATCTATTACCAGTAAAGGCCTTGCAACCATGCAGCTCATGTCTCCAGCTGGAGGCAAGTATGTCAGTCTTAAATTACTATTAACCTACAATTATTGAGAATATTTTTAGCAAGGAACTTGTTCGAGATAATGAGCTAATTAACAACTATTCCTAATACTAGGGATCAATTATTATTTCTTACTGATCAGAAAAGAGAGAAAATGTCTCTGTATAAATCAATAGGAAAGTGAATCCAACTTTTACACATTAACAAAACATAAAACTAATTGAGGAAAAAATAATGATTAATGAGGCAGGAAGAAACATTAATTTTGTTAATATTCCACAATTTTTTATTACATTTATTCTTTTAACTTTCACATTATTTCATGGCATATAAAGAGAATACTTATATTCTTCTTCTTCGTCTATGTACCCTGTCCTTTCAGGACGTAGGCGATCATGGTTCTCCATGTCTTCCTATCCCTTGTGGCTCTTATTATGTTTGCTCCTGTTACTCCAGGCAACCCCCCGTTCCATCAACCACCTGATCAGGCCCTGCAAATATGTTATCTGCTGTCTTCCTCTGTCTCTCTTTCCTTCTATCTGGCCAGTCAGTATCAGGTTCTCCAAGCTCTCCTTCCTCATTGCGTGTCCCAGGAACTTCAGTTGTCTCTTCCTGATGCTCAGTATCAATTTCCTCTTTGTTGCCATTCTTTCCAACATCTCATCGTTGCTTGCATGCTCAGTCCATGATATCCGCAGCATCCTTCTGTTGAACCACATTTCCGCTGCTTCCAGTTTTGTCCTCATTTTACCATGCTAAATTATGAGCCAACTTAAAAACTTTCAGTGCTGGTGTTCTACCCCTGAGAGAATGTGTCTGTGTCATATATGTGCATAATCTCGAAGACAGACCAATAAAAACCTTAAGACAATTATGGCTCTGAAGATGAGCTCCAATTCATCAGGCTTACGGCCCATATCACGTTGAATACACCGGTTCTCGCTTAATCACCAAAGTTAGGCAATGTCGAGCCTGGTCAGTACTTAGATGGGGGATCACTTGGGAATACCAGGTGCTGTAAGTGTTTAGTGACAGATGTGCGTTGTGGTGCAGTGGATATCGGCTCAGAAAGAGAAATCGGTGAGCCAAGTTCAAATTCCAGTTGAATACCCTGCATTCACTTAAGCACTGGTACCCTTGGAAAAGGTATTAATCTGTCCCTTCCCTCCAGTTATGGGTTAAATAACAGGGTAGGACTTGAGGACCCTGCCCTTAAAAACAAATCCCAATGAATCTTGATACTTGAAAAGAAAAAGTATTACTAGACACAAAACTTATATGAAAAAACAACAATAAATTGTTGAAAGAAAAAGGTATTACCAGCAATAAATAAATAAAATTTAGTTGGCAATAAATGATTTGCCGAGGTTGATATGCCATAAAACAAAACAACCAACCAACCAACCAATTCATCAGCCGGTTTATTAAAAACCAAAAATGTAAAATGGTGATGGCTAACATTGGCGGTAAGATTAGAAGGATGATAAAACTACTGACCACATACTTGGTGTCATGGTTTTTTTTTTGTGCAGGGTTCTGGTGAAGCACTCTAAAATGTAACTAAACTATAAATGGGTTGACAAAAAGGAAATAAAACAATACAGTTTCTGTAATGTAGTGACTAAACAGCTGGTTCTTTGGATATCCCATGTGACTCAAACAAGCATAATTATATTAAAATATGACAGAGTAATTCTATGGTCCTATTTTATATTAAAGGATATTCATCCAAGTTGTGATGCAGTGGATATCAACTCAGAATGAGAAATCAGAGAGCTGTGTTCAAATTCTAGTTGAATTCATTGCATTCATTTATGTGCAAATATCCTTGGAAAAGGTATTAATCCATCTCTTCTTCCCCAGTTATGAATTAAATAGCAGGGCAGATTGTGTTCTATAGGCTAGGTTGGCAACCAGTCTACTACAGAAAGTAATGGCAACCTATTATGGAAAAATCTTCTGTCCAAGCTTGTATCATCTATGACATTTAATTGACTGATTCATCCAAGAATTTCTGTAAGCCTTTAAATTATTAACATTAAGCATAAATTAGAATAACATCCATTGAATTGTGATAGCCAGAGGAATTTAAAATGATCACTATTTATTTATTTTAAGATATCTCCATTCTTTTGACAATAAAACATATCATTAAATATTTTTCTCCTTTCTGGTATAAGTTGTTCATGTGACATAAAAACTTTTGATTTCTTTGTGTTTTTTTTTTTTTTTTTTAATCATATCACCCCAAGCAAGGCAAAAACGCCACTGATGCGCAGGGGGCTACGTAAGAGTGAAAAGATTGGAAAAGAGTAAAACCAGAAACCACATCCTAAACAGGAAACAAGGGATGAGCCTCTTCACCTGTTCAATAGACGTGGGTGGAGTGTGAACCGGGCGATAGTTTAGTCTATACAAACAAATCACATTCAAAACATTGGTTCTTGTATGATCACTGAAGTTAAGCGATATCAAGCCTAGTCAAGACCTAGATAAGTGATTGCTTGGGAATACCAGATGATGTAAGCTTAGATGTGTGTAGTTGGTGTAATGGATAATGGTTTTGAATTGTTAATCAAAAAGCTAATTTTCAGTTTCAGTTACATGCAAATCTTCTTGGAAAAAGTATGATTTCACCTCTTCTTATTCAAGCTGTGAATTAATTAGTAAGATTTGTATCACTAAAACTATTATTTTAGGTAAATTCTTGCACTGTAAAAATATTTTCTGGCTTTAAATAACCTGTGCATGTTTGATAAACTATAGAATATTGAATCAATCAGTCAATAACTTTGTCAGCTTGATAAATGAGAAAATGTTTTTTCAAAAAGACATTCACATTTTGAGACATTGTGTCCTGTATTAAAGCTATATTTTTCAACTTCCAATTTAAGAAGTAACTTTTTTCTTTCATTATTCGCCTTATTGACATTCATACTGATTTGTTATTATTAGAACACTATTTCAACCATTGTCTCTTTTGTTTTCTTCAGTTATCAGTTAACCATAGTAAACTTCAAAGAATTTCAAACTGAACTCTTTATTTAATCTACAATTGTTGATGGTTCTCATTCTGCTGCTCCTGCCTGAAGGTATCTTACCCTATTCATTTTCAGTACTTCCCAGTTATCGTTTGCTTTGTCTCCACTGAGTCTATACTACCTTATGTCTTAACAAGAAACATCTTTCTTTGATTTTATGAACTGGCAAACAATATTTTTTCTTGTCAGAGTCTATTTTACACTTTTATAAATCTACCATTTGCATGTGTCTTGAATATTGCTTCCAGATCTGATCTGGTTCTCCAGCTATTTATCTCCAGGATCTTGACAAAATCCAAAGAAGGATCTGCAGTGTAATCAATCCTGACTTGATACCTTGACTTCAGCCACTTTCTCCCTGACATGAAATGGCTTCCCTCTGTCTTTTCTAGAAATAATTTCATAGCAACTTCCCTGACAAATTTTTTACTTAATGCATCAACTACATGAATTTAAGCATGTCACTAGATTGGCTTCCAGGTCCCACCCTTTTACTATTTAAATAGTTAAATGTAACTACTCATTCTATTCTAACAGCTTCTTTTTTCACACTTTCCACCTGTGGAACTTCCTTCCATTTACTTAGTTCCATGATAACTACAATCTTCAAAAATTTTAATTCAATGTCAACTGCCATTTTCTATCTCCTTGAATCCAGTTAATCTTTTATCCTTTCCATAATACCCCACTATACTAAGTTATTTATCTGACTTTCACTCTCTGTACCCACCTGCATACTAGTGGAATTCCCACATTACTTAGGGTGAAATGATTCATAAAATGAAAACAAAAACTATCTAAATTCATTGGGTCAAATGTCTCCTCTAATCAAAAACAAGGTATTTTATCTGCTATCACCTTTCTTTAGTTAAATTTGTTTAATGTTAGAGATTTTATCTTTAATACATATAAGTTTTTGTTTTACTTTTGCTTAGAGTTAAAAATTCTTCTTGTTTATTTGCCGTCTCCCTTTAGGACATAGGCAATCATGAACTTTCACTTGGCACTGTCTCTTGTCACTCTCAATATTTTTTCTTTTGGTCAGTCAGTTAAGTGTCATACGTGAAACACGCTTGGGCGATCATGTCTCAAAAGAGACATGACTGACTGGGCAGAAGATTATCCCACAGTAGGTTGCCATTGCTTTCTGCGGTAGACTGGTTTTCCAGCCAAAGCTATAGAACCCAATCTGTCCTGTTATTTAATCCATAACTGGAAGAAAGAGATGGATTAATACCTTTCCCAAGGGTATTTGCATGTAAATGAATGTGAGGAATTCAACTGGAATTCGAACTTGGCTCCCTGATTTCTCGTTCCGAGCTGATATCCACTGCACCACAACGCACATCCCTGCACCACAATGCACATCCTTTCTTTTGGTATCTCTCCTAAACCGTGATTCCCCATCCATTTGCTTAGGTATATCAAGTATATCTTATACTGCTTACCACTGTCTCTTTTTCCGTTTATCTGTCCTGTGAGTATTAAATTCTCCAGGCCTTCTTTCTTCATTATGTGTTCCAGGAACCTCATCTGTCTCTTCCTCATGTTAAGTGTGAGTATTCTTTTCATCCTCTCCAACACCTCATTATTGCTGATGTGCTCAGTCCATGGTATCCTCTGCATCCTTCTGTAAAACCACATCACTTAAAGTCACTTATATAATGTAAGAATTTTGTACTGAAAAGTCCTTTGTGCTAAATCAGTATACAAGATAATCAATGCCTTCTATTAATTTCTCTATAAAACACAACAGCACATTTGTTTCAGATACACAATCACTGGCTAATCATTTTTACAACAACTGCCTCATGCTTGTCACATATATTGGTCAGTCAGATGCCATAGGTGATACAAACTTGGGCAATTATGTCTTTTTCAATCCATGACTGACTAGGTAGATTTTAGATTGCCATTTCTTTCTGCAGTACACTGGTTGTCAACCAATCTGTCCTGCTATTTAACTCATAGTTACAGGGAGAAGAGAGGGATTCATACTTTACCTAAGAGTATTTGCATGCAAGTGAATGCAACGAATTCAATTGGAATTCAACCTTAGTGCTACCAATTTCTCAATCCAAGTCAATATCCATTATATTACAAAGCAGTTCCACATGTATTAGTCATTACCACAGAAATACCTAACCAACCACCAAACTGTAATCAAATGCACTATTTGATCTTGTTAAATATTCTGCTAGTGTTATTGAAGTGTAATGGTTAAACATTAGAATAGTGATCTTGAAAAGTGGACCGGGCCGAGAACTTTTCAGCACCCTTTCATATTTATCACTAAAGTTTTTCTTATCTATATTGTCAGGTATCATCACTGCATGTTTTTCCTTAAAATGCTGGAATATTTTTGTACATATTCTTTCACTTTATTTTTGCACTAAACCATAACAGTCTTTGGAAAAAAGCATTATTGAATTACTTAAATATTTCATAATCAGCAAATAAGAGTACAGTAGATTAAAATTCTGCACTCAATCAGTATTGGATGAAATCATTAAATTGAGTGATAACAATATTGCCTTCTGAGTTCTCTAAAGAAGGTAAAAATGTTAGATTCTGCCTGCATTAATTCTATTTTAGTTTATTGTCACTTTTATAAAAAGAATAAAATTCACCTCTGGGCTCTGCTTCCAGGTATTTTTCTTAACTCTATGTGAAAGTTGGACTTTACAAGCAACTGAAAAATTTTGGTTTTGCATGAAAACATAATTGGAAGTAAAACAAATTAAATGAATCTTTGACATTTCTTTTTACTTCAAAATCAAGTAGATCTGTCATTATTTGCCTGTACTTCTGAGATTAGATAGTATTTACATTATTTACGCTGCTTAGACTGTTGTCCTCATCTTTATTGCCATGTTTACAACTTTTCAGCTGTTGTACACTCCAGTCTTCTTCAGGTGCTAAGAATCTTGAACTGAACCCTTTATTTTGATCAATTCTTATTGTATGCGTGATGCAACTTCTAAATGCCATGTAGTTATCTTCCTTTAACTCAACTCACATGGCCCAGAGGATATAGGTATTGGTTAGTTCCAGTGTCTTCACCCAAAATATTGTGAGTTCAATACATGACTACAACAATAGTGAACAAATAATTTAGAGAGTTGTGTTAAAGAGAGATAACTACATGGCATCTGGAAGTGGCATAAAACCTGGAATGAGAACGATCTACTCCAGTGATCAAAATAAAGTGTTCCTAGCATCTGAAGAAGGCCGAAGCATACAAGGGCCAAAATGTCATAAACAGGGCAATTAAAATGAGAACAAACTGTGTAAATAATATAGTTCTCTCAGATTTTTCTCTATCTACATAATTGATAATTTTATCATTTTATGGGAAAACTTGGAAGAAAGGTTTATTTCCCATTTATGGACATGATTATCTCTGTGATATAACAACATTGTACTTCACAAATGGAACACAATTGCTACAAGGAAAAAGAATGGGAACAATGCGTGTTATCAGAAAGACTTTTATAATACTAAGACATACACAAAGCTATATATACTTCCACTACCCATACAGCATAAAGAAATAGATCATCTGCTACCTACAAAATCAAGTGAAATTTATAAGTGGTGACCCAAGAATCTATGAACAAGAAATGGTCATTATAAGCAGTGCCCTACAACATAACAACTACCCTGAGTACATGACAAAAAGATCTGCCTAACTGGGATAGAAGGGTGTACAAGGATAACAACACTCGGAAAACAGCCTTAGTCTGCCTACCCTATGTAAAGAGATAATCGAAAAACTACGAAAGAACTGTGGTCTATATAACATCAGGGCGACCTTTGAAAGTCGTTCAAAATTTTTCAGATACTCTTTTTGAGTAACACCTCTCAAAGGGAAGAACATGATTAAAGTCTGTGTGTACGCTATCCCATGCAGCTGTGGTCAAAAATATAAAGGAGTAATGGGTCACCCTCTTAAGATAAGACTTAAGAACAATGCAAAAATATAACATGAGGGGAAACTGAAAAATCAGGTGTAACTGACCACTTATGGAGGAAAAATGGAAATCACTGACATCTGTGGGATGAAGTTGAAATAATAGATGGAGAACACCACTGGAGAATATGATAACTTGAGGAATCAGCACATATGCTAATTCAAAAAATCTACTATGTTGGTCAAGCATAGAAATAAATACAATATGAGAACCAGCAATGCAAAGTGCTAGAGAAAAACAATTACAAACAACAAAATTGTCATATGAGCTTTGGTAAAAAATTGTTTACTGAAGGATTAGGCTTATAAATTAATACACTGATGTCCTCAAGGGTACATGGCCCAGCTTTGGCTGAATCCTGGGACTTGAGTTGTGGGTTCAATACTTAGCTACAACAGAGGTGAACAAAAACTAAGTTTTTGTTCACCTCTGTTGAACACTGGAACTTAGAGAGTTTAGTTAAAAGAAAATAACTGATACTGAGACAGCTAGAAGAGACATGACTTGTAGAATGAAATAAAGGGTTCAGTTTGAAATTCAAATCATCTGTAGAAGATCGGTGAGTACGGCCAAAACATTAAGAATATGGCAACAATTATGAGCACAACAGTCTGAACAATTCAAATACATAAACATTTTTGTTATTTATTTTTTATTTAACCATCGCTGCTCACTCTTCAGTCTCCATATATGATATTTTTATGTCTGTAGCTTTTTCACAGCATGAACAGATCAGATATTACACTGTTATCTGAAATGGAATTGTCAGGAAATGACACTTTGATCAGAAGTAAAGCAGTCAAATATGACACTGATCCACAAATGATATTAGGAAGGATATTTTGATTCTTGGTAGAATGCATAGATATTCTGATCGTGAGCAGAAGTGTTGATCTGCATGTAAATCATCCTCTAATTTTCATGTCTGTGATATGAATACTAAATAAAAGCTCAATATCTTATATGTAATCTACAGTGAAAGTAACAAACTCAGAATGATCAACAGGAATATGTGAATATGTATGGACAAATTTGACAAGTATACACTTCAGTGTACTCAGCTTATTTAAACAGAAAAGAGAGTATTAGATAATTGAGTAAGAAGCTCATGCTGCAGCTCTAGATCTCTTGAAGACATTTGACAGTGTTTGGCATGTTGTCTTTCTCCACAAGCTCAAGGACTACATTGTCTCTGGATGAATACAGAACAACCTCATTTCTCAAATGTTTCGCATGCCAAACAAATCGGTTTTTGATCAGAAAATTTGAGATGCAAATGCCTTGGTCATTGAACAAAATTTTGTTTCTTAAGCAACATAGCCAAACCAAGTTAACTTAACAGAATCATTTCTGAGTCAACTGCTGTGTTGGATACATTCATGTGTTGCACTTTTTTCCCCCAGTTTTATTGTATTGTGCCTTTTTATTAGCCCTTAGTCATGACTCCAAAGAAAACTAACAGTAATACTTGCGAAGGAAAAAGATAAGTTGAGAGAAAAATAATTGCAGTGAAGAAAGAAATCATTGCAAAATGAAGAGACAGAGAAGGGAAAGAACCCAAGAAAGACTTACCAGTCATCTTTATAGAAGGGAAGATTCCTTTCCAAACAATAACACCTCTCCTCCTTCCTCTCCTTTCCAAACAATAACACCTCTCCTCCTTCCTCTCCTTTCCAAACAATAACACCTCTCCTCCTTCCTCTCCTTAATGTTTTGTATATGCTAACAAGATAAAAGTTAATGTGAAGTTAAATGTCATTTATTCCATTTATTTGCCATTTATATGTAAATCTTTTTGTTTCCTGCATGTAAAACTGTAGTTATTCTGTCTAAAACATATTTTTGTTAATAATTAAGTGTATATAACAGATTAATTGGATTTACATTAGAATATTTCTATGGCTTTTGTGCATTTTGGTTTTTGGCAGACATTCTGGAATGGATTATGGTCAATAACTAAGGTTCCACTATATTTGGATTAATCCAATTATACCATACAAATTGTGTAATGAAGGTCGTGTTGAACAAGCATACTTCTAGATTATTTCATATTAATACAGAATTACCCTAGGTCTCTGTCCTATTTCTGATTTTCATCATTGACCTTCATCACAATGTCATCAGTTCTCAACTAGATATTTATACAGATGACTCAATATTTACTCATGTCTTTGTAGCAAGTTCGATAGATTTGACAATGTAAAATCGGCATCTGCTCTGAAAAAGAACCTCCAGTCAGTGTTTAATTTGTGGTAAAGAATGACTTGTAAATTTGAACCCCTCACTAATGGAATATAGCTTCCTTCTGTCTATTCTACAAATATTTTCATGGCAGTTGTTCTAATGAGCATTTTTCCTTAATGCCTCAACTACATGAATCTCAACTTGTCCCTTTCTCACTAATGGAATATAACTTCCTTCTGTCTATTCTACAAATATTTTCATGGGACTTGTTCTGTTAACCATTTTTCTCCTAGTAGCTCAACTACATGTATCAAATAGCACTACTAGATTGGCAACTAGGTTTCACCTTTGAACTAGCAAGATGCAATCATCTTTTCTATTTTGACAGTTTTTCTTTTAGTTTCTTTCCTTTAGTTTGGTAATATCAGTTTGACATTTACATTCTTAATTTCAGACATGCGTGTTGTTTTTTTTTTTTTTTGTTTGCCTGCACAGTGTAGTTGGGTCGGTTGAGCACCATCTGTGAGTAAAAGTGCCTTGAGGAGGTAGTGTTGCCCTGGGTCAAGCAGGTTGATGCTGGAACATGCTATATATAGCAACAGGACTCTGCATCATGCCACACAAACAAGAAAACCAAGTCATGATTGTCAGACAATTTCTGTGACCACATCATCCTTACATCTGGCCACCTATCTCCCCAGAATGAAACCCTCTTGATAATTATGTGTGAGGTGCAGTTGAACAAGAGACCAACAAAACTTCTTGTAACACCAGAGAGGAACTGAAGGCAAAGATTATGCCAGTGTTCATTAACTTAAGCAAAGAGACCACCCAGATGAGTTGCAGGAGATTCCAAAGTCGTTTGAAAGCCATGGTTTAAAAGCCAATGACAATTTTTTTTAATATCTTTACTTTTTAGTATTTCAAGATATTTTTATGTAATTTTGGTAAATATATGTGTTAAAATGAGAGAAGTTATTATGATTTTTGCATAATTTAGATGACAATTTATCAATCAAAACCTGTGTTTTGAACAGACATTTTAAGCTAGTTACTTTTCTTCAATTCTCAATGACTAATCAGTATTGTTTATAAATTTTCTGCATTTCTTTCACCTTTCGAATAAACAATCTTCATGTGTGTTTGTTATAGAAATATTAGTTAAGGTCTGATTTCTGTTCAAAGAAACTGGTCCTTGATAAGACATAATATTAAGGATTTTTGAAAACAGACTTTATAGAAAATAGATTAGCTCAAAAAATGGTACAGTTTATTTATTTGATGCTTTCTGTTATGATTCAGAAACTTATATGAACGAAGACTATAGTACAATTCATAAAGAAATGGCACAAAAAAGAGCGAAATTGTTTAATATAGAATTTTCTTTTAATATCAAATCAATATATTGATCACATTTAGATTGGATATCACTCTTTCAATGGTGTGGAGAGCATTTATATGTTTGTGTGGGTGCATATCCATCAGCATTTATTTTTAACATTCCCAGTCTGTTTCCTCTCAGCTTCAGTTTGCCAGTGAGTAGACCAGAATAAATTAAACATCTATCTGCCTTTCTATAAATGTACTTTTTTATGTATCTATCTCTATCGTTCTAATTTCAAACATTGCTATTTCTGTAAGATTATCCCCATGCATAATGGCAGGGTTAGGGTTAGGGTTTAAAGTGGTCCTAACCACATTATTGAGAAGAGGTTTAGACCTACAGTTCTTAACTTTTTCTTAAATAATCTCCCTCTCTCTCTCATATACGTACAATTAATTCGTAACTATATAATTATATTAAGCTCTACAATACTCATTATATTGAGCACTGTTCATAATAATATAACTGTCGGGGCACTCAAAATAATAAAACCTTGAGTCCTCTTCACCTGGAATTATATATATATATTAGTCATCCACATACAAGCCTGTTTTTGCTGTATCACAGCTCATCAGTGAGACTAGACACATTCACTTGCTTCTAGCCTGGATCGAAATTTGAATGATTTGGTGTCAGTCGGTGTTGCTATCCCCTAAGCCATAGGTGCATGGAATCAGAGAAGGGAAATTTTGACATGCTATATATAAGCAGTGTATACACATGCTAGTCACCGAAAGAACTCAATTCATTCCTGAACAGTACTGGATATATATATATATATATATAATCATTTCATCCCAAATAAGATAGGAATGCAACTAATATGCTAGGGTTTACAAAGGAGTGAAAGTGGGAGAAAAGACTGAGTATAGGGAGGATTGAAGAAAGAACAAAACTTGAATGGGATTCAAGAAGACTGAAGATGGTGATTGACATTGTATTTAAATTTTTGAAGATCTCAGTTATCAGGGAAGCAAGTAAATGTAAGGAAATTTCACAAATTCCAAGCAAAGAAACTACTGGAGTAGAAGTAGCATTTGCGTTTAATGATTTCAACAGGAAATGCTTGGGACCTAGATGCCAATCTAGTAGCACACTTAAATCCATTCACCTGAGTACATGAATTTAAGCATGCTATTAGATAGCTACCAAGAAAGAAAGCTCTGCCATGAAAATATTTGTGGAAAAGACAGAGGGAAGCTGCAGCATATTCGTGAGAGAGTGACTGAAGTCAAGATCCCAAGTCAGGATCGATTTTATTACAGATCTTTTTTTGGATTCTGTCAAAAACCTTGAGATGAATAGCAAGAGCACCAGACCAGATATGGCAGCAGTATTCAATGCATAGATGAATGGTAGATTTTTAAATGTGCAAGATGGACTTTCCTTGCAGTTAATTTAATAGTAGACACTGAGAGTAACACCAAGTGGTAACAGTCTGTTTCATGTTTCAACACAATCTTCAAACCATGTTTTTCCCATAAATATATATGATCTGATATACTCACCTTGGTGCCTGATTTTATATTTATACTAGCAGTATAGCCCGGCATTGCTCAGGTGTAAGGAAAGCTTTAAAACTAATCCATGGTCCTGGAGCTCAGACTCTTTGGACATTGGCATGAAAGACTAAAAAGCAATAGTTGTTTCCAGTTAAAGCAAAACCATAGACTAAAAGAAAAATGAAGGGATGTAAGTCAAATTTTGATTTCCTGGTATCGATATCAAATAAGTGTTTTTCATCATAAACTGAATTTTGAAGGCTAAATAAGTCCTCTGAGTAAATGGTATCATGGCTGAGACTAAGAATTACAATTATACCTACTTAGAGCCAAACCCGAAGCAAAAACTAAAATAAAAGGGCTGAAAAACTGATTTTGATCAGACCCGGCAGGATATTGAGGTATCAATTTCCAATATTGGAGTCAAATAAGTCATCTAAGGATAGGACTGCAACCTTGAAACTTCTGAATATCATTTCTTATGTCTTTGTCTATGAGTATATTAAATTTGATTAAAATCTGACCACTCCTTCTATAACACAATTTTTTTGATTATTGATTTTTTATATTTATCAGGGGTACCTCAACACAAAACCTAGCTAAGAACACTCGCAGACGCTTATAGTACAACTGTGTAAATTTTCAAGAAAATCGGTTAAGCCTTTTTGGTGTCTATAGGTAACAGACACACAGACACAAACACACACACAAAGTTTCATTTATAAATAAGTTTAAATTTAGATTAGATATATTGAGCACTTTTATCCATAAAGATAGCATACCTTAAAATTATATTTTTATCCTATATTTTTAATGATTTCACTCTAAGCAAGGTGACAATGCCATTAGAATGCAATGGGTTACTGGAAGTGAAAGAGAATCAGCAGTGTAGTAAAGAGAAAGGACAATAAAAGAAGATGGTTCAAGAAGACAGAAGATGGCACTTGACATTGCATTTAAATTTTTTAAGATTGTAGGTAACAGGGAACCAAAAAATCAGAAGGGAGTTTCTCAGGTGGGAAGTGTGAGAAAAGAAGCTATTGGAATAGAATTTATGACTGTAGTTACCTTTTTCAACTATAAAAGGAGATCTAATTTTTGAGTTGTAGACTTTAATTTATATGTCAGCCTTTTATTCTAATTTATAAAGGTATGTTCTTTCCTACTTTCTTCTACTTCACTTGATTTTGATGTGATCAGTGCCTTTTTAGTTCTCCAAGCCTACTTTTCTCAATGATTGACATCCAACTTGCAACTCTTTTTGATTATCAACAACAATTTTCTGTGTTACTAATAATCTTTTAAAGCTTTGTTTTTTTTTTACATGATATATTCATGATATTTTCAGTATTTGCTTCACATCTACATTGCCTCAAGACTTTTGTAATGAAATTATCCAGTCTTCACTGTCATATAGGAGAATGGACATTACACCACAGTATAATCTTCTTATTTTTATTACTAATGACATTTTGGTTTCTTTTAACTTCATCAGTCTCTGGAAAGTATCTTTTGTTATTTAATTTAGAATTAAAAAAAAATACTGCTTGGCAACTATTTGCCTGATAAAAGATGGCAAAGTAACTTATATTCCTTATATGTAGTTTGTTTTTAACCCTGCAGACCCTCAGTGGAATAATGACTCACAGCTTCACAAGACCAACTGTTGTAGCAAGCTGGGTTTTTAAGAACTCTGGCAAGCCTTGTGACCCCTATAATTATTGTGCTATTAGCCTCTTATCTTTTTATGGCAAGATATTGAGGACTATTATAAATGCTGAAATAGTTGGGCATCTTACAACATTCTCTCTGATAAACAGTATGGCATCCACTTTGTCATGTCTACTGCTGATATGCTAATGCCTATCACTGAATATATATATACCAGGCTCTTGATAAGAGCAGCAATGCTCAAGCTGTTGCTCTTGATCTTTGGAAGATTTGACAGAGTTTGGCATACTGGCCTTTTGTGCAAGTTCCAGAGTTATGGTATTTCTGGGCAATTTTTTAATTTAAATGAAATTTTCTTATCAAATCATGAAATGAAGGTTGTTTTGGATGGGCAAACTTTAAGAGCCTTTCATAGAAATGTGAGCATCACTCAAGGCTCTGTTTTAGGTTCTATACTGACTCTGATCTTCTTAATGTAATTAGTTTCATGTAGGAATCTATGCAGATGACGCTATCATTTACTTCTGTCTTAATAAGACTGCCAGGGATAACAAAATAAACCTGGTCATATCTATTTAAAAGAACCTACAATCTCTGATTAAAAGTAGTAGGAAATGGCTTGTAAATTTTAATGTCTCCAAAATGAAGCTGTTGTACTTTAATCGCCATAGAGAAATTTTCCTGCCTACCATCAGAATGAATGATGCTAGTCACCTAGATAGCAACACACTTTGTCTCCTTAAACTTATTCTCTCAAATGATCTCAAATGAAATGACAATGTCAAATCCATTGCTGCATCTACTACTAGGAAGGTTTGGTCACTCGGTTAAGCTAGGAAGTTTTTCTCATCAAAATCCATTTTGCATATTTATAAATCTTCTATTTGTTTGTGCATTGAATACTGTTGCCATATCTGGTTGAGTGTTCCTACTATTCATCTTGAGGTTATTGACAAAATCCAAACAAAGTTCTGCAATATAATTGATCCTCACTGAGCAGCTTGCCTTCAGTCATTTTCTCACTAACATGATGTGGCTTCCCTCTGTCTTTTCTATAAGTATTTTCATGGAAACTTCTCTGATTAACTTTTTTCCCTGTTTCTCTGACCACGTATTTATTCATGCTTCTAGATTAGCATCAAGGTTCCACATTTTCATCATCAAAATAGATAAATGTAACTTTCCCTTCTAGTCTAACAATTTCTTTTCTCTCACTTCCCATTTGTGGAACTCCCTTTGATTTGCTTGCTTTTCTGATAGCTACAATCTCCAAAAGTTTAAATGCAATGTCAACTGCCATCTTCTATCTACTTGATTCTAATCCATCTCTCATCATTTCTTCAACATTCACAGTACCTTGTTTTTTCTCCTGCACATCTGTGGCTGTCCTGCCATACTTGGGGTTAAATAATAATAAAAAAATATGCCCATCTTATTTCTAGACAATACTGTTATGATGGCCGGCTGAGATGAGAGCACGGCCGTATCTGACTACTGGGCACACCGGGCACGGGTCCGGGCCAATCCGTGCAATCATAGTGAAAATCTGGGTGAGGAAAAATGTCTTCATCAGAAATCAAGCTAAACAATTCATGAAGAAAGAAAGAAAGAAAGAAAAATGAAGAAAACATCCGAATGAACACAGTAAAAATCTGTTTGTTTATTTATTAATTTTGGGAGAAAAGACTGGTTATACTCAGAAAGTCCGAACCCAATTTTTTTTTTTTTTTTTTAATCATTTCACCCCGAGCAAGGCAGAAACGCCACTGATGTGCAGGGGGTTACATAAATGTAAAAAGATTAATTAGAAAAGAGTGAGGAGTACAAGCTAGTTAGAAAGGAACAATAGAAAGCTGAGAAAGCAGGTGCAATGACAGGTACATGGGCAGAGAGAAAGGGAAGGTTATACAGGGGAGGGGAGAGAGCTAGAGGCCAGTGGTTAGTAGGTGAGTATTAACTTTGCTTTTAAATTTCTGGAGGTCGTAGCCGTCAGGAAAGCAAGAATACGGGAGTGAGTTCCACAGGCGGGAAGTGCGAGAGAGGAAGCTGCAGGAGTAGAATTGTCGTCTGCGTTTGGCTAACCTGACTGTGAATGTGTGGGACCCAGTTGCCAGTCTGGTTGAACGGGTAAACACCTGTTGAGGAGACATCAGTGACTTAAGCTCATCCGAGCAGAAGCCATGAAAGTATTTATAGAAGAGACAGAGGGAGGCCACATTTCGACGATGGGAAAGTGGCTGCAGATGAGTCGCCAGATCAGTACCTATCACATTACAGACTCGCCTTTGGAGCTTGTCAAGAACACTGAGGAGAACGGCAGGGGCACCTGACCATAAATGGCAGCAGTACTCCATGCACGGACGGCTGTGCCTAATTTTCATTGGAATAGCCGAAAAAATCTGCAAAAATCATAGTTTCTAGAAACAGATGACACTGATGATGTCATGACATTGTCAACTAATAAATCTGGGCAATTTTCTCTGTGCTCGGTGTTTTTTTAGTATCAGCTATGGCCCTGGAAGAGAGTATGTGAGTGAGCCATCTTATAACATTAGATAAACCTTCTCTGCCTGGCTGTAGAGTAAATAGTTTGTATACCCATTGTCAATCTTGACAAGGGCTTGTCTTAAATCTATATATCTCTTTTTAGTTACAGTTTAATGGGATTCTCTTACACTCCTTATAATCAAAAGCGTATGTAAATAAATATGAGTTCAATTTTACAGTTCTCGTTGCTTTGCTATTTACAAAGCAAAAACACATCTAATCACATCAAAAGCTGCCTTTAGTGAAGTAATAAATGCATATAAATGTTTGTTATCAAGTTTACTCAAATAGACTGAACTGACCTTTCTCAGTTATTGCCAAGCTAATGTTTGGTTAGCCAACTTTCATTAGAAAATGCTTTCTCTTAAGATTTAATCCAGACTCAATAAAAACCATTGCATTTAACAACACAGTCTTTGTCTTTATTCTCAATGGAGTTGACATTTGCAAATGAATACAATGAAAGATTATTAAAATTTGTTTTAAAGTTAGTGAAGAAATTTATAAATGTATTTTCTTAGGATATTTTCCTTTTTACCTTTTATGACTAATTCTATAAAATTTCACATTGTTTTTCTTTATCTTAATTAAATTATACTCAGAATATCAGTAGGCCTTGGTATAATTATAAACTACATCTAGCAGCAATGCCTCTGATTAAAAGATTGGAGGTTTTGAGAAGCAGAGAACCACCTCTCAGTTGCTGTTGTTCCCAGTTCCATCCTGACCTGTAGTGGTTGCACTTGTTAGGGTTCTAGCTATGGGAAAATAGTGAATCATCAAACAAAATACAATAAAACTATGAAAAGACTTTTTATAGTAAAAATACCATCAATATATTTTTATATAAAAAATTACTAGTAATAAATTTTATAGTAAAATGACAAACAATATGTTTTATCTGTATTTGTCCATATTTCTGAGATGAGGTTGTATTTACAGTATTTACATTATGTAGACTATTGTCCTGATCCTTGTTGCCATTTGTACGACATTTCAGTTGTTGTACACTCTTCAGGTGCTAGGAATTTCAAACCAAACCCTTTATTACAATCACTGGGGTATATCATCCTCATTCCTTGCGTAAAGCCTTGATTGGAAGTTATCAGTTATCTCCCTCTACCCCTGCAAATTACTTGTTCACCCCTGCTGTAGCCTGTTATTGAACTCACAACTCTTTGTGTCAAGTCACAGGAACTAACCAATGTCTGAATCCACGAGGCTATGTGTTCTTAATGTTGTGACGCATGACTTCCAGTCAAGCACCTGACCAGATATAACAACACTATTCAGTGCATGGACAAATGGTAGATCTATAAATGTGCAAGATGGTTTCTGATGAGAAAAACTTCCTGCCTTGGCATAGCAACCCAGCCTTCTTAGCAGTGGATGTAGCTATTGAGTTAATGTATTCATTCCACTTGAGGTCAACAGAGAGAGTGAAGCCAGTGTGGCACAGTGTATTGCATTCAGGAAGACTAGTGGGATCCATATTAATGTGAGATGCTGAATTATTTCAGCATTGATAATAGCCTAGAACACTTTGCCAAAAAAGTGATAAGAGGCTGAGAGGTCAATAGTTAGAAGGGTTGGAGGGCCCTCCAGAATTTTTAAGGACAGGAGCTACAGAGGAGGATTTTTAACAAGCAGAGAAGCAAAATGTAGCAAGGCAATAGTTATAGAATTTGGAGAGGACAGAAGAGAGTTCAGGGGGGAACATTTCTTAAGAGTGATGACAAGAATACCATCACATCCACTTGCTTTATGGAAGCTTAGGAATAATGTTATAGACCAGAGAGGGGGTTATATGTATGTCACTCAGCTGGTCCTCAGTTCTAGAATGAAAGTTAGGTGTGGGTACTCCAAATGAGTCAAGTATGAAGTTGTAAGGGTATTTGCAAGCAAGGCACTCAGCCTTGTCCTGTGGTGGAAAAAAAAACATTAGGGAAAAAGTGCTGTCAATTAACTAAAATAGTAAGAAATAAAAGAATAGTATGTGTTTCCAGTAGAAAAAAAAAGAAGGAATACTTTAATACAAAAAATTATTTTGAATTTTCAGGACAGTTTTCAAAGAAAACATTATAATATTTACTCTTTGGCAACTTTGTTTGACTTACTAATCTTATTGAATAGAGAGCGCTATATGTATAAAAAGAGAGTGAGTGAGAGAGAGAAGGATAGAGACAGCAACAACTTAACTGATACAAGAACAGAGTGTTGGGTGGTAATGCTGTGGTCAATGGAGAATGGAGCTGGATGAACCCACTAAACAAATCAATCATATCACAGTTAGGATTTATTAAACAAACATGTTAACACTTTCATTCATGCTAATGATTTTATACAATACTGTAATTCCTGACCACTGACAACTCATTTTTCACATTCATTTTTTTTACAATGTAGAAATTACTTGCAAAATTTTAAAAAAAATGAGTTAAAATTTGTGAAATCTGTATTTATTCCAAAGAGTTGAAAGAATGATAACAGCCAGATTGGAAATGATGTGGGTAGTAATAAAAACAACCAAAACCTTATATATATATATATATATATATATATATATATATATATTATTCAAGAAGTAGTAGTATATATATTATTCAAGAAGTAGTAGGAGGGCCTGTGGTACAGTTGGTATAACATCAGCTTAATAACCAAAAACTGTCTGGGTTCAATTCCTGGTAGTGGATGCGCACTGCTGATGAGTCCCAAATATAGGACAAAACAGCCGTCCAGTGCTTTCTGCATTCTGCATTCTGTTTAGGTCACATATAAAGCTTGATGATTAACTTAATATATATATATATATATATATATATATATATGGTGTGATGGATGAATTGTCATCTAAAATAAAACCAACATCTCAAACACAAACATACCTGGATATAAAAAAGAGGAAATTTATTCAATAAAATCACCATTGGCTTAAACCATGGCCTCCAGATGTCTTTGGAATCTACTGCATCTCTTCCGGATAGTTTTCTTTCTGTAGTTGGTGAATGCTGCTATAATCCTAGCCTTCAGTTCATCTTTGGTCTTATAAGGAGTTTTGTAGATCTTTTGCTCAACTGCTCTCTACATATAATAATCAACAGTCTAGGGAATTAGGCAGTCAAATGTAAGAGGTGATGTGGTTGCTGAAATTATCTGACAGCTATGACTGGGTTCATCTGCTTGTGTGGTATGGTGCAAAGTTCTGTTGCCAGACATAGGATCTTTTAGCAGCCAGGGCAACACTACCTCCTCAAGGCACTTGATGTAGGTCTCAGTGTTAAGTCTGATGCCCTCACCAACAAATTTGATAGTTCCTTTCTTATAAGAACCATCAGAGTGTGTTTTCCAAGCTGCTATACCTTCATAATCACCATTAGATTAATATAACGCTTTCCAAATCCTTGGCGTGAATGTCAAGCAGTACAGCATGCCATTTTCAAATTTCAGGTGGAGTGAATTATACCATGGTTCTTTTTTTCTCACAGATGGTCTCCAGTTGACTCTGCTATACCGTGCTGTCAAGAAAAACAATGTGCTTGCAGAAAATTTAAAATATAATATGGTGACAATTTACCCATCACACCCTGCATACTGGGCACAATTTTCATCAGTTATTATATCATGTTTTTTCTTGGTTGCTAAATTGATTCTATTACTGTATCAATGCTTGTAGAACTGTTTACTGTAGTACATTGATGCACTCCAAGATTAAATTAGATGCATCATGAAAGATTAGGATCATATTTTGTAATGTAAAAAATACAAAAACTGATATTTATAATAAATAACTGTCAGTTACAACTGAAAAAGACACTTCGTTTTACACCCTTGTGCAAATTAATTGAAACAAAATAAATAATGCCTTTCCCTAGTCATACATCGTCTCTTGGCATTGTTTTCTTTTTTGACTACATTATCCTTTGTTTTGGACTGAGGAATCCAGTTTGTTTTTTTCTCTTGACGACATGACTGACAGTTGAAAGACTGACACCAACAATATTCTCTGTAAGGCTTGCCAATGTGTTCATGCTGCATGATTCCTTGGAGTAATATCCATCACAGACAATTGCATAAGACAGCTAATCAACACTCAAGACGGTAGTGTCTGGGCATGATAAAAATCTGATGCAATCACAGAAGACGCAATATTTTTCAAGGCCAAACAAATTTCATCATATATCTTGAAAATAGATTCCTATCACACACCACTGCAAATGACTTAATCTGAGGAAAAAATAGAAATCGATTACACCCTGTCACTCCAGTGGGTCTAATACTTATTGTATAGTGAAAGAAAGGAAACTAAAGCAGTTGTTTCAATTAACTTGCACAAGGGTATATATAGATTCATATTATTGCACACCACTGCAAATGACCCAATCTGAGGTAAAAATAGAAATCAATTACACCCTGGCACTCTAGTGGGTCTAAAACTGACTCTATGGTGAAAGAAAAGAAACTAAAGCAGTTTTTTTAATTAATTTGGACAAGAGTGTATTTACAATGCTTTTAGGTGGGTAGGTAAAATAAATTCTTTGTATAAATTCTTGATTAGTCAATCTTTCCCAAATAAATAAAGTTTCCTTCAGTCAGTTAAGTGTCATACATGATACATGCTTGGGTGATCATGTCTTGAAATAAACATGACTGTCTAGGCAGAAGATTTTGCCATAGTAGGTTGCCATTACCCTCTGCGAAAGACTGGTTGCCAACCATAGCTATAGAACCCAACCTGTCCTGTTATTTAACTCATAGCTGGTGGGAAGAGATGGATGAATACATTTCCCAAGGGTATTTTCATGTAAGTGAATGCAGTGAATTCAACTGGAATTCAAAATCGGCTCTGTGATTTTTAGTTCTGATCCGATATCCACTGCACCACAACATACATCCTTAGCAGTTTAAGAAAGTTTTTTTTTCATAATTTATATAATGCTTTTGCATAATCTATAAGCCTAAGTAGACATCTTTCTATATTTGTATTGTTCTTTCTGATATCCTTCTGAGCATAGATATTACGTTCCTTGTTCTAGTGTCTTCACCAAAACTATATTTTTATTGTCCTATTTTCAGTTTAGTTCTGTTATATTCTTTATACATCAGAAAGGTTCTAATTAGGTTGCTTGTTCAATGTTTTTTTGCATTTGTTTGTACCACATTAAGCTTTCTCAACAAATCTCTCTAATGCTACTGAGGGTCTGCAAATGTTCAGTGTTGCACTACATCTCTTGTAATTGTTTGACAAAAGTTGGTTTTGAGTTGATCTACTTTTTTGATGAGTTTGCTGTATTAGCATCAGCAACAAGTTTTCTTCATGTTGCTCTTGAATGTCATACTTAAACTTAATTACTTATGATTTCAGAGATTGGAAGGATTTTGCCACAGAGCTTCTTGTTTGACAAGTTGGATTCATTATCTTCACTTGCAGGACAAGTTGGATTCATTACCTTCATATACACTCACTTACTGAGAAAGGAATGAATCTCCCTCTTCTCCCAGCTATGGGTTAATTAGTAAGACTTGTATTACTAAAACCATAATTATTTAAAAACAAAATAAACTTGCTTACAAAACATTTAGATTTTGGTATTAAATAACCCGTTGAGGTTGATATGCTGCTACCCTCAAACAATCAAATCCTTGTTTGACAGTCATTGATTGTATGGGATATTAGAAGCAGCTTGAAGCATTCTAGTATAAGCTCCATTTAAATGTGAAATATATGTCACATGTTAATAAAAATATTAACTATGTAATATAATATTGAATCTAGCATTGTTATTAGGAAGCCACTGAATTTGTAATGGACAGATTGAATAAGATGTATAAAATGGTGTAAAATTTAGTATAGGAGATAATGAAGTGGAAGAAAAAAGTAGGCAGTGCTAAGTATAGTTTTGTTTAATGCAGAAAGATGCTACAGAACCAAAATTAAACCTACAACTTGAGTCATGTTCTTAAATAGCTTTGTCATATATAGACTATCATATAAATATCAAATATGATGCTGAAATTTTTTGCTGGTTGACCTATACCCCTTTTACCATTAATTGGTTGCCACAGCAGTACATCAATAAGTTCTTTTTTTAGAACACCAGCAGAGTCCTACAATCTTAAATAAAAAATAAACTATGTAATATAATATTGCATTCAGTGCACGAGTATTATGATTAGGGACCACCATGTTTGTAATTGATAGATTGAATGAGATGCAGTGAATGTTAGTCCCCTACATCTTGTAAATGTGTCTTTTGGTGCATAAAGATACAGAAATTGAAGAAAGAATATTGTGTGCTATGAGTACTTTTGTCCAACAATATAAGATGCTGCAAAACCAAAACATTAACGTAAGAACTAGTCATGTTTTTAGAGAGACTCATCAGATTTAGACTCTCACATAGAAAACATGCATAGATGCCAAATCATTAAAAAATATTTGAACTGTTTTTTCAGGTCAATGATAAAAAATTGCTTGAAATGAATGAATCATATAGATCTTAAAGATGGCAATCATTTATTAGATTTTATTGACTGGTGCTACAGAATCATAAAGAAAAAGTTTTACCAAATAACAGAAACAAGATCACTTTAAGAATTCCAAGACCAGCATCAAGTAAAATGAATAACAATTGTAACACAAAGGGAAAATAAGGATATAATCATGATGTTGACGTTCCCCACTACCTAAAGCAAAAGGTTAGAAAAGAAAAGCCTGTCATTGCTAGAAAGAGAATAACAGCAAGCATGATGAGCCTATTTTCCTGTTTTAAGAGAAGGATTTTAGAAATTTCAATTAACAGCAATGCTGTTTGGGCAATGAATTCTGAATGTTTACTTTGTGGAAATGGCTAAAAAAATGCAACAAATATATGTCTTGCTTATTAAGTTACTAGCAGTATAGCCCGGCGTTGCTCAGGTGTAATGAAAGCGTTAAAACTAATCCATGGTCCTGGAACTCAGACTCTTTGGACGTTGGCACGAAAGACTAAAAAGCAATAGTTGTTTCCAGTTAAAGCAAAACCATAGACTGAAAGAAAAATGAAGGGATGTAAGTCAAATTTTGATTTCCTGTTATCGATATCAAATAAGTTTTTTGTCGTAAACTGAATTTTGAAGGCTAAATAAGTCCTCTGAGTAAATGGTATCATGGCTGAGACTAAGAACTACAATTATACCTACTTAGAGCCAAACCCGAAGCAAAAACTAAAATAAAAGGGCTGAAAAACTGATTTTGATCAGACCCGGTAGGATATCGAGGTATCAGTTTCCAATATCGGAGTCAAATAAGTCATCCAAGGATAGAACTGCAACCTTGAAACTTCTGAATATCATTTCTTATGTCTTTGTCTATAAGTGCATCAAACTTGATTAAAATCAGACCACTCCTTCTATAACCAGATTTTTTTGATTATTGATTTTCGATATTTATCAGGGGTACATCGACACAAAACCTAGCTAAGAACACTCGCAAATGCTTATCATACAACTGTGTAAATTTTCAAGAAAATTGGTTCAGCCATTTCAGAGTCTATAGGTAACAGACAGACAGACAGACACACACACACACACACACACAGACAAAGTTCCATTTATAAATAAGTTTAGATTAGATCATTGTTATTTATTAAACTTGTCTTAGTTTTGTAAAAAGTCACAATTATAAGAATTGAACTCAGTGCACTAACAAAGTGTTCTGCAAGATAAGGTTTCTGTTGCCACCATGGCAGGTGTCCGAGAATGACTATAAAAATAGAACTTTGATCACCATAAGGTAGTCACCATGACAAACTTGCTAATGATTGCACAATGATAAGCACTTAAAAGAGCAAAACACTTAATTGTTGCAATTTTTAAGACAGGGAACAGGAATCAACAGCTGAACAGTAATTCTGAACACACAAATTGATCAGTTTCACACATATTTTGAGGATATTGCCTAAACTGTGGAAGAAATTTACACAAGATTTGTCAACTGTACAGTTTAGTAGGGTTATATAGGCACAAAATCCTTTGATTTATGCAAAAATGAAAATAACACAAACATCTCATTTTAGCAGATATATTTACCAAAATTATACAAAAATATCTTGAAATTCTAAAGAGTAAATTTATTCAATAAAATCACAATTAGCTCAAACCACAGACTCCAGACGAGTTCAGAAACTTCTGCAAGTCTTCTGGATGGTCTCCTTGTTTAAGTTAGTGGAAGCTGTCAGAATCCTTACTTTCTGTTCATCTTTAGTGTTAATAGAAGTTTTGTAAATATACAAAGGTCAGATTGGTGAAATATTTGTATTGGACTCTCCACCATGCCCCACAAGCAGATAAACCCAGGCAATTTCTGCAACTACATCACCCTTCCCATCTGTACACCAAACTCACCAAACTGCAACTCAGTTTTTCAGTGTTGTGAAAACTTATATGCAATGTAAATTTTAAAATTCTTTCAGTGTCAATCTGCAAAGAATTCACAAAGATTTGGATGAGTCTAATAGTGATTATGAAGGTGTTTTGAGTGATCATTATTGATGGTGATGTTATGTCTTCATTCATCTTCCCACAAGGCCTCAGACTCAACACATCAAGTGCTTTGACAAGATAGTGCTGTCCTGGGTCAAGAGGATCTCTGCTGGAAGACACTATATCTGGCAACAGCACTATGCACCATGCCACCCAGGCAGGAGAAACCAGTCATGACTGTCAGAAAAATTCTGCAAGCACATCACCTGTTACATCTGGCCACCTAACTCCCCAGACTGCAACCCCCTTGATTACTATGTGTGGGGCACAGTTGTGTGAGCAACCAACAAAACTCCTTGTAAGACCAAAGATGAACAAGGCAAAGATTATGACATCTTTCACCTACTTAAACAAGGAGACTATCCAGAAGATTTGCAGGAGATTCTGAAATAGTCTGTAGTTTGAGTCAATGATGATTTTATTAGGCTTACGGCCTATCACATTGAATACACCGGTTCTCACTCAATCACTGAAGTTAAGCAACATTGAGCCTGGTCAGTACTTAGATGGGTGACTGCTTGGGAATACCAGGTGCTGTAAGCGTTTAGTGAAGGATATGCATTGTGGTGCAGTGGATGTCGGCTCGGAAAGAGAAATCGGTGAGCCGAGTTCAAATTCCAGTTGAATACCCTGCATTCACTTAAGCACTAGTACCCTTGGGAAAGGTATTAATCCGTCTCTTCCCTCCAGTTATGGGTTAAATAACAAGGGTAGGACTTGGGGAACCTGCCCTTAAAAACAAATCCCAATGAATCTTGATACTTGAAAAAGAAAAAAGTATTACTAGACATAAAACTTATATAAAAACAACAATAAATTGTTGAAAGAAAAAGGTATTACCAACAATAAATAAATAAAATTTAGTTGGCAATAAATGACTCGCTGAGATTGATATACCATAAAAACAAAACAACCAAAATGATTTTATTGAATAAATTTACTCTTTAGAATTTCAAGATATTTTTGTATAATTTTGGTAAATATATCTGTTAAAATGAGGTGTTTGGGTTATTTTCATTGTTCATAATTCAAAGGATTTAGTGCTCATAAAACCCTACTAAACTGTGCAGTCAACAATGTGAAAAACAAGGAACACATATCTTCTAAGTTATAAATTTACTAAAAAATAAATATTAAAAAATATATTACAAAACAGGTCATATTTTATAGTACTTTATGTGTATGCTGGTTTGAAAATGGCACTAAGTATCAGTTAGGTTTTCACAGTGTCTTGAAAACTTATATATTTACTGGTAACATACAATATAAATTTTGTAAAGACATTATGACCACAACAGTAGAAGTCTTTCAAGGAAATCAGATCATTTTAATGCAGTATATATTTTCAATCAATTTTACCTATACATTTTATTTTGACTTATTTTATTCTTTTTTGAAAGACAAACCTATGGAGTCTTTGAATATTGACACAAGTCAGATAAGATTTAGAGTACACTTCCTTTAAAGATCAGCTAAACATTTCATGAAGTCTCAAGTGTGATAAAGAGAAATAATTGGTTGACCTTTGTATATTGTGTCTAGACATATAAAATACAAGATCAGTATTGAGTATAGCAACAGTTAAAGAAGAAATAAAGTTAGAAAATTGTAATATCATACAGACTTTCCATAATATTTATTTTTCTTTTTTAATGTTTGGTCATTAGTTTATCTTAAGTATTTTTTCCTTATGGTTTAAAACTTCCCCAGTGTTTGATACTTGTCTAGCTTAAAATCATTCTTTCAAAGAATGTTTTGAAGTAACCCTGTGGGATGTATAATTCTTCTGTCTTACAGTAGACAATCCTTTATTAGATTATAAAGATTAATGCTACAGAGTAATAAACAAAAAATACAAAAAACCTCACTTGAAGATTTCCAACAACACCAACAACTAAAATGCATTAAATGTGTATGGCTACTTTTGTAGTGATATCATAACATATTTATGTGATAAACTCTAAATTAATATTATTTGCTCTACTTTGTATTGAGCACTTTTTTAAGAATAGTGTTTCTTTGGATATGGAATTTTATTCTATCCATACCTACCCTGTACTTATATATATATATATATATATATATATATATATATAGTGTAAGAAAGTTATGGAACACGTAGGTTTTAAACCCACTGTTCATGCATTTACTTTTATAAAGAGTGCTCAATACAATGTAGAGCTTGATATTGTAAGTTTCAACTTATCACCAGATGAGGAGCAAACATAGCTCAGAAACGCGAAGATTTTTGTGTAGTGATACTATGCTTTTATAAATCATTGTAACAACCATTACAGTATGTGTATATATATATATATATATATATAAGTAAGTTGTCAGCATTATATATTTGTAATTTTGTGCATTGTTTGTTTTTTATTTGGGTCAATGTGGAGCATAGTGGGGTCAGTTGGGCACATTTTGTGAGAAAAAGAGCACTGTGGCATAATTCAGTACATCTGAAATTTAGAAATAGCATGCTGCATTACTTAGTATTCATGCCGGTAGCTCCAATACACATTTCAGAGTGTTTGGGTGTCAATGTGAGGACAGTGCAGTGGATTCAGAAAAAGTTGGATGATTCTTATGGTGATTACAAAGATATTTAGAGTAATTGCTAGAGATAGCAACATTATGCTACCATTGATCTTCCAACAGGGCCTCAGACTCAACATTGAGTCTTACATCAAGTACTTTGAGGAAGTAGTGCTCTGCTGAGTCAAGAGGGTGACTGCTGGAAGACACTATGTCTTACAAGAGGACTCTACACCATGCCACACAAGCAGAAGAACCTAGGCAATTTATGCAACCACATCATCCCTTACATCTGGACACCTAACTCCTCAAACTGCAGCTGCCTTGATTATGATGTGTAGAGAGCAGTTGACCAAGAAACCACCCATACTCTTTGTAACACCAGAGATGAACTGAAGGCAACGATACCTGAGAAGTCTTCTAACAGAGGACAGAAAGTGAGACACTGAAATCTAAAGACATACTGGAATGGCCAAATTGCATTTCAAAAGCTGAGCAGAGTATTAATAGACAGGAAAAATTTGTTAGAAACAAAGAAAAGTGTTACATGATATCTGTTCCTCTGTATGGCAGTGAATGCTAGACAATCTTCTCAAAGATGAAGAAGTGATTCGAAGGAACAGAAATGTGGTTCTACAGAAGGGTGCTGAGGATATCATGGAACAGCATTGAGGTTTTGGAAAAAATGAAAACAAAAAAGAAATTTATATTTAACATCAGGAAGAGACAGTTGAAATTTCTGAGACACAATGAGGAAGGATGGCTTGGAGAATGTAATACTTACAGGCAGATAGAAGGAAAGAATACAAGGGAAAAGAATGTGTGAAATACTTGATGGGATTGAGGAAATAGATGGCAGAACAGGTTTTGGAAAAAATACAAAAACAAAACAAAAGAGCTACAAGGGACAGGATGATGTGGAGAGCCATGTTGTCTTATGTCCTGAATTAACACAGCATATAAATAAAGAAGACAAATTGTCAGGAATGTGTTGCATTTCCCTAGCTGTAGATTTGTGGTTGTTGATTTCACAAGATGTTTTTACTAAAAGGTTTCTTTTAGAATACCAAACTAAAAGGAAATAAATTTTCTGCATTATTTTCCCTTCAAAGGAATTCATTATTACAAATTGCTAGAATCCAGTCAATAGTCAAACTGTTATTGTACAGTTGGCTCTTTGAATGTAGCAATGGAAGAAAAATGTGCCTTTTCTGGACTAAGAATTTGATGAGTTATTTTAGTGCATACCAGTATTCATCTTTACATATATGTGTGCTGATGTCTCTCTCCCTCTTTATATGTGTGCTGATGTCTCTCTCTCTCTTTATATGTGTGCTGATGTCTCTCTCTCTCTTTATATGTGTGCTGATGTCTCTCTCTCTCTTTATATGTGTGCTGATGTCTCTCTCTTTATATGTGTGCTGATCTCTCTCTCTCTCTTTATATGTGTGCTGATGTCTCTCTCTTTATATGTGTGCTGATGTCTCTCTCTCTCTTTATATGTGTGCTGATGTCTCTCTCTCTCTTTATATGTGTGCTGATGTCTCTCTCTCTCTTTTATATGTGTGCTGATGTCTCTCTCTCTTTTGTATGTGTGCTGATGTCTCTCTCTCTCTCTCTTTATATGTGTGCTGATGTCTCTCTCTCTCTTTGTATGTGTGCTGATGTCTCTCTCTCTCTCTTTATATGTGTGCTGATGTCTCTCTCTCTTTATATGTGTGCTGATGTCTCTCTCTCTTTATATGTGTGCTGATGTCTCTCTCTCTCTATATGTGTGCTGATGTCTCTCTCTCTTTCACTCTCTCTCTCTCTATATATATATATATATATGTATGTAGATACTTCCACGATGTTGTGTAAATGTTCAGAGAATTTAAAGTTAATAACAAATTTAGTCATCCAGTGATGCACTGAATCTTGTAAAAACCACTGGAAACACTCTATACAAGTCAACTACTTCAAACCCAATGATGAAAATTTGATATTAGGGTGTGTAATTTATGTTAAGCTAAAAAACATTAGATGAGAACACCTCACATGCACATTATCTATTTATCTATCTAATCATTGTTTTCTTTCTTTCTTTTTTCAGGTGAGTACAATTTTGAATATGTAAAATTCAAAATTACAGTGATGGGTTTTCAAGCACAAGATAAGTACCATATACTTTCTGTTTAAATTTTAGAACATACAGGATATTTTTAATATTTGAATGCATAATAACTTTTCCCTAGAATAAATATATATATATATATATATATCAGGATTCGAACCTGCGACCCCTATTTACATAGGGGAAGGTACCATTTGATCTGGTAACGTCTTAGACTGCTCGACTATAGATAGCCTCCTGATCAGACGAGGTTTTTATTATGCTTATATAACACAATTTTTTATTCATCGTGAACAAATATATCTGCTCTGAAATGTATCGTAATGTCAACAAATGTAAACATGTTACGGAAATTAACGAATTTTAACGAAACTTGGTTATAAGCAACCAACAATTTCCGTAACATGTTTACATTTGTTGACATTATGATACATTTCAGAGCAGATATGTTTGTTTACGATGAATCGAAAATTGTGTTATATAAGCATAATATATATATATATATAACACATCACTCAATAAATACCAGACCTAACTCATTAAAGAATTACTTTTAGGCAAAATTTGACTTTATTCATCAACATTGTCTTCTAGGTTAGTTCACTGATTTCAATACTTCCCTAACAATTTGATGCCTTTTCTGTAGAACAATTTGTTATTTGCCTCAAAATACACCTCAGTTTAAGATATCACTTCTTCATTGGAACCAAAAACTTTTTCCCCAAAGAGCAGTCACTGGAGGCCATATCTGGAGAATATGGTGAATGCAGAAACAATTTGAAGTGAAATTCATGTAGTTTTGCCATTGTTGTGAGTAACTCATGACATGGTGTGTTGTCTTCATGAAAGATCACTTTTTATTCTTCATTTGTGGCCGTTTTTTGGCAATTTCTTCTTTCAAACACACCAATAATAATATATATTGTTAGTTCTTTCTTTCTCAAGGTAATCACTGAACAATATATCTTGTGCATTCCAAAATACTGAGACCAAAACCTTGCCTGCATCTTTGGTCGCTTCAGACAGCTTTCATCTGCTTCTGTCCCATTAGCTGACTACCGTTTTAACTCTGGAGTAAAGACACAGATCCAAGATCCATGTTTCTTTCATTGTCACTTATTTATGCAAAAACTTCTTGTTGCACTGAAATATTTACAAACAACATTCTGAATCATCGACATATTGTTTTTGATTGACCGTGAGCATATGTGGCACCCACTTTGAACACAGCTTTCTCATTGACAAATAATTATGCAAAATGGTGAATATACTGCCTTCTGATATGTCCAACTCCTCTGCTATCTCATGCAACTTCAGTTTACAATCGACCAAAATGGGTTTATGGATTTTTTTGGTGTTTTCCAGGACAGTTGCCAATTTTGGGCAACCTGAGCATTCAGCATCATTTGTGTCTGTACGACCGTGTTTAAAGTTAGCATACCACCTCTTAACCATTGTTTCTGATGGAGCAGAGTTTAAATAACACTTCAAATTGCTTTACTTGAACAGTATTTTTCCCTATCAGAAAGCAATGCTTTATCAACACATGAAATTCAGATTTTTCCTTTCTTTTGAAAATTTGCAACAGTAGCTTCACTTAAATAACTGTAATTTGTAAACTAATTATCTGATTGGGCCTAACTTTTGTCACATGCTCTTTGATGGTTAGTATTTCATAAAAATTTTATGGATTTTTTATTAGTGGCATTATTTATATGTCAGGCCTGGGACTTATCAAGTAATGTATCATATATATATATATATATATATATATATATATATATATATATACACCATGCAGTGTCAATTTGTCTGTTCATACTGCCTATGATTACAAATGCTTTGTCTTCAATATGAAACACTAGCTGTGATACAGCAAAACAGGCCTTTATATATATATATATATATAGGACATTTTTTTTATTTAGTTTTCTATTTCCCTTGCAATAGGTGTATAGAGGAGAAACTGAAAATCATGAAATTGTATGAACATGAATGATTTAATAAATACAATGAAAAAAATTATTTTGAACTGTCAGCATGCTGATGCATTCTTTTTGACAAATGTGTAACAATTAATCATAGATCTTGGTAGGATCTAAGAAATAACAAACACCCATTTTTAATAATTGCCATGCATGAAAATGGGCTGTCAATGTTATTTTTATATGCATTGAAAAGGATTCTTATATGCATAATAAAAGGAATACACATGTATATTACATCTCTCTGACTATATAGCTCATCCCTCTTTTGTCAAAGTTTCATTAAAAACAAATGACATGATTCAGTTGTTAATTTTTTTTATCTAATTTTTCTTGTGTTCTTATAATCTTTTTCTTTTCTGACCATAAATGTGCAAATTGTCCAAATTTTGTGCATGTCTGAGCACTTTGGCTATACTTTTAGCCATTATCAAGGATGATTTTATTTTTACTGTTAACAGAATGATGGATTGTTTTATGTATTATGAAGTATTCTTATAAAAAAAAAATTCTGACTATTTATATTCTTGTCGCAATAATTGTGCCTAGCTGTTTATGACTATTAATATGAGCATGTATGAAACTTTAACCAGGAAAATGGCATGCTAACTTACAGGATATAGTTATATTTGCATGTCTGATGTACAAGTTTGATATTTGTAAAAAGTGAATTTAAATACTTAAAAATGGATAGTATATGACCTTGATATGGTTGCTATTTGTATACGTGTATCATAACAAGCATTCTCATATATATATATAAGTAAAGTAACTAAATTTTTTTTTAAAATTTGGTCTATTCTCATTTGTACTTTTAGAGTTATTTAAGTGAATATATTCCAGTTTTCCAGTCATTATGATGTAATGGTTAACACAATAGTTTCCTTGACTATAATCACTTCATAAAGTACTGTCCTTACTGAGTGTCTTTGACCTTACTAAATTGGTTGGTGTGTTTATCATAAAACTCATATCATGACACCCTTAGTTAATGTTCTGAGTTCATTCATTAACAAAAGCTATATTATTATAAACTTATGTCAAACTAAGCAACAATTATATTTTATGATCTTGCACTTCTGGGATCATTTAAGAGAAAAATAAAAATATAGGCTGAGTAAGAGTCTTGGGGTAGCAACTTATCTAAGAGAAATAAATCTCTGATATAAAATGTCTTCACCTACTCTGTGTATATTAGGGTGGGCTGAACTCTAACCTTGTTAAATAATCTTCCTATAGATGGTGTCTCATTAAAGGCACTGAGTTTGCAGTCTTCTAAACAGATTGGTATTAGTAAGGACATACAGATTTATAACACACTGCAATATTTCATGATGGTTCGATAATGGAGACATCAAGAAAACCCAATCCAACCTATGCTAGCATGAAAATGAACATTAGACAATGACGACAATGATGATGAATTAGTACATTTATTTTCTAAAAATACCTCTAATTAACATATCCTGGTTTAAATTCATTATTTTCCCTGATCTTAAATAAAATACCTGAATATTATTAAATGATAATTCTTTGTTCAGTTGATGTGTTGGGGTGTAATAGACAGTGGCTCAACAAGAAACACAAAAGCCATGTACATGATCCAGTTGAGTTTTTGTTTTTATTATTTATCTCATTTTAATAGATACATTTACTAAAATTGCACAAAAATATCTTGAAATGCTGAAGAGTAAATTTATTCAACAAAATTGCCATTGGCTTCAACCACAGCCTCCAGATGACTTCAAGATCACCTGCATCTCTTTTTGGACGGTCTCCTTCTTCAAGTTTGTGAACACTGCCATAATCTTTGCTTTCAGTTCATTTGCTGTTACAAGAAGTTTTGTTGATCTCTTGTTTAGCTACTCCCCACACAAAATAATCAAGATGGTTACAGTCTGGAGAGTTAGTTGGCCATATGTAAGAGGTGATTTAGTCACAGAATTGTTTGATGGCCATGACTGGTTTCTCCTGTTGCCAAGCATAGGTTTTTTTCAGCAGCCACTCTCTTGATCTAAGGCAGTCCTGCCTTCTCAAAGCACTTGATGTAGGCCTTCAGGTTTGAGGCCCTCACCAACAAATTTGGGAGTTCTTTTCTTATTAGAATGATCAGAGTTAACTAAGCTGCCATACTTTAGTAATCAACATAAGATTAATCCAACTCCCAAAGACCAATGCATTTGGAAAAGGAAAAATTCACCATGACACAATTCACTCTGTCAGAAATTTGGAAATAGTATTCTATATTACTTGATATTTGCACCAGAAGTGCTAATATGAACATTTTAGAGTCTTGGTTGTCAATGTGATGACAGTAGGGAAAGGACTGAATCAATCTCTTCTCTCCCAACCATCTATAGGGCTTGTATTAGTAAATAATTCTTCTCTCCAAAAACTTCTTTACAATCTAAGAAATATTTTATGGCTTTAAATAACTTACAAAAGGTTGATAAATCATTAAAACAAATCAATCTGTCTTACCTTCATTTTTTTCTCAGTCTTAAATTTTACTCTCCCTCTGCTTATCAAAGGCCATAAAAAGTATAAAATCTCTGCCATTAATATTTCATCCAACAATTTGTATGTTATGTTAAACCTCTGGACTTCCCTGAGGATTATAGACGTGTTGCTGTCATGGTTTCCATAGCATGTAGGTTTTTATAGAATGGAGTTTCTAGCCTAACATCTAACCAGTTTTGAATTCAGATTTGTCCTCATAGACTGGTTATCAACTATGGCTCAATCTACCCTACTGTTATTAATCCATAGCTGGAGTGAGAAGAGATGAATTTTTCCTTTTCCCAAGGTATTTGTGCAAAAGCAAATGCAATGGTCTTTTGTGGAATTCAGACTCAACATGCCAATCCCACTTTCCATACTGATAACCACTATACTGCAAGCACATCAATTTAACTCTTTATCTGGAATGATATTTCTACCTAAATTTTATAACTATAAAGGAAACTATTGTGTTAACCATTACATCATAATGACTGGAAAACTGGAATATATTCACTGAAATAACTCTAAAAGTACAAATGAGAATATACCAAATTTAAAAAAAAAAATTTAGTTACTTTACTTATATATTGCCGGGGTCTTTAAACAATGATGTTTTAAATTTCTTTTGAGTGCTATTGGTAGTAGACAGGATTATCTCTAGGTCATCAAATGAAAATTAATTTAATCATTAAGTTATTAATTGTGAAATTTGCCAGCGTCTGTAGGCATCATATATTCTGATTATACTGGATGAAAATATCTTGCTCTGGAGATATGTCTCTCCCTTTGGCCAAAATATATCATTTTGTAGATATGTCTCTCCCTTTGGCCAAAATATATCATTGGCTTAATTTGTTAATGAAGAAATAAAGAAAAGCCAAAATGATTAAAATATTTTTACTTGGGCCCAAATATTTCATTGATTTATTTAATGAGTAAATAAATAAAAGGCAAAATGACACAAATATTTTGACCTGGGGTAAAACTATTCCAACATGCAAATCCGAGATAAAAAATAGATTTGTGTCTATTATTTTATCGTAATGAAAAACTATTTCTATGCAGATCTTAATGATTGTAAATTTTTCTCAAAGACTTATCTCTTTCTACTAAGTGTCAGTTTAAAATAATTAAAGTTTAATATTTAAAAATGAATTTAAAAAATTGGAAGATACAATTACAAGAACTGAACAATAAAGATGGTGATGTAAACTATAAAACAATGAGCTCTTGAGATAAAGACTTTCAATGCTTTCAAAAAACTATTTTACTTCAAACTCAGGATAACTTTTTAAAAAACTTTTCACTCAAAGAAATAACATTCAATTCAGTGTAATCAATTACAACCCTGTACAAAATTAAAGTTCTTGAAATAAAAACATGAAAATTGATACAGGAAATATAGTGTAAACATTTTGCTGTTTTACCATGTCTATGACTTCCAATCACTTTTTTTATTTCAAGGTCCTTTTTTACGTCTGAAACCAGATGACTTATCATGGTCCTCTTGTTGTGTTCATATCTGTGCCAGCTAAAATTACTTCTTTCTCAAAGACACTTATAAAGACATCATGGAGTGTGTTAGAAAATGGTACTACAGACTGTCTGTTCAAGAAAAAAAAAATGCAAGGAATTCTGTCTGTTAATTTGCCACTCCTATTTTGACCATGGCTTGTTGATTTTTCAGTCAGATTCAGAAGAACTTATTATACTAATGGATATTCCTGTGTTGTCTTTGCCTGTAAAATGTTAATGATAAGCTTTATCATGTCTATATAAAATAGTCTGACATGTAAAACAAGCAACCTTATCAAAAGATTAATTTTCTCTCTGGCTCTTAAGAGAAGCATTTGTGATGATGAATCTTTATTGCTACAATCTGTCTCATTTTGGCATTTTCTTTTCACTCTTTTGTTCTGTCAAATGCTTTATTTGCTTTTACAAGTAATTTATATGAAGATATTTTTGGCTACTTTCTGAGATTAGATTTTAAAGTATTAGGAAATATCAAAAATATTCTTATTATAACAGTTCTTTCCTTCAGAGGCATACACGTCTGAAGAACACATATAACTTAATTATTAATATCAATATTTTAGTTTGTACCCTTTTCATTTTCAGAAAAATTTACTCTACAGTTTCTTTCATTAACATTAAAAGATCAAAAGATTAGCTGTCAGCTGACTATTTTAGTAACAGACATACATTGTTAAGATAGAAACACCTTAAACAACTTGGCCATAAAGAGCAGTTGGCTAGGAAAGTCCAAATTTTGTGATTTTGAAATTAAATTCTCTTGGTTTGTCAAGATCTAAGGCAGGAAAAATTTCATTTGAAAGCACAAAATTACCTCACTGACTGCTCTTTGTGGCCAAGTAGGTTAAGGCATACAAGGCTTAATGATAGGTTCTTCTGTCCTGGCTTGATTACTACTGGAGAGTGAAAATATTTTTTTAATAATCTTTCTCAAACATTCAGACTGGTAGATGTAAATAAATAAATATACTGTTTAATAAAGAAGTAGAGCACCTGCTCAAATGTGAGTATCTACTAAATATGATGTTTAAAGTGATAAAAATATATTGAATTAATAAAAAAATGTCTATGATTGAATATGAAACTGTGCAGATATGAAAACTTTGTTTATTATTAAATATGAAACCGTTCAGATATGAAAGCTTTGAGTGATCTATAACAGAAGAAATTTTGTTGGAAAACACACACACACACACGCATCACAGGAACACACACAAGATAGGCACATGGCTGAACTTGTAAATACAAACACATAAAAACAAACAATACTGAACTTGCAAATATACTCACATGAACACAAACAATACTGAAAAAACTTATACCAATGATAAATGTATATAAAAAGAAAAAATTAAAAAATCTAAGTAGTAAATTGTTGATAACCACTGAAGAATGGACAGAAAGGTTTGCCTATGAAACTCTGAATTTTTATATGAATTATATATATAAAAATAATTATTATCATATCATTTTTTTTAACGAGTGCACCTGTTTGAGTTGATATCTCTCATTTTATTTTATATCAACAGATCTAAATTGAAAATCGTATGAGTAAATGAGTAAAATATTCAGGAAAGAATGTTTGTAAATATAAGAAGCCAGGTGCAAACAAATATAAACTCCCCTGAAAAATCAGCATAATGAGTAATATAACAATACATATTTACTCAACAGTACATGGTAATCCAGAAAAGAAAACCAAACAAAAATGAAGTGTAACTAACTTACACTGAACTTGAACACGAGCCGCTAAACTACGAGAATTTATTTTTTTGAGAAAAAAATTCACTCTGGATTCTCTAACTGAGTAAGAAATTAAAGTTATTCCTTTTTAATTAATTGTTATTTCATTACTGAGTGAGTAAGAAACTAAAGTTTTTTTTTTGTTATTCAAGGAAAATAAATTTTTCATTTGAATTTAATTTGTATTCAGGTAATCCTAAAAAAATGACATGGATAAACATGGACGGATTTAAATCCATCATGCTCGATTTTCTTAAGTTACAACTTGAACAGCAAAACCAACGGGAGCTTAAATGGCAAGAGAAGCAAACCCAACAGAAATTTAAATGGCAAGAGAAGCAACTTGAGCAGCAAAAAATAGAGCAACCCCAGCTGGATATACAGAAAGACTGACTTGAATTTCAAAAGCAAACTGAGAAAGAACAACTTTAAATGCTAAAGCAAACTGAAAAAGAATGCCTTGAATATCAAAAACAAACTGAAGTCAGACATCAGAAACTTAAAGAAATTCTACTTCAAACTCAACAAGAGCAAAGAAATTTGCTTAAACTGGTAAACTTAAAACAAATTAGTGAAAACGAAAATGCATTTTCACAAAACACAATCTGGGGTTCATTGACACTTTTACATATTCTTCAGACAAGGATATAACTTCCACACTATTTTAGAAGATTCAAAGATTTATATGCCACAGATTGAATATATTGGTCTGACTCTGAGAAAATTTGTCTTCTAATTCAAAAACTGGGCATGACAAAGCCGCCAAATTGGTGAATTATATTTTACTCTATAAAACAAGTGAACTGACATTCACTGAACTGGTTAAATTTCTTACATCACTTTTTAGTTTTAAAACTTCACTCTTTCATAAGAGATGGAAGTGCATGAATTTAATCAGAATGGTTAGTGAAGATTACACTACATTTGCATTGGTCATGAACAAGCATTGTGATTATTTCAAACTGTCAGAATTGAGTGTAAATAATGTAAGTGGCTAATATTATTTCAAGAACTCATTTCAGTTAAAGATGCTGAAATTAGATATAGAGCTCTAAATAAATTGGAAAATGAGCCAAATCTTACTCTCTGACAAATAACTGAAGACTGTCAGAGATTAATAAGCATATGCCAAGACTTGAAAAATATCGAGCAATCTGGCATAGTTCACGTAAGAAAATTACGTAAAAAGAAAAAACAATTTATTTCTCCCTCTAAATCAAACCAATCAAAAAAGAAACAAGAAAATTTGCTTCCTGACCTGTATTTTGGTTGTGGATTATTACATTGGTATAAAGACTGCCCTTACTAGAATAAAAAATTCTGAAATTGTAGCTGTATCAGACACAAGAGCTCACATAGTTGACTGAGAAAAAAAGTTAATAGCTACCTGAAAATTATAAAAGCATATGTACAAGATGTATTAAACATTAGGAAGTACATTCAAATACAAATCCTAATAAAAATATTAAACTGCAGTTGGATTCTTGCTCAGATTTAACAATCATGAATCTACACACTTGGAAAAATTTGGGAAAACCAACCTTGCTAAGAACTAATAAAATGGCCAAGTCTGTGACTGGGAAGAAAATCAAGTTTGCGGGAGAACTTATCAGAAATGTAAAGTTTCAAGGAAGGTTGTTAAAACTAAAAACGTTTGCATTAAAAAGTAAAGAGAATTTATTTGGCATGAAATGAATGGTGAAATTAAAGTTGTGGGATATACCAATTAATTCATTTTGCCAAAAGCTCAAAAAACTGAACACCAAGGCAAATAATTTAATAAAAAATCAAAAAAAACTTTTCCAAAAGTTTTTTCTGGGGGTCTTTGTTGGTGTGATAAGATGACAACAAAATTCAAGTTAAAAGATGATATCTAGCCAGTGTTTAAGAAAAAGAAACTGCTTTTCACCTTTTTACCAAAAATAAATGAAGAACTTGACAGACTAGAAAGAACCGGTGTCTTGTTGAAAATTGTGTACAGTCAATGGGCTTCACCAACTATGTGAAGAAAAAGTAAAACAAGATCCAAGTCAGCACCCATTTCTCAATTATGCTTAAAGCTGATACAAAGACTTTCACTGTTCTTTACCTTCACCATTTAAGGAAAATGACAGACTTCATCATTGTACATATGACACATGAACTCTTCCAAATTATACATAAGCAGCAGTTTTGCTTAACAGAGAGTGAGAGCAGAATCTATTCTATCAGATAACTCTGACAGCCGGATTAACAGTCATGCTAATAATCTCTCACTGATATATGTTTGTACTATTATCTTTGTAAACATATGTGTTTAACTCTATTCCTTCTTTGTGTCTATTTCTGGCTCTAACAAGGCCACAGTATATATATATATATATATATATATATATATATATATATATATATATATAAAGAACAGTTAGCAAAAATGTCTTTAATCTAACATGTTTCACTTTAGTAAGCTTCTTCACAGATTTGTTACAACAAATGATTTAAAAATTTAAATTTTTAAAAGAAAATCTATAGAGACAGTATGATGATTGACCTGTCATGTGCAATGAAGCAATAGATGATTATATATAGGTTTGTTCAGGTTGTTTGAGAACACATCTTTTAATAATTTGTTCTGATTATCATTTTTTATTCTAATAAACGATAACAAGCATTACGCTAACTCAGCAAATAGAAAAGCACACTATAATCATTCCTTTAAGAGTATGAGCATAGTGTGTTAGACAATGCTTACTTCCTGAAAGTAGTAAACTTCACATATGACCTCCTAGCACTACATGATTCTGAGGACCTCCTACATATGTAGTGCGGTCAAATGAGAAATCAATCAACACCTCAATAACACTATCAAATTTCTTAAATCTGGAATAAGTAGTACATTGTCAAAAATTGAAAAAGATCATTTGATTCCAGCATGTCAAAGTTTCATAAGCAGTTTTTGATATATTTGTTAAATGTGTCAAGAAGAGGAAGAGTTTATAGGAATTAAATCCTATATGCATATTTAAACTGATAAAATCCCATCAGAAGGTTTTTCTTAGATAAATAATCATTACTGGGGTAAATACTGCCAAAATACTTGCAGACATAGTGGCAGACTTACTGTTGTATTGTCAAGGGGAATAATACACAGAGAAGAAAGAGTGTTTAATATATTTATTCAGCACAGTATCTGGTGCTAACAGATATATACAAAAAATACAGAACAATAAGTTACAAACAATTAACAAGACAAACTTGCAAGAGAGAAGAGTCTAAATAGTACGTAGATGATGAAGTAAATCAGTCTGAATATTAATCTGCATGTTGCAACTTATTAAAACAACCCTTTCAATACACACTCATAAACTCTTTTGGGCTATGATCCAGATCATTGTTTAGAGTGCTGAAGAGGCACTAGCTACTCTACAACATCTACCATGTGTTATTTTTGGACCATTTAGAAAATAAGAATAAGAACTCACTTCACACTTTGAGTAAGAGATTTTAGTGTCTCAGTGTGAAATCATTTTCTAACCAATGAAAAACTTGTATTCAAGTAGTTTAAACATCTATGTGAAATTAAATTTTGATTTTTTTTACAGATATAAAAATAGAAGCCTACTGCTTCTTGAGGCTCACAATAATTTTGGATGTCAGTTTTATATGCATATCTCCTGGTTTTGCTTTGAAGAGGTTATGCTGTGCTGAATCAAGAAGGTGGTTGCTGGAAGACCCTATATCTGGCAACAGGACTCTTCACTATGCCACACAAGCAAGTGAACCCAGTAATAAATATCAGATAATTTTTGTGACAACATCACCCTTTACTTCTGACTACCTAACTCCCTAAACTGCAAACCCCTTGATTATTATGCATGGAGAGCAGTTGAGCAAGAGGCCAACAAAACTCCTAAGTCCAAAGATGAACTGAAAGCAAGGATTATGGCAACATTCACCAACTAAACAAGGATCTGTCCAAAAGAGATACAGGAGATTCCAAAGTCATCTGGAAGTTGTGTTTGCCAATGACAATTCTTATTGAATAAATTTATTTTTTAGTTTTTCAAGATATTTTTGTGTAATTTTGGTAAATATAACAGTTAAAATGTGATATCAGTGTTATTTGCATTTTTGGCATAATTTCCATTTGACAAAGCAAATGAAACAGACCCAGAAATTGTTATCATTGCATTTGTTAAAAAATAGGAAACTTTTGAATAATGGCCAAATTAAACAGTAATTTATTTATTGGCTCCTGTTTAAATTTATTGTTTAAAACTTATTATATTTGTAGATGAGGCTCTGTATCAGATATAGTATTTAAAGGTATTGTTTTAAGTAGTTAGGTAGTAATAATGTATATTGAAATATACCCATTCCTCTTCACTAATAAAGTGACAGAGAAACTCTCTCTTTTTCTCTCAACAGATATATCCTTTTCTTTCTTCCATATTTCTAGTAACCTAGATATTAACCTGGACATAGCTTATGTGTCAATTGAGATCATGCGAAAGTTAACCAATGACTAATACACCTGCCAAAATCAAATCAGAATTGTGTAGACATTAAGTAAATATAAAAAGAACAGTGCATAGCTGTTTTAGTTGGTCGTGCATGTGGAGTTCATGTCTGCCATCAGAGATTCAATCAAGACACCAACCAGGCAAAGGAAGATGAGCCTTAAATAATCTTCATGAAAAGAATGTGTAGAAAACCAAAGAATGAATTTTAAAAGTATAATCTATACATTTGAACACCCACAACATAATATAACATAGCACAAACAGTAACCTGATACTACATTCCACCAAATACACACATGTAGGAACAAATATGTTATATTTACATAAATAAATATCTTCATAACCTGAAGACAGCAATACATGTATAATAATGAACATTCACATGAATACCACAATGACTTATACAAGAAACATATCAAAGACACAAAAAGGGCAGAAAAGATAATCATTCACATAAATTAAAAGATGTAACCTTATGGGATTAACAACAAAATAAAAATGGGGGTATAGTTAACAAAACCTAGCCTTTACAGATTTATTATCTCAAACTTTTTTTTTTTAATCATTTCACCCCGAGCAAGGCAGAAACGCCACTGATGTGCAGGGGGTTACATAAATGTATAAAGATTAATTAGAAAAGAGTGAGGAGTACAAGCTAGTTAGAAAGGAACAATAGAAAGCTGAGAAAGCAGGTGCAATGACAGATACATAGGTGGAGAGAAAGGGAAGGTTATACAGGGGAGGGGAGAGAGCTAGAGGTCAGTGGTTAGTAGATGAGTATTGACTTTGCATTTAAATTTCTGGAGGTCGTAGCCGTCAGGAAAGCAAGAATACGGGAGCGAGTTCCACAGGCGGGAAGTGCGAGAGAGGAAGCTGCAGGAGTAGAATTGTCGTCTGCATTTGGCTAACCTGACTGTGAATGGGTGGGACCCAGTTGCCAGTCTGGTTGCACGGGTAAACACCTGTTGAGGAGGCATCAGTGACTTAAGCTCATCCGAGCAGAAGCCATGAAAGTATTTAGAGAAGAGACAGAGGGAGGCCACATTTCTACAATTGGAAAGTGGCTGCAGTCGAGTCGCCAGATCAGTACCTATCACATTACAGACTCTCCTTTGGAGCTTGTCAAGAACACTGAGGAGAACGGCAGGGGCACCTGACCATAAATGGCAGCAGTACTCCATGCACGGACGGATGGTTGACTTGTATATATGCAGGATGGATTCAGGTGGAAAAAACATCCTGGATCGACATAGTGACCCAATCTTCTTAGCAGTAGTTTTGCCTATAATATAGAATATTAGTGTGAACATAAAACTCAGTGATGTTTAATGGTTTTCAGTTTCATGCTTCAGTGAACTAAGAATAGATCAAGAATATCATTGCCAGTTTTATTTTTTGTTTCAACAGCTATAATTGTGTATTGTGATTATGGTAATTTTGAGACATTCTTTTAAACTTGACCTTAAAACTACTGAAGCTCCTTTGAGAATTTGAGAAATAGAAGAAAATGTAACAATATCAAAACTGGTCAAAACATCTTAGAGTTGACAACTTAACCCTCAAAAGACTTGAAGTGAATGATCTGGAGTTTATAATGCTTTAAAATGATAAATAGAGGATAAGGTTACCACCAATTCTCAAAAATTCTCCCTGGAGTTAGAATCATTGAAAAAATATATATATACACACAAATAATTTTCTTTTAACTTTTTTTTCCTGTTAAATGATTTATTAACTTTTACAAGTAATTTGCATGAGGATAATTGTGATTACTTTCTGAGATTAGTTTTGAAAGTAAAATTCAATTCAGGTTGTATTTATTTTACCTTCTAACTCATGAACTAAAGAAAGTAAAAAAACAACTTCAGTCTTGTGTCTCATCTTACTCAAGCTCAACTGATTCATCTGCAGTGATCCACCAATGATTAATTCATGCTAGAGAACCAGAAGTTTAATTGCCATCATTTTTAAAATCAAAGAAAATGTGGTAAATGTTTGTGAGGATTGATAGATTTAATTTTCTTTTTTGTAAATATTCCCAATGCCTAATGGTTCTGTTGTCTGGTCAGAGAACTGTCTTGAGCAAATAAGAATAGTCTGTATTTAAGCATTTTCACATTTTCAGATTTTTTTTAACTTGGATTTATTCTTTAAGTCTAATTAATATATTCTACCCAGAAATTTACTATGATGCAAATAAAAAAAAGGTTACCAATCCCTGCTCTTCAACATCATCAAAATATCTGAATACATCTGATCACTGTATTCATAAAATATTCATTTCTTTGTAAATAAACATCTGTTGTAATCATTTGGTGTCCTGTACTAGCGGCCTTGTGCTAGACTTAGCTTAGCAAATAGCTACAAAACGATACATTAAAACAATAACAGTGTACAGGAATTCCTCAGTGAGTGCAACAATGTGTACATTAACAGATATGCATTAATCAAAAACAAACAAAATCGACAAATGAAGTAGTTACCCATTTTCTATTTTTAAGTTTCTGAAAACTTTTAATTAATCGGTAACTAAATTTTACTAATTGAAAATGGATTAATTGAGGAATTCCTGTATTGTTGTGATATTATAGTGAATTTTTTCTTATTGAAAAGCAATTATTGCGTCAGGATTAAATTTCTCTCTTATTTATTAACAGAAATAATGATACTGAACATTGTTGTCTAATTAAATATAACATAGAGATATATGTGTTAGAGTTGAAGTCACCAATGTGGAATCAGCAGATCAGCCATGTAAAAGTGCTAATTAAGTGTACAATATGGTTAGAAAAAAATACAAATCTGAATCAGAATTACAATGAATAACTTTAAATGAACTGTCAGTCTTTGACTGGGTCATTATGACAATAAATTAATTAGAGTTTTGAATGTAAGACAGTGAAAATGCACATGTAGGTCAGCACATTACTGTGAGTTTTGTGGGTTGATGAAATATAGATAAGAACAGGAATTGTGGTCAGTAACTGTTAGTATATGATTATTAATTATTCATAGAACTGACAATTTGGGTTTTTAATTTTTTTTATAAGTGAATTCTATAATTATCTATGACTGAAAAAACTGATTGGTTAGAAAGTATATTTTTCTATGCTCAGATCTACTTTTTCAGGGTGATGTAGAATCTGTTTTATAATAATCAAATGGATCCCAGAAGAATCTCTGTACAGTGAAAATGATTGGTTGGAATATATATATATATATATATATATTGTGGAAATTAACAAATTTTTAATGAAACCTGGTTATAAACAACTGAGAATTTGAAATGAATTATTTGAAATTTGCATATATATATATATATATATATATATATATATATATATATATAAATACATGCAAATTTCATTAAAAAGGATACACAAGGCACTGTGGTTAAGTTTTTATATAATTTTTCATGAGATCTTATAATTTTTTCTTTTTATAACATAAATTAGATAAAAATTGTCCAAATGTTTGACATTTTTTAGCACTTTTGGCTATACTTTTAGCCATCACCAGGGATGAATTTTATTGAATTTTTGCTGGATAGACATAGTGTTTATGTATGTGTTGAAAGCCATGTGTATGTTTTATATTCCAAACACAAAGCCCACATTGTTGCTGTTCTATTGTTAATATTGTTAAGTGTTGGATCTTTCTTTTTTCTAAATAATGCTTCTATTATTTTTAGCCTTTTTTGCATGTAGATGATGCTATTATATTTATATTATCAATGAGTATGTTACGGATAGAGATTGATAGAGATTGATAGAGATTGATAGGGATTGATAGAGATTGATAGAGATTGAGATTGATAGGGATTGATAGGGATTGATAGGGATTGATAGAGATTGATAGGGATTGATAGGGATTGATAGGGATAGGGATTGATAGGGATTGATAGAGATTGATAGAGATTGATAGGGATTGATAGAGATTGATAGGGATAGAGATTGATAGGGATTGATAGGGATTGATAGGGATAGAGATTGATAGGGATTGATAGGGATAGGGATTGATAGGGATTGATAGAGATTGATAGGGATAGAGATTGATAGGGATTGATAGAGATTGATAGGGATTGATAGGGATAGAGATTGATAGGTGTCCACGTGTGTTTAAATGAGATCAAATTGAAATATGGTATGAAATATGCAATAAAATTGTAAGATCACATGAAAAGTTATATAAAAAATGAAATCTAATATTTTGTCTGTCATTTTTTATGAAACCTGCATAAAATAGAGATTGCTGCCAAAATATACAATATATATATGTGTGTGTGATATGTTCCAGAAAGATATATATATATATATATATATATATATTATTCGAAGTAGCTAAGTGGTTTTGGCAAATGTAACCAGGTAAGACAGTCTAGCAAGTAGCCATAATGGACTGGTACTCGTTATAGTATGCAGTATGCTTAGGTATAGGCTTATACAATAGGTCTAGTCAATAGGTGTTCCAATAGGTGTAGTCTTAGGTATCTCCGCCTTAGTCTGTATTTATGGCTGACACCAGCCAATCATATTACTGTGAGGGGGAACCAAGGTATATGCATATTCATTACATCAGTGTGTATGTATGCATATTGTGTCAGATATAAGATGAAGAAATTCTGGTTTACTGGAAATAAAGGTTAGTAAAGAAAAGGAAGGGGTAAGGAATGTTGTTGGAGAAAAGGCCAAGATAGAGGGATAATAGTAGCACACTTTTTCTGGCAATGGAAGGCAACAGTTTATCCTAGAGGTCAGGGTATCTAAAATTTAAATTCTAACCATTATCAAAAAATAGGCTAAAAATATAATTGTATATATATATATAAAAGTGGAAAATGATGTCAAACCAAGTGGGGATAGTTTGTTTCATGCTTAAATGCAATTTTCAGGCCTGAATATGTTCAAGCATAAAACAGATTGTCACCACTTGGTTTTAACATCAATGCCCAGTTTTATAGGCTCTGTCTCTGATATTGAGCACTTTTACCCATAAATATAGTATACCTTAAAAACTTATTTTTATCATCTAATCTAAATTAAAATCTAACCTTATTTATAAATGGAATTTTGTCTGTGTGTGTGTGTGTGTCCATTTCCTATTTACTCCGAAATGGCTGAACCAATTTTCTTGAAAATTTACACAGTTGTATTATAAGCATCTGCGAGTGTTCTTAGCTAGGTTTTGTGTCAAGGTACCCCCGATAAATATCAAAAATTGATAATTGAAAAAATTGGGTTATAGAAAGAGTGGTCCAATTTTAATCAAATTTGATACACTCATAGACAAAGACATAAGAAACGATATTCAGAAGTTTCAAGGATGCAGTTCTTACAATAGTGCAAAAAATTGATAATATATATATATATAAAAGTCAAGATGTTTGTGTGTGTGTCTGTTTATCTGCCTGTATGTCTGTATTTTTTTCAGCCCTTTTATTTTAGTTTTTGCTTCAGGTTTGGCTCTAAGTAGGTATGATTGTAGTTCTGAGTCTCACCCATGATATCATTTGCTCAGAGGACTTATTTAGCCTTCAAAATTCAGTTTACGGTGAAAAAAACTTATTTGATATTGATACCAGGAAAGCAAAATTTGACTTACATACATTAATTTTTCTTTCAGTCTACGATCTCGCTTTAACTGAAAACAACTATTGCTTTTAGTCTTTCGTGCCAATGTTAAAAGAGTCTGAGCTCCAGGAACATTGATTAGTTTTAAAGCTTTCATTACACCCAAGCAACGCCGGGCTATACTGCTAGTATATATATATATATATATATATGAATACATGGTATATCATATGCTAAAAGTTTGCCTTCTTCTACCGAGCGCCCATAGCTCAGAGCTAGAATTGCCGACTGAAACCAATTTGGTTGTGTTTTAATCCTGGGTAAAAAGCAATTGGATGTCTAACCATACTGATGAGCTGTGATACAGCAAAACAAATCTGTCTGCAGATGATTATATATATATATATATATATATATATATATGCCCCTATGTCTTTTCTACAAATATTTTCATAGCAACTGCTCCAACAATCTTTTTACCCTGGTGCTCCGACTACATGAATTTGAGTGTGCCACTAGATTGGCTTCTTCTAGGTCCCATCTATTTATTATTGAAATAGATTAATGCAACTGTCACTTCTACTAAAACAGTTTATTTTTTAAACTTCCCACTTGTGGAACTCCTTTCATTTACTTGCTTCCCTGATGACTACAATCTGCAGAAAAAAAGTGACCCAGTGTGAGAAGACATCATAATGGCATCCACATAAAACTTTGAAGTCATCATGAACCTGTTCAGTTAAGGTGACAAATGTTTGTACTAAAACTATACATATATATATAATTATTATTAATCAGCTTTTAGCCATAATTAAATTAGACTAGTATGCAGTTTTATTAAAAAGTGCTCAATACATATATAATGTGGAGCTTTTGAATATTTTTCATTTGGAAACAAATTATTTACAGAACCTTGGTTTCAACCTTTCAGTATCTTCAGGCAATTTATAATAACTGATTTTCCAATGTATTCAAGCATACTACAGAGATTTTTATGAATGCATGACTGGAAGTTTAAAATAACTGAAATTTAAAAATTAAGAAGGAGTTACTTAAGGATTTTAAACACTTTCATTCAGGATTGTATGATCCTAAAAGTTTTTTTGTAATTAAATCTGTATATTATTTTTGATCTTTCATTTAGTAATTTTTTTGTTTAGGAAATAATATTATGACTAACTTTTTTTCTTGGCACAATCTGTAGACAACACCACCATTGTAAGGTTTAGCTTTTTTTTGTACTCCATGTTATATCAAGGTCTTCGTCATGTTTTTCTTTTAATTTCAAGACAGTTTGGAACAATATATATATATATATATATATATATATATATATATATGTTTTAATTGCTTTATATTGTGTGTTAATCTTTGTTTGCATAAAGGGTAATGGTGTATAATAAGCAATAAAATTCTTTGTCTTGTTCCAACAGAGTGGCAGCAGTCAGTGAACTATGATTATGAAATTAAAATATAACTACAGTTTTGTTTCATTTAACTGTCTTGCTTATCCAAACTACTATCATTTGAATGATGCCATCATGAATGTGAGTTTAATAATGATTGGTCTACAAGAATTTCTTTTTTCAGTCAAAAAGCCATGAATATATTTTAAATGTAATTTAATAACCGTTTCCAGTTATTAAAACAGAATATTTTTGTTAATGTTCTGTTGCATACTGAAAAATTCTGCAGCATATTATAAAGTTTTATAGCATGTTGTAAAATTCTATAACATTTTGCAACCTCTTTTAGGAATTGAAAAATTTGGTAATATATTGCAACAGGCTATAACATTTAGTAAAAGTTGTTAATATGTTGTAAAATTTTGAAGCATTTTAAAAAATTTTTCTGATATATTGTAAAAAGTTCTCTATCATTTTAAAAAGTTTTTGATATATTGTAAAAACTTCTGTAGCATTTAAAAAAATCTTCTGATATATTGTAAAAACTTTTGTAGCATAAAAATCTTCTGATATATTGAAAAATTTCAGTAGCATTTTAAAAAGTCTTCTGAAATATTGAAAAAGTTCTGTAGCATCTGAAAAAATCTTCTGAAATATTGTAAAAACTTCTATATCATAAAAATCTGATAGATTGAAAAAATTTTGATAGCATGTTAAAAAATCTTCTGTCATACTGAAAACATTCTGTAGCATTTTAAAAATTCTTTTGATATATTGAAAAATTCTGTAGCATTTTAAAAATTCTTTGTACATATTGAAAACAATTCAATAGCATTTAAAAAAATTTTCTGATGTATTTTGTAAAAAAATTCTGTAGCATTTTAAAAAATCTGATATATTGTGAAAAATTCTTTTGATATATTGTAAAAATTTCTGTCACATTTTTAAAATTCTGAGGAACAGCATTGTTCTGAAACATTAAAATTTTATGAAGTGATATGATGCTTTTATAAACCATTGTAATAACAAAATTACAATATTAAGCTCTACTTGTATTGATCACTCTCTATAAAAGTAAATGCATAAACAGTAGATTTTAATCTACTTGTTCTTTCACTTCTTTAAAATATATATATATATATATATTTTTTTTTTTTAATCATATCACCCCAAGCAAGGCGAAAATGCCACTGATGCACAGGAGGCTACGTGAGAGTGAAAAAATTGGAAAAGAGAAAAACTGGAAACCACATCCTAACCAGGAAACAAGGGATGAGCCTCTTCACCTGTTCAATAGACGTGGGTGGTATATATATAATTGTAATACTTAGCACATTTTTCCATCGGTATTTTTTCTCAAGACAACTTTAAAAGATTGAACATATTTACAGATGCATATTTAAAAGTCTTTGTGAAAGCAGCAACAGCTGAATACCAACCAAAAATTAAACATTTTGCAGCATCAATTCAAGGCCATGTATCTGATTAATTTTAATGCTTATTATTCTTACCTTATTTATGCAACTTGGTTTTATGTTACATAATTTAATTTCCAGTTCTAGTGAAATCATAAAAAATAAAGGGATTTTCTTTTAGTTGCATAACAAGAAATGTAAAAGTAAAACAGAATTAAATCTCCAAAATCATCATTTTTATAAAATAGTGAAACAGTGACATATGGGCCGCAAATTCTTAAATGTATATAGATATTGATATTTTTAACATTGAATACAAGAATTAGTACCCAATTTTTACTAAATTATTCTTAACTGAATTAAGCTTTCCAAGCTACATGATATTTTGAGGACCTTAGATGACATGCCTGGAGTTGTTATTGGAGGCCACAAATTGAACAACATAAGGTATGCAGATGATACAGTGCTGATTGCACATACGGAAAGGAAACTACAAGACCTCCTACAGAAAGTATTGGTGGTGAGTAACAAAAAAGGACTACAAATAAACTTTAAGAAAACTGAATGCATGGTCATCAGCAAAAGATACAATCCAAAATGCCAAATACAGGTGGGGGATACCAGAATCAAGCAAGCACAAAAATTTAAATAACTAGGAAATGTTTTAACAGGAGATGGAAAGTGCAACACAGAGATCCGAAGGCGAATTGGCATGGCAAAGGACGTGTTCCAGAAGCAGAGTAAAGTACTAACACACAGGAAAATTTCACTAGAAACAAAGAAAAGAGTGCTGGATTGCTATGTGATGTCAGTTCTTCAATATGGCAGTGAATGCTGGACAATATCATCGAAAATGAGGACAAAACTTGAAACAGCAGAAATGTGGTTCTACTGAAGGATGCTGTGGATATTGTGGACTGAGCATGCAAGCAACTATGAGGTTTTGGAAAGAATGGCAACAAAAAGGAAATTAATACTGAGCATCAGGAAGGGACAACTGAAGTTCCTGGGACACGCAATGAGGAAGGAGAGCTTGGAGAACCTGATACTGACTGGCCAGGTAGAAGGCAAAAGAGACAGAGGAAGGCAGCAGATAACATATTTGCAGGGCCTGATCAGGTGGATGACGGAACAGGGGTTGCGTGGTGTAACAGGAGCAAACATACTAAGAGCAACAAGAGCTAGGGAGACGTGGAGAACCATGATCGCCTAGGTCCTGAAGGGACAGGGCACATAGAAGAAGAAGAAGCTACATGACTCTCACATGTTTTGTCAAAATACTCTCTGTTGGATCTAACACACTATTTTATTGTTAAAACAATATTTTAACTGCTTTTTTACACTCATCATTTAGGGCAGACTCTAAAATCTGATATTCAAAATTAAAAGAATCTGGAGATACACAAGCCAGATTTAAACTCTATATGAAGCTGCTTACAGTCACTTTGGCACAATGGGGAAAGCCTCAATCTGTACTACTTACTTGTACTTGTGGCTGCATTCAGCCCTCGGTGGGTAGAGCTGGCTTCTTCTTTAGAAGTTTCATGGGATATTTTAGCTTTCCAAACAGTCCCCAGACACATGTGGTATGAAGATTTTTCCCGCAGTAGGTTGCCAACTCTTACTGCAGTAGGCTGGTTGCCAACCAAGGCTATAGAACCCATTCTGTCCTGCTATTTTCCCATAGATGGTGGGAGAAAAGATGAATTCATACCTTTCCCAAAGTATTTAAGTGGATGCAATAAATTCAACTGTAATTTGAACTCAGTTCTCCAATTTCTCAATCCAAGCTGCTATTCATTACTCTACTGTGCTTCCACTCCTCAATCTGTCTTCTCCATCTAGCTGTGGATAAAATAGCAAAGCTCTTTAGACTTAGAAGAACAACTAAAGGAAGATTGGTTTGTTTTTTAATGTAAAGTTTCCAGAATTGTTGTTTATTCTGGCTTGTAATCAGTTCCTGCAATTTGTTTCTTTTAGTCAAACACTCCACTGACCCCATCATGTGTCTCCAGTTCGACACAGCAATAACAGTTCTTCCTCACTCCATGTCATTCCCTTGTTTATATCCTCATTGACAGCCCAAATTTACATATGGGAAAAGAGATTCTTGTAACTTCAGATTATATCAGTTTTAAACCCATGTAGCCACCATTTTTTCTTTTTGTCCTGGAGCTAAGTTTTTTTCTCTAGCATTACATTGACTGTTGCAAAAATGCATGCAACCCTGAACCTCTTTGCCCTTTGCAGTAGTCCAGTACAGTTTTCTATGGCTTATCAACCCTTTACAGATTATTCAAAGCCAAAGATCTTTTTAGATTGTAAGAAGTTTCTTTTAGATAATAATTGTCAGAAGAGAAGTGGTAGATTCATACCTTTTCCAAGAGTGTAAGTGTAAGTGAATGTCATGAACCCAATCAAAATTGGAACTTGACTCTCTGATTAACAATTCTGTGGCATTATCCATTACAAGGGCATCATATCCAATCTTATAGCATTCGGTATTCTCAAGCCTAGGTACTGACAAGGTTTAACCAGATGAAGAGAAAGAGAACCAACAAACCTACAATTATTTATTGGCAGCATTCATATATGTACATAGCCGCCAGGTCAGATCAAGCTTAGACTCACTACTTGTAACATGTAGTCTAGTACAGCCTGGTGCATGGATGGGTAGTTGGTACTTAAACCAACTCTCTACTAGCTTTTCTACTGGTAGGGAGGGTAGCATGTTACCCTACCAAAAACACAATCTGCCAAAATAAGTTTTTATATAGGATAGGATTGGGGGAACCCTTCTAGAGATGATGTCTTGATAAAGATATCCAATGTATTGTCTATTTAGACTACTGTGGATGTCAAAGTCATATGTTAAAAAGAGTATCTGACTTTGTAAAACCTTGCTTTGACTCATGATGGCAAATCTTTTGTCAGGCAGGATCTACCTTGCTTTGCACAAAATTTAATCTGGTTCTGACCCAACAAAAAAACATGGCTATGTAGACCTGTTGGGTAGTTCATATAAAAGAAGGTTACTCTGACAGAAAATATATCTACAAATTATTGCTCATATGTTTGATCCATGTTACCCTCAGAATCTTTATATAAAACCACATTTATGCTGCTTCAAGTCTCTTCTTCATCTTTGAGAAGATTGTCCAGCATTCACTTTAATACAGGACTGATATTACATAACAGTTCAGTATTCTTTTCTTTGTTTCTAACAAAATTTTTGTGTTTCTTAATACTTTAATTTGGAAGGTATTTTTCACTATCTTTCAAATTTTTAAGAACAGTATTTTGTTTCTGAATTTCTTTCTTTTAACTATTGCTTCAGCTGCTGCTTTTGTTTTAAATAAACTCTCAGTACATCAAAAAGAACTTTTGAAATGGAGAGGTAACCTTGGCATATTTGGGTAGTTTTATTAAAATAATCCACAATCTATACTGACAGTAAAATGCTTGTACATGTATAGAAAATGAATTCAGTACACTTTTCTTTGTTTCAGGTAGGACACATCTACTTTTGTGCAATATTTAACTAGATTCTGCTTCAACAAAAATACATGGCTCTCCAAGTAGATCTAAATATTTTCAAATTTGACTACATCAAATATGACAGAATGAGCATTCATTTATTTAGTGTTATCTTTCTTATTTCTTTTTTGATTCACAGAATCTTTAATCTTTTTCATTTTTTTATGAACAGAATCTTTTATAATTGTATACTTTCCAAACAATTCTTTATTTATGGTTTAAATTTTATGTTCTAAATGTATTTTTACTTTTGAAGCACAAAATTATTTTTATGTTATTCTTTTGGAATGATTCTCTGTTGAATAAAATATAACCAAAATCTGACCATTTTTTAAAATTATAGAACTGTAAATAGCCAAATTATTTAAGATTTAATAACTAAATTTTAATGTAAAAACATTGTGTTTGGCATATCCATGGATCATAGTTTAACTTGGGATAAATCAAAGTGAAGGGCAATAAGCAGCTGTTAACTTTATTTATAAAAGTATTGATCAATTGCTGCTACTCATTGAAGAGGCATTAATTATATAACAGTTATTAATAAATCTATCCAATTTAAGCTAACTAAATATATTATATCAATGCTGTATTAATATTCTTATAGATATGATATGAATTTTAAAAAAATATTTTGGCTTTCTGTTGTGTTTCCAAGTAGGTTATTGCAATCTCATTTTGATAGGTGTTTAGTTAGAAAAAAACTATTGTATTTTTTTTTTTAATCATTTCACCCCAAGCAAGGAATTCCACTGCTACTATTGTGCTTGGGGCTACATAAAATAAAGAGAAAGAGTGGTTAGATATAGGAAATGTCAGAAGGGGGGTGATGGATAGATGGGTGGGTGGGAAGAGTGTTTGAAAGAATGGAAGCGAGTTAGTTTGTTAGGAGGTGTCTATTGACCTTATATTTAAACTCCTGGAGGTTGTAGTTGTCGGGGAAGCAGTCATGTGGAAGGAAATTCCACAGTCGGGAAGTGTGAGAAAAGAAACTGTTGGAGGAGAAGTTGCGGTTGCATTTTATCAGTTTCACTGTAAAAGGGTGGGATCTAGCTGCTTGCTAATCTAGTATCTCATGCAAATTTGAACCTAGGGGAGCCAGTGATCTAAGTTCATCGGAGCAGAAGCTGTGAAAGTATTTATAGAAGAGACACAGGGAAGCCACGAGAGAGACTGCAGGCGGTCTGCTAAGTCAGTATCCCTCACATTACAGACCCTCCGCTGTACCTTGTCGAGAAGCCCAAGGAGAATAGCAGGGGCACCCGACCAGATATTGCAACAGTATTCAATGCACGGGTGGATGGTAGATTTATAAATGTGCAGGATAGATTCAGACAGAAAAAACTTCCAGGCCCTGCACAGAGAACCGACTTTCATAGCAGCGGATTTAGCAATGGATTTGATATAGTCATTCCACTTGAGGTCCACTGAAAGTGTGAGACCAAGGAGGCGTAGTGTTTTACTCTCTGGGAGGCAAGCCTGGTTCATTATATTAATAATATTTCATATGAATTTATTCAAATTAAATTTGAATGGACATGTTTTAAAGCCTCCAAAACAAAATCATAGAAACCCATTTTTGCTCCTTCATCTCCTAGAGAGCAACTCATTATGCTTTTTTGGTCTCAAATTTGTTTCTGACATAAAGTGGAGTGATTATATTGAATCAGTTGGTAGGCCTTTTGCTAAGAAACTTGGTTTATTATGTCCTGCCCGATAATTTTTTTCATTGAAATCTAACTTAGATATTTATAAATCTGTCATTCTTCTGTGCATTAAATATTGCTGCCCTATCTGATCTGATGATCTGGTTAGATATCTAAAGTTTCTCCACACAAACCTAAGAAGGGTCAGTAATGTAATCAGTTCCAGCCTAGTATCTTGACTTCACTTATTTCCCTACCACTGTGACATAGCTTCCCTCTGTTTTTTCTATAAATATTTTCATGGAAATTATTCTAATATGCTCTCTTCTTTGGGAGTTGGATCATGTGAATTCAAGCTTGCAACTAGAGTGGCTACTAGATCTTTTCACTTTACTGTTGAAATAGATGTTAGTGTAACTTCTGCATTAATAGTTTCTTTTCTTGCACTTATCACCTGTACAACTCTCTTCCGGTTTCTTGCTTCCCTGCTACCTAAAATTTTAAAAGAATTAAATGCAAAATCGATTGCAATCTTCTGCTTTTCTAAATCCTATCTTTTATTGTCCTTTCTCCTCTCAAAAGTCTTCTTATTCTCTTTCAATTTCATAGCACCTCGAATCTTAGTGGCATTAATGCCTTAATTGATGTGAAATGATTAAAAAAGCAAAAACAAACTCAATTTTCTGGTCTTCATCAGAGAATTTTAACTGATATAGAGTCATTTTACTGGTTTGAATCTCTTTATAATCCACTTTGTTGGTTGTCATAGCTTTATGGCAAGTCCTTTCTCCAACCTTCTTCAGATGAATATTTCCAGCAAATTCAAAAAGTATTTGGTGTGTACCATTGTGTTTTGGACCAGTAGCTGGTTAGGTTTTAGATGCAACTTCTTGGGTGATGGTTGCAGTTAGATGCACAAAAATAATGTACACAAAAATTGAAACAATTGTTGGAAAAACATGACTAATGAAAACACTTGAAGGAATGTTTATGGTTTATTCTTATCCTTTGACTCAAAATGGGAATGTTTCTCTGAGACTTTTTTTTAATGCAGACTGTATAGAGTGTCAAATAGAGTTCACCAAGGTGGACTGACCACCAGGAAAAATGGTTTCTATTTTATGCAGTTTGAATTGAATTTCTCTTTCAAGTCAGTTTCACTAGAAAATGTTATTATTGACTGTTCTCAGCTCACATTCATCATTGACTAAAATATTTGGGTTGAGACTAATCAGAAATAAAACATAAATAAGAATGTTGCACTCAAGTGTGCTTTGAGCTGTTATGCCCAGTTAAAGGGTCATTCTTCAAACTCCCAGTACATCAAATGAGTGTCTTAATAATAAATGACAAAATTATTGCTTTGGTAAGTTACGATCTCTGGTTCATAAAGTATACATGAGAAAAACTTTTGAAAGTTTATTGAAATGTGTTGCAAATGTCATAAAATTTGGTACATTGGTAGCCAACTTACAGCCATATCATGTTGAATATACCGGTTCTCGCTCGATCACCGAAGTTAAGCAACATTGAGCCTGGTCAGTACTTAGATGGGTGACTGCTTAGGAATACCATGTGCCGTAAGCATTTAGTGATGGATGTGCGTTGTGGTGCAGTGGATATCGGCTCGGAAAGAGAAATCAGTGGACCGAGTTCGAATTCTAGTTGAATGCCCTGCATTCACCCTGCCCTTAAAAAACAAATCCTAATGAATCTTGATACTCAAAAAGAAAAAAGTGTTACTAGACACAAAACTTATATAAAAAAACAACAATAAATTGTTGAAAGAAAAAGGTATTACCAGCAATAAATAAAATAAAAATTTAATTGGCAATAAATGACCCACCGAGGTTGATATGCCATAAAAACAAAACAACCAACCAACCAACATTGGTAGCCTAATGCATTGTTCAGTTAACCTCAAAAGCCATGATCAAATTATATCAACCAATGGCTTTTTGACCAAATATCAAGGGTTAGACTGCACATGAATTACACAAAGTATGTTATCAGGCAGGTGTTTGTATTGATTATGATGTGATGTCTTAAACACAAAGTACACAATAAATTAATCATTTTTTTTTTTGTATTTCACTTTTGAGATGACTAAGGCTTACTAGGAGGTGCATTGTGGTGCAGTGGTTATAGACTCAAAACGAGGGATAGGGGTGCCAAGTTTGAATTCCAGTTGAATTCCTCACATTCACTTATGCACAAATACCCTTTTGAAAGATATTAATCTATCTCTTACCTCCAGTTATGGGTAAAATAATAGTACAGATTGGGTTCTATAGTCTTGGCTGGCAACTAGTCTACTGCAGAAAGCAATGCCAACCTACAGCAAGATAATCTTCTGTCCAGTTAGTCATGTCTCTTTCGAAAAAGTGTATCATGTATGGCACTTAACTGAATAAAAGCTTACTACCAGATTTCAATAACAGAGAAGGACATTCTGAAAACAGTCGTAACCATGCCATTTGGACTTTTTCAATTTAGACGGATGTCTTCAGCCTGAGAAACGCTACTCAGATATTTCATCAATGTGTCAAGAGAACTAGCTCACACATATGTTTACATAGATGGCATCCTTAGAGCAAGCTCAGATGAGACACAACATAAACAATACCTGCACAAAGTCCTGCAAAGACTAGCTTATCACGACTTGAAAATAAATGTAGACAAGTTCGTATTTGGTGTCAAGAAACTGTAGTTTTTTGTGGACAGTAAATTGGTAGAGAAAAGGTGAAAGTGATACAGCAAATCCAATTGCCAATTTCACTTTGTCAGCTGCAACAATTACTTGAACTTGTGAATTATTATTGCTGCTTCATTCCAGATTGTTGAAAATAATTTCACCACTGACAAACATCTTGCAAAACAAAACAAAACAAAAAAACACTTTCACTTAATATGGAAGTACTTGATGCTTTCAACCGAGCCAAATCTGCATTATCAAATATCACCAAACTAACATAACCTCACTGATAACATTGAAGCTAAACTGACTTTGACCACTGATGAAAGTACATCAGCAGTAGGTGCAGTCTTATACCAAGAGATTGATATCACCAAAGCACCCATATCTTTCTTCTCTGCTAAACTCAATCAAAATATAATACATTTTCAAGAGAGTTTTAGGAATCCATCTTGCAATAAAACATTTCAGATATATACTTGAGGACAGAACATTCTTGATCTACACAGATCACAAGCTATTAATATATGCACTATCACCAGATCCTGACAAATACACACCTGGAGACATTTGTCACCTACATATCACAGTTCTCCACTGAAATTATATATATATATATATATATATATCAAAACATAGTAGCTGTTGCACTTTCTGAGCCAAATACAAACTCCATCACTCAGGACATACTTAGTTATGATTTACTTACTCAAGAGCAAGAATCAGGCTCAACTTTGCAACAGACACCCCAAAACACTTCTATGTAGCTTAACCTAGTGCCAACCCTATTTAGGGATAAGCAGTTATATTATGATACCTCAACACCAACCCTTAGACCATCTTTATTGTGACATTGCATATTTGTTCATTTTCATTTACTTTTCCATCCAAGCAACAGAGTCACTTTGAAACAGATCAGTGAAAGACTTTTATGGCCTGAAATGAATAAAGTTGTTAAACTTTGAACTAGTGATTGCATAAACTGTTAGCCTAGCAAATTCCATATGTGCACAAAGTTACCGATCAGAACTTTTAGCAAACTGGGTGTTAGATTTTCACATTTACACTTAAACATTATCAGACCCTACCACTTTGCAAAAACTAGTGCTATTTGCTAACGATTGTCTATCAATTTTCTCATTGGTCCACTGCAATTCCATGAAGAGACATCTCAGTGGAAACAGTAGCAAAGACGATCCTTAAAAATTGGATAGTCATTTACGGTGTACCACCCATCATCACAATTGACAAAGTCACATAATTTCAGTCAAAACTCTTCAGCAAATTCAACTTCTTGCTAGACACCCAACACATTCAAACAACAAGATACCATCTATGTGCTAACAGACTTGTAGAATGATTCCATTGATAGTTGAAAGCATCACTCACAATGAGGCCTAATGCAATTAACTGGGTAGATAATTTGCTACTTGTCCTAGTATCTATTAAGATGATTGTCACACAGGATTTAGTTTGCACCCTATCTGAAATTGTATTTGGTACATTATCCCTACCTGAAAAATACTTCAACAACAAAAATGATGTACACCCTACAACTACCTCTATGCATGATCTAAAACGTGTATGTCCGAATAACAGTTTATTCCCACGTGTCAAACACTGAGATATGTCTACATACCCAAAACACTTTTGATAGTGAATATGTGTTGATTGCAATCATACAATCAAAAAGCCTTTACACCCACATTACTAGGGTTCTTACCAATCAATCAAAAAGGCAGAATCTTGAAATATGACAAAAATGATACTGTTTACATAGACAGACTAAAACCAACCTCAATAGAAAAATCACACCAAAGCCAACAAATGCACAATAATAAGCACACTCAACTGGAAGAATTCACACCAAAAATGCAGATCTAATCTGGATAAAAAGTAACATTTCCACACAGTTTCCAATCATACATATACAACTAGAACATATTGCCAAAAACATTTTCACAATATGAAGGGAGTATTTATAGCAGACTAAAAAATGAGTGGTTGTAAAATACATTTTGCTTTCTCCTCAAACTGCCATACATTTTCCTTGGTGCAAACATTTAACTCAAATCACCAAATGGGTTTGAAGTTTTGCTCTCAACTTTGTCAGCAAGCCACGTTGGAGTTTGTCAAAAATGACAAGGCAGGAAATTTCATCCTTCCAACTGCAGGGAACAGACACCCGAGACGACACACTCCACGGAATGCGCACGCACGCCATTGGCCTGGTCAATAACTGGTAAGAACCCACCTCAGCAACACCAGATACTCTCTCTAACTACAAGTAAATTAGTACAGATTCTTTCCCATATGCAGAGACACATACATGTGTTGCATAGATTCTTATGAATGCTAATGCACACACATGACACAGACACCTTTGCCAATTCACACATACACGCATCTAAGGTTCACATATCAATAAATGTATTTTGCATTTGGTAAACCACATTTTTGTTCTTGTTTCAAATTTTGCTTGGCTAAATGATATGAACTCATAACCATGTTCAACAGATCTAATAAAGAATTATCTACTGTAAGATTTATAGGATTTATTTAATTGAAAAAAATGTTTAACTCTTGATATGAGAAAACAGTTGAATTCAGATAATCGTTTGGACATTCTTTGATAAGGTCAATACTTTGGTTTCTGACCACTGGTATAGATGAAAAAAAAATCTATATTTTGTACTGATATTATGCTTTTATTTAGAAAATACACTGTAGAAAATAGAAACAGATAACAAATATATCTCTCAAAAGGGAGACTGGACAAACAAAATACATTTCAACGAAAAACACAAAGAAAGGAAACACTTTTCAAGAAGAAACAATAGCAACTTGAAACAAATTCAAAGACATAATCAAGGGACACATGATGTTTTAGATAAGAATTTCATACTTAATGCGAAACAGAAATTTACCATATTGTTCTTTGACTTGCATTAGCTAAAGAACACATGGTAGTTTTTTCACCCCTAAGGAGTCACTTGGTAGTAAATTTGTAGAAATTATAGCTAAACAAATGTATATATGATAAATATATATTTTTATGGAACATCAAAAAATTATTCTCATAACTTTAACTTAATTACTACTGCTACCTTGTTACTCACTTGTAACAAATTTCCTAAGGCTAGGGATGTATATACCTTTCAGTGACCAATACACCTAGTGCATTGTCTTCCTTATTTATTCCAATACTACATTTACTATATCTGATACCAAGCAACAAAGACCTATCAGAGCTGCTTGATAATCTTGACATATTTAAAAAAGACATTAGAATAATCAAGAACTTATACTGTCATCAAACAGCCTGCATATGGACAGGAAATGGGTTCGGTGGATATACAAAATTAGAAAGGGGTATAAGACAAGGATGCATTTTCTCACCAGATTTATTCAATCTGTACAGCAATCCGAACCATATTAGATACACAGAAGACTCAGTTCTGATAGAAGACATAGAAAGAAAACTGAATGCATAGTCATCAGTAAAAAAAGAGCCCAGAATGCTAGTTATAGATTGGGGATACTAAAATCAAACAGGTACAGAAATTTAAATACCTGGGAAGTGTTCTAACAGAGTGCAGAAAGTGTGACACTGACATCCAAAGGCATTTTGGCATGGTCAAGGACACATTTCAAAAGCTAAGCAGAGTATTGAGAGACAGGAAACTTTCATTGGAAATAAAAAAATGAGTACTAGACTGTCACATGATTGTCCTCCTATATGGCAGCAAATGCTGGACATTTTTCTCAGAGATAAAAGAAAAACTCAAAGCAACAGAAATATGGTTCTACAGAAGGATGCTGAGGATACCATGGACCAAACATTGTACAAACAAAACTTAAATTTAACATTAAGAAAAGACAGCTGAAGTTTCTGGAACAAGTAATGAGGAAGGAGGACTTAGAAAATTTGATAATGATAGGGTGGATAGAGAGAAAGAGGAACAGGGGATACCAGGAAAATATAATTGATGAGATTAAGCAAATAAATGGCAGAGTAGCAATCAGAAAAAATACCAAGACAAAAGGTATTGAGAGCTACAAGAAACAGCAAGGTGTGGAGGGCCATGATCGCTTACAGCACATAAAACAAGAAAAAGGACTAGCTTCTTGCTTCTGCAGTATCATCTGAAAATTGTTATAATCTTGGCACTCTGATCCCTTAGCTTACATTGCTACCTCATTAATCTCTAAACAGACATAGCATTTTGGTTATTATACTGTTAGTCTTTACTTTGTGTGACAAGTTTTATTTGCATCTTTTTCTTTTACATTTTTGGTCAATTGGTGCTGTCTCCGATCATCTTCAGTTGCCTGTGTATTCACAGAAGCATGTAAATGTCACTCAATATTTTCTTGTAGACTGGATTTAATGAAAGAAGATCTGGTTTGCAATGAAATGCTCAAAATCAATACCAAGTGGCGACAGAATGTAATGCTCTTATAGAAAAGATCTCAACTGGGTTAGCCTTTTCCTCAATATTAGATTTAGTTTCTTTGCACCAATTTACCTTTCAACACACACACAAATATATATATATATATATATTAGAGAGAGAGCCAATATGCATGTTGGTTGTGATGATTACAGTTTTTATTCTTCTTGTCATATTCAGATCTAGACAAGAGTTAAATATCTGAATGCCAATATCCAAGGCTGTCAGTCTTTTTACACTTGTGACATTAGCATCATCCAAGAATCCCAACAGCTTTTAAACACAGAATGTAGAATTAGCATGTTCAAATTTTGACTGAGGTTGCTGATGCCCACTTCAGATCAGTGGTAAAGGCATGAACCCACTTCTCCCTAGGTTTTGTATAATTAACAGATATCTTAAAGAATTTTTATCATTTATATCCAGCAATGGTTGAAAGATGTTGAAGAGGTTGATTAAGTAAGAACTTTTGCAAACCACCTCTACATAATTACTATAATTGCTGAGGCAGTGACAGCCTAAAGCTGTTACACTTATTGCCAGCTTTGACAGAAACCAATATGTAGAATCAGTAAAATATCAGTGATATGAATTATAAAGGAAAATTTCTAAAGTACACATATGCACATGTATATTTCCAAGTGTGGCTTAAGATAACATTTCTTTGTCAATGATTTTTTAAATTTAATTTGTTCTCTATTTCAGTCTATTTCCTGGTTTAGTGAGAAACTTTATATACAAATTCTCCAAAATCTAAGTATTTTCTTTTAAACAAAGACTCTTTGGCAATGACTTATGAAAGCCAAATGTACTCAGACATTAAACAATTTATGTGTCAACTTCCAACAGAAACCAGCATATTTCCTTGTCGGAATTATGAAAAGAATTCTTAACAAAGGGTTTTTCTTGGTCATTAACCAAACATTTATAAATGAAAAATGCTGCACAGATACTTTATATATATATATATATATATATATATATATATCATGAAGATGTTACAGTCGTTCCTACTAGAGAAAAGTGTATATTTTAAATAAAAAAAGAAACCGCAAATATTTTTGGTTATAAAGAGGAGGTTTTTTATAAAATATATTGTATTTTATTTTTTCTGTTTTGCTACATGTATTTCTGGATTTGTGACCTTCATCAGACAAAGATTTGTTGTTTCCACATATTATTTAAAGGAATTAATTATTCTTAGAGCTTCAGTGTTCAATCATTGTCTTGTTTGTGTGCAGTAGTAATTCCCGCTTTCTTGTACTTGTAAAGAAATCATCTGCTTTAAGGGTTAATAAAATAATTTGAAAAGGTCAAATATCAGGTGAAGGAAGGTTTTGTCCTTATTTTTTTGTTTTTTTATTGAATTAGTTCTTGCTGTTTTTCAACAGATGACATTTTTTTGTTATCTTTGCTAAACCCTGTTCTACAATCCATTTACTCAAACTTGTTAAGTATGTAATACATTGTTTTCCTCCATCACTTTTCAATCTGTCCTTTGAGTATCCAATTTCCAAGCCTCTCTTTCTTCTTATGACCTGTAGAAATTTCAAATCTTTTTGATGTTAAGTATAAGTGTCCTTTTTGTTTTGTATTTTCTCTAAAACATTGCCATTGCTCATATGTCCAGACCAGTATTTGCAGTATTCTTTTGTAGAATCTCATTTCTGTTACTTCAAGTCACTTCTTTATCTGTGAGATGATTGTCAAGCATTTACTATCATAAAGAAGGACTAATATTGCAATTACATTATTTACACTGTCCGGACTGTTGTCCTCATCTTTAGTGCTTTGTTTATGACATTTCAGCTGTTATAAGAATTTCGAACCGAACCCTTTATTTTGATCACTGGAGTATATCATTTTCATTCCATGTGTGATGCCACTTTTGGGTGCCATGTAGTTATCTCCCTTTAACTCAACTCTCTAAGTTGTTTTTTCTCCACTGCTGTAGCCAGATATTGAACTCATATATCTTTGGGTTAAGCATTCACTACCATATAAAAGGACTGATATGATATACTATACATTAATTATTTCACTATATTCATACAACCCTGAATAAGATGTTTAAATTTTTTCAAATCTTTGTCTCTACTTCTGAGATGAGGTAGTACTTGCATTATTTACATTATACAGATTGCTGTCATCATCTTTATTGCCATGTTTATGATGTTCCAGCCATTGTATGTACTGGCCTTCTTCAGATGCTAGGAATTTTGAACCAACCCATTTATTTCGATCACTTTAATTTTTAATATTTTTTGGTTTCCCCTTTGTTTATTTTATTTGTTTTTATGCCACTAACTGAAATAGTTTGTGTAAATGATTTTGCTATCCAAGGTTCTTTTTGAGAACTGTGGTACTATTTCTCTTAATTCTGTTAGCGATTTCGTTTTTTGTCTTGTAAAAAGAATAGTCTCAGACATTTCCCCCTCTCCATGTGGATTGTATTGTATTGTAGCGTCTCTCATTTACCAAAGGGTAGTTAACTCGTCCATACTATCTGAAAAAATGCTTTAAATTGTATTTCTGTCCTCAGAAATTTATTTTGAATCAACTTTTCTGTGTATTACCTGCTTGTGGTAAGTGAACGGAAATGTGTTTGTTTTTGTTTGAATTTTAATAATTAATTTTTAATAGTTTTTGGTTTCCCCTTTGTTTATTTTATTTGTTTTTATGTCACTAACTGAAGTAGTTTGTGTAAATGATTTTGCTATCCAAGGTTCTTTTCGACTTATACTAAGTTAAAACTTAGTAAACTTCAATTACTTTCCTGTTTATTTTTTTTCTTTTCTTTTTTTTTAATTGGAGTATATAGTTCCTACTATCGCCCGGTCTCATACTCTACTCCCATCTTTTGAACAAGAGTAGAGGGGATCACCTTGTTTCTTGTTCAGGAAGGGGTTCCCGGCTCATCCCTCTTCTTTGGTCTTAGTGTTAGTTCAGCTGGAAGCTCTTTGCAGTTACAGAGTATGGTGGCAACGCCTTTACATTCTGAGGGTACCGAGTTGGCAGTTTCCTGGTTGCTGCTTTCGACTGGTAGTTAGGAGCCCGAACTCTTGTGTAGTGTCTTGAGAAGCTGCTCTGATCAACAGTTGAATAATACCGGGGTTCTTGTAGTGCCATATCGCGCATGGAAGGTCGTCCCTGCATGAACGTTCGGTGGGCAACCCTGAGGCCACATTATGTTGTAGGCCATGCCAGTCTCCATCCTTCATATGCTGCAAACAAATGACCAACTGATTCTACTCTAAGACCTTTCCTCAACTGAATCACTATGGAAAAAAGCAAACATAATAGCAATACTAAACCAGCTAGTCTGAAAACGCCCAAACCAGCCTGCATCTCTTTCACTAACATACGTGGTATCTGCACTAACTTCCTCAGTGTAGATTCATTCCTTCACACTAACTCACCTGATATCTTAGCCTTATGCAAAACTAACCTTAACCCTTCTATCCCCTCTTCTGAGTTCTACGTTCCTGGCTACCTTCCATGTTCATATGCATGGGCTTGGTGTGTATGTCAGCAAACACCTCCCCCTAGCTAGGGTGACATCTCTTGAATCCCTGGATCATTCATTCCTGTGCTTCCGTCTCTCACTTCTAAGCTCGATTAGCTATCTCTTCTTTCTCTACCGCTCCCCTTCCTTCTCTGACTGTTCGTTACTTGACAGCATCTCTGACAATATCAACAAAGCTATTTCTTTCCATCCCTCTGCCCACATATTTGTGTTTGGTGACTTTAACACCCACCACACCAAGTGGCTGGAGAACTCTGTCACCGTCCCTGCTGGTGTCCACACCATGAATTTTTCAATCACCCAATCCCTCACGCAAATGGTGGACTTCCCCATGCATTTCTTCGACAACCCCAATGGAAGGGACTCACTACTAGACCTCTGCTTCACTTCCATCCCAGACTCTTGCACTACCAAACAACTCTGCCCACTCGGGAACTCTGATCATACCGTAGTTTCTGTCAACATTTCATTCCTCTCCTGCCCGACCCAAGAAACCTAGACCAGTAGAATATCCTACTGCTACCAAAGGGCAGACTGGGATTCATTCCAAGACTTCCTCTGTGATGTCCCATGGAACAACGTTTTTAGTCTTCCCATAGAAGAATGTACATCCCAGGTCTCCTCCTGGGTTAAGGCTGGCATCGATGCCTTCATCCCTGCCAGGAAATTTCTGCTTAAGTCTCATTCATCTCCATGGTTCTCGCCCGCTTGCTTGGCCACCATTGCCCACCAGAATCATTTCTTCCAACTCTACCATAGCTACTCGTCGAACCAAAACAGGCGCCTTTTCACTTCAGCTCGTAATAAGTGCAAAAAGATACTCAATGAAGCTAAGACGTTGTTTGCTGCCAGAATGAAACAACGCATAGCATCCGCTAAGTTCGGCGCCAAAGACTACTGGCAACTCTGTAAAAGAGTACTTAACAAGAGCAAGTCCACAATACCCCACTAATCAATAATTTTGAGGTCCTCACCTCCTCAGCAGACAAGGCTGAATGCTTTGCACGGAGATTCTCGAACAATTTGAGTCTGGATTTATCTGGGATTTTTACACCCGACTTCTCACCTAGAACTGAGGCTCAACTGAATGACGTCCACATTACACCCTTGCTTGTCTCTAAGATACTTTCAAAATTTGACCCCCACAAAGCGAGCGGAGGGGATGGAATCCCAATCATAGTCTTAAAGAAATGTGCCCCTGAACTCTCCTCTGTCCTTTCTAAGCTCTACAACTACGGCCTCTCTGCTTCCTGCTTTCCCGCTTGTTGGAAATCTTCCTCTGTAGTTCCTATATTCAAAAACTCTGGAGAACCCTCTGACCCTGCAAATTACCACCCTATCAGCCTTCTTCCGATCTTTGGCAAAGTGTTCGAGGCCATTATCAACGCCGAGCTCGTTCAGCACCTCACAGAACACAGGCTCCTCCCGTACAAGCAGTATGGTTTCTGCTTCACCCGGTCTACTGCCGATATGCTAACGACCATCACCGAGTATATATACCAGGCACTCGACAGGAATGGCGAAGCCCGAACCGTCGCCTTGGATATCTCTAAAGTGTTCGACAGAGTTTGGCATGCTGGCCTTCTATGCAAACTGCGGAGCTATGGTATAGCTGGACATTTGTTTGAACTAATCCAGTCATTCCTATCTAACCGCACATTGAAAGTGGTATTAAACGGACATGCCTCCCAGAGCTACCATACGAATGCCGGTGTCCCTCAAGGCTCTATCCTAGGTCCTATGCACTTTCTGATCTACATTAATAATCTCCCCAATACCATAATATCCCAAGTAGGTATGTACACCGATGACACCACAGTTTACTCTGGCCTTGATCAAAAATCTGGTGTGGGCGACAAAGGTAACCTTGCAGCCAAGCTTGGAAAGGACCTCCAATCCGTAGTGGACTGGGGTAAGAAATGGCTCGTAAATTTTAATGCTTCTAAAATGAAGCTACTATCAATTAACCATCATAGACAACCACACCTACCTCCCATTAGCATGGACCAGACTTGCCTCCCTGAGAGTAAACCATTACGCCTCCTTGGTCTCACACTCTCAGCGTACCTCAAGTGGAATGACTATATTGAATCCATTGCTAAATCCGCTGCTATGAAAGTCGGCTCTCTGTGCAGGGCCTGGAAGTTTTTTTTCCGTCTGAATCTCTCCTGCACATTTATAAATCTGTAGTGGATGATAGGCCGTCCACTTACTAATTTATATTTTAACGGTCGACTCGACGTAACATTCGTTAAGGTTTGAAGCAAGATTTATGAATGAACAAGAAGGCGAAAGTAAACGGAAAAACAATATATTGAAAAAGGTTACATAGGGTTGAGAAAGCATGCATAAGAAGTTGTAGAGTCCTGTTTCAATGAAAGTTAATGTCAGAGAAGAAAATTAAGAGAATAAAAAATATTTGCGCCACTAACTGCTACCCGCAATTAGTGCGCGTGTGTGTGTATGAGTTAGGGAGGCATGTCTGTTCTTGTCTGCCCTCGCCCCGGGACGAAATCCTAACTGCTGTCTCACGTGCTGTTTTCGGTTTTTAAAGGCTTCGTTTTTTGGCGGGAACTACGACTGTCACGTAGACGCCGCGTGACCATGCGTATGTATGTGTGTGTGTGGGTGTCAATGTATGAGACCCAACAAATAGCCCCCCTAGATTGAAACAAAATATTAAAAATATTTTTTCAATATGTCCGTATATATGGTGGTCTGGTTACGTTGATGATGATGCTTGTAGTAGTAGTAGTGATCATGCCAAAAATGACAGAGAAGGCTGGTTGCTGAAAAAAAAGGTGGGGGCACAGACGTTGCTCATAGGTGTGGGAGGAGGTTGCTGAAACGTCTGACTGCTGGTCAGCCATATTGGATTCTCAAAAAGCACATGGTGAAATGGAAAAATGAGAAAAATTTGTGAAAGGTGAATTTTTTTTTTTTTTTTTTTTTTTTTTTGGTTGTCTCTCGTAGGCTGAAAAGAAGAAGAGTCTGGAATGCGATGCGCGTGAGTAGGGATTTTGCTGCAGTGTCCCCTATCAGAGTGCCAGGATGCGGCATGCTCTGGAAAATTCTCGGTAGTTGATGTGTCTGTTAAAGATCTTCTAATTTATTCCAATGCTCCACGTTGAGTTGCTTGCGTTTGTAAGAGTTCCGTGTTTTGCTGTACGTGTGGATTTTTATGTTGGTGTTAGAAGAATTAACAGTTGGTTATAAACTTTGATTTGCAAAGTGGTTGATTGAAGCTTGTTGATACCGAGTGTACGCGTTTGAGAGAACTAAAAAGATATCGAGGTTTAATGTCGAATTTTCTGGAGGTCACAATTCTCCAGTATAAATAATTCGGCTTGTCGATTTCCTCAGTGTTCTGGTTGAGAAAAAAAGGCGTCTTTAAGTCGACGTTGTGTTTGGTTGAGTGACATTGCGTTGAATGCTGAAAGAAACGTCTTTAAGTCGACGTTGTGTTACTCTTTTTCTGGAAAACCTGGGAGAGAGAGATGACAGTTGTGCTGTCTAGTGTGCGATTGTAAAAATTCTGTGTGGGGTCGCCATCTTGGAGTCCTGTAGAAAGAGTTGGGAGATAACGACGTTGAATAGTAGTTCTTGTTGATAGACACAGAAGAATGCTGAGTTCCATTTCCAACGATGCTGGACTGAATTACGCCGAATCGAGATCACGTCGGGGTCACCATTATAGTGGGATGAAGGCCGGTCCACTTACTAATTTATATTTTAACGGTCGACTCGACGTAACATTCGTTAAGGTTTGAAGCAAGATTTATGAATGAACAAGAAGGCGAAAGTAAACGGAAAAACAATATATTGAAAAAGGTTACATAGGGTTGAGAAAGCATGCATAAGAAGTTGTAGAGTCCTGTTTCAATGAAAGTTAATGTCAGAGAAGAAAATTAAGAGAATAAAAAATATTTGCGCCACTAACTGCTACCCGCAATTAGTGCGCGTGTGTGTGTATGAGTTAGGGAGGCATGTCTGTTCTTGTCTGCCCTCGCCCCGGGACGAAATCCTAACTGCTGTCTCACGTGCTGTTTTCGGTTTTTAAAGGCTTCGTTTTTTGGCGGGAACTACGACTGTCACGTAGACGCCGCGTGACCATGCGTATGTATGTGTGTGTGTGGGTGTCAATGTATGAGACCCAACAAATCTACCATCCGCCCGTGAATTGAATACTGTTGCAATATCTGGTCGGGTGCCCCTGCTATTCTCCTTGGGCTTCTCGACAAGGTACAGCGGAGGGTCTGTAATGTGATCGATACTGACTTGGCAGACTGCCTACAGTCTCTCTCTCACCGGCGCAACATGGCTTCCCTGTGTCTCTTCTATAAATACTTCCATGGCTTCTGCTCCAATGAACTTAGATCACTGGTGCCCCCTAGGTTCGAATTTGCATGAGATACTAGATTAGCAACTAGATCCCACCCTTTTACAGTAAAACTGATAAAATGCAACTGCAACTTCTACTCCAACAGTTTCTTTTCTCGTACTTCCCGACTCTGGAATTCCCTTCCACATGACTGCTTCCTCGATGGCTACAATCTCCAGGAGTTTCAATGTAAGGTCAGTAGACACCTCCTAACACAATAACTTGCTTCCATTCTTTCAAACACTCTTCCCATCCGCCCAACTACCTATCACCCTGCTTCTTACATTTCCTAAATCTAACCACTCTTTCTATTTACCTTCCCCTATGTAGCCCCAAGCGCAATAGTGGCAGTGGAATGCCTTGCTTGGGGTGAAACGATTTAAAAAAAAAAACAAAACTTGGGTATATGATTCTCATTCCATACGGTATGCCACTTCTGGATATCATGCTGTTATCTCCCTTTTACTCAAATCTCTAAGTCATTTTGTTCACCACCACTGTAGCCAGGTATTCAGGTCACAACTCTTTTGGTCAAGTCACTGGAACTAACGAATGCTTATATCCAATAGACCATGTGTCCTCAACTTCATGACATCCAGAAGAGGCATTGCACATGAAATGAGAATTATATTCCCCAGTGATCAAAATAAAAGGTTCCGTGCAAAATTCCTAACACCTGAAAAAAGCCAGAGCATACAACACCTGAAATGTCGTAAACATGGCAATAAAGATGAGGACAACAGTTTGAACAGTGTGGATAATGTAATTGTTTCATGTCATAACTTTTATATGCTTCTGTTAATACAATGACAAATGAAAATGTTTGGAGATAGCACAAATCAAGAAAGAGATGTGCCTAAAACTCTTTTTTCAGTATCTGAATTTGAATGTTGTATCTTAACAGACCAGAAGGTATGTTTGATGATACTCTACCCAAGAACATTGATTGTTTTGTTGTCTTTGATAATTTTCAAAACTGATCAAAATTTACTTTTCAATCACATTCTCTTATTGATATTAAAAATATTGGAAAGAAAGAAAATAAAAAGCTTTCAATATGTAATTAATGTCAGGAAATACCTGATCTAAATCAAATTTAATGCTCATCAGTAACCTTTGTTCTTAAAAGAGCAGATCTATAGAGACCTCAATATGTACTGGGTTCACTTTAAGAGATACTGAAGTAAGTTTTGTACTATGTGTTACCTTAGAATATCAAAAGACCTAGCAATTTTAAAAGTTAATTTTGAAGGTATCCTCATAGCCCCTAAGTGTAAAATTCAGCCTCAATTTGGCCACAACATAAACAAGAAAATAAACCCAGCAGAATTAATGATATACTCACATAACACAACCATAAAATAGCAAGTTATATAAATTCCCAACCTATTAAGGGAGAGAAATAATCTCTCACACCCTAACAAGAAGATCAAAGATTTGAACTAAGATCTCAAATCTAAAACAATTATTTTTTGTGTGAAACAGTCTGTTTCAAATATCCTTTCTTTTGTTATTCCAGAAAATTAGACCAAAGTAGTTGGATGTTTTTATCTCATATTTTGATTGATTTCTATAAAAAAATGAAAATGCTGTGCTAAAGTAGCTCACCTGCTATAAGAACTCTTCTTGTACACCAATAACAAGAACATTTTCAGGTTTTGTGGAGGCTAACATGCAGAAATCAATAAATCATGTGTTTAAGGCAAGTAGATGTGCACTAGCAAATGATTAACCATTGTATTGGGTTGTTATCTTTTTACTTACATGCAATGATTGTATTTAATTATATAAAGGCTATTGAAACAAACAGGTAGATTCTAATGATGTGTATATTAGTCACTCAAAATACATTTGTATTGAATTTCTGGTTAGTAATACTAACAATTATAACAGTATTTTATACAATTGTAAAAATAAAATATAATGCTCACTTGAAAATTCATTCTTAATCAGTAATAATATATATAAAGCTACATTAAAAATTGATATTGATATAAAATAAAAAAACTCCTTATGAGCAAAAGAAAAATATATAAATAAATTAAGAGCTATTGTTTCTGGATTTTTTAAATAAAATACTTAGTTATTCAAATGAGGCTATTTTCTGCAATAAAAGTAGTAACTGTGGTAATATTTACATCACAGCATGGGTACGAAGGGAAATAAATAATGTTTAATAGTATATTTTGAAAATCTAATAAATCTAAATATTTATTTTTTAACCTTTATTCATTAAAAATAATGTTACTTATTTTTTATTGATGGAACAATGTACACACAGTCCTTAGTCATGTCCTCCTCTGTTGGGGGTCTTGCCTGCAAAGTGTAGAACCACTTCTGATGATCATCCTGATATTATATGAACCACAGATCATTTGTATTTACTTTGAATACCCCTTCACATAGGGTAGACAGGCCGAGGCTATTTTCTGAGAGTTGTTATCCTCATGCACTCTCTATTCCATATATGTTGGAGTTGCTGTCATGTACCCTGGATAATTGTTTCATCGTAGGATACTGCTTATACTGACTGTTTCCCCATTTGTATGACTCTGGGTTGATGCTTATGACTTTTGCTCGATGTTGAATGCAGTAGACAATCCCTTTCTTTACATTGTATGGGTGATAGGAGTTGAAGTTGGAGTATTGTCTGGTGAATGTTGGCTTGCAGTATACGGATGTCTTGAACCCCACCTCTGCTCAAGTTATTGGCACACCCAGTAATGCCATTTTGTTGTCACTCTCTTTTTCCATAGTGAACTGTATGCATGATTTTATTGTTCACATGGTCCAGTAGCATCTGGACCTCTTCCTGGTATGGCCAGAGTACAAAGCTGTCATCAAGTACATATGCTTGGTTACAAAAATCTCCTAAGCCAACCAAGATTAAAGATGAACACAATATGGGAACCAGTAATACGGTGTGCCAGAGTAAATCAAAATTGCAATATGAGCTCAGGTAAAAAAATACTAGAGAAACATATTAACATAAAAAATACTAGAGAAAACCATTAACATAAAAAATTGTAATATGAACTCTGGTTAAAAATGTTACTGAACATTAGGTTTATAAGTCCCAAAAATTCAGTTGTTCTTGTCCTTAAGGACACATGGCCCAGTGGATATAGATATTGGTTAGTTCCTGTGACTTGACCCAAAGAGTTGTGAGTTCAATACAGTACTGGTGAACAAGTAACTTACAGGTTTAGAGGGAGATAACTCATGACTACCAGAAGAGTAGATCATATATCTCAGTGATTGTAATAAAGGGTTTGGTTCGAAATTCCTAGAACCTAAAGAAAACCAGAGCGTATAATGGACAAAACATCGTACAAATAGTAACAAAGATAAGGACAAATATACGAGTAATGTAAATACTGTAAGCACATGCCTACTTGTAAACCAAGATTTGGAGAAGAAGATTGATGATTTTAGGAGGAATTTTAATTATGTTATATGGTGGGAAATACAGTGAACTTTAAATCTGTTTCCTCTTTCCTTACTTTTCTTTTTTAAAACCAGTTAGTCAGTCAGTTAAGTGCTATACATGATACACACTTTGGGTGATCATGTCTTGAAAGAGACATGACTGACAGGGCAGAAGATTATCCTGCAGTAGATTGCCATTGCTTTCTGCAGTAGACTGGTTGCCAGCCAAGCCTATAGAACCCAATCTGTCCTGTTATTTAACCCATAACTGGAAGAAATAGACGGATTAATACCTTTCCCAAGGGTATTTGAGCGTAAGTGAATGCAATGAATTCAACTGGAATTCGAACTTGGCTCCCACTTTGTCATACCGAGTTGATATCCACTGCACCACATCACTCTTTTGAAAAGCATATGACAAATGGATTCCCTCCCTTGCATTTTGACTTAGTTTGTCAGGTAACTTTGCCAAGGATTGGGTAAACTCTTATCTTTCGTATATAATCACAGAATACTTGTTATATTCTTACCTAATAAACATATGTTGTCAGTGTTTTGAGATAGCAGAGCAAAATTTCACAGAAGTGAAAAAATGTAGATTAACTACAAAATTCAAAGTCAGATAAATGAAAAAATACAACCTGATGTTATCAGTGTGAAGTTTTGTGTAGTTTTAGTGAGAGATAAAAAAAATTAATTTGGAAAGCAAGTATCCGAAAACATTATCTGAAGCAAAAAACAAAACAAATATTTTGAATCTTCAAAGATTGAGGTACGAATTTAACCAAATATTCAGTTCTTATCACAAATTTTAACTTAGCTTTGTTCATTGTTTCAAATTCTGATACAACGAGGATTGTCAGCTATTCTTTATTAAAAAGATCATCATTTTTTTAGTTCTTTTTGTTCTTGTTCTTTGAGGAATTTGGAAGGTAAAAAAAACAATGTCCTTTCCTATTTTACTGTGCATTTTTTCTGTGCCTTGTTCTTTCAGGTTGTAGGTGATTATGGCTCTCCACAGCTTTCTATTTCTTCTAGCTTACCAGCATTTCTCTTAGCTAGATTTTCTGCAGTTCATTCTACCATCCATTCACAAAAGCTCATCAATTAGGTGGCTTTTGATACACTTTGTTTGAGTCAATTTTTCTAAGTCCTCCTATATTATATATCTAGGAAAACTGTTTCTTTCGGATTTGAATTGTTAATTTTGTTACTCTTTAATTTTAGAATTTTCTAATTGTTTAATCATCCATAGAAAACTCAGCTTTCTACCTTACAACCACATTTCTACTACCTTGATTTTTCTCTTTATCTGTAGTGAGATTATCCAGGAGTATTGATATCACATAGCAGTTAAGCATTATTTTCTCTGTTTTTACATGAATTAAATAAAAGATTGCGACTTTTTCTTTAACTGATTTATTTTAAATTAAAAGACATAACCAATCAGTGTTCTTTATCTCCAACGTCCATATGCATGGGCTTGGTGTATATGTCAGTGAACACCTCTCCCTAGCTAGAGTAACATCTCTTGAATCCCTGGACCAGTCTTTCATGTGCTTCTGTCTCTCACTTCTAAGCTCCGTTAGATAAATACTTTCATGGCTTCTGCTCCAGGAGTTTAAATGTAAGGTCAGTAGACACCTCCTCACACACTAACCCTCCCATTCTCTCCAACTCTCCCCCTATGTACATCCTAACTTGTCTATCAGCCTGTGTAACCCCCTGCGCTATAGTGTCAGTGGAATGCCTTGCTTGGGGTGACATGATTAAAAAAAAAAAACTAATTTTTAAAAAATTTTTTGACTTCATTTTCACAAACTTGAGCGTATGTTTGTAACTCTTTGTTAGACACCACATTTCTCTTTTTCTGTATGCTGTGCCTCTTCTGAACATTGGTAATCATGGCTCTCCACAACATCTTATCCTTTATAACTTTGTCTTTTTATTATTTCTTCCATTCTATGTTCTGGTATTCAGTGACACAAGTTTGTCAGGTAGGTTACTTACTGTTTTCGTCTACACCACTTTCCTTCAACATGTCTTATGAGTATCAAATTTTCTGGTACTTATTTCCTTGGATCCTAGAAATTTTAGCTCTTTTTAATTTTAAATATCTTCTTTTATTGATTGTGCCCCTTCAGGGATCAGGCTCTCAACAACATCCTGTCTCTTGTTGCTTTTAATATATTTTTCCCTGTTATTTCTCCAAATCCTGCTCTGCCATCCATTTGTTTAAGCCCATCAAGTATGTCATGCTCTGTTTTCCCCTATCTCACTTTCCATGTGAGTATCAGATGCTCTTTCCTCATTAAGTGTTCAAGAAACATTAGCTGCCTCTTCCTGATGTACAAGTTTTCTTTTCATTTCTATTCTCTCCAAAACCTTGTTGTTGCTCACATATTTGGTCCATGGTTGCTCAGCATCCTTCTGTAGAACCATATTTATGTTTCTTTTGAACATTTCCTTCATCTCTGATAAAAATGTCCAGCATTTGCTGCCATCTAGAAGGACAGATATCACATAACAGTCCAGTACTTTCTTCTTTGTTTCCAACAAAAATTTCTTGTCTCTCTATACACTTCTTAACTTTTGGAATGCATCCTTGGCTATGCTAATAAGCCTTCAGATCTCAGGGTTGCACGTTCTGCTTTTGGTTAGAACACTTTCCTTCCAAGATATTTGAAATTCTGTACCTACTTGACTTTAGGATCCCCAACTTGTAATAATATTTTGGAGTCCTCTTTCTGTGACCTTATTGTTCCTGTTTTTCTTAAAGTTCCCACACAGCTCACTTGCTGTATTAGACATTCCAGCATTCTTCTGGAGATTAAATCTCTGTTGCCTGAAATCTTCATCTGAGGAAATTGTTCAGCATCAACTGCCATATAGGAGGATGGATATTATGTAACAGTTCAGTACACTTTTTTGTTCTTAATGAAATTTTCAGTTTTTTTAATACTTTGCTTAGGTTTGGATTTGTTCTATGTCTTTCATCTACAATCCTAACTGCTGCTTTCTTTTATAGCTATTCTCATTTGGGTAAGACATTTATCCAGAGATATTCAATGCTTTATATGTTACATTAAGTAACATATTTAATGTTGTATATTCTGCATCATGTAACATATTCAATGTTGTATGTGTTACATTATGTACTGTAAGAGAACCAACAAAAACAACAAAGTAAGGCAAAAAGAAAAGGAAACTAGATATTTACACTATTTACATTGTTTGGAATGTTGTTCTCACCTTTGTTGCTATATTCATGACATTTTGATCGTTGTACACTCTGTTATTCTTTAGGTGATTGGAATTTTGAACTGCGGTAGATTGTTCTATTTGCCTTGATATGTCTGTATCAGTTATCTCCCTTTTAAATATATTTTTTCACCTTTGTTGGAGCTAGATATTGAACTCAGAACTCCTTGGGTCAAGTCACTGGATTCAACCAATGCTTTTATTTACTGGGTCATGTGTCCTTGAGGACATCAGTGCATGAATTTTTGGACTTACAAACTTAATGTCTCAGTCATCATTTTTTTTACCAATGATAACATAGTATATGTTATGTTTCTCTTTTCCATAAACAGCTAAAAATGTCCCCTGGAAAGACATTATTAATGTCTTCAGTTTATTAAACTTTATTTGGTCCAATGTTATCTTCTATGACCAATTTATCATAAAATAATCATCAAATTTAAGAGAACTGTAGGGGATTTGGTAAGTGCTTGGTTGATGTGCTTCCGTATTTTACGGGTATTGCTCTCGAGATTAGTTCCCCCACAAATACAACACAATGTTTTACAATCGCGCAAAAGAAATGGAATAAGTCACAACGAACATTAAACAACAAACAATTTAATATGTATAAAATAAAATTAGCATGTGAAAACAAATAAAATACAAGATGTGAAAAATTGCCTTTTGGAAAATAAGGTTTGGCAAGAAGTTAAATTTGTTTAAAGGTGTGTGTAAGTTTATATTAACGGAGTCCGTAAATAAGTCGTTCTTACTTACATTAAGTTCATCTCGGGTGGCGACAGCATGTCGCGTTGATGAAAGAAAGTTTGTCGGGTTTTTCCTTTCACGACCCTTTGTAGCTAGGTCATGAACTTTGGTGTGGAAGAATGACTTGGCTGGACAAAGTATCGGTTACATGCTGACTTAATGGCTAGCTTGGTGACTGACTTTTTACTTCCTAACTGTGTGTTATTTATATACCATAATAGTGGATCAAAGAATCTTCCTAACATTTAGGTGTGAAGACATTTATTGACCAATCAGATTTGTATTTTACTATTTTGTTTTGGGGCCTAAATATTTTTTGTTAATTGACTTCCGATCCTATTTTTCTAGACTGTTCTTATTCTATGTTTTTAGCTGATTGGTTGAGAAATATAAAAAATGTAATTTAAATTCTAATGCCGTTTTGATCCAAAATTTCTATAATGTTTTTATGTATTTTCTTATTGCTTATTTTAATAGAAAAAAAATGTGTATCCCATAGAACTCTCATGGCACAGATGTCTGTAATGGTAAAATATGCCTAAAAACTTTGAACTCAAATATTTACAAAATCTTTAAATATCCTTCTGGTTGATAATACAAATAAAAAATAGCAGAAATAATTAAAAATTATCTAAATCTTATTTAAATATTTGATACAAGAATACTATCTATGATTTTGGTCTTTAAGCAATGCAAGGCTAAATGGCACTAACAAGAAACAGATAAATCAGATTGTTGTAGAGTGGCTGATACCCCTGCTGCACTCTCAGTGATGGAAAGTACAATGATCTGAAATGGTCTATTAAAGTAAAGAATAGTAGCATTCAAGGCATAATCTTTGAGTGTCATTTGAGTAATATTCAGACTGATTACTTTGGCAACTATTGCAATCTAACCCCTTCCTCTCTGTGTTGTAAGTTCTGTCATTGTAACTATTGTATATCCATTTAGAACAAGATATTTTATTGAATAAAACTGCATCACACTTTCTCAGTGTATCATATCCACCTTGATAATACAACACAAATAAATATATATAATCATTTTTTGAGCCAGGTTATATTTATGATAAAAAAAACTACTGAATATCAGCAGTGTGGACAGCAATCAGTACTGGATAACAACAGTCTGTCTAATATTTTAATGCAATTATCTGGTTTTACAATTTATGCATGTAATAATCTGATGTTATACAGTGTTGATGACTATATCTAATCTGCAACTATCAATTCTTTGCTGACAGTTTTTTCTTGTAATTCTCACTTGTGGAACTCTCTTCCAGGTCCTTGCTTTCTAGACAATTTTGAACTTCAAAAATTTAAATGCAATGTCAATTGTTATTTACTTTCTTTTTAATTCCTCTTCTTTTATTTCCTCTTCTTTTATTTCCTCTTCTTTTATTTCCTCTTCTTTTATTTCTCTCTCTGTTTTCTTTTTCTTATTCTTTTGCACTTAGCGGCTCCTTGTATCTTTAGGGGCTAAGATGAAATGATTAAAAAAATACATAAATATTGAAAGCATTCATGATTTATTTCTAATCTGACATTTTATTACTTCAAATCTCATTGGTCCTGGGTATGACTGTAAACTGTCAGCAAGGACTCTGATTAGGAGGTTGTGGGGAGCATGGAACCACCTTTTAATTGTTGTTGTTCCCAGATCTGCTCTGACCCGGAATGGTAGCACTGGTTAGGGTCTCAACTATGGTCAAATAGTTAACCCCCAAACAAGGGTCAAAATACTATGAAAGTATAAAAATAGTCTTTTCTAGGAAAATATATTCTTGAAGGAAAAAAATTATTGCCATAACACATTTTTGAAGGGAAAAAGTTATTACCAGCAATATCTTTTTGAATACAAAACTAGAAGACATCTTCAGCTTTCAAAAAAAAAAAAAATTAATCAAAATCTTACTAAATCAACCTTCACATTATAACTGAACATTAAAAAAAAGACATTAAATTCCACCTTTCTGGCATTAAAAATTAACTCAAACTCAAATCTCATTATAATGGATACAGTTGTTTGAAATAGAGAAACCATTTTTATTTTCACTTTAAACAGTGTGTATTTCATATTTGTAGCCAAGCAGTAAAGTAGACCTGATCCAATGGTGGTTTCTCCAACAAAGAAGGTTAGATTTGATTCCTGACAGAGAGCGCATTTTCTTTATTGTAATTTCTTGCATATGCAGATCAATAGAAGTAATGCACACTGTTTAAAGTAAAAAAAAAAAAAAAATGGGGCATCTAATTTAAATATCAATATCACTATAAAAACATTTGAAGTAATATATAGATATATAATTCTTAAACAGTTTTTGGTCAGAGTCAAATTAGACCAGTAAATAGTTGTAAAAACTATTCAATACACATTTAAAGAAAAAATAAAAGATACAGATTTAACATACAGAGCTATTTAAATATCACACATATTTTTTAATCAAATTACCCCAAGCAAAGCAATATAGCCCCTAGGATGCAGGGGGTTACAGGGAGAGCAAGGTAAGACTTTAGTGAGAAGTGAGCTGAGAACAAACAAGGAATAAATAGAATTAAATTAGTTCAGAATTTTTTCTTTTGTCCTTGCTTTGCCCATATCTACATGCTTAGAAATTACTCATATTTTCAGCAAACACCACACATATCTCTGATTAAAGTATAGATGTTTGACAGTCTCACCTGTAGCTTCACTTTTTAACACCAGATTTAGTACTTTGACTATATTAAACTATTTTTTGTAGCGATGATAACAGAAATTAAAAGAATGAAGAAATAAAAGGAAAATTATCTAAACGCAACAACTACACCTGAAGAAAGATAAGGAGTATATCAAATGGAACACTAAAAGCAAAGATCAAAATAAAACAGCATAAAAAGCAACAGAATGTTCAAATTTCTTTTGCACAAAGGAGGATTAGCCAAAGCATAATTTGCAATCCACCATGTTGTGAAAAACTCATGATTTCAAAACTAAAAGAAGACAATTAATAGAAAAAAAAATAAAGAAATCAAAGATGAGCAGAAGAGAAAATAAAAAACTGAAGAAAAAGAGGACAGAAAGAATTAGTAACAATAAGAAAATAATATAAATCATAATAAAATAAAGATGGAAAGAGAACAATAGGAAGAAGAAAAATTGAAGAAACAGAAGAAGAAAAAAGATGAATAAGAATAAAACTAAAATAAAAAAATGATGAACAAGCAAAAAAATAAAAAAGATTGTATTTGATTCATGGCTAAATCAAAACATGTCCTTTTGGCCAAAAAGTACATTCTTGATCACAACAAGTACATACTACCACAAGCCACGGGGCTGAGTAAGTTTTATTTGGAGCCCCAGGCAGTGCTTTATGACCCTAACTATCTTATCAATATTTGCTTTTTTTTTTCTACATTTATATATGTTACAAACAAGTGATTGTTAAAGAATGAACATTTTTTTTCAGAATTTGATGTCATTCTGGGTTTTTTTTTCATCCAAATTCTTGAATTTGTTTTACTAATGCTAAAATTGGGAAAATATTGTATATAATTGATTATTTTTTATCCATAATGTTGAATGTGTTAAAATTATTCAACTTTTTGGCAAGAAAACACTTAAATTGATTTTAAAAATTGCTGCAAAACATTGTTTTTTGTTTTTTTTTTAACCATTTCACCCCAAGCAAAGGAGTACCACCACTGGTGCACAGGGGGTTGTAGTGAGAGAAAAAGAAAGAGTAAAAAAGAGGGAACAAGTTACAAGGATATTGAAAAAAAGGATATGAGAAAGATGGGAATCAAGGAGATAGAAGATGGCAATTGACATTAAACATAAATTTTGGAGATTGTAGCTATCAGGGAAGCAAGTATATTTAAGATGGAATGGTGTGTTAGGAGATATCTTTAATTTCTATTGAGATGCATTGTATTTATTTCACATTTTTCTCTTTCATTTCTTAACCTACATTGCATATGTACCATTATTGTACACAATTAGGATACAAAAAAATAGCATTTACTATGAATATGAAAAATGAGATGAAGTAAAGTGGGAGGGGGGATATCCTAGATGGAGGCAGTTGTGCTACAGATTTTAGAAGGGAGGCATATCACCTTGAAAGAAGCCTGTTCTTGATAATTATTTTATAAATTTATTAGACTTAGAAGGTTTTGCCAAAGATTTGGAAACACATGATAAAAAAACTAATTTTACATGATACATGCTTGGGCGATCATGTCTCTTTCAATCCATGAGTGACTAAGCAGAAAATTGCCATTACTTTCTGCAGTAAACTGGTTGGCAGCCAAGTCTATAGAACTCAATATGTCCTGTTATTCAATCCTTTTATCAATATCAATCAGTTAAGTGCCATACGTACTACATGTTTAGGCGATCATGTCTTTTTTGAGACATGACTGACTAAGCAGAAGACTTCCCGCAGTAGGTTGACATTAATTTCTGCGGTAGACTGGTTGGCAACCAAGGCTATGGACTCAGTCTGTTTTGTTATTTAATTCTTTTATCAATATCAGTTAAG